>JARCFY010000004.1:104470894-106870894 GCA_029233225.1 Lepidodactylus listeri | reverse complement strand
GGATAAACTGGTTTGTTATGGTTTTTCTAATTAGTTTATACTGTCTTTGGGATATGCTCAGGCTAGATAAGTTCTAAAACAAAGAATATTAGATGTTGAATGACAGATGGATGTGAGCAGGATTAGGAGCCCTGTATTTGATGTAAGTACACTTAACAAGATAATTTTGAGACCTTACATCAAATATTTAGATATCTGTAATCATAGAAGAAATTTACCTTATTAAGATTTTTTTTTCAAAAACTTTATTTTATCAATCTCCACTTACATAAAACAAAGAAAATTTACAGGGTATAACAACCTTGTCATATTTTTGTTTCATTTTCTTTCATTTCCACCATATTCCTTTTCATACCATCTATAAAACTTTTCCCATGTTGTTTGGAACTCTTTTTCTCGTTTATGTTTTAAAATTAACGTCAAGTTGTCCATTTCAACCACTTCTAGTAGTTTTTGAATGAATTCTTCACCTTCTGGTATTCTATCATTTTTCCAGTATCTAGCGAATAACAGTCTAGCAGCTGTAATACCATGCAAAATCAGTTTTGTATCTGTCTGTGTATACGTATTTGGTATTATATTTAATAAAAATAATTCTGGTTTTAATGGAATGCTTATTTGTATTATTTCCTGAAGTATTTTTTGAATATTTGTCCAATATTTAATAGCCTTAGGGCATTTCCACCACATATGAAAATAGGATCCTTGGTTCTGCTTACATTTCCAGCATGTTTTCTCTTTTGCCTTGGAGAATTTGGATAGTTTTTCTGGGGTGAGGTGCCACATATAAAACATTTTGTATAAGTTTTCCTTATAAACACTTGATTTCGTAATTTTTATATTTTTCTTTCAAATTTTTGTCCACGCTTCTAAACTAATAGTATGTCCTATATATTTTGCCCATCTAACCATTGAGGGTTTAATCCACTCATCTTGCATCTTATTCTCTAAAAAATAATTGTATATTTTTTGATCATTTTGTCTTCTGTTAGTAACCACAGTTTGTCTAGTTCTATTGGGTTTTTATAAAAACCTTGCTTTTCATCTATTTTATATCTATATGCTAATTGTAACTTTTCCCACCAGGTAAGTTTAATTCCTTGTTCTATCAATGTTTCATTATTTTTTAGTTCTAATTTTTCATTTAACAGTTCTTTATAGCTAGTCATTTTTTCTTTTTCTAGCAGAGTGGGTTTTATGAACGCTTCAAGCGGTGATACCCAGTTAGGTATTTTAATGTAATACTTATATTTAATTTCTTCCCATATTTTTATTAGACTACCTCTAATTGCATGTTGTTTAAAATTCCTATTTTTTTGTCCATACCAAAAGGTTGCATGCCAACCTGTTGATAAGCCATATCCTTCTATGTTCAAAATTCTAAAATTGTCTAGTTTAGCCCAGTCTCTCAGCCAGACCATTCCCTCTGCCATGTAGTAAAGCTGCCAGTCGGGCAGCCCAAAACCACCTCGCAGTATATTATCTTGCAGATATTTGAGTCAAATTCATGGTTTTCTGGCCTGCCATATAAATTTTGATATCATTTTTTCCAAATCTCGAAAAAAGGATTGGTTTTTAATAATTGGTAGAGTCTGATATAATGTTTTTATTATTATAATAATAATAATAAATGTTTTTATTATTATTAAGATATAATGCCTTACCCTCAGCTAGATGGGAGGCCAGATTTACTAGATCACTGAGGAAAAGTTGTATATGTGGGATGGGAACAGATGAAACACTGGAACATGTAATCTTTGATTGCGGTATATATCATAACTTTAGGGAAGTTTTGATCAAACCTATTGTTAACTCCTACCCATGTCATAATAGAAGGATACTTTTGTCAAATATGCTGGCAAGTGATAATCAAAAGCTGACTAGGATGGTTGCCAGTTTTGGTTGGTTGGCATACCAAACTAGGAAAGATAAAGAGTACAGATAGGCCTAGATTTATTTTTAAATTTTGATCTTAATATTAATCTTACAATTACTGTATTTTAAACATTTAACATTTCTGTTTATAATATTAGATGCTATTAGATTTTACAATTTTATTGTTATTTATTTCCCTCCTATTGTATTGATCGCTGGTCTATGACCGTAATAACAAAATCTCTCTCAAAATCTCTCTCATAGCATGGTAGCAAGTTGCCCAATGGTTGCTGCTGGGCCTGGCCAGATGATTCCTCTCTCCAGGCATGAGAAAGGGGAACAAGGGTGCCCAGAGGCTAAAATTGTCCTGGAAAGGGCCTTCCCTGTGCCTTTTACTAACAGAAACCAAAGTTTTAAGAGTGACATGATTGTTATGGTTATTTTTGTTTTTACTGTCAAGTTGCAGCTGACTTGGGGTAACACTGCAGTTGCCTTGAAACCCCCATAATGGCTGCTGAGATCTCAGAGGGCATCCATTTATTAAGAGTACAGGCACTGCTTCTACTGTTTTGGGAGGCTTTAACTGCTCAACTTTTTTTTTTTTAAAGAATTCAGATTTTTCTACAAACCTGGAACTTTTTCTCAGGTTTGTATAAATATCTGGTGGGCTTGTTAATGACTTCAGTTTCTGGATGTAAGTATCCACAGATGGGACCAGATCTTGAGAATTTACAAAAAAGGCAAATGCATATAATGCAATAAGTAACATTTGCTTAATTCTAAGCCCCTTACCCTAGCCATGTACGAGCTTGCTTTTCATGTTCATTTCCTGCATGGGCTCTCATGATCCAAACATATGAGTGCGGGATGACTGTTAGAATCCTGACCATGGGAACACCTGCTCCAAGATGAGAGAGATCCAAATGGGGGCGATCCAAATCCAAGATAAAACCCTATGTCTTTGGCCCTCTGGGCAGATAATTGGGCATCTAGCCATTGTCCCAGCAGTACTGGATCATGCAAGAGTAGCCATAGAGTGAACAATGTTAAAATGGTTTCCATGTAAGAAAATATTAAGGGAAAGTACTACAATACTATAGAAAATGTAAGTGATTTTTCTGCAAGGAAAACTGAATGGAGATAAGATATAGTTTTTAACTTCTAGGGGAAACCCATTCAGCATGTGCAAATAAGAGAGAACAAAGTGTTTCTGTTAGTGTGGGAAGAAATTAACACTTTATCTTTTCTGAATGGCTGATGGATATTATTGGTTGTTACATTTGGCAAGGGAGGATTTTTAATAAGAAAATGTCCATCATATTATATATATAAGCTCAGAATAAAGCCAGCAAGCACTTCTTCAAGTAACGATTAAGTTTTTAAATGATGCAGTGGAAGGGGAAATTTTGCTCAGAGAGGATTTTAATGGGGTCTTGCAGGTAGACTGTGACAAAGGGGACCAAGGGCATGAGTCTTACCCAAGTGTTTTTGAAGTGATTGACAAAAACCAGCTTGAAAGAGGCAGGAGGATATTGTTACCCACATAAACTAGGTTATGCTTGTTATTCAGTAACTTGATGATTTTGAGTGACTTGCCATTATGCAGCAGGTCTCAGAGATAGCAGTTGTACACAAAGTATATCCAGACTAGACATTCTTAATAATTAAATGGTAATGCTGGAAACAGAGGGGGAACAGTGGCATTTTTTATAATTTACTGTTATGACAAGATAATTGGCAATACTGGTTAAACATTTACTTTGTTAGCTAAATACCACTCTAGGGGTGTTTTGGTCTGTGTAATGGGATACTTAAAAGGTAGCTGTGTGTGAAAGATAGCTAATTAAATGTGCAACAGTTCAAAGAAAGCAAAGGAAACAAGAAACAAAGTAATGTTATTCATTTTATTTGTTTATTTAAAGCATTTTTATGCTGTATTTCCACCCAATCAAGGTCCACAAGGCTGCAAACATAAACAATTAAACAATTACAGTTAAAAATCATAAAATAATTCAATTAAAACACTCAACACTAAAAAGAGGACCAATAACCATTATTGGAGGTATGCCAGGTGAAACAAAAAAAGTCTTCACCTGTTGGTGATCAACACCAATAGAGGGAAACCGACCAAACTTCCTGGGGAGGGTGTCCCAAATTTTTGGTGCCATGACCAAGGAAGTCCTTTCTTGGGTCACTACCCCTTCATTTGGTGGTGGGGGGACCAAAGCAGGGCCTCTGAAGATAACCAGAATGAGCAGGTAGGCTCATATCAGAGAAAGCAGGGGAGGGACTGTGGCTCAGTGGTAGAGCACCTGCTTGGCATGAAGAAAGGTCCCAGGTTCAATCTCTAGCACCTCCAATTAAAACAACTAGGCAGTTCATGATGTGAAAGACCTCTGGTTGAGACCTGGGACAGTCACTGCCAGACTGACTAGACAATACTGACCTTGATGGACCAATGATCTCATTCATTCATTCATTCACTCTATTAGATTTGTATACCACCCTTCCCACAAGTGGGCTCAGGGCAGTTCACATCAAAGTCATATTAAAACAGATAAAATTATTAAATAATTCCAAATACAGTTCTAAAACCCAATAACTATATGGCACCATTGTACAATTCTGCCCCCCTAATTTACATTAGTAATGGGGGAAGAGGGGTGGAAGGAGATTGTGAATCACATGCTTCCTAAGAACTATTAAACTGTTAAGAAACTGTTGCTCTTAAAAACTATTGTTTAAAAAAAAAACATTTCTGTCCTCAACTGTACACTTGGAGGCACATATCTGCCTTTCAGGCCCTGCAGAATTGTAGCAAATCCCACAGGGCCCTGAAGTTAACTGGCAGAGAGTTCCACCAAGTCGGAGCCAGGACTGAAATGGCCCTGGCTCCGGTTGAGGACAGCTGGACACTCTTTGAGCCAGGGACTTCCAATAGATGTTGGTCACTTGAACATAATGCTATCCAGGGGACATACCAGGAGACGCAGTCCCATAGGTTCATTGGTCCCTGACCTAATGGTCAAGACCAAAACCTTGAACATGACCAGGTACTCCATTTGGAGCCAGTGCAGCTGGTGAAGCATAGGTTGTAGGGCTATTTTTCTGCAGGAACCCACAGGAATGGAGTTCCAGCTGGCTTCTGAGTTGGCCACACCTACAGCCCCCCCCCTCAGGTTCCCCAGGCACCTCACAAGCTGTGGGGTGCCTGGGGAAGCCAAGCCGATCCAGGGAGGGAAGGCAGTTTAAATTGCCTCCCCTCCTTGGGTTCCCCAGGCGCCCCGCAGCTGCGGGGCACCTGGGGAGGTTGATCCTAAAAGGAAGCTGCACGGTCAGGGGTGTGGCCTAATATGCTAATAAGTTTCTGCTGTTGGGTGTGGCCTATTATGCTAATGAGTTCCTGCTGGGCTTTTTCTACCAAAACCCCCCTGGTTGTATGTGTGCAGTTATCGGTGTCCCTGTAAGGACCTGGGCCACTGCATTCTGGACAAGCTGTAACTTCCAAATCAGCCTCGGGGTAGCCCAGCATAGAGCAAGTTACAGTAATCAAGTCTAGATGTGTCTGTTGCATTGATTACCATGGCTAAGTCGGGGTGAGACAGGTACAGGGCAAGTTGCCAGACCTGGCAAAGTTGGCAGAATGACAGTCTGGCAACATCTGTGACCTGGGCCTCCATTGACGAGGTGGTATCCAGGACCACACCTAGATTCCTGACTGTCTGTGCCGGTATTAGAGGCACATGGTCAAGAGCCAGGAGATGGAACCCAAAACCTGAGGCCGCCCCCCAGCCAGAGAATCTCCATCTTTGATGGATTCAGCCTCAGCCAACTCTGCTTCAACCACCTCACCATGGCTCCCAAAACCACAGGCAGGTTTTTGGGGATGACATATAAGGGAGCTTCATAAGCAGGGGTCCTTTCATAAAAAAAGAGGTGCAGGAGCTCATTAGCATAACTTATTTGCATATGCCACGCCCCCTGACATCACCGGAAGTGTCAAAAGGCCACACATCCCTGATGTTATGGGCAGTGTGTCAGAAGGCAAGAAGGGAAGGAGTGAGGGAGGGGGAAGGAAGGAAGGAAAGGAATAGGAAGGACAGTAGGTAGGTAGGTAGGTGGGGGAGAGAGAGAGAGAAGAAAAAAAGAGAAAGAAAGAAAGAAAGAAAGAAAGAAAGAAAGAAAGAAAGAAAGAAAGAAAGAAAGAAAGAAAGAAAGAAAGAGAAAGGGAGGGAGGGGGGAAGGAAGGAAGGAAGGAAGAAGGGAGGAAGAAAGGGGGAAGGAAGGAAGGAAGAAAGAAAGGAACAGTAAGGTAGGTAGGTAGTTGGGGGGAGAGAGAGAAGAAAGGAAGGAATGGGGGAGAAAGGGGGAAGGAAGGAACAGGAAGGTAGGTAGGTAGGTGGGGGAGAGAGAGAGAAGAAAGAAAGGAAGGAAGGAGGGAGGAAGGGAGAGGGGAAGGAAGGAGGAAAGGAAGGAACAGGAAGGTAGGTAGGTAGGTGGGGAGAGAGAGAAGGAAGGAAGGAAGGAAGGAAGGAAGGAAGGAAGGAAGGAAGGGGGGCGCTTCTCCCCCCACTGGAGCTGGGGTTTCCCTTCCCCCACTGGAGCTTGGGGTTTCCCTCCCCCCGGCTTCTCCCTCCCTTGCGCCCCAGGAACAGGTGAGTGGGGGGGAGGGAAGGGGCTTCTTCCTGGGGCCTGCGGCACTTGCCGCGGCCCCGGGAACGCTCAGTGGGGGAGGGAGGGGGGTTCTTCCCGGGGTGGCGGCGCTTGCCACGTCCCCAGGAACGCTCAGTGGGGGAGGGAGGGGGGTTGTTCCCTGGGCCAGCGGCCGGCCGCGGCCCTGGGAAAGCTCAGTGGGGCAGGGAGGGGGGTTGCTCCCGGGGCCGGCAGCCGGCCGTGGCCCCGGGAAAGCTCAGAGGGGGAGGGAGGGGGGCTGTTCCCGGACTGGCAGCGCTTGCCACAGCCTGGGAAGGGTGAAGGGCGGGGAAGGATGGGCTTTTTCCCGGGCCGCCGGCGGTCTGCCGCGGCCTGGGAAGGGTGAACGGGGGAAGGCTTTCTTCCAGGGGCGGGGGCTTTGTTATGTGCCCACCCCCCCGGGTCCTTCTCTCCTGGAGCAGCGCTCCAGCACGCCCCGGCCCCAACGGAGCCCTGTTCATAAGTGTTCATACGTATTCATAAAGCAGTCCAAGTATGCTTGTCCCAGGTCATACAGGCTTTAAGTGTCAATACAAGCACCTTGGACTGAGCCCCAAAGTGAATTGGAAGCCAGTGCAGAAGGAACAAGATTGGAGTGATATGGCCCTAAGATCCTCTCCAGTCAATACTCTGTCTGTGGTGTTCTATACCAACTGTAACTTCTGGACAATCTTTAAGGGCAGCCTCACATAGAACACAATGCAGATCTAACCTAAATGTTACCAGGGCATGCACCACAATGGCAAGACTTTTTCTGTCCTAAAAAGGCTACAGTTGGCTAACCAGCTAAAGCTGGTGAAGGTCACACCTGGCCCCTGATGCCACATGTTTATCTAACAGGAGTCCTGGGTCCAGGAGCAGCCCAAGCTATGAAACTACTTCTTTATTGGGAGTGCAACTCCATCCAGGCCAGGGACAACACACTTCCCAGATCAGACTTTCCTTCTACCAATGGCACCTCCATTTTGTTGGGATTCAGTTGAAGAGTGGCACAAATAATATGTTCAGTTAGAACATGTACAAAGTGGAAAGCTAATAGGAGACAATTAGGCACCAATTGCCTGGAAACAGAGAAATCTTTGAGCTATGTGTGGGGGAGAAACATTGGATTTGATCCAGCGATCAATCAGCGGAAAGTGTTGGTGGTTTCAGATATTAGTCATATTTCTTTCCCCACAGCAGTCACTTTCATCCCTGAGAAAATCAATTCCTGTGGTCATAGGATCCATCTGAACTATGCCACTTGCATAAAATCTACAGAGTGGAAGAGGGAGGAGCAAACACACTCCTTCTCCTTTCACTTACAGAAGATGGACCAAGGTGTGATTTTTCTGCCTTCCCTTCCTTAGTGCAGCCCCCAACACATATATCAGTCAGTACTGGTCTCACAATCCTGGGAATCATTTTTTCTGCTGTTGGAAGGGAAGGCCAACATGGCAAAAGTTCTGTGCTCCTTGTACAAACAATTAACTGATTTGGAAACAAAGGATGCTGAATCAAAGGCAATTTGTTTAAAATGGAAAAAAAAGTATAAGACAACATAAAAACAAGGTGGATATGGTCAAACAGTTATGGATACACACACAAATATATGTCTAATGCACATTTCTGTTGGATGAAAACTGTTGAGGATCATTATGAGTCCCTAGGTTTTTACAGGAGGGCAGAGAATCTTTGGATGCTATAGTGTCAAAAGAAAAGAAGAAAATAGTAGATTAAAAATAATACCGAGTATGGATATTTTCACAGTTGAATACTACAGAAAGACATCTCTGATCTATCATTTCCAAATTCATAGCATCCTATTATTTATTCCCCATATTTTATACTTTTTTTATATAAACAGCACTTTAAGGCTTTAAATGTCAAACACAGCAGTCTGCCTTGTGCCCCGAAACAATTAAGAACATTCAATTGCAGGAGCACCGTGTAGAGCTCTCTTCTGCTCATCCTAATAAGGGATGTGCAAATTTCTGGACAACTTGCAGTTTTCATGTAATCCTCCAGGGCAACTCCATGCACAATGTATTGCAATACTCTAATGTATAAGTCACTGAGGCATGGTTGATGGAGGCAGCATTTTTGTGGCCTAGAACAAAAAAGGCATAACTTGCAAATTAGCCAAAGCTGATGAGGCACTCTGCACTACAGCTCTTATTTGACATTCCAATATCAATGCTAGATCAGAAGGACTATCAAACTACAAACTTGATCCTTCAGGGAGAATGCAATCCTATACAGAGCAAGCTTTTACCCTGCCAAATAAATCACCCACTATAATCATATCCATCTTGTCTGGATCAAGGCCCAGTTTATTCAGTTCCATGCAGTCCTCTATTGTTTATTGAATATTTTTCCCTCCCTCATTTAGATATTTATACCCTACTTTTCTCCCCAGTGGGAACTCAAAGCAGATTATATCATAATTCTTTCCTCCTCCATTTTCTTCTCACAATAACAGTCACGTGAAGTGGATTATTCTGAGAAAGGGTGACTAGCTCAAGGTCACCCAGCAAGTTTCCTTGGTAGAGCAGGGATTCTTGAGTACTCATCTGGCATTCTAACCAGTACATGATGCTGGCTTTCTACTGAAATTGTCTCCTTGTTCAAATGAAAAGCAGGAATAGAGCTACAAAACATCTCCTGATAGCTTCATGTAGATTTTAGGACACCACCTAATTTCTATGGTGAGGTACAGACTACCTACACTGCTCAGGTCAGTTTCCTGTTCCAGAACTTGAGCAGGCCTTTGCCAGGAAAATGTGTCAGGTCAGTTGAAAGTTCTGCTGGAACATTCTAGAAATCTGTTGTATGCTGTCCTCGAAGGTAGACTGCTTTAATAGCATCCTCCACTCCTGCAGAGATTAGGATTATTTTTTTAAATAAAAACCTCACTAGTTGATTATCTGCCCATGACAACAGAGGATACTTGGATTTCTTACCCATAGACCCACTGTTTGGAAAACAGATGATGGTTTGTGGCACAGTGCCTTCCATCTTCAGTTTTGCTGCCTATTAGGCTATTAAACAAAGATTTAAAATTTAATCAAACTCAGCTAAAGAAGATGAGTAATGTAATTCATAAATAAATAAAACGACTAATGATGCTCAGATTTGGAGAACTTAAAACATGGGGCCCCCACTTCAAAACTGGTTATCCTACTGAGGCAAAACCTAGGTCTTTTTGAATTTAGGTATGTTTTCATTTTGTGGTCAACTATTCAGTAAGCTTTCTCTATACCCCCAATAGTCTACCCCTTCATTTTCCAAATGTTAACTTGTAGGGAACTAGTTGTAGAAATAGCCTCTCTTTCCAAATGCTACAGTGTAAGGAGCTAAATCTATGTATCTTCACTGAAGTCCAATGGACTCAGGAATGCGGAAAGCTCCATTCCCAAGAGGTTTCTTGTACTTAGAATTTCCAATACGCCTGGAGAAAAAATGTTCTGTTCCTTTAACAGAGGCTTAATCTGTAGAAAAGGGCAGTTGGCATGGAGGAACCCAACATCTCTTTAAGCCTCTATTATAGGGACCATACTCCCCACCCCCCCAGCTTGGGAACTTTACCGTTAGCACAATCCTACATTAGCATACAGAAGGAAGTGAGGGCAAGAAATAGGACTTTGCTGTTGCTGCCACTGGTCTTCTAAGTGTAGAGGCTGTAGGAAAGTATCGTCAGGAGCATGGGATCAAATAATGGGTAAAACCATGAGGAGTTTTATTTGAATGGCTATTTGTCAGTGAGTGGAAATTCAGATTGAGGTGAAGACAGCTCACCCATCACTAAAGATGACCAGGCTTATTTTATTAAGGAAAGGTTCTTTTCAAAGATTAAAGACTTCAAAGGACAATTTAAAAAAAATTAGACAGTGGAAAAATCATCAGGTATAGCAGTCCTATCAGTCACAGAGAATCAGAGACAGTATAATGCTTCCATTCCTGAAGAGGATAGGATGTTCTGGCATACTTATAGAGTGATAACCCTCACTATCACATCAAGGATAATAGTTCAATTAATTGTTACTACATAAATGAAAACTAATATATTCCAGGGGGATTGTGATGTTAAAGGAGAAGGGTAACTCTACACTGGAACCTTTTGTCACTTGAGACAATTCCTTTTCTTCTGCAACCCATTGTAAAGCAAGATTTTCCTTCCCTCTCTTGTTACACTACAAACAATATTCTAAACCACAGCTTTACAGTGGCAGCATTGAAAAGTCCTGGGCTGGCTGAATAAAAAGAAGGCATTGGCTGAATCAAAAGAAAGCAGTGCTCTAGGAATGAACACACTGCCAGATTGGCAGATTCGAAACTTGTGGACACATCTATGCCTGGATGATCAAACCACTTACTGCCAAAGTGGCAATGCAAGCCGCTAAAGTCCATGGAACAGAAATAGCAATTTGTGGGCCATTATAGCTTTAGGCTATTTCTACTGAGCTGTGTTTTTCACAGGCTCTTCCATTCAAAGCTAATTGTCTCTCCCTCTTTTACTGCAACCTTTGTCTGTGCAACCCTCTTAAGATAAATAGGGTATCTGAGCTGCTATTCTTTGAATGCTAATAGGCAGCCTATCATTCCCACGTCCCAACATCATAGAACATCCTAGACAAAAACACTTCAGTTTGTAAACCAGACTCAAGCTACTTCAGCAACAAGTCAACATAAGGAAGGCACTGTTGTCATCTCAGTTTTTCACTTGCTCTCTTATGTTCTGAATCATAGCTGAAGTATATCTTAATTGAAGAGTGCCTGGGTCACTCAAAGTCCTCTTCTGCTCTGGAGCTTACCATAAGCTGAGTCCCAAATTCACCCAAGTTCAGTCTAGAGTTGCCAGGCACAGTCTAGCGACCAGTAAGATGCAGCTGTAAGCAGTAGCATGATGTCACTTCCATAGAAACCCAGAACTGTAAAGTTTCTGCCAATTCCTAGAGATGACAGACGTCACCCTGAATTTCCTAAAGAGGTGTGATATCACTTCCAAGTTTTCCCTGAAGTGATGTCACACCATTGCTGATGCCCATTTTTCATTTCTCCTGCAGGTTACTGGAGTGCCAGCGGGCACATGACAACCTTAGTTCAGGTCTGTTCAGTAAGTCACTATTACTCCCCACCACAGTAGCCAAAATTTACCTGTAGATGCTATTACAATGGGATCACCCCATGGCAGCTCTCTCAGTAGGTCCTCCCTTACTTCCTACTGGAACATTAAATACCAGCATCTCAGACAGTGGGGCCTGGGAATATGTGCAGAGCACTTGTGGTTTTAATAGGGATGTCAAATACCCTGAAAGTTTAATCTCTTAGTGATCCTAATATCTTGGATGATGTCATGAACATATGTAGCAGCAGCGGTTGAGGCAGCAGATGTCCAGCCATATCGGCCTCCCCTCTCCACAGCAGTGGCCCCAGTGCCAAGACTAACATCTTGCAGGAAGCATTATGGACTACCTGAAGCAATTTGTTAAGCTGCCATCTTGCTTTTGTACTGTTTCAATTCCGGTTTTAAATTATACGTTTTAATAATTACTATGTTTTTTAGGCTGTGACCACCCTGAACCCACTGGTGGGGTAGGGTGAAATATAAGCCAAATAAATAAATAAATAAATAAATAAATAAATAAAATTAGATGCCAGAAGTTTATTAGGTACCTAGTAGATTCATAGAATATATAAGTTCCCTACATGTTCCAGCATCTCTAAGATGCTGCCATTTCAGAATTCCAGATGCCACTTTTTACAGGTACTACTATATTATTATTATAGTGAAAATGGATAGGAAAACAAATAATAATTGTTAATATTAGCTAACAGCTGTTATTCTGGTAATGTTGTTCAGACTCACAGGAAGAGAAGCCTATAGCCAAAGGCTATCACAAAATATAAGATAGAAACCATACAAGCAAAACTAGGTGTACACATGCACACATTTATACATACATAAATTGCTACAAAATATAATGCACATATTCAGACATTATTTATTGTCTGTAATGCCCCAAACAAGATATTATGAAAATGTTTAATTTACACAACAAAATCCTTCCCTGCAAAATTGACCATTATCTTCTATTGTTCCTACCAGCAGTAGCAAAAAGATTAGGTCACATTTTGTTCCATAAATTAAAAAAATTAAACAACTCCAAGAATTATTCTTGTAGTGGTACAAGAAACTGCTTCTAGGACAGAGGATGTCATGAAATGTAATGAATAAGGCCTTAAATTTGAAGATCACCCCCCCCCCCCAGCATAGAGATGCTGAGGTCTCCCATCCAGCATATAAATCTGAATAACCTTTCCAAAGATCCAAAAACATTAGATCTGTAAAAGCCACATGTTTATTGACTTGGTGAACTTCTCAGGGTTCTTGCTGTTCCAAGCAACACTCTTCTGGAGTGCAGCTGGTGTTATTTGCTCAATGCCCAGAATGTCCAGGTATTTCTTGAGACTTCTAGGTACTGCTCCATGGGTTCCAATGACAACTGGCACGATGGTCACCTTCTTCTCCTAGAGTTGCTCTAACTCTATTAGAAAGTACTGGTATTTAGTTATCTTCTCCTGTTCTGTCATTTCTATCCTGCTGTCTCCCAGGATTGCAGTGTCAATGATCCAACCCCATTTCTCTTTTCTTTTCTTTTCTTTTCTTTTCACAATTGTGATATCAGGGGTGTTATTCTCCAGGTGTTTATCTGTTTGTTATTGGAAGTCCCAGAAAATCTTTGGTTCATCACACTTCGTGATCTTGTTGGGTTTGTGCTTCCATGAATTTGTGACAGATAGTAAGCTATATTTCTTGCAAAGATTCCAGTGCAACATAGTTGCAACTGTGTCATGACATTATTTATAATCAGTTTGAATAATTTTACTCCAGGCACTGATCATGTGGTTGACTGTTTCACCCCAGTCTTGCAAAGTCGATCTTTTTTGACTTCTAGTCCACCTTTCTCATTGAGACTCAAGGCAAATTACATAGTATAACTCAATTACAATCATTTGCCCCCCAGGACTATTTTTACTATCAGAAAAATTTTACAAAAATGGTTATCCAGTATTTTAAGCTCACTCAATAAAGTTCCATAGAGATCAGACCTCCTCTTGGAGCTTTGTTCAGTGCCTGTCTTGTCTTATCATAACCCCCTTGATCTAATTAAATGTAACTTTCAGCCATTCAGGAAGATCAAACTGAATCACTGAATCACTGAATCTAGATCACTGAATCTAGACAAGAGTCAAGCCTATCTAAGGGCCACATGTTTTAGTAAAATACCTTCCCTGAGTACTTTTCTTATACCAATGCTTCTAGACAAAAGTATGTCTCTTTTGCCCTGAGCAGACAAATATTAACGTTTCAAATTACAGTATTTTCTAGTGCTTTCTATTGCAGTTCATGGTAGACATTTCTTTAAGTACATGTGTATAATATCATATACAAGCTATGTACTTGTAAAGTGTAATAATGTAGATGTTAAAAATATTATTAAAACTACTGTTTCCACCGAGGGAAATATATGTAAAATAACCTTCTTGATCCTTCAATTCCATATCTACAACACAACAAAAATTTTTATTTTATTATAAATTCAGAGAGATCATTTCCTGCATGCTAGAAACCTCAATCAATTATTGCTCAAACATAAATTTCAAGCTGTGGCAGGCTACCCAGCAAAAAATTGCCTGGCAGGACAGGACAAACCCTTGGGCCTAGAAGTAAGGCTCCCCTGGGTGAAGCAGGGTGGGACAAGTGGCAAGCAGGTGAAATTAGAATAGCATCAACAACAGGATAGCCTTGGCCATTTGCCCCAGGGAAGCTCAGGTGTGGAGGCAGTGAGCAAGAGTGGCTGGGAGAACAATGACTCTCTGGGCACAGGTGTGTGGCTGTAGAGGGCAGGGAACAGAGAAGAGGAGGGCAAAGCTCAGCACAAGAGCCAGGTGTGAAGCTGGAGCTATAAAAAGGGAGGAAAAGGAAGTGGGAAGAAGCTGTGAGGAGAAGGAGGAAGGCTGCAGCATTATGGCTCTTTGTAACCCTGAGGTGGGTGAAGTTAACCACATCTTCAGGTGTGCAGATGGATGGACAAAGCACTCTAAACAAGGAAATACTGACTGGGTGGAACCGCATGGACTCCAGATATGACGTCCCCCTGCCCCCTGAGGGTTCTACAGTGGTGGAGAATGCAGGCAAAGAGCCAGCCATGGAGATCCCAGGTAAGTCCAGAGAAGCCTCAGACCAGTGGGGGGCCAGGTTGGCTGACCAACTGTGCCCAAGCCCAAGAACAGCAGCAACTATAACAGCAGCTGGCAGCTCAACAGGCCCAGATGTCTGAACAGATGAGTAGCATTGTATACACGGAAGGAGCCAGTCCAAGGGCTATTGGCCAGGAGATTAGGGCCAATTACCTTTGCTGGCTGAAACCAACAGTATGTGCCATAACAGAGATGGCTGAGCTGGTCCTCCTTGAACAGTTTGCTGCCATCCTACCACCAACAATGCATAATCTCATGCTTTGCCATTCCCCCAAAACTTTGGAAGAAGCTACACAGATGATGGAAGCTGACACCATAGTGGGGCTCCTCACTTACCCTCAGCCAAAGCAAATGGTCATCAGACCAGGATGGGGACCTTGATGCATGTCAGAGATTTACAGAAGGGGGCCTCCAGGGAAGAGTGCATTCATAAGGGCCTCTGAGTCAGCAAATGTGCCTGCTACTTCTTGGGAATCACCTACAAATATCCTGGGACTTGATTCAGCACCCCGCCCTACTGTGGAGACTGCCACAACTAGACCTCACCCAGAAGCACCCAGTGCTGTATGAAAAGGCCTTAAGACTTTCCTGTGGTGTGTTATGTCTGCAGCCAAATTGGGCATGTAAGGCAGGATTGTGAATTGTTCAGTGTTAGAGGCCTGGACCTAAGAGGTCCAGCCACAGATAGTGGGTCCAGTGATGCAGGCCTGGGTGAATGGGAAGAAGGCTAAGGCCCTATTAGATAGTGGGTGTGGTCGGGGCCTTGTCATTTGGGAGAAGGCTATAATTACTTACAGTTAAAATGTCTCAAAGGAACGTCAACAGCCAAAATCTAATAAATTAGAAGCACCTGAGAAAGAGCATAAGTGTATAGTTACTGTAAAGGGAGAGGCAAATACTAATACTGTTAGTACTCCCTCTTGAATTGTATAATTTCAAAACAACTGAAACAGGCAGATCCCTATAAATCAGCTACAACCCTTTTTGTAACCTACATCTCTTGCAATGATATAATCACATGAATAAAGGAAATAAAACAATTATCTTGATCCTCATTTAACCAACCTGTCACACTGCAAGATCTAACAAAGTCACTTGCCAGTAGGGTTAGTAACAGGACTGGAGAAAAATGTCCTAACCCTTTAACAGAGGCTTATTGGGATGTTTTTACCAGGTGATGTCTTTCCTCCATGCCGCAAGAACTTTCTGTTCCTATTTCTACACATAAGGACCCTACTAAAAGAAAAGAACATTTTTCTCCATGTCTTTTGGTAACTCTACATTTCCCCCTTTTTCCTTATTACATTTCCTTATTACAGCTCCTGTTCCACATGGCTCTTGCTCATGAATGCTCCATGATCCCCAACATAGCTGTTTTGGGTGGTTAAAGGAGTCCTTCCTCCTTTTTCATCAGTGGAAAAGCTGGCTGTGTCATGGATATGGCCAGGAATACAGGGGAACCACTGCTGGGTTTTGATCAAAAAGATCATGGTCGATGTTTCTGCAGACCAGAAACATAGCTGGCATAGTCTCTTGGCTAAAGATGACAAATGAGGAATACAAGAGATGGGGACCCGCAATACTCATTGGGGGGGGGGGGGGGGGAGAAGGAGCTTCATGTGGAAAAGAAGCAGCCACAGGTGAGCCTTCTCCCCGGCATCAGCAGTGAGGTTCAAGCAGCTCTCAACCGCTGGGCCGCTGATTCCCCATCCAGCACTGGCAGTGAGGACCAAGCGGCTCTCAACCACCAGGCCGCTGATTTCCCCCCTACACCCCTGGCACCGGTGGCGAGGCCTCAGCACCTCTCAGCCACCAGGCTGCCACAGAGTTCCCAGATTGTTCTCTGTGCATGCACAGGGAATGCTCTTTTATTTTGGGGGGGATTTAAATATCCCTCATATAGGTTTTTTAAGTTAAGAAGTCCCCCAAGTGTGCAGGAAAATCTCTCTGCCCCCTAGGTGCCCCCAATGTGCAGATTTAGATATCCGCATGCAGGGGTACCTTCGCTATTAGATATATAGACAGAGACCCACAAGAGAATAGCCTTGGAGAAGGGTAATACATAGTGAGGTACCATAATAGCATGGCCTTTTGTAGGTTAAGAACAGGCTACATTATTTCAAGGGAAGGTACGCATTGGGGGCCAGATGCAAGAAGCATCTGAGAATGGCAAGAATGTCCATCTACACAGCAGTGAAGTTAAAGTTCAAAGATGACTGTATTGATTAAGGGCCAACAGATATTTCTATGTATAAAGAACTTTTAATCTCATTTTAAATTTAAAACAAAAAGTAGCAAGAAAAAAAAGTTTTTATATATTTTTAAAGAAAATATTTGTGTATAGACACTTTTGTATGCTGTTTGAAGTTGTAAGATAATTAGCCAAGAATGTGCACCCCTATCAAGTGATACAGCTAACTATTGATGGGAGATGGTTTTAAAAACCTGAATGAATTAGGAGCTTGTTCTTAGAAGGGGCTCCTTGCTTGTGACCTGCTTATCTCTGGGTAAGATATTTTAATGGAATCCTGTAATTGCTCTCCTTTAATTACCTATGGAGCAATAATGGATGGTATACTTTTACGATCAGTTATTGCTAAGAGGTGCAAATAATTATATTTGAATATAAGGATAAAATGAAGGGGAAGAAACTCTAATAGTATTATTTTAACTGAACTCATAATGAACCAAAAACGTTGTTGAAGTTTACCTCTTGGCAAGAATTAAATGATCTCATACAGGACAGCTAACTAGATTCCTGGGGTTTCCTCTGTGCATTCATATAGCTGAACCAGACCTGACAGGAGTCATCCAGAACAACTGGATCCACCCAATGTGACCTTGTGCTCCCCTTTTCAAGTGCTGAAATAGTCGAATTACCAAATATTCTTAACCACCATCCTCTGACCTCTACATTCCTCATCTTATATACCCTGGAAGCTATTTTCTCACCCTTGAAGATTATTACTGTTTTGCAGTTAAGTAATTAGGAAAATAAAAATATTCTGCTCTCTCAATATCCTCCACTTTTAAAGTGTCTGAGAGATATTTATACTAATTACTGAAAAAAATATTTTCCCTCCTGCTGGAGTTGCAACTGATCAACATATGGTTTGGACAATGGAACGAGCCAGTTTGATGTAGTGGTCAAGTGTGTGGACTGTAATCTGGGAGTACAGGGTTTGATTCCCCACTCCTCCACTTGCAGCTGCTGGATGACCTTGGGCAAGCCATATTTTTGTCAGAGCTGTTCTTGAAAGAGCAGATCTCGAAAGAGCTCTCTCACAGGGTGTCTTTTTTGGGGGGGGAGGAAAGGACATTGTAAGCCACTCTGAGACTCCTTCGGGTAGTGAAGGGTGGGGTATAAATCCAATCTCCTCCCCCCCTCTTCCTTCTAAAAGCCGGCTTTTAAAAAAGTATTAAAGGATGGATTTTATAATTTTGTGAAGGGGACAGATTCACCAAATTAGCTTGGCATCCGGAGTATTTATTTCAACTGAAGTATTTATTCCTGTCATTCCTCCTGCACTTCAGAGTGCCTTCAAGAAGAATCGTAAACAGGTCTACTCAAAATCCTACTCAATGGGACTTATTCCCAGGAAGTTGTCCATAGGATTGCACTGTTAAACTGCAATCCTAAGAGAACTTTCCTAGAAGTAAGCCCCATTTAATACATGTGAGTTTACTTCTGAGTAGTCCTTTGGATTGTTCCATTTATTACACCATATACTTGTTCTCTCTCAGAGTTCTCATTTCTGGTCTTATCTTTGCCCATACTATTTAAACTCTGAATGTTTTAATAACTTTACAAAAAATTACTAATATATTTTTACATCACATTGATGATGTAAGACCACTGACAATTAAGTTCAACAACTTCAGGGGTTGATCGAATCTATGGGTACATGAGTTCAATGAATGCAGTCCAAAATAGCTTATTGGGGGATCAAACTGTCACCGATTTCCCACAAGGCACTGCCCTGGTGTCGTTCTTCCAGTTTCCTGGATTGCCTGCTTCAATTTCACAGTATTTGCTGCAGGACGCATTTTGACTCACAGCTTCACGCGATTTCCCCCACGGCTTCAGTGATTCTGTTTTTTGAGGATCACTGAAGCTGTGGAGAAAATTGGGCAGAGCCGCAGGTCAAAATGCGCCCCATGGCAACTAGTGGGAAATTCAAGCAGGCAATTGGGGCAAAGAGAAGAATAATGCTAGGGCAGTGCCTTGTGGGAAATCAGTCAGAGGCTCATGAACCAGTGGTGTCAGCTTCATGTAATGTCTCATCCAGATATCCCAGCTCAAGAGTTTTACTCATCAATTTAACTTCCATGTCCATGATTTTTCAGAAGACTCTAAAAAGGCGGGCCAGCAAAAGCTGGTGGAGTTTATGGAAAAGTTTTTTCATGAGCTTTTGCAGCTTCCATCTGATTTTCAGTTGCAAATTGAATGAGCTTATCAGATACCTTGTGTACCTAGCAAGACAAATAAGTTATTTCCAGTGATTGTACACTTCCTGAGAGAGTATGTAAGAGATCATCTCTTCCATCTTGCAAGACAGAAACATGACATTTGTTGGAGTCCTAATTAAAAAATCAGGTCATGTTCTATCCGGATTACAGCAAAGAAGTATCAATGCAATGGCATCAATTTACTAAAGCACGAAGTCTTGCAAGATATATGAATCTGCAATATTATATTAAACTAGGAATAAGGCCCATTGAGGAAATAAATATAATGGGCTCTAGAAAGAGGCTCTGGGCAGGTGCCCTGGCCTTGGGCACTCAGCATCAATTTGCTGTGGTGACCTCAGCAGGGTGTAATGACACAGAGCTTACAGAACCCATCTGAAGAGCAGTTGTAATTCTGAGTAATCTCCAGCCCTCACCTGGAGATTGGCAATTGGTTTCTCAGGAGGAAACCACCCCTCCTGAAACCCCACCCTCTCCAGGCTCCACCCCTCAAATCTCCAGGAATTTCCCAACCTAGAGTTAGCAACCCTGTCTCCTTCCCAGCCAACCTTCAACCTACCGTTATCTGACCCTCTGACTTCAGCTTTCCATCTCTTCTCCCCTCCCTGTAGCCTCTACCTAGGAAAACTACAGTCTTTCTCCACAGTGGGGACCCAAGCAGGAGGGAAGCAGCCACTGCAGGGTATAATGACACAGAGTCCACCCTGCAGATCAGCCGTTTTTTCCAGGGGAGCTGATCTCTGCCATCTGGAGAACAGTTTTAGTTCTGAGTGATCTCCAGCCCTCACCAGAAGATTGGCAGCAATAGTTCCCCAAGTGGAAAAGTACAGTCTTTCTCCACAGTGGAGACTAAAGCAGCTTACATCATTCTCCTCTCCCCCTTTTGATCTGCACAACAACCCTGTAAGGTAGGCTAGGCTGAAAGTCTGTGACTGATCCGAACCACCCACTCAACTTTCACAGCAAAAACCTGGGTCTGCCAGACCCTGCTCTGAAGCACTAACTGCTACACCTAAGGTAGCCAACCTCCAGGTGGAGCCTGAAGATGGCCAGGCATCACAACTGAACTCCAGACAATGGATCTCTCCCACCCACCACCCACGCCCAGAGAAAATAACTGCTCTGGAGGGTGAGCTCTCTGGCATTCTATTCAGCTGAGGTCTCTCCCCTCCCCAACCTCTGGCTTCCATAGACTCCACTACAAAATATCCAGGAATTTCCCAACCTGGAGCTGGCAACCCTAGTCAGGACTGGCCCCAGTGAGTTCCCCACCAAGGCCTGGAAAGGGTTTGTCTTTTTACTGACAGAACCAAGCTTGGTTGCCTAGGTACAGCCACTGAGCGAAAAGTTAGTCCCACAGGAGCCAAGCAGGAGAAGTGTCTTCATCAGGAGAGACTGAGGGGAAAACAACAGCTTATTCTGTGATGGAAGAGTGTCCAGGCTGGCAATAGGTGGGGGAGACAAGCGGATCCAGCACCCAGCCAATGGCACACGAGTACTCTTGATTGGTAGTTGATGGCCAATGGCTGATGGAGTGCACAGCACAGCCAATGGGAGTGCTGGAAATGGCCAATGCATTAGGGCAATTATATATATAGGATATCCTGCCATTTTCTTCTTGCACTATTAAGGCCAGATCAAAAAGCTGCAAATTCCAATAACTGCAGAATCTTTCTTACTCTATTGCAAGATCTATGCTCTGCAGCTCCAAACCCTTATGACCTTCCTGCAGAGAAATAAACAGCCTGTTGTGATATTTTGAAGAAAACTGCTAGTCATGATCATTTAAAGAATATTAGATTGTCCACATCTATAACTAATCACCTCAGCTTAAGAGTAGAGCTGATGATTTGTCTTGGCTTGGGAAAATCTCTGCAATAAAAATGAACATTCTCTCCAAAATTATTTTTTTATTCCAGATGCTTCCAATTGAGATACATGATAAGATTCTGAAAGACTGGCAGAGACAGATAAAGACATTCATATGGAACAGGAAGAAAACAAGGGTTAGATATAAAGTCATACAAGATGAAGAAAAAAGAGGAGGAATAGTGGTCCCTAATATCAAGTTGTACTATCAAGCAGCCTGCCTGGTCTTGATCTCTGACTGGATTAAAAACCCGAATAAAAGACTGATGAAACTTGAAGCAGCAGATTTTTCCAAAGGCTTAAATACATATCTTTGGATTAAAACAACTGGGAAAACACGTTAAAAAAAGCTATGAGATGTAATGGTCATGTAATCAGAGACAGTTTACTGAAAAATTGGTGGTAACTTAATACAAGAATAAGTCCCCCAATATCACCTATAATGTCACTACTAGATATCTATCATGACAAAAATTAGAGGAAAAAATAATGACTTTTAAACATGGGAAAATTAAATCTTGGCAAGCTATGAATGAAGACAGAAAAAATACAAAGGTTAATATATCTACAACTCTCATCAAGACTTAAAGAAGATATTCACTGAGGATATAGACTAAGAAATCTGACAAAATTTGAAAATATGATATTGAACAACAAAGATAATCTTCTAGGACACATTTATAAACTTTGATTACAATACGACACAGAAATAGAACAAGTTAAGACATGCATGGTGAAATGGTCCTTTTGGGAAGGAGATTTCATTTGAGCAATGGGAAAAACTATGGATGAAAGTTATAAAATTTATTGTGAGACCAGCACTTAGATAAAATTGGTATAAAATGTTTCATCGCTGGAACATTATCCCAAAAGATATTGAGAAGATGGCTAAAAACTATAAAGGACTGTGTTGGAAATGTGAAGAGATAGATGATACCTTTTACCATATGTGGTGGTCCTGCAAAAAAAGAAGAAGTAAATATTGGATAGAAATACATACTGAAATTCAAAAAGATTTGAACTTAAAATTTGCTGTAATGATAGTGGAACACAAAGTGTCCCAATTTCGGCTTAGTAACGGTGGTCAGGCGTTGGTGGGCCATCCACCATTTAAAGACCTATCATCAAACCATAGTGACACTGCATGGCCATGATTTTTCGCACCAGATGCAGTCGCACCAGTTAACTGTTTTATTTGATCTTGTAGTCCTGAATAATACTGAACTTTTTCCCCAGCTGCCTGCACCAAACCTGATATCCATAGCGAACAGTCACATCGACCACACAAGCCCTACTCCCTTTACTACATACTAAAACTGGCTTCCTCAACAAATTATCTACAGTCCTCACATGCGGTTCATGGTACATTTTCCATCCAAGGTTTCTCGCTTCCTCTACTAATAAAGCACAGATTTTATTGTGTCTCAAAATTCTCATTCTTCGCATACTAGGGCACTGCCCCAATATGTGTGACATTGATTTAATGCCTGCATTACAAAACCGACACTTTCTATCACTACTTTGTCCTCCTCTCGCACAAAATTCCTTTGTAGGGATGACATTCGCTCTCATCTTTAAAGCAGTAATAAACTATCTACCTGAAAAAAACCCTATTAGTTCCTAACCAGGCATTGCTAATCCTGTCATTTCTGAACAACTGAATTCCACTTCCCTGGCAGATGAGTGAGGTCCACTGTTCAAACTCCTCATCCCGATTCAGAAAGTGCTTCACCAAAATCCTCCTGCCTAATTACTTCGATGTTACGTATATTATCCACTATTCCACCTAACTTGAACAAAACTTTTTCAAGCTTTTTACGGAAACCTCCATGCTTACAAAGTTCCCTTACTACCTCGTCCTCAGATTGTGCTATCCTCAACAAACATCTTGATTGGATGGAGGGAACCAACTTCTCCAAACAGGGAATACCTAGACCACCATCTCGCATTCGAGCATATACCAAACTATTAGTGGTGCACCTTGGAAGGTGCAACCATCTCTTAACAAATCCTCAAACTATATCATCAATTGGGCCCAAGCAAGCTGAAGTCACCTGTGAGTAGTCAGCCAGGTATAACAGCCTAGGCAGGATATATTGTCTTAGGAGTTCAATCTTCTGCACTGGCTTAAGTGGTGCCTGATCAACCTTCATCAGCCAGGATTCCACTAAACTCAAGAGACTTGATCTTACATACTGCTGACCATGGATCCAGGTGGGCTCCCACATACCGTGCCTCACTGCCTGGTGGGATCATATGGAGCTTCTCTCCTCCCACCGACCACTCGCTGCAGTTGTTAACCACATAGAAATCTTTGCTTGGTGATATCAATAACCCATGGCATTTCTTCACCTGTATCTTCAAACCTGATAATGAACAAAAGGTCTCCAAAGCACTCAAGAACTGGGCCATAGACTCCCAATCCCTGCTTAATAGAGCCAAATCATCAGCAAATGCCAATGTTGACACCTTACGATCCTCAACCTCAAATCCTCCAGGCATCCTTTCTAACTCTGAGATCAGCAGATCAAGAGCAACAACAAAGGGGACAAAGGATCTCCCTGTTTAACCCCTGACTTAAACATAATGGGATTCATTTCCCCCTCAAATGTCCTATATCTTGTGCATACTTCCTCCATAGAGCTCATTTTCAATCCAACAATGTTCCTGTCCAAACCTCAATCTTGCAACATCCACTTAACATGGTCATGAGATATGGAGTCAAACACCTTGGCAATATCCAGCAATATTATTCCTAAATTTCTTTGATCCCCTTTTGCCATCCTAAGAGCTAACTTTAATATTTCCAAATTCTCTGGGGAACCTGGGGAAGCTGTGAAGCCTTTCTGTCTAGCATGCACTGGACAGGCCACCTGTAATCTACTAGCTATTAATCTAGAAAAGAGGTGCAATACCACTCACCCAATTGTTATAGGCCTCCAGTTTCCCAACTCTTTCAACTCCTCTTCATCATCCACCTTAGGGATTAACACCGACTGACACTGCTTTACTGCTTTGAAAATACAGCCCACCATAAGCCAGATGTTAAAAAGGCTGGTCAGATGCACTCCACTGGGGTCTATCCTCTTAAGGTTTCTAATAACCAATCCATCTGGTCCTGTAGCTGATTGTTCACAAATCTTACCCAGTTCCAACCACACTTCCTCATTCTCATAAAGCTTGTAAAAAGGATCATTATCTGCTAGGCTGAAAGCCTTAAATTGACCTAAGCCTCCAAAATCAAATTTAGATTCCAACTTCTGCTTGAACACTTCTTCCACTTTTGAGGACTTATGATCAGTCTTCCCTTCTAATATTAAAGATACAACTTTACCTCTATCCTTCTTATACAACTCTTGAATCTTAGCATAGCTCACACCTCTTTGTGCCTTCCTCCTTTGCCATCCACATCTCTCCGACGATCCTTCCTGTTCCTCTTAAACCTGTGTCCTTCTTTATCCTTCACTTCCCCAAAATAACTAATTAGGAAGCTTTCAGTCAGATCTTTCAACATCTGTTCTACTCCCTTTCTCTTATGATACCACATCTCCAATAATTCACATTCTCCATCCAATCTACCAACATCTACCAATCCATCTTCCCATAGTTTCCTATAGAATTCCTCCAACTGCTCCACTTTGTCTTTCACAGGATGTGTTGTTTTCAATCTTTCACTCACTAGCACCTCCTTATTCTTTGCCTCCTCTCCTGCCTTGCCTAATTTACCTCCTTTCTTCAAATCCCTAATTTTATTCTATACTGGCCTCCCAGTTTTCATACCTAACTCTTGGGCTATCGGCTTACAATGTTGTTTCTGCCCCTGAAACTTAACAACCAACAGTTTCAACTTTTCTACCTCCTCCTCGGTCCAACAACATTTATGAGCTCCACATCTCGAGACCTCAACTTTCTTGCATTCCTGGATCCTTTCTTCATTCCGTACCATGGGATGTGCATGTCATTCATGTTGAGACAGTCCACTCTTTGTATCAAACCCTTTCTCACACTCACCACAACTAAACTTCCTCACACATTCTCTCACTGGATCCTCCCATTTATAGACAGCCACATGTATCAACATAGAATAAACCCTCACATCCTTATGTCCACAGCCCTCACAACAGTATAAAACCTCATTCCTTGGATGGACCCATTAAATATGTGACTTTAAGTGTGATGGTCTTCCACAAAAATCGCCACAGACTGGACAAGAAGGATTATCACTCCCCCCACACACTGACTACCCTGATCCCCTCTACACCTATCTTCCTCCTCAGCCAGATCTTCCGCAAAAATGTCTGGCCTCCATCCTCCCCCCAAATGGCCCATCCAACTATCTAAACCCTCCTCTTCCAATCCTCCCTTTCCTCTACCTTCCTTATCACCTACCCCTCCTTCTATCTCCTCTATATCCTCCCTACTGTCATCTCTGATAATACTCACCCCTATGATCTCCCTTATACTGGGATCAACCAAAACCACTGGGGGGCTAATGGGATCGACCATATAATTGGGATCAGTCAAGTCCAGTAATTTGCTGTCATAATCAGTATCAATTGTCTCTCTCATCAAACCAGGATTGATCGGATCATATAGATCTCCAGCTTGAACACCTATCAACACCTTATTAGTTGCCAGCTTACAAAGTAAAGGAAGTCTCACTCCAACACTCTCTGAACACGTCAGGAGAAGTGTGGCCCCCCACACATGATAGTAGGGGCATTGTGGGCCACAAATGTTCACAGATGCAATACCTTTTAGTAATATCATCACAAACAAAAACACAGCTCTCACTAAAGGTTAAAAAGGGAGCAGCGGAATCACCTGGGGAGGTGGTGATCCCAGTACTGGCTGCTTCAGTAACTGACCTAGAGTCACAGTTACTCCCGCCAGAGACAGAGATGTTACCAGGGACAATGTTACTAGGAATTCTATGTGTGAATGCAGACAGAGCTATACATGAATTGCTTAGATATATGTTAACGGCAGCAAGAGTAGTAATGGCAGCGAAGTGGAAAATCGAAGATTATCCAACTCTTAAGGATAGATAAAATGCAAGAACATGCTGTTATTGCAAAACTGACAAACTTCATTAATCAGAGATTGAAAGACAAATTTGAAAATAACTGGCAAGTTTTCTATGATTACTATAACCAGTTGTTGTAGTTATGTAGTGGAATGGTTTCAGTATGAAATATTAGATGTTTTCTTTCATATGATTCTTATCACAACAAACTGTTATTCATGGTTTATCATATAAGATTGATAGGATAAAAATTTTAATATAGTATGAGAAAATGGTAGAATGTTGAGTATAGTGGTTTTAAATGTTGAGTATAGCCGTTTTAAATGTTATAATGTTATATAATTTTGCTAAAAATTCAAGTATTTGAATCAAAGATTTATGTTTTGGTAATTTTACCTTTCATTCTTTCCCCTTACCCCCTTTTCATTCTGTATTCCCTCAAAAAGTTCAAAATAAAAATAATATTTAAAAAAAGAATATTAGATTGTCCAAATTTATCATTAATCACCTCTACATTAATCAATTAATCTACCAAGAGTAGAGCTGATTACTTTTTCTATATTTTTTTCTATGTCTGTAGTATTATGTTCTAGTGTGTACTGCCAGCTTATAGGTAACAGTCTGGGCTTATCGCCTCCCTCCTTTTATTTACTTTCCAGGTTTTAAATAGACATTTCTGTGACCCCCCCCACTTTATGAATTTTAATCTGTCATTATTGGAATTGGTCTGTATTTAACAGTTCAGTTTTTATTGCCTTTGGCCATAGGCCATTACATAATCAAATGAATGTGAATGGCCAGTGCTGCAGAGAATTCTGCCCTCTTACCTGGAATAAAATTAAAATTAAAATGGCTCATTTTATTTTTCCCCCTTTTTATTATCTTCTTTTTTTTGTTTTGGCATAGTTTTGTTACATAGCTGGTTGTTTATAGAAATATTTCCTCCTTTCTTTTGCTTGTCACTTTCATGTCCTGTGTATTTATTTACTTTGGGGGGGGGGGTAAATATAGGTAGTAAGGTTCTCTGTATAATACTGTCCAGAGACACCCACAGTTCCAGACTTATCTGCTCTAGCAGCCCCTGACACAGAGAACTGACCTTTCTCAAATGTCTGCTGGAGCCTGGGCCATCACTCCAGGATTGCAGGGGGCAAGGTCAGGTGCTGGTGGTGTGCTCCTCTGTGTTGTTAAGGGGACATGTGGCCCTGGGCTCAGCACTTCCAACACCAGCAAGAAATGAGCTGGCGTTGCAGGGCCCGCTGCAGCAGATGCTCCCAGCCAGAGGCTAGGCTCAGAAGGGAGAAGAGCCTAGAACCCACGCTGAGCTCTGAATGTCAGGTAAAGAAGAAGAAGCGATTGGATTTATACACCACCCTTCACTACCCAAAGGAGTCAGAGCAGCTTACAAACTCCTCTACCTTCCCCTTCCCACAACAGACACCCTGTGAGGTAAGTAGGGGCTGAGAGAGCTCTGACAGAAAGTGCTCTTTTTCAAGAACAGCTGTGCCAGGACTATGGCTTGCCCAAGGTCATCCAGCCAGGTGCAACTGGAGGAGTAGGGAATCAAACCCGGTTCTCCCAGATTACAGTCTGTGCACTTAACCACTACACCAAACTGGCTGGAACAGGGGGGGCTGTGGGGGCTGGAACAGTGGCTGGCACTTATGGTGAGGGAGGGATCCCAGCTTGGGATGCCAGCAGCCAACAGTAAAGAGGCCATCACCCAAGAGAGGGGGGCAACACAAGGAGAAGGAAGCCTCTTTCTGGCAGATCCAAGGGCACAGCGGGGAATGGTGAGATGGGCCATGCCCAGAAGCAAAGGGATGGGACTGGGAGGAATGGGTACTAGGGGAGACAAGAAAAATAATCCCTCTTCTATGAGGACTGGCTGGGATGGAATTGATGGGGCAGAGTTAAGAGAGGAAGGGATGGATGAAAGGGGGGCTCCAGTACAGTCAAAGGGGAGAGGGGAGCCCAACTGTCAGGACTAGGCTGGGGTCTGATATCTTGGAAGGGTTGCCAGGAGGGCCAATCCCAAGTTTTTTCTCCCCATTTCTGAGACTGCCTGAGGTCAAGGAAGGGGTTGAATGCAATGGAGAAAGGACCAGGAGGGAGGCTACAGATACTTTGTAACTTTTTTATGACTGGGGAATTGGGCATAGTGGATATATTACTTTTAATTGTTATGTTTATGACGATGAAATACAATGTTCCCTATGCCCCTTTAATAGCATTTTTGTATTCTTTGTGTTAGTTAGTGGTCACTGTCTTGTGTTGCTGTGATTATTTACAGTGCAAGTAATCATTATTTGAAGTGGTTTCTACCAAGTCCTATTAGCAGTGTGTTTTCCACCAAGTGCTCGTTCTTGCTGCCTCATCCATGCAAGCCACTGTGCCTGTTCTGCCATGCCACTTGAATGGCAAACTGCATGAAGTGCTCATTGTGCCCTGCTGCCTGCTTTTCTGTGGGCTCTGTAGACAACATTTTGCTTGTTGTCTCTCTTTTGTGGAGTGCCATATGCAAGCCTAAGCATTCCCTATTTCTTACTGCTACCTGCCGTTCTAGGGCACCCAATGAATAATTCCATTCTCATCTGCCTTATGATACAAAATGCAAGCTTCTACACTTATTGTCTAACTCTGCCTACCTTTCTTGAGGTGCCAGATGTCTTCCTATGCAAGCCTCTCTGCCATCCAAATATCTGATTAACCATAACTAGAGGATTTTAACTGCTTGCAAAATACCTGCCAGAAACTTGGCTGGGAAGATCACTTGAATGAGGAGTACTATAATTAAGAATTTGTTCCCAGTCGGAGAGAAATGTTATTTGTCTTCGGTTGAAACAGTTTCTTTACCAGCTTGAAACTTCCTTTCTTGTTGAGAAGGGGATTGGTGATATCCCTCTCTCCCCAACAGCCATATGCAACTGAAAGAAACATCTCAGATAAGTAGCCCCTTCCTATACTTCCTGCTGGCATTCTCTATTATGCAGTCAGTATGGACTCCTGCAGTAATATGGGATCAGTTATTTCTATGCAGTGGACTGCCCCATCTTAGCATGGGAGGGTGAGTCCTCATGAGAGGAATGGACAGCCCAAACCCTGCCTTGGCAGACCTTTTCCATGAAACTGGGGTCTCGGGATCATCCTGAAGGGACCCTGAGCCAGCACCAACACTGCCCCCTACGCCTGCAGGGCTCTTAGGCCTGGAAACCCCAGCATGAACCTGACCATGACCAGACCTACCACAGTCTCCTGAAGCATCCCAGGAGCAAAGAAGGGTTGAGGCACAGACAAGGTGCAAGAGGGTGTGCCTGGCAGCCCACAGCCTCTCCTATACTAAGGAAATGCTGAAAGAGACTGATAAGTGTTGGATTTTGTATTTGCCGCCATTTTTAGTGGATTCTGTGGTTTTATTGTAATTAGTTAGTATCTGAATTTTTTGTATGTTACTGATTTTAATGCTGTGAGCTGCCTAGAGCTGCTTTGTGCTGTCTAGGCGGGATATAAATCCAAATAAATAATAAATAATAATAATAAATAAGTCATCACAGGATCTGGGCCCCAGTACACCTCTAATGAGTAGAGAAAGAGCCTAACATGGGAACCAGAGACACCTGTAGGGAAACTCCCTATATAAAGGTGGAGCCAGTGTAAGATCAACTTGGTTGCAGTCTTGTTGACTACCAGCTGCCTGATCTGCTTGGTATGCAGGGCTATTTTGGGGCAGGAATGCACAGGAACAGAGTTCTGGCTGGCTTCTGAGTTGGCCACGCCTACAGCCTCCCCCCCCACCCTTGGTTTCCCCAGGCACCTCACAAGCTGTGGGGCACCTGGGGAAGCCAAGCCGATCCAGGGTAGGAAGACAGATTAAACTGCCTCCCCTCCTTGGGTGCCCCGCAGCTGCCTGGGGAAGCCGATCCAGAAACTGTCTTTCTTCCCTTGGGTACCCCATGATCCCGGCAAGCCATGGGGCACCTGGGGAAGCCAGTCCTGGGAGGGAGCTGCACTGCCAGGGGTGTGGCCTAATATGCTAATGCATTTCTGCTGTTGAGTGTGGCCTGTTATGCTGATGAGTTCCTGCTGGGCTTTTTCTACAAAAAAAGCCCTGTTTGTATGGATTCTTTTTGCTCAACCTTTTGGATTGCTTTTGACTCTGCTCTTGGAATACATGATCCTGGATTGAGACCTTAGACTGACTTCTGACTTTGCCTTTGATTATGTTATTGGACCCTGGACTGTGACCTGAGAACCCCTTGTCTCAGACCCTGTGGTTACTGGGACTTGCCTCCTACCTTGTGTCCAAGATAGTTTCTTACAACATTGTGACACTCACAGTGTAATTCTAAGAACACTTTCATGGGAGTGAGCCCTGTTGAATAGACTAAAGTTGGATTCTGAGTAGACCTGCTTAGGATTGCTCTCTTAGTGAAACACTGGCGCTACATGGGTGGGGGCAAATAGAATGCTTCCTATATGGTCATTGTCATCTTCTTCTGGCTAGCTGTTGCATAGTTTCTCTCTCTCTCTCTCTCTCTCTCTCTGTTGCAGTTCTTGAAATGGGTCTGTTTAATTGACCTATTCTTTATGGTTTCACATTTTCAGCTGCTGCAGTGTGAGGTAGTCATAGATCCATAGTCTTTATTTGTTCCCATCTATAGAAGAACATTATTAAATAGATCATGATAGAGCCAGAACTCTAGAAATCTAACAGATATGTATTAATAATTCATTCCTCTTTCTTATTAGATGAAAACAGTCCTAGATTAAGCAGGTTGCCTCAGTGGGACATAGATCATCATGTGTCAAGGCTCAGTTTGCTTCAGTGGTTACAGTAAGATTAGAGAAACTAATGGAGGATTTAAGCAAGAGCCAGCCAGCTGGAATTGTTATTATGTTGTCATATAAACCCTGAAGATCTCAGGAGAAAAGGAAATTCTCAGTAATGTAGCCTAAATTGTTCAGATGGAGCAACAGGTTTTTGCGTAGCTTGGAGCCATTCAGAAAACAGAAATTTATTCCCTTAAGTATCATGTCATGATTCATTGAAGAACAACAGCAGTTTACAAGCATTTTTCTGAATGGAATCTGAATACATTACTTGATTGTAATGGGCATATGTCTTTAGGGTACTATTTTTCCCATATATTCTAGGTCTATGGCATTATTTTGTATCAGTGAAATTACTTGTGGGTTTTCCCCCTCATTGAATGTTCAGCTAAACTGGTAATGGTAAGTGATTACATTTTTTTTAATGAATGGTTCTGCTAGAGCTTTTCTTCTCTGTTGAAAGGTTCCAAGTCCTATATCTGGTATAATAGTCATACAACCATGGATAGCATTGTGGTACTGTGGACAGAACACTGGGTTTAAGTCAGGGAGAGCCGGGTTTAAATCCCCATCTAGCGTCAAAGTGAATAACTCATGTCACCCAAAAACCTATCTCTCAGTTCCCCATACCAACAGGGTTATTGTAAAGGTAAAAGGGGAGCAAGATGAATAATATGGCTGCCTTGAGTTCCTTGGAGAAAAATATGGGTTAGGGATGAGATAATGTTCTGGCATTCTGCCTAGATCAGTCACTGGAAATAGCTCTCTATAAGAGGGAACTTCCAGCAAAATGTTGCATAATGTGTTGTGACTTGTTTTAACTTGTAATTGCTGGCTACCTAACTACCCACCAGTCTGCCTGCCTGCCTGCCTTCCTCCTCTTTTTATTCTTTTTCCAGAGATCATAGTCTGGCATTTATATTCTATGCATGTAAGCAAGCCCATGAAAGAAAAAGAAAGTGAAGAAGGGGAAGAGTGAAGGAAAGAGAGAAGAATGAGACTTTTATTGTGCCTAAAATGAGGAGCACAATTTTGACCATGGGATGATAATATATTTATAGGCACAAAAACCAGACCTTCATTCCCACACAGTGGGATTTAGCTCCTTTCCAGGAATGGGATATTTGGATAAAGAGAATCCACTCAGAAGTCCCCACCCAAACCCATCCCTCACCCCAGCACAGAACAGTTATGAATGCCAAGACTGTTTTTACTTAACAACCCAATGGTTGATTCTGTCTGGGTTCTCCTCCTCACTCTCACCGAGTTCCAGCGGGCTCACAACCCCACCCCTGTGCAACCCAGTTGCTATGCGACCTGCCACCATCGCCACCTCCTTCTCCTCTTACTGGGAGAGAAGCGTACCCAGCCTAGAGATGCAATCCTAGTCACAGCCAACCAGAGTCAGGAAGAGGGTTTTTTCCCCCCAGATATGACCTTGCCAGTATTTCCCAGTCACCGAGAGCATTTGGGAATGCAGTTTGGGGGAGGGGATACAATATGTAACTTCTCTATTTGAGGGGGGGGGAGAAGGCATGAATCACTGGGAGCTATATGATTTGTAAGCCCATTCCTGACATACACATACGCTGATGCACAAGTACTGAAAGAGGTATTAAGCTAGCCCCACAGACAGATAAGTAGTAGGGGAAGGTGGTGGCTACAGTCCAGAGAAACCCCATGGTTTAAAATTAATCATTGTTATAAGAACTCTGTAGTTTTAATAGCATTCCCACAACTAAACAAATTGAATTCAGCGTTGGAGCTGATTTATGCAACACCACCCTGGTCAGGATGAAGTGCTGAAGGGCAGCGGTGCTTGGCCGGGGGGGGGGGGGAGAGCGACATCTGAAGCTTCTGCCACCCCACCCTATTGGCATGTCAACCCTCCTTCAACCCTCCTCCAGACAACCCTCCTCCAGACCGGGCCAACCCTCCTCCAGACAAAATCCTGCTCTTCCAGACCTCTTTGCAAAGGGCAGTGGAAACACTCACTGGTGCTAGCATCTAGTATCTGAGAAGGAAGTTTGGCAAAGACTCACACTCCTGCATTCTCCAAAGAAGGGAAGGTTTTCCTCCCCACCAGCTCTGTTTTTTTTCTTTTCCTTTCCCTTTAACAGTAAATCATAAAACTAATTGGCTTGGAGGAGGCGGGGGAAAGAGGGAAGAGTGGAAGCACTGGGAACTTCTCTCGCCTGCTCTGAAAGGTGAAATCAAAGACATATTTATTTTCTGCTGGTTTTCCCCATTTTTTTTTGTTTTTGAGTGTGTGCTTTCTTCTTGCAATTGCATAGAAGGAGCCGCTTGAGTAGAGTGAAGAGAGCTGAGAGCTGCTGCAGTCTGCTTTAAAGTGCTGTAAAAATCACAATGTAGATGCTGTTGTTGGCCACTGGATGCTTGAACATTCAGTGGAGGGGGTGTGGCCATGGGGGAGGACTCAACACAATCAGAACTACAATAAAGAGAGGGAGGGGGGAGAGAAGGCTCCTCATTCTGCCTCAGTAAGTCCATTCTCTGTGCAGGCGGAGTGAACACTGTTTTACTTTTTTGGCTGTTTTTAACCTCCCCCTTATATTTGTTAAAGTTTTTAGTTTTTTCTGCATACCTGGGGGTGGCCCACATGTGCAGGATAATCTCCTTTCCCTCCACGTGCCCCCTATCTGTGGAAATAAGTATCTGCACACATGGGGCCACATTGAGAATTAGATATTTGGGATGAGGACAGACTGCCAATGTGGGCCGCTATGCCTCCACTTTAAAAGTGGAGGAAGAGAGGCCATCCACATAGCCACAGCTGTCCCCCATCAGCCACGCGCACTCCAGCGTCCTTGAGGTGCCGTCCTCCCGCTTGAAACTGGTCTCCAGCCATCTGGGTGCATGTCCCTGCTGCTTCCTGCCAGGGTGGATGCATCTACGGCACGCAGGAAGCAGCAACGGAAATGTGAACGGGCTGTTCCAGTGGCTGTGGCTATGCGAACAGCCGCACCTCACCGGAACAGCCAGAAGCCATGCGCCGCGGCAGTGGAGGCTCCAGGGGCCGGCCGGTGGTGTGGATGTGCTGCTCCTCCTCCTCCCCGGTAGGGTCCCGCAGCACTGCAATCAGTGCGAACGGGATGCCCCATGCCAGTTTCCCCACGTGGCTTTTGCCCCTGCAGCTGTTCCGGGGCGGATTCTCTAGCCTGTCCTCAGCCATAGATTCTACCATGAACTGGATCATAGTGCAGACAGAAGTTATAGAGAAACTAAGTTAAAAATTAGTCATCCCCCCCCCCCCCCCCCGGCTGATCATGGGTACCATAGTGCTTACTACTTCCCTGGAGCAAGGAAAGCACCAATCCTGACTTTCTTCTGTTGGAAGATCCCGTGAGGCATCACCTTTGAGTCTGCAGGAAACATGGATTTGGAAACAACATATGAGGATGCTTGGATTAAAACCACCTAATATTTATGACAGGACCCAGTTTACATGGAAGCCGCTCTGTTTTAGCACCAGTGCCCACTACCTATTCTCAAAACTTCAAAAGTGCTCATAGGTTCAGCATGGTTGGGGACTCCTGAGATGTCTTTCACTTGGGAGAGAGCCCCCAAATTGTCCCATCTGCCTTTTAAAATGATGTGGGAAGTTATGACATCAGGCCTTGGCTGGCCAGTCCTTTCCTGTTTTCCTCCATTTGCTTGCTTAAGTCATTCTAAAGAGAGTGTGTATAATTTTTTTTCCAGATGTATATCAGTCTTTCCCTGAGGTGCAGATTTTGTATTTCATATCTGAAGGCTTCATTTACATCCATACAGTAAATGAGTGCAAGAACTCCAGAATCACTTTTATCTTTGCCACTGTTTGGCCCTCTGTAGTTATAATTTCCTTTCAAATGTCATATCAAAATGGTTAAAAAAGATTGTGTGTTTCATTTTAAGGGGTCTCTTGGTAGAGCTGAGAGAAAATGAACTTTGTTTCCTTGTCTTTGTCATTCCCTATAGCCAGAGCTATTAATAACTGTGGAAGAAAGATTGTTCAGAGCCCTTACGCAGCTTCCTTAGCTTTAATTTAGCTGACAGAATGCTCGAAGTACTGCAGTGTATATAGGTCATGAAAAGGAGATTTGTCAGGTAAAAGGAAACATTTAAATAATAAAGAACCATGTTACAAAGAAATCTGAGTAATGTTGGACTTGTCTGGCTGAGATGCTTGTGAGCCCTGGTGAAATTTAAACATATATACAAGTATCAATAGGTTTAATCTTTCAGAAAAATAAGTTTCATCCCCAATTCAAAAGAAGAATTCCGTGCTGAAATGTTTTCCTGTTACTAGGAAACTTAAATGTGCTTATAAAATGGTGGATCTAAAAATAAAAAGATTAAGCTTAAAATCTGCAGGTAAAACAAAATAGTTGTACCAATTTTCAAGGGACTTCACTCTTGTTGGATTACAATCTTAGTTAAACATATCACACCAAACCAATATTTATCTTTCACTGTTATTGTTTTAAGCTCATCCTTGCAATAATAATGATGATGATTCCCAAGTTATGTGTGAGGGAACACTCATATGCTTTAAGAAAGGCCAAGGCATGTCTTGAAAAATCAAGCCATCATTAAGAGTGTGCACACTGGAAAATCCCAAGCCAAAAATATGCACAAAAATCTCTGTTTGGGGTTGTCACTATGATTCTCTGGAACAGTAAGACAAATCTGGGGTTCTTAGGAATAAACCACCACCACCCATGTTGTTTTTTGTATTCTGGTGCTTACCATCATCAGCATCGGTCATCTTATTTTTCTTTGATTCTCCTAATTTCCCAGGGAATGGTATTTCTCAGTTCCAACTGGATCCTTGAAAGAGATCAGAAGGTGAGTTGTTCCAGCCAATCACCTCTGGAGAGAAGCCCAAGAAGAGGAGCTGTGAGTGCTCAAGCTGCGAGTGCTCTGGGTACTTCACCCACAGCTCCAAATATATGCAAATAACTTCCCACAGGGAGTTCTTTAGGATCACAAAAAAGGGTGGGGGGAAACAAGAGTTCCTCCTTCACCTGTGCCACCCCTCATTGGTAAAATCACTTTCTGTGGCTTTTAAAGTGACATCCTCAGAGCTAACATGTGACTGATCAAAGTGGTTAACCTGGAGACAATTTATAAACAAACATACATAGGTTAGCCCTCAGATTCTTACATGCCACCCCCTGCCCCACCTCCTCCTCTTCCAGGAATTCCTTAAATAATAGTACTAATTAAGGCAATCCTACAGTGGGTGCCCAGTGTGAAGACACGTATCTTATAGAAACTGGATGACTGATTCATCACATGAATCACCACACATACATATTATCATCATCATCATCGTCGTTATCATCACCATCTTCATCATTATTTATTATTATTTACAAATTTGAAGTATTTTCAAAAATAGCAGGGATTCGGGGGGGGGGGAGGTTTGTTGTAATAGAAGCTTTCCTTGCTTTGTGAAAGGAAACAAAGGCCACAACAAGGATGGATGGCAAATGCAGAGTACTGAATGGAAAGGGAAAATGTCTTTATTGTCAGTTAGTCACTGTAAGATTATATTTAAAAGGATGCCAATGGCTGACTCTCTTTTGCCAGACTGCCACCACCCCTCTCCCCAGGAATCAGTGGAAATTGCATCTGGAGAGTATAAAATCAACCCCCTTTGCCCATTCTGTCTGAAACTCATGGGATCTTTAGATTAGAGGGAACTATCTATACAAATTTGGTATCTTTAGAAACAGCTGCCCCAGACCCTTGAATCAATTCTCAATTGAAAAGAATGGACCCAAAATTCCAGAACCCCCCATGCAGATTTGAATCCTAAACTATTAGTATCCTATCCAAAAATCACACAGTAAAGCACTTACAATTTCATTTACAGTGTTTGAGTCCAGTGGCACCTTTAAGACCAACAAAGTTTTATTGTAGGTATAAGCTTTCGTATGCACACACTTCTTCAGATGCATGCACATGAAAGCTTATACCTTGAATAAAACTTGGTTTGTCTTAAAGGTGCCACTAGATTTGAACTTTACCATGCTGCTTCAGACCAGCTTGCCTGCTCTCCTGAACCAATCTCATTTAGAATCGTAGTAAAGGTTCCCACCCCACCCCACCTCCATCCCAGATCCAAGATTATGATTTTTTTTCTTGAAACACACTGCTAGCCATCATGCTGTTGTATTCTTCAACCAGCAGGGGCTTGTCAGAATAACACCATATTTTTGCAGCATTACATGGACAATGGAAAAAGAAGGAAGGACCAGGCTTCCTGACAGGCGTGTCCTTTCAGTGATTGAGTAGGAAGGGGAGAAGGAAGTACCTCAACTTTTCAATCCAGAAAAAAATGGTATCAAAACAGTTTTGAGAAACAATTAGTGTAAAAATCAAGAACATTATCCTTAAAACAAAATGCAGTTTACAAAACAGGGTGCATAAAATGGAATTGTTCAGATGGGTCTTTTTCTAAAGTGATCAGGATCATAGTAAATGTCTTTGAAATTTTAGGTAGTTCTCACTGCTTTGTTCATTTTATACATTATACCGTTGCCACACTTCTCTGATTCTGCAAGCTGGGGCCCCAGACTTATCTTGGGCTTCATTTGTGGGCTTGCAGAGGGTAGTGGAGGAGGAGACACATGCTTGTGACCTTGGGTCAGTCATAAGTTCTCTCAAGAGAAGTTCTCTCAGAGCTCCTTCAGCCCCACCTACCTCACAGGGTGTCTGTTGTAGGGAGGGGAAAGGAAAGGAGATTGTGAGCCGCTTTGAGACTCCTTCCGGTAGTGAAGAGTGGGGTATAATTCCAATCTTTTCTCCTACTCCTACTATTACCAGGCCCAGGTGGCATGGCTGGGAGCAGGTAGAGGTGTCTCTAGGGATGCATGGCTTTCTACCTCCCCCCCCCCCCCCCACAGCTGGGCCAATCAGACACGGCCTGATGCAGCTGGTGGGGTTGAGACCAGCCCAGATTTAAAGGGGCTCACTGCACTGCTCTGGCCATGTTCTGCCTTTTGGCTTTGCCCACCCACCCTTCTTCTATGTTGAACTTTTCACATGTTTGCATTTCACATGTTTATTGTCAGGTTATTTCTGTTTGTGTATGTTACATTTGTTCTGTTTCTTTACACAGCTATGTGGTGGTGTCAGAATGGGGCTGGATCCATTTTGGGTAAAAAGCAGACTGTGTGCCCAATTTCACCCAAAGCTGGGGGAATCCCTTTAGATGATTTGAGGGTGAGGGTTCAAGGGGCATGCCCAGCTTGGTGGGTTTTAGGCATCCTCACTATCAAGTGGCACGGGAGTCCACATGGTGGCTACCGTCCATGTGAATTTTGGCATCTGCCATCCCCTGGTCTATTCCTCTTTCCAGCAGGCAGGCTGGGGTAGAGAGGGGTTTTTCATCTGCTGGCAGATGGGTCAGCTGATGCTGGGGTCCATTTGCCCAATACTGTGCCAAGGCTCTTTCAGCTGCTGTAACCAATAAAGCTGTGGCCATTTTCATTCCAGAAGGTTGTGCATTGTTTTCTTGCAATACATTGGGGGGTTTGCCATCTCCTCCCTCCTTCCTTCAGCTCTGAGTCTGCAATCCTGCCTTGTTTTGCTATTGTACTGTACTATTTTATTGCAAATAGGACACTGTGTAGTGTACTATTCTAATTTTGTAACCCCGTTTTTGCCATTATTACCATGTATGCTCTGTGTGTGTGTGTGTGTCATAGATATATAATTCATTGATTTAAGACATTTTAATGCCACAAGGTGACACACATAAAACATTAAAATGATTAAAAATATTAAAATTATAAAATAATTCAATAAAAACATGAAAAACAATACTAGAACCAGGAAGAAGGGCCAATAACCAATATTGGGGGTATACAAACAAAGTAATAAAGTCTTCACCTGCTGGCAGAAGACACCAATAAAGGGAAACACAAACGAATCACCCTGGGGAATTCCAAAGTTTTGGTGCCATGACCAAGGAAGTTCTTTCTCGGGGTACCACCCATCTTGCATCAGATGAAGGGGGCAACTGAAGCAGTGCCTTTGAAGTTTGTTTATTGACTGACTGATTGATTGATTTTTATTCCACCCTCCCCAAGCAGGCTCAGGGCAGATTACAGCATACAGAGTCAAAGCCTGATTACAATAAAGTTACATAACATTAAAATCATTAAAACAGTAAAATTCAGAGGTAGCAGCAAATTACATAAAAGAAAAGACTGTTAGTGCTATATAGATGGAGTCAGAACATTTCAGTACATTCGGAGCTAAAGCAGGGAGGCCAACTAAGATGGATGTTGATTGCCTTACCTGAAGGCCTAGCACAATAGCTCTGTTTTGCAGGCCCTGCAGAACAATAAAAGGTCCCGCAAGGCCCTGATCTCCAGTGGGAGCTGATTCCACCAGGCTGGGGCCAGGGCAGAAAAAGTCCTGGCTGTGGTTGAGGCTAGGCAGGTGTCCTTTGGGCCAGGGATAACCAGTAGGTGTTGATCCAGTGAGCAGAAAGCTCTACGAGGGACATATGAGGAGAGGTGGTCCTTCAGATACATTGGTCCAAGGCTTTGTAAGGCTTTGAAGGCTAATACCAACACCTTGAAGTGGATCCAGTACTCAATTGGTAGCTGGTACAAGAGGCACAATACCAGCCAAATGCATGCCCACACAGGCGATGCCATCAGCAGGTGTGCTTCTGCATTACCTGGCGCTTATGGATCAGTCTCAAGGGCATGCCCATGTAAAGTGAGTTACAGTAATCAAGCCTGGAAATGACCAATGCATGGGTCACTGTTGTGTTTGTGTTTTGGATTAGTGAAACAGCAATAGCTTGAAAGGGCTCTGGTATCTTAAAGCTCCATTTCTTATTGGCTGATGAATAAAGACTCCCATTGGTCCTGAAGCCAATCTAGATACCCAATCACTGAGCCCTGCTTGGGTCCAATAGTATTGCTTGTATATAGTTACATTGTTGAAAGTTATGTGTTGGAACAGTATAAATTAAGGTGCCACTCTCATAGAGCTGTCTTTGGAGCTGAGCAATATCACTGAATAAAAGCCTGTTGTTTGAATTCATCGCCTCCCGCTCAGTACTTAAAACTGGCAACAAGGATGGGATCCCAGTCCTAACTGAACGGCTGAAATCACTCTGCCTGCCCAGCTGAAATCACTAAGGGCACCCAGAGCTAAATCACTACGGGCATGGCATCCAAGGGCCATATCGAACCGTTCGACCCAAAAGTTGGAAACTGGGAATCATACCTCGAGCGATTTGAATGCTACCGCGTAGCAAATCGTATTGATGGGGACGATGTCTGCCGCACCACTTTTCTGAGTACCTGTGGCCAGGCTGTATTCGACATTGCTCAAGATTTAGTTGCTCCCTCTAAGTTACTCGAGACCCCTCTTGGCATCATCAAGGCCCGGCTGACCAAGTACTTCACCCAAAAGACATTGGCTGCTGCACACCGATGCGCGTTCCATCAGCGGAACCAGAAGGAGGGCGAGTCTGTCATGCAGTACCTCACCACACTGAGGCTGCTAGAGACTGTCACTTCACCGATTTGAAGTCTGTCCTCATAGATCAACTGCTCTGCGGCCTCTGAGACGAGAGCATCCGGCGAGCCCTACTCTTACTAAAGACTCTAACATATGATGCGGCCCTCAAAGAGGCTCTGAGAGTAGAGGCCACCAACCTATCCCTCCAAGAACTGTGATTGTGTCCCCAAAGCCACACACTAGGCCACTCTGACGTGGTACACCAGAGCGATACCGCTAAGTCCAATGACACCCGGGACAACGAATCCGATGTGTCCGATGACAGAGTTTTCAACGCAACAGCAAACCAGAAGCGTCGCCATCGCAATAGCCCGCACCGCTCTCAAAAAAGCCCGCAAAGAAATGGATGTGCATGCCAGTTGCGGAGGTGCGCATGGGCGTCGAGACTGTCAGTTCCGCGATGCCATCTGTCATGTGTGTGGGAAAGTGGGCCACCTCACCAAAGTGTGTCGCTCGTCTCAGGTCGTGATGCTCCAGACGAGTTCCAGTGTACCCGAGGGTCTGTGAATGCCCCCAGCCAATCGTACCATTCCAAAACATCTCGGCCGTCCGGGCAAAGACAAAGGTACAGCCATGAGGCAAGTGTGTCCAAGGACTACACCAACCGCCTCTATATACACCAGGGACTACATCTGTGTCCAAAGATCAAAGCCACCGAAGGTCGAGCGTGCCAGATGGAGGTAGACTCTGGGTCGGCATTATCCATCGTCTCGTGGAGCACTTTCCAACAAGTCTGCCCACGACTCGCTGCTCACTGCCTTCAGAGATGCACCCTACAGCTGTTCGACTTCCAGAGGAACTGAGTTCCAGTCGTCGGCATCACCCCAGTCCAGGTCAAATATAAGAAATTCTCTGGCTATCTGAACCTGCTCGTGGTAGAGGGTCACTGCACAAGCCTGATAGGGCTAGACTGGTTCACCGCCTTGGGCATAGACATTGTTGGCGTGAACCAAGTCGAGCCACAGCTTTTATTGGACCTTGAGACAGAGTTTCCGGAGGTTTTCAAGACAGAGCTTGGCTGTTACAAGGGTCCACCTGTGACGTTTAATTTGAATCCTGCTGTACCACCAATCCGCCTCAAGCCCAGACACTGCCCCGTTGCTTTTAAGCCCAAGATTGACGAGCAAATAGATAAACTGTTGGCCTAAGGGATCCTCGAGCCAGTTCCCAGTGCCAAGTGGGAGACACCTATCGTCATTCCCCTCAAGCCTGATGGCTCCATCCATTTGTGCACTGACAATAAATGCACCATCAACCCTTAAATGCACCCTTCAGCCGCATGCATACCCGGTTCCTGTGGTGAGCCACCTCCTGGCCTCAGTCTCTCAGGGCTGGGTGTTTGCCAAGATTGACCTCGCCCAGGCATATCAGCAGTTGCCGGTAGATGCAGCCACAGCCAAAGCACAGACTATCGTGATGCACCGGGGTGCTTTCAAGGTAAACTGGCTGCAGTTTGGGGTAAGCGTTGCCCTCGGCATTTTTCAAGAACTCATGGAGCATCTTCTTCGAGGTCTGCCTGGTGTCGTACCCTATTTTGATGATGTCTTAATTGCCGAAGCCTCAGACCTTGAACTGGCTACTCGAGTGCGAGAGGTCCTTCGTCGGCTACAGGATGTTGGCCTTCGACTGAAGAAGGAGAAATGTGAGTTCTTTGTCCCTACCATGCAATTCCTGGGTTACTGCCTAGACACAGAGGGCATCCACCCTGCTCCAGACAAGGTTGCTGCAATCCGCAACGCACCCCCGCCAAAGTCTAAGAAAGAGCTGCAGTCCTTCTTAGGACTATTGAACTTCTATCATGCTTTCTTGCCCAACAAAGCAGCTCTTGCAGAACCACTCCATCGGTTACTGGACAAGTCAGCACCATGGGCATGGGGTTGCCGGGAAAACACCTTCTTCCAAGCCGTCAAAGCCCTCCTTGCGTCTGATACCGTCCTAGTGCACTACAATGAGAAGAAGCCCCTTGTCCTAGCTTGTGATGCATCACCTTACGGGATCGAGGCCGTGCTCAGTCACTGCTTGCCATCTGGCCAGGAGGCCCCCATTGCCTTCTATTCCAGAACGTTATCTTCCGCTGAGAGAAACTATGCCCAGCTAGATCAAGAGGCACTAGCAATTATCGCTGCAGTGAAGAAATTTCATGATTTCATCTACGGGCGGGAATTTGAAATAGTCCCCGACCACAAGCCACTGCTGGGCATCTTCACGGCCGACTGTCAAACCCCCCAAATCCTGTCCCACCGGATGATGCACTGGGCAGTTCTTCTGTCTGCCTACTCCTTCCGTCTCCTCCACAGGCCCGGCAAAACCATTGGGCACGCTGACACCCTTAGCCGGCTGCCGCTTCCATCGTCAGGACTACCCGAGGCCCCACTCCAGGAAGTTTTGTTAATTGAGGAGCTGCCGCAGCCTCCGCTCTCCATTGCCGACGTAGCATTCCACACTAGCCAGGATCGCATGCTCGGCACAGTCTACAACCAGGTGTGGAGGGGATGGCCATCAAGGACACTCGACACCGAATTCCAGCCATTCCTATCGAGGTTGTCTGAGCTGTCGGTAAACAAGGGATGCCTGCTGTGGGGAAACAGAGACGTCGTCCCTCCCCCACTTCGCCAATGGGTGCTGGAGGCCTTGCATGAAGGGTACCCGGGCATCGTTAAGATGAAGGCCATTGCAAGGAGTTATGTTTGGTGGCCCAGCATGCATCAGCAGATTGAGCAGTGGGTCCGGACGTGTCAGCCGTGCCAGGAGTCAAGACCAGCGGCTCCAGAGGTTCCTGTTCACCCATGGGAGAAGCCGAGGGGGCTGTGGTCCCATATTCACGTGGACTTTGCTGGGCCCTTCCAGGGCCGAATACTCTTGATTGTCGTGGATGCATATTCCAAGTGGTTGGAGGTCATCCCTGTCATCTCCATGACATCAGCCGTCATTGCCGCTGCCTAGACCGCCTCTTCGCCACCTTCGGTCTGCCGGACCTCCTCGTATCCGACAATGGAACTCAATTTACATCGGCAGAGTTCCAGTCCTTCCTGGACAAGTGGGGTATTCGGCACATCACCTCGGCTCCTTTCCACCCTGCAACAAATGGTCAGGCCAAGCGAATGGTGCGAACGGCCAAGGACTCACTCTGCCGGATGGGTGACGGAAATTTCCCGGCCAAGCTCGCCGGGTTTTTGCTGCAGCAGCACTCCTCACCACACACCACCACCGGGAAGTCACCAGCAGAGTTGCTTATGGGCCGCCAGCTGTCCACCCACCTGCGCTGTCTCCACCCAGACCTGGCATCAGACATTCACCGCAACCCTATCACTACAGGGTCCACTCAGTCCTTTGCGCTGGGAGACGCAGTATACGTCAGAAACTATGGGGCAGGTCCGCACTGGGTTCCAGCAGTTGTGGTGCGTGCCACAGGCCCTATCTCATACAAAGTGAGGGACGACACGGGGCAGATCTGTTGCAGACATCTGGCCCAGCTGAGACGCCGGTGGCCAGCACCAGAGGATCAGTTGCAATGCTCCCCAGTTCCTGAACTGGAGCAACATTTGCCACACACCCCAGTTCTGCGACAGGACAACACACCCTGGTTCCTGGGACTAGCCTGGGAGACCTCCCGGCACAGCAAGATGCCAACGCCCAGGGAAGTCGCTTGACAGAAGGCAGCCCTCTGCCAACTCCAGCTCAGGACATCCCAAGAGAACAGTCTGCCGAGCCACTGCCAGCTCGGAACGAGGTAGGCCCCCTGCCGAAGCTGGGTCGTGCCCCAGAACTCTCGGAGCTCCCGGACTTTACAGACCGCTCCCCCGTGAGTACGTTGCCACAGCTCCTGCTGGCCTGTATGGGTTCCCCAGACTTTAGAGGATGTTCCCCATTGGGCCCGCCTTTGCCACGCCAGTCCTGACAGACCAGGTGACTGCCCTTGCACCTAAGAGACTTTGTAGTTTGAACTTAGGGGGGAGGAGTGTTGTGTTTGTGTTTTGGATTAGTGAAGCAGCAATAGCTTGAAAGGGCTCTGGTATCTTAAAGCTCCATTTCTTATTGGCTGATGAATAAAGACTCCCATTGGTCCTGAAGCCAATCTAAATACCCAATCACTGAGCCCTGCTTGGGTCCAATAGTATTGCTTGTATATAGTTACATTGTTGAAAGTTATGTGTTGGAACAGTATAAATTAAGGTGCCGCCCTCATAGAGCTGTCTTTGGAGCTGAGCAATATCACTGAATAAAAGCCTCTTTTTTTAATTTATCTCCTCCCGCTCAATACTTAAAAGTCACTGTAGCCAAGTCCTGGGGGAGAGATAGGAGGCCAATTGCCTGATCTGCCGAAGATGGAAAAAGGCAGACCTGGCAACTGCAGTGACCTGGGCCTCCATGGAGAATGAGGCATCCAGGATCACCCCTAGACTCCTCATCTTATGGGCTGGTGCAAGTTGACCAGAGTGAGCAGGTAGGTTTATATGGGAGAAGAAGGTCCCAGATTCTGCAGGGCAAAGATCAATTCCAGCTCTTGGAGTTGAACCTGGAAGCAAATTAGAAGCAAGTATAGATCGAACAAGACTGGAGTGATATGGCCCTTAAGACCAACTCAAAAGTCAATACTCTGGCTGTAGTATTCTGTACCAACTGTAGCTTCTGGACAGTATTTAAGGAAGCCCCACATAGAGCACATTGGAGTGATCTATTCTAGATGTTACCAGGGCATGCACCACAGTGGCCAGATCTTTTCCACTCAGGAAATACATACAAGTAGGCCATCTCCTGGCTCCATGCCCTAGGTCCCCATCTTTAGCACAAAGAAAATAACAATGCATAAGGGCTGCTGTAAATATTATGTAGACAAAGAACAGGAAGAACAAGAATTTAACAAGAATTCATCTCTCTCTCTCTCTCTCTCTCTCTCTATATATATATATATATTCACCTATGATTTATTTGCAAATTTCATTTTAGTTTATTATTTAATGTCCCTGGCATGTAGCTCAGGGCCTCTTTCCCTAACTTGCACCATTAACAAGCATAATCAGAATGGAATCAGTTTAGCACTGTCATCAATGACAGCCTTAAATGCCACCCACTACCCACTCAGCCTAGCCTCCCATCTTGTAGAAGTAAGGTGTTTTTGTTTGTTTTGTTAAGGCAAAATGCATTTTTAAAATTTTCAGAAAGTACCAGATGTGTTGAAGTGGGTGAGTGCATGTGTGTGTGTGTGTGTACACACATGCATTCTATGTATTCTATGCTACATGATCCTGAAATGAAATACATCCCATAATATACCTTTCACCACTGCTGGAGTTGACTCTGGGCCATGCAAGTTGGTGACCTCAGAAGGCTGGCTGTTGTGATGCAGTGCATTAGAGCTTCAATGAAGTCTTTTAACTGTATCCCTGAGGAATTTCTAGACTTTACTTCTCAATGGTTTTCAAGTACAGGCCTTTCAAAGCATGCAGAACAGACCCTTTCTCATCACATCCTTTTTTTTTTCAAGAAACAGCTGCTACCAGCAGATCTACCAACGCAGAGTGCTTTAAAAAGATGACCCACTAAAGTGTTGAAAGTCAAAAGTTTTTGTCAGAGAGTAAGAAAATGTTGAAGGAAGTTTGCCTGCTCTACTCCTTGTTCCTTTTCCCATGAAGAAAATAAGTTCCACATCTTTTAAAAATGGTGATTCACAAGCACCACTAACCCTGCAGACAGGGATAGTGAGCAATTAAAAAAAAAAAAGTTCCATAGAGCACATGTTCACACTGAGAGTGAGTGATTATTTATCTGGACCCTAATTTTTCCACAAAGTACCCTCAACCTCTTCCCCAAAAACTATTTGCAATTGAGACGGGGTAGAAAAGCTAACCCTGCCGCTTCCATTTTATCCCATGGCAGCCTGCCTGTTTTTATCTTGGCCATGTAGAAAGAACAATGCTGAAAGAAACTGAGTGCAATAGGCAAGGCATAAGAGGGGAAGAGTTTTCACTTCTTCTATCCCACACACTCTGGTTTGTTTTGTTTTGTTTTTTGGTAGAGATAGACCCCCAATCCTGACCTGAATAGAACATCATGGGAAAGCGGGAGTACTCATTTACACCAGTGTTGTCATGCCTTCCTCTGCTGGTTCTGCAAGGGAGGAATTTAATAGCCTCTAAAACAAGTACAGTTTTTTCTATCTGCCTGGAGTTTGGATCCCCTGGATGAAGAGGTTCTGTTCGGTAAGAAGAACACCACCTGGCAAGTTCATCCCCACTTGGGTGTTAGTGACACTAATAAATTTGCTTCCCACTGAAAAGAAAGTAAGTATTGGATTTATTTCCTTTTGGCTTGCTTTAACTCTGACTGTTCTTGTACACTCCTACTTTAAACAATTAAATAGGCCTATATAATCGTTATGCATTACCTAATGCAGAAGTCCTTTTGTTTAAAATCGAAAGGGTACATTGGTAATGTTGCTGCAATTTCTCTGACATAGTAGCCCCTAAAGGTACTTTGAATACACTGGTTGTGGCAACAACAGCCACCAGTGTAGGGCAGTGGCTTCTTGACACAACTGACATGGGTGGAAACACAACCAGATTGGAAGTGATGCCAGGGCATCGGTGATGGAGCAGCCATCTGCCAAATCACTTTTCTGCAGCACAGAAGGAGCTACTCCAGAGCCAGCTTAGGGTGGAAAGAAAGAAAGCAGTGCCATTACAGAAGTGCCTAACATCATCCATGCCAAGAGACATGGCTGGCAACTGACATTAACAGACTGGACTCTGGAGCTATTAGGAAGACCTTTGGGGCTGAGAGCCACAGGCTCAGAAGTGTAAGGGCTGATCATTGCTTCTGAACATTACTTTTGTCATTAAGGATAGTGCCCCCCCCCAAAAAAGTGGACACTATGTTAAAGGATACCTACTTGTAAATTCAGTTATGATTGAGGAATCACCTTCCTGAGGCACCTAAGAGGGTGCCATGGGAATTTACTATTCTCCCCCCCATCCTTTTATAAGGCCACTCATCCTTAAAATCAGGGCACAGGATATGATGCTGCTTTTTTGCCAATTTGGTGTTGAACATACTCAAGAGTGAATAATTGAATCTGGCTGATAATCTTGTCCCTTCCCCCAAAATGTGAAATAACACCTTGATGAATGCTTATACCAATAGAAACAAGTTAAATCTCTTTGACATCCACAGATTTATTCCTTTTGGTTGCCACTGATATATTGGGAAAAACATTAATACTTGTCATAGAACAGATCATCTTATTTGCTGGAAGTTCAGAAAAATGGAATATGCCAATGTTGGGGTGCACATAATTTTCCCTTTGAGTCATTAGGGGAACTGCTAATAAGAAATGTCAGTATTTTCCCGCTAAAGGCAATCAATTTGGGGGTGGCAGAAATACATTTTCCATCTGTGTGTGCAAGCCTATGTGCCTGGATGTATGCAGATGGACATGCATGCATACCTGCACACTGTAAGGGTTTTTTTTTTTTGTCATTCCTTTTTTTCAATCATGAAACCCTCAGATAACTATGAATCATTAGGGATTGATCATTCACTGTCAATGAGGTTACTCTTCTACCACTGTAGAAATATACCCAGAAATGACAAACCATACCTTGGAGTATCTTTGTCTTTTATTATAATGCACTTCATGAGGCTGTTGCAAACAATCTGATGCTCTATCAGAGTTTTCTTTTTCCTCTGTGGTCAGAAATAGAGGTTATTTTCTTGATTATAGACTGGCAGGGATCTGCAGAGTGGTAAACTTTTAAGTTACTGTATTTACTTCAAGGCTGCAGGGCTCCTTCAGGCAACAGTACATAAGCTGTGCAGAATAAATTTAGATGACATCAACAGATCTCCATGTGCATCAAGCAGAGGGTGGGGAAGTAACAGCCTTACTTTCTTTCTGCCCTATTTCTGTCAAGCATGGCAGAGCTTACGGGAACTTACTTCATTGACCTATTTGCATTTTCTGGCTATTGATTTAAATCCCCAGCTTTATAAAGGTGTACTAAACTAGGGGTGTGCACTTGGATATATCTGATCTGAAAATATACCTAGAACAAACCTTTTCAGGTGCATCAGGATCTGAATACACAACAAAGAATCTCTGACAAAACCAGTAAATCTGATTTTGAATATATTCAGGTATATCTGGAGTCAGCAATTTAAACTTTAAGGCTCTCAAAGACAGCATGTATTTTCCCTCCTTTTGCACATTTCCCAGGCAACAGGAAGGACGGGAGAGGCAGATAGCTCAGAGAAGTGGGATCATATGTTAGGGAGAACCAATGTTAGTTCTTGTGTCTGTGTCAGTGTCTTATAAATCTGCCTGACTGTCTCTGATTCTTCTGGGCTTCTGTGGATTGTCATTGGTTCTGTTGGGCATGAAAAAGTGCCCCCCTTGCTTATATTTGCTCCTCTAGGGTTCTCTGGTTTGACATTAGTTCTGTTATGCTTGCCACATTGGATTGTAATTCTGCTGGTCTTCTGTGGGTTGCCATTGGTTCTGTTGGGCTTGCAAAAGTGGCCCCCTTCCTTAAGTTTGTTCTGCTGAGTTTCTGTGGATTGCCATTGGTTCTGCTGGGCTTGCAGAAATATCTTCTGCTTAAATTTGTTCTGTTACGATTCTCTGGTTTGACATTGTTTCTGTTGGCCTTGACATGTTGGCCTGTGTTTCTGCTGGAACTCCTTGGTTCTGCACTGAGGGTCTCTGAGAAAATGTCACTGTTGCTTTTGCTGGTGCATGTCCTGTGAAGAATGCATGGCCTATTTGCATGTGGTGGCAGCCCCCCCCAAAAAAAAATTAACAAAGACCTTAGGCGTATAAAGGACAGCAATTCTGCAGAAGTGCTAAACTTCTGCAGAAGTGCTAAATGTAGATACTACTGTTGTGACAGAGAATAAGATCTTTCTAAAATGGCTTTAAAGCCCCCCAAAATGCCTATGTGTGTTTTCTTTTCTTCAGTGAATTTTCTGCTAAAGGAGGGAATGATGATTTGACATGACTGACAACCAGTGTTGGGGATTTTGTTTTTGTTATTTATTTAATCTAACAGAGACTTTGACCTGGACGGAGGCTTCTGAGTGTGAAAGTTCAAGCTCCACAGACACTGACCTGACTAAGCATCCTTGCACTGTTGTAACAGCAAGTAATTTACATAATGAAGTGATACCAACACTGTCCACTGAGCAATATCTCTTCATCTATAAGCTGCCAGTCTTAATGAATGGTACATTCAGTTGTCAATATATTAACATTTATCTTCTTTAATGCAAAATCAATATTTTAACATAAGCTAATTAAACTAGTCATTGCATTGCAAAAATATCTTCATGTTGGCTTGGATATGTGTGGAGAAGTTGAGTTTCTTGCTATTATTAATCACTTTGGTCACAATCCAGCAGAAGTTAAATTTCACTGATTTGAATGGAAATGCCTCAAGCTGAACTGTCTCTGTGAAATCAATGCAACTCAATGGTGTTTACGTGTTCTAACTGAATTATCCTCATTGTTTCCAACTGATTTACCTTATAGATTGAATTTTAGCATTCTTCTAATGGGTAAAAGGGTGCCATTCCAGAGTCAGTTTTACTTTCCCTAACTTCAAGATCACTGTTTAGACAAATAATGATAATGGGCTGGATGTGAAGGTGTCATTCCAAGTACTATGCCAGTTACTCTGCTCAAGAAAAAAGGCTAGAGGCCAGAGAGCAGAGAGAATGAGAGGGAGGAGGAAAAGAAGATTTGGTCTCCACAAAAATGTCACAGAACAGTGCCAGTGGGTGGACTCTGAAAGCTGTGTCCTCTTCATTTCTATGCCCAGCACAGGGAAGGTTCCAGATTCTTGCTAAATATGGTGACAGCCTGATGACATTTGATTTATTTAGTGATATAATATACTGTTTTAGTACACTCTGCTATACTACTTGATTCCTAGCATCCCCCTGTGCATATACATTGGGGATTCTGTCTTCTATGTCCAAAAGCTACAAGCCCTGAGAATTTCATCTCTGATAAATTAGGGGGGAAGTTATGGCACTTTTGAAAGCAATGCAAACTCAAATTGGCATTGGTTGGAACTAATGTAGTTTGGTGGTTAAGAACCTGAAAGACAGATCTTGCCACTGTCACAAATTCACTAGATGCCCTTTTGAAAACCACTTCAGCTCATCCACAACCTATCATCTGTACTACTGGGATACCATTCGAACATAAGAGAAGTCAATGTTGGATCAGGCCAATGGCCCATTCAGTCTAACACTCTGTCACACAGTGGCCAAAAATACCAGGTGCCCTCAGGAGGTCCAGCCATAGGGCCAGGATACTAGAAGCCCTCCCACTGTTGCCCCCACAAGCACCAAGAATATAGTGCATCACTTGCCCCAGACTGAGAGATTCTATCTATACCTTGTGGTTAATAGCCACTAGTGGACCTCTGCTCCATATGTTTATCTAATTCCCTCTTGAAGCCATCAATGCTTGTAGCCACTGCCACCTCCTGTGGCAGTGAATTCCATGTGTTAATCACTCTTTGGGTGAAGAAGTACTTCCTTTTATCCATTCTAACCTGACTACTCAGCAATTTTATGGAGTGCTCATGAGTTCTTGTATTGTGAGAAAGGGTGAAAAGTATCTCTATCTCTACCTGTTCTATCCCATGCATAATCTTGCAAACCTCTATCATGTCGCCCCTCAGCTGTCATTTCTCCAAGCTAAAGAAACCCAAGTGTTTTAACCTTTCTTCATAGGGAAAGTGTTCCAACCCTTTTACCAGGGTTTGGTCCAGTTGCAAGGAGCCAGGGGTGAGTTCAGAGCTGTCAGTGTCTGGTTTTCTGAAGACTCATATGAAGTGCTGAGGTCCAGAGGCTGGCAAGATGAAATGCAGACAAGCTCCAATATGCAGGGATGCACCAGGCAGAGCAGTAAGGGGAGAATCTGGGGCAGGTCATCTGACAATTGCCCAGACTGAAAAGGCAGCCTTGAAGCCCTTGCTTTATAGAGTCCAAGGAATTATGCCTGGCCCAAGCTGCTGGGGTGGATCCACCCACCCTCCAAATAGCCTTCTCCAGTCTAAGGAGCCTTCTTTCCATTAAGTGGCTCTTTCTTCAACAGAGGGCTGCAGTGGCTTAGAGGCTAAGACACTGAGCTGCAGACCAGAAGGTTGGTAGCTCGGCAGTTCAAGACCCGAGTGCCGCCTGATGGAGTGAGCTCCTGTCTCTGGCCCCAGCTCCTGCCAACCTAGCAGTTCGAAAGCAAGAAATTGCAAGTAAATAAATAGGTACCGCTTCAGTAGGAAGGTAATAGTATTATGTGTGCCTTGGCATTTAGTCATGCTGTCCACATGACCATGGAAAAGTCTTTGGACAGCACTGGCTCTTCAGCTTGGAAACAGAGGAGCACCGACCCCAGGAGCCAGATTTGACTGGCTTTCAAGCAAGGGAAACCTTTACCTTTACTTCCTTTGACAGAAGGCTTCAAATTTGAGCCAAAAAGGAAAGGTGATGTATAAATATTATAATAAACAATATCATCAGTGAAGCAAACTTTGCTCAATGGAGTGGTAGGACAGAGAAAGGATCTATCCCATCGTATGCTGAGAGCCAGTCAGGTGACACCTGGAGTGGAAACTGTAGCCCAGATGTCACTGCTGACTGCTGCAAACTCTCCAGAGCATCATAGTCTTGTTTACTGCAACTAGCTCTGTGATTGTAATGCACGCAGGGATGATTGGCTGAAATTACAGTTGGAGTCTAACATGGGAACAATATGGATAATAACACTGGTAAGGATTGAAGAAATATATATAATGTATATGAAGTATATTGGACACTGGAAGCAGTATATAAATGCATTGTTGATATTATTAGTAGTAAATCCAACAATTCAGTGCACTCAATCCTGTAGGCATTTTTAGAGTTTTGAGAAAGGATATTAGTTGCCACAACAAAATAGGTAACAGGGGGCACAACCAACCATAAAATGGCTGTCATGGATGCATGGACTAGTCATAAAATGTGGAGAGGTTTCAAGCTCAGTGTCATCCTGTGATGGAGGCAGCAATTTCTGAACACACAGGAAATGCCTTCTGAGCTCTTTTGAAATGACTCCTAGTTGAATGAGGTGAGAGAAAGCCAGGGTTGGCTCTTGTATGGAAGAGCTTCTTTGGAGAAACACATTTGTTATAAAGAAACACACCTACGAGTGCAATGGTTTGTATGGATGCCATGTTGGGGATCACTGATCTATTATCTCTTATGAAAAGAGATGTTTAAAAGTGTGTATATGAGGTTTAGTTTCATTGTTACCTAGCTGCTAGCAACTGATACACAAAACCTCTATTGGTCTGAGCTTCCCCTTGATCACTTAATAACATGTAAGTATGCCTTCTATATTGGACATTAATGGTAGCCCAAATATGTATTTGAGAAAAAAATGCCCTTCTCATTGAACTACTGATTTGTCGAAATGAATGAATGAATGAACTACTGATTTTGTGCAATGGTGGCATTCCTATCTAGGCTTCATATGCAAAAATCCAGGTGGGTGCACACACATCTGGATTGGGAACAACATTTTAAAAATAGGGCAATTAGACTGGCTGATAGCTCAGGTGGAGTTCTTAATATAAGAGAGAACTAGTGTAGTTAAACAGTAAACTGCTAATTTCAGCATCCAAATAGTTTAGTGATGTCAGTAATATGGTCTTCTGAACTATCTGAATGATTTACATAACTTCTGTTAACAAAGGACACATAAACATAATGTTTTTTAAAAAATGATGGGAAAGAAAGAAAAAGATGTAACCGGGTCACAAGTACTGCAGGAAAACTGGAGATCCCTCACTCTTTCAATATGCTTTGTCTCCAAAGGTATAATTAGGCAAGATGGGAAAGAAAATATTACATGAAGCAAGAAATAGGTCAGCTCAGCAGAGGTTCCCTACTGTACTGACAGCTGGCAGAGGCTATATATTCTAGGTATCTAGGTTTCAATGATTTATTGGCCTTCCTTTCCCTAATGCTTATTGTAGAGATATGTGAAGAAAGAAATCCTCATAATGGCTACAGTTTTCATTTTTGCAAGGAGGGGGTCCATTTACATTGGGTGGGGGGGGGGGTGATTGCAAAACAGTACTATTCCCCTACCTGAGTGGTGCTCCTTAGCATAAAATCTGATAATGGGCTATGAATTTGTTAAAAGGTGTAATGGGGGAACAGGCAGACAGTATTCCTTGTCTATCCTTGCCATGTGTGTCAGTCTTTGTTATGTCAAAAGTGCAGTTGAAGATCGTTCTTCAAGATCAAGTGCAATCATTTTATTTTACAGCCACTTCGAAGGTGGGAAGAAATGTGCCAAGGGGGGCATTACAAACAGGAAATAGGGTTTAGGCCAAGAGCTATTGAGCCTGACAAGAATTCTCACATACTCTGGTATTATTGCTGAATTATTGAGCCTGACCGAGTTCTCACATACAGTGAGCTTAACAACTGTGCACCTTCATTGACTTCAGTCAAGATTTTTTTTATCTTACACAGAAAATCTTGAGTAGTAGAACAGAGAGGGGAAGAGAGAGAAACAGAGTGTAGGCAGGTACAGATTCACTTTTACAGCTAATATGAAATCTGATGAAATTTTGATGACTTCGGTATAGTGGCTGAGGAGACCATAGGGTATGGGGGTGGTGAATGAGGTGGTATTTCCCTGAGGTCTTTTGGGGTACTACTCCCAATGGAGAAACCTGTAAGTTAGGGACAGGAGGGGACAGGGCCCAGCCCCTCAGCCCATGGCACATTTCTTAGCTATTTTACTGGTTATGATATTGGGCATGTCCCAAGTGGATTTTAAGTTGCCAGAGTCCATAGGGCTGTGAGAGCTGAACAAAGGTATGTGGAAGCCATGAGTAAAACTATCTCAAGTGTACTGTGCACCAGGCCTAAGAGAATAGCAGGCAAGAGAAGGCTGAAGGGCCTTCTTTCAGACAGAGGTGGCTGCCAGCCTGCCTAGGGGTGGGGATCACTTTCTAGGAGCAAATACCTTTCAGGAGGTGGTATTGGAAGGGGGCCAGTTGTGTCAAAAGGGCTGCTGACTATTAAGATTGGATGGACAAGAGGACCATGTATAAGGGCCAAAGCAATGCCTGCAATTGTGCTCAAATTTACATTGTACCCTCTGGCATTTTCCTTGGTTGAACTCCCAGTAGATTCTGTGGGGTGCTCCCTGCTAGCCCCACCCCCCAATGGCCTGCCCTGCCCAGGTCAGATTTCCCTTTGATATGGGTGTCCACTGACACCAACGAGGTCCCATCTAGCCCTTTTGTTGTGAGATGCTCACTTATGAAACAACTCATCATATTCCAAGGCTACTGCATCTCTGGCTAGGGTGTGGGCACAAAGCACATTCACCAAATGGTTTCTGAGGTTCCAGCCACAGACAAGGGTGGGCCGACTAAACCACAGCTAACCAATAGTTGAGCATGTGTTTGGCCACCTTCCCCTATATCCTTCCTTTCCCCCCTCTTTGAAGAACAGGAGCTCCTACTCTCATCAGCCTCTCATTTTAGAAGGAAAAAGAGGTTAACATAGCAGCATTGAGAATCCAGTTTATATGAGAGGTAGATCCTGGGAGTATCCTTGTCATCCCCAAAGGTGGAGGTGAGAGGAGGACTTCCTGCTATCTGCCTGATGGCATAGATAGTCTCTGGTCCGGACCCCACCTGACCCTGGGATGCCCTTCTTCTAAGGGCTCAGAATATGGGCTGCAGCCTTTCAGTAGCCCCCTGACACACCCTCTGGCTCCTCATCCAAGAAAAACCCATGAGGTTCCTGCACTCTCTGAATCCTCCCTGATATGGTGCCTTCTTTTGGCCTTTGCACTCTTCTTGTGGCCTCTCTTCTGGACTGCTCTACACTTCCTTGGGAAGCCCCTGCTGTTGCTTTGAGAGTGGCTGGACTCAGAAGATAGAGACTTTGCTCTTTCTCATGGGCAGGTGAGAGCCTGACCCAGCCCCTAGCTGGCTGGGGGCTGGTGTGAGCCATGGCCGCACTGGCAGCAGAAACCAGGGCTTGCTGCCGGGAGCAAAGCTGCTCAACCCCTTCCATAAGGTGATCCAGGGCTCTTGATTAGGGTTGCCAGCCCTGGGTGGGAAAATACCTGGGGTGTTTTCTCACTAGCTTTCCCCCGCGGTTTACACCGAAGCTAGCACCGGAGCTTCTGGTCAGTTTCCCACCATTTGCTCCGTGCTCACAATTTCCTCCAGAGTATCACTGCACTGCTCCGGAGCTTCCCTGGAGCAAGAAAATCCTGTTCCTAGCAGGATTTTCTTGCTCCAGGGAAGCTCCGGAGCAGTGCAGTGATACTCTGGAGGAAATTGTGAGCACGGAGCAAATGGTGGGAAACTGACCAGAAGCTCCGGTGCTAGCTTCGGTGTAAACTGCGGGGGGAAAGCTAGTGAGAAAACGCCCCTGGAAACTTTGGGGAAAACACTACTCTTGACGGACCTTGCAGGTTGGTGCTAGTCTGTTGGCTGGTTCTGCCTGGCTATCTGGGTGTTGGCCACACTTCTGGGTGCCAGGGAAGTCCAGGATATTCTTGCTTCCCCAGCTTGGCCTAAGTGCAGGGGGTGAAGCAGCTTGAGTCTGAGCCTGCTGGGTTAGCCTGGATCCCTTCTTGGGATGCATGCTGGAGTTCTGACACCACTGCACTCCCCAATCTGCCAGTGATGGATCCTATGATGCCAAGTTGGAGGTTGCTTGCAGGTTGCATGGAGCCCATTTAGGGTTGCCAGCCTCCAGGTGGGGCTTGGGGATCTCCTGCTTTTACAACTGATCTCCAGCTGACAGAGATCAGCCCCTTTGGAGAAAATGGCTGCTTTGAAAGGAAGACTGTATGGCACTGTAGTTTGCTGAGGCTCCTCCCTTCCCCAAACCCCACCCTCTCCTGGCTCTACCCCAAAGTCTCCAGGTATTTTCCAACCCAGACCTGGCAACTAGGGTTGCCAAGTCTGGGTTGGAAAATACCTGGAGACTTTGGGGGTGGAGCTGGGAGAGGGCAGGGTTTGGGGAGGGGAGGGGCCTCAGCATAGTATAATGCCATAAAGTCTACCCTTCAAAGCAGCCATTTTCTCCAGGGGAGCTGATCTCTGTCAGCTGGGGATCAGTTGTAAAAGCGGGAGATCCCTAGGCCCTGTTGCCTAGCAAGGCACTTTATGTGCTCTTATGGACTCTTAATGTTCATAAGTTTGAACTTTGGACTGTGCTAAGTGTATGCTTAAAGGACTGTATTGTGATGCCAGCTGCAAACTGCACACATGCCTTCTTACCTACTGCAAGAGGTTCCAGTCTATTCCTGACTGCCAAGAAGCACACTCCCGCCATTGTCCACACAAAGACAGAGACAAGGAGCTAAGGACCCCATTGCCCAAGGGTGTTCCTGTCGACTAATGCTAGGCAACCCCCCCCCCCGCAACATACCTGTGGGATTCCACACATTCCAGAGAGATGCTGAATGAGGTTGCTTGGCAACTAATCCTCAACCCATCAACTGGCCGAGCTAGGGCCATCAAGAGACAATAGGATGGCTCGGTGACTCATCGCAAGCTTGCCCAGGTGTCAGTTCCTGTCTAGCTCCTAGAGTCTCAATATTGACCACCCCCCAGCATCCCCTCCTCTTTGTCCTTTAACCAATGGTAGGGTTTGTGGGGATGGACTACCCGGTAGGTGTGTTAGGGGGATGTGGTCAGTGCTGCCCACCCCCAGATCACCTAATAAAAGAGGTTGCCTACCATGCAGCCGGTCTCTTGAGCTTCCATGACCCCTATCTGCTTTTACCCCTCTCAAGTCCAGCTTGCTATCCCAATGCCCTCCCTCCATCTTTGATCTCTGGGTCTGCAGCCAGAGGTAAGCGTGCTTCTGCCGGTTCAGAACACATTCCCTATTTTCCTTTCAATCCCTCAATTCTTCCTTTGGAATGGACAACCCATCTCCAGGACAGGTAAAGTATTGCCCAACCATCAAACCTCCTGCTAATGTGAAAGTGCTATTTATCTATCTAAAGTTTCTTAGGAACTGTGTGTTAGTGTGTGTGAATCTGTATTGTGTGCCTGAGAATATTCTTCAGTAAAAATCATTTAAACAGACCTCCGCCTCAGTGCCTATTTACTGGGAACTCCTGGAAGGGGCGGGACCTTGGTATAGTTGGCTGTAACCCAGTTATTTGCCAATTGCTGACCTTAAAATCACTAACCCAGAGCAATTCGGCTAACAGCCCCACCTGGGGTCTGGTAACCCTACTGGCAACCCTAAGCACATTTCCACACCAGCATATGTTCACTGCATATGTGCACTGAGGAGAGGTTTGCTTCTAAAAACAGAAGCCCTGCAAGGACTAGGTACCTTATCAGTAAAGCCAGTCACCTTTCCCCAGGAGAGATCAAGGCCGTGAGCAACAGAGCCCCCACCCTTTAGTGATTTCAGCTCTGATTTCAGCTCAAAGTGAGGGGAGGGGGCTGCCCAGGCCTTCCCTCAACCCCCAAGCTAGGTAGCTGTTGTGCTAAGAAACCACCTGAATGATAAGCACATGTGGAGGCTGTGAAGTCCCCTGCCGTCCAGTGTCACTACTCCTGGGTGCCTGTCTGCCTTCTTGCCCATTCTGGAGTTGCTTGCCGCCACTGCTGATCGAACTGTTGCCATCACAGAAATCACTGCTGAGTTTCTGCCACTAAGAAGCCATGAGGCTAGCTGGCCTCAGCAGCATGCAGTGCCCCTTATATCCTGGGCTGGTGGACCAGAGGGAGAACATTGGTTCAAGCCCCCCCCCCCCCCAATATCAGGCAGCACCTGACTGGCCAGGCTGGGGAAAGTGTGTCAGGAAGCCTACACAGTTGCAGTAGCTTCCTTGTGTCAGCTAATGCTGCCATCTCCTGCCCAGGAGGTGGGATGTGTGCCCCTGTGACGTCAGGTGTGTGGAATGTTATGTTATACTTTTCATGGCTGGCTTATCGCTCCCTGTGTCGTTCTGACCTTGGAAGACTGCTGGTGCCTGCCTATGTATCTTTTCTTTTATCTGACTCTATTTCTTCCTGCTTTTTCTTTGAGAACCTCAGGCCAGTATTTGGGCACCTTTTATATACTCATGATTGGTTGCAAGCCATTACCAGACCCCTTTTTGAATGCTGTATAATTATCCTGCTTGAGGGTTGTGCCAGCCATTACTAACACAAAACGTGCAGATGACCACAACAGACCTTTATCAATAAAGACTTCCTTTCTTTAAGGACACTTGTTGCTGATTAACTCTGTAGGACTCTCACACCTTGGCCATTTGCCCAGCTGCACCGCTGAATGAGCCAGTGGCCAGCAACTGGTGTTGTCCTCTCCCTGCCCCTGTAGGTCCACAAATGAGGCTCCAGGTGAGCCTGCTTACCAAGTACATTAGATACAGATACAAATTGTAGATGTGCTTATAACTGCAAGATGGGAAGAAAATACTAAGAAGTAGCAAAGTAAAAACCCAGGGGAAAAATATTCTTTAACCCATTCATGCATACCTACAGCATTATAGACGGAGTATTCTTCCCGTTTTACTCAAACTTCTGTAGACCCAGTCCATCTTCAGTCTTCTGATAAGTCATTTTAAAACATTTCAAAGCCCTTTGCACTCACAACTTTGGTTTTTGCTCTACACTCTCATGCTGTAAATCCTCTGGACAGTTATGAAATCTGTATCAATCGCACAAATATCTATTAAATCTGCATACATTTTCATATGCATAAAAACAGTAGTTGTGAAGGACAAAGCATACTTTGTATTCAGATGATACATGTTCCCATTGAAACAGGCAGTGTATTTGAAAAAGGACTTCCCAGTTGTTTGACAGTTCAGGGACACACCATAAGTTTTCCATTGATTATCTAAGATGGCACTTGCCACTCATAGTCTTTATTATACATGCACAATCCATGGGCACCTTTTAGTTATCAAAATGTTTTAAATCAGTGATTAAACATTTCTATACTATTTATTTATTTATTTATTTATTTATTTATTTGAATTTATATCCCACCTAGCCAGCACAAACAATGAATATATATATATTTGTTCCTTAATCTTCTTGTTTACTACCAAGGCTAGAGTCTGGACATTGTGCCTTTAGGCAAAATATTTGTGGTGTCCCTCTTTGGGTAAGAGACTTGCCTTTTCTTCAGGGAAGAGCAGGATCACACATCAATTTCTATAATGTTTCGTAAAACATCTGCTCCCTGAGCACTGGGTCGGGATTCAGATTGGCAGGCTATTCAAACATCCATGGATCTTTGCAGCTGACTAATATATATCTGGCTTGGTTTTAACTTGGACCAGCAGCACTTGCATCTTGCCTGGTTACATATCAGTTCATTTGCCCATATCCAGCACTGATTCAGGGTTTCCACTTCCTTCCTGATTTTAGATTGAAAGGAGAGAAAGAGCTGTGTAAGATCATCATACTGATGGCTCTGTATTCTATGTCTCTAGAAGACTTCGTCCAATGGTTTCATGAAGATGTTAAAACGTATGGGAGACATGATGGCCAAAGGTCAAGAACTGAAAAAGCAGTTTCCCAGCACTACTTTCTAGAATCTCTCTAGTGGTAGGACTAGAACTACTGAAACCTTCCCCAGTCCTATCCCTCCCAGCTGCTCAGAAAGATACTACAAGTGAAAAGAGTGCTAAAAGCACCAACAAGTAATGCCTTTGCTCTGCCTGATGAGGTCATCAAGCAAGGTGAATAAGGCCATTTTAGTCTCATAGCCTGTACAAGTGCCCAATAGGAAAGCATCTAGATTATTTGTTTCATCCAAACAAATGAGCAGAAGAAATGGGAAAGAGCTTGCTGGTTTTGAAACAGCTGAGGAATTTGTTTCTCTTCCTGCTTACACAAGCTTGTAAGGCCTCAGTATGCCCACAGGCATGAGCTATGGGGCTCTTTTCCTGTGGCTGTTAGCCTAGAGCTGGGAGGAAGATGTACTAGGAGACCAAGGAAGTCCTGCTCTGTATTCAGGATCCTTCCTTCCCACCTTTGTCTCATTCATTCTGTTGGATTATTATTATTTATATTGTAAGCAACTTTGGGTCCCCTTTTGGAGAAAAAATGGCATACAAATAATTAAAGAGTTCAGTCTAGACAACACTTTAATCATACCTCCACCTCTCTGTGGAACACCACAGATAAAGGATAAAATTGATTTCTCTTTGATTGAAGGAAGCTGAAGTATTTTAATGAGACTGGCAAAACTCGTAAGAGGGCTACCTAATGTTGCTTTGTCTACATTTTATTTGCATGTATGTCTTACTCTATCCCATCATTCCAAGTTTCTTTTACTGGACAGATCACACTCCTGACACTTTAACATGTCTTTCACAATGTCCTCCATGTATTTTCTCCTTGACTCTATAAGGATTCTATTTTGTACCGGCACTGTGCTGTCCCACTTTGCTGCCTCTTCCAAAGAAATTCCTTTAAGAAGCACACTGTGTCTCTAAATATATGAATCCTTTCTTAGTCCTGGTTTCATCTCCGTCGCTATTAACTGTTCCTCCATGACCTCTTTCATTCTTTACCCATTGTAGATTTTCAGGCTGGTTACCTTTTTTGATTCATTCCCATCTAGGTCTTAAAATCCATAAATAATATATGACTGATTTTGATTTCCCCCCACTGTTTGCATAGATTTCCTTGTACAAAAGGGGCTTGCATTCCTGATCCGTATGGGGTCTACTTCTTGATAGATTAATGTTACCACTAGGCACATGTTTCCAAATATATGACAGATACTTTGTATCTTCATCAGTCCTACTTAATTTCAAATGCACTTGACATTTTTACATTTTCACTGTTTTGGAAGTCATTATATTGATTGACACTCACCGGCACATATGTTACTTCCCTAATATCCTTGGTTAAAGGTTCATCATTCTTTATTTATCTAGATTGACTAGTAGGCTGGGAAGATTTAATAGATTCTTCCTGCAGAGCGTCTGGCATATAGCATCTTTGGTAGATAATTGATTTAAGCATCAAACACCAAATTTTTATTGGCAATTACTGTGGTGACACCTATTATCCATCTGGCTGCAACAACATGGTGTGCAATTTTGCACGCCATGTCAGACTGGCCTCGAGTAAGTGGAAGCGACAACTTGTCGAGTCTCGAGGCAATTGTTTCATCTACCAATAGAGTGGGAAAATAACATGCACCACCACAATTGCAATCAGGTAAACTGGCCATCAATTGCTGAACAGGAGTACATAATAAGGAGGTATTTAGAAGGGAGAAAATGGATATGAGTTTGGACTCCCATATGCTGGTATTGTACCATAAAGGTTTGGCAAAAAGATTATTTCTGTATTCTAAGAAAATATGGCATAAAAACAGAAGCGATCAATTTTTTAAAAAATCCACATATGCATTCTTTCTGTCTGTATTCAACTTATACTAATAAAAGAGTACATAAAACAGTAGCAAGTAATCTTAGCAAGTATATTAAAACACGCACGCACACACACCCCAAAAAACACTTCATCAAATAATATAAATTCTCAGGTGGTAAAATAATATATATATTCAGTTCTAAGTAGCAAGTTCTTTATTAAGTGCATTGTAAATGTCAGGTCAGGTAGTAAAATCTGAAAGAACTACAGAGAAAAAGAATGTAGCTGGAATGTTGTTACAGTAATCTATACTGTATGACAGAGACAATAATCCTGATCTTTTCATGTTTGTAGACTTGGTCCATTGGCATCAACCCTTGCTGCACCAAATAATCAGACTTAGTGAAGTATGTTTCTAGTAGAAATTGACAGAAAAACAGAGACTTCATCTATCAATTTCAACCATGTGTAGGAAAAAATCTCATAAAATTAGTTTCTCTGTAAAAAAAAAAAATCCTTCTTGCCCAAAAAGTTTATGTATAAGTAGAAGTCTTTTGCTATTTCCTTCAACATAACCCATGAGAAGGCACCAGGGAGTGCAGTGGAGGTTTTCAGACCTGATTGTGCCCACCCTAGAAGTCTTATCATATGAGAAGTAGACTATGATCAGAGTTCTGTGGGTGTGGGACCACAACAGAACATTGGTGAAAAGACTGGTGCCCATCAAGGCAGCTGAAGGTTGTAAAAGTTCATGTTACAACTGAAGGTTGTAAAAAGAACATGTGTAGATCCATATCTCCATGAGCTGGCTGGGTTATGGCTTGTGGGTTTTAGTCAAATTTAAATTTAGGTCAAATTTAATCAGTCATGTAAGCAACCATCTAAGCAACCCATATTCAAGATCAACCAAATTAGGGGCTAACACATATGGTGAAAAAGATGTATTAAGGCATTGCTGCTATACTGCATGACCATCTTTTGCTTTTGCTCCTGACTGTCTGCTTCTTGAAAGATTTTCTATAGTTTGATCAATGTCAAGAATGAATCAATCTTTGCCATGTTAAAAGAAAAGAGTACAAAGCATAAGTGGAGCCTGCCTGAGACACAATGAAGGAATAGTGGGTATGTTTTAAGATCACAATGAAAGTAAAGATTCAAACAGCCATTATATCAGGACATTCATAAATGTGATACTTCCAAAATTCTCCCTGTTCCTATTCTTCTCTGCATTCTGGAGTTTCAAAACAACTTTTCTCATTTGTGGAGCAGCTACATAAGACATTCTTCATCATTCCATTTTTTAAAAATATCTAAATTTTATACTGAGCACTAGGGTTGCCAAGTCCAGACTGGAAAATACCTGGGGACTTTGGGTGTGGAGCCAGGAGAAGGCGGGGTTTGGGGAGGGGAGGGGCCTCAGCATGGTACAATGCCATAGAGTCCACCCTTCAAAGCAGCCATTTTCTCCAGGGGAGCTAATCTCTGTCAGCTGGAGATCAGTTGTAAAAGCGGGAGATCCCCAGGCCCCACCTGGAGGCTGGCAACCCTACTGAGCACTCTCTGTGTACTGTTTGTTGTAGGCTGCTTTAAATCCCTTCAATATGCCATAATTCAGTGTTAAATCAACAGATGTGGCTTGCTATATACAGAAATGAATTGCAGGATGTATTAATTTAAATCATTTCAGCCACTGTGTTTAATCCAAAATATGGTTGGTTGCTCAGCCTCTTGGCCTGTGGGGCCCTGAAAGGCTTCATCTTACCTGCTATGCCTAGATATGAAACTACTGGGTGAGCTCATTTGGAGATTTGGGCTGGGCCATCTCCAGTATGCGGATGAAACTCAGCTCTCTCACTGTCAGAATCTGCTAATTCAGACATAGTATTTCTAGCTCTTATAGTTGTGCTTTTTCCTTTTCTCCTCTTATATCCTATTGCCATGTATGTATTTACTGTTGCTATGTATGTATTACACATGTATGCTTGCAGACGCCATGTTGTAGTGCCTAACCAGGCCTGGGTTTTGTAACTATTGAAGCGGGAGGGTGACACCTGCAATCTATGGGAACAGTGGGTCTCTCACACCACGGCCTTCGCATTCCATCGGCCCCGGCTGGGACTTCAAGGGAGGATGCGTCTCATCTCTTATCACATGCAAAAGCCTTGAGGCCATTGATTGTTATGTGAACTGGTAACATCTGAAGGGTCTGGTTGGGAAGGAAATTTACTGCTTGACACCTCACTTTCTTTCCTGTGGGAAACAAACGGTCAGAGCCCCTTTTTGCCCGCCGTTTTTCCCCTATAGTGATTGGCTACCTATGGGTAATTCAAACTCTTTGGAAAGGTATAATAGACCTGCCTGTATTATCTGTCTCATCTCTGACAATAATCCGAGAAGCTGTACTAATGTAGAGATTGGAAATAAAGAACTCTGGTTTACCAACCAAGATCTGATCCTTGACTACTTTGAGCAGAACTCTCACACTCACACACTTCTGGCCAATACCAGGGAGGCTGCAGTGACTCTGCACCTGTGCCTAGAGGCAGTTTTAGAGTGGGTGTCTTAAAGCTTAGTCTTGACAAGATAGAAGAACTACTGATGAGCAGACAGTCTGACCTCGGACTGAAGGAGTCACATTCTGCATAAGCAGGTGACAGCTGTGTCCAGGAGTACCAACATCAAATGGTTAGCCACCTGCAGCCTTTCCTGGGCAGAAAAGATCTGGCCGCTGTGGCACATGCCCTGGCTACATCCAGATTATATTACTCCAATGCACTCTACATGGGCTATGTGGAAGCAGATACTATTACATATTCAGTCTTTTTGATGCTCCCAGGTATTAGAATGTATACTACATTTCATTCTATGATAACATTTTACAGGAAAGGGGAACTTAGTCTAATTTTCAGATGGGTGTGACTCTGTACCCAGTGTTTTACCAATAAAATCATCACAGAAAATACACCATTTAAGCACTGCACAAAGAGAATCCTGATCATGTATTTGACATATAATTATATCAAGGTTGCTTTTTTGCATTGTTTTACCAAAGCACTCATGTATTTGAAATGTATAGGGGGAAGATGCAAAAAACCCCTGAAAGAATTGAAATCTACAGCAAACTGTGTAAGATCTAATTCCAGAATCATTTTTGTAAACTATCCTAATTAAAGGAGAATTAAAGAAAAATAGCAAGATAGGAAGATTACTAAAGTTGTTCCTAGGAAATTGTTAAAGATTTTCTCCACCATGTCACTGTCCCAATCCATTTTAGGAATCTCATGAGCCTGCTACTTATTCCTTAAAAATCCATTGGCGATCCTTCACAGATCTCCCAATTTTGGCTTATGGAATATGGCAGCTGGAAATGGGGCAGGCTCAGTATTTAGGGTACATAAGTGCTGCTGATTCATGCCCTGGGTCGTGTATGAAGAATACACATTCACAATGTATGTCAGGCAGTTTTGGTGCATTTTCATACAGGTGCCAAAATTTCCATTCATAGTTCGCTCTCAAGTAAGAACCCTAATGGGTATGGCCCATAGAACTGATGTTGCTTGCTCTTACTTTAAAGAGCACCCAAGTCTTGCTCCAGAATCCATATAGTAGGCAAGGAAGGTGCATAACATGCCATGAGCAGGACACGTCACGTGTGTATCTAATCATGTGTCAGTACATCCTGGCATATACAGTAATATTTAAATCAAAATTCCTCATTCACCTTAAAGTGGTATTCACATTACAGTGAGACATGGGATCTATTCTGGCACTACTCCTTCCTGCACTTGTTATTCAAAGGCTTCAGATCCCAATGCTGAGATTTATCTCTGTGGTAGTATTATCCCTACATCTGGCAGGTTGGCACAAGCAGAAGTAGGGAGCTGCGGCATGGTCTCTTGCCACATGGCCCAAGGCTTCTCATAGCTGCCTAGTGTTGTTGGTAGGGTTGGCGATCTCCCAGAATTACAACTGATATCCAGACTACAAGGATCAGTTCTCCTGGAGAAAATGGCTGCTTTGGAGGGTCGACTCTATGGCATTATACTATGTCAAGGTCCATCCCCTCCCCAAATGCTGCCCTCCCCAGACTGCCCCCCCCAAAAAAAAAAATCTTCAGGAATTTCCCAACTTGGAGTTGGGAACCCAAGCTGTTTGCTTGAACATTCCTGCAATGACTACTATACCATTATTCTAAACTACCTCAAGTTTCCTCACAGTTTATGAGCTTAGCCCCAGGTTGCCTTGTTACCTGTGCAATATCAGATCAGCTGAATCAATGGAAACTGGGGAGGGGAGAAAGAAAGGCCACTGCAAATCACTGCAAATCAGCCTGCGGACTGGAGAGAAGTGAATACGTAACATAGATGGGTCAGATGCCGAGGAACAGTTTTTATATGCGGTCGAGAATACTGCTGGGGCTTTCGCCAGTTTTATATTTAGATTGTTCTTACAGATACTCTAGTCAAGGCCTTTAGAAGTTCTGTAGCAAATGAAATCTGGAAGAAGGAACACTGTTAAATGTACTGTGGTGTCCAGTACTTTGCTGACTTCATTGTGTGCAAGAAGGTCACTCCACAGTAGGATATAAAGAGATCTTTGCTGTGGTGTGCTGCTTCCAAACCTGAGATAATCCATCACCTGATGGCAGGCTGCACACAGTTAGCATTAAGAGAAACCTCAGTTGTCAGATTCACATCAGAGCCTATACTGATTTATCCATCTTACAAAGCCCTTTAAATGAAAATATATAGGAAATGGCCACAAGATGTTGCAGAGATCAATGCTGTTTGTCATTATACTGGAAGCGATACCAAAGCAAAATGACCACATCATTAGATGTTAATGAATTGCATTAAGAAAGAAAAGTTTCCCTCCCACACAAAGTACGGGTTAATCTAGCCCTCAGCACCTCTGTCACCTTATTTGTACATGAGCTGCGAAGATCTATGTGAAATGGCAGGTGTGAAGAGAAAATGCTTCCATTTTCTCATTAAGAAAATGAGTTCATATGAACATCAGCTTTTCAGCTTAAGGTACCAAACGCAGATTGATGGGCGGCCTCCTATTTTGAACAACCACCAATTTTGGGCAATAGTAAAATATTTTCTAAAGAACATTCTTCTTGTGCTCAGTTTCTCTTGGAATCCTTTTTGTAAATTCCCATGCATTTTAAAGGCAAACATATGTTTCTAGATATGTGTGCAGCTTCACATCCCCGCTTGTCATGAAGCTCACTGGGTAACCTTGTCTGTCAGCTTTGTCTGTCTTACATGGTTGTTGTGAAGGTAACAAAGGAGAGGAGAGAGACCAGTGTATGCACTGTAAGCGCCTTGGAAGAAGAGTAGGGTAAACTTGGGCTGCAGTCAGATGAACAGTTTAAGTAGATATCCTTGTGCACAATCAGACAGCGACATCTTCCTCCCGTTCCCTAATCAGTGCCACCCTGTTCTGAGCTGCCTTCAAATCAGAGTTATGAAGCACCAGGGAAAGTCTATTTCCCTGGTCTTTATGAATGCCTGAGCTTTCACCCCACATTTCCGGCTGTCTGAACTCCCATGATTGATACGAGGGTAAATGTACTGAAGTCAATGGGGATTCTCTAATGTAATTCTGCACTCCCCCCCCCCCCTGTATTCCAAGGAAGAGAGATGAAGCAAAGGAGGCTGAGAGGGGCCATAGTACTTGGTGAAGGGATCACGGAGCTGTCAAAATGGAGTGGTGATTTGAATGAATGCTTCTATGCATTCACAAAAGATAATTTTTAAATAAGGATGCTGACCGACCACCCACTTTATGGTTACCACATAGTCATCTGAATGGTCAACCATGGAGTGAGCACATGGCAATGTAGGTTCAGGGTGGGATATCTGATCCAAACTCTCAGTTATGAAACGAAACAAAGAAATTAGAGGCAGGGCCAGAGTGCACCAGGCCTGTCGTCTGTACTGCCTAAAGAAATAAATACACATAGGATCAAATATGGATGTGTCATCACTAGGAAAATTTCATTATCCTGAAACAAACTCTTCTGAAACTTTTTTTTCTTTCCTTAAACTTCATTAAAAAATTTGTCCAAAAGAGGAACTTTGAAGTGTCCTGATGCATTAGTTTTGATGAAATTCCATTTAGGGCACTACACTTAGGATATGTAGAACCTAAGAATTTTTGCTGATGTTTCTGAAATGCTTCTCTTTCTACTGAGGAAGAACTTCCCACTTAGCTTTTGGATTTCACTTTTAGGTAAAGTTTCAGCAGAGGCTCTGTCCAGTGTTGGAAGCACCCAAGTTGCACCCAGTCCTTCAGCTGCTGGTTGGCAACCCTGGATTTCACTCTGGTTTACCTCTTCTTGGTGGCTGCTCCTGTGGTGTGGAATGGGCTTCCAGAAAATATGAGGGAGGCCCAGATCTTACAAAGATCTCTGGAGATTTTCCACTGTGTGTTTAATGGCTTACGAGCAACAATTGTGGTCTACTTCTTTTAAACCTGTATCTCTGTTCACTGAGATTTTATTTGTTCTTCATTTACATAAACTGCTTTAAGTTCTGTTAATCAGGAGAAAAGCATTTTAAATAAAACAGAATATTAGTCAGTTACCAGGTGTGGATAGGATCCTTGTTTAGCTTTTACCCTGTTTTATAAGGAATTGTTCATAATCCTCCTCAGAACTGCAACCTAGCACAAATGAAGAAGAAGAAGAGTTGGATTTATACCCTGCCCTTCACTCAGAGTTTCAGAACAGCTTACAATCTCCTTTCCTTTCTCTCCTCACAACAGCGATACTGTGAGGTACATGGGGCTGAGAGAGCTCAGAGAGAACTGCTCTTCCGAGAACAGCTCTGAGAGAACTGTGACCGACCCAAGGTCACCCAGCAGGTTTCATGTGGAGGGGGGGAATCAAACCCTGGTTCTCCAGATTAGAGTCCACTACTCTTAACCACTACACCAAACTGGCCACAGGGAGAAGCAAGCTGCTAGTTCTGACTGCAGCACCTGAAGAGAACTTAGGTACTTTCCTATCATATGCACTAATTGCCTTCAGACAATTTCCAATAAAATAAACAGACGAACATGCTTTACCTGAGCTCTTAATTTAATTTGTCTTAATTAAATTTTATTCCATGCAACAAAGCCATTTTAAGAACACAGCTCTGCGGCTGCTTCTCTGCCATCATTTTTTTCAAGGTTCAAAATAGAGGTTATTATGAAAACAAATGAGTAGCTTGCTCTTTTTCCTTTTTTTAAGTTTAGCGTTGTCTGTGTTGTGTGCAGTTTCAAAATAGATGGTGCCATAAGATCAGCATATGTTCTTCCTCATCAGAGATGGCAGGAACTGTGCTGCATTTCTTTATGAAGCAACACCTCAGAAGCAGAGAAGCTACGTTAACTAATGTTATGGGAAAAAATAGGTTGTGCACCAGTTCTTGTGCTGGGTTAATTCCCAGGGTCAAATGTGTGATGAGAGACCCTCCATAATTAGAATATAGTTAAGTACCTGAAATTTCCCCCTAGGGGGGTAAGTAGAAGCTGGGGGGGGGTAGAAAATGGCATGGGGGAAGAACAACCCACTGCTGCTTTGATCTATTAAAGAAGGCTGTGCATATTCGTGAATCTGCTACATTGGCCCTTGCCAAAATGGTGAGCCTCTGTCTGGATTTAATTATTCCAGATTGCATAGCTGATTTATCCACTCTGTTCCTCCACACCAGGTGTGGGGGGAATATCAGAGGAAAGGATTCTGGTCTAGCCTTTAAACCTGCTAAGCCATGCTGAGTCAAACTATCGAGGCCAGTACTCTCTACTCTGCCAGCAGCACAGGGGGACTGCAAGCCAAGCAAAACCAGAAATGGCAATGCCTCCATCATGAGGTGCCAGTGTTCTTATTTATTTCTATTCTGCATTCTGTGGCAGGTCTAAAACTCAAGTTATTTTCATGCCGAAGACTGTAAATGAGTATTATTCTCAGCATCCTTTTTTGTGTGTGTATGAAGTGACTATCATTCTATACTTGGGATTAAAAAAAAGACATTCCTGTGTAGGCATAGAAATAGATTGATTCACTTCAATTTAAAAAATAAATAAATCCAGAGCTGTAGCATGTTGGCAGAAGACAGGAAAAGGAAGCAACACCTCTCAATTTGATTTGGGTTCTCATTTCACTTTTAGAATTTGTACATTAGCTTCAAAGATAAAATTAATTCTGGAACAAGCAGCTGTCTGTATGTTAATACAAAATATAAAAGAGACTAAAGTCTAGTACAGCCTGAGCATTGTTGACTTTGGTTGTTATAGTCCATATATGCGTTATACATCTGATCTTATTCTACAGTTATCCTAATCAGAAGTAAATGTAACATTGACACCCAATGTGGAAAACCATCAATGCACCTCCAGCTTCTTAACACAGTATCAGTTGTTAATTGTATCTTCTGTGACATTTAGAAGAAGTGCTTACTTTGCACAGGATCAGCTGAAGTCTTGGAATGAGACAAAGCACTCAAAGATCATATCTAAAGCATCAGCAGAATGCAGACCCCTACACAGGCAGTGTAAACTCCTGGCATTGTCGGGTCATGGCAGTCTCTCTGCAACCAACCCAAGTGTACCGGCACAAAAAACTGCATTTCTGTCACTAATTAGTCTCACGTGCAATAGCAGTCGTGCACAGTTGTTCTTCCAGTGAACACAGCAGAGTTGCAAGATTGGCCAAGCACATATATTTAACTATTGACCTTGTACTTTCAGCATACTCAGCTGTAAGGAGATAGAAAGCTGTTTATTAAAAATAGTTCTTTGTTTTTCAAGGCATAAAAAAGAATAGTGATTTGCAGGGAGGGAGGCTAAATTAATCCTGTACCTAATCAATCTCAACCATGTTAAGCACCCTAAAAGACAGGAGCTGTAATAAATTGCATGCAGCACAATTTTCTATCTTCTCTAGCTACAATAATTTAGAAACATTTGCAGTTCATGCTCTGCTTATGATGAAACTAGAGCAATTATCATGACAAGAAGATAGATTTCATAAAAACAACAATAGCAGACAAATGGGTAGACTTTTCCTGCAACCCATTAGGCTGAACTGCTGAACAAACTATAGATTTAGCAAGCAACCAACTTTTGGGAGAACATTTTGGCTCTTTGCCCCACTGTTCTTTTGCTGAAACCAGAAATGACTATGCTGTTAAATAAAGGCACACCTTTAAGGACAGGAGCCATTTGTTTTCTTTGTTGTTAAGCACCACATTGCACCATCTCCCTCCTCCCTCTAATGTGTGCACAGAAAATAAACCTATCAGCTTTCTAAACTCTAGAACAGAGGTTCCCGATGTTTTAAAGTCTCTGGGTGCTCACCTTTGGGATTCTGACACAAGGTAGTAGGCTCCACCACCAAATGCCAGTCTTGGAAGGTAGAGTCAACCACAATATGCTCCCACAGGAAGCAGTGCCACACACCCAGACAGGGAGGACAAAGGCAGGGAAGAAGAGAGATACTTTTCAAAACTGAGCAGAGGTCCATCAGTGGCTATTAGCCACAAGATATAGATAGGAACTATGGGGCAAGAGATGTTCTGTATTCTTGGTGCTGGGGGGCAACAATGAGAGGGCTTCTAGTGTCCTGGCCCCACTGGTGGGCCTCCTGATGGCACCTGGTATTTTTGGCCACTGTGTGACAGTGTTGGACTGGATGGGCCATTGGCCTGATCTAGCATTGGCTTCTCTTGTTCTTAAAACTGTACTAGGAAAGAGGAATGAGAGAGAGTGGAAAGTACTGGAGTCGGGAGGCCGGTAACAGTGAAAACAGCATAGCACGTTTATTGCACGTCAGATGGTACATGATAAACCCTGGGTTTGTGCCCACTTTTATGCCAGTCGGAGATAATCCCCTGACCTCGCCCAAATGTCCGGATAGGACCTTAAGTTCATGGTTGCAGTTCATAGGTCCCCAGGGGGGAACCTAGGCACAGGATTGGTGGACGTTCAGGATCCAACCATCTATTGTCCTACCTGGCCGAAGCTCAGGTAGGTTCGGACCATGTGCAGAAGTCCATGTGGTGGTTGCCATTGTGGGAGCACATGGCGACCACAGCATCAGTACACAACACCCCTCCCCCCATAGTCCAGACAACCCTGGCACACATAGTCTTTTAAGTAGTCCGGCTGGCAACGCTCGTGTCCCGAGCACCGGGGAGTTGCAGGGAGCGAGGCATCACTGGGTCCTGGGAGCGGGGCAGCTGGCGTCTGCTCTGGCGAGTCTTGGGGCAGGTCTGGCTGTGGTTCAGGTGTCGCTGTCTCTCTTGGCTCGTCGGGAGGCAGGCGGTCTATGGGTTCCATCTCGGGGCAGGGTTCCTGGAGAGGTTGCTGGTCCGGTTCCTCGAATGCCGGAGTCGCGGGAACGTGGGGTGCGCTGCTCAGTAGACACCATTGCAGCTGGTCGATGTGGCACTGCTGTGCCATGCCATCTTCCATGAGGACCTCGTAGGACAGAGGACCTGTGGGACAAACTATCCTTCCGGGGACCCAGGCGGGACCTCTGGTGTAGCTCCGTACGTAGATTGGGTCCTCGGGGGCGAATCTACGGGGAGCTTGCTGGAGCTTAGACCTTGTGTGGTCATTGATGGCACGGTTGGGGTGAAGCCGGTCGAGCATGGAACTGAGGCGCCAGCCCATCAGCAGCTCCACTGGCCGGTGTCTCGTGCCAGCGTGTGGAGTGTTCCTCTGGCTAAACAGGAACTTTGTCAGCTGGAACTCCCAGTCTCCTTGCTCCATGCATTTGAGAGCGTCCTTAGTGGTTCTCACCATTCGCTCCACCTGGTCGTTGGTCACAGGATGGAAGGGCACCGAGTGAATGTGCTGAATGCAGAGGGAGTCCACGAAGTGCTGGAACCCCGCGGAGGTGAACGCTGTCCCGTTGTCCATCACAAGGGTGTCGGGCAGCCAGTGGATGGCGAAGATACATAGCACTCGGATGGCCACTTTGGTCGAGGTAGCCCACACCGGGACTACCTCCAGCCACTTGCTGTAGCTGTCGATAATGAGAAAAAACAACTGGCCCTGGATTGGCCCTGCAAAGTCCAGGTGGAGTCACGACCAGGGCTTGTTGGTCAACTCCCAGGGCTCAGGAGTGGCATGAGAAGGCTCTGGGCACGACTTTTGACATTTGCTGCATCAATGGACCAGGTCCTCAATCTCTTTGTCCATGCCTGGCCACCACAGGCCAGGGCCTTCATCCGGACAATTCCGGGATGGGAGTCATGTAGGGCTGCCAGTATTTTGATACAGAGCATCGATGGGCCAGGTCCTCGATCTCTTTGTCCATGCCTGGCCACCACAGGGCAGGGCCTTCATCTGGACAATTCTGGGATGGGACTCGTGTAGGGCATGGAGCACCCCCAGGATCACTACCCTGGTTCCCCATAGTAAGCACCCCTTGTGGGTTGACAGCTCATTCCGCCTTGCGGTGTAGGTGGCAAAATCGGGGCCCAGGTGATTGGGCCAACCCCTCCCCACCCAGTCCGAGACCTGTGAGAGGACTCGATCCGGGGCCGTGTGATGGGCTACATCCTGTACCTGGACGGGCCAGTCCTGGAGATCCTCAATGAGAGCCGCGTGGAACGGTGGAGTCGCAGGACAGCAACGGGAGGTGGCTGAGGGCTTCGCCATGTCCCATCGCTTTCCCAGGGTGGTGCACCAAGGAGTATTGGTATCCTGAAAGAAAAATAGACCAACGCAGCACCCACGGGGACAGCATGTGCAGGGTTTGGCAGTGTGGAGCAAGCAGGCCCAGGAGCGGCTTGTGGTCCGTGGCCACAATGAATGACCTACCGTACAGGTAGTCATGAAATTTTTTTACTCCCTGGACTATGGCCAGCGCTTCCTTGTCTATTTGGGCATAATTTCTTTCCATCGCCAACAGGGTCCTGGAATAATGTGCCACTGGCACCTCCCACCCGTCGGGAAGTTGATGGCTGAGGACTGCTCCCATGCCGTAGGGAGATGCATCACACACCAGAACCACCTGGCGCCTCGTTGAAGTGGGCCAGGACCACGTTGGACACCAGCAAGTCCTTGATGGCCTGGAACGCTGCTGTGTGTCGGGGTCCCCACTCCCATTTTGCCCCCCTTGTCCAGTAGCTGGTGCAGTGGCTGTGCAATCGCCACCTTGTGGGGGAGGAAGGCATGATAAAAATTGATGAGGCCTAAGAACGCTTGCAGCTCTGCCTTTGAGGTGGGTGGCGTGCCTCCATGGTGGCCAATACCTTTTCTTTGGTTGAGTGGATGTCCTGGGTGTCTACGGTGAATCCCAGGAAGGTCACTGATGGCATGCCTAAGATGCATTTATCCTTGCACCCCTTTAGGCCAGCGTCCTGGAACCACTGCAGCATGGCTCGTAGTCGGGTCTTGAAGGTGGCAACGTCCAGAGCTGCAATCAGGACATCATTGAAAAACGGCTTCACTCCTGGAAGACCTTTAAGAACAGAGTCCATTAGCTGCTGGAACAACCCGGGGGCGACACTCCGAACTGGAGCCACTTCACTTTAAATGCCCCCTTATGGGTGACTATTGTTTGTGCCTCCACCGTGGCATTATCCACAGGGAGGTGCTGGTAGGCCTGAGCCAGATCCAGTTTTCTGAAAACCTTAGTTCCCACGAGGGAGGCCAAGACATGGCTGACCATGGGCACCGGGTATGCATGGTCTTGGAGGGCCAAATTCAAGGTGCACTTATAGTCCGCACAGATGCGGATTTCCCCATTCGCCTTCATGGGAGTGATGATTGGGGTTTCCCACCTCGCATGGGAGACTGGCTCCAGCACCCCTTGTGCCACAAACTTATCTAACGCTGCTTCCACCTTGGGCTGGATTGCGAGCGGGGGCCGTCATGCTGCCATGCGGATGGGGCAGACGTTAGGGTCTAAGTCCAGGGAGACGGGTGGCCCCTGGTAGGAGCCCAAGGTGCTGTCAAAAATGGTGGGGAACTCGGCACAAACTGACTCAAAGTCTGCTGATCTAATTTGGTTCACCCCACGTATTTCCAGCCCTAGGGGTTTGAACCACGATAGTCCCAGTAGGCTTACCAGGTCCCTTTCCACCACCAAAAGGTCCAGGAGCCCATTGAAATCCCAGTACTGCACCCTGAACTTCCCCAGCCCCTTAATTGCAACCGGGTTCTTTTGAAAATCATGGAGAATTAGTCCTGTGGGCTTACACAGCCGGGGGCCCCCGTTGGGACAGAGTCGCTTAAAGGTTGCGGCTGAAATGATGGAATAGGATGACCTGGTATTTAGTTCAAGGGAACAGGGGGCCCCTTCGATCCAGACATGGACCGCAATCTTCCTGGGGAGGGGCTGGAGCAAGCTCAATACCTGTTGATGGACAGTTGTGATGCTGTTCACTGCATTATAGTGGGCATTTTGGGAGTGAAGGTTGTCTCAGGAGCAGCAGGCCTTTGCGATGTGCCCTGTGCATCCACATGCTCGGCAGGTTGTGTCTTGGAACCTGCAGAAACGTCTCTCGTGGGGATCTCCGCAGCTTGCACATGGTGGGGGCGGTCTGTACTGGGGAACAGGAGAGGAAACCACGGCCAGAGCCGCATGACAGAAATGGGAACTTGAAAAACAGGATGCACCTTTGTGGGAGCGAGGCTGGTGGATGTCCTCTTCTTTCAAACCATCTGATTCAGAGACTGCAGGGCTGTGTGAGCGGGTGGCCATTTTGTCTTTTTGGGACATTTTGAATGTGACCGCCATCTGCAGCACCTTCTCATGGGTAGGCTCTGTGAGCGTAAACAGCCGCTGCCAGAGCTTGGTTTCTCACACCCCCGCCATAAGACTGCCCAGTAAATGGTCCTCCACATGCCGGTACTCACATCTGACTGCCATCTGGCGGAGGTTGGCAAGGAATGCAACGGCACTCTCACCCGGTTGTTGGGTCCTCTCAAGGAACTGGACATGGAGCACCACCATGGATGGCTATGGTGCAAAGTAGTCCCCGAGCTGCTTGATCAGGTCATTGTAGGTGACGTCCAGCAGGTCTCAGGGTGAGATGAGGCTCTGGGCTAGGTGCATAGTTTCGACGCTGCAGTGGCCCAGGAGCCAGGCCCACTTCATCTCAGCCTTGATAATCCTATGCACAGTCAGGAGAAACCCGAGTTGCCTGGACTAGGCATCCCAGGTCTCAGGTTTGGAAGGGTCAAAGGGAGGGATTTGTCCTGCGGTGGCAGCCATAATTACCAGAGCAGGAGCAGCGTGGTGAGTGAGGTCCTCGGGGGCAAGCGACGGTCCTTCGAGGTGCTGGAGCTTGACGAAGCCTGGTGCCGGCATATCAGTGCTCGGTGCTCCACTGCTCAGTTCAGCTGATGAATTGCTCATCGGGATCCCATCCTCGTCACCACTGGAAAGTACTGGAGTCGGGAGGCCAGTAACGGTGAAAACAGCATAGCACGTTTATTGTGGGTCAGATGGTACATGATAAACCCCAGGCTTTGCGCCCACTTTTATGCCGGTCGGAGATAATCTCCTGACCTCGCTCAAATGTCCAGATAGGACCTTAAATTCATGGTTGCAGTTCATAGGTCCCCAGAGGGAAACCTAGGCACAGGATTGGTGGACTTTCAGGATCCGACCATCTATTGCCCTACCTGGCCAAAGCTCTGGTAGGTTTGGACCACGTGCAAAGGTCCACGTGGCAGTCACCATTGTGGGAGCACATGGCGACCGCAGCATCAATACACAACAGAGAGCATAAAACTAACACTGTCATGGCAGCTGATCCCTAAACATCATTATTTTAATTGCCACAGCCAGCCATATCTCCAGTGGCCAGTCAGATGCCCTACTGGGCAGGAGCTTCACCTTGACCCCCCCACCCCCTGTCTAGAAACACTTGGTGGGCTCTACTAAACATGTTCACAGGTGGGATGTTGGATACCCTTGTACCAGATTTGTTTGTATAGTACAACCACTTTATTTGTCTTGAAGGTGCTACAGAAATATGACTTGCTACAGCTACTTATCACATCTGATTGTCTATAAATGACTCAGAGACTTTCAGTTTCCAGTTAGACACTCTCCCCAAGCATCTCCTATCTCCCTAGCACAAGGCCCTGCAAGGGATTACCTCTAAATTCCACGACTGCAATGCAGACTAGTTGAGCAAACTCAAATTGCTTGAACAGTCCTGCTCTGTTCTTAGAAACTGACAATCATAGTGGTTAGATTTTTTTAAAGTGCTCCTTTCCTGTGCACCATGTCCATATCCATAAATTAATTCAATGGGGCTTTTCCAGTCACTTTATCTCTGTATTGGGGAAACTGCCACTTGCTTAATTTCTACATATCCAAAGGCATAGGAGCAGGGCCAGTAACAACACTGGCAACTTTACAGAAAATAGCACCAAATGAGCAGTTCAGGAATTGGACCCATTTGTCTTTCAGTATGGCCACCCCACTGGTATGCAGTTACACTTCTGCAGAATAAATGACCTATTGTTTCTCTATACACTTGTTTCAGTATCTGTGTACCTCAAAAGCAATCCAAGACTAAAGACGAGAATGGCTATACTTTAGTGGTAGAACACACATTTTGCATGTAGCCAGGTGCAAATTCAGTTCCTTGCATCTCCACTTGAAGAATCTTAGGTCGTAGGAAAGAGCTTTGTCTGCATAAGACTCTGGGGAACTGCTGACAGTATTGGGCTAGATCTACTAAGGGACTAAATGATTACATATTTTGTGGATGTCAGCCATGTTGCAAAAGAGAAGGCTTGTTTATGTAGTAAACCACTGCGATTCTGGACCCTATCAATGAAGTGATTAAATTGTCCCTCCTTAATTTCATTTGAATATTTAGCCCTGTATAAAGTCCTCATGTAACAAATAAAGAGTCATACAGATAAGGATAGTCTGGATCACATTACTATTTTACTTCCTTATCATTGCTGTACAGGATTTTTCAGAAATCCAGATGTTGTGCCACAAAGCACTGATGTGTGGGTAAAGCTACTATTATATCCTATCATATGTGTGTATGTGTGTGATATAAATCAGGAGGACAAGCAACTGCCTCAGATTTTGTTTAAACATCACACTGCAGTTGCAAAAATATTCATTGTCCCAGTTATCTGTTTTGGCTTACTTATTTTGAGCTGTTGCTTTTCGATAGGGGTACAGGGCACCATCTAACAATAGTTAAACATGAAACTAAGTCCCACTGAAAGCAATAGAATAGGAGTTAATCATGACTAACTTAATATACATTGATCTCAGAGGTATTTAGACTTAGTTCCCACAAAGAACAATCAAGGTTGTGCCATTTCAAAATGTTGCTGAGGGCACACATGATTGAATATGCCTTCAGAGGGGGGAAAGGTTTCCTGGTTTTAGAAAAATTGTGTGTCAGGAAGAAAGGTTCTCACAACTTTTCTGTGCACAGAGATTTTTGTTGTTGTCTACAGAAGCGTTCAGTCATGTGAGTCCCAGCTGCATTCAAAATGACACTATCCATACATAGGTTTACCATGTAGCTGTCTTTTCTACATTTGTTTCTGTTGTGACTCACTTGTATTGAATTTAAATGGCAACAAATACATCAAGGTAGGTAACAATAGAATAAGCACAGCCTTTAGATTAGAAAGTGCCTCCCTGCTGTTTGTGCACTGTTAGAAAAGTAGCACCTTTTAAAAATAAGAAAACAATATGTTCATTAGTGCAGAGGTTTTCAGCCAGTCATTGTGAGGGGATTATTTTGTGGTGTCACTGATAGCAAGGTGAACTTAGAAAATGCATGTAACTTAATCCCTGATGATCTCTGATAACCTAATAATTCATTTGCAACTTGGGTCAATCTAAAGATTTCTTTAAAAGGAAGAGAAGAAGAAGAAGATGAAAGAAGAAGAAGAAGAAGAAATTGGATTTATACTCCGCCCTTCACTATCCAAAGGAGTCTCAGAGTGGCTTACAAACTCTAAGTCCCATTACCTGTACTGGCCTCTGCCATAGGCATAGACTACAGGGGGGCTCGAGGGCTCGAGCCTCCCCCAAAATTTCCCAGGGGGGACTGAGCCCCCCCCCCCCGGGAAATGTAGCACCTGCCGCTGCGCCTCCTGGGGCCCTTTCGAGGCCGGCAGCTGCTTGCAGGTTCCACCACCACTACCAGGAAGAAGAAAAGAAGCTGGTCAGTGGAAATGAGTGCAGGCCACTGGCAGTGTTTGAGCTGAACATAAGAACATAAGAAAAGCCAGTGTTGGATCAGGCCAAAGCCCATCCAGTCAAACACTCTGTCACACAGTGGCCAGAAATACCAGGTGCCATCAAAAATGTACTGGAAAGGCACTCCCTTATAGCCCAAATGCCTCTTGCACTCATCATCTGCCAACACTGGCTAATTTCTTCTTTCTATCCTCATGGTGAAGAGGACAGTAAGGGGAAGAAGGAAAGAGGAGGCAGCAAGCAGACCAGGGTAGAGGAGAAGGAGGCAGCATGGGCCAGTGTTGGGGGTGACAAGGAAGGGGAAGGGTGTGGAGTACAAGAGATAGGACAAAGCACCAGAAACAAGGAGAAAGGTAGGGCCAGTGGGGGAATTTCCCTATGAGGTTTTTGTGTATGTGTGGATTGCCACTTTTTCAGACCCTACATAAATATGTGGAACTAAAACAGAAACCCTACCTAGGGACTCTTGCAAAATTCTGTGCACAATACTATCCAGGCAGTCATTGCTATACCTACACTGTAACTCAGGGAGACATCTGGTGTAACAGGAATCTAAAGCTAAGAGAAACATGTGCAAGATGGGACTCAGCAAAAGGACAGAAGGAAGGACAATGTATTAATCTCTGAACACTTATTAATGCATTAATTAGGTCAAGGAGAATTATCTTTGTCCATATATTCCAGGTTGTAATCCTAGTCTGGGGGGAGGGGGTAGTTTTTGCTGCTGTTCTTACGGATTTATTAGTACTATATATTTATTTTGGATGAGTTTTATATTAATCTTATATAATACTTTATATACATGACGAAGTATACTGATTTATTGATGCACACCTAACATTGAACAATATATTCATTTTATGTGGGGAAAAGTAAGTATGAGGAAAGTGAAAATGGTGTGAAAATAAAAAATCACTGTTCAGTGCCCATAAGAGAGAAATAACTCTGAAATAAGGATTTAGGGGTGAAATCTACAGAGATGAGACTTTCAAAATCATCCCTATTTACTGGGATAAGCCAGTTTACTCAACTGCTTGTTAAGCTGTCTTCAAGTCCTGTCTTCTAGTAAGTTAGCAAAAAAAAAATCTGGTTTGAGGTCTGAAAGATTCAAGGTGACTCCATTAGAAGCCAAGACTAATTATATTTATTGCAAAAATGATGTTGCTGATTTCCACCTGAATTTAATTGCCATTTGCTGGAGGCCATTCTGCAAGATTAGAGAGAATCCTATAATACGAATGAAGAACAAACTTGCCAATTCAACGGCAGTGTCTGATACTGATCCAGCAGGCCTACAGGGACCTGTTCATTCCAGCTCACCAGTAGGACAAGCAACTTTAAGATTTTCTCCATGTCTCAGAGACCTTTAGTACACCACACTGTTATCTAACATAATGCATAAAACCAGATAATGTGCCTCTTTGCCAATTGTTTCATCATATTTCAAGAGGGAAAGGGGGAGAAACCTCTCTCTACATCTGTTTTCCAGGCTGTGTCCACAATTAATTCTACAACCAGCTCTTTCATTATGTTAATCTTTTTTGGTCACGTGTCTGCACTTTGGCAAGTTACATTGACAGCTTTTTTCCTCTCGCTTGGGTTGAATTTTTCCTCATTGGAAATGTAAATCATTGCAAGTTCAGTGTCTGAGTGGCTGGGTCTGGTTTCAGAAAAATCTTCAGGAAAACTAAGCTCATTAGCTATAAGAAAACTGAATCAGCTCTACCATGCTTTTGATGCTGCACCTGTTCGTATTTAATTGAATTTAATTTAATAGAAACGATCCAATCATTTCCCCACCTCCTGTTCACTTTTTGTGTGCGTGTGTGTGTGTGTTTATTTCCATGAAGCCGACACTCACAGGAAATCTATGTTATTTACATACTCTTCAATTAAAATAGCTGTGGCTTTTCAAAACTAGATTGAGATTTGCCATTTGGAAAGTCAGCCTCTCCTTTGAACCAAGAATGTTTGAAGATGGTGGAGATTTCACTACACTTTGGCTTGCAGATTTGCCAGCTTTAATGAGATGGCTGTGATGGTTGTACATGTGCCAACTTCCAAAGATTTTATCCAGGATGATTTTTTTTTGTAAAGTAGTTATTTTTAACCAGTTATCAAATACACAGAAAAGAAAGAGGTGATATACATGAACACTGGCATAACTCCAAGTTAATGAAGGCACAAGGTCTCTATTTTGATTCCCCCCCCAATTGCTCTGTAAATGTATAAAATAAATAAAAAGTAGATACAACTTCAAATTCACTCCCTCCCACAGAAGAAGAAGAAGAAGAAGAGATTGGATTTATACCCCACCCTCCATTCCCCAAGGGAGTCTCAGAGCAGCTTACAAACTCCTTTTCCCTTCCCCTCCCCACAACAGACACCCTGTGAGGTAGGTGGGGCTAAGAGAGCTTTTTCCCAAGCTGTCCTTGAGGGAACAGCTGGTACAGAGCTATGGCTTGCCCAAGGTCATCCAGCCAGGTGCAAGTGGAGGAGTGGGGAATCAAACCCGGTTCTCCCAGATTAGAGTCCGTGCACTTAACCACTACACCAAACTACACCAACAGCTGTGGCCACACCCATGGGATCCCAAACAACTCAGGATACCAACTAAGTGGGCACCCAGTCAGCACGTTTCCCCCACTCCAGCTACACCACTCCTCAGGACCCAATCACAGCCCCCCTATAAATGGTTCCAGGAGGTCACCCCAGAATTCCAGAGGTAGGGTGCACAGCATAGAATGCTATCTGACAACTCCCTGCTATGCAGACATGCACCCCGGTGGTAGGCACAACACAGACAGGGCACCTAGCACCACTGGGTGAGCACCTAAGGAGAATACACTACAGGAAGAGCAAAGCCCATACTTCATGGCTGACCTCTCCCAGATTTTGGCCTGCACAGGTACACTAGACCCTCTGCTGGGATCCCAAGCAGTAGCCATGTGTAAGCAGGGAAGCCAAGCTCCCAATCCCCTATCCCATACCTCTCCTGGACCTACCACTGTGGCACCAAACCACACTAGACACGACTTCTCCTCTCCTGAACCAGGAAACTGTGGGGGCAAGCAGCTGACTCCCAGACGCATATGGATGCTACACAACAGGTGGTTAGGTGCATTATGGCATGCCTGAGGCAGCTGCTGAGGAAGGGGGGGCACTGTGATGACCATGGACTAGGCTGCTCACCTCACCAGGTGGCAACACCCCACTGGCTAAAACCTGGCAACCACCATCAATCTGTGTGCTAGCCACACCCTTTCCCATCCAGGAGAATTATGCCCTGAAGGTGCTAACACTTTTCTTCTTCTATTATAGGGGCTGCGGTCACATGGCCCTTTAAGTCCGGGAGCCCTCCCAGATTTAAAGGGGCCGCGGTTTTTTAGTTCGGATTAGGATGTTTACACATCCCAACCCCGGCAGGCAAAGGCGGAGGCGGCAATGGCAGCATCCCTGGAGGCATGCAGCAACAGAGGAGGCAGAGGAGGAGGCGAGCAACATTGGCGGAAGAGGAGGCAAGTGGCAGTGAGCAGCGGTGGAGGAAGAGGAGGTGAGTGGCAATGGTGGCAACAGTGGTGGCAATGGCAGCGGCAATGACAGAGGAAGAGGTGAGCAGCGGCAGCAGTGGTGGCGGTGGGAGGGGAGGCACCCTTCCCTGAGCCCCGCCGGCTGCCTGGTAAGTTTGGGGTTCCCCCCCCTCTTTTACACTTGGGCGCTTTTACCCTTGGACTGCCCAAGTGCCCAAGTGTAAAAGGGGGAAAAAATGGAGGACGGGACCATCTGGACAGCCCTCTCTCACAATGATTGTGAGAGAGGGCTGCCCAGATGGCTCAAATGCGGGTTCCTTGCGCGACTCCTGGGAAAACACTTGATTTTCCCGGGGTCGGAAAATGTGGGAGGAACCCGTATTTAAGCCCACTTTGGTGCGGGACTAGCCACGGCCATTGTGAATGGTCCCTTTAAATGTGGGAGGAAACAGCCCTTCCTCCTGCATTAAAGGGCCGTGTGACCACGACCAGGGAGGTGCCAGCAGGATGCCAACTCAGGTGAAGAGGCTGCAGAAACCTCCCCTGGGAGGGCAACTTGTGGCTGTGGAGCACCAGATGAGGTGCCCCTTTCACCCCATGGAGGCCCCTGTGGGACTGCCAACAGCCCTTCATTCTGCCATGACAGAACATCAGTGTCTGCTCCTGTGTATCTTTTGGCCCATAAACAGGTGCTGATCCAGTGGGGAAAAGTGACACCCCAGCTGCACATCTGAAACACCATCAAGCGTTCACGTCGCAGTAGAAGCCACCCCTTGTAAGTGCCAAGACATATCCAGCATCCTTGTTATAACCTCCCCACTGCCATCAAGGAGGTGCCCCTAGTGGCAAAGGACTGAGTGGGCTACCAGTTGCAGGGGTTGCAATCCCACAAGAACCACTCCATTGTCCCTGGATCCCATGAGGTGATGGTGCCTGTTGGGGACCTGTGGGGAGGGAGCAGCAGGAGGCTGCTGATGAAACAACAAGATCCTGGAGGACATAACAGGGATGGGGGCCTCATCCTGGCAAGACTGCAGCCACAGAAGCAGACTTAGATGGGTGGGAGGGTAAGGCAAGGGGACAGGTGCTGTTCCCAAGCCACAGCCACACAAGTCACTGTCTTGACTGGTGGGTCGGTCAACTCACCTTATGGAAGCTGAGGACCATCCTGGGATGCCAGGGATCAGCAGAGGCAATCCCATGGATGGTCACTTTTAGAGTGGCCCTGAGGGAGAGGACTGGCCCCAGTGGGCTGATGTGGCCTGACAAGGACTGCTGGACCCATTGCTGGAACAAAGGCCCACCACCATAGTGAGGTTCCACCAATAGCTGAAATAGTTGCATAACAGATACAGTCAATTTAAGAGGGCATAGCCCTATGGTGTCTTGCTAGGGCCATCCAGATCCCAGCCACCCCAGAGAATATTTGGGTATGCAAATGAGGGGCTTGATGGTAAACAACAGCGACAACTGGGCAACATCGGCAGCCCACAGTACTAGCAACGGTCACCACGAACAATATGCACATTGCTCATATGGCCCTCCAGCAGCACAGCAACCATGACAGTAAATGTGGTCATTGCTCATTGAGAGCCAAGTTCTAGAAATGCACTAGCATCTCAGGGCCAGGGTCTACAGAGCTAGAAGCATCCACATGTCATGGGGGGATGCAGGGGGCCTGCACTATGTAGGGATCAGTCATCTGTGTGGATGTGTGGTCCCATCCACAATCACCTCATTCTCTGTTATGCTTGCAAAAGTGACATTTCAGCCATCTGGTCAACGGTGTAACCAACACATGGCTTAACTGTCTCACCTGGAGGAAATTCCTAGCTCTCTAGTCACTGTCATCCCTTCCCGTTTTCAGGAGATCCTCAGCAACATGAAAAATAGAATGGCTGATAGGACTGGGCCACTTCCTGGACACAGCCACGGGGGCCTAAGGGTCCCAGGTGTGTGCAGCTCCCATGGCAACCTTGCCAACCCTTTTGAATGCCTGAGGCCACCATGGCTCCAGAAGCTGGGCCACAGGCACGCATCCACAGACCTGACTGAGCCCTGTACCCGGCAAGGTGTTCCCAGGGGTGGTGCTGTTTTTGATCCTGTCAGTTCCAATGACACTCAATTGGGGGGTTGCTGGGGAGGTCCAGCCATTTTTTGTGGGCAGCCCATACATGCACCATGGTGAGGTTCAGACATCATGGGTGAGCCACCAGCAGGTCCATTATTCCCCACCTGGGCTGAAGGGAGGGGAAGACCCCCAACTGCTGGCACAGCCATTGGGATGCCTCTGCCACCAGATGCATGCTTGCTCACACTCCCACTCAAGATGGCCTCTAAGATCCTGCCTCTCAAAAGCCCCTAGTCAAAGCATGGGATCCTGTACACCAGACCCAGGCGTCCACATCAGCCTTACCAAGGGGAGGCAGGAGGCATTGCTGCATGGTGATGTTGTGGAACAGGTCACAAACTGAGAACAGCTTCGCCACTGCATAGCTCTGCAACACTGCATAGCATTGCATAGCACCCCTGTGTGGTGGAAGCATTGGAATTGCTTCTTCAACTGGCTGAATGCCTGCTTGATGACCATGCTTGTTGGATGATGGGCTAGTTTGAAGGCTGTATGGTCTGGCAGGTCATTTTTGGGATATGTTATCAACAGATATGGCAGTAAGGGATGCCTCAGGCATCTGGAGGGAGTGGCATGTAAGGCATCAGGGGTGGTGTCCTCTGCTGTATGCCCACCCAGCCATGCCCACTATACTAAGCTAGGCACCATCCTTTGCCCTTCAGGCAGGTGGCCAACAGGCAATTGAGGTGGGCTGCAGCAAAAATCAGGGTGTCATGGGCACTGCCCAAGAACTTGGCCACAAGGTCTGTAAAGATGCCCTCGTGGTCACAGGAGGTTTTAACATTCAGGCTATAGAAGTGGTGGCAATTATGGTATTCCTGCAGCTCCTCCCAGGGGTGGTGAGAGTAATGTGGATACAGTCAACAGCCCCCACTTCACTGGGGAAGCCTTTGCATGATGCAAACCCTGCCCTGATGGGTGCAAGGTTACCCTCCTCAGTGGGGAAGCACACAGCTCCAAAAAGCTGTGTATGCAGCCCTGGAGGGCTGTCCTGAGCTCCTTGCACAGAACCTGGATGGCAGTTCTGTCTAGGCCATACCAATTGAGGCAGGTGCTGTCCAGAAAATAGAGGGTGCTGATATGAGCTCAGTACCAGCAGCCACAGTGTGACTTTGCCATCATCATGCCCCCATCTCCACAGCCAGGGTGTTCCTACAACACCCCTGGGACCACTTGCCAAGGACCATGCCCTCATATGTCTAGCGAGGAGGACACAGAGCTGAACAACAGGCTCCTAGGTTGGGGCTGAGGGAAATTAAGTGCCATTAGGGGTGTTGGGTACAAGGGCTCAATGCCCACCTGGAATCTCCTTTGGATTGACTTCTGTGTTTTCCCACTGTGCCTAGCTCCCTATTCCCTGATGTTTGCTGCTGATGTTGTGGACCAACTACACACCCTGACCCCAAGGAGGTGCATGATAATGGTAGTCTCTGTGGTCCTGCAGTCCCTTGTCATCACGGGGTCTCTGGCCCTGGCTCCTGGGGAGGAGGTGACACAGGGTGTGGACTTAATGTCAGTTGGCAGTGGCCGTGCCCTAGCAGACAGAGAGGGCAGGGGGCAGTGGTGGGGCAGCTGCCCCTAGGCCAGGAGTTGCAGCTGCTGGTGGCCCAGAGGAGAGAGGGGATTTGAGAGGCTTCTGGGGGAGCTGTCTCAGTCTTTCCTGGCCCCCCTCATGCTCCTTGCCACTCCTCCTGATGTGCCTCCAGCGTGGGAAGTATGTGAGTCGGCCTGAGGACACCCTCAATGGCATGGACACCCTGCTGGATGCCACAGTTGACAGTACCTTCATATCCATGTCCATCATCACCCTCTGGGACCCTGTGTGCTCTGTGTGCATGGTGTGCCCAATGGGCTGACAGGTGATGCCCCTCTCCACTGACAGGTGGCCCAGGCTTGTAATGGGAGCTGGTCTCTTTAAGGGGGATGTGCAGTAGAGAAGGAGCATCCATCCTGAGGCCTGCCCCTCTCTGCCCTCTGCTAGTGATGAATGCTTGGCTCATCCTCCTTGACTCATGACCCCCATTGGTCCTGCCCTCCCTGTCTGTCATGTCTCCCCTATCTCTCAACAATGCTGGAACAGAATGCTGCGGTGGGATCACCACAGATGCTGCCACAGCAGCAGCCAACAACACTTTCCCCCCATTCAGCCACCACATAACTATCCCCTTAGAGAGGTGACTAGTGGTGCTGCAGCTGCACCACGGCCAGCCACCACAACACAGGCACAACACAGGATTGCTCTGCTCTTGTATTTCTGTCTCACCGTTTAGCCAAGATTAGTTTCCATAGTAGTGTATATCAATTGATTTTCATTACAGAAATACAGTGTAAGATACTAGTGATGCAGAAGCAGGGGACTCACATGGACTTTCGGGGGGGGGGGTCCATCTATTTTTCCTCATCCCCAATTTTCTCTTTCACTTCCCTGAAAGTAGTCTTTCAATTTTTCCTGCTCCCTGCTCTCCAAGTGAGATTGGATATATATATATATATATAGAGAGAGAGAGAGAGAGAGAGAGACTGATTTTATTTTTAGTGTCATCCAAATGTGAATGGAATTATTGAAGCCTGGTATTCTGTTATTAGGAGTTCATAATATTTTCTGTGTGTGTGTGTGTGTGTATTTTTAAAAACGTCTTATAAATTTATATTATAGTTTTAATGTCCTGATTTTTTTTTGCAGGTTTTAAATTTTGTTATCTAACTAGACTTTGTGGTTGATTATGGTTTTCCATAGTGTGAATGGGTACCCCTGCCTCCAGCACTGGACCCATGTGGTGGTGATGGTATTTTTAAAATGGCAGCCACACAACAAACTGGTCCAGCAAGGCATATATAACTGGCACATGACAGTTGTAATTCAGGTATGAAGCAGAGTATCTTTAATAACCTTATACCTACCAAACTTCTAATCTTGCCCTGTTTGCTTTCATTAATATTTGACATGAAAGGACTTGCTTGCAATTTGTGCAGCTTGTTCCTTGTACAGATCACAAAAGTTAAGAAAGGTAATATATCAAATGGTTGTCCCCCCTTATATTAACTTTGAGTTGGAAAAGTGCCCATTTTGTGGCCCTGTGTGTTTGCCTCCATGGACTATTGTGCAGTGAGATTAATCCTCTCTGCGAGCATGCACAGATGAAGAAAGTCCTAATGAGTTTAAACCTTGTGGCAGGCCATCTCTAATTGATCTCTCATTTTAGAGAAAGCCTTTTCTTAATGATCCCTTCAAGCAGCTTAATAGATTTGAGAAAAATCCACCCCTCATCTGAGCTTTCAAGTATGAGTGCATGAGGCAGGTTTAATGAGCAGATTTCTGCCATGTTTCTACCACAAATTTAACACACCTCTAAAGTTAACAAGATGTCTGAGAATGTACAACCTGCTGCTTTGTTTAGTACCATTTAATTGGTAGGTTTCGCTCTATTATTGATCTTCAGGTTTCCACATTCTCATACAGAAATACAGCATTTCACAGTGTTGGGGCAACAGCATAATAAATAAATAAATAATACAAGTGTCTTAAAAATGGCCAGAGTGATACCGTTTTAAAAAATGTATATTGAATACAGAAGTATAAGGAAGGGAGAATCAGTGGAAATACCCCCCCACACATTCTTACAGAAACCAAAGTGAGAAAAAGAAGAGGAGGAGGAGGAGGAGCAGGAGATTGGATTTATACCCCGCCCTTCATTTGGAATCTCAGAGCAGCTTACAAACTCCTTTCCCTTCCCCTCCCCACAACAGACACCCTGTGAGGTAGGTAAGGCTGAGAAAGCTCTGAGAGAACTGCTCTTTCAAGGACAACTCTGACAGAACTAGGGTTGCCAAGTGTTGAAAACTCACCGGTGGGGGGGAGTCCTCCTGTCGCTGGGAGTTTCTTCTGGCGCGCGCCCATCGACATCACCGGAAGTGACGCAGCACATTGGGGGTGTTGCCAGGGTGACGCTCTGGCAATCGCCCCAAAACTCTATGGTATCATAGAGTTTTGGGGCGATTGCCAGAGCGTTGCCCTGGCAATGCCCCCAACATGCTGTGTCACTTCCGGTGATGTCATTACATCATCCTCGCTGGACAACGTGGGGGGTGGGGTTCCCCCCGCCAGCCAAATGCTGGCCGGCGGATCGGGAACCCCTTTAGTGGGGGATCCCCCGTCCCCCGGGCTGACTTGGCAGCCCTAGACAGAACTATGGCCAAGGTCATCCAGCAGCTCCATGTGGAGGAGTGGGAAATCAAACCCGGTTCTCCCAGATTAGAGTCCGTGCATTTAACCACTACACCAAACTTGCTCTCATTAGTGCCATTAGCTTTCCAGCTGGAGATGCCCAGCAGCTCAGAACTGAAACAAGAACCAGTCCAGAAAAAAGAACTAGTCCAGGCAATACACTAGTCCAGGAGAAGGCCTGGAGAAGGCCTAGCCTAGGGCAGGCAGCAGTCAGCGGGCTTCACCACCAGTTACATAAACTCAATGGGGAAACAACTCCTCCTAGATCCTAATGTAGGCCATTAAGCCATCCCACCACTAGGCTGGAAGGCCTGGAGAAGGAGGCCTAGCCTAGGCAGGCAGCAGCCGAGTCTCACCAGCAGCAGACCACCACCCTGCCCCACAGACACCCACGCCAACAGTAAAATAACAACAACCACAACAGGTATACCAAAAGGAATGACAGGTTGGCCAATGGAAACAACCAGAGAGGCTTGAAGGCCCATTGGAGATAATGGGAGCCAGGAATGGTGATTGGCTTGCAAGGGCTCCACTGAAATACATTGCAGCACAAAAAGAGTTGCAAAGAAAATGTGGAATGGATTTTCCATTAAGGTCTCTGGAATGATAGCCCCTGGGAGAAGCAGAGACATTCTGGGACTGCATTGATAGGCCCCAGAGTGGAATGACAGTCCTAGGGAGTAGCAAATGTTTTCTGGGACTGGAATGACAGGACCCAGAATGGAATGACACCCCCTGGGAACAGAATCTGTGCACTGGGACTGGACCTAGTCCAGTCCCAGTCCAGTTCAGACCTAGTCCAGTCCCAGCACACAGATTCTGTTCCCAGGAGCTGTCATTTCATAAAACTCCTGCTATTCTCAGAGGTTGTCATTCCACTCTGGGGGCTGTCATTCCAGAGACCTTAATGGAAAATCCATTCCACATTTTTTTTGCAACCCTTCTTGTGCTGTAATGTATTTCAGTGGAGCCCATGCAAGTCAATGGCATTCCTGGCTTTCATTCTTGGAGAATGGGGGGAGGAGAATGCCCCCTATCACCCACTGACCTCCCCCTCTCTTTGCAGCTGTAAGTTTGGAGGCTGCTCAGGGCATGCTCCAGGATAAGGAGAGCCATCCTGCCCTCAGTCTGCAAGTGCCAGGTGATTGCCCGCTGTTCAAAGAGCTGCCGCTCACATTGGCCCTGTCCCCACGTGCTGGCGTCTGCTACTCTCCTCCTCCCTCCCTTCGCAGCCGCACTGCTTCGGAGGCTGCATGGGGCGTTCTCCAGGAGGAGAGACTGTTGCCTGGCCTCAGTCTGCTGCGAGTGTGAAGGTGATCAAGGGAAGGGGAGCCAAGACTCAGGGAGAGGGACCGTAAAAATCACTAGGGGGCTAGTTACGGGCCAGACCCCATGCTAGCTACGGGCCAGACAGCAACAGAACTTTATTTATTTATTTATTATTGTAACTTTTTTATTCCTCATCACAATGAGAGGTATAAATGTTCCACAAATAATTTCTCACATAATCCAAATGGCGCTCTGGTTTTAATCCAGTTTCCCCAATGTTCAGGGGGTTTATTTGAAACAAGTTTTGATATTGTACAGTGGGAGTGTTAGATACACAGGAAGAAAGCATGGTATAGCCTGATCTAGCCAGATCTTGGAGGCTAAGCAGGGTTTGTACTTGGAAGGCAGACCACCAAGGAAGACTGCAGAGGAATGCAATGGCAAACCACATTTGCTTTTCACTTGCCTTGAAAGCTCCTGGCTGAGGTTGCCATAAGTCAGCTGTGAGTTGTTGACACTTTATACACACACAGGATTAGATACATCTGAATTTCTAGGTTTGGGTTTCTGAAGTGTAGTAATGAACATGTGTGTACAATGAAATCACCCTTTGGCTTAATGGGAAAGGGTCTGTGGCTCAGTGGAAGAGCCTCTGCTTTGCATGCAGAATGCCCCAGGTTCAGTCCCTGGCATCTCCAGTTAAAAGGACTAGGCAATGGATAATGTGAAAGACCTCTGCCTGAGACCCTGGAGAGCTGCTGCCAGTCTGAACTTGATGGAAACAATGGTCTGATTCAGCATAAGGCAGCTTCATATGGGGAAATACCTATTGCTTAGTTCTTAGGGCAAACACATAAAGTGAAGGTCCCCATGGGTTCTTAGGATATCTGGAAGGAATCGTTCTGTCAAGAAACACAATAGGAAGGTCCAGAGAGATTCATTTAAGATCTCTGTTTGTCCCCACTACGTTTGTTCTGGATATAACTTGGGAACAGGTTATGGGAAGGGATAACACCTTGCTGGATTTTTCAGTAGCCAGGTAAATGGCCAGGTCAAGTTAAAACAAACAGCACAGAAATATGAATCTAATTTCTCCTCATGTATGCTAGGAGGTTTCAAATGGGTGTTGCTTTTATACCTTGTGTACACAGTGATCTGATCTAGCAGTCGTGGATGTCCCAGCATCAGCTCTTTTCCTGAGTGTGTGCCTAATGTATTGTCTGTATATTCAGTCTTACATTATGCACACTGACCTAACATTAGGGTTGCTAACTCCAGATTGGGAAATCCCCAGAGATTTGGTGGAGGTGCCTGTGAAGCTTGGAGTTTGCGAAAAGGAGGGACCTCAGTGGGGCATAATTCCACAGAGTCCACTCTCCAAAGCTGCCATTTCCTTGTGCTCTTTACTTTGGAGGAAGCCTTGAGCTCATCAAGAAAGATTTTTTGCAGCGTTCACTGATGAAATTTGGATGAATATTTTGGTATTTGGCAACCTTGTGTTTGGAAATATCTGTTGAACTCCCTGAGGAAGACCCTGAAATAGGAGGATATCTGGATATCATTTCCTGTGCAGGGAGGTACAGCAAGATTTTACTTTAGCCTACTGCAGCAATGTATTTAACTAACTATACATAAAATTCTTTATATAATACATAAAATACAATGGTGCTAAACAGTACAAAAGGGTCTTATAAACCTATGGGGCCACTGAAGACAAGTGTTGATTTGCACACTGTTCATATTTTCACTCAGTTATTAACAGTCCAATCCTTATGAGAGTTATTCCAGTCTAAGCCCATTCATTTCAAAGGGTTTAGACTGGAGTACCTCTGCATAGGATTGCACTGTAGATTCCTTGTGTGACCTTGATGAAACTTCTATCTTCATCATTCCATTCTGGAGGCTGTGATTCTAATCCCAGAGTATTTCATCTGAGCGCAGGGACTGTCATTCGACTCTGGAGGCAGTCATTCCAGATCCAGGGCAGGTTTCTTGTAATCTGTTCCGCATTTTCATTGCTACTTTTGTCTGAGGTGTATTTCAATGGAGCCTATGCAGTTGGCATCTCTGGCTTCCATTATATCCAATGGGCCTTCAGGACTCCTTCTTCCCAATAGGTATTCCTGTCATTTGTTTCCATTTGTTTATTTATTTATTTATTTCACATTTGTATCCTGCCCTCCCTGCGAGCAGGCTCAGAGCAGCTCACACTGATCGGTAAGAATATGATATATTGACATAAATCATTTAAAGCATTTTAGAAACATTTTAAAACAATCAATCAGTAATCAAAGTGCTAGATAATGACATTCTGCATTTAGTAGGATGGCGTACAGCAAAATTCGCAGATCAATGATCTTCCGGCTTCACCCGATGATATTGCTTAATCTCCAACTAGGGCCAGGCCAACCACCACAGATGCTGGTGATAGTAGTAAATCGGCTCCTAATTAAAAGCCTCGTGGAAGAGCTCTGTCTTGCAGGCCCTGCGGAACTGCAAAAGATCCCACAGGGCCCTGATCTCCTCTGGGAGCTCATTCCACCAGGATGGAGCTGCCACTGAAAAGGCCCTGGCCCTGGCGACAGAAAGCCTGGCCTCTTTTGGGTCTGGAATGGTCAATTGGTGTTGCGAACCCAACTGTAGTGCTCTCTGGGGTATATATGAGGAAAGGTGGTCCCTCAGGTATGTCGGACCCTGGCCATATAGGGCTTTAAAGGTGAGCACCAGCACCTTGAAGCAAATTTGGTATGCTTTTGGCAGCTAGTACAGTGCCTTCAGCACCGGCCGGATGTGCTCCCATCTAGGGAGACACATCAATAGCCTAGCCGCGGCATTCTGCACTAGCTGCAGCCTCTGGATTTGCAACAAGGGCAGCCCCATGTAGAGAGTGTTACAATAGTCTAGCCTCGAGGTGACCATCGCATGGATCACTGTGGTCAGGTTGTTGCAATCGAGGAAGGGGGCCAACTGCTGAACCAGCCAAAGTTGGTAGAAGGCCGACTTAGCAGCGGCCGCTACCTGGGCCTCCATTGCCAAGGAAGATTCCAGAAGCAGTCCCAAACTCCCAACCACCCAACCACCCAATAATCGCAGACTGACAGAAAAGGGATAGGGAGGATATGCAAAATGAAGCAATTTTTACTTTGTGAAACGATACGAAGAGGCCATAACAAGGAAGGATGGCAAATGTGGAGTTTTCGATGAAAAGGTAAGCAATTTTCATGGTCACTTAGTCACTGTATGCGCAGAAAAATGCAGAAAGGCAGGGATTTTCTTTTCATGCAGTGGCTGGCTGGTGCTCTCCTGCTAGGCTTCTTTGATTGCCATTTTAGGAATCAGTGGAGAGAACTGAGTTTGCACTGTGTTGCCAGAAACACACTGACACGTGTCTAATACATACGTCTTTAAATGGGACCTCGGCTCTGCTGCAAGGTGTTGCCCCTTACCCGGGCCATGTAAGAGTGATAGAAAAAGGTGTCCCACCTACTCAGTAACAAGAATTTTAAGAGTGCAGGCCTTCAGTATAACAAGAAATATAGTTTATTTATTTGTCAAGGCTAAATGCCTAGGCGGCGGGCCAGCAAAATGCTGACTGCCTAGCGCCTAGTAGGAAAAAGGTTACTTCGCTAGCAACATACAGTAAGACACACAGATAAGACAAACTATGGGGCAGATTTAGGTACATACCCCAGCATGCATACAGAACGCCTCCGGGCTACACAAATAGAAGTTCAGAGAAGCAGAGCTTCACCTAGGTTTTAAGCGTGAGCAAGGATCCATTGAAAACGGGCTACTTTTATACACATAGATCAAAGAATTACCAAAGAACAGGACTCTTTTTGTAGCTGGAACTCCTTTGCATATTAGGCGACACACCCCTAATGTAGCCAATCCTCCAAGAGCTTACAGTAGCACCTGTAAGAAGAGCTATTACATTTGTTGTACACCAATTGACATCAGAAAGCAGTTGATGATCAAGGCATTGACAAGAGATTGCTCTAAACATTCCAAGGAAGCACATCTTATTTAGAGAACAATAAGATAGTAGTTTACATTTTGCATGACACATTTCAGTTTGCTCTGTGCAGGATATTCTTTGTGTGCTTGGTATGAGAGATAACAAAGTGTCAGTGTTATCTCAGATGTAGGAAAAGGTGGTGTGAAATCTTGCTGTCTCTGGGTGCAACTGACCTGTAAATTGGGGCTTCAATTTAATCTCAAAGGTTTTCCTGCCAGATACATGCTATGGTTTAAGGTATGGAATTCCTTCAAACCTATGTTGAATTACTCCTATTCCTAGGGCATTTGCATCCCTACATGCAATGTGGAGAGTAGGCCCTTGAGACAAAGAAAACAAATGCCAGCAAACGCTTCTAGGTATAGTTTCAGGCTGCTAGCTGTTTGCAGACGAGAATTACAAATATATAGCTTATATGTAGGAAAAGTTCATTTTAAACACAAACCTATAACTGTATATAAAATATTTCTCACAACATACTGAGAGGCATCAGCTTCGGGGGTCTGTAAAACTGATTCCCTTGGTCCAATCTGCTTGAAGCTTGGGGTGCTTTTAGATTATAGGGAGGAGTATGTTCTGTACAAAGTTCGTGCCACTGTCTTTGTAAACAGCTACCTAGACACTTATATACACTTCCCATTGAAAATAATGGTCCCAAACACTGGAAACATGGAATTGAAACCTGAACCAAGGGCATAGACTTCCCAATTTCCGGGGGGGGGGGCTGGGCCAGAGGGGGGGAGGGAAACAGGAGTTCCTCACATGCGCTTTGCGCACGTGCATTGGGATGATGTTGCCGCAAGAGCCTTTCCCCCCCACCTGGCTCCCCTGCACCCCTCTCCCCACCCACCCACCCACCCCTCCCTCCCTCCCTCCCTCCCTCCCTCTCTCTCTGGGGGCAATCCGGGCAACTGCCCAGCATGATGACATCACCTGGAAGTGATGGCATCACACTGGGCATGTTGCAAGGGTGATGCTCTGGCAATTGCCCTGAAACTCTATGGTGCCATAGAGTTTCCAGGGCAATTGCAAGAGCGTCGCCCTGGCAATGTACCCAGCATGATTACATCACTTCCAGGTGATGTCATCATGCTGGGCAGTCACCTGGATCACTCCCGGAGAGGGAGGAGTGGGTGCGGGGGAGCCCGGGGGGAGAGGCTCTTGCGGCGACAGTGGCAGTGGCTTCTTGAAGCCCTAGTGGAAGGTGGTGGCCAGGGGCCGGGGGTGGGGAGGCGTGGTGGCGGGCGGGCATTCTATTTCACCCAGGGGGCTCAGTCCCCCCTGGAAAATTTCAGGAGTGGCCCACGCCCCCGAGCCCCCGCGTACTTGACGCCTATGACCTGAACCAATAATTTCCTACTGAAAATAAGCAATCAACGTAAAAATCCCCACCCAACACATTCTATTGTGCATTACACACTAAAACATGCCATGGTTTATCAGACAGTTCCTCCACATTGAGTAATTTCAACAGTCTAATGTAATCCTGTTATGGAATAAATTTTTGCAGAAATTATTATTGTTCAAGAATGCCTGTTGCCTTATGTCCCCAGAAATGCAGCCATATTTACTGCCGGACAGAAGCCCTCACAACACAGCACTCTATCCATGGCACACACTACAAACCCAATAATATCTCAACAGAAGCACGTTAAATTTCTAAGCATCAAGAATGAGATTATCAAAGCGGAGCATATATGTCTTTGCTAATGAGATACTGTTTAATGAGCTTTTCTTGTCTTTCCAAGACATCAGAGTCAATCACACCAGTATTATTTCCCTCCCCACTGTTTGGCTGAGAAAAGCTGAGTGTACTTTCCAAGAGTTCTGACTGAGACCAAAGCATGCAACAAAGCGGCTTTATTTAGTAGGCCACTCACTCTCCCAATCTGGGCACGTCTCAGGATAGAGCAGAGAATAATCAGTTTGTCCACAGATTTATCAGGAGGTCAGTAATGCCTCACATAAATTCTTTGGTCTGCGGTGCTATCTTAATCTAAAGGAAAATAGGGATGCAGAAAATAGTCATAGACAGAAAGATGTCTGTTCTTAAATAAATAACTCTTTTCCCACCCTGTATTTGTTTTTAATTTTAACTCAAGCTTCTTTAAAACAAAACAAAAAACCCAAAAACTTCTTTATATGCCCTCCTCCAGCCACAGACATTATTCCAAACTGAAGAAGTAGTTTTCATCCAAACATTCTCCAGGGAAAGATTTTCTTTAAAAAAAAAAAAAAATCTGAAGAATTTGTTGTTCTACAACCAGAGCCTTACGAACTACCCTTGCTCTCTGCTTGCCTTTTCATATATGCTTTTGATGGCATCCTGAATGATGCACCTGTCTCTCAAGTAGATTGGGGACCAGAAGGGGCCCCATTCATCATGACTGGGCCAGGCATGGCAATTCCCCCCCCAGCATCTGGGTGGCTATAAGAGCCAATTCGCACAAAAGGGATATGGAGCACCATAAACTGTAAATGGCACATACACATTGAAACTGCCTGCTTTCTCTTAGAGATGATTTTATATTTCTCATCCCCACTGTTTCAACCTGAACATCCTCATTTTCATTTCACATCTCTCTTGTGAGAGCTCCACTTTATTTTTGCAATATTTTGTTTCCTTATATGGAATCCCCCCCCCCCAAATATTATGTGTGCCTTAATAAATCAGCATTATATATAATATAAATGGCATGCATTACACAGGTCAACAGTATCCATATAGAGCCAATGGGGGTATTCAATGTGCATGAATGTATATATATATATAAAAGCAACAGCAAGATCCAAAATCATTGAAACAAACATAAACAGACATAAAAAGAATTAAAACAGGGCACATTTGCTCTTTCCTTGATTTGACACAGTAATAAACATAGAGATAGGCAGCTAATCTTTTCCTGATTGCTGCTCCGGTGTTAATTCTGGGAAAACCTAGAAATTTAAATGTGTATGCCACTCACAACTGCCACTGCCACAGAAGGTTCAGGATGCGACAAAAGTGAGCACTTCTTCAAACAGCGTGTAATTCACTTGCTGGATTCACTGCCACAGGATGTGGTGATAGGCACTAGAGTAGATAGCTTTTTAAAAGGTTAGACAAATTCACTGAGAATAGGCCTCTTAAGAGCTATTAGCCCAAACAGCTAAATGAAAGCTTAGTGTGCAAGACGCAAGCAATACATCTCTGAATATTAGATGCTGGAAGAAAACATGGCATTTATGAACACCCAGTGATATCTGCCGGGTTATATTAGAAATAGGGGTCATTTCGTAGGGGTCATTTCGTAGAAAGGGGTCATTTCGTAGAAAAAGACGTGCAAGAGCTCATTAGCACAATCCATTTGCATAACTCATTTGCATATGCCACACCCCCTAACATACCGGAAGTGTGTCAGAAGGCAACACCCACCCCTCAGGCTCCACTCCACAGGTGAGTGAAACTGACCTGCTCTTCCTCCATTTCCTTCCCATCCAATACTTTGTGCAATAAAAATAAGTGTAAAGAACACACCCTCATTCTCTTCCTGCTCCCTTGAAACCACCAGGTTTCAAGTAGACTTGAGATACCCAGGACATGTGTACCACCCATCCCTTTCCCTTCCCCTCCCCACAACAAGACACCCTGTGAGGTAGGTGGGGCTGAGAGAGGTCTTTTGAGAACTGCTCATGAGAGAACAGCTCTGAGAGAACTTGTGACTGGCCCAAGGTCACACCAGCAGCTGCATGTGGAGGAGTGGGGAATCAAACCCGGTTCTCCCAGATTAGAGTCCAACTTCTGACCGCTACACCAAACTGATGGGGTGGAAGCTGCTGAAGCGTTGGTGAAATTTCTCCAGTACTTATGTGCCATGTGCCCAGATAAAAAATGGTATACTTAGAAAATTTATATGCCACCTTGAGCAAGTCTCTGGAAAAGCAGCACACAGTCATAAAAGGAACAATGATAAAATTATCAATATTAAAACAAAACATTAAAAACAATAAAGACCCTAGCAGGGCTTTCCCCGGGGCACTGCGCCTCTGCACTGTTCGGGGAAGCTGAGGAGGGGGCGGGGCTTGGTCATGTGCCCACCCCCTGGGCTCCTCACTCTCGGAGCTGTGCCCCTGTGTGCTCCCGCTCCATCAGACCCCTGGAAATAGACATGTTTCTGCCAAAATAATGGCACGGTTGGTTTTGTATCTGTCCACCATAGAGAGCTGGAGCCACCAGACACTGTGGGTGGGGCAAAAGGAAAGGCTGACATGTGGTGCAGTCAGTGGGATGACCAAGAATTCCTGTTCCTGCTTCATTTGGCACTCTTTTCTTGCTGTGGAACTCCTTTCCCTTCCCTCCCTGTGGCCATAATGTCAGATAAGCCAGTTAATTTGTTTGGTCTCCATGTGATTGGCTGGGATAATGTTTTTCCTGCTTCACGTTTGTTGTTGTGGAATTTAGTTATACAAGTTTCCCTCATTCTCAGTGTATGGAAGCAAAAGGTTGAGCCTCTATCTGACCCAATAAGACAAAATGTACCTTGTCCCTAAGGCACTTTCTTAAGTATCTGGGAACTTGTGTGGATCACATCACACCCTTGATATAGTATTCTTTTCCAATGAGAACATACCTACATTTATAGGTAAAGGTAAAGGTTTCCCTTGCTCAAAAGCTAGTTAAATACAACTCTAGGGATGCAGTGCACATCTCCGTTTCCAAGCCAAAGAGCCAGCACTGTCCAAAGACGTTTCCGTGATCATGTGGCCTGCATGACTAGATGCCGAGGTGCACAGAACACTGTTACCTTCCGACTGAAGCAGTACCTGTTTATCTACTTGCAATTTCTTGCTCTCAAACTGTTAGGTTGGCAGGAGCTGGAACCAGAGATGGGAGCTCACTCAGGTCTTGAACTGCTGAACTACCAACCTTCCAGTCTGCAGTTCAGCCACATGAGCCATTTATAGGTCCCCACATTTATCCCCCCCCCCAATTGTCTGAGTTAATCAAGCTGAGAGACAGCAACTGTACCGAGATCTCTCTTATACTAGCTCAGTATTTTAACTACTACAGCATACTTGGCTTTGTATAGTCAAATATAAATATCATTTGTTTTCATTATGGTTAAGAAGCTGTACACAAGATAGTTTCTGGTGGGTAGCCATGTTGGTCTACTGTAGAAGAGCAAGATTCAGGTCTGGTAGCACCTTAAAGACCAACAAGATTTCCAGGGTATAAGTTTTTTGATTCTTTAAAGCTTATATCTTGGAAATCTTATTGGTTTTTAAGATGCTACCGGACTTGAACCTTGCTCTTCTATGCACAAGGACTTTGGTGAACAATGGAGCACTAATGGGTGGTAGTAAGCGCAGAAGCTGCATCCACAGAAATGGACCATGCTAGGCTTTTGGAAATGGGCCTGGCACTAGGGATACTATAGAACTGAGCAGCTCCACCCTTCCAACTGGAAAAAAAAAATCTTGTTTTGGTTTTTCTTCTTCCTTACCTGAACCAAACCTGTGAATTTTTGCTCATTTCACCAACAGATATTCATAGGGCTCTGACAGTAACTACTATCTACCAATGCACCATTAACAGTGCAACCCTAAGCAGAGTTACACACTTCTAAGTCCATTGAAGACAATGGGCTTAGAAAGGTGTGACACTGCTTAGGATGCCACTGGAAATGAACATCCTTTAGCATACATGTGCTGTGAAGAACAATGTCCTTTCAGGCCTGTGAACTAAGGATGTGTATGAACTGGGATAATGGAGGTCTGTGATATCCCACAAAACACAAACTGGGACAAACCTCCCCTGCCTCACAAACTGGATCCTCCCTGCCTCCTTTCTCTGGCAGTGGCTGCGCAAAGCCAGAAGAATGGAAGGGGGGAATATCTTGCAAAAGCCATTTAAATGGAGCATTTCCTTTACATGGCTTTCACAAGCCATTTTAGCAATACCTTTTGCTCCCCCACCCCGCTTAGAAGCAAAGGGGATCACTGAAATGGCTTGCAAAAGCCATTTAAAGGGAATGTTCCCTTTTAAAAGGATTGCTGAAATAATTTGAAGGCCTTCCCAGCTCACTCGCTTTTAAATGCCTTCTCAGGTTACTTGTGAGGTGAGCTGCTGCCGTGGCAGTGGCATGGCTTGCAAATACCGTTTAAATGGAACCCTTTAAATGTTTTTTTCAAGAGGCTTCTTCAAGCTCCGCCGCAGGTGCCAGCATGTCTGCCAACACAAACCACATGCAACCTGGTTAGTTCATGGGAAGTTCAGGGGGGCTCATGAGGGCAGGATGGCATTAACCAAGGTTCTCAAACCATGAACTGGGCTTAGTTCATGATGAACTTTGGTTCATAATTCGGTTCATGCCTCTCACTACTGTGAACCACATGAAAGAGGCCTTCTGAAATCATACAGCCAACAGAAAAAACCTTGTTGGCCTACAAATGATTGGTTAGGTTGTCTGAACTGGAAGCTGAGGAGAGTATATTTTGTCAAAGAAATTTGAACTTACTTTCTGTTTCCAAAATGATGAGAGAGAGAGAGAGAGAGAGAGAGAGGGAGGCAGGGAGGGAGGGAGGGTTAGGGTGAGCACAAGGGAGCGCTGTCAATTAAAAGTCTGTTCAGGAGAATATTATTTTGGCACTGCAATTTCCCACCTTGCAAAATGGTAGTTTACTGACAATTCATGCTGAAGTAGTCTAATTCATAATAATGAAGCTACACCTCTGTAAATTCTCACTGAACAACCCTTCAGTTTTCTGTATTGCCATTTCAAGTGCAGCAGCTTCTGCCCTGTCACTTCATAACCTGTTGCCCAGCGTAGGATGTCAGATTCAATGTGACTCAGTTACCGTATGGCTCAGGTTGTCATAAGGAAGCTAACCTACTATTTGCAGGTGACAGAAGCTGTGACCCACAAACCAGTTAAGTCAGAGTACATGGATTTAACTTCTGCTTAAATAAAAATCAGTGGGACTGAAATCGGCTTAAATCTGTGTTTTTTGACTTGACTTGTGTGTGAATCAGACTGATCATCACCCTGTCAAGCATCATTCGAGAACATCATATGTTTAAATGTACTCGGTTATGGTAGAATGCTGAGCTAGATGCAAAGATATTAATGAATACACTTCTCCAAGTAGCAGTGCTTAAGATGGGCATTGTGCTTCTTTAACCTACATTTCCCTGTAATGCTGCTCATTATGATAATGCCCAGTTGAGGACTCTAGCTCCATAGCTATTTTTATATTTCTCCCTAACAAAGTCAAGTGTGGCTATTTTAGGGAAGTGCTCATTTTTCAAAAGTTCAGAAAACAATGGAAATGTGAAATTGCCTATAGTGGTTTCATTGGTAATTCCACATCAAGAATGTATTTTGTTATATGCTCCCCAATTTCCCAATTAATGCAATGTTAGCAGGGGCATACTATCTATATGAGATTGAGTTTCCTTTGGATAGCACTGAAGAGCTATCTTTGCTGTCTTTGCCTTATTTACACATTTCTAGAAAAACACTTTGCCCAAGGCAGCATACCACAAAATTAATAGTTGACATTAAAAACGCTAAAAGCTAAGAAGCACTGTGGAGACAACATACTGCAAATCAAGTTTGGTGATGAAATATGTGTGTGTTTCCCATGTTTAAAAAAAGTGATACTGTTTGTTATTTTCATTTATATTCCACATTTGTCCTTAAAGCAGTCTATCATTCCCCCCTTCCACTTTATGTCCACAACAACCCTATGAAGTGGGTTAAGATGAGAGACTGTAATTGGCTCAAGGATTCAAACCTAGTTGTCTATGGTCCTACTTCCAAACTGTAGTCACTATCTTACTTTGGCTTCTTACTCTCTGTTCATCAGAATATGTAAGAAAATTTGTACAATATAAATTCTAGGTGTAAGCTTTCGTGTGCACGCACACTTCTTCAGATACACTGAAATAGTCTTCACCAACCATTACAAATAGATTGGGGGGGGGGGCTTAGTTGCCAGGAAGGACAATGTATCTTGGAGTCAAGATACATAAGTTGAGTGATAAGTATAGCAAAGATTGCATTAAAGCAGTTGTTAATACCTGAAAATAGCAGCAAATTAGCATACAGATAATAAAAGAGTTAACAAACAGATGTGAGAACGACTTAGCATGTGTAGTGAAATAAGAACCTGCTATCCCAAGGGTTCCATTGTCCAGAGTATTGTTAATAGCTTGTAAATCAGCAGTCTCCCATTCTAGTCTGTTTCTGAAATTCCTTTGCAATAAAACAGCTACTTTGAGATCTCCTGTCGAGTGTTCTGGGAGGTCACTCCTGCAGGTTTCTCAATGTCCTCCTGCAGGTTTCTCAATTTTGTGATTCTTGATGTCAGATTTGATTCCATTTATCCTTTGGCATAAGGTTTGATCTTTTTGCCCTGTATAGAGAACTGAAGGGCACTGTTGACATTTAATGGCATATACAGTGTTAGAAGATGAACAAGTGAATGAGTCTGAGAATATGTAGTTGAAGTTGTTAGGTCCAGTGATTGTGTTGTTTGGGTATATGTGGCAGCAAAGTTGGCATCTGGGTTAATTGCAAGCTCTAGTACTAGTATCCATGTTCAAATTAGATGTTATATTATTGTGGATGAGGGGTTGTCAAGAAGCAGATGAACAAAGCCAAAATGGTACCCAGAGAAAACCTGTTGCAAGGCAGGCCAAAAGAGACAGTAACACCACTAGTGGTCACATCACCAGTGACTTACAATCTCTATTGGATAATGACAGTTCTCTTTCACAAGTACTGAGGGTAAAACTTTTCTTGCCCACAGATAGTCCCCCAGTCTCAAACAATTCCTCACCCACAATAGTACAACATCTAATTTGAACATGAACACTGTTACCAGAGCTTGCAATAAATCCTGATGCCAATTTTGCTGCCACATACATCCAGACAATGCCATTGCTGGACCTAAGAACGTTAACTACACCATCTCAGGCTCATTCACTTGCTCATCTTCTAACATTGCATATGCCATTAAATGTCAACAATGCCCTTCAGTTCTCTACAAACCCTACACCACACCAATCAAGAGGACTGTGGAGGCAGCAGAGCTCATGGAGTGGAACTTTGCTGCATCTTCCTTTTTGCTTCAGTTCCCTGTGCACCCAAATAGGTGCTGCTGAAGATCATTGTGGGGGGAATCAGCACTGTATGCATGCAGCATGGTTGGACACAGGTCATTATTTCTTTTTAAAGCAAAGTGGGCCTTCACTCTGTGTGTGTGTGTGTGTGTGTGTGTGTGTGTGTACAAAGAGGAAAAACTACAAAACCTATATAAATATAATTACCTTACTATTGGCCATTTCCACCTCTCCCATTGGCTGTGCTCCATCAGCCATTGGCCCATCAACCACCACTCAAGAGTACTTGCATGCCATTGGCTGGGTGCTGGGACCACTCCTCTCCCCCACCCACTGCCAGCCTGAACATTCTTCTCACACAGAATAAACTGCCAAGCGGCTGTCTCTCCTGACAAAGACACTTTTCCTGTGCAGCTCCTATAGAACTATTTTTCCCTCAGTGGCTGTTGCTAGGCAACCATGCTTGGTACTGTCAGTAAAAAGGCAAAGCCAGGAGTCTATTTTGTGGTGGAGTCTATGGAAACCAGAGTTTGGGGAGGTGAGATGCCATACAGCCCACCCTCCAAAGCACTTATTTTCTCTGAGGGAGGGGAAAGATCTGTTGTCTGGAGTTCAGTTGTGATACCTGGTGATCTTCAGACTCCACCAGGAGGTTTGGTACCCTAGGCGTAGCAGTTAATGCTTCAGAGCAGGGTCTACCAGACCCAGGTTCTTGCTGTGGAATTTGAGTGGGTGATTTCGGACCAGTCACAGACTTTCAGCCTAATGTACCTCACAGGGTTGTTGTGCAGATCAAAAGGAGGAGAGAATTATGTAAGCTGCTTTAGTCTCCACTGAGGAGAAAGAATGCAATTTTCCTCTTGGGAACCATTGCTGCCAATCTCCAGGTGAGACCTAGAGATCACTCAGAATTAAAACTGCTCTCCAGATGGCAGAGATCACCTCCCCTGGAAAAACGGCTGCTTTGCAAGGTTGACTCTGTATTATTATACCCTGTTGAGGTCGTTTCCCTCCTGCTTGGGTCCCCACTTTGGAGAAAGACTGTAGTTTTCTTAGGTAGAGGCTACAGGGAGGCGGGGAAAGATGTAAAGCTGAAGTCAGAGGGGCAGATAATGGTATGTTGATGGTTGGCTGGGAAGGAAATAGGGTTCCCACCTTCGGGTTGGGAAATTCTTGGAGATTTGAGAGTGGAGCCTGGAAAGAGTAGGGTTTGAGGAGGGGTAGGACCTCAGACAGGTACAAAGGCATAGACTCCACCCTCGAAACCAGCCATTTCCTCCAGGGGAACCATTGTTGCCAATCTCCAGGAGAGGGATGGAGATCACTCAGAATTACAACTGCTCCTCAGATGGCAGAGATCAGTTCCCCTGGAGAAAATGGTAAGCTCTGTGTCATTATACCCTGCTGAGGTTACCACAGCAAATTGACACTGAGTGCTCAAGGCCAGGGCACCCACCCAGAGCCTCATTCTAGAGCCCGTAGTATTTATTTCCACAAGGAGCCTTATTCCTAGTAATAGCATAATTCACATCCTCAGTTACTAGCACATCAACATACAAAATATATTAAAACATATTAATGCCGTCCATACCCATATCATATTGTACTGTCTGTTAATCTTATATTCTAATAGTCAAGCGTGGCTCAATCTACAGATATCTAAATCCATGGATCAGGGCCACACTGGCTGAAAACAGGTAATTATGCAAACGTGAGGCACTCCCACATTTGCAGGAAAATTTGAAAACTTAAAGAAAAAACACTGGGGATTTAAATTCCCCCCAAATAAAATAATTTTCTATGCATGCTCAGGCAACGAACGTAACTTCTCTGGCGGCAGCTGCAAGAGCTGCAGTGGGCCCAGTGATGGAGTCTGATATCCAAAGTGGGCTCCTGGGTGGTGACGCTGATGTTGTAGGGGGCAGGAGCTGTGGCAGGACCAGTAGTGGATGCTAGGAGCAATGCCAGGCATACTGAATCATGATGGACATGGTAAAAAATGTGATAGGGGGAGCTGTGGTGTGCCCAGTAGTGGATGATGGAAGTAGTGCCAGGCTCACCATGATGAGGGGATGGGAGATGCAGAAGACTTGGTGTTGGTGGTGATGGGGGAATCCATGGCAGAACCACCAGTAGATGTTGGGAGCAGTGCTGGCTGGCCTCAATGGGGAAATGGGAGTTACAGCAGACTCAGTGTCACAATGGCAATTGGGGGAGGGGCAGTGAGAGCTGCAGACGGCATGGCAGTGCATGTTAGGAACTATATGAGTCTTGCTGTGATGATGGCGGGAGTTCCAATGGAGCTGGTATTGACAGTGGGGAAATGGGAACTGCAGTGGACTTAGAGGCAGAGGCCAGGAGCCCCCCTGGGCTCACTGCCATGGTGGGGGGTGAAAGTTGTGACAGAGCTGGCATTGGCAATTATGAGGGGGAGCTGGAGACAATGGTGAGGGGCAGGAGCCGTGTCTGGCTTGCTGTGATGGGTATTAACATATTAACATGGCAAAGAGAGGGAAGGGATCCCCCATAAGTAATGTATGTCCCCAGTTGTATAGCATATTACCATAACAGATCATTATAATATACCATCATAGTGCCATAATAACAAGGAAGTACAATTATATATATTAATTATCAAACCAAATATCTGATCCTCAAAATAAAAAAAAATGGGTTTCTGCTTTTTAAAAAAAAATCTGAGTCCTTTTGCCTGCAATTTATAAGTGATTTCATTTAATTTAGTCAATTTTTTATTAATCCAAGTTTTAATATTTAGGTTCATAACATTTTCCTAATTTTGCTGCTAAAAAAGAGCCTGAAATCATTTTATTATGGTCTCTTCCAACATGATTTAAAAATGCTCAGAAAGAGTATTTTGGGGTCCCTTGGTATTTGAATGCCTTGTATGTCAATTAAAAATATCTTTCTCCACATTTTTGTGACTGTTTAAGTCCACTACATATTTTGAATTCAGTACACAAACTTTTTATGCCAAGCTACCTTATAGAACAGGCAGCTTGTAAAGAGTCAAGAACCACTAACAGACAATTTTATTTGAAAAAAATCCCTTTGTGTTTGTAAAGACTGCATTGACAGAACTAGAAGTTTTCCAATCACCTTCCTGAATCAAACACTTAACTTTTTCTCTAAAACTTGAAAAAACAGATTTTACCTTACGTGATGTCTTTAACAAACATAGATGAAGACAAAATAGGGAGACCTTTTCTTTCTTTATTTTTATATATTAGGTTTGCAGACTCAGTGAATGTGGTATACAAAAGATGTTCCTTCAATTTGAAATTAATATAATTGCAAAACTACAAGTATTGGAACCATATTGTGTTTGTATTTTTTCCCATTAAGTCTGCCAATAGCATGCATTGTCTGCTTACCAGAACATCAATAAACCTAGTAAAGTTATTATACATCCCAGTAGTGCATGAAACTGCGGTTCTAAATTCCAAATTGAAGACAAAAAATATTAAGGGGGAAATACCTGGAATAAAATATTTTCTTTGGAGAACTAATAATACCTCTGTCAAAGGATCTGAATATAGCAGATACTCCTTCGATGTAATTTTATAGCTCTTTGAATACCAAGGCAAATATGCAAGTGGAACTTTAGAACTGTCTTGTTCCAAGCAGTACCATGGAAGATTCTTATTACCATATTACCATTTAGAAAAGCTTTTTTTAAAAAAAAATCTGCTTAAGAGTCAGGCAGAACAACCCAGCCAATCACATAAAGACCCTCTTGCTCGATCCAGATCTCCTCTGGATGGTTCTCAACTTACCAATAGCAGCATAGCACCACTTCTGGCCCAGCTGGGTTTACATCCAGTCAGGCCAATAGAGTTGCCAAATCAACAAACAGCTGTAGTGGGGCTAGTCCATGCTTTCAAAGCAGAAATAGGCAAGATTTTGTTTAAAAGCTGGCTGTATCTAACCACCTGAGAATGGAGCAATGACTATTTTTGCAAAACATCTTTTTAAATCTTAAACTCCAAGTATAACCCTTATAAATCAGTTCTGGTTTATTTAATTTGATAACCAACTATTAAATTTCATTTGTCAAAACAATGTAAAGCATTTATCATGGAATTCATAGGCTCAGTCAAAGTTAATATAATGGCATCTCTGCCCGGATCTGATCACAATTGCTCAATAGAAATAGCAAGCGAATAAAGATCATGCCTAATGTTGTGTTGGGAAATACTTAGAAATCAGAAGCATCTGGCTTGGAGGTACTTCTCTGTTAGCATTATTGGGTATACACTGAGGCCTGGAGTTTTCTGGGAAGAACCCAGATCCTTTTGGCTCTTTTTAATTACAACCGGTAATTTAACTGGATGCCTGGAATGGATTCAAAAATCTTGATCTCTGGTATCTAGCATAAAAATTCAGCAGTGTCTCAATGCATCAGAAACGTTTTAGAAAAATATAAGGTGAGCTGGATGCACATATAATTCTCACATTATGGTTTGTGCATACTGATACATGGCAATGACTCATGAAGAGGCACCTCAGATTTTAGAATGCAATAAGTCAAGTAGTTTGTAGTTTCACATGTCTTTGATAAGTGTAGAGTGCTGCTCCATATTCAGTATATTTCATTCTTGTGTTGTCTAGTTTAAATCTTAGGTAGAGAGCAAAGGATGGCACAGATAGACAATTACCATGTAGATGATAAAGCCAATTATGCAAGGATTTGGTTCTATATTATCAGACCCAGCTATTACTATTAATAGATTGTTTTAGAATTAATGAGGCAAATTAATAAGTTTATGAATCATGCCCTCTCATATTTAAAAGCAGGAAACGACACTCTCATGGTTTAAAATAATTGTACTGGAGGTCCTCTTTCTTCCTATATTTAGATATTATAGATCTGCTGCATTTGCATAAATGCTGTGCCTGAATATTTTACAGATAAAATGTTAACAATGTATGACTTAAAGATACAAACACCATATAATGAAGATAATATTTCAAATCCCTTTCTCCTCAAGTCCTGTGTGTGCATATATTAGCATGAGTTAATTTGAACTTGTTTGGTTTGGCAAGGCATGCTATCCACTATAGGAAAAATTCAACTAGCAAAGGTGAAAGAATGAAAGACTGAACCTCAGTAAAGAGGAGATCTGTAACAAAGAAGTACTGCTCTGTTAAGATGTCCTGATTAAGGTTCAAGGCCCCCACATTCTGTCACCTATGAATTACTTAGCCAATGGTTGAGATACTGTAAGATAATGAGATGACCCCTCAAAGGCACACACATACTCCCAATAATGACTTTACAAGACATAGTGTTTGTGTTAAATCAACTTTATTACATGTCATGATATCTGATTTGGGCAGATTTCCCTGTATTTGAGTCTGGGTGATACAGGAAAGAACCTGGAAACACATCCCCAGTGGCTGCCCTTGCTCAAAGCACTGAGTGAATGAAATCATGGTTCCTTGCTTTTCATCTCCACTCTGTAAAGGTGTGCAGAAGAAACCATGTCAGCTTCAGCCAATAGAACTGAATGTCAATGAGTCCTTCAGGGCCCAAAGAATAGCCAGCCCCCACCCCAGCTAGCTAGACCTTGGCTTGTTTGCCACTGCCACCACATACCCTCCCTGATCAGAGATGTGCCTAAACCTCTCTTGCCTTTCACTGCTTCATACAAGTAGGCCCCTCAGTTACTACTCTGGTAGACAAAAGCAGGGCTGAGAGTACATGCAGAGTCTTGAGAAGAACTTGCCAGTCTCACAGAACCATCAGCCAATGGTGACACTATGAGCATTTTTTGTTGGGCACTGAAATGCTGGTCGAGATAAGAGCTGGGTCTCTGTGGGGAAGGTGAACAAAGCCCAAAGTCATTTTTACCAATATTTACCAAACAAACCAGGATTTATTTCTCAAAGAGCTTGCAGCAATTTAAGTTGTAGTTCCTAGGTGGTTTCTTATCCAACAGCTTACAAATCTAGTGCAACAATTGGGATGCATCCTGCACTTTATTATTCTCTGTGCAAAATTCATGTAAGATGATAATGAATGGATTCAGCAGTTCATTTGGGTTGGAAGGAATTGTGCTCCCAGTGTGAAGTACATGACAAAGGAAGCCTGAAAAAAAAATCTCTGAAGCCTTGTTTTTCTGTACTGTTTTGAACCTTCCAGCAGTGATTGTAGTCACTCCAAAAGCAGCTAAACAGATGAGATTATTCTGAACCCAAGAACTTGTGTGATTTCTTCTATATTTGGCACTGCGTGTTCCTAAAAAGGTGAGCCCTTCACTGCAAACGATAACACTGGAGGGAAAAAATGAATTTCTAAGAAAATGATACAATATCAGTTGATTTTCAGCTGAGCATAACGTGCTTCTGTGAAACATATAGTGTAGATATAAATTCCTTTATGAGATTTTGGGGATCTAGCCATGGAAAAGGTATGTATGTGTGTGTTTTATCTCAATACATCATTACTGGGAGCCTACAAACCTCGATGGTGCTGGTGTCAGTATTGGAAATGAAGCTCCAAGTTACAAATGAATATTGAGGGTATAAGCAAGGCTAAATGTCAACACTTATTGTGAATCTTACTGACCAATAAAATAGATTTAGCTCTTGTTCAAGAAACTCATCTTGATAACAAAAATCAAACCCACCACAGATTGAAAAGTGCTGGATATGATGTTCTTGGCATCACATATCATTATACCTATGGCATAGTGAGTTATGCCCAAAGCAACATTGAAAATGGGGAACTAGTGTTGGCAATGTCCACAATGATGTCCACACAATCATAGTAAAAGCTGGGGAAGTACATGTTGTCAATGTTCACAAACTTTCTGCAGTTTCATGACCAACACCAGTCTTCTCAACCTACCATGGAAATTGGAGTTAATAATAAGAATCATGAGGCACTTGTCAACTGGGCTAAATAATATGGCTTTCATCTCATTTTCAACACTTAAGGCAGAGGCACCTTCAGATCAATGGCATGGAACAGAGAGTCTAACCCTGATTTAGCATTTGTTTCATCTGACCGGAGAAGTCAGCTCTTGCCTATATCCGGATGTATTCTTGAGGCTTTCCCACACAGTTAGCATTGACCTGTAATCCTCAAGCTAGGGATCCAAATACCAGTTATCAGATCTTTTCCAATAGCATGTTGGAACTTAAAGAGGGTGAATTGGAAAGGTTTCAGTGAAGATCTGGATAGGTGTCTTGGATGGGTTCCTCCAACACATAGTAACTACCACCAATTCATTGGAGCTGTTATATCTATGGTGAAAAGGCACATTCTTTGAGGCTATTGGAAATAATATATTCCAGGCCAAAGCAACCAGAGAGGCTGTATCAAAATTTTCTTGACAGCAAAGACCCAGAAGTAGTAGATAAACTACTCCATGAACTTGATGCTTTACATAGACAAAAAATGGACTGAAACAACTGCAAATCTGGATTTCAGGCATTCCAGTAGGAAAGCCTGGAGCCTATGGAAAAAACTAGGTGTAAGCCCACCTGTACTCCAAGGAAATCCAGAGATAACATTAAACCAGGTAGCTGCCCAACTGGTATCCCTGTCCAGAGATCCAAAGAACTGAGATTTTACAATCAGAATAAAAAAAGAACTCCAGGATTTGAAACACATCTGCCCTGAAGACTGTGAGGTGTCAGGGGATTTCAGTGCTGATGAGGTTTCCAAGACACTGAAGGACATCAAGGGTGGAAAGGCGTCAGGCTTTGACTGCATCCATAATGAGTTCCAGATTGACAGCGGCACATTCACTAAGAAGTGGCTAGCAAAGTTCTCATTGACATCATGAGATCAAAAAGATTCCCAGGAGAATTCAAGAAAGCAAAGATAGTTGCTGTTCTGGAACCTGGAAAGCCTAAACATCTGGCGGAAAGTTACAGACCTATTTCCCTTCTGACCTCCTGTTATAAACTCCTCAAGAGTCTAATCCTGAACAGAATCAATGACAGAATTAATGAACATGTCCCTATGGAGCAAGCAGGATTTTGACCCTGTCATAGTTGCGAAGACGAAGTTCTCAGTTTAACAACTTTCAATGAGGAAGGGTATCAGAAGTGTCTTAAGATATTGACAGTTTTCATCGATCTTACTTCTGCATATGACATAGAATGAAGGAATGGTCTGTTGTACAAGTTTTTACAAGTTTTCCCCTGCAGAACATTATTTTGATTCCTAAATAACATGCTGAACAATAGAACTCTCCAAGGAATTATGGTTCAGTCAATCAGCAAGCAGAAGAAAATGAATAATGGTCTACCACAGGTTTTGGTCCTTGCTCCAGTTCTTTTCATTTCTATACACCTCTGAAGTTCCTGAGATGACATTCAAGAAGTTTGCTTATGCTGATGACACGATGATTGCAGTAAGGCACAAATCAGTTGAAAGAACTGAGGAAACATTGACCAGGGACCTCACAATTTTGGATGGCTATTACCATAAATGGTGGCTTATTCCAAGTTCAGGAAAAACAGAATCCTTTTTCCATCTCAACAACAATCTTGCCAACCATGAACTGAATGTCTACCTTAATGGCACCCAACTTACACACAACCATACCCCTAAGTTCCTGGGCAGGACATTGAGCTATAAACACCACCTTACCAATGTAGCAGTAAAAATACACACTCAAAACAACATCCTTCAAACATTATGTGGTACAACTTGGGTTAGGTCTGCTACAACACTTAAATGAGGGGTGTCGAACTCATTTGTTATGAGGGCCAGATCTGACATAAATTAGACCTTGCTGGACCACGCCATGTGTGTCATAAAATGTAATGCCAGGTAGCAGAGACACAAACACACAGGGTTTTTTTAACTTAAAATAAAAACATGCTTAAAACATTAGCACTCTTGCAATATTTTGTTTATTTAACAGTCTCTGATAACTGACACCTGTTGCTTTGAATTATTGCATCAAAATGTCTGTGCTGTTGCAGTCTTGAGTATGCTGTTCAGGTGTGTATCTGTAAGCTGCAAACCTACTTTTGATTTATTGACATAAGAACATAAGAGAAGCCACTGTTGGATCAGGCCAATGGCCCATCCAGTCCAACACTGTCATACAGTGGCCAAAAATACCAGGTGCCATCAGGAGGTCCATAAGTGGGGCCAGGACATTCACCACAGAAATTTCATGCTCACAGTTCTGAGTCTAGGACCCAGGGGAAAACATGAAATGGCTGAGCTATTGAGAGAGTCTGGCAAAGCAAGCAGCAGCAGCAGCAACAGAACTGGAAGCAGGAGATGGCCAGTTCCAGTGTGGGCCTGATAGAAGCCCTCCAAGGCCTGATCCGCCCCCTGGGCCACATGTTTTACACCCCTGACTTAGATGCTCAGCTTCATGCAGAATATGTGGCTCAACAGTCCATAAACTTGATGTCCAACTCAACACAACAATAAGAACTAGCAATGGATGTATTAAACCCCTCCAACCTATTAGCTACTCACTTTGTGCCACATTTCTCCCTTGCATCTCCAAAGAAAAGAAGCTCTTCTTCGTGCATATAGAAAGATCTTGGGATTGTTTCTTTCAGCTGTTTACTAATGTCACACAAAGACTTCAAACACTATTAAACCGTTTGAAATATTTAGAGATTATGCAGCATGGAAATAGGGCAGCCCCCACTTGAATCCAGGCCAGAAGTATTTATGGAGCAAGTCTGTCTGCTTTCTAGTAGGGTGCTAGCTTGTTCAGGAGGAACAGAGAGGGGGAGGTGTTTTGTAATAAAATATAGATCAGGATAGGAAATTCCATGGGAATTTCAAGAAGCTTTAGTTTACTAATGTACACCTCTAGTCACTGTTATCTGACTGACATTCTGTAGGTTATTTTTCTTTTTGACAGATGAGAAGTGTGCATATAGAACTGGCAGTTTCTTTTTTTTCCCCTTTCATTATCCTAGGACAAGACAGTGAGAATCTCAAGATGTACACATACAAAGGCAGCTGAAATGTATAAATCATAAACAGCAATCAGCTTTACATTCTCAGCATCCCCTGTTACAATATCTTGCTTTATATTCCATACTACCAGCATCTTGCAGCCTTTAATGAAATGTTTGTACACTGTAATATGATGTCGAGTTTAATGCTTAAAATATACATCCTTAAACTGCAAAACGTGTCAATTAGGGCATTCAAAAGGGAAGCTCCCCTAAGGCTATCAATTGCTACATTTGAAATAGAGTCTGACAAACATTCTCTAATGTGCAGCACTGAAACCCCTCAACAATAATGGATTATTCAGTGAGAGGCAGATTGGTAGAGGGAGTGCTGAGAGTCCTCTTCTCAAGTCAGGAGCTTAGCTGGAGGAGGAAAGAAACAACAGTGACAGACCCAGAAGAGTTACCCCCTTCTTAGCTCATTGATTTCATTAGGCTTAGAACAGTGTAACTTTGCTTTGGATTGCACTGTTGATATATTGACTTGGGCCTAGATCACACTGTTACATCTTCAGTTATGTGTATCTATTGTTGTAAGAATGATTAATCAGAGCAGTATTTACTAGGCAGCAGCTCATAAAGCTGCTATTTATTCCCAAATATCCATATCAAAGGTATCTGAGAAAACTGCAAAAAGTTCTATAAATGACATTAAAGTGTAGAACTGTGCTAAAACTGGATAATGGGCCACCAAAAGGCATTACCAGCCTGAAGAAAAAGACTGCAATTCTATGAATATGTTCCTTGGGGGTATTGAACAAAATGTGACTTACCTCTGGGCAAACCTGCTTAGGATTTCTTCTAAGATCATCAAAACCCCACATGTTTTGGATTACTTGAAGTCGATCTCTAGTTCTAAATCTAGAACGAAATCTATGATTTGTTTAATTCGATCATATGAATCACTTCTTTTTCAAGTGTTATTTCCCAAGTCATAACAAGCATTATTAATGGACACTGGAGAAACTTTGGCTTCATCTCCCAAAGAGGAAGGAAGGAAACAGATAAGAAAAGATTTCAAGCAGCTTTCTCTAGGACACTAATTATGTCACAGGTTATAGAGGATGCCCTTCCCATGTTTCTGGCCTCAGCACTGAAATAACCTTACTTCAGTCTTCAGCTGTATCAATCTTTTTAATGAGCTGGAGCTGGAATTGAACCTTCCCAGATAATGTCACGTGATGCAGGGGCTCATATGGGGAGGGGGCCATGGAAATCTCCCTATTTCATGCTATACCAAAATTCTGCAGGGCTTAAATAGACATTTCGGGCCCCATGGGTTATTTAACCCCATGCATCCTTTTGGTGAAAAAAAATGCAGAAAGCAACTTATAGATACTATAATCCTAAAATGCCAGAATCAGGCTAAGCTTTTCTCTAGGAAGGTCCTGCTGGGAAGGTCTTTCAGTGGTCAGTGGTAGGACACATGTTTTGCATGCAGGGGTGGCTCTATCACTAAGCCACCTAGGTGGCCACCTAGGGGCGCAGCTGGCAAACGGAGCGGTGGGGAGACTGAGAGAGATTCAAACCAGGAGATAATGTGCTTTATGCAAACCATGATTTACCATTATGTCTGAATGCAGCTTTCCATTCAGGCTAAAAACCAAATTTAGCCTTGGGCCAATGTAGATAGACTTGTAGGTGCTGCGGCCAGCCGGTACAAGTGGCTGCCGGCAGGGCTGGAGAGCTTGTGAGCCCAGGCAGGTGGGCGGGTGCTGTGGCTGGAGGGGTGTCCCTTGCAGACAGGTCTCTAGTGGTGGAGAGGGCAGCTCTGTGGTTGGGGGGCGCTACAAGGCAGTCTCACGGGAGGGGTGCCACAAGGTAGCCTTGCCTAGTGCTCAAAAAACCCTGGGGTCTGCCCTGTTTGCATGAAGATGACCAGGACCAGCAAGAGGGGGAAACTAGGAGAGACAAAATTCCAGAGACCCTGGTCAACCTCTTGGCCTGAGGAATCAGACACAGGGCTGTTGGTGTGTTGTTTTAAAGTAACTGCTATCTTGATTGAGCTGAAGGGAACAGGGAAATGACACTTTGAAGTAGTCATTATCTCTCAGCCTAATATACATCACAGAGTTAATGGGAATAAAATGGGAATAAAATAAAAATACACTGCCCTGTATAGATACACTGAAGAAACGGTGGACTATATATGTGAGAAAATGGAATGGAAAAAACTGTGGTGTAACCTGAGATAACATCCTTGCTGGATAAAAATATCTGTTATGCCCATTTCTAAACATCTAAACTTCCCTTGTCTTGCTACTTCTCTATCATATCTCACTCCTTTGTCTTCTTCTTGCCTAACAGATTACTTATCAAGGCACTTCAGTGTCAACAAGTTCACACAATATGAGTGTGAACAAATGTTAGGATTTATTAGCTTCATTCTGCCAAGTGCAGTTACAGACAATCTGTATGAAAATACTTTGGAACTTCCCTAAATGGACTGCACAGAACAAGGCTGAAAATGGAGATATACCCCCATTCCAGTTTTAACCACACTTAAAAACCTTATTTATATATTACAGTAATCTCTCTCAACTTGCCCCCCAGGATTTTCAGTCCTGCACCAATCGCAGACTAGGGGGTGGGGGAGAGGTGTGGCAATTTTCATTCGGGAGGCTTACTCCTTCAGGGCATTCCCGCTGGTGGAGATCATGGGCTTGGAGTGTGTTGGTCTGGTGTGGGAGGCCGAGGAGAGTTTGGCTGTCTGGCTGGTGTACCAACCGCCTAATGCACTGACCAGGAGCCTGTTATCCCTAATGGAGGCTGTATGAGGCTGGGCGCTGGAGCTCCCTAACCTAGTGGTTTTGGATGACTTCAATGTCCATGCCGATGATGCAGCCTCCACTCAGGCAATGGACCTGGTAGCACTGGGACTCTCCCAGTACATCTCAGCCCCCACACACCGGGCTGGGCATATGCTCGATTTGATCTTTGCAGCAGGGGTAACAGTGGACCACATAACTGCTTTGGCAGTGCCATGGTCGGACCACCATGCCTTGGGGGCCCATCTGAACATTTCACACCAGCCCCTAGGCAGTGAGCCTATTTTGGCTCATCCGTGGAGTCAAATGGACCCTATGCGGCTCCAGATGGCACTGCGGGATCCGATGCCCCCTGGCGGCTCATTGGAGGAGTTAGTGGAGGACTGGCATGGCCGGCTCTCTGCTGCCATCAATGAGATTGCTCCAAGGTGCCCTCTATGCCCTTGCAATAGGCTCATGTCCTGGTATACCCAGGAGCTGAAGCTTATGAAGTGAGAGCTATGACGGCTGGAGAGACATTAGTGCCGTGCTCGGGATGAAGCCACAAGAGCATCTTATAGGACGTTTATGAAAGCCTATGAGATGGCAACCAAGGCAGCAAAAAGAGGCTTTTATGCTGCCTCGATTGCATCCACAAGCTCACACCCAGCCCAATTATTTAGAACGATTCGGTCTTTAACAGTTCTGCCACAGGGCAGACCAAATGCTAGGGGATTGGAAATTGGTTGCAAAGCATTTGTGAGCTACTTCGTGGATAAAGTTTGGACGCTTCGCCCCAACCTCCCCGCCACATTTGAAACAGTAAGTGAACTCAAGGCCCCTTGCACGCCTTTGAATCCAGGCTTAGATGGGTTTGGCCCGCTCAGCCTAGAGGAAGTTGACAAACTTCTCATGACTGTGTGCCCAACTACATGCATCCTTGATCTGTGTCCATCCTGGCTGATTAAAGCAAGCCACAAGGGGCTGCAAGGTGCCGCCCGGGAAATTATCAACACGTCCCTCAGTGAGGGGCGGTTCCCGGGGGCTCTCAAGCAGGTGATGGTCTGCCCTCTCTTGAAAAAAATCAAATCTGGACCCAGCTGAATTGGCTAACTACTGGCCAGGGTCCAATTTGCCCTATTTGGGCAAATTAATTGAGAGGGCAGTGGCACTACAGTTACAGAGTTATCTGGATGACGCTTCGGTCCTTGACCCCTTCCAGTCCAGCTTTCATCCGGGACATGGGACGGAGACTTCTCTGGTTGCCCTTACTGATGACTTCCAGAGACATCTGGATTGGGGCAGTGTGGCGGTGTTGCTGTTGCTAAACCTGTCAGCAGCGTTCAACACAGTTGATCATCAGCTGCTGTCTCGCTGCCTTGCCGACGTGGGGATACAGGGACGGGTCTTGCAATGGCTCATTTCCTTTCTCCAAGGTTGGGGACAAAGGGTGGTGCTGGGGGAGCAGCAATCCACGAGGCACCCACTTGAATGCAGGGTGCCTCAAGGGGCGGTGCTCTCCCCGATGCTGTTTAACATCTATATGCACCCCCTTGCCTAGATTGCTCAGAGGTATGGGCTGGGATGTCACCAGTACGCTGATGACACCCAGCTCTATCTGATGTTGGGTGGCCAGTCAGACTCCAGGCCAGAAGATCTGGACTTGGCATTGCACGCCGTAGCTGGTTGGTTTAGGCTGAGTCGGCTGAAATTGAACCCAGCGAAGACGGAGGTCCTGTGCCTGAGGCGGGAACACTGATCCTGACCCCCCCCCCCATGTCATAGCACCACAACTGATGCCCTGGTGTGGCTTTTCATTCCATGTAGCAACTTAATCAGTATGTCATCATTGGGAAGCCCCACAGAATGGCAGCCTCACTTCGGGTTTACAAGGGAAAATGTCATGAGATATTAATCCTATTGCTCTTCTCAGTGTGACACTCTCTCTCTACAAGTTGTGCTGTGACTAATTCTTTGAGACTGCTGGCTGCATAATACCACAATAATTATGCCACTGGCTGTGACTTCATATCACATTGGCAGTTTTACATTTTAGATCACTGTCACTGTCTCACCAACCTGGAAACCATCTGGGTTATAGCTACCACTTCCAGAAACATACTTCAGAATCAGGTATTCTATAAAACATGTTGTCAGATCTACTGTCTTGCTATTAAAAGCACTTTATACTTCAGAGTCTTGTCCAGTTATTTACTTTGACAGCAGAGGAACACAAGTTGCAGTTGTGTGCATTTCTTTCATTTTTAATTTCAGTAACAACAAATATTGGTTGTTTCATATTATTGTAATTCATATGAAAATGAAACAATTTTTCCACCTAACAGCCTGTAACAACATCAAGAACAACCCCCCTCCCATGATTTTCCTTTCTTTTGTTCTGGCTTCCTTCATTATTGTAGTCTCTGCTTCTATGGATTTCACTTTTACAAGACAGACAATATTTTCCTAATAAGGGCATAATGAGAGCACAATGTTACTTAGTGAGAGGGAGGAGATAGTCTCTGGGCTCACTTGATTGACTCCAAGCTGTGGTCACTAGGATTATGTACATGCATGAGGAATTCCAGTCCTGAAGAATGTGAGGTGGGACTTTGCCTTCCTCTCTCCTCTCAATGCTTGCAGTCTGTACTTCCTTGCTTGGCTCTCCAAAGCTTATCCCTCATCCAAGCAAATCTACTACATGGCCCTCCTGTTGTGCCCTGCCTGCCAAGATGCCTTTTACTCCTTGTACCACCAAATGCCCTTGCCTTTTCAGTCTGTCTCTTTCTTGTGTTACTGTTCTTCAAGCTAAGTGGCTGCAGTGCTGTCTCTGTTACTGTTTGGAATCTTTCCTATCAATTCTCCCAGAGACTTTAATATTAAAAATGAGTGCCTTTCTTGCCTCATTAGGCTTTATTATATGATGTCCTAGGGGAGTACTGCAATCTCTCTAAGTTTTCTCCAATTTAAACAGAAAACCATGAAGGCACAGATCCAAGAAAAGAAGGCAAAGTCTTTCACTGAAACCAGTGGGAAATAATAACAAAATAAACTTATGAAGATGAAACAACAATAATGAAAGAAACAATAATGAAATAAAACCATACAAAAGAACCTAATAAAATGAAACAACCTCTGATGCACAAGCCCAGTGTATAGCATTGTTCAAACAGGCTCCACAAATACAAAGCACTTAGCCATGGTTTATTTCTTTAATAATTTGTTAAAAGTTACATATCTCATCTTCTCTAATCACTCAAGTTTTTAATTTAAAAAATCTCTTAAGCAAAAATGACTTGAATGACTTCCTAAAGGATGGCATAACTGCTAAAATTGTAACCTTCCGTGGGGGACTATTCTACAAACTCATGACAATTGTCAAAAAGCTTGTGAATGAGCTGAAGAGAAGGGACAACAAAAAGAAACAACTAGGTTATGCAGGGAGAGATTATTTAGTTTCTATAGCACTTAAAGACTTATTTTTAAATCCACCTGCACATTTATATTTTGAAGCCTGGAGGTGGGAGACAAGATGGTGACCACTACAGACTCATAACTTTGCTCCTTCCAAATTGTTTTGAATTGCCTCTTTTCATTTGCTGATAATAAGTTCCCTCCTTGAATAAGTGAGAGATTGCAGCTGGAAACCAGGAGGAAACCAGGAGGACTTTTATGTGCTGTTTTTAGCTTGCTATGTTTTTTTAGTATCCTACTCCCAGAATCCTGTGGAATTTTAATTGAACCAAGTGTTACGAAGGCTTTGATATCAGTGACAACCTACAAGATAAAGCTATTTGCAAAAATGTTACTTCTCTCCGAGCTGTAATAAAGCTTAAACTGAATTCTACAAAACAAATTTAAGAATTGAAGAGTCTTACTCTTTATGCTGTTGTTATTGCTTTGGCTTTTGGACTTCTGACTTTATTTTGAAGATGGTGGACACTTAAGCCTACAGCTTATTTTAGAGATAATTAAGCGTCCAGGGATGATGATAGAGCAACAAAGTGAAATCAGCTAAAAGAGAGTGCCAGCCAAAGTTGCTCCAGCAAAAAGAACAATTTTATTTTGCTCACTTTGCAGAGTGTTGCTTAGTGGGAGTGATTGAAATTACTGTTGGTTTAATTAGACAAAACAATCTTGGTAGATGGCTTTATTTTGAAGGATTGCTGTAGAGTCTAGACTGTGTATAATCTGTTGTATCCTGATTGCTTATTTAAGAAAGAAAGCAGACAAGAATTGCATAAGAATAGCATAACTGGCTGACCTGGTCCCATTGTTTGTGAGTTAAACAAGCTTCTCATAAAGCTTCCAGAACTTTAACCTATATTATCAGATTATTCCAATGCCTCACTTAAGGTATACTTGAGTTTTATATAATGAAAAGTAATTGATGGAAAAGCCCAGTGAGATAAAGTGATGATAATAAGACATCTTGCAATTGACTGCTGGGCCCGTGTAATGGTAGTGGATATGCCTCACATATCAAGAGAGCCAGACCATGTAACAAGATTTCTAGTGGCAGCCCTCCTCATCTAAAGCAATCTAAGTTGGACAACTATTTGCACTGGCATATTGCATGTAAAGTGGATGAGTTAATAGAAATTTGTAGTCCTATCTCAATTTCAAACTATTATGCACCTCTCTTTGACGATGATAACTTAAGAGTCATAACAACTAAGTAATGGTGACTTATCCCATGTAGAGGAACTTTTTACTGAGAATGGTGGCCAAAATTTCTCCCCCAGACTCTCAATGTCCTAAGGAGACAACCCCATTTGACCTTGACTTGATAGGCACTCAATGTTTGCTGGCTAGTAAATTGGCTGCAAAACTATTTTAAAGTTTATCAAAGATTAATGTAACCCTTGATTAGATTAAATCCAGAATGGTTGATATACATGGCGTTCTCACAACCACCTCAAAACAGAAAGATAATATTATCTATTATAGGCAAAGGCCTAATATAGATAAAACTAATAGGTGCTCTGTACCCAAAAAGGTACAGAAAACTGTAAGCTACTACTGATGAGCCTATTGATTTTGATTTTAATATAATCTCCTTAGAAATATGCTCCTACTCCAAGGAAGGAGGTATAAATTTGTTGAAGAACTTCCTAGAATTTTCAGTATCCCCCCCCCCCCCCCCCCGCTCAGTGATTACAACCACAGATGGGAAACAAAGACCCAAATTAGAGCCAGTTTGGAAAAACTGATACATTTTCCAGTTAGACCAAAAGACATAATGTCCTACCAGCATCAGAATCAAATATGAGATGTTTCATAACTTTCATTTCAGCAAAGCTGCCCTCAGTTATTCTGAAAAATAGGAATTTATTGTTGAGACAGGATGTATAAACATGTATTTAAGTCTGGCGTCATAACCCAGGCTAGATGATAAGCATGCAAACAGCAATGCAAACACTGATTCATATGTTTGCATATGATAAGAATAGGACACAGTTTCAGGCTGATGAGAAAACTAGGGAGGAGCTGACTGTTGATCTAATGACAATGAATAATATAAATATTACCCCTGATCAGACCAAGTATATTGCAGATAGGGCAACTGCAAACTTAGATTACTCTGAATGGACTGATAACCCTATTTTGTTCCAATACGCTTCAATTCAAGTTGATGATTTACTCAATTTATCCTATCATTTTGATACACATAACTGAGAGTTTGTTATTACCCTTTTGTCTCCAGTTGAACTGACTGCTGGAAGATCAAATATTGTGGTACATGCTGAAATTCACCAACCCCTCAAAACTGCTAGGAAAGGTATGAGAGTAAATCTCCCCACACAGTTATGCTAAGAATGTTTTCCCACTGTAACAACTAATGCTATCGATGCCATTTGCAATCACAGTAAAGAGAGAAGTATGGGGGCAATATGTTATGACTCCTGGCAGGATATAGCTCAGATTTCTACTTCTAATTGACTGACAGGGACTCAGTGTAGATATCACCTAAAATGGATCTCCTGGAATGTGGCAGGCTGGTCAAATAAAATCCAAAACCCTTCATTTATACAATGTATCAGATGTTATGATATAGCCTGTATTCAGGAATCTTGGCTAACAATGGATAGTGCTAAATGGAATCAGGAATCTTGGCTAACAATGGATAGTGCTAAATGGATACCTATCTTATGCTCTTAATGCCACCCCTTCAAATAATAGTGGACACCCTACTGATGGACTGGCATGTCTGATATCCACATCTGTTAAATATACCATAATTTTCCTACCACCTCTGGTCTCCTTGACAATGGCCTGCCTTTCGATGTTTACAAACTAGGCGATTTTAGTAATAAATGTTTATATTCTCCCTCACTCCTCTACTTTTTATCACAACAGCTGTTGGCTTGATTTGGAAGATTATCTCTTTGAATCTGAGATTAAATTTCTTAAGGCAAAGACTATGCTGCTGGAAAATTTTAACACCCGTATTGGTGACCAAGATACAATGTTGAGGACTATGCCATGGATTTTTATCATGAAGAAAGAAGATTAAAAGACAAGCTGATTAATAAAACCAGAGAATTTTTTATCACCTGATTAATAAATTTGACCGGATAATAGTTAATGGTAATATGGAAGGAGATAAGTATAGTGAATTCACCTATTTCAGCCAGAGCAGTGTCAGCACAATTATCTATTGCTATCATAGGCTCTTTCTGGTGATATTTCACAGTTGTAGTGGGGTGCCTACCAGAAAGCAACCATCAGCCACTCACCTCTCACCTCTGCATTTTGTTCTTAAATTGTATATTCTGTATAGACAATTTATACCAATAAAGGCTAACCTGAACTTGAACTATTTCAAATGATAGGATTCCTTCCATTACCTTCAATCAAAACCACCACCAATATTTGTTAAAATGGTCCCCTACATTCCAACTGGAATTACATCAGGTGTTGAATAATGCATCAGCTCTCAAATTTAGGGATGGAATCCTTACAACTAGATACTTTCTTGGCTTTATACAGTAGCCTAGTTACATCCTTGAAGCCCTCCTTGGTTAAGAATAGAAGACTATCAAATGGAAGGTGACAAACCTATAACACACAGTTTGATAGTGAATGTTCAAACAAAAAAAAAGAACATAGGCACATTCTTAGAATGTACAAGGTGGCACCAAATAACCATCTACCAAAGTCTTTTTTTGAACTCTGCAATAATCAGAAACAACTTATTATGAAGAAAAGCTTGCTTCACAGGAAAAAAAATCATGACAAGAACTTGCCTTGGCTTTGACTCAAAAGGATATGTCAAAGTTTTGGTGCCAACTTGCAAATTTGTATGGAAGAGTTTGCCAGGATTTAGATTCTTATATATCCCAGAAAATCTGTGAAGAATACTTTCCCCATCTATTCAGTGACCCCAATCAAGGGATTGACACAGTTGAGTTTTCCACAATAAATCCACCAAACTCATCATCACCCTGGTCTCCCGTGACTTCCTGTAAAATAAAGTCCTTAATATCTATAATTAAGAATAAGAAGGCTCTGGGGGGATACTTCATCCTCCCCAACATGCTTAAAATCTTTCAGGATGGGTAGGCACCAGTTCTAGCTAGCTTATCTACTAATATAGATAGAACTGGTAAATTCCCTCAGGAGTGGTCTTCTTCCATCATCGTACGTATTCATAAGAAAGGCAATTGAAAAGATCCATCTAATTACAGGCCAATAAGTTTGCTGGATGTCATTGGCAAACTTTATGCATGGCATTTCTTATCAAAGCTAGAAGACTAGGTATCTGAAAATGATCTGTTAGCCCCAGAACAAATAGGCCTCAGGTCAGGTCATTCAGCTTTAGATAACTGCTTCCTACTGCAACATTTTATCAATACATATGTGAATGAATTATCCAAGCAACTGTATATTGCATCTATCAAACTTAAAGCTGCTTTCAATTCCATCCTAAGGCAGTGCATATAGGACAAATCAAGTAAATTGAATATTGACAGCAGGCTATTGGTTCGAATCAAAGCCCTTCATACTAATGAACTGGATCATACAAAGCCCTTCAAAGTCAGATTAGGAATCCATGGCCAATTGTCCAACCGAAATCCAATTTCAAAAGGCATACACCAGGGCTGTATCCTGGTGCTTCTGCTCCTCAATTTGTATATAAATGATATGGTTGAACACCTGTCAGGAACACAATATTTCTGGTAAGGCTTGGTGGGAAAGCTATTTCAATACTCCTTTATACTGATGACACACTACTCATATCCCATAAACAAGTTGGCCTTAGAACGCTTTTTAAAACAGTTTAGTCTTTATTGTCAAAACATTAACTATGACAAAACTAAGGCTGAGGACAGACTGGCAATCTGGAACGGGATGAATGCGGAGGAAATTGCTGCGGGGGAAAAACTCCCCGAGGCTGGCCGTTCACACTGGCCAGTGTATTGCACAAGGATGCTGTTACGGAGCGTTCAGACTGCTGCGGATGGGCCCCATGTGGGCCGGCCTCCGCAGCTCGTGATAGGGCTGTTTTGGCAATTTGCGCATGTGCGCATGTGCGCTCATGTGCAAACTGGCAAAACGCCGCGTTTGCACTGCCGCCTCCACTTGCCTCCCGCCTTCTTCTGGTTCACACTGCCTGGAAGCGGGAGGCAAGCGCAAGATGGCCTCCGGACACCGGTTTCTCCCGGTGTCCTTCTAAAGCGCAAGAAACCCGGCTTCAAAGCGAGTAAGTGTGGAAGGGAGCCGAGGGACAGCTGCGCATGTCTGAATGGGCTCCCTTCCCCCACTTCCCAAGCGGAACTGTCCCGGGGCAGATTGCCAGTCTGTCCTCAGCCTAAAATAATAGCTTTTGGTAAAAGCCCCACTTTCATAAATGGATGGGAATTTATTAGATGGACCATGGATGGGAATTTATTAGAGTGAATGCCTTTCTTTAAATATCTCAGGGTAGTTTTCCATAGTTCTGGTTTCCGGTCAGCACATATTGGATATGTAAAGAAATTTAAAAAGGTTGTGTTTGGCATTCTTAGATTTTACAGAACAAGAAGAGGCTGTCTGGTATCCCCAGTGTTGAAATTTAAGAAACCTGAGCTTAAACCAAACAGGATTTTCAGCCAAAAATTAATGGCAGCAGGGCCAACTCAGATCTAGCTATAACTGCTGATGTAGAGTTGGGGATTGCTAATAGCATACATATAAATTTATTCTGGATGATTTACAGTGATCATGGATTTCCAGATCCTCAATTGGGGCTCCATATAGCATCTGTGGCAATACCTTGGTCTTACAATCTTGGTCTATGAAGAAGGGAAAGTCAACCCATAGCGAAGCCACATATTAAGTTTAGTAGCCAAACTCGGATTTTCAGAAGACTATTTAAGAGGGCTTGGTTTATCCACAGCAAAACAATCAATAAAACAAAAACTGCTAGACATAAATGCTCAGGTGGACACTACACTGCTAGATACCCTGACAATAGCTCTCCTTTATAAGTAACTCATACCTTCTTTTTTAACCCTCCCATCTTACTTTACCAATCTATCAAATTTCAAGTATAGGAAAGCATTCACTAAAGCACAATTGGATATTTTACAATGGGCAATGCTAAGAGGCCACTACAATGGGATTCCATAAAACAAATGTGTCTGCCCCTGTAAAATCTATTGAGGATTTAGGCCATGTGGTTTTCTGTTGCCCAAGATTCACACTAGAACATGAATGATATCTTGGGAATATTTTATCATGATACCCAGGGACAATGGACAACAATAGACTAATTGTACTGCTTGCCATAAAAGTAAATGGGTAACATCACAAATGACAAAGTTTATCATAAGAGTGATAAAGCTTTTGTCAAAGCCATCTATTGTTAATGTGGTCAATTAAGAAGATTATGTATTACCGTATTTTCCGGCGTATAAGACGACTTTTTAACCCAGGGAAATCTTCCCAAAAGTTGGGGGTCGTCTTATATGCCAGGCAGAGGAGCGCGGCGGAAGTGAAGAACCATGCCCCCTTCTCCCAGAAGCTGAGTCAGCACCTGGAGCAGGAGCAAGCAGGCTGGGGTGGGGTGTGTGTGTGCACGCTCCTGCCCTTTTTTCTCTCCCAGTGCTCTGGCAGCAAGGAGAGAAGGGCCGTCCAGCAGGATTCCCCTTCCCAGCCGTGAAGGGGTGTGTGTGTGTGTGTGTGTGTGTGTGTGTGTGTGCTCCTGCCCTTTTTTCTCTCCCGGTGCTCCGGCAGCAGGGAGAGAAGGGCCATCCAGGATGTTTCCCCTTCCCAGCCGTGAAGGCGGGGTGTGTGTGTTGTGTGTGTGCACGCGTGCTCCTGCCCTTTTTTCTCTCCCAGCGCTCTGGCAGCAGGGAGAGAAGGGCCATCCAGGATGTTTCCCCTTCCCAGCCGTGAAGGTGGGGTGTGTGTGTTGTGTGTGTGCGCGTGCTCCTGCCCTTTTTTCTCTCCCGGCGCTCTGGCAGCAGGGAGAGAAGGACCGTCCAGGATGTTTCCCCTTCCCAGCCGTGAAGGCTGGGGCGGGTTTGTGTGTGTGTGTGTGCTCCTGCCCTTTTTTCTCTCTTGGCGCTCCGGCAGCAGGGAGAGAAGGGCCATCCAGCATGATTCCCCTTCTCCGCTGTGAAGATATGTGTGTGTGCGTGTATGTGTGCTCCTGCCCTTTTTTCTCTCCCGGCGCTCTGGCAGCAAGGAGAGAAGGGCCGTCCAGCAGGATTCCCCTTCCCAGCCGTGAAGATGTGTGTGTGTGTGTGTGTGCGCGCGCTCCTGCCCTTTTTTCTCTCCCGGCGCTCCGGGAGTGAATTAGGAAAAGTTTAATCCACTTGCACTGTTTTATGTTTATATGTTTGATGACAGTTTTCCTGCTAAGTACCTGCATGTCATAAGCATTTGAATTAAAATTACCATATTGAAATCAAATCTGATGTTTTTTAAATTTTTATTTGGTGTGCATTGGAAGAGGGGTAGTCTTATACGGCAAGTATAACCCAAACTCTATATTTTAACTGGAAAAGTTGGGGGTCGTCTTATACGCCGGAAAATACGGTATGTTTACTGATCAATTGATTCATTGTTCAGTTTTAAACTGTTACCATTATTTTAATATTTGCTATAAATTTTAAATGTACACTAAGAATTTTTTAATTTATTTCTTATTATTATTTTATTAAATTAGATATACTAGGCCACTCTTCCCTACAAGTAGGGCTCAGGGCATCTTACAACAAAATAAATATACAAATCTCAGTATAAAACTAAATTAAAATAGCACAATAAATACCAATACATAAAAACAACATATATGAGATAGCAGAAAACAGCCTATGCAAGATGGCGGAAAGAATTCCAACTCCCCAGCCTCCTGAGGGGGAGGGGTCACGGGGGATGGGGACTTGTGTAAAAGTGCCAAATGATGCCCCATCCCTGTTGTCAACTGTAGGCCTGGTGGAACATCTGTGCCTTGCATGCCCAGTGGAAAGGTAACAACTCCTGTAGGGCACAGATGCCTTCTGGCAGAGCATTCCACCAGGCAGGGGCAAGGGCTGAGAAAGCCCTGGTTGGGGACAGTTGGACTTCTCTCAGGCTGGGGACCACCAGGAAGTTTTTATTTCCTGAGTGCAGTGCTCTTCCAGAGGCATATTGGGAGAGGCGGTCCTGAAGATATGTAGGTCCCTGACTGCTAAGGGCCTTAAAGGTCAAAACCTTAAACCTGATCCGGTGCTCCACTGGAAGTCAATGCAGCTCATAGCACTGGTTAAATATGTACTGTCTGAGGGGTCCCAGTACTGTATTATATTTCTTCTTGATGCTGTTCTTGGTGCTGTTTGCTAAGGCCATGTGCTAATGCAATAAAGATGATGATGATGATGATGATGATGATGATGATGATGATGATTTCTGCAGTCTGTATGTCTGTTGGATGATATTTCACTCATGTATTCTTGAAGTTATCCACAGTAAGTCCAGGGCCATCTTTTTGAGCCAAGTAAAGCCTTGGAAAATAAAATACATTTGTATCTCACATGTTGCAGTTTGAAGGAGCTTTTATGTCTGCATTGCTAGGACCCTCTTGATCACCAGTGAGGGACTGTCTCCACCAGTCTTGGATAAGAGGAGGAACTACAATTCCCATGATGCCATGTAACAATCCACATAAGTGTGATGCTTGTTCCCCTTTCAGTACGTGTACTCAACAGTGTGGTCCTAGAACTCACAGAAGGAGCCTGAATCAAAGTGAGATCAAAAGGCAGTGAGTCATGCCAACTGAGGAAAAGAATGCAGGGAAGCGACTCTATCAGTCATACAAAAACTCACCCTAAGAGGGATTCAATTGAGAGCCATTTCTCCAAGAACCTCAGAGCCTCCTTCCATATAATTTGATCCTAACTAATGACCCAGGTTTCTAAAACAATAAGCAATGGCCAATTTCAGCAATTTCCCAACTATGTAAATGACCAGACAGGAAGGTTCCAGCCCTTCTTCAGTCATGTCAAGTACCCAGCCACAGATCTAACTCCTTAGATCTTCCTATGTGTAAAGGGGAAACCCCCCTCCACCATATAGACAAAGGATTTATTTTCAGGCTGTCTCATCTTTGAAAGACTGGATTTTCAGTATCCCCACATTTCAATGTCAGTATCTCTTCCCTCCTCATCCCAGAGAGAAGGATATAAATGCTTCTCCAATCAGCCCTAAATTTTGGGGCTGGTTTTCAGTTTATCTTGCCACCCCAGCCTTATAGTTGGCCACTCATCTCTCTGATTTCAACTTTTCTTGCCACAGAACTTGCATTGCATTTCCCTCACTCACCTGGTCAGTTTCACTTCCTAATGCCAAGGGCAACCTTACTATTCTCCTGCTTCTCTCCAGGAACAGGCAGGTATGTCTCCTTCTCTTTCATAGGTTTACTCCCCCTTTAGGCAGACATATTCTCTAAGGAAAGGTTTTTTGTGCTTTATTTGTTTTTTTCCCATTCTGTATATTTCATTTTGTTTACTGTATTGCATAAATTAACTTGGATTCTTTTCTGTTTATAAAATGAAAACCCTTCTGTTTAAGAGTCTTCCTCCCTCATTTTTCCAAGTGTTAATCTGAATCTGGACCATGGTATACATAGGCTAAAATCCCAAGTATACAGGTGCTCCCAAGCACATGTTGGTTCTGTGCATGCAGGGTGACACCCTTTGCATGTCATGGCTCTGACACGTGTTTAATGATTTGGGTAAAAAGTGTAGTCACCCTCATCCAAACAATCTTCCTGCCCTTTTCATAGGTGACAAATGCCAGGTCAGGTGGCCTTAAAGGCATAGAGACACCAAATATCTGTAAGGCACTTTTAACAATTAGAGAGTAATAAACTGTAAATGGGGAGATAGCAGGAGATATTTTTTTTAATGTATGCTACCTCTCCAAACCTGCTGCAGATGTCTCACAACAATAAAAAAATCCAAGCATATAATAAAAACAAACCATAATGTTTCCTAATAAAACATTCAAAGTCAATGATAAGAAAAAATACCAATAAAACACCACTGAAAACAATAACAACACCACTAAGAGATATGCGAGGGGGGTGTTGCAGAGGAAAACCTAGATGGGATCATGCATATGCAATCATTTGTTCTGTTCAAATCACATCAAGCACTTTGATCTCACCTGGTAAACATACATGACCAGAATCAATGGGTGACTGACGTCTTCAGTTGGGATGAAGATTTCTATTATTGTACTCTTATCCTATGATTCATTGTCACCAAATTTCAGACATCTAGGACAAAGAGACCCAGTTTTATTAGAAATTTAAAATCTTATGTCACAGAATGAGCAGAGAGAAGCGTTTGGCAGGAAAAGTTATTTGGCACATCCAAAAAGCAAAATGCATCATACAGAGGACACAGGAAATCATTTGGCACCTTGAAGAAAGCAAATAGTATTATGGATCAGAGACTTGAGAAAACAGGAGAAAGGCTCCTAATTATATAGGGAATTAAAAGGAAATATATCCCCAAATATCCAGCAGTAATCGTGTCATTTTCCATTCAGTTTGAATGAGAGTGTCAGTGATTATATCAATTGTCAAATGTTTCTTGCCAGATTTAAAGGAGAAAAGGCCCTAGTTCTATGGGAAACTTCAGACAAGACTCATACTAGAAGTAAAAGACACAATTTGATGAGGAATTAATTGATGAAATAATTTCTATATGGTTTTCATTTTCTTTTAACTTGTTTTAATTTGGTTTTGGTTCAGAATTTTCATTCTGTTTCCATTTTATTCATTTTTGCGTGAATTCTGGGTTTGCACTGATTTCAGTAAGATCCTCAGTGAAGGAAATATCCTTGCCAAATGTCATAGAATCATGCCAGAAAAGATCCCTGTGTTATGGGTAATTCAATCAAACATATACCAGAATTTTTTACAAAAATGTTTTGACATTTGATTGAATGCTTTGTATTTGGCATACAAATCTCTTGCTCTCTCCTTACTCTCTCTTTTCCCTTCTTTTAAATGCATGTTTTAGTAGTAACAGATCTATTTACTTTGATAACTGACTGCTTCCTGTTTACATAAAAAGCCCCTTGTGGATTCTAGATGCTGCAGAATCCAGTCTTCTAGATTCACAACCATTTGATTGAATTTCCCATAATCCTGGGGACATTTTCTTGCATATCTTTGAAATGTGACATGATTGACCCTTTGGCTGATGTTCACAGCTCTCAAGAATATCGTATAAAATATACGGAGTGGATTTTAATTTTTTATTATAATTTGATTATAAAACTGGATTCTATCCAGTGTTAGAAAGGAATGATACATTGGATGAAAGGTATAATTTCTGAGAATTCTATCCAAATTGGAAAATAAAGACAGCCAGAAATGTGTTTCCCTTTGAAACCCATGGAAAGTAATGGAAATAGTTCCTCTATGTTAATTCCTATTGTTCTTCATTTCAAAGTGAACAAAGAAAGCTTTCCTCAGTACTTTATTTCAAAACAAATCTATATCCTTACTAGGGATGTGCAAGAAAAGAAGATTCAGTATTTTTCAGATGTGGGGCATTTGGACCCTTAAAAATTCAGTATTGCCTTGAAAACCTGCATTCCAATATCAGTATTGTATTAGAATTCAGGTAAAATTCAGGAATCCTGAATTTTTTTGGCTCCGATATACCGTATGGGGCCATTATAGTCAATATTTATTGTAAAGAATTTCAACAACACAAGATATATATAACAAAGAAAAAAAGATGTGTGTGCAAAGTATCTATGATGACATTTTTGTGATACAGCATCTAATACTATCCTCTTAAACAGCAATTCATAATTTTAAGAAGTGTCAGAAAAAGTTAATTATAGTATGAGATAATGGGTAAATACTCTTGGGTTAAAGTATATTAAGGTTTTTCAGAGTTGTGATAAAGAGGCTCAGACTAAGGGCCACCACCTCAGAAGTGAAGCCAGGCTGTGTAATTATGGTTGGATGGGAGGAGTTCCTGTTCGGCCATATATTGCAGTAGTGGAAACCAGGTTCCAACAAAGGGGCCATTATAGTCAATGGCAACTCTCCAAGGGTATATTCAGTGGGCTGGGGGGTTAAGGTAGAGGCGCCAAATTTTCAGTGTAGCTGCTGGAGCCTCTCCCCAAAAGAAACCCCAAGTTTCAACAAGATTGGACCAGGGGGTTCAATTCTATGGGCACCCAAAGAGGGTGCTCCAATCCTTCATGGTTTCCAATGGGAGAAAATAGCAGGGCAATACAAGCCCAGCAGAGTCTCTCAGAGAATCTCTGCAATTGAAAGTGAAGTATGTGTGTGGGGGGGTATTTTTTTGCAAGGCCAGCAGCAGAACCAGTGCAATGTGCCCAGTAGAACCAGTGCCACTGTGGCAGTGCCAAAACCCAACAGGACTAACGTCAGACCTGAGAATCTGAGAATCTCTGCCATTGGGGGGGGGGGGCATTTCTGCAAGGACAGCAGAACCAGTGCAATGTACTAGTGCCCAGCAGCAGAACCCAATGCCAACCAACTGCTGCCCAGCAGCAGAACCCAGTGCCATGATTAAGCTCTTCCACACTTTTACCATGCTAAATATATGCAATGTAACCCCATTATTTCTGCCTATTTTTCCTGCCCGATTTGTATAAATGCATTTATGTAAGTATCTTAGGAGATCCTTTCCATGCATCTTTGGAGGAGGTGTGGAGTGGCACCCCATCTGCTGGGCATTCTAAGGCATCCCCTTATATTCCAGAAGGTATGACTGAGAGCCTTACGTTGCCCATTAGTTATCTAAGATATATAGTTACTTTACAAAAAATTAAACAACAGGCAGCTATTGAAAATGACTGTAAGAAAATACTAAAGACAAAATGGAAAGCAACAAATTTGTAACCTGCCTAGCTTTGCAAACAATCATGAGCCAGGCCAGATTTTAAATCTTCAGCGCATGTGCGTCACTAATTCACATCTCGGCCTAGTCAGCATGAATGTTGCATCAAAGTTTGTAGTCTGCCACACCAGATCAATAAGAGAATCCACTTAGCTGTACTACAAGGACTAAAACCTGTGCCAATAATTCACAACTGTATGCTTAAGAACAATTAAAACGCAGCTTATCTTTGATCAAGGGAGTTCTCTTAAGTTGTTCAGTAGGAGTGACTATTATCTTGAATTTTTATTATTTTTTTCTTTATTTTGGGCTGCTTTGCTTTATTCCCTGCTCCTATCACAAAGCTAGAATTCATTCAGGCCTGATCTGCTTTATCTTATAAGTTATGCAGGCTTTCTTCTCTTTGGTTTGATTGAAAGTCTATACTTATAGCTTATCTAACCTTCGTAAGTAGCAGATAATTACAAAGAGTTTAGAAACAAGCAGCCAGTCTTTAAGTGCTGCAGATTGCTTGCATTCAGTCTTCAGGAGGCGGAATCATCCCAAACGCCGCTGACAATCAAGCCGAATGCCGTTGACAATCAAAGGTTAAGGGAACACAAACATGGAGGAAAGAGATTAGGCAAGCACTATTGATAGCTGGTAATTTTTCCTTATCTCCCATTAGTGTGCCTGCTCATCGCTTATTCTACGAGCCTCAAGAGAGGTTAACAAATAGCTCGCCTGACTTTTTGAACTAATTATGGAGCTTATCTATGAATGTGAATACATGAGAAATGAGCTGGTTTTCCAAAGATCTGCCTCCATGCTCAGTATCATAATCGCAGTGTGTCAGGAGGATACAGAGGATGACTATAAGCTTTCATATTCTGCCTTTGTATTTGCTTTACAAGGAAAGGCCATGTTCAAATGTTGAATGACTTTTGATGCATAACCTGAAGATGTCTCTCATTTTCCAGGTCTCCCTGAAGGCTCCGGTAATATCCAGCACAGATACATGACCTCCCAACTTCCTCGACAAACAACTCACCCACCCTCTTAACATAAACCTCCCTCTCACTGGTGTATAAAGATAGAGCACTCATGGAGAATGGGTGGTAGTATTGGTTGGAATGTTGATGTATTTGCTTTTCTGGCACAATCATTTAGCAAACAGGACAATAAAATAACCCACCTTGCTGAGGGATAGTTTTAGAGCTTGTAAAACTGTTTGTACTTTCTCTTAAACAATTCTTCTTTCCCTTTAAATTCCCATCTCCCCAGCACAGAATTCCCACTCAGTCAGATACTAGGCTCTCTTTTACTTTCTCTTTCTCTCCTGTCACATAACTCTTCACATGCATGTCCTTCTGAATCCAGCAGTTCTTATACTTGAGTCACTTTTCAATTTCTGTACCCCTATATCTTCCTCAATAAATTCTACAGCTTGCTTTGATCTTTTTGTTGTTGTTGTTACTGGTAGCCTATTAGGAGCACTTTGGGCATGCTTGCAAGCTATCCAGGTAAAGATTAGGGTTGCCAACTCTGGACTGGGAATTACCTGGAGATTTGGGGGTGGAGCCTGGGGATGGTGGGGATTAGGGAGTGGCAGAACCACAGCAAGGTATAATGCCATAGAGTTTACCCTCTAAAGCAGCCATTTTCTCCAGGAGAACTGATCTTTGTCATCTGGAGATCAGTTCAAATTCTGGAAGCTTTCCAGGCCCCACCTAGAGATTGGCAACCCTGGTAAGGATCTCTAAATCACATGTTCTGCTCCCCTAATTGGCAAGTGTATCAGTTTCCCATGCTAGCCAGGTTGTGGAATCAGAAAGAGGTTTCCCCTTGAAACTGACTTTAATTCCTCCAAACTGGTTGTGGTTCTGGGCAAGCGTCCCAAACCCAAGTCCAAAGGACCACATGTGTAACAGCTATTAAATGCAAACCATTAAAACTTGGCTAGAGTATTAAATATGCCATTAAAAACAAACCAGAGCATAAAAAACAGACCATTAAAAACAAGCCGGCACATAAAACACACTACTAAACATAGAACACACTCCTCATGTTACAGCAGACCATAAAAACAATTTTAAAAGATCACCCCCTTACTGAAATTTTTTCAAAGGCAGCCCCACATAAGTGCATTAGAGCAGGGGTGTCAAACATGCGGCCCAGGAGCTGGATCAGGCCCCCGGAGGTCTTCTATCTTGCCTGACCTGGAACTGGCCATCTTCTGCTTCCAGTTCTGTTGCTGCTGCTGCACCATAGCTAGCTTCGCCAGACTGTCTCAATTGCTCAGCCATTTCATATTTTCCCCTGGGTCCTAGACTCAGAACACTGAGGATGAGATTTCTGTGGTGAATGTCAATAAATCAAAAGTAGGTTTGCAGCTTGCAGTCAGTCACCTGAACAGCATACTCAAGATTGCAACAGCACAGACATTTTGATGCAATAATTCAGAGCAAGAGGTGTCAGTTGTCAGACACTGTTAAACAAACAAAATATTGCAAGAGTGCTAATGTTTTAAGCATGTTTTTATTTTAAGTAAAAGAAAATCTTTCTGTCTCCTTTGTAAAGTTTATATCTCCACTACCTGGCATTCCATTTTATGACACACATGGTCCGGCCCAACGAGGTCTCATTTGTGTCAGATCCGGCCCTCATAACAAATAAGTTTGACACCCCTGCATTAGAGTAACCAAAACTAAATGTGATTGAAGTGTGGATCATTATGTCCAGGTCATGCTTTTTGAGGAAGGGAATAATTATCAACCAAAGTTGATAGAACACAGAGAAGACCGGAACAGGTCTCAACAGCATCCTCAAGCAACGAATCTGTTCCTTCAGGAGGTATACCAGGTTAACTGCCAGGCTAGGTTAACTTCTCAGTCCTTGAGCAGCTTTGTCATTGGCCAACAGTAGAGTACTTCATATATTTTAGGTGATGAAATGTGTGACATTTGAAAAATGACTGGAAGGGGTGATTTTCACTTTTTATTACTTTGCATTTATTTAAGAACGTTGTATTTGTCATCTCATTCAGCTCAAAAAAATTGATGTTTTTCCTGCCATGTGTGGTTTGAGCCTGTGGATATTTTTTTTTGCACCACTGTACTAAATTTTGGCACCCTTTAAAAGTAGTTGTATATAAACCATATATATACCAGTTGTATGTAAAAAACCCATAAATGTTGGAAAAAATGTTTTAAAAGAAAATTTGCTGGCACTGTTATAGCAATGGTCTCTAGCATAAATGATGATTTAAAATACAAGGAGATTCATGGAGGAAAGGCCCATTAATGGCTGCTAGCCATGGTGACTGACAACTTCTACATCCAGCAGAGGCAAACTTCTGAATACCAGTGCTAGGAGGCAACATCAGCAGAATGCCTTAGCATCTATGCTCCATGTATTGGCTTTCCAGGATAACTGGTGGGCCATGTTATGAAGCAAATGCTGGACTAGATGGACTGCTGGTCTGATCCAGCAGGGCACTTCTTATTCTCTTAAGTATCTAATTTACTTTGATTTGATAAAGAGTGGCAGTTTCTTGGACTACATTCTTTTAGAAACCCACATGCAAGATTTCTTGTCTCCCTTAACCATCATCCGGTGTGATGAAGATGTGTCAGTTCCTATGCAAATACCCAATACAAACAAATGGTGAAATATTAAACACTTGGAGCAAAGTTCCTAGGATGAAATGAGTCTTCCACTTATACAGCATATTGTTATTTTCATTTATCATTTATAAACCTGTCTATTTGATAATCCTCCCGGATGTCCTGTCAGAATCTCATATTCAACATGCAAAAAGTCTCTCAGCTTTCCTCAGATTGTCTTGCTTTCTTTCTACTCCCAGTGAAGATACATCACAATGTTCATAGACACAAGTCTTCAGCCTTGAGAGCATACACAGTTTTTTTTAATTTCTCCAATCAGTTTTTTGTTCTTTTTGCAACAGTAACTCTGTAATCAGACACATCCACTCTATTTACATCAGAACTAGAACAAAGTTTCACTCTGCTTCAAGCTGCCCACTCTGCTTTGTTTCAGTTCTAATAATCCTAATGTCAACTGAGATCATTAACCTTGCAAAGTGGGACTGGTATTGCTTGCACTGTTTGTCCAGTTCCATAGCTGTGGTTTCTTAAAGGTGTTAGTCACTCATGAACACTTCATGCTGTAGGGGTTTTTTATTTTTTCCCCTAGAACTAAAAAATAAAACATTTAGTAATGGAAGATTTTAGGTATTGTGTTCATGAAAACAATCACCAGGAATATCCAATTGTTCAAGAATCATTAGAAAAATAAATTATCTTTGATCTGAGGCAAAAATAGAAAATGTCTCCCAGAATGATCTGAGGCAAAAATAGAAAAGGACTCCCAGAATGAAGACTCCCAGAATGAGGCAAAAATAGAAAAGGACTCCCAGAATGAAGACTTTTTAAAGAGGTATCTTCAGCTATCCTATTTTCTAAATTTCCTACATTATGTTCTCCTCAGTGTTGACTTCCAAAATCCAGATAGCTGGCTAACTGCTCAGTGCAGTTCTCTTTATGTTTCCTCAAAAGTAACCTCCATGGATTAACTCCAGCACAAGTGTGCATTGAATAGTAGCCCTGATATGCCCATGAACATAATATTCTAAGGTTTCTGTCTGCTGAGTAATCTTCTGTTCATAGAAGGGCTCCTTTCATTATAGGAAGGTGCTTTCTGTTTAAAGAAGCAGCTCCTGTGAATAGAATATTCCATACTTAAGGGGGAAAAGACATAATCCACAGCCTGTGACTACAGGATTGAAATGCCTCACAAACAATATGCACAACGGATGGGGTGGAGGGCCGCAATGGGGAATCAAAATCACCTTTCTGCATCTTGTACTTATTGCTTGGATCAACAAAAAAGGGAGAAATGAGTGGTTGTACTTATTCCCAATAATCACTGCAACACCTTCTCCCACCTTTGATTAATTTTCCTTCCAAGACACTCCTGATCCTTATAAAGAGGTTTTGAGATAAATGACAGGTTTCTTGGGGAAGAGGAAGGTGATGAAAGGTCAATTCCACTATCTTCGGTGAACTCTTCTGTTTGATTCAATCCCGTACATGGAGAAAGTGTCATGGGAACTGCTGGTCTGTTGATATAATTTTTAGTGATTCCTGTCATTGTGACTGTACTTTATGGAAATTGTTATATCATGTATCATTATCACTTAGGGCTTCATCATATAATCCTGTACTTGGGAGAAATTTGCATGGACAAAATGACCCTGTTATGAGATGATTATGAGATATGAACTAGTGTTGCAGTCCATAGTGTATAAATTTAGGTTTAGCTGCTGTAGGGGTCTAGTCTCTTCAGTGATGAACACATTACTATAGGATGTGACCTGTGTCATCTATAGGTTAGGCCAGCCACCTGTAGGTTCAGGATAACAATACATATAATGAGTAAAACAAGAGAGACAGGAATTAACTGGTTTTGTGTTTGTTGATACTAAAAAAGCTGTTAATACAGTTGAATGGAAATTGTATTACTGCCCTCTATCAATGCAATATTAAATGCCTCCCAGGGACCCTCAGAAACCTATTTATAAGAAGACTGAAAAAGGACAATAGATTGATCTGATGTATTGTGCCTAATAAAGGGCTTTTCCTCATGGTCCACTTACTTCTGATTTTCTTGGCAGTCAATCCGCAGACCCTGGAATTGGTTTCTGCACTCCCCCTGCATTTTCACAGTTGTGGAATCTTCTATGCATGCTGTAAATAATCAGTATTTTCAAGACAGGGCATGGTCTTCATTGGTGGTGTCATCAGTGACATCACAGCACAAACCCCTTAATTCTTTGCACATGTTTATATAGATATATCAATATCATAGCTGTGTTTTTAAATCAATATATCAGTGTACTGGTGTAATGATGTGTCAAGCAGCTTTCTCAGCTTTCTTTTTTAAAAAAAAAAAAATGTAAATCTCTAGTGTCTTCCCTTGTGGAGATATAAGAAAAAAGGCATATCTATGCAAGGGCAAAGGCTAGAGACTTACTTAAAAAATGAAATCTGGGATTCAGAGAAACTGCTTGACCTGTCATTACAGTACTATATCAATATATTGATATTTTAGTGCTTTTAAAAAAATCAAAAATGAAATGACATCTTCAAAGGTGGGAAGGGGAGAGTGTGGTTTGACAATGATAGTTCAATTATTGAAATGTGGGCTTGAGGTGCATGAGAGTGGGTGGGACAAAGAAAGCCAACAGAGGTATTATAGGAAAGGAAAAAGGTGTCTCAAACTAGCTTCCAGAGAAAGACTGGGATAAAAGTGGTCTCAAAAGAAACAGAAAAAATGGGGGGGGGGGGGGCTGAAGTATAAACTGAAGGCGCAAAAATGCCTGCAGAAATCATTGGATAAACTAGATCAAAAGCAACAGCAACCAAAAAAACCATGTGGAAAAGCCCACAGATTGCATTCACTGGATCAGGATGAATGGATGTTATCTATCAGACTGTTGCCTTTGAGAAATCAAACTATTTTTAATCTAATAGATGGCTACAGAGTATCTGTGAGGCTACCCAGGATGCAACCACACCAAACAAAGGGTTCTTAAACAAGATTTTATTTATTGGAGGGATATCTTTGGGGTACACGTGTTGAGTTAGTAATGGAGTGGAGGAAACGTGTTAGCACAATTATAAGAAAATCAAATCATACTATCATACATAAAACCCCAAATCAGTGGCTAGGGAAAAGGTGCCTAGAATGGTTAGTTTGTTTTATTCCCAGACTAAAAGCGGAAAAGGAAAGTCAGTTTGCACCTGTAGGAAACAATATGTGATTCAAAACAAGTCTGTGTGAAGTAGCAGGCAACCCAAGGATAGAGATAACATAGCGCTGAAGCAGCAGAAGCTGGGAAGAGGAGTACATTCCTTCGGGGGGAGGGAGCTGGCAGTGTCAACTGACAGTATCCATGTAACCCATGCACCCAATTTATGAGAAAATCAGTGCATGCTGGCACTGTGAAGCCAGGCATTTACTAATGTACAAGTCTAAACAAAATCATTAATGGCATTTAGGACCAATCAGAACCCATATGTGGGAATTATTCCATTGCCATCCTGTCTATTTACAAGCCAGGAGGAGGCAGGAGGAAAAGTGAGGAAGAACCCCCCCCCCCCCCCCTCAGAAGTTATACACCTGAGAAGAATGCTGTTCAGTCACAACAATCAGCTGATTTTCAGATCAAACAGGAACACCATTTTATATTACAATAAACTGTATAAATTTAAATATTTTTAAATAAATTAATGTTTTTTAATGAAAACTAAAGCAGCTGATGTAGAGTCTTTCATTTGATATAGATACTTTCCTAAAGCTGAGAATATGTTTTACAAATTAATTTCTGCAAATAAAATAACCCCTCCCTTGTTTCTTTAATAAGAAACAAATTAGCCACACAGCTAGCTTTATGGCCTGTGTCTTTTTTGAAGCGGTCTCCATTTCCTGGGGCTACCATGCTGTACTGGCCATTTTCTGACATGGGCTTTTTTTTTTGCTGCCAAATCACAACTGACATATGGCAACCCCATGGGGTTTTCAAAAGAAGAGATGTTCAGAAGTTGTTTGCCATTGCCTACCTCTGTGTAGTGACCCTGGACTTCTTTGGTGGGCTCTCTTCAAAATACTGACCAGGGCTAACCCCACTTAGCTTCCAAGATCTGACAAGCTCAAGCTACCTTGGGCTATCCAGGTTAGGGTGACATGGTCAATACACAAACTACACCAGTTTGGTGTAGTGGTTTAGTGCGTGGACTCTAATCTGGGAGAACTGGGTTTGATTCCCCACTCCTCCACTTGTACCTGCTGGATGACCTTTGGCAAGCCATAGCTCTGTACCAGCTGTTCTCTCAAGGACAGTTGTCTCAGAGCTCTCTTAGCCCCACCTATCTCACAGGGTGTCTGTTGTGGTGAGGGGAAAGGAAAGGAGTTTGTAAGCCACTCTGTGACTCCAAGTGAGTGAAAGGTGGGATATAAATCCAATCTCTTCTTCTTCTTCTTCTTCTTCTTCTTCTTCTTCTAAAAACTTTCAAAGTCCAAGCTGCATTTTCCCACTGGCATGAGAGGCTGGCAGTCAGATACTTTGGCAGCAGAGGGGCAATTATTTCATTTTCCTTGTGTTCTTGCTACCAGCAAAAAGAAAGACAGGAAGGCACATAGAAGCACCATTGCTCAACCAAGCAAGCCATAGGTGAGAAGCGTCTGTGAATGCAGCCTTCACTTGCTTGCACTGATATTCCCAATAGGGGGTTTTCCTGCTGAGAAGGGGAGATTGCCTCAAGGAACTAGGGGAGAGGGAAAAAAGGAGCTGTTAAGTAACTAAAGAGTATTGCACAAGTAAAGGTTAGATTTGAAAGGTGTAATGCTGACAGTTTAGAGCCATATCTTCCAGTTTGCTGAATGGAGGGAATGGAAAGAGGAAAAGAGAGCTTTCACTTTAAGTGCAAAGGTTTTACAATACTTTCCTCCTCTTATAGCATCATTAGTTTTACAAAGCTTAAGTGAGGTGTTGAGGAGGAAACAAAGTACCAAGTAAATATTGCTGAACTTCATAAGAGGTCTCCTTTAAAAAAAAAAAAACACATCCTTCCCCCCCTCCCACCGTTGATTTTAGTCCATAGCAAATCCTTTTCTAGCTCTTTTTCATTCGTAATGCAATTCATTATCTTGTCTGCTTTGGCTCCTAACCCTGGTGGGCTAGTTTCCAATACCCTCTGATACATTTCCACTTTCATTTATTGGGGGATAAATGCTTCAGCATGCACACCAGTGGAAATTAATTTCATCTAAATGCTCTTAGGCTCAGTATCTGGAAATGTAAATACTCCTATTGCAATTTTTTGTGTGTGTTTCCAGCTGCCTTTTTATTATTAGCTATGGCTCAGTTTGGATTGTGAGCGAGCGGTAATACTCTATTGAAAAACCTGCTCTTTCCCTCCTCCTCCTCCTTTTCTATTAAATTATCCTTGACTATCAACCACATCAGTGAATTAGCTGGTAAACCTATCTGCTTTTCGTAGAGGCCCCCCCTCCAAAGCTCTAAAGCTAATGGCAAGAAATGGAAAGATGATCGTGCTTGATGAGAAAGATAAAGGCCCAGAATACTGTCTTTGAATGATGATGAGAACTGCTTTCCCAGGGAGAACAGTGCCCAGCTGTGGAAGTGGCATACTAAAAAGCCAAATCTGGACTCAGCTTGTTGGATGTTATGCAACTGGGCTTATGAATCTCATAGTGGCCCAGCATGGAATCACTGGCTAATCTTTGCCCTGTGTGCTGGGTAACAGTAAACAGAAGTGTCATGCCTACAATGTATAACTGTGAAGGGAGAAAGGGGTATTTATGAAGAGAAAGAGCTCTAAAAACCCACCTTATTCAATAATATATATATTTGTGTGTGTGCTTGTGTGTGCGTGCCCAAGAAGGATAGGTTGTAAAAAATAATGGCCTGTATCCTGCCACTCTGATCAATAAAGTCTGAAGTCTTCTCTCAGGCTAAGGAGACTTCCACCCACTCAAGTGGCTCTTCTGCTGGATGAAGAGCCGTTTGTTGGAGGAAACATCTTTAGGCTTGAGAAAGTCTTCAGATTTGGCTGAGTGGAATGCTACCATAACAGGCCATTGGTTTATCCAGCAGTTATGATAAAACTTTCAGGAGAAAGGATGTGTGGAGGAACCTCCTCACGTTTTATGCAGGTGGCACTCCCGTGTGAAGGAATGTCATGCAAATAGCTGCTTTGTTTAAGACAATTCTCTCTCACAATATCAACTATAGATCTCAAGATGGTTATCATCATGAATATAGACTGGAAGTCAACCATGGGAAGTGTTTCCTTTCTTCCTTATACACTGTCTTTGCATTGTATGGTTTGAGCTTACTGACAGCATAAGACAAAAGGGGCTAAGCCCCACTGGTAATTTACAGTGCCATTGTAATCAGAGTTACAACTTCTAAACCCATTTACTTCAATGGATTTAGAAGAGTATAAATGCCTAGGATATCACTATAATTTGCTCACTATTAGAGAAGCTTTTATAAGGAAAGATGGATTCATGAAATACATGAAGTGAACTAGAAAAACACCAGCATTTGCTCAGCTTTTCAATGAGGAATGTAAAAAACAGAGTTTTTTTAGAACTGTGCCTGAGGATTAGCTACATTTTCCAGAAATAATGATTAATTATTTTCTGGATCCTCCAATTTTAAGTTTTCTCTAAGTCTGGAAATTCTGAATAATCCTTCAAGTATCTGGAAACCCAGAATTAGGGATATGTACCGGGAAAGTAAAAGAAGACACCTGATGGCAAGCAACTGAACATGAAAAACTGATTTTTTTTATTGGGGAGGGGTGATTTTTGTAATGCCTAAGAATCCCATGTTTCTTTGGTTCTCCAAATTTCCCAGGCAATGGCATTTCTCCCTTCCCATTGAATCCAATTGGGCAAGTCTTGGCCAGCCCAGCGAGGGTTGCCTTTGACCAGCACAATGCCTAAAAATCCCATATTTGTGTAACCATTCCAGAAAATCATGGTAATGATTCAGCTTCTGATCTGCTGAGGAAATTTTGCTCTATACCCAGCAAAATATCTGAGGTGTGGTGAGGAGCCAGCTCTCAGCTAATCAGCTGGAAGTCACGTTTATCCCATCTCCTATCCTGGAAACTTTGCTTTCTCCCATTCCAGACTTGTTAAGATGTGGCAAATTGTGTGTGTGTGTGTGGGGGGGGTAATCAGAAGGCCAGCTGGTTTCTCTTCTCTCCACTCTAAGCTGTCAGTTTGGGGTGTAGAGAAAAATGAGCTCTTTCTTCTCTCTCTTTTGCAGTGGTGAGCTCAAAAGCATTGTTTCTGTCCTAATCCATCTGAGGGGGATGATCTCCTTTTCTCCCATTTGTAAGGCAGTGATCAAACACATTTTTCTGTCCTCTCCCATCTTGGAGGAGAGGGAAGAAAAACAAGCTCTTTCACTTCTCCCTTTTGCAACTTAACTGTTTTGCTATTTTGCAGATAGGTGGATTAGAACCTGAATCTCAGTTGATTCTCCATCAGCTGGAAGTTGGTTTCTGACCAAAAGGAAGCTGTGAGCCTATTTGGCAGGTGTTTGCTTGATGCAATTCGAACATACCCACGATCAGTTCACAGTCTGATAATGTCAGCTTCAACTGCCAAACAGGTTTGCTAAGATATTCATGGCAACCCTAGTTACTGGAAGAACTCCAAAAGCTGACTTCAACTGTCAAAGCTTCACAAGAATATTCTTGGCTGTATCTGCCCAGCCAGATCGGCTGGAGAGAGGACATCTTTGGTTCTGAGCAGTATCAGTCAGTTGTTGAGCAGCACATGTGGGAAGGAGGTGAAATAAATAAGGCTAGGATAAATAAAGCTAATAGTAACATCGACCAGTGGAGACAGAGTGGGGTTATCTATAATGATATAATCTAAGACAGGCTGACTGTTAGATACAACTATACTAAAAACATATGCAATGGTGTTTTTGTAGTGTAGGTCAACCAGTGTGGGTGTGGGTGGGTGTGCATGCACACAAAGTGCTTTCAAGTCACAGCTGATTTATAGTGACCCCAGCAAGGGACTTTCAGGGCAAGAAAAAATGAGGTGGTTTGCCACTGCCTTCCTCTGCAGAGTCTTCCTTGGTGGTCTCCCTTTCAAGCACCAGTCCTGCTTAGCTTCTGAGATTGATGAGATTGGCTTATACCATACTGCCTTCCCTCCCCAGCCAATATATAAAGCCTAGTTCCACATGATTGGTTTCTTGTGTCTTCATTCTGATCACAGGTACAATATGGCACAGATGCCTTCCCATACAAAATGTCTTTGTTTTGTGAAGAAGAAGGAGTTCCATCTTCTTCTTATTCCTCCAAAAACCTATATTTGAACTGTCATCTTACTTAAAGATGGAGTTCATGTGAATTCATATGAACCCAGTTATATCTATCCAAATGGTTCATAGTTTTGCAGGTAGTCTGGTTATACAACATGATAACCTGCTACACTTTAATCTACAAACTCATAACACAGATGTTGAAATGTGCAGATGTACCAGCATCCCATTGACCATCTGGTTTTCAGCATGGGTTCAGAGACTTTAAAACCAGAAGTTACTGAATTTACAGAGAAGCCAAGTAGGGAAATGTGCCATGTCTTTTATAAACATATGGACTTCTAATTTTCAAGGATTCTGACTTCATTTCTTATGCATATTTTTGCATAACAATGTATTCTGTGTTCATTAATGTTGACCTCAGTCATAATTTCTACCATTGCACAAGTTGCTTTAATTTGATAGACAGCAATTTGTCCTTGCCTTTCATGAGACCTGCCTCTGTCTGTTATTGCTGATTACAGGCCAATATGTCTTTGGTAGATTTTTGAAACTCACTCAGTGTAAATAATCAGTGAGGGTCTGTGGATCAATGGTAGAGTATCTGCTTGAAATGTAAAAGGTCCCAGGTTCAATCCCCAGCAACACTAGTAAGGATTAAGTTGTAGGTGATGTGAAAAACCTCCTCCTGAGACTCTGAAGAGCTGCCACCACTCTGAGTAGACAATATTGATGTTGATTGACCAATGGTCTGATTCAGTACAGCAGCTGCATGTATTCATGTACATTCAATTGGATTGCATGTTGAGGCATTCTGAAGACCAAAGTCAGCACAGACAGTCACTGCATGGAATCTTCAAAAGCTCCAGTATCATTGTGAGATTTTCAGAAACAGAATTTTGGTACAGGGGGGAGAGTGACTCTGTCATACAGCAGAACTGTGCTCAGGTATTAAATGGCCAATGTGTCAAACTCTAAAGTTCCTGTCAAAATACTACTACTACTACTACTACTACTACTACTACTACTACTTGTTGTTATTTCCCCTGTACTCAACTGAAATTTTTTTAAAAAATGGTTTTAAGTAAGAAACTAGCCCTTTAAGGCAATTTGTGTTTGCAAATACTATGCTGAATTGAATTCAGGTTGTAAGTTCCCTCTCAGGCAAAGTAAAACCTAATTTTATGAGGCTAATAACATCAGCATAATTTATATCACATTAAATAATGATGGTGCATGCCTGAAATGGTACAGAATGAGAAAGCGGCAGTCCATGCTATGGCTTTTGAGCAGCAGCTTTAAACTAGACATTTAAATAGTACATACCTGGAGGAGTAAATTGCATTTATTTGAATCCAGACAAATTTAGGTAGAAGAAGACTATTTTGTTTGTCAGTGGCAGTATGAAGATGCAGTTGCAGCACATTTCCCACGGGCTAAAAACTAGTTCTCTTCATGGTGTAAAAGTAAGCCCAGGATGCTGAGCAATCTGCAACTGTTATAAATCCTATTATTCTTCCATATAGGGGAAGGATTTGTATCTATAATCCAGGAAGAAAAACAACATTAGAGCTATTGATTGAAGAATATGTATTTGAAGCCAATAAAGAGCCAACATGTCTTGAATTAACAGAATAGAAAATTTAGAATAGAATAGAACAGAATAGAAAGTTTAGGAGTATTGCTGAACCAGTTAATTTTTTGTCTGAACCAAGCTTCAACCAGGATAAAAACTGGCAAGCTTTCTACTTTCAGGGAGGAAGAGGAGGAGGAGAAGAAATTATGTGACTCACAAATCATAATTAATACTTTGAACAAGAATGAATATCTCTTATGAAAACAACAACAACAAAGAACTGAAGAGTTTATTTTTTTAAAAGAATGCATCCCTTTATATTCCTCCCAGAATCCCTGACCCAGCATTATCATCGATATCAGCAGAGCATGAGAGCAGAGTGGCTCACTGCTGCTCAAGTGCTATTGCCAACATCCTTAAGGAGAACTTGATAGTAGATAGCTGTGGAATAACCTGTCCTGAGGCAAATTTTCTTTCAAACTCCCACTTGTAAGAGGTTGGCTTGTGCCCCAAAGCCCATTCTGCCTCTGGCATTTGGATTGTATTTTTGAAACTTGTTTATCAGGCTGCATTTCCAGGCACATTTTGAAGCTAATGAAAAAGTAACCCATTCGTATAATTTTCTGATAGAATAAGGGAGGTTTATGAATTTTGTATGTGTGTGTGCTTGCGTACCTGGAGATCATGGTGTCTTTTGGCTCCCCCTAGTGAGGTTTGGATGTTTCAGACAGTTGGCTTGATTGCCTGCATCCCGAGCCCTGGTATTCCTTGGAGGTCTCCCTTCCAATTACTTCCCAGGGTTGGCCCTGTTTAGCTTCAGAGAACTGATGAGATTGGGCTTGCTTGGTCTATCCAGGTCAGGGCATAAGTTTTAAAAATGGAAAGGGTAACTTGAAAATTATAATTGGTTATATTTTTGTGTGGGGGACAATAAAAGTTTCTATATTAAAGTCATTCTCTAGTTTCTTTCCTTGCTCTGTTTATCATTGTGCTTACTAGACTTTTATTTATTTATTTGCTCAAACTTTTATCCCGGCCAAAGCCGGCTCAGGGCAGCTTACAACAATAAAATTGGTGTATATAAATAATAAATACAACATTAAAATACTATATTAAAACCAGATATCATAATAAAATTTTTTGAAGGTAATGTGGCTGTTGTGGAGGTGCATGCATAGTAAGCATGTGTTTCTCAGTTGTGTGCACAGAGGTCCTTGAAAGAAGGGCAGGATATAATACAGGGGGAAGTGAAATGAGGTGGGAAATTTAAATTTTAAAGTTTATTTTTGTTATGAGGAAATAACCTGACAGTGAGCAGAGAAGATAGAGGAGCTGACCTTTCACCTGGATGTGATGTCATCTCAAACTCTGTCCTCCCCAGGCACTACCCTTGGAATTTCCCAAGCCAGAACTGGCAACACTACCCTTAAATTGCTTGAATGTAGAGTGTAACTTCCTAGAACACACCCTACACTTTTATCTTCATGTTGCAAGACAACATCAGTAGAAATGAGCAAGCTACCATTTAAAAATTAGTTGTTGTAGATTTTCTGGGCCGTATGGCTGTGGTCTTGGTATTGTAGTACCTGATGTTTCGCCAGCAGCTATGACTGGCATCCTCAGAGGTGTAACACAGAAAGATGGAGTACTCTACTACAATGCCAAGACCATGGCCATAAAGCCCGGAAAATCTACAACTAATGAACTCTGGCCATGAAAGGCTTTGACAACATATCTTTAAAAAAGTTGCTTTGCCCGTAACAGGCTCCTGAGGAATTGCAGGGTTCCCTGGGGTACAGTTAGAAAGCTGCAGATCAGAACACTTGGCAGTAGATGTGATATGATTTAGAAACACACATTGGGGGACCTCCTGATTATTTACCAGGTAGAAATGGGCTGTGCCTTGTGATGATATCTTCCTAGGTTTTTTTTTTTTAGATTTCCATCAGAAGAACAGAACTTCAGGCAGTATTACCTTTATAGCCCCTTTGTAGCTGCAGTTTGACAGAGATTAGTTAGTTTGCATACAATGTTGACTGCTTCTCTGAAATAGTGTTCTTTCTCTTCCATATACTTTCCCTTGCAATGCTGACATCAACACAGCTGGAAGTCTAGAAAGCAGACATTTTTTTTAAAAAAAACCCTAAATCTGTTTTGTGCTTGATTGATACCACACACTGAATAGGATGGTATGTAATGTACTGTCAAGTTTAGAAGTGGGAAAGAGAAACTAAATGTATGCTACTGTGTACTCAGTTACATAAAGGTAAATACCAAATATGTTAGCAAGAATAAGAGCATTGCCTATAAAACCCTGCATTATGGGACAGGGTTCTTTGATTTAGTATATCCAGTTTTACATATATAAAGGATAGGCAGATTATATACAATACAACTAACATTAAGTATACTTTACTTAACATACTTTACTTAACATACAATACAACTAACATAAGTATACTTTACTTAACATCACATACTGTGATAATGTATGTGAACACTGAAAATACTATAACAAACAGGCCAGGATTTTTTTTCTTTGGGGGACATTTTTCTTTGGGGGACATAAATTTTTAAAGGGGCAGTTGATTAAAGTTAATTAAAGTTAATTACCGAGGTGGACAGGCAATACTCACCTGGTGTGCAGGCAAGGCACACATCTCCCCAGAAGAAGATGAAGTGAGGCAGGCTAGTCAGGAGGCTGGTGGCGGACAAGGAGGAAGAGGCAGCAGTGGCCAAGAGCTGCTGCAGGGGGGTCCCAGCTCCAACTGTGCCTGGCACTGGAAGGTTTGAGGCCTGCCAGCTTCAGGGAACCCAGCAGTGGGGACGGCGAGGTGGATGCCAAGGATAACAATGAGAATCTCCATGGAGAAGGCAGCGGCCATGGCGATGGTGCTGGGTGGCCCCAAAGGATCAGCAGCCCTAGGTTGGCAGGCAGCTTGCCTTGCTCCTCAGCTGGCCGGGGGCTCTTGCTCACCTGCTGCCCTGGTGCCTGGCCAGCAGGTGGAGAGCTGGCTGTTGTCCACCTACCAGCACAACTTTAAAATATTTGTATATTTTTTTAAAAAAAAATTCTGGCATAGCTATTTGTGGGGCATGACTTTTAATTAAGGGGCAGTGCCCCAAAATGCTACAGGCCCGATAACAAAGTTTTTTGTTGTTGTTAAGGCTGAGTAATATGGACTCTCATTAAGAAGTCCAATTCAGCACATCAAGAATAGTCTTCATACACTACTGCTGTACTGTATGTGGAGGGCTTTGAATACTTTAAATACACTATATAAATGCTATTACTATGGCCTGGGATTCCAAACTAGTCTCCCAAGATCCAAGTGTAGTATTCTGCTTCCATGGAGAATACCCATGTCCCTGAAGTCAAAGTTTTGTAGAGTATGCTTTTATAAGAGGAATTCACAGCAGTTCAGATGTGAATCTATTTGCCCTCCCCATATTCAAATAAAGCACAATGGGGGGGGGGGGGGAACTGGAAGGAATCAGCCAGTGGGGAGCTGCACAGCAGGACAGCCATTTTGAGCATGCTTTTGTGGATGCTGGAAAGCCATTTTGTGTGCACGCCTTGGATCAGGGCAGAAAAGGGGGCGGCCTTTTACTTGGAATGGACATTTCAAAGGAGCAGTGGTTCCACACACTGGCACTGGCCACAGATCAGTGTCCAACTCCAATGCTGGATATGCTAGGGCAGCTTGGAAAACTGAGGAACTACATATCATAATGGAACTGCTGGCCTCTGATATGAGGGCTGCTTATGTAAGGCAGTGTAAAGGGTCCATTTTTTAATGATCATTGTAGGATTAGGGTAAGCTTGGTTGTTGCCAGTGGCACATATTCAGGAATATGGCACTAGGTTCCACTCCCAGGTAAAATAGCTTTAATTGAATATTGGCCCTTTCTGCACTAACAGCTCACTGTAGCTTACTCCAGAAAATCCAAGCAGTCGAGCCATTAAAGTTAACTTCTTATTTTGTGTCCCTGCCCTCTGCACTATTCTTTTTTCTCCAGTTTATTCTTGTGGATGCATTCTGCATCTACAACCAAAACCAACATTTCCCCCCTTAATTGTGGTTAACGTCACTTGTGACCTGTGGAGGTGGCGTCCAACGGCCACTGACTTTGCCAAGTGTGTGAGCAAGGGATGGGGCACACTGAACCCTCTCCTTACTTTCCTCTCCTCCCTGCTCTTCTACCCCCTTTGGCTAGCTGTCACTGGGCAACTCCAGGCATGCATGACCCATAGAGGGATGCCAGCTCTGCAGCTGGCTGGCTGGTCTGTTGAGAGGGGCGGCATCCCAAGGGTTCTAATTTAAAACCAAACCAAACCAAATGGGCCTTCAAGCCTCTCCCATTGTTTCTAACGGGCAACCTTGTCATTTATTTTAATACATCCCCCTCCAAGTTGCGTGCAGATTGGCTTTGGGGAAGGGGGGAAAGATCCCTCCCTAGGGTCCAATGTGCAAAGGGGGGAGGGTTGTCAAATGCCCCCCTGCAAGCTAGAAGCATCAAACTCCCAGAGGACCTCCCCAGTCTGCCCCTCTACCTGCCCTCCAAGTTGTGTGCTAGGTGAAAATAAAAAAGAAGCAGAAATAGGGACAGGGAAATGGGCGGAGATAACTAAAGCCACGTCAAGTAGTCTGCGGACTATTCTTTTCAAATCCGAAGTGGAAGATGCAAAAGTTCCAGTCCAAAACCACATTCAGTTACCCTGAGGAAATGCTGTAATGACAAAGAAGTCAAGGCTGAATGGCCATAAAACTACACAGAAGCTCAAAAATAACCCAATGCACAAGGAAAGTAAGAGCAGGATGCAATGCAGAGGGAGATTAGCATTCTGATGTGGCTGGAAAAACAGTGGGGAAACAGACGGGTGAAAAAAGAGCCACTGACTGCCTTTTGTGTGGCTCTGTGCATTTGTAAACTGTGGCTGGGATGTATTCTTCACAGCCTTACAAGAGCCAAACAAAATGTTTCTCTGGAAAAAGTGGTGCCAGTGGTCCATAGACCAGATTGACCAGCAAGGCAAGAGGCATCACTTGGATGAAAACCACTGGGGATCTCCAGTTATTACCAGTTCAGGCACTGAATACTAGCAGCCTCCCACTGGGAAGTATTCCTAACAGATTTACAAGTGGCTGATTTGGTTCTTTCCTTAGTGAAAGCAATGCTGGTGATCTTTAGTCCGGATGGATCAGCAAGGCAAGGAGCATCATGTAGTCTGCAGGAACACTGGGGATCCCCAGCTGCATACATTAGGGCATTCAGCATGTTCAGGAGAGCACCAGGTGATAGCTCTGGCTACCAGTTTCAGAACAAGTAGGCTTTCTACTTTATTCTGGTCAAGTGACCCAGATGATTTGGCAATGATGGCCTGCTAGCGAGTCATTTCACTATTTCATTTCATATTGGTGTGGCTGTTTGCTGCAAGATTCAGTTTGCTTAGGCAAACAGTTCAATGGGTTGGCTGGCAGTCAAATCCTTTTTGATGAGCAATAAACATTTGTGTCCTTTATAGGCACAGGCTTATCAAGGAACCCAGCTAGGGTTCTTGTAATGAGATGTTCCTTTACACCCTATTTGGCTTTTGGACAAACAGATGGGCTACTTTCAATGATGGTGTGATGCAGTTAGGCCTTTATCTCCTAGCCAGCTGTAGTGTGGTTGAAGGGTAATGTTGTGGAATCTGCTCCTGCTTTCTCTCCATCAGGTTCTGAAAGAGGGCAGTTATCCTGAAGTCCTGGTCTTGTATCTGAGCAAATACAGTCCAGTGCAGTCAAAAGGAATTGCTCAACATTAAGAGTAATCAGGGAATTAAACAAGATTAAGGAATTCCACCCTGGGATTGTCCTTGCATCTTTTTGTTTTTTTTTTTCCAAAGGAGAATTAGGACAGGGGTTCTCAAGCCTGCCTATATCAAATGGGCCTGGCATATTGTTAACGAACCAGTAAATAAGGTCATTGTGGAGGGGCATATATACCTCATCATTCTGTTAGCTATAATTTGATGTACATGGGTATGATGGTGTCCACTCACCTCTAGAGAGAAGCAACATCTATTTAACTGATCTACATCAAGGTTGGCAGGACATTATAGTTAGGCGGAGCAAAGGGTGTTAAGCAAGGCTAGCCTCCTTGCTTGTGTTGCCAGAGGTGTCTTTACTCTTGGGTAGCCCCAATAGCAAGGGGCACCCCACTTCTAACTTGAACCAGAGACCCACAAAACTCAGGCCAAGACAGACATTCCTGGTTCTGGAACACAGAGCAAGCTGTAGCTCTGGAAACAGAGAATTCATATTCAGGTTTCAAAAGGCACCCTCAAAGCAAACCTCTAGTCTTCCCCTTCCATCCAGAAGAGATTATGCTTATGGGATAATAATGGGTTCCACCAGGTGAAGTGTCTACCTTTCTAAAGGCTATTCAGAGGCCATCTGGCAAATAGTTCTTCTGTCTCCAGAACCTCACCCAGCCCTTTTTGTGTCATCTCATGTCTATATTCATTGTCTCTCCTTGACCCATCCCTCAGGATACCAAGATACCAATCAAACATTCAAATAATTAACGATCCTTCCTGATGCTAATCAGGGGCCCATCTCTTTCTTTTGTCTGTATCTGGGATCCTATTCAACTGCCTTGGCAGAACCATCAGTGGTCATAAAATCCATTCAGCTAGCCCCAGCACACCTGGCTCCAATTGTTAATCCAGACTCTGCCCCCTCTGGAAGTTCACTGGCTACATCTAGGCCTTGCCCATCCTGATGTCACATACCTCCTGAGACATCTGATTAGCCTAGATAATCTTTTGTTCTCACCTGAGACCAGCCCCCAAGACCTTCCTTTGGTCTGCATTGTTTTCCAACACCTATATCCATGACCACATGGGCCTCAGACCATGTGTTTTCTGCCCTGATGCCAACTGGCGGGCTACCCCTTTACCTTCTGGGTTTAGGCCATAATCCTTTCTTCATGGACCTCTGCGCATCTGGACAGGTAGTATCACACCATAACTCACCCCCTTTATTTCCTATCAGTCACCTCTACTTCCTTAGTTCTGTATTGTCTGTCTGAATGTTTGATTATTGTTTATAAGGACTTAAGAATCCTTCAGTAAAGAGATCACTGCTTTAGTTATCTAGTCTCTGCATCTATTTCTGTGACCTGGATAAAGTGGGACTCTGGTATACAAAGGCCATGATCCTGTAGTTATGCCAAGTGCACATTAATATCATAATTCCCCAACCTTTTATTAAAGCAAACAGAGCAATTTGGCTAAAACTTGGCAGGAATTGGGCAGTTTGTTCATGGTAGGCAAGGATGATCAGCAAGGACCCTAAGACATCAGGGATGGAGGAAGTATCCGGACCAACCAATTCAGTAGCTTTACAGTAGAGTGGAGTGTGGGGAAGGAGCAGTCCTTGGTGCTGAGCAAGACCTTACTAGACTTGGTAGAGGCTTTGTGGTATATCAGGGGAGGGGAGAGGGGGCCTGGCACCCCTCAACACAAGGTGTACAGGTGAGGATAAGCAAGGCTGGTGGAATGCCACTGGCCAAGTTGGGAACCAGGGTGGATTTGCCAAGTAAGCTAGCCATTGGAAAGAACAAAATGGCCAATATTCAGCATATTTAAATATTATACAGATCAGATATTTAAATAAACTACTTAAACCCAGATGTTGGTCTCATGTCTTTTTTAGAGGGCTGGGGCAAATTGCCACTGCATAGTTACCCCCCCCCCACACACACACACACACCAGCAAGTAGGCTGGGGGATGAGTTTCATTGGGTGGCAGGTGGGTCATCCAGTGCTGGATCCATTCCCATGCTGTGCCAATGCTCTTTCGTTTATACCCAATAAAGCTGTGGCCATTTTCTTCTACAAAAATTGTTGTGTTTTCTTCTGCATGCTCGCTCCTCAGTAGGCCATGGGCTTACAAATAACCTCTTCTTTTTTAAAAAAATCTCACTCTAAATTTTTTGTTGTTGTTATGTGTGGAATGCAGGTTTGTGGAGAAAATGCAAGAAAATTACACTAACCAAACATCTTTTGGTTTTTATAAATTTCAGTAAGATATAGAAGTTTGCCTATACCAGATATTCCTACAGGGAGAATTATAGATTATATTGTATCATAACTCTTCACCTTTGCTGTCAAAACAGTAATTGTGATGTCTTTGAACACAGTTTGGATGCTGTTCTTTATGTTGCAGAGAAGGGATCAAATCATTTAATATTTATTTATTTATTTCCACATGGAAAATGGTAAAATTCTATTTGTCAACTCTGAAAGGAAAGAGAAAACAATAAAAGAAATTGCAGCCATATTCAGTGTAATTTCTGACTTGGAGCTCTGAGCTCTGCGCCTTTGCATATGGGATCCAGATACACAGCCTCCATGTTTAATTGTCAAGGGTGCTCCCAGACTGCTCTTCCAGCTGCACGCAGAGGATTGAAACAGGGAACTTTGGATTAGTTACATTAAGTGGTATCTGCAGTCAATGCTGCACTTGATAGCTGCACTCACCTCACCTATTTCTTTATAGAACTGCAAGTTATTCTGGTAGAAAGATATTGACTTTCCCCTTCAATCATTCAGATTTAAAACACAGGACTGATTAAAAATGGAACAGCAGGCAAGTCTATGCAACCCTTTATACACACATACACTGTTTTATAGCAACACAATCACTATTGATGATTAGGTTGCTGTAGAGCACCCTCCTCCTCTCAAAAAAAAAAATCTAGAGGAGAATCATATACAACCAGATATTGGAAATTGGCATGGGAAAAGGCAACAGTTTTTTTTTAAAAAAACCATTGTAAATATAAGAAAAACCAAGACTATTATTTCCAGACCAAAAGTTAACTAAAAACATACTAAAGTTGTGATAATGTTTTGGGCATGTGCAGTGGCAAGGCAAAAAATCAAAGATAAAAGGAGGAAAGGCCTTGTGATGTTATATATATTGCTTTAACATCCCCACAGATCTACCTACAGTGCAAGCTAAGAACACTTGCCTGTGAGTAAGCCCCACTGCATAATTCTGAGTAGGCCTGCTTAATATTGCACTGTTAGGCCGTGGTCACACGGCAAGTTTCTCACAATTTATTCCCATGATAAATTTGATCTGGGAATATTTTTTTGGGGTTGGGATGACCACACACCCATTACCAAACCACCTGCATTGCAGGACGAGGCTCCTGGGACCATCCAGATAGCCACAAGATTTTTTAAAAAAATTGCTTTGTCCATGTGCACATGAGCACAGCTGAATCACCACCCCTACTTGGCTACACACACAAGACATCAAAGGCAGGAGTTGCAAAGAGGTGGCAGGGCAGAAGGAAGCTTCTCTCATGCCTCAGTCATCCTCCTCCCCCTCCCCACCTCTAATACAAACACTGGAAAAATAATGCCTCCTTCCGGGAGGCTCTATCACATTTGTTGTCAGCCTCTGCTTTCGAAGGGGAGGGGAGAAGCCCAGGCATACACACACATACAAATGCAGGTGGGCGCTTCCTCTCAGTTCTCACTTCTCTCTCACTCTTGGAGATTGGAGAGAAGGGAAAGCAGACTGTGAGGAGGGGACAGACAAAGCCAATGAGTGGGGGCATGCCTTGCAAACAACGTGTGAATTGGAAGGAGGGGAATGTGCTCTTGAATGTTTAAATGTAGAATTGAATTATTGCTCATGCGCTCAAAAGTAGAAGCTGGGAAAAAAACCCTCATGGTGCCAAAGACGGTCAGATGACCCTAATCGCAATCATTGTGAGAGATGGCAGTCCACATTGGCAAAATTGCAGATTCAAAGGGCAAGTACCAGGAAAGTACTTGATTTCTCAGTGCAGGAAAATGCAGAAGAGAACTAGGTGGATTGTGAGCCCGTCTCTGGGTGGGAGGCAGATTGGCCTGTCTGATCAGCTAATTTAAATGCGAGTGGGAACAGCGGTGAATTCTGATCAAAACAACCATGTGACTGCACCCTTATTTTACTTTGCCTGTCTCAGATACAATATCTGACTTTATAGCACCTGTGTCAGATGCAGTACATTATTCATATACAGAAGTAACAGCTACAGGCTTGAAGTAGAAGTTAGGCAGCACTTGTTTGACAACATCAAGAAATTTGATAATAGGTGTAAGGTTAAGCCATGACTCATTCAGGCAGAAATAGTGTCAGTTGCAGCAGTATAGACAGTGCTAACTGCTGAACACCCCGAGCCATCTAAGAATGGGGGATTTTCCCCAAGTTAGGACATTATTGGCCCAAGTGCTTGGGTGGGTTGGGGAAGGAGATCCATTGGTTACTGAGTAGCATCAACAAAGTCTTTAGTTACTGAAGTGGCTTGTGGGTGGTGAGGTAGCCTTAAAAGGTTTCCCAGACTTTCCATTGTCCATCCACTGTTCCCATTCCAGTAGGGGAAAATGTGTATGGGGGTGAGAGTCATTGTGTCAGTGGTGTGATGCCATTTTTGGCAAAAACCTGGAAGTGATATCACAGTATTGATGTGACACTGCAGGACTGACACGGTGACATCGTTTCCTAACTTTTGCCAAAAGTGATGTTGAACTGTTGGTGCAATGTCACCGTCCTCCCATCACCACCCCTTCACTCTCCTGCCATTTGTCTAGGGTCACAAATTTAAGAGGAGACAATGACTCTCAGTACAGTTTTATATGCAGGTGATGGTAAACAAAGCCAGCCATAATGCTGGCTAAATTTGGACCCAGGGTGGTTTTGCCCACAATGCTGGTAGCCACAGTAGGCTGCTTGTTAGCCCTGACTTGCACTAATTTGGGGATATTTAATTGAGGTAGATCAACCATAAATAAGCTAGCTAACTCTCATACTGGTGTCTCATTCCCTCATTGTCAGGTACTGGTAAAATCTTCTGCTCGTGGAAGGTTCTGGCTCATGGAAGGGATTCTTCTACTCTGTCCTGTTATTTGTGTAGCCCAATTAACCAGGCAGACACAAATTCCTATTCCATACATGTGCTTTTCAGAACCTATTTTTAAGATTAAAAGCAAACAACGATAGAGGCAGCATATAAAAACATACACCTTTCTGTTAAATAATGCTGGATTGGCCACCTTTTTTTCTTGTCTTTTGATCAAAGATGTTCTAAATCCATTTTAAATGGGTTCTTAAAATGTTGATGGATGGATATATAGAGGTACATACATTATGTACTGTCATTTTGAAGCATATTGTAATTGGAGAATAAAGTCTCTGCTGCATTTTACATTAAGATGAGCTTATTAAATAGCACATTACAGTTAAAAGCTACGGTTTCTACTCCACTGTTAGGAAATAATGTCTAAACAAAAATGGCTTGGGTTATGGCTCCTATTTAATATTCCAAGCCTAGCCTGAAACAACAGCTGATGGTTCTCTGACTATAACTCATTTTGCTTTAATACTGAAAATGTCAGAATCTATTGTTTTGTTTTGCTACAAAAATGGGCTTTGATTTTCCAATGCCTATGTCGCTGGAAGGTTTATTTTCTGGCCCCTCAGCAGTAATTTGTTTGAACCATATCAAATGACAGTGTCTAAGTACCTCATCATACAAAATGTCTGTAAAACTCTACCAAGTTAGTGGGTAAATCTTGTCTGAAGTACTACGTTGGTTATGATTATCTAGTAGATCAAAAATAAATTTCTATGTCAGTGACCCATTACTCTGTTCTCTTTGCCTGAAAATCCTGCACACAGTTAAGTTATCTATATTCCATGGAAGCCAGCAGGGTTTGAGCAGTCTAAACTGCATACAGGATTGTAGCTTTTGTCTGTAATTTGCACTTGCAGAGAGCTAGCCAGAGGATGGAAAGAATGTACATGAACTGATGAAAGAGTTGATCTATGATAATGTAACCAGAATTGGGGCTGGAATGAACATTTGCAGCTAAAACAGGGATGGGGGGCATTCATCACTAAGCCACTACATAACTGTACGCAGTATTCACCTATTTCATCTTTATTTTAGCTTCATGAAAACACCACACAACACATGAGATCTGAATATGTGATGTTGCTTAAGGAGGATATTGATTCCTGCCCTACATCCAGTATTTATTTGTTTAAAACAGAAGGGAAAAAATTATACCTGGCCACTGCAGCAAACATGATCACTACTGCTGGTAGTTTTGCAAAGGTTAGAAGGTAATCCCATGTTCCTTAAAGGCTCACAGCTGAGGTATTCTCAGTGATGGATCGATGGTTCAAGGATGGGAAACAATACCCTAGTATGGTGCCATATACCAGCATTGAGCATTATCAAAAGATTACCAACTGTGCAACAGAACTTTATCAATAATAGTACTTTACAGACAAAGGTGAAGAGATTTAATTTAACCAAGTTTCTCAAGGATCATGGAATTTTACTTCTTCTTAGCATCCCAATGATGCCTGGCTCCTCTGTGGTATATGAGCTACTAATAATGACATCAGATCAATTAATGGCATCTAGGGATGTAAGGATGTGACCTTTTCCATTTCTGCCTGTTTCTCTGTTTCTACTAGTTTTCCTGACCAGATTCTTTGGGAACATTTTCATGTCATTTATACAATATTTTTACCCTCTAGTTGAGTGTCTAAAAATGATATGGAGATAATTAAATAAAAATCTACATGGAGTATTGAAAAACAACATGGTGATCATTCCATTCAGATTGTCTTGATGAAGCCATGCTTTTGTGTAACTATTCCATCATGTAACCAGCTTTGTTACCATTGGATACCTCTCTTCCAGGATGAAACATCTAAGTTGTATGGTGTTATCCAATAATACACATTGTATGCCATTTTACCAAGATGCATGAGGGACCTCAGTGTCCCGAATTAACTGAACAGTTGGCCTACACAATCAGTGTAAATTAACAAGGATTAAGAGTCCCTGGGATGGTTGCCTATCTTGCTCAGGCATTCTAGTCACCAACAAAACACAGAATAAAGTGTATGTAATGATAAGGGAATGGGAGAAATTCACTGTTAGCTGTCACAGAGGATTTTCCACCATCAGCATTTGCCATATAATATAGTGGCAGTGGAAGGCAATGAATGTGGAGAGAAGTGTGGGCAATCAGCAAGCTTTCATTCAGCGAGATGGAGGAGCCTGTCAAAGACACAAACAACTAATCAGTTGCCGACGCTGATTGATGTCCCTACCCACATTCAAATCTATCATAGTGACCAAGTAATGTCTACCGTTTACCCAGTGGATGTATAAACTGGAGGTAATATATGACATCTAAGCAAATAGATCATTAATTCTACTTAATATGTGGGGGGCTAATGTTTAAATCTTTTTCTGAAACAGCAGCCTCTTCCTTCAGGCAAAAAGGTGTGTGTGTGGGAGGGAATCAAGTTCTACTGTGGTTGAGTAGGCAATAATGTTTTTTTTTTTTTAGCATGTTACAAATGTGCTGTCTTTGATTTTATTTCAGCCTCCACCTCGAAGTTGTCACTTGCCATTAAATCTATTGGGGGATTTATTAACATGTTAATTAAAATGGCTGAAGAAGATCAGAAGTGATGGACTAGCTGAGGCAGAGGATTGCTTTTTCACATCCCCCGCTGTATCTAAACTATATACCCACCATCACCTCTGTGGTGTCTTCAATACTACCACACCCCTCAGCTTTGCCCTTCTTTTTTCATGCTGTCGAGATGCAGGTTTTAAATGGAGGCACAGAGTTAATTGCATTTCATTGTTTCTTGGCTTTTCATTAATTGTACCATGTCCCCCGAAATGGCTTGAAGGCCCACTTTTCCTTTGCATCAAATGCATTTGTCAAGTGATAATTTGGATTATAATTAAAGGAAAAATTGAGGTCTCCACTGAAACAAATTGGAATTGACGCAGGATTGGGCACGAAAAAGTGAGCAATCAGCTGGCCTTCCATTCCAGCACAAGAGTTCACTTCCTTTCAATGTCAGTTTTCAAGACAGAGGGACAGAAGAGTTAAACAGGTACTAAAAAGTGATTGAGTCCCCTTTTTATTCAGGAGTGAATGGGAATAATACCCTGTCTAAAACCAGAACTCGTAGAGCAAGTATGAAGATACATCACTAATGATAAGATTTCTTATAGCTTTTTAAATGCATGTATGTATTTGCATATCATATAATTTGTTCCCAGTACTACCATTGGTCTTTCACCAGTTCCATACAATTAATGCAGATGTAAAGGTGCAATTCACTATTTGTAGCATGTTGTCTCTTAAATTACTAGTTAGGCGATTACAATACATATAAATATTTATATATTGTATGGCTTCACAGATCTCCTTGAGAACAGTCTCTATCTAATGATAAATGGTGGCACAGAACCACAATCTTCAAAAAGCCAACAAATCCAAATAATATACCTTTCCTGTAAGCATAAAATTTATTTATTATTGATATTTTATTTTGTTTACATTCAGAATGATTTTTTAAATGATTTCATGAATTGCCTGGAAAGTGATACACAGGAAAATGTATTATAAAGTGTTCCTGGTATGCAGGGCAGGCATATGATGTTTTGACTTGTCAGAGAAACCACAGAAATTCATATGTTGTAAAAATACATTAGTTGATTAAGTAACTGAGAATCTGCTATTCTTTCATGGTACCTAAAAACTGCTATCTGAAGTAGCTTACTCTGCTTCAGGCTTTTTTGGCCAAAGCTGAGAGAAGGGTGACAAGGAGATGAAAACACTGTCAATTTCAACAGGACACTTAGCGGGGCCACAGAATGGGGGGGAGGACAATTTACTGGAGCCCAGAGATCCAGGAAGACCAAACCCATCCTGCAAACCCACCCTCATGAATTAACCATCTGTACATGGTGTTATTTGCTTGCAGAAATGCAGTTAGATTTTTGTACAGCTTCCTCTTCTTTCTAATTTCAAACATCCTTTATTTTCAAAGGTGACCTGTTGGTGGCCTTGAGCACCACATTCCTTGTTGATTTCTTAGAGAATCTCACCATAATGTCTCCTGGCAGGGTTTTTTTCTCTCAAAAATTCTGGATAGGTTCTGTAAACCATATCCATATCACTTTGTAATACTTCCTCCTGTAAACCTGTCATTGGAGCCAATGCTTCACTTAACAGCTTCTTGAGATTCTCATCTTTTTGTTCAGGGACACCTTGACATCTTAAAAAAATATGTTGACCTTTCCACTTGAAGTTTCAAAAGATGGTCTTTGTCAGTTGATCTTTCTTTTCCCACCACATTCAGTCTTTGATTAAAAGTCTCAGGCCGAGGACAGACTGCCAATGTAAAGCGGAGGCAAAGCGGAGGGAACTGGAGCAGGGGAAAAACCCCATGGAGCTGGCCGTTCACACTGGCCAGAGCAATGCGAATCAGCGTCAATACGGAGCGTTCAGTCTGCCACGGAGCGTTCAGACTGCCGCGTAGCCAGCGCGCGCAGCTTGCGCGTGCCGCTGCTTTTTTTTTTCTTTTTCCGTTGGGAAAAAAACTTTTTACCGGTGCGTTCACACTTCCTCCAGATGCCTCCCGCTTCTTCCAGTTCACACTGTTTGGAAGCGGGAGGCATGCGGAGGAAGGCCCCTGAACACCGGGAAAAACCGGTGTCCTGTTAAAGCAAAAGGAAAGCGACTGGGAGACGGGTAAGTACGCAACGGAGCCGACGGACAGATGCGCATGTCTGAACGTGCTCCTTTCTTCTGTTGCTGAGGCATGCCTGCCCGCTTTACATTGCCAGTCTGAACTCAGCCTCAGTCTTGGCTTTGACTTTGTCCAATTCTTTAGCCGTTTGTTCAGATTTGCTATTGGCTTCAGCAATCTGTTTTTGCAAATTATCTAACTTGGAGTTCACTGCAGTCATCAGTTCCATTAGAGGGCACAATGCATTAGCTAATACAGAAGAAAGATCTGTGCTTGCTTCAGGCTTAACTGTGGAAGTGCTGGAACAGTCTTTGGAGACGGTTTCTGTCTCAGCACCATCTTTTCTTCCCGTCCAGTCATTGTTATAACTAAAAGTTCCAGAAAGTATTTTAGAATAATCAAAGTTCCAGAAAGTATTTTAGAATAATCAAAGTTCCAGAAAGTTCAAAATCAGCTTTAAAATCCACTTATATAAACTTTGCCACCCCTTGCTCAAAGCCCAGCCATTTGAAGATGAAGATTCTCTGGATCAGTTCAAAGAATCGCCATGTTTAAAGATTGGGGGGGGATTTAAACCCCTGCTCTTTCTTATGTTTAAATCAGAGAAACTGCAGCCAGGAACTCACAGTTCTTGCAGGCATTGCTCCGCATCTTCAGGTGGGCATATTTTCTTGCTTTTAACAGCTTTAGACTCTGCAGCTGTCTGGTGAGCACTTTCCTTTGCCATCCGGTGCCACAGCGGCAGGACCTATGGAGGCAAAGGGGAGCCTCTATCCCTCGGTCGCCACCTTGGGAGAGGCTTCCCCTCATGCCTCAGGCAGGATGCCCCCAACAAGGGCTCCTGGGGGGCCAAAATCCAGTCGGCACCCCTCCTGTCCACCAGGTTCAGACCGCATCTCCTGGAGCTCTCCAGAGATGCGCCCGCCTTTGAAATGCCGAAAACCGGAAATCCAGGCTGCAAGCCTGTTGACATGACATGATCTATTTACTCAACCACCTACCAGTTCAGCTTACAACCTGCTCACCTGTTGTGAGCTAGAAGCCAATTGTTCATCGAATTGTTTGAATATGTCTAAACAAATCTGAAGGTGTCCATTTTGCATGATTAGACAGCTTTCTCCCACATGTTGGAAAGTACAGGGCTGGTTGTCAGTTGACATCTACATTTTTTGTTGCACTTGCCATTTTTTTTAAAAAAAATTGAAATTGCCGCTATCACTGTTTCTCTCATTAGGCAATATTTGTGGTGGCATGATGTAATAGCTGAAGATGGAAAGTGTGTGTCCCTATTTGAAGTTTTTTATCAGACCCTCCAATAGGGAAAATCTTCTTGGATAACAAATGAAGATATGAAAGTTCTAGTCTTTGTATTAGACAAGCAAAATCTACATCCATCTTTGGTTGCTGATCATGTTATATTGATTTTGTATGGTTTCTTGAATGGAAATATGGAATATTTATTTTAAACAGAAAAGTGGTAAATAATTGCTCTTAATCAGAATTAATAAGTAAACAATGTAGGATACAATGGTTATTCTGAGTGTATTAATCCTAAAGTGAAAGTAACACTCTGGAAGTTTAATATCTCATGTATTGGATGAGAGAGCATGAGGAGTTCCAGGTAAGTCTCCATGCATTGGAAGGAGATAAATAGCTTATTATCAGTTGTTAAAGGATACTGTTTTGAAAGGCAAGGAAATTCAGGATTTTGCTCAGAAAATTGCAAGATTTCTGACGAGTCCAGAAAGGTAAAAGATAATGGGATATTTAAAAAGGATTACAATTTCTTTAAAGTCTTTCAAGAATACTTCTAGCATTGTTTGTTTATATGTTTTAATTAATTTATTTTATATTTTTAATTTTTATATTTGCTGTTGTATGAACTCAGAGTGAAAAGGATTTTTTTTTAAAAAAATCGATACATATATTCAAAATACCATAACACTGGCTAATAAATATAAAACTGCTTTCCAACAGTAGATTTCTTTTGAAAAAAATCCTAACAAAACACCAATAATCCACTCAGTCCCCAACTAAAGAATATGTTGTAATTTTCAACCCACTGATGCTTTGTTGTTGTACTGTCAGTTAATACTGCTCTCCAGTTTCATATTTGTACAATCAAAAGTGCATGCCTGCACTACAGAGTTACAATAACTGTATACCCTTATCTGTTATGACTTCCCTAGAGGTTATTGGGAAGTGTAGTTTGGTGAGCTGCTAAAAAAGTCTTGCATGAATCCCAAGCCCCTCTCCCTTAAGAGAAATACAAAACCATTGAATAATTATTATTCAAGTGGTGGTATGCCCAAGCACTGTCCATTGTAAGTGATGAGTGAATACTCTTTCCTTTATCACTTCATTTCTGACCATGCTCGCATTACAGAAGCTTGATTAATCTCAAGCATTTTGGCTTAGATTGGAGGCTGATGAAAAAATCTGAATGTATTTGCATTTTATTCAGTCAACCTGTCCACTTATGGGCACCTTTAATATATGGATATTACAGCCGTAGGATGCCTTTGGTTTACTAAATGGTATCTAATTCATAATGTATGCAGCAGAGAATTGCTTAGAGAGTTCACCTGGAAGTCCATTTGGCTTCAGTAATTACTTCTTTTTAAATCTGAAAAGCTTACAGCAGTACAAGAAGGGCCCTTAAAAAAAGCAATTAAAAATACTTAGTATCCAAGCAAAAGAAGTTAAAATGCATAGTTTGATCCAGCCTAAGGCAACTTCATATATTACAATATAATATATACAAATGGAGTGATTATTACATTTTATCTTCGTAACAGCCATGTGAGGTAGGTTGAGCTGGAACTTAGCAACTTTCCCAAATGAATGAATTTTATATGAATTGTATATAATTTTATATTCTTTCATAACGAATTTTATGAGAGAACAGTAGACTGAATTCAGGTTGCCCTCATTCCAGTTCAGTACTATCCACATACAATGAGGATATGCAGTGGGCTGAAATAGACAAATACCTTCAGCTTGGGTGCCTCCATAAAGCTCTTCCTTAGGAATGATGAAGAATTTCACATGTTCAGTTGTTCAGCTTGGTGGCTCAGATGGGTTTTTAAGCTGATGAACAAAACTGTGGCTCCTGAATTTCAGATGAATTTTGATGGAAATAATAGCCATTATTTTTGATGCCTGCAGATCAGATGTAGGGTTTATAGATCTCCCCCCACTCAACTTGCTTCTCTGCTAGCTGAGTTCATGAGGGTGACTCCTTAAACTGGAGGTGTAAGCTGGGATGCAACAGAAAAATACAAAAGGAAGAATTGTCACTACATAACAACATAAAATATACCCTGCTGGATTAGACCAGAAGTGCATCTAGTCCAGCATTCTTTTTTAAAATGGTACCAACCAGTTGCCCTGGAAAACCAATAAACATGCATAGAGGCCAAGCCCCACCTTTAATGTTACCGGATGCTGCCTCCTATCACTGGTTTTCAGGTTTTTGAATTCTTTTGAATTATCGTGCTGGAGAAGACTCTTGAGAGTCCCTTGGACTCCAAGGAGATCAAATCAGTCAATCCTAAAAGGAACCAACCCTGACTGCTCCCTGGGAGGCCAGATACTGAAGCTGAAGCTCAAATACTTTGGCCACCAAATGAGAAGGGAGCACTCACTGGAGAAGACCCTGATGCTGGGAAAGACTGAAGGTCAAAGAAGAAGGGGACAGCAAAGAATGAGATGGTTAGACAGTGTTACTGATGCAATGAACATGAAATTAAATGAACTCCAATGGAAGACAGAAGGACCATGGGATTGCAAAGAGTTGGACTCGACTGTGTGACTGAACAACAACCTCTGCACAGGTCTGTCAAAGGCTACTTGTCTTGGTGAATAAATAAGCCTCCACTTAAGTCAACATGGCCAATAGTCATTGATGGACCAGTCCTCCATGAATCTAACACTCTTTAAAAGCCATTTATGCTGGTGGCCATCACTGTAGGCACTAGCAATGGATTCCATAATGTAACTACTTCTGAGTGAAGAAGTACTTGCTATTATCCACCCCAAACCTGTTGCCCATCATTATGTGCCCCCAAGTTCTAGTATCATGGAAAAAGCGGGGGAAAGTTTTTTTATCCACTTGCATAATGTTGATTTTTATCCATTCCTTGCATAATTTTATAAAATTCTGTCATTTTCCCATCTTACAGTACAATCCTATGAACATTTTCCTTTGACTAGGTTTCACTGAATAAACCTGAGTAGGTCTATTTAGAGAGCAATTCTAAGCAGGTCTGATCAGAATTCTACTCAGGCCTAATAAATGGGGCTTAATACCAGGAAAATGTTCTTATGACTGCATTGTCTCTCACTCCATTTTATGGAATAGCTTTGTTCTTCAAGTATTGAATTTAACAGATTTTTTTTCCGGCTTCAATTTCAAAATATTTTGCCATTCTCTTAAAAAAAAGGAAAAGAAAACCTCTTTGTAAATTGTGTATCACCACCCAGTTCAAATCCTCTCCTTCTCTGCTTTGCTGCATAAATCTTCCTTTAAAGATGAGCAGTTAGCTACTATAAAGAAACGTAAGCCTTTGAAAGTGTCATGGGATTGCAAAATGGAGCAATTCATAGAACAATTGCTATAATTAAGGATATTTAGATTTCACAGTGCTTCATGCGATTAACCTAAGAAAATTTGGCACTATATTATTACAGTCTCAATTAAAGGCCTTTAAGTTAATTACTCACCAGTTGACAGAGTTCATAGCATAAGCATTCTGAGCTGATATTTAGTAGTTCTGCTTTGTTATTTAAATTTCCTGAAACTCAGCAGAGCAATTCTGAGTTACTACAATAAGGTGTCAAAAATTGGAGCCTTCAAACTTTGTCCAGCATTGCATTTTACCCTAACACTTTGGGATGGTCTTATAACATATCTCCCTATTTTCTGGTTCTAAGTATTGCTCCTGTTTTGTTGCTGTTTTTGAATTTGGAGAATGGCTGGTATGGTATTTAGGGGCAACCTCCAACATAGAAGGAGGGATTGGGAAAAGACCCATGAGTTGCAAGCCTGCTTTGAAGACTGTAGGTAGTCAGGTCCATGAGCAAGAAGGAAGCCTTCACATAAAGAGTAGCCTATTTGTGTACAAAGGCCTTTTGGAGCAGTAAGCACCTATTTGTGAGCCAAACAAAGGAGGCAGGAAGTGGGCTTGGCTAGGATACCTCAAGATAAAAAGGGAGATGAATGGGGGAATGGGGGATATAAGTCTAAAAGTCTAGACAGAAAAATTATTGGAGGAGGATCCCATTTTTGGCCACTGTGTGACAGAGAGTTGGCCTGGTGGGCTGTTGGCCTCATCCAACATTGGCTTCTCTTATGTTCTTATGTAGAAGAGTTGGATTTATACCCAGCCCTTCACTTGGGCTACTATCATACGCACAATTAGACCTGACATAGTCACAAATGCCAGGTGGATTTAAAGGGAGCGATCAGACAGCAGCATCTGGGAAGCATCCCGCAGCTGTCAGCAACCCATTCTGCTCCCCTGTAGAAGTGGAGTTAAAAGACACCAGGGAAAATCTGGTAGTAAATGGGTTGCAATGGGTCACAGACAGACTTTCCCCTGTCTGACCGCTCCAGAGTACTCTCATGCTATTGGGATGGTCTGATCAGGCTATCCCGACTCTGAGCCATTGTTCCCCCCCCCCTTCTCAGTATGTGCATCATCGCAAACTCCATAGGGAGCCCTCAGTGTGGAGGTGTGATTCATCGATTCCTCAGTTAAATGCATGGGAAACAATCCACGCATAAAAAAAAACCCAACCTCACCTGCAGTTGTGTCTGACCATAAACTGACAGGCTGCCCCTGCAGCTTCAAATGGAGGTGTGATCTCGTAACTGTGGGTCAAATGCCTCTGGAGGAAATAGCCTTGCTTCCCCCCTCCACTGTATCTGGTGTGTGTGACCACAACCTTGGAGTCTCAGAGTGGCTTACACTGACCTTACCTTCCTCTCCCCACAACAGATACTCTGTGAAATAGGTGGAGCTGAGAGAGCTCTGAGAGAACTGTGACTGGCTCAAGGTCACACAGCTAGCTACATATGGAGAAGTAGGGAATCAAACCCAGTTCTCCAGATTAGTCCACCACTCTTAACCACTACAGCAAACTGACTCTTAACCACTACACCAAACAGAACAAAAGCACCTATGACACTTGCCAAGGAGGTAGCCACAAAGGCAGCCTACCCATTCCCAGGTTTAGCCTACATGAAAGAGGCAAAATCCCATTTTCCCAAGTTATTCCCATGTGCCTTTTGTAAAAAAACAAAGCAACTTGTCAAGCTCTGTCCTCTTATAAAAAAGTCCAAGTAAATATCATCTCATTTAGAAGTGTAAAGCATTTAATTTACAACTCTGTGAATCCATGAAATAAAGAAGACATAATGAAATAAAGACACCATAACCCATGAAATAGATACAATAATACTCTAGCAGTATTTAGACAATCTAATAGTCTATAGAATGCTTGTTAAGCCTCTCCCTTTTATCACCTAAAGTCATTTCATTCGCTGTAAGTGAAAGGAACCAAAAAGCAGGCAAAGGGGAGTCAATCAAGAATACAAGCTGGCTCCTGATCCCTTAGAGGTGCTTTTAATTGCTCTTTAAGCTATTCCCGTGCTGTAAGCATCCCCTCTCTCAGAGGATTTGACCAAGATGGTTAACCTTTCTTCCCTGCCCATTGCACTGTTCTGAGTTGAGCAGTTAAGGACTCCACTGGCACAATGGAGTTTTGGAAGCAAGCAAGAGATTTTGCTTTCCCTCTTACCCTCTGATCCAGGTCTGGAAATGGCTATTGTGCAGTGGCTTTGTTTGCTATCCTTTGATAGCTCTGATCAGATTGCTTGGGTGAAAGGGAAATCAATGGTTCTTTTTACACGCAGAAGTTCTCACTCAGATAAGCATGCACCCAGTCTTATCAAGATTTCACAAATGAGTTTTATTGGTTTATAATACATTGGCAAACCAATAGCATTCTGCCAAGGAGCACACAGTGGTTTATGTATCTCAGACCAGCAACACAGATATTGCTGATAGCTGCCAGAGCTGTTAATTTCTGTATAGTATCACACTGCATTTGTTTGGGGAATCCCCAAAACATTCCTAACAGCTCAGCAATACATTTCTTTAACCTTTTCATTTAGATCATATGTCAATCTTATCTCTTTTATTGAGTAGAAAATCTAATTTACTACTTAGTTGATGGTTAAAGGCTAAATAAGCACATTTAGAGTACGTACATTGTGGGGGCTGTGGGTCTCTTTGTAAGAAATGCTATGCACGCAAAATGCCATTTATAAAATGGCCTTTTGACCTACATAGAATATAATGAAACTGAAGCAGAGGTGAAAGCAGAATTTATCACCCTCTTATTTTAAAGTTAATCTCAATGTTTATCCAAAATCTAGATTACGATAAAATCTTGGGTCATATATTAATAGCAGTGAGGGCTCTGTACTGAACATAATGTCTTTCATTAAAGAGGATAAGCTCTGTACTATTGTCAGAAACCTCATTAGCTGCCAGGAGAGGGTGACCATGACAAAGGATTTGGAGTACAAGTCTTTTGATATCTAATAATATAGGCCAGATTGTTTATTAACAAGATTTTTATCCTACCTTCCTGCCCTCATAGGGCCACCAAGGTGGCTAACAAATTACAACAGACAAATTAAAGTCTCACTTTAAAAGCCATTAAAACCAAAACAAAAATACATCATTAAAACAAGTTAAAACAAGACCTTAAAATAAGTACAAAAGATAAAAACAACAGTCAAAATATTAGGGAGGAAGGAGGGATCACTGTGGAATCCAAACAAGCAAAACGAAAAACTCTTTGCCTGTGGACAGAAAAAACAACATAAGGGGATAGGCAAATCTCCCTGGGGTCATATTTACAGAGTAGTGAGAAGATCCTCTGCCAGATTGCCACCCACCTAGTCTCAGAATATGGAGGTACCTGATGAAGGCCATCTGAAGATGATCTCAGTGGCTTGAAGATGATCTCAGTGGCTTGGGTAGGTTCATAAGAGAGTAGGTGGTCCTTCAGGCTAGCCTGTAGCTATGGTGGGCTATTGGGGGCTCTGCCCCTTCCTTAAAGGGCCCCTGCTTCTCAAAAGCCCCCAGTGCTTCTTCCCATAATCATTTAAAGGGATTCTTTAAATGCTGTTGAGAAGAGGCCGGGGGATGTAGCATGTGACTTTCTCCCTCCTGCAAGGTTTAAAGGGCCCTCCAGGTGATAAGTGCGCCACATGCTCCCTGCTGATCAGCTGAAGGGCCCTTTAAATCTTGCAGGAGAGGAAGGAGAGGGGCACACCCTCCCTTCATTCTGGCAAATAATGGCAGCCCCACCAGAAAAAAAAATTGTCCCACAACCCACAACATCCTATCTGTGGGACTGCTTTTAGGTATGTTGGTCTTAAACCATATGCAGCTTTAAATGTCAGTGCCAGCACTTTGAATTGCATCCAGAAACAAACTGAAAGCCAGTGTAGATGAGCCAAGACTACAGTGATATGGTCCCTTCAGGCCACTCCAGTCAACATTCTGGCTGCAGCATTCTGCACCAATTGAAGTTTCTGAACACTTTTCAAGAACAGCAACACTGAGAGCATATTGCACATAGAGTGTATTGCAGGAATCTAAGCTAGCTGTAACAAGGGCAGTGGCTAGATCTTTCCTGTACAGGAAAGGTGGCAGCTGGCTAACCAGTCAGAGCTGGTAAAGGGCAGTCTTGGCCACAGCTCATCCAAGAGCACCCCCCCCCAAGACTACAGAGTTGTCCTTTCAAGCGGGGTGCAACCCCATCAAGAATGGGTGACACCTTAAATCCCGAGTCAGACCTTCCACTTACCAGTAGCACTGTTGAGATGAAGTTTCAGTGTCTTAGCCTATATCTACTCCAAGACTGCCTTGAAGCACCAATTCAGGATTTCTACAGCCCTCCTAGGATCAGCTGGAAATGCCAAATAAAACTGAGTGCCATCTGAATATTGGTGGCAACCCAGCCCATATTTTTGGATGAACTAACCCAGTAGTGTCATGTAGATTTTAAGAAACAGGGGACAAGTAATGAAGAATTACAAATTTTAGCTGGGTTCAAAGAAGGGGTCCAAACCACAACTAACAACTGGAATAAAAACTGTTTTCTTTATTGATTGACCATCATCAAGGAAAGCATCTATTCCTAAGAAAGTTCAAGATGCTGACACTGTTACAATGTCCATCTTTGGCACTTACAGCAAGTTTTACATAAAAATGAAGCAGTAACACATAACCAATCAATGTCTGCCTACTCAGCTCTGCACTAACTGTAAACCAATAGAAAAGCAATCTATACTTCCTTCTTAACATATTTTAAAGAATATTACTACCTTATCTATGGTATGCAATATGAACTGCTGACTGCTAAAGTGTAAGAAAACAAGATATGTCCAAAAGGTTAGTTTAGGTTAGTTTCCCCAATGAGGTGAAGAATGCAGACTTTGGAGACTTCAGGTAAAACCACAGAACAGTGCTGGCTTATCACTGGGTCAAACATTCCCTTCAATTCTTTTCTTGACCTTCACAGATGTGGCTACATTATGGCTCATTCACATTTCCCCCCTTTTCCCCTTCACAAGATGGGACATTGCAGGACTGCACAGACCAAGGAGCTGAGCTGCAGTCCCCTAGCATCACCTTCTGAAAACTAAGACCCAATTCTGACACCTTGTGGGCCACATGTGATCACCCACAAAGAGGAGGAGGAGAATAAGAATTGGATTTATACCCTGTTCTTCATTTGGAGTCTCAGAGCGGCTTACAATCACCTTCCACAACAGACACCCTGAACTGCTGACAGTCTCAAAACCTGGCACTGATCATGCACAACTGCCATTTACATGTAGTACTGATGCTACATGTATGTCCATGTAGTGCCTAGACCACAATATAGGAGTCATCAGTCCATATGGTTGTTGCCTTCATGTTATCCTCTCTTAGTGGGTAGGAGAGCAACAAAAATATGAGAAGTATATCACTTCTGGAATCTCTTCATAGATTTGGCTATTTCCCCTGCACACTACCTACCTTTGTGATCCCTTCAGTTCCTGACATGATACGTAGGTCTCACCTCCACCTGTGCCCCACGGCACTCAACTCCCCAGCATAAGGACCATCCTGGATTCTTCTAGAATCATAGTGGATAACAGCACTTTCACCTTGATCATGCACTCTCAACTGCAGTTCCCTGTTGTACCTCTTGATATTTCCCTGGGTATCCTTAGTGTACCCAAGGTGAACTCCATCACCTCCTTTTTATCTCCTGAGTGCTGCACAGAAAAACTGGACTGCCCAGGTCTTGGGCTTTCCAGGCAATAGCATTTGGGAATAATTGCTCAAGCTGGCTGTTATATGATTCTGGAAGAATCGAGGATGGCCCTGTTTTCTTTCTTCCTTGTTGATGCTTACCAGTCTACAGCACCTCTTTGTACTGCTGAGTTTCGTGTCTTGTGTTGACAGTAATTTGTATCCAACACAATCTTATAATTTTATTTTTATTTTGGAAGGATTTCTAATTTCCTTGTTTCTACAGCACAATACAGCAAAAGTATGCAAAATAGCATAATAGGAATCTCTTCAAAAATAGCTGTTACTGTTTTTTTCCCTATTTAGCACTATTTTTAAAGGGGTTTTTTTGTCTCTGTGCTGTGGTATTATAGTACATAGCTACACTCCTCCTTGCCATAGAAACAAAACAAAAATAGAAACCCTCTCATAATTAAATGCAAAAACATCTTATGTGTTTAGTTTTTAAAACATTTTGGCAAATAAAGTGCTAATTTTGAAAAGCCTTCTGTACCTTTGTTGTCATTTTCATACTGCAACATGTGGATAAGTTTTTCCAGGATTCCTAATTCTCAGGCTTGCAGAAATGTATACCCATGGGACTTGAAACCATTTTCCTTCTTTGTCTGTGGTCCTCACAGATGCCAGGGTAATGGAAAGGAGACTTCTCTTTTCAATCTTTAAAGTTTCACAAAATTTGACAGATCATTGGAGCAAAAACTCTGGATTAAAAATGGAATGAATTCTAAATCAACACAGCTGAAGCACTCTATTCATCCCTGCTTGTTTAAACTGAGGTATGAGCAGTACAATCCTAAACAAAAGTATGTAACTCTTTTAGGATTGCAGTGTAAAATGTATCTGATTAACATATTTGACTCAGAGACAAACATTCACATTTTAAACTGACATCAACAATGCTACCCTTTGTTCTGCTTCTTGAGTTGTAGTCTCTCACTCTCTTTGAATCATCTGTATTCTGATTCTGAGAGGGTTTTTTTTTTTTCTGTGTGGATGCTTATTTCTGCTGAAAGAGAGCTCACTTTTCCTCAACAGCTTTTCCTACATAGTCAGGCCCCTTCCTCGGTGTGCAGAAAAATCTGAAAAGTTAAAAAAAAAAACCTTCAGGGACTGTAGAATTTCCCCGAATACCTTTTGAAATGGCATCAGCTCCAGGCGTCAACTGTGAGGATATTAGAATGTACAGGAGAGGGGGAGGCTTCTAACTGTTTCTGTCAGTAAAAGGCAGGGTTTTTACTGGCAGTAGTCTAGGGTTGCCTGGCCACTGGCAGCGGATCCAGATCCAGGCTGGGAAACTCCTGGAGATTTGGGGGTGGAGCCTGGGGTGGACAGGGACCTCAGTGAGATACAATGCCATAAACTCCACCCCCCAAAGCATCCATTTTCTCCATGGAAAGTTATCTCTGTAGTCTGTAGATGAGCAGTAATTCCAGGAGATCCCCAGGTCCCACCCGGAGGCTGGTATCCATAGGCAGCACCCTCTGTGTTACTTGATTCCGCCTGATTTGCATGAGTTAATTAGGCCCAGCTGCTTTGCTACTGTTCATCAGCACCCACCCTATGAAAGCCATTGTGATGTAACAGTTAGAGCTTCAGATTGGGATCTGTGAGACCCAGGTTCAGATCTTCATCTTGCGGTGGAAGCTGAATTGGAGATTTTGGATCAGTCACATACTTTCAGCCTAACCAACCTCTCAGGGCTCTTTGCAAATAACAAGAAGGAAATAATAGTGTAAGCTGCTTTAGTCTCCACTGTGGAGAAAGACTGTAATTTTCCTAGGTAGAGGCTGTGGGGGAGTAGGGTGGAGATGGAAAACTGAAGACAGATAAAGGTAGGTTGGCTGTTGGGTGGGAAGGAAATAGGGTTGCCAACTCCAAGTTGGGAAATTCCTGGACGTTTGAGGAGTGGAGCCTGGGGATGGTGGGATTTGAGGAGGGACTACAGACCAGTATAATACCATAGACTCCACCCTCCAAACCAGCCATTTCCTTCACTTAAATCACCATTGTCAGCATCCAGACAGGGGCTGGAGAGCACCCAGGATTACAACTGTTGTCCAGGTGACAGAGATCAGTTCCCCTGGATAAAATGTCTGCTTTGGAGGGTTGCTAATGCTGCTTACCTCCCCAAGCCTCACTGTCCCAAGGCTCCACCCCCAAATCTCCAGGAATTTCCCAATCTGAAACTGGCAGCCCTAAGGTGAATTGATCTCTGCAGCTGGGAGATCCATTGTGATTCCCAGAGCACTGCCACTGCTGCTATGGGGGGAGAGAAAGCAGGCAGGAGGCTGGGAGAGTGATGGGGGCAGAAAGAGAGAGTGATGGAGTGGGGGGCAGAAAGAGAGAGAAAGTGTGATGAGGTAGGGAGGCAGAAAAACAAAGAGAATGATGGGTCAGAAAGAGAGAGAAAGTAACATACATGGAGGAGAGAGAGAGAATAAGAAAGGGGGGCAGTAGGGAGAAAGAGTATGAGAGAGGTAGGAAGCAAAGGTGTGAGGAATGGGATAACCATCCTGCAAGTTTCTTGTGGATCTCCACTTGTTCTTTTATAATGTTAATGGTGGGCTACTGTTTATTGAATGTCTGTGCTTTGGAAGATACAAGTGGGGAAACACAAGAAGACTGCAGGAGCAGCTATCCATCCCCCCCACCGCCTTTGCTTTCTTCCCTCTCCCCCTATTTCTAGCAGTCCTTCACTCTTTCTCCCTCTCACCACTCTTTTTCTTTCTCTTTCCCCATGCCTATTCACTATCTCTCTTTTTGACCCCATCTCATCAATCTCTCTTTCTTTCTGCAACCCACCCCATCACTTTCTCTTTTTACCCTCCCATCATCACTTTCTCTTTTAGGGCTGCCAATTGCCTGGTGGGAGCGGGCAATCCCCTATTTTTGTGGTCTCCTGCCCATCACTGGCCAGCTGGTCGGTGGGAGGGAATTCCCCCCCCCCAAAAAAAACAGTAACACAGCACATGACATGCTTGCATCACCCAGAAGTGATGTCGGTGACATCATGGAGTGACGTTCTGGCTTTTGGACAAAACTCTATGGTTTGATGCTTATTTTACAAAAGAGTCTTGCTCAAAAACCAGAGCATTGCCCCTGATGTGCCTACATCACCTCTGGTTGACATAGGCATGTGGTGGCACTCCTCCCCACTCATGGAAATGTCCCTCCCACCCTCTGCTAGTGTCCCTGTCATCCTCCACTGTTGGGACCTGGCAACCTTATTCTCTTTCTGGCCTCCTTCGCTCTTCCAGCCAGCCACCCAACTGCTTCTCCCCCCCACAGCAGCAGTGGCAGAGGCACCCCTGCCTGCCCACTTCCTCCCCCACACACAACAGCAGTAATAGCTCTCTCACCTGCCTGCTTCCCCCCTCCCACAGGACCAGCAGCGACAGAGGCTCTCTTGCCTACCAGCTTTGTCCCCCTCACAGCAGTGGTGGAAGCAGCTCTTCCGGTTGCCCACTTGTTTCTCCCCTCCCCAGAGCCCCCAGTGGCTGGCAGAGCCCTCCAGAACCATCACATTGCCGGCTCATGTAAGTAATCTGCACATGCTCAGATATAATATACTGTTTTAGGGAGGTTTAAACCCCACAATATAATTTTTGCAACTTTTAGGATTTTTATGCACACACAAAGTTTGGAGATTTTTCCTTTCTTTTAGTGTGAGAACCATCCATGGATTTAGATATCCTCAGATCTTATTTATTTATTTTGATTTATACCCCACCCTCCCCACCAAGGCAGGCTCAGGGCAGCTTGAGCTGTACTTGAGAAATAGATATGTAGATGAAGACATCAAGGTTGCAGAAAGCAATTCATTCAAGATTTTGGAACAGTTTGCTTGAAGGAAAGTACTTTGTAGGGGATTTTTATCTTCACAATTGATTATCATCTGTACATTTTGTAGTCTCCTTTCAAGCCTGGAGATGACTAACAGCATCCTATTCTTTGAGGTGCAATGTTATGTCTCCTCAGTCTACCATTCTAAATGACATTACATTCTAATATTCTTTGCATTACATTACAATAACTATTCCTATCTACTATTCCAAATAAGAAATACACTAAAATAAAGAGGGCATATAGCCCTTCTTGATGAGAATACAGATGTAAGGACTGAATGAGTATAGCATATGTAGTGAGGTAAGAAACCAATATCCCTGTTAAGTCCTGGGGGATTGTTCTGAGTGTTGTAATACAGAGAAATTTATTTCTCTGGTCTCGTGACAGAGGAGACATAACACTGCACCTCAAAGAATAGGATGCTGTTAGTTACCTCCAGACTTGAGAGGAGACGGATGGAATGCAACAACAAGGTCTTGGTTAATTACTCTTAGCATCCCACAATTAATAAGGATACATTTACCCATCAATCTCCAATTATGACATTTGAATTTTGTTCTAAATAGAATACTGTGAGTGTTGCAATATAATAAATTCAGATTATAAAATCTGTGATCCACTCTGACTATATCCAATTTGTTCCTTGAAGTTTCAAAACATAAGAAACAATTAAGTTTTAGAAGTGAACAAGATGCTCCCTCAGTTATTGCAGTGTCAAATAATTCAGGTACCACAGAGACTCATTTTATTATTATTCAGCCATTTTTTTAACATTATACAAACAGTCATCTAAATTTCCTTTAGCAGTTGAAAATATTGGTTTAGGCCACAGAAAGAGAGGAATAACTACTTTAGGGAAAATAAGTGCTGCAAAAATACACTAGTAAACAAAACATTAAATTAAAAGGAGTGAGAAATATTAACCATGTTGTTTCTAACTTAAGTAATGCTGAAGGAAAGAATTTTTCGGAAAAACTGATACACAATTTTGTTCAGAATACTAGCCTATATAGTAAGTTAATGAGAAACAAATGAATACATACAATCAATCATATGACACATTTCATATCACTTTGGAAAAGATGACTCTGGTTAACATTTTAGCCTGAATATATATATATATATATATATGTCCAACTTATATCCCACCCTCCCCGCAAGGCAGGCTCAGGGCAGGTTACATCAAATTTAATAAAAATACAATATACAAAAATTAACACAATTAATACACTAGTAAAATAGTACAATAACCATCTGGTGCAGTTGTCATTAAAATTAAACTTCACAGATGCTGTCTCTAGTATGCAGTTCTGACCCACTGAGGGGAGGCCTAGTAAAGGGGGAGGGACATTCGTCATCCTAGTTAAAAGCCTGGTGGAAGAGCTCCATCTTGCAGGCTCTGGGGATCTGTAAAAGGTCCCACAGGGCCCTGATCTTCTATGGGAGCTCATTCCACCAGGTAGAGGCCAGGGCTGAAAAGGTGGGACAGACGCCCTGGGACCAGGGACCACCAGAAGATGTTGATTGGCAGATCGTAAAGCCCATCAGGGATCATAGAGGGAGAGGCGGTCTTGCAGATATGTGGGCCCCTGTTCGCATAGGGCTTTAAAGGTAAGCACCAACATCTTGAAATGGATCCGGTACTCAATTGGCAGCCAGTGCAGTTCACACAGCACTGGGTGGATGTGGGCCTGCACAGGCAGTGACATCAGTACCCGTGCCACTGCATTCTGCACCAGCTGCAGTTTCCAGAGCAGAATCAAGAATAGATATAAAAATCAATTTATGTGCACGAATGCACTCCTCACTTAAGTGCTATATACCTGGAAAGAGGATTCGAAGCTCTGTAAACATGCCATTCTGCCACTGATAAAACAGAAAAATGGGGGGACATGTGTGCAGCATTCACAGGGGCACACTTGGTCTGTGTTTTGGAATATTTTTGTCTGTGTATATATGAGCATGGTTGGGTACAATAGGAAGGAAGAGTTCTGCTGTTTATATGACTCTGGTTGTGAAAACAGTAATCAAGAAGTAAGAAGAGGAGAGAGTTCTGAAATTCTGATTTAACTATATTGGCTCTACAAGATAAGAAAAATAGAAAAAGGAACAATTTTGACATTGATTATTCATAACAAACAGGCTATCCATATATTTTGACTTTGCACAGGATTTCAGCCTTATAGTGTTGGGAACTGGCAATAAGTTCAGCTACAGCTATCACAACAATACTACAAAAATTGCAGAAATCAGTGCAGGGCAGGTTATTTCAATATAAATGAATGCGCAGAAGGATTATCAAAGAAAGACATAATTGTTAAGGAACTAGAGAACACTGAAGCAATGATACTTGGTGTGAAAAGACAGCATTACAAATGGACTGATCTTTATCTGTAAAGTCTTAGTGGGTACCTAGTGTCTTCCACCTTTTCAAGAGTCAATAACTTGGTCAGGGACTTACATATTTCCAGTCTATCATATAAATATTAATGGAATTAAACCTTCATGCATAATAGGCAGAAAGTAAATAAGATCATGGTTAATAGAGCTTATCTATGTCTCAAAATTAAAGCAGGTCATTCCAGATATTAAAAGGAGCCCATTATAATAAGTTCTCACTGTTCCAACTGGTAAATTCATAAAGGAAGTTGACACCAGATACCGAATGTCTATAAATAAGGTGTTAAGAAAATACTCATGACTAGAGTCAAACCAGTATGTTCAGCCAATCATTTATAAATAGCTCTGTTCGTGTTTTGTTTAGTGCCGCATTATGCTCTAATTGTTGCATAATGGCATAAATGTCACTGTTTGATGCTAGGCCTAGTTATTATGAATGATGTTGCTAATTAGACTAATATTATAAACAATACAAACAGGAATATTGATGCCTTCAGCTGTCACTGTTGTTAGTTGACTGTATAAATGATAGCATAGCGATAAAAAGGGAAAATGGTTCATTGATTCAAGAGGTAAAACATCCCATTCAGAAATTATTACAACAGACAATAATTCTCTCCCCCCCAACTAGTTATTAAGTAAATATCACTATATCCAATTGTCAATGTGGCCGAATCTGTGGATACTTAAATCCAGAAACTGGAGTTGTGAATGGACATGACAGATCTTTCTATAAACCTGAAAACTGGCCCAGGTTTGAAGAAAAATATGAAATCCACACACACACACGCGCGCACACACACACACTGGAGGGGGGAGTTAAAACCCCCCAAAAATAATAGAAGCATCTCCTGTAGCTTTGAGAAACAAATGACCTCAGTGGCTGTTGCTAGGCAACAAAACAATATTGCAAGTCTTCAGGCGTTCGTTTCTGTCTGTAAAAGATAGAAGAAAAGAGGGGCACTGTTCAGGGCTGTTTTGAAGGAAGACTCATCAGGGCCAGAGAACTTGGTATCGCCCAGCTTGCATGACTCACCCAGGCCGGTCTGCTTGCTACTGCTTAATAGCAGCACCCCCCACAAAAGCCAGTGTGATGTAGTAGTTAGAATTTCAGACAACCATCTGGGAGACCCAGGTTCGGATCCCAATTCTGCTGTGGAAGGTCATTGGGTGACCTTTGACCAGTTATACATTTTCAACCTAATCTACATCACTGGGTTGCTGAGAACATAACATACAGGAAGGAAGAATTGTGTAAACTGCTTTGGGATCCCATTGGGAGAAAAGGGGGGTATACTTGAAAAGAAATATAGCTGAAAATGGAGGGCAGATAAAAAGTAGGCTGGTTGATAGGTGTGAAGGAGAGAAGGAAGCAGGGAAAGGTGAGGACATATGGTTGCCAACTTCCAGGTGTTGGCTAGGAATCTCCTGGGATTATAACTAATCACTAGGTGAAAGAGATCAGTTCACCTGGAGAAAATGGCTGCTTTGGAAGGTGGACTCTATGGAATTATACCCCATTCATGTCCCTCCCCTCCCCAAACTCCACTCCCCTCAGGCTCCACCCCCTGATTATCCAGGTATTTCCCAACCAGAAGCTGGCAAACCTAGGAGGATATGGGAGCTATTAGGAAGAAAGAAAGAGGAATAGGGTGGGGAAGGGGACACAGAGGAAAATGAGGTGCTCCTGCAAATCCTTGCAGGTTTTTTACTCTGCAAATTGGCTTGGCTGGCACTGCACAACTGGGCCATAGTTTTCCCAGGGAGAAGCTGCTGAGGGAGGTAAGGAGAAAAAGATGAAGATGGGGAGTACAGATAAAGGTAGGTTGGCTGGTGTGTAGAGAGAAGGAATCAGAAAAAAGGGGACTTTTGAGGAAAGTCTTCCCCTCAACCCCTACTTGTCATTCCTTAACAGAGAAGTTTGCTTTGAGTCCGCTCCTATCTTATTCCGCTGTACTCTTTGGTGAAATTAAATGCAGCCCTATAGCTGATGTTGACATATCACAATGCAAGAGTGACTCAAGCATCATATTAGAGAGTGATCATACACAGCCCATTAAATGAAAGGCATCTCCAAAGCAACGTTGTCTCAAGAATAAATTCTGGACTTTGCTGCTCAACCCACTGGACTGTAAATCATCTCAAATTCCTTTCACAGTTGGGCTCATGTCACCCAATGATACCTGAAAGATGGGAGGCTGACTTCAGCAGCTAACTTTGTACTCCAGACTGAAGGCTATCTATTTATGATTTTTAAAATAATTTCTACCTGGCCTCATTCAGCCTCACACAGAAATTTTGCAAATGAATATGTATAAGTGAAATACATCCAGTGTGTCTTATGTGTGGCCACTAAGAAGTCATGTTCAAAGCTACTTCCTCATGGTAGTTTTGCATAGGATTGTGGCCATAATATACTTAACTACAATTATAAGAGCCCTTACATGAGAATGAAAAATTTATGCTTGAACAAAAATTTCCTTATTACTTCCTCCTGCTCAAAGGAGATATTGCATTACAGTGTAATTTTTTTATAGTTACAAAATAATTTTCAATGGCAAGTTTTGGTAAAAGCAAAAAGTAACAGAACAAAAACTAAAGTAGCTAGTTACTGCACATATTGTGTCCAATTGTGCATTTTTCAAAACTCCTAATTTCACACCATTTTCCTTACATTGATTTTTTTCCATTAAATGGACCCATTTTAATGTTATTATCCAAATGTTTTGATGTGCATATGGCACGAGCCTGCTTTATACAAAAGGAAACAAATTAGGAACACCAGAAACAAAAATGGGTGGAATGGAAAAGAGCAAAATGACAAAAACAAAAAGAAACCAAAAAGAGCATATTTGTGTATCCTTAATCTGTATTCAGCATTTTAAGTGTATGCTTAAAAAAACAACAACACTTAGATATACATCTCAAGAAAACTAATGTGTGGCTCTATGGGCTATCCCCCATTTTCCTTCATGTGGCTTTTTGTAAAGATCAATCTTTTTTTCCAGCTGTGATTGCTGTGATAGTGTGTTTTCACTATTTGCTTACAAGTACATAATAGAATATTCAGATAAGTGAAACTGCATTGGTACTGTTTAATTGTGGTACTTTTGTTTTGGAAGTGTATTTCTTCTTTCCCTGTCTTTAAAGTTTCTTTTGAATATGAGAACATCCCCTAGAATATATTATCCTAACATTGCAATTATCCGTTTCCATTTCTTCACTCCCCTAAAATGGAGATACGCATTTCATAAAAGAAGATCAGGCACTGTGAAAGCAATATTTTCTACCTGTCATGGGCAGTGTAAGCCAAAGAACATGGTGCATGATTTCAGACATCACTTGTATATACATACTTGCCACTCAGATTCTCTGCCTAAATGCAGCTTGACTGACACATGAAAAGCTAAAACATCTGTCTGACAGGTCTAGCTCTTCCAGCAGAGTTTCTATCATCTTGACAAAGCACCTCTAAAGATCTTTTCTCTCAGCCTATATTTTCAAATGTGCTAGTTTTCCAAGGGTGTGATGACCACTATACTTGGGCTTTATTTTTGTGTATGCAAAGTGCCATCAAGTCACAGCTGATTTATGGCAACCCCACAAAGGCAAGTGGGGCTTTTAAGGCAAGTGAGAAGCAGGGGCAGTTTGCCATTGCCTTCCTCTGCGGAGTCTTCCTTGGTTGTCTCCCTTGCAAGTACCGACCCTGCTGAGCTTCCAAGATCTCATGAGATCAGGCTATGCCATGCCACCTTCCCTCACCTCCTCAAACCACATTATTCAGAATAAGTACTATTCCATATTAAGGTACTGCTCTACTGTCCAAGGGTTGCATCCTACCACCATTCTGCAGACAGAAATGGATCTTTGCCCAACTTCCCCTTCTTTCAGAAGTCTTCTGTGATCCCAAGAAAAGCATTGCAGAAGGAATGCGGACGCTCTTAGACAAAAAGCCCCATGGGTCAGGGAGGGTGTCCCATCTTATCAGAAATCCTCTGAACACGTTCCCACATGCGTTTCCAGACCTTCCTGTCAAAAGAATTTTTCTGTATAAACGTTTGATCCCAATACAAGCTTGGACTATATCTTTGCAACCAAAGGAGACAATGAGGAAAACAATATGTCCCCCCCAAAAAAGGAATTTAGGGTGAATTTGCAGCTTGGGAATGTTGGTGTGCACATCACTGTTTGGTATGCATATATTTCAGGACATGTGTACATCTGTTTGTAAGAGCCAACACAGGTTGACTTTACAAATGAAACCAGGGACTATTATCTGGCAGCAGCTCCCCAGGATCTCCAAGGTATCGGGCAGAGGTTTTCATGTTACCTACTATTTGATCCTTTTAATTGGAGGTGCAGGGATTGATTCTGGGACCTTCTGCCTACAACTGCTGAACCATGGGCCCTCCCTGATACCCATGTCCAGTGCACTACCTGCTAAAGGGTGTCCTCTTCCCAGTTAAGGCAAGGGCTGTTTCTCTCACACAGGGGAATGATACTACTCTATCACTCAGTGGCAACCATGATGGTATTTTTCTACATTTGAACTTCACACCACTTGAGGGAGGAAAGTGTGGGCATTAAATAAACAACAAACAGCAAACACTTTCCCCAAATCAGTGACCCAGCAGAGTGATTAGTAGAACTACAAAGCACAAAAAAGTGATATCCATTGACAACCCTATGTGTTGCAAATAATGTTCTGCTTAGACAGCATGCCCAACAGGCATGCATCTGCTGAGTTGCTTTCACTCTTTGCCTCCACTGGAAAATAGAAATATAAAGATGGTACAAAGAAATGGAAAGTGCCATTGACACCACAGTGACAAATGCCAATAAAAGGACCAGAACTGGCCTTGATGGACTTGGGTCTGAAAGTTGAAACTTTCATTTGGCTAAGTCACCTGAAATTCATGGAACAATCTGCTCAGCTGAGGTTTGGATTAATCATTTTCTGAATCCCACAATAATCTAATGCAAAGAGAAAACAGCACTGTATATAATAAAAAGTTTAAACTGATCCTATTAAATGAGAGTTGTTTCTTTTCTTGTTTTGGAAAAAATTAGTAGCTCATTGGATGAAAGAGAGGTACCCAGAGTTATGTTCACCCTCCTACTACAGGGATAGCTGGGTGTCTTTTTAAGGCATGGTTTATTTTACATTCCCTATGCATGGCCTTGTACTTGGCTGCAGTAAAATATATATTGTTGGACTGGGCCCAGCATACCAAAGGGATCCAGATGGCTTCTCTAAATGCCCTGTCCTCATCATTATTTAAGAAGGTTCTTCTGTTTGTCTTAAGGGGTTACAATGTTTGTGAAACCAGGCGCCCTGACAGATTAATTAAAAAAGAAATCTGCTCAGTTATACCTCACAGTTTGCTCTCCTCAGTGTGCATTATTCATGTGTAATAAGAAAAACAGACCAGTTGATCTTGTTACACTGAACACTTTGTGGCTCTTGGCTTTTTGGAAAAGCATAAGGACAGACACCTGCTGTTTGGTGGGGTGCCATAAGAGTACAAATGCAAAACAAAGAGCATGCTCCAAATCTCAAGAGACTAAAAAGTCAGAGACACCTAAGAGGTACCATGTGTATCAATGTATGTGGAACTGAGTAAGTTAGGAAAGCAGACATGGGAAATAACTTAGGGACACAGGGGAAGATAGAGTGTGAGGGAACAACTACAGAAAGTGACTCAGAAGAGAGAGAGAGAGAGAAAGAGTGTTCTGGAGATAGAAGTGGGGTTGTTTAATAAAGACTTTTCCTTATTAATCCTGACTGAATCTCAGTTAATACCTACCCCACATGAACCACCATGGAAAGAAACCAGAAAAGAGATGTTCTTGTCTATCTTCTGTCTTAATACTCAAGAAAATATAATCACCACAACAGAAAAAGCATATAATGGGGGGAGGGGGATTGGGCACTGATCCACAAATACTTAGTTTGTAAACTAACCATTGTGTGATTTGGTTTAATTTTCATGGTAATACAGTTTTGTAATTGCTAACAGAAGTGTTTTTCACCCTCTTGTAAACACAATTTTATTTTTTTAAAAATGCTTGCGGGGTGGGGGGAGTATTCCCCAATGTGGCAGACACAGTGTTCACATTATTGCCATAAAACACCAGTCAATGAAACAAAAAGAGGGTGTGTTAGATGGGATGCAGAATCCTTCCACTCTTTTTCTTTATTGTTCCAGAATTTTTCTACACCACATTCTGTTCCTCCATAATTATAGTTTTACTACAACAATTTCTAAAATCAGTTTGAAGTATGCACAGATGCCAAAGCTATCAGCGTCTTCATATTTCTGTCCAGTTTCACCACCCACATTACTGATTTGCACAGGCACACTGATACAAACATTCAATAAAGAAACCCAGATGGGATTTTATGTACAGTTTTGTCTATAATTTTATTAGACTGAACATGGATTCCTATAGATTTGTCAAATGCTGCACATACACATAATAAAGACTTTTGAAGTGTTTTATCAATGTGTACATGTAATACAGAAAAGAAAAATATGCCACTAAAGAATGTTAAAGCTGCAATAACACAGTATATGCACAGCACTATGTGCAAGATTTTTTTTAAAAAACCCCAGAGAATTCCTAATGAACCCATTCTGCTCAGAAACAGGAAACTCAAATTCTAGGAAGAAACTTTTTTTTTAGAAGAAATACATGTTCCAGCTCCTCTAGAGAAGAAGAACCTTTGTGTAATAGAGAACTGCTGTCTAAAAGAAAAGTAATTGTGGATTATGAAGGGTCAGGTGATTTATCAAATCAAATAGTAGTTAAGTGTTGAATCAATTCCATCACTTTGCTTTGGGAACCTTCTAAAGAACTTTTCCACAGCAATAGCTTTTCCTAGAGTTTATGAGTACCAAAATTTTCACTCAAATATAGCAGTAACTTGAGGAAGTTGATTTAGAAGAACTGCCACAGGCACATGCAGGGAAAATAATATTGTAAAAGATTTTACACCCAAAGGTCCTAGCAGTATGACATGTAGCAGGAGAATATCAGAAGAAAATATATAAGGCCCTAAAAGAAAATATTAGCTACTGAACTGTAAAGCAAAACAAGGACACAGATCATGTCCATGATATAGTATGATTTCCAGTGAGAGGAATTCAGTGACAGAAAATTCTGTCAGCCTGTTTCATCCACCAAATTTAACTTTAGAGGCATTACTGAAAACAGCAGTTAGCATTATTGTTACTGTATGTTGGTGGGAATAAAGCTCTTAGGCAAGTATACAAAGTGGGGTGTGTTTTCAATGATTGCCTAGGAATGTTAAATGATCCCATAGTATTTGTGTGTGTCTAATTCCCTCAAAGAAGGTATAAAACCTAACCTCGTTAATGGTTTAAGAAACAAGGTGCCAGACTGGTCTGGATATCAATGAGGCAGTAAATATTTTCCAGTGGAAAGTGACAGAAGAGTGTTCCATGATGGAAAAGAGACGAGAAGGGGAGATATGCTGGCCAGCTGACAGGAATATTGTCCAGTTAGAAGAGTTCTTGACAAACTGTGTCTGAGTTTCAAGGGCTGTAGAATAGAGGGTTCCCTAAAGCGAGGTAAAGTGTCTGTTTTTCTGTTGGGACACTGAAATCCTTGAGGCAAGATTAAAAATAAAAACAAAATAGTGTTAGTTTTCTCAGAAGGGCTTAAATGATCAGAAACACAATGAACAGGTCACAAACAAAGTAGCGCTTCAGCTCAGGCTAAGGTAAAATACTATCTTCTTCCCAAGTTATAGTGCAAGAGAATGGTGTATACAAATGAATTTAACAATTCACAGATGTTTGACAGCCCATTTCTTATTTGAAGGATTGATTTAAACCAGATTAGCTCTACCAACACTCAGGGTTTCTAATCCACCATCTGTTCCACCCTGGAGATAGACTCTTTTTATATTTCATCTCCTCTCTCTTTATGAAGAGTACTGGACTCGGGAGACCAGGAACGATGAAATCATGAAGCCTTTATTGAATGATTCAGCATGTCCAGTAGATGGTCAGATCAAGCATGCTTCCAGGGCTCCAGGGCCCTCATTATATGCTGGCCAGAGCCACACCTCCAGCCGCATCCAAAAGACCTGATAGGGGTTTAACATATGTGCATGTTTGTCATAGGTTCCCTGGAGGAGCCTTTGGCTGCATTGGCTCCCCAGGGAGAACCTAGATCCCACATTGGTGGAGGCTTTGAATCTGGATGTCTATTGTTCCTCCAGATTCAAGCTTCCCTCTCTGTCTGACCATGTGCTCTGGCCATGTGGTGGGCGCCATTACCTGGGAGCACATAGCAGGCCGGTTGTTACACAGAACATACTACATTACATTTTACAAGAATCAGACACCAAAGTAACATATCTATTCACTCCCAGAGACAGACCTAGATTTCATACATCTAATGTCATCATGAGTCAGACCTATAGTACACGTCTACTTTCATGAAGAGTCAGATCTCCAACTGCTAACTGCCAGCTCTTCAACATTCCATCAGCCTGTTCCAGGTTCATTGGATGCTGCAACTACTTTCAGATCAGCACGTGCATAGGCATATGATTGGTTGCTTAGCTGTGGGAGTCTGGACAGTCTCCTGTCCATCACAACATACCCAGAACATTTCCCAAGGTCTGGAAAGAGGAGTTTTGGAAAGTCATGTGAAGTCAGAAAACTCCCAATGCAAACTCCTGTTGCTGCTACTTATCAATCAAAACTTCTTGGGAGACCATTCACAGACCTCCCAGCTTCTCATCTAATTTGACTCTTCAGTAAGTGTTTAACCCAAAATGTGAACTATGAATGGAGCAAACTTGTAAGTGTAAACATGATCATCATACAAGTGCATTTACCAGGGACCAATGACTAGCTGATGCTCCCTGATAAGAGTGCTTTCAGAAGCAAACCCAGATTTGCTATTTGTAATGTGGGTCAGAGCTATGCTAAATATTTTAACTTTCCTAACCTTCACATATCCATGCGCAGCCTTGCTACAGCTTTGGGTAACCAAAGTCACTTTGACAACGTTAGAATTTGTTCCGTTACCTCAAGCTCTTTTACTATGCTTTCAAGGACAGGGCAGTTCATTAAACTTGTCTGTGTGAGAGAATAACAAATGGAAGAAGTTGCAAAAAAAAAAAATTGGGAGACATTTATATACCCTGCTTTTCTCCTGACAAAATCAGCACGGGGGGAGGGGGATTCAAGAAATATATAATATACCAGTGTTTGGTGTGTAGTCTAATATTTTAATCTGTCAAATGAGACAGAGGGACCACTCAGTTTAGAGTTTTCAGACCATGATGGTCTAGCATGGTATAGTAGTTAAGAGTGGTGCACTCTAATCTGGAGAATTGGGTTTGGTTCCCCACTCCTCCACATGAAGCCTGCTGTGGGACCTTGGGCCAGTCACAGTTCTCTCAGAACTCTCTCAGCTCCACCTACCTCATAAGGTGTCTGTTGTGGTCTGAGGAAGGGAATGTGAATGTAAGCCACTTTGACACTCTATAAGGTAGAGAAAACCAGGGTAATAAACTACCTTTCTTCTTCTAGTGATGAGAAGCTCTGGTGGTGGAGTTGGGTGGAAATGGCATCTCTGTGATGACTTGACAAAATTTTCAGCCAAAAATCTGCAAATGACATCACTGTGTCACAGTGCCTTTCTAGTATCTTCATGGATCTCTGTGGTTTGACCATGCATGGATTCTTGGAGTGTCACTGCAGCACTGTGATCTCACCTCCAATTGTTAGCCAGAAATGGCAACAAGATGTTGCACTATGTAATTTCCCCCTCCCCATTTCCCTCTGTTGTTCATTTAAGCAGTACTGTGGACCAGGGAGGATCAGCAGGAACCCTCCTTCCTAAAGATATCCGGCTGTCCTTGACCAGAACCAGAGCTTTCTCAACCCTGGCTCCAACCTGGTGGAACTCGCTGCCAAATAACATCAGGGCCCTGTGGGATCTAATGCCATTCTACAGGGCCTGTAAGGCAGAGATGTTCTGCCAGGCTTTTGGTTGAGGACAGTGGCAGGCTCTATCATGGCTAGCACCCCCTCTTTTATCCCACCTTTTTCCTTCAGCCTCCTCATGGTCCTGCCTGTGAGGTGCAACACAGTCCAGAACTTGCTTAAAATTGATGTCATCTGGGGGATTGTTTTTAAGACTGCAATGAATGTTTTATATTGTATTTTGTATTTTATTTAATGTTGTACATCACCCAGAGCCCTATGAATGTGGGGACTGGGCAATTCACAAATGGAATGAATGAATGAATGAATGAGAAGTGCAGAAGTAGCGTTCCTAATTCAGGATAAGTTTGTGGGATATGTTTTGTGTTGTAAAGAGAATTTTGCTGCAGCAATCTATTAGATCATTTCATTTATCCGATTAATGACTTAAAGTATTTCATCCACCTATAACACAGCAGTGTATCACACACCTCTAAAGCTGCTACCAGACACAACAGCAAAGTCATGGAAATTCAAACTGTATTATTTTAAAATAATGATTTTCTGAAGAAGAACCTTATAATTTTTCTGAGCATATCTTTCCACCCATTGGCCCAAAACTTGCCCACGTTAAACTTGTTGTCATTAATTGAAAAGTGATATGTTTGAGGGGTGGAAAAGGGAAGAAGCTTTGACAATAATAGTAGATTTCAAAATATTAATTTATTTTTATTAGTTTTCATTTTGTTGTGTAGTTGAGTAGATATGAATTAACCAAACCTCATTTTGAAATGATATATTAACTTCCTCTATCTTATGACATTTTATATATTTGATATGCTTCAATTTACAATATTTCTGGGTCTCTTCATATAATAATTATTGACCATGAATAGCAGTGGTTTATTTTTGCTATTACAGAAGTGGCAGTCATTTTGTCACAACATGACAGAGCCAGAGAAGTAGAACAACTTATTTTTTTCTTTATTAAAGTATCAGAAATATTATTTGTCCCTTTCCCTAGGTTTTAGCTAAGAACTTGCAGGAAGCTACGGTAAGTTTAGCTGATTGCCAAACCCTAGAATATGGTGTAGTAGGGATCTTCAGTAAAGTGCCTACAGTTTTAATTTACAACTTCTAATAAATGTGGACAGTTAGTATCCCTTATAGCTGTTCTTGTAATCTTGCCTCATAAATTTAAACCTTTCCACCCCACTTAGTATTTGCCAAAGTAGCAAATGTGAAAATAACTTTTTTGTGGTCTGGCATTTGCCATTTTAAGAATTATTAGTCATATTACAATAGTGCCTACAGGTCTCTCCCAGGGTATACACTGCAGTATTTTAGGGCCAGCAAAAATGTCGAATAAGGGACAGATGTTGTTGTGAAGGATTTCCAATAAAAGTTATGAAACTGCTGAAAAAGAAATATTATTATTGACTTCTCCTGGGTCATCAAGGAGGTAGGATTTTAACCTGCATGAATGCCAGTCAGTCTGCCGTGTCATATGGTAAAGCTTACCTGAGTAGTTTTTTGACCTCTCCCATGTTTATAATTATATAATCTGAGACCATTGTTTTTGCCCAAAAGTGTGTTTTGAAAAAGGCCTCTCCCCCCTACTTTTCAGTACAAACTTGATAAGTGACAAGTCTTTTAGTAAGGCTGTGGTCACATGACCCTTTAAAGCGGGAGGAACTGCTGTTTCCTCTTGCATTTAAAGGGACTGACCACACCAGCCACAGCTACTCCCATGCCAAAGCGGGCTCAATCACGGGTTCCTCCCATATTTTCCACCCCCGGGAAAATCAAGTATTTTCCCGGAGGTAACGCGAAGAACCCGCGATTGAGCCAATCTGGACAGCCCTCTCTCACAATGATTGCGAGAGAGGGCTGTCTGATCATCCCTCCTGGGTTTTTTTCTTTTTCTTTTTGGCACTTGGGCACTTAAGCGCCCAGGTGCAAAAAGGAAAAAAAAAACGCCCCACACTCCGCTCCGAGCCCCTAGCCCTGCTGGCTGCTGCCGCCTGGCACCCTCCTGCATGCTTCTCCCCAAACTTACCAGGCAGCAGCCAGCGGGGCTCAGGGCCTGGAGTGGAGTGTGGGGCAAGCCAGCCAGCCAGGATGGGTCTGAATTCGCCATGCCGGTGGCAGCAGCAGCAGTGGTAGAGGGGGGTGTAGAGCGTTTTCCTGCGAGCCGAGCTGGAAGGGTGCCTCCCCCAGCTGCTGCCACCAGGGTTGGGATGTGTAAACATGGTGCCATGTGACCACAGCCAAAGAGACTTTCCAATAATTTGTCATCAAGCCATAGGCACAATCCATAAACAACTTCTCCCAAGTCTTACACAGTGCTTCTAATATTTATAGTGGGCTATTTTCCTAATCTTACCAAGTATGTTGAAGCATCCTGCATAACAAAACTACAAATGCATTGCTCATTTGCCATGGCAGAATAAATGCAGGATACTTCAGATCTCATAGACGTGTATACTGACATAACCTCCCACACGTTTTTCATTTTCTAGTATATCTCACATTTTTGTTACTTTAAAACATTTTAAACCATTACTGGCAGGATCTTATTTACTTTGTTCAGTATCTTAAAACAGGTAGTATGTCTTAAGGTTATATATACACACAAAAGCAGGGGACCTGCAAAAAAGTCATGGGGGACATTTCCCCATTCTCCCACTAGTCCCTCTTTCCCTTTCCTGAGAATCCCCTAGCCTCTCCTCTTTTCCTGCTTCATTCTTTCCTTCCTGTCCACCAGTCAAACTACCTTTATCTGCTCCCCTGTCTCCAGTTTAACCTCTTTTCCTCCCCCTGACGGGCTCTCCTTTGGAAATCGGAGAGGTTCCAGATGTCAAGCTGGGCCCATTTGCATTGTTTGAAGCCTGAAAGGACTTGCAGGAGGCAACTCAGTTTCTCCTGAATCCCTCTCCCCACATTATTTCCTCTTTCCCTTGCAGAGCCTTTATCCTTACTTTTTCTTGCTTCCTTTTCAATTCTTTCCCACCCACCTAGCTCATTTTTATCTGCCTCCATCTTCGGCTACATTTATTATTTATTTTCTTCATTTATACCCCGTGTTTCTCTACAATAGGGGCCCGTAGCAGTTTACATCATTCTTCTCCCCTCTCCTTCATTTTATCTTCATAACAACGTTGTGAGGTAGGTTAGACCAGGGGTGTCAAACTCATTTGTTACGAGGGCCGGACTTGACATAAAGGAGACCTTGTTGGGTCGGGCCACGTGTATCATAAAATGTAATGCCAGGTAGCAGAGATATAAACTTTATAATGGACACAAACAAAAGGGGTATTTTTTACTTAAAATTAAAACATGTTCAAAACATTAGCACCCTTGCACTATTTTGTTTATCTAACAGTGTCTGATAACTGATACCCCTTGCTCTGAATTATTGCATCAAAATGTCTGTGCTGTTGCAATCCTGTATGCTGTTCAAGTGTGTATCTCTAAGCTGCAAACCTACTTTTGATTTATTCTATTCACTACAAGCTATCCCTCCTTCCCTCCCTTCCTTTGGGGAAGATCCTCAGCCAGTGGAAGGGAAGAAAGGCTTTCCTTTCTCACCTGTACAATTGAGGCAGCTTTGCCAAGAAACAAGCTCTGGCCCATTCTGTCTCTCCCCTGAAAGGGGAAGGGGGAGAAGTCTCAGCCAGTGCTGGGACCAGAAGCTTGCCTATCTCCAGAGTGATTGAGAGAGTCTGGCAAAGCAAGCTACGATGCAGCAGCAGCACATTTGGAAGAACAAGCAGAAGATAGGCAATTCCACTGTAGGCCTGATAGAAGCCCTCAGGGGGCCTGATCCGGCTCTTGGGCCACATGTTTGACCCCCCTGCATTAGACTGAAAGTGTGTGATGGGCACAAAGTCACCCAGTGAAGATTGGGGAATGAAACCTGGGTCTCCCAGTTCTTAATCCAACAACCTAACCACCACAGTGGTTTGTTTGTATGTGTGTGCTAGCATATGCTGTTGAACAGTTACAAGCACCCAGTCCTGGGTGAGTCATGTAATTCATATGCTATCAAGCAGCCCAGTGGTTGCTGCTGGGACTGGTCCCAATGAATTCTCTTCAAAAGCCAAAACAGTCCTAGAAAGGCACCTGCCCTTTTGCCTTGCCCTTTACTAACAAAAAACAAAGCATGAAGACTGGTTGTGGTTGCCAAGCAATGGTCACCAAGGCCATTCCTTTTTAACACTGCAGGTGCTGCTTCTGGGGGGTTTTTTTTGGGGGGGGGAGTGTACAGATTTTTCTGAAAACCTGGCCTGTTTTTAAATGCATCAAAGGGAGCATCCAGGGTTTGTAGTTAGAGATATACAAAATAATTCTGGAAAAAAATGATAAAATTCTTTTTTAGGAGACTGCAAATTTTCACTGAAATCCTGACATCTATTACAGAAAATAGGATATAATTAAATCTGTCTTTGATTATCTTTATTTTTAAAAGATGCAAAACTCCTTTGCACTCAAATAGATATAAAAAGAAGCCCGGCTATTGTGCAAAGTGTATGACAGGAAAAGGACTAACTTGTGTTTCTCCCAACCAGCCAGTGAACCAAAGAAACATTTGTTTTTGACTTACTTTAGACTTTAGGCTTCTCACTTATATCATTCCAAACACTCGTGAACAAATTGAACTTACAATTAGTAAGGCTAAAAATAAGTGCAGCTGCATAACTACTAAAGATATTAGTTTGAAGAAACAAGCTGTAAAGCACTGTCTCAAAACATTAGTATATATTTTTACCAGGCTGAGAGGAATTGGAGTTACATTGTTAGCTGATGCTTTTGATTAGGGACTGTAAGCCTCCTTGAACCATAGGGAAAGGTATAAATATTAAGGAAAAATAAATATAGATAGGAAAAAGAAACACTGAAAGAAATTTTAGATGACTACATATTCATGAAGGAACATTTCATTGTGTCAGGAAGGGGTTGTGGCTCAATGGCATAGCATCTGTTTGGCATGCAGAAGGTCGCAGGTTTAATCCCTGGCATCTCGAAATAAGAAGAACCATGTGGTAAGTGATGTGAAAAACCTCCACCAGAGTGGCTTGAGAGATACTCATAGTCTGGGTAGACAATACTGACCTTGATGGGCCAAAGGCTTGATTCAGTACTGAGGCAGCTGCATGTGTTTGTGGGTGTTAATTATATTATGTATTAACCACAATAGTAAGACATATCTCCATACACAAGGCAAGAATATGGAATATTAGAAGTTTCTTGGAAGTAAGCACAACTCTTTGGATTCTAAAATAAATTTTTTATTAAGGAATAACCACCAGTTTTTCAACTTTTAAAATTTCAGAGTTATTTGTAGGCTGCTTTAAGAATTTTTGCAGGTGAGGTATTTGGGATTTTTTAAAAAAAGATATATTTGGCCTTATTATACAGTTTAAGACATGTTATAGCTTTAATCCACTTCAGCATTGTATTGTAATATATTTTAAAAACTACATCCATAAAATATGTCTCCAGTTTCCTGAATGTATCAGATTACTGTTGCTATTTGATCATGTCCAACAGATGAGAATGAGAGCAAAGCCTTCCTTCTGTGTTGGAGGATCAATACTATGCAGATGATGTAAACAAAATGGATCCCAGAGAAGGATAGAATTGTAGTTTTCACCTTTGGAACCAGAGGCTTTTTGGGGTAACAACCTAATTGAAAGGAAAGGAGATGATTAAGCTAGGCTAGGTTCTGCTTCCCCCTGCAGATGAGTCAATCAGTTGAGCAGAAAGAAAAATTCCTAATAACCAATGCAACATTTGGATTTGAAAATCAGAAACAATGCAAAAATGTATCAGACATGTTATGTTAAACAAAGCAGAACATGGAATTACAGATGTAAGAGCACTCCAACCACACAAAATACCATGGCAAGGGGAAAGACTGAGGGAACAAGCAAGGGTGCCTCAGGCTGACCTACTGATACCGTTTAAATGGCTGTGTTTGGCAAGGGGAGGCAGGAGGAGAGTGGTCCATGGCATCTTCTCCTGCAATACCCAGTAAGGCTACCTTCAAAACCCTCACCACCTTTAAATAAAGTAACTGATCCCTGTGCATTCCTGTCAGAAACAGACTCCCCTCTGAGGTCAACTGCACTCAACTGGCTGACTATACACATGGGAACACAGCAAGGCTAGAAAACTCTTTTACTGGTGTTCCCTAATAACAAAACAGACAGGGGAAAACAAAACAACAATGGAAAGGTGGGCTCCAGCAGTCACTCTCTTTCCTTCACTCAAGGCTTCTGTACAGCTGCCTTCTTCCTTAAGAAGGTACTGCTTAGAACAATTAAAAAAATCTCTGCCTCTTTTTTGTCAGAATCAGTAATACCCAATCACTACATAAAGAACAATAACTACCATAAACTGTTACCATGCCAAAAATTCATCACAAAAGAGGACATCCCCTTCAAAATGAGAAAAAAATAAAAATAAAAATAACAAAGCGGTTACTGCAAGAAAGCCATTTAAACAGTAACCAGTTATACTATGAAAAATTAATTTTAATTAATATTGATTAATTATTAACATTAATAAAAATGCAGAAAAAAATTGTCACTATGCAGTGATGCAGGCACAGCACACAACATTATTTTGTATCTGGAAAAATCAAAAGCACTCCAAAATGCAGAACATATTACTTATGATATAGGAGACATGACACATCTCTCTCAGTACTGGCTCTGCAAAACCCTTCATAAGTGAAAAATCAAGTGATCACTGTAAAAGTTGCTGCCACAATGGAAGAGTAACAGTTCCTCCAGTACAGTGTCCATTATTACGTAAAACACTTTTAACTGGAAAAACCAGCACAACAAGAAAAGCCTAATACAGATGAAAATAAACCACAACACAATCTGCAACATTTTGTTGTGGGTCCCCATTATCTATATCCTATTAGCTATGTGTGTACTCCATCTGTGGATACCTAAATACAAATACTGGAGCCACACAGAGGTTAAACAAATTTTTCACCAAATTTGGGACACACACCAGATTTGCAGAATAATATGAAAAATTAAAAAACAATCATGAGAAAGGTTTTTAAATCTCCTGAAAAGTTAGGTAATGTTCTCTGTGCAAACACAAAGAACACAATTACCTCAGGGAGTTTGCAGTGGAATGGGAAACCATGCTGCATTCACTGGAGGTAGCTCAGCCAGGGAAGCCTTGCTGGACCCGGCAGCAGCCCAGCCCAGGAACCCCGCCAGCAGCTGCTCCAACCCAGCTGCAGTGGCTGAGAATGCTGGCTGCCACCCTCGGCCAAGCAGCAGCAGAGGACCATGCCAGCAGCTGCTCCAGCCTGGCCACGGTGGGGCCAGAAATTGCAGAGAAGCATGCTTGCTGCTGCTTTGACCTGGTCACAACAGCGAAGGATGCTGGATACTGCTCCTGGCCCAGAAGTGGTAGCAGAAGATGCCAACTGCTGCTCCGAGCCCAGCCAACATGGTGGAGGATGTCAGATGCTTCTCTGGGCCCAGCAGTGGCGGCACAGGATGCTGGCTACTGTTTTGGGCCTGGCAGCAATGGAGGAGCATGCTAGCAGCTGCTCCAACCAGGCCACAGAGCTCAATATCAGTGGATCTTGGCGCTGTTTGGTGATGGGGGGACACCCATGATTCTACCCCACATTGAGCCATAAGGAGGGAATTAGCAGCAGTGGGGGATGGATAGCAGGTTCCTACTTGTTTATATACTATTAGTGAAATGTGGCCCCCATCTGTGAATATTTAAATCCACAAATCAGGGTCACAAGAAGGCTAAACAGATTTTTCAGCAAACTTGGGGCACTCCCCATGTTTGCGGGAAAATCTGATAATTAAAAAAAAATACATCCATAGGGTTTTTAAATCCCCTGAAAAGTAAAGTAGTGTCTCTGTGCAAATGCAGAGAATGCACTTCCCTCAGGTAGTTGGTGGTGGGACAGCCCAGGAGACCTGCTGGCAGCTGCTCCCGCCCAGCCATGGTGGCAGAGGATGCTGTCTGCTGCCCTGGGCCTTGCAGTACCAGAGGACCATGCCAGCAGCTGCTCCAGCCTGGCCACAGTGAGCCAAGAAGTGGCGGAGGAGTACTTCTCTGATCCAACTGTAATGATGAAGGATACCAGCTACTGCTCCAGGACCAGAAGTGGTGATGAAAGACTCCAGCTGCTGCTCTGGGCCCAGCGGTGGTGGAGCAGAATGCTGGCTGCTGTTCCAGGCCCAGCACCAGTGGAGGAGCATGCCGGCAGCTGCTCCAGCCAGGCCACAGAGCTCAATATCAGGAAGTGGAGCCTGGAACTGTTTGGCAATGGGGGAGTAAGTCCCCCTGTGAGTCTCCCCCCCCCGAGCCATAAAGAAGGAATCAGCAGCAGTGGGGAGAGGCATTCCCCCCATGAGTATCACAGGTCACCACTTGTCTATATACTAACAGTGACATGTGGCCCCCGTCTTAGATATCTAAATCCATGGATTAGGGCCACAGGGTGCTAAAGAGGTTTTCCAGCAAATTTGGGGGACTACCCAGGTTTGCAGAAAAATCTTAAATAAAAATTATATATAGGGGGATTTAAACCCCCCAATACAGTTTCATTCTCTGTGCATGTGCAAAGAATGCAGGGGACCACTCCAGCTAAATGGGATAGTGGATGCCAGCAGCCACTTCAGCTGGACTCCAGATGTTGCAGGAGAAAAAAAAACCCTGGCAGATACTATGGGCCTGGGCACAGTGGATGAGGATGTCTCAGCAGATGAGGCTGGCGGCCACTTCTCCAGGCTCAGATGCAACAGCAGTTGAGGCCAGTGGCCAATGCTCCAGGGTGTGGTGGCAGTGGTGGAGGCTGAAAGTGTTGCTGGCCTGGGTGTGTGATCTAATGGCTGACAGCTGCTCGGTGCAGTGGCAATGAAAGCTGGCAGCCACTGTGAAACTGGGCACAGCAGTAGACACTGGTAGCAGGGTTCATTGGTAGGTGGGGGAGCTGGAAACTTATTAGGCTCAGTGATGAGGGGAAAATATGGAATTCCCTCCCATGAGTCTTGCAGGCCCCCACTTGTATATTCTAATAGCCAGTTAAGCCAAATCTGAGGATATTTAATTCCAGTGATTGGAGCTGTGAATAGACAAGACAGATCTTTCTACAAACCTGAAAAACACCCCAGGTCTGCAGAAAAATCTGAAATCTGAAAACTAAAATACATTGAGAGGTTTAAAAAACCCAAAGCAATAAAAGGAGCACCTGTAGCTTTAAGAAAGAGAACTCTTCAGTTGATGTTGCTAGGAAACCACTTGCTGACTTGATGCCACCTGACTTGCATTACTTACCTAGGCCTAGTTCCTTGCTACCATTCAACAGTAGCCACCCTATGAAAGCCAATGCGGTGTAGCACAGCTTCAGAGTAGGGTCTGGGAGACCCAGGTTCAAATCACCAAGTCTGTCATGGAAGCTCACTAGGCTATATTGGGCCAGTCGCACACTGAGACTAATCTACCTTACAGGGTTGTTGTGAAGATAAGAGAGGAGAATGGCATACAATGCTTTGGTCACCACCAGTATAGAGAAAGGCAGGGTATAAGTGAAGTAAATAATAAATATAGTTGAAGATGGAAGACAGATAAAATGTAGGTTAGTGAATGGCTGAGGAGAGAACAAAGCATGGAAAGTGTAAGAATATGAGAGTTGCTAGGAGGAGGGAAAGGGAAAATAAATAAATAAATAAATAATGGAGGGGGATACAGGGGAAAGGGATGTGCTCCACTTTGAGGGAGGACTAAGTGGAGTCAGGCCTGGCATCCACTGCTGGATGAGTTAATACCACCTGACTTGCATGATTCACCTAGGCCTGGCTGCCTGCTACTGTTCAGCAGTAGCCACCCTATGAAAGCCAGTGTGGTGTAGCAGTTAGAATTCAGAGTAGGGTCTGGGAGACCCAGGTTTGAATCTTCATCTTGCTATGGAAGCTCAGTCAGTCATTTTGGGTCAGTCACATACATTTAGCCTAAGCTATCTCATTGAGCTATGGTGAGGACAAAAAGAAGGAGAGGAGAATAATGTAAGCTGCTGCAAAACAGCTGCTTCATGAGGTAGAACTAACCACAAAATGGCTACCACAGCTTAACTTCAGTAACACAGTGTAGATCTTTGTACTGTGGTGGTAGCTGCTGCCCAAGCAACATTTTAAAAAATCTGCACAGCCAATCAAATCTCCAGTAATCAACTGGAAGCCTTGTTGGGCAAAGCCCTATCTGGCCTCACACAATTCAAAAAAAATATTTGGTGAGTGCTGGAAAAGGTGTCAGCAGGCATCATGGCACCCACAGACACCATGTTTGGGAACCCCACTTTATACATGAGTAATTCTCATGTTACATCAAATATGTATACAGCTGAATGTGTGATTTAAGCCCAATAAACATTCAGGCAATGGGACTCCATGTAATTTTTAAAGGTGTGGGATATTACTCTGATATTTCCAGGTTACAGAAGCATCTTCTTCAGCACAGAACTATTATTTCCTGAATGACTATTTTGTTACAACTCTTCCATCTCCTCATGAGAATACCAAATATTACCTCTGGTTGAGAGCCAGTTTGGCATATGGTTAAGAGTGGCAGTCTCTAATCTGGAGAACCGGGTTTGATTCCCCACTACTCCACGTGCAGCCAACTGGATGACCTTGGGTTAGTCACAGTTCTCTCAGAGCTGTTCTCAGAGCTCTCTCAGCCCCACCTACCTCACAGGATATCTCTCAGAGCTGTTCTCAGAGCTCTCTCAGCCCCACCTCCCCACAGGATGGGGAGAGGAAGGGAAGGCAATCGAGGGAAGAATGGAGAGGAAGGTAAGATACTCTGAATGAAGGGCAGGGCATAAATCCTCCTCCTCCTTATTCTTCTTTCTCTTCCTCCTCCTCCACTTCCTCAACAGTGTAATCCTATGCAGAGTTCAGCAGTCTGAGCTTAAATCAACTAGCTTTGACTGGAATAACTGTGGCTGTACATAGGATTGTACTGCTGGAAACTTCCCCCACCCAAAAATAAAACAGAGATGGCAGCTACTAAGATGCCTTTTTCATTTTATTGTTACGAGGAAGATAACCTGAGTGAAATTACCATTGTAGTTTGGTAAGAGTCCCTGGAGAGAAGGATGGTGAGAATGCCTCTCTTCCCTTACATCTTTCTAAGCATTAGTAAAGGAAGAACACGTACTTATGGCAGCCAAACATCACCTGATCATATTTCTCTCTCTGCTTTCTGCAGCCCTGCTGCATTAGCATTATCCTCTAGTGTAATGTGTTGGTTGTATTTGCCTGCAGAGTGCTCCGTCTGTCTTCCAGAAATTTGTCCCTCCCTTCCTCCTTTCCTTACGTGGTTTTCTTTGGTTAATAACACTAAGCAGTTAATGCGGCATTATGATTTGTTGTCAAGAGGAAGCCTGAACAGTGCTTGACCCCCCACAGATCACCGGTGATTTAAAGTGGCAGTCTAAATTGTACACATTAGCCTGGGCTACAACATTTAATAGACCCATAAAACAGAGTTACTTCAAAGAATAGCTAGCTCAGAAGCAACATTCAGAATATAAATGTAAGCATACCTCAAGGGGGGGGGGAGCATTATTGGCTAACAAATATGGTCTAGCATTAAATTCTTGGATAATAACCTTTTTATTTTGTTTTGTTTAAATGAGGAAAATTTCAGAGCATTGCCAGCTGTATATGAGAGTAGTTATTACTCACCCAAAAGGCATTCAATGTGTGGTGATCTGTGTAGTCTATTTTTTATCCCACTTATAACCCATCATTTAAACCAGCCAAAACTGGCCCTCATACACCATGTCCAGTAGAAGAAAGGAACACAGGTTAGAAAAAAATGAAATGGCATTTCATTGCTTTAGATTAGAAGCATGATGTTTTCTAACTATTGTCTTTAAAAAAATTCTAGACATATTAACTGGTAAGAATAACCAATCATATTGTTATGATAGAGGCAATTCATTTAAAATCAATGTTAGCTTTACTGTTGCCTTCTTTAGATGCTGGGTTGTAGTTAATGGGTATAACTGAGTTATAATAAATGTTGTAGTTAATAAGATCATTAATAAATTATTTCTATATGAAATTTTCATGAAATTGTTGTTTGCCAGCAGAAACAGTATATACTGTAATATAGTTAGTATTTGTTTAGCTCATTTACTGTTCAAAAAATTAACTCCACAAACATGCTTGCAGTAATTCTTAACAAATGCCATATAAAGTGGGATAATATGATTCCATCTACACTGAAGCTGGAGAGGGCACTCAGTATGGTATAGCCTGATCTTATCAGATCTCAGAAACTAAGTAGTGTTGGTGCTTGGATGGGAGACCACCAAGAAAAATTCTTCAGAAGAAAACAATGGCAACTCACCTCTGCTTCTCACTTGCCTTGTATAACAATTTATGCTTTATCTTTTTCTTGGCTGAGTGGCTTCTCCCCCCCCCCCCACTTCATTTCTCTGTCCCAACCAGTTGTTTAAATGTATATAGGTATCTGCTTGCTGACCCATTTGGATATAAACTGACCTAAAGAACTAAGAGACCAACTGAAAACTTTCTTTTGTCTTTGTGTAATAATGGCATATGAGAGGGTTAAAGTATTAGTTATGTTGTTGCCCAGCAAGGCACTGTACGTGCTCTTATGAACTTTTAATGTTCATAAGTTTGAACTTTGGACTGCGCTAAGTGTATGCTTAAAGGACCGTATTGTGATGCCAGCCGCAAACTGCATACATGTCCTCTTACCTGCTGCAAGAGGTTCCAGTCTATGCCTGACTGCCAAGAAGCACACCTCTGCCATTGTTCACACAAAGCTGAGAACTCCATTGCTCAAAGGTGTTTCTCTCGACTTACTATAGGTAACCTCCCCCCAACATACTTGTGGGATTCCATACATTCCAGAGAGATGCTGAATTTTGGATTGTGAATGAGGTTGCTTGGCAACTAATCCTCAACCCATCAACTGGCCAAGCTAGGGCCATCAAGAGACAATAGGATGGCTCAGTGACTCATCGCAAGCTTGCCCAGGTGTCAGTTCTGTCTAGCTCCTAGAGTCTCAATATTGACCACCCCCCAGCATCTCTTCCTCTTTGTCCTTTAACCAATGGTAGGGCTTGTAGGGACGGACTACCTGGTAGGTGTGTTAGGGGGATGTGGCCCGCACTGCCAGCCCCCAAATCACCTAATAAAAGAGGTCGCCTACCATGCGGCCGGTCTCTTGAGCTTCCACGACCCCTATCTGCTTTTACCCCTCTCAAGTCCAGCTTGCTATCCCAGTACCCTCCCTCCATCTTTGATCTCTTGAGTCTGCAGCCAGAGAGAAGCGTGGTTCTGCCGGTTCAGAACACATTCCCTATTTTCCTCTCAATCCCTCAATTCTTCCTTTGGAATGGACAACCCATCTCCAGGACAGGTAAAGTATTTCCCAACCAGTGAATCTCCTGCTCATGTGAAAGTGCTATTTCTCTATCTAAGTTTCTTAGGAACTATGTGTTAGTGTGTGTGTGTATCTGTTTTGTGTGCCTGAGAATATTATTCAGTAAAAACTATTTAAACTGACCTCTGCCTCAGTGCCTATTTACTGGGAATTCCTGGAGGGGGCGGGACCTTGGTATAGTTGGCTGTAACCTGGTTATTTGCCAATTGCTAATCTTAAAACCAGAGCAATTAGGCTAACAATATACTGTCTGTTACACCTTGAAAGCCCCTTGCTGGGGTCTATATAAGCTGACTGTGACTTGATGGTGTATGTAAACTGAAGATGGGGGCAGGAGCTAAGGCAGAACAGCTTGCTTAAGTGTGGGATTGTGGCTGAGATGAGACTGGAACTGGCTTCCTTCCAGATTTTGACTCAGTGCTATCCTAAGCAGAGTGCACTGATGGACAGGGGTCATTTCGAGCAGGAGCTCAGGGGAGCTCAGCTCCAGGAGTTGGTGCCAAACCCCCCCCCTTGCGTGCGGGGGAATGCCTGTTTGGGTCATGGCTGCAGCAAAATGACCCTGTCCCCTGGAAAGATCCTTATTCCTCCGACCAGCCTTCTGAAGGCTTCAGCCACCACTGAAGCTATCCTCCCAGAACAGTGGTATTTCTAAGGCTTGGATTAGTAGCTGTCCCCTCTCTGCCAACTTTTTTTTTCTCTCTCTCTCTCTCCCTCTCCCTCTCTCTTCTTTCTTTCTTGCCTTCTGACATACTTCCGATGATGTCAGGTGGTGTAGCATATGCAAATAAGTTATGCTAATTAGTTATGCTAATGAGCTCCTGCACCTTTTCTTCTATGAAATGACCCCTGCTGATGGAAGAGTGTAACGACGGATGATAACATTCAAGTCCAATAGCACCTTAGAAATCAACAATTTTTTCCCAGAGTATAAGCTTTCATGAGTCAAAGCTTACTTTCTCAGATTCACAAAAGCTTATACTCAGGAAAATTTGTTGCCAGTTTGAATGCCACTGGATTCAAATTGTGTTCCTCTACTAGAGACTTATGCAACTAGCCAACTGAAATTATTTGCTTAGGATGGCATTGTTAGCAACTGTAACTATGCTATGTGATTTTCCAAACACACCCCACGTTATTCACAGACTAACTTCATATTAACAGGGCAAGCCACAGTGTTTGAAAAATGAATTATTGGTCACTGTTTATGAAAAATACTGGAGTCGGGAGGCCAGTTGTAGTGAAATCAGCATGGTAGTTTATTATGGGTCAGTCTCGAACATGCAAACCCTGGGCTCAGGGCCCTCTTTTATTCCGGTCAGAGGCACACCCCCTACCTCATCCAGATGTCCTGATAGGACCTTAAGATAGTGGTTACAGTTCATAGGTTCCCAGGGAAAACCTAGATACATCATTGGTGGTCATTTAGGATCCAACCGGCTATTGTTCTACCTGGCCGAAGCTCAGGTAGATTCAGGCATGTGGCGAATGTCCATGTGGCGGTCGCCATTACTAGAGCACATGGTGACTGTGATATTAATACACAACAGTTTACATTAACATTCTATGTATGTCTCTGATCTATCCAGCAGTGATGAGCTAGTTCTTATGCTTACCCAGCTAAGGATATAACACACAAAGTGCTGAAGAATATATACAACCCTTTTCTCATAATGTGTGCTGAATATGTTCTGCATGTACAGTGCATAAAATCTCTTTGTTTTTCTTTCAGGCGAGGAAGGATTGTGTCAATTTGGTCATGAGTACATATATAAATAAGCACAAAGAACCTGCTGCATGTTACATGGTGTTCCTGGAAGTGCATTCTGGATCATAAATTGCCTTTTTAAGGTCCTCTGGGAATATGTTACTCTTGTAAGAGAGTTGACAAAGGTGTTAAACAATCCACGCACCATTAGCTTTGCTACCATAATATTGTGAAACCTCTGACATCAAAAAGCCATAGACAGTTTGGGCAATGGGGAAACATTTGATTTTGCATGAAGAACCATGTATTTTCACAAGGCTTGCAGCCACCACATTGCTGCGACCAATCAAATTAAGCAATCTCGGTTCTGCTCCTTAGCTTTTTATGAAATAGATTGGTGGGACACGTTTCAGAAGTGAACCATAATGACTTCTTACAGTTTCGACAAGGAGTCAGATTTACAGTTTCATAACAGAACACCATTGTTCAAAGTAACACATTCAAGCAAAAGCATATTATAGGTTCCCTTCTTTTCTTCTAAACCCAAAATTATCTTTTCTTCTCAATTATAAAAGTAACAGTTTGCAGGGCTTTATTTCAAGTCACAAATATTTTAACCAGAACTCCCTTAGAGAGAGAAACAGCTTTACAACCAGCTGGTGCTAGGATATATTTGGCTTTCACAGCCTGGACTCAGCTACCAGCTTAGAAACTCATAAATACTTACAAAAACAATATGGTGTATAGTATGCATGATTGGGAAAGTCCTAAAACAGACTTTGGGGTAGAGAGAGTTTTGGCACTGCTCTTTACAACTAAGAGGGGGTTTGATTTGGAGGTTTCTCCTAAAATCCTTGCGTTTATGGAAGTCTTTGGAAAGTGAAATTCTAGCTATATTGTGCAGGGAATTATGGCAGAGAAGGAAGGAAAGCTTACTGAAACACCAACATAATGATAATATCCCTTTTCCAGGTGAACTACCTTACCTTTTGAATGACTTGCAATACATCATAGATGAACACAGTAATATTCTGGTGCAAAAGTGAGTGGGGTTATGAGTGTGATGAATATATGTTTGTAATCTTTTGAGTAAGCTCTCAAGACCTGTTTCTGTTTCCCTCCTCAAGGCCTGAGAGGAGCCTCACTTTGGTCTTGTTCTCTTTGTGTTTTGAGTACAGTTTTCCAGTGCATGCATTTTCTATAAGTAAGAGTTCTGTCCCAGCTGGAAACAATAAAGAGACCTATTATGGAAGGCACTAGAGTCTTCTGTGAGCTGGCAATTGTGCAGGACCAGTTGTGACAGACCAGTTAGGTTCCACCTCTCCCTAAGAGTGGCCAGTGGAAGCTGATGGAATGTTGGTGGGGGAGACAGTGGAAAAACAGCAGTTAGTTTTGTAGAAAGGGAGTCTGGCTGAGTGAGGCCATGGAGAAGAGCAGTTTAATGCTGACAGAGGGGGGGAAATGGAACAAAGGATCCCAAACACTGGAATAGGAAAACAGTTCAAAAGTTCAATTTTATTTATTTATTTATTTTATTTCTGCTTATATCCCGCCCTCCCTTCCTTTCGGAAAAGAAATTTTGTAACCTGTACCTGTTCCGGAAAAGAAATTTTGTAACTTGTACCTGATCTATTCCAATGTTATGTTCAAACTCTAAATAAAAGTTAACTCATTGTTTGTTTAATGCTGTGAGCTGGTTTCTCAGGGAAAGAAGCACACACACACAAGCTAAGATCTCAGTTAAGATGTATTTTAGGATACAGTTCCGGAAACTTTGCGAAGAATGGCGGACGCCTCTCACTGCACCAGCGGGAGAGGCGATCCGTGCCAGGCGGGAAGAAGGGGTTCAGGACAGGTGCCTGGGGTGGCACAGAGGAGGCCTCTCTCGACGGTGGCGACTGTGAGATCGAGGCTCCTCTCATCACCCCCATAGGTTCCCCCACCTAGGAAGCCGCAATGGCTACAGTGCAAACCCAGAAGCAGCAGAGAGTATGAAGCGAAAGAAGCAGAAGCTCCCAGATACGCAAGGTGAAAATGTGAGTCTCGAAGTAAAATAAAGCAGAACCAAGGGGGAACGCGGCGGGCGGAGGAAACCCCCCCTCTCCTTTTTGTATCAGCGTACTTACGAGGCTCTTTCCACAGCGTTACTGAGGAATAAAAGCTTGTATGGACTGCTAGAAGGCAGGATCGTGTACTTGAAGATATAAACTTTAAAAAGATATAAGTGCTGGTTGAAAAAACATTCCTTCTGTCCATCTTATCTAACTGTAAACAATACAGCGGACTTAACAATGGCGGGGAAACCGAAACCTTCCCCCAAACTAGCAAGTTCAGCTCCGAGTTCAAAGGTTGATACCACAGAGATGACCACAATTTTCTCCTCGTTATTGCGACCTCTAGTGGACCAAATGACGTCTCTTAACACAAAGATGGACAAAATGCAGCTGGAACTAAAAGAGTCGAATAAAAACACAGAAAAGTTGCAGTGGGACCTCATGGAGGTAAAAACGTCAGTAAAAAATCAAGACTCAAGATTACAAAAAGCAGAGAAAGACAAGGCTCTTCATCATGACCAACTTCTAAGACTACAGATGGAGCGTGTAAGTTTCTTCCTAAGACTTCAGAATGTGCCAGAGAAGAAAGGAGAAGACCTTAAAAGCTTGCTGAGTGAAGCGCTGGAACCAGTAACAGGTTTAAAAGCAGAAGCTTTAAAAAGCGATATGGACATGGTCTATAGGACCTACCCAGACTACATTAAAAAGAACAGCCTGCCTGGTGAAATCATGATAAGGTTCTCCAAAAAATCTACAAGAGATGTGGTTTTAAAAACCACAAATAAGACGGTTCTGAAGATCCAAGAAGAAGAGGTGAAAGTTCTGAAGGACATTCCATTTGAAATAAGGAAAAGAAGAAAAGCCTACAGAAAACTAACAACCTGGCTTCGGTCTGAATCTATCATATATCGTTGGAATACTCCAGAGGGACTAAGCTTCAACATCAAAGATAAGAAATACAAAATTGACTCTGTTGACCAAGCAAAAATATTCATGGAAAGAAGCAAAGACAAGAAAGCAGGAGGAGACACAGATGGTTCACTGGCTTCACAAGAAAGCATATATGAATTTGACAGTTCAAAAAGTGAAGATGAATCTGACTCGGAAAAAGGAGCAGCAGCCCCAAAAATACAAGTTGAGACTGTAAAAACAAGAAGAGGACGAAAGAAGAAATGATTGTATAAAAATGTTTTATTAAGCTTATGCACTAATGGGATCTATAAAAAGTATTGTTAAGCATATTTCTTTAAAGTATGCATACCTGCCAAATAGCTTTTTTAGTGGAAACAGTAACAAAGTAATAAGCTGTAAACCATGGTCTTAATTAAGCTTCTTATTTTTTTTATTAACTTGATATAATTAAGCATTTCATAAAGTATTCTCTGTATAAGGTATATGTAGCTTAGTTTGTAGCGTTGTAGAAATAGAAAGTAGATAAAATCAATATATTTTTTTTTTTTAAAAAAAGATGTATTTTAGGATACAGATCAATGGTGGCAGCATGTGAATGTTGCAGTGTTTGGGTCCCTGAACATTGCAGTGTGAGTCCCCAGCCCCAATAGCTGTGAGCTGTCTGGGTGAGGGGTGATCATTAAAGGGGCAAGGTTATTCTGTCTGTCAGTGACTGAGGACAGATTGGAAGTCTGCCGCGCCTCCATGGTGTGGCAGACTAAGGCGGGGGGAATTTCCCCCGCAGCGCGGCGTTCGCACGCCGCCGGAAGGAAACCACCCACAGCGTTCAGACTACGGGCGGCTTCCTATGGCAGCGGGTGGACGCCGCGCGGCTCCCCCTCCCCGCGCACGTTCACACCCGCTCCGGCGGGTGGAACGTGCGCCGCAGCAGCCGAGCACCACTTTGAAGTGGTGCTCGGCTACTGCGGGAGGAGCGCGGCGCCAGACGTGATGCGTCCCGGCCGCCTCCTCGGGGCAGATGCGGCCGAGACTGCCAGTCTGTCCTTAGCCAGTGCCTCTGTGAGTAAGAGGAAGGACCTGGTATGTGAAATGGTCATGGCTGTCTCTATATATTAAGAGGCAAGATGGGTAGTGACGTGTGACTGCTTGACCTACCTGTAATGCCGAACCTGTGGGAGAAAGCAATTATAAAGGATGATAGGCACTCTGTGTGAATGAGAAAGCTCATCACATAAGATTACCAGCACCCACCATGCCTCAGAGGATACTACAATGGGTAAAGTCCCATAGCATAATCTGGTGTATAAAGAGAGGAGCACAAGCAGAATACAGGAACTATGATGCAAGTGATGGCACTTGGACAGCTATATATGGCATAGGTCAAATTCAGGTGAACTTTACACTCACTATGTGGCATTTATATAATTAAGAACATTAGTACCATTTTATAGTTCAGGAACATGGAAACACTGGGGCACAACAATAAGAGGCCTTCTTGGTCACAGCACCAAAATTATGGAATCCCCCTCCCCATGGAGATTTGTCTGTTATCTTCTATCATTGTCTTCTGCCAGTGGGTGATGACTTTTCTGATTTGTCTGGTGTTCTCTCACTAATTCTTATCCTGTTTGTGTGTTTATATGTTTTCTTCAAATTGTTTTATGTATTTATAGGTTCTTTAATCTTGTTTTAATGTTTTTATTGGTCAATGCCTTGAGGATTCCAAGTTGGATGGAAAGACAGCTTTAATATATATTGGCACTACGTAAATATCAGTATGCATAGCTTAGAATTTTTAAACCAAAACAACTACAAAATAATAATAAAAGGTCTCGGAGCATATGCAAGTGCTTTTTCCTCACCATTAAGCAGAAGCTGGTTTACCATCCCCATAGAATTAAAACATATGGTTCACACTCTGATAGCATATCTTCCACATGATAAAATAGTTAAAAGAGGATACAGTTAGGATTATCAGCCTCCATGTGGTAGTAGGCATTGTCCCACTTTCAGTGCAGGCTTCTCTTTGCTTTCCTTCAGACAATGGGAGGAAAACTGGGGACTGGGGGAACCCAGATTGTGTACACTGTGCTAGTTTTTCCAGTGAAATCCTGGGAGTGACATCACAGCCACCCAGTGATGCTCCGGGAATTCCCCAATTCTCTATGGCCTATACCATAGATATTTGAGAATTCCTGTCATTTTCAGGTGAATGTGACTTCTGGAGTTTCACCAGAAGTGATGTCTCAACACATGTGATGCTGGGTTTTCAAGAACCCATCCTTGCAAGGTCCCTGTATTTGTGGGGAATGGGTTGACAATCCTAGATACAGTTTAAAAAGAGATTCTGGTGAGTAGCTGTGTTGGTCTGAAACAGCAAAACAAAGTTTGAGTCCAGTGGCACCTTTAAGACCAACAGAGTTTTATTCAAAGTATAAGCTTTCATGTGCACACACACACACACATCTTCAGTTACAATGAAATGGAAGTTACCAGTCCATACATATTGGTAGAGGGTGAGCAGTAAATTAGCATACAACATAATGAAGATGTTTAACAGATTCAAGGACCAAACAGGAATAACAAGCTTAGTTTTTATTTATTTATTTATTTATTTATTTATTTTATTGGATTTATATCCCTCCCCGCAAACGGGCTCAGGGCGGCTTCCATGGGCCAAGGGCCTAAATATTACAATACATTAAAACACATAAAATCCATTAAAAACATTCCAAGAACTATAATTAATACATATTTAAGCTTCCAATAATATAACTTCTGGCGACCTAATGGCAGATCTGAGCCCCGAGCCATCTTACTTGGGCTGTGCTGAGTCAGGGTCCATCACAGCTGGTTGATATGATGGGTGGAATCACCGGCCTAACCGGTGTCTCCGGTGGCGGCTCCTATTCAAAGGCCTGGCGGAAGAGCTCCGTCTTACAGGCCCTGCGGAACTGCATGAGGTCTCCTTTGGGAGCTCGTTCCACCAGACAGGAGCTGCCACCGAAAAAGCCCTGGTTCTCATTCTGGTGAGCCTGGCATCCTTTGGACCTGGGACACTAAGTCGATGATCTGATCCTGACCGCAGTGCTCGCTGGGGTATATATGGAGAGAGGCGGTTCCTAAGGTATGTTGGACCCTGGCCATATAGGACTTTATAGGTAAGAACCAGCACCTTGAAGCGAACCCGGTATGCTATAGGCAGCCAGTGCAGCACCGCCAGCACAGGCCTGATGTGGTCCTACCTTGCAAGACCCATCAACAGCCTGGCCGCGGCATTCTGCACCAGCTGCAGCTTCTGGATTTGAACCATGTAAAGAGCCCCATGTAAAGAGCGTTATAGTAGTCCAACCTCGAGGTGACCGTTGCATAGATCACTGTGGCTAGGTCGTCGCGGTCGAGGTAGGGAACCAACTGCCTCGCCAGCTGTAGGTGGTAAAAGGCCGACTTGGCAGTGGCTGCTACCTGGGCCTCCATTGACAAGGAGAGATCCAGGAGCACTCCCAGACTCCTAACCTGTGACACAGGCACCAACGGTGCCCTGTTGAAGCTTGGGAGCGGGACCCCCCGCCCCAGACCACAACGCCCCAGACAGAGGACCTCCGTCTTTGCCGGGTTCAATTTCAGCCTGCTTGATCTGAGCCAATCAGCCACTGCATGCAACGCCTGGTCTAGATCGTCTGGGCCGGAGTCCGACTGGCCGCCCAACATCAGATAGAGTTGGGTGTCATCTGCATACTGGTGACATCCCAGCCCAAACCTCCGGGCAATCTGGGCAAGGGGGCGCATATAGATATTGAACAGCATCGGGAAGAGCACCATCCCCTGAGGCACACCACAATCAAATGGGTGCTTCATGGATTGCTGCTCCCCTAACACCACCCTTTGTTCCCGACCTTGGAGAAATGAGACGAGCCATTGCAAGGCCCGCCCCCCTATCCCCACGTGATTACCTTTGTTTGGATTTAATTCCAGGTGAAAATATAGTGAAGGAAATAAATATATCAAAATGGGAGATTGATGGACAGATGTATCCTTAATTGTGGAATGCTGAAAGTAATTAACTGAGACCCTGCCATTACACTCCATCTGCCTCCTCTCAAGCATGGAGGTGACCTTACAGCATCTTTTTCTTTGCAGTGGGACAACTGGCTGTGTAGCGTTATCTCCTTTGTCTCCAGACCAGAGATATGCATTCCAATCTACCATTCCAAATTACACTATAACCTACTATTCGTTACACTGCATTACAATCTACAATTCTAATTTACTATTCTAACCTACTATTCTTGACTTCATCAGGTGGATAGTTTAGTTCCAAAAAAGTTTGTTGTAGATCCCTCAGGTGTGTCTGTAGGATTGGAACAGATGTGGCTGTAGCATAGAGCCTGGCTGTATACAATGGATCATTTGGAATGTTTAGGATGGTACGACTACACCATCTCAGGCTTATTCACATGCTCAACTTCTAACATTGTATATGCCATTAAATGACAACAATGACCTTCAGTTCTTTACACAGGGCAAAACAAGTCAAATCCTATGTCAAACTAGAAATGGACACAAATCTGACATCAAGAATCACAAGACTGAGAAACTTGTAGAACACTTCAACCTTTCTGGACATTCAGTGGGTGACCTCCAAATTAGTAGCTGTTTTATTGCAAAGGAACTTCAGGAACAGACTAGAAAGGGAAATTGCTGAGTTGCAAGCTATTACAACACTCAGAACAATGGAATCCCCAGGACTTAGCAGTGGTATTGGTTTTTCATCTCACTACCTATGCTAACCTCATCTAGTCCTTACATCTGTATTCTCACCAATCCCCCAGAAGAGACATAGATCCCCTTTTTAAAAAATTCTTAATTGGGATAGTAGAATTTCTTAATTCAGAATCGTAGGTTGTAATGTAATTTGGAATGGTAGATTGGAATGTATTTCTATGATCTGGGGAGAGGAGATAACTCTACACAGCCAATCAAAGAAGTAGTTGCTGTAAGGTCACCTCCTACTTGAGACAAATGGAGCATAATGGCAGGGTCTCAGTTAATTACTCTCAGCATTCCATAATTAAGGATACATCTGCCCATCAATCTCCAATTTTGACATATTTCCTCACTATGTTACCCCCAGAATTAAACCCAAACAAAGGGTAACCATATAAACTAAGCTTGTTATCCCTGGCTGAGGACAGACTGGCAATGTGGAGTGGGAGGAATGCGGAGGGAACTGCTGTGGGGGGGAAATTCCCCGGGGCTGGCCGTTCACACCGGCCAGTGTAGTGCACAGTGGTGCCGATACAGAGCGTTCAGACTGTCGCGGAGCTGGCTCCGCAGCTCACATGGCTCCGTTGCGCTGGTGGTGCATATGTGCATATGCGAAACGGCAAGAGATGGGGACAATGGGCTTTCCATGCACTTGCTATGCACTTTCTAACTTTCTATGGTCTATTTTGAAAGTGCACTCAAGGTTCATTCACTATCTCTCTCTCTCCCCCCCCTCTCCCTTTTTTCTATTTTTTCCCTTTCATCTGTGTTTCGTATATGCACACATGCGTAAAACTCCGTTCCAGCGCGTTCACATTGCCGCCTCCGGATGCCTCCCGCTTCTTCTGGTTCAGACTGCTTGGAAGCGGGAGGTATGCGGAAGACAGCCCCTGGACACCGGTTTCTCCCGGTGTCCTGTTAAAGCGGATGGAAAATGGCTTGGAGACGGGTAAGTGCGAAACGGAGCTGATGGACAGATGTGCATGTCTGAACAGGCTCTCTTCTTCCACTTCCGAAGCGGGGCTGTCCCGCTCCAGATTGCCAGTCTGTTCTCGGCCCCTGTTTGGCCATTGCATCTGTTAAACATCTTCATTATGTTGTATGCTAATTTACTCCTAGCCCTCTACTTATATGTATGGACTGGTTACTTCCATATAACAATAACTACCAATAACAATTAAGGCCCTTTATATTAACACCACAGCCTGTGATATATTGGACATTAACTGTGGCCATGCTTTGTCATTGTTTTATCATGCTCTGGTGGGATGTTATCACCACCAACACTTTACCAACATTTTATCTGTATTTGTGATTTGCTACGCTTATGAGTTTTATTATCTCGTATTGTGTTTTAATGTGTTTTAATGTATTTTACCTTTTACTGTAAGCCACCCTTAGCCAGCCCTGGCTGGGAGGGTGGAATATAAATCAAAGTAAATAAATAAATAAATAAAATCTGAAGAGGAATGCGTGCAAACAAAAGCTTATATTTTGAATAAAACTAAGTTTTAAAAGACTTATTGTTTGTAGGAGAGGCCATCTACCTCCTGGTGGTGTCTGGGAAGAAGAAGCTGGGCTGTAGTTAGGAGTTCTTGAAGTTAGGGTTTCTACTCCCAAGTTATATGTAAATAAACCTCTTGAATTTCTTGACATATGATTGGGACTAGTTTTTCTTGGAACCCAGAGTAACTTCCTAAATTCCAATGGTAACATCCCACACAGACTGAAATGTTTGTACCTCTGTCTTTAGAAATTAAGCATTGGCCCACACTCCACAGCTACATTTTCAAGAGAATGCATACATTCTGTTCCCCTCCACCAATAATATGCGGCCCATTTCCAGTAACTCTTCTCAAAACAGGTTCTTGGTTTGTCTCGGGTGGATCTTGTGATCAGTAATTACAGTGTTGTTGTTTTTCATTGCCATAATAAAGAAGGAGGAGGTCCCCACACTTATTGAACCAGCGGGCACTGAAGAATTTCAGAAGAGGTAGTATGGCACACCAAAACAAAACGGGATGCGGCCTATTCCAAGGCAATGTTCATGAGGTCAGGTTCCAATTACAAAATGTTGGAGATTCCACAAAATGTTAGGTGATTCCTAGCCTAGCATTCTATGACAGTAGCAGCTGTTTCCAAATTGATGCCTCCTGGGCTCTTCCGATGCACCTTATGCACAAATAAAGTGGCAGAAAGCCAGGATTGGCTTTTTACTTTGGAGAAGAGGTGCCTTGGGGAAGAAGCAAGTGGGCACCAGGGAACACTTTGGATGAACAGGGGGTTGGAGTAGATGGCCTGTATGGCCCCTTCCAACTCTGTGATTTTATGATTCTATGTCACCATGATACTTACATGTGGCATCTTGGCTATCATTGATATAAGGCAGGGGTCCCCCCAAACACCTTTTCTTTTTTCTCCCCCCCCCCATAATTCTTTATTGTTTTATATCATAAAACACATCCATCACCAACACCACCCCATGTGACCTCCAGGCAGTAGATACATAAATAAAATTCCATACAATATTATATCACAATCAATCCAAGTACAACTCTATTGCTCATTTAAACTACCATCTCAATCTTATAATCACTTTAACCTCTCAATTTTCTATTAGCTGACTGATCATCCCAAATTTTTTAAACTTTCCCAAATACCTCACCATCCTTCTAAACCAGTCCTCCTCCTGTTCACTAACCTTTAACCCATTCATCCTATGCATCTTCATCGTAATATACTCTAAAATTATTATACTATTCATTTTGTCCCTCCAGTGATTAATCGTCAGTTCCTCGGCTTCTTTCCAATTCCTTGCTATCACTTGTTTTGCTGCTACTAACATCAAATTTATCCATTTACCTTCCTCTTTTATATAGACACCTTTTCTGATGCCCACCAAGCATTTTCAGGAAGTAGATTAAGCCGGATGTGGCTTGTGGCCATCAGGGCTTTGGATTGGCTGGAAGAGTTCTGATTGGCTCTGCGGATGAAGAAAACATTGCTTCAGCAGTTGCAGCAGCCATAGCATGTGGATCTTCACTTCTTAATGCTGGCTGCCCCGGGCCTTGGCCATTATCCCCCTTCCCACCCATTCAGCCTGGGGCAGCAGGAGATAGGAGACAGAAAAGCCCACTGCTGCACAAGCCAGCAGGTTTGCTCTGGTTGTGGGCACTGTACGGCCAAGCACCAGTAAAAGCCAGCTGGCCTGAACAGGGGAAGCGAGGGGAATAGGGTTGCCAGGCCTGGGTTGGAAAATATCTGGAGACTTTGGGGGTGGAGCCAGGAGAGGGCGGGGTTTGGGGAGGGGAGGGGCCTCAGCATGGTACAATGCCATAGAGTCCACCCTTCAAAGCAGCCATTTTCTCCAGGGGAGCTGATCTCTGTCAGATGGAGATCAGTTGCAAAAGAAGGAGATCCCCAGGCCCCACCTGGAGGCTGGCAACCCTAGAGGGGAAGCCCACAGAAACATGCTTTTGTTCCCAGCATTGCTGATGCAGCCCAGGAACAAAGTAAGCTGGCTAGCCTGAATGGGAAGAGAGAGAAAAGTTATTTTCCTCCCTTGTCCTGAGCACCACAGCAGGGCTGAAGGCTTTGTGGCTTTTTTTTGTCTGAGGGGTGTGTGCGGGGGGGGGGGGGGGGAATCACACACTCTTGTCATCAGATTATAATGAAGGGAGATAAGGAAATACCTGCTTGCAATCCTCCTTAAATGTTCATGTAAATTAAGACTATTTTTAATTCACCCAGCTTTGCTTATTGGTAGGCTTTGTTGCTGAAGACTATGTGTGTCTTTATTGTGGTGCTTTTATATTTTGTTCATGTTAATTTTAAGCAGTATATTTTGAGTATTGGTAATACGTATTTTGGTAATTCTTAAGAAATCATTTATGTTGCTATCAAAATCTGACCATAGTCTTTCTCTTACTTTACACATCACATATGCAATGAGCTCTGACCAGCCCTTCAGCACCAACTGTCATTGTTAAAAGAAAAAATGCAGGGTGAAAAAGTCCAGGCTCATCTAAAGCTAAGAAGAATCCAGAAGAAACACACACACCCTGGTTTGCATAAGTGAATTAGATTCCTGCAAAATAAAGACAGATACAGCCAGATGAGAGTTTCTTAAGTAGCTCATGTAGTCTTATTTTGTGTGTATCCTGGAAAATGTTTTAAAACAATATGTTAATTTTAAAAGGCCAGTTAAACAGAGCTACTGTCTGAAATGCTGAAGAGCTATATTCAGATTTATGCATAACATCACTCCTCAACCTTTTGTAGTTGGCTGAGGCTCTGCCTCCCATGACAGCCATTTTGTGGTTGGCTTTGCCTCTTGTGGACACCATTTTGTGGTTGCACCCACCACCCTGTAAGTAGTCCAAATGTGTCCGCAGGCAGAATAAGGTTGGGGGCCCTGATATAAGGTATAGAAATGGAAAGATGTTTGCATAGAACTTTGGGAGGCCAGTTGTATGCCATGCTTTTTTTGGTTAGGCCCTACAAGAGGTCCATATGGTACAAAAAGGAGAGTGGAGAATAAAAGTGGTTGGGTTAAAAAGGCAGGACAACTAGAGATTTCAAGGCCTGGTAGCCTGACCCAGGACTGAAAGGCACATCATTCACTAAAGCTGTGACATTTAAAAAGTACTCTAGGAGAAATTCATCTGAGATGCAATGAAAAATATGCTGGTGTTAGAGGACTGGGATAAACTGGGAATTTAATTTTTATAGTTTAGAGGTCTGGAGTTGATATGAAAAGTGTGCTTGAATTGGTTCAGAACTAGCGATATTTCACTGGCAGCAGCTTTTCAGTATCTATTTGGGATTCCATGGCTTTTATTACATCTATGTGACTGTCCCAAAATAACTAATATTAAGAATAATATTTTCTAGCCATTTCCTTGCCCTTCCTCAAGAAATAACATTGCAATATTTTTCAATATATTCACTCTGGAAGGTCCTTCATTAAAACACTGTTTTTCAAAATCCAGATTTAAAATTGGCAAAGAGATTGCACAGTGAAATAAGGAAACATATACCTAGGCACTGATGTAAAATAGCTTTTGAAAGTTTTCATAAATTTGTGCTAGGCAAGAGCATCTGGATTATCAGATGTCATCAAAGGATTACATTTATCTACCACTGCATGTAAAATTAGTTTCCTAGCAAAATGAAGGTGGTTACTGTAGTAACACAGTGGTTGCAGTAGAAAATAACAGTTTCTTCAGATCAGAGGTGTTGAACTCATTTGTTACAAAGGCCAGATCTGACATAAATGTCACTTTGTTGGGCTGGGCCATGTGTGCCATAAAATGTAATGGCAGGTATGGGAAATATAAACTTTTAAAGGACACAGGCAAACCCAGTTAACAATATTACTTTCTACTCGAAATACAAACATGCTCAAAACATTAATACTCTCACAGTATTTCCTTATATTATCTCCCTGATGCTTGCCCACCCCCTCATTTCCACTGCCCATTACTCATTAGCACTGGGACAATATACAGGGACATAATGCATGGCCTCTGTCATCTGGCAATAACAATAATCACCAGGTGCTCATGGGCAAGATAAGAGCTCTGCATGGGCCAGTTCTGTCCCCCGGGCCTTATGTTTGACACCCCTGCTATAGATAATTGAGCTCATATAAGGTCAGGCTACTGCATTTTAAAACAGTGACCCCAATCCAACTGTGCTGTAGTGCAACTGCCAAGGTTGCAGGCAAGGCCACTTAGAAAACCAGCAACTGTGCCATTCAGCTGTTTGGGGCAGCCACAGGATGACTAAATCCAGGCCCTTATTGCTCCTTGCAAATAACCTTCAGCATGGCTCCTGCTTTATGAATCGTACACTGTACATACAACCTTGGCTGTTGGATTAGGTTGAGAGAAACCTCATGTGCCATTCCTGTTTGCAAATGCATTTCTGTATCCAGCTTTTTAAAAAAAAATGAGTATCAAGGGATTTTTAATTCAACAGCTTCATGCTGTAGCTTCCCTTTGAAACATCTCAGAAGAAAACAGGCAACTTTAGTTTTGTGCACACCCTGACCTGGATAGCCCAGGCTAGCCTGATCTCATCATATCTTGGAAGCTAACAAGGGGTGACCCTGGCTAGTATTTGGATGGGAGGCCTCTAAGGAATACCAGGGTCATGACATGGAGGCAAGCAATGGCAAATTGCCACTGAACGTCTCTTGCCTTGAAAACCCTGTGGGGTTCCCATAAGTCCACTGTGACTCGACAGCAACAAGTTTTTTGCACAGCTCTTCCCCCACCCTAAAAACTCAGCTTTTAAAATAGAACTGAAACAAACCATTCTTCCTCACCATGGCATTCTTGGGACAGTGGTGCTGGGAAGACACAGAGATCTCTGAAGGGACTGATGATGCTGTGAAGAATGTGACCATGGGTGACAGAGCTGGAGAGACAAAGATGGGGACAGGCAGAGCAACCTGTGGGCCACATGTGGTCAGGATCTCAACAGCAGGGTGCAGGCCCATAGATACAGTGGGGCATTTTGGGGGTTGGACTAGATGACCCTAGAGATTGCTTCCCACTCTATGATTCTATAATTTGGGGGCCCTGCCCCCTTAATTAAAAGCCCTGCTTCATGAAAAGCCATGCCAGAAACCTTATTTTTGAGGAGAGGCACACTGCTGCCTGCTGCTGGCAGCGGCTTGCCCTCGGGCTTCCCTTTCCCTCCCACGGTGGAATTGGGGAGGGGGCATCCTGAGAACCAGAAAAAGACAGGGCAAAGGGCATTTAATTTCCTTCAGAAAGCATTTAAATGTCTTTTGAGTTCCTTTCCACAGGGCAAGAAAACTTAGGGCACTCAAGAGTGGCATCTTCAATACATCTCCAACAATTTCCCTTTCTGCTAGCCCAGTCCTGCTGTATACCACCTAGGCCATGGTGAGTCTTTCAAAAGCATCCCTATGAGCCTTTGGGAAATATGCAAAAAAATTTAAAAGTCCCTGGAAAATAGTCCCTGGACACTTGGAATGCTGGCACCCGATCGTCCCAGAAAATCCTGCATATATTCAGAATTCCCCCCCCCCCCGAGATTTCCCCCTCCCCTGGTTTTCTGAAAAATCCCAGATATCTTTGGGATGTCAAAATATACCTAGAAAATACTGATTAGGCATTTTCAGATATATTTTCTGCTCAGATGTATCTGAATGCACACCCCTATTCTTGAGAGGGCAAGGGAATGGAGCCCTGACCCCCACCCAGCCTATTAAGGGCTGCTTCGCTGCAAGTGCCCCGACTCTCTACAATCAAGGCCTCTGTCAACTGTCCAGTCACAGAGACAATCTTTTTTCATGTGTCTGGAAAGACAATGAGTGTATACTGCAGGGCATAGCTCTTAGACAAAAATTGCAGCCCTAAGAACATTTTCTTGGAAGTAAGCACCATGGAATAAACTTCAGTAGTATTCTGATTAGGCCTGCTTAAGATTGCTTTCAATATCCTGTAGTATGTTTGGTGGTATCTGGGAGTCTGTAGTTATGTATAATAAACAGTTGCTTTTCATAATAAGATGAAATTTGCATGCCCTTTGTATAGGGGACTATGATGTCCTTCATGATGTCAACCTGCTACATGGAATGTTTTTTTTTGGGGGGGGGGGGGGGGGGTTTGGTTAGGAGAATGGTGGTGCAGGCATCACTGAAATCCTGGTGGAATTTTTCAAAGGTCTCCTTTTCTTATGTCTGTAGTTTTCATCTAGGAAGAAATCTGCCAGCTATGCCCTTTTGGCATTTTCATATGTAAAACAGGTCTTTTGCACAAGAGAATAAATAAATACAAAATAGACACTTAAAATGGTTACAATCAGAAGCAAGTGGGAGAGCACTTCACTCCTTGGAGCTCATCAGCAAATCTGGAGAGGCAAGCAATCCTTGAAGTGCCTAACTCATTCCAGAAAGTAATTGTCTGACAGGTGTTTGTTTACACTGTTGATATTGTTATGCCTGTGCACCATGAACGTCTGATAGTAAAGAGTGGATTACATCCTCTCTGATTAGGCTGCCTATTCATTTGATTGGATGATGCATTCATTTGTGCTCTGGTATTCTTGTGACATGTCTATTAGTGGGACATCCAGTAAGACTGCTTTTTCCTTGATTAGTTTATTTACTCTATTTTATTGCATCCTTGTTTATCATCACTGCGTGAAAGAGAGGCTTGAACATCTGACCTCTCTCAACATCTATTATATATGATAACCTAAGCTTTACAAGTCCCTGACATAGAGAATCACACCTGATACCAGGCCTCTCTCTCTTTGCTCAACTCCCCCCTACCAGTCATTTTCTGGATATAGTTGAGGGAAATGATTTTCTTTCTTTCCATTACACCCGAAGAAGTGTGCTTTGATTCACAAAAGTTCATGCTGGAATAATTGTAGTTAGTCTTTAAGGTGCCATTGGATTTCTGTTTTGTTTTGTTACAATAGACTAATATGGCAACCTCTTTAGCTGTAAATTAAGTGCTTAATGTTTTCTTAAGAAAGTGCATGCATTGTTTGCCGATCCTCGCCCCAAGATTTTGCCACTGGAGTCACTGCACTCTCAGGAACAGCATTATGGTGGAGTGCATGGGAGGGGGGGAATTGGTGAAAATAACTGACTCCCCTGTTAACAAAATTTAAGTGTCCTTATGTTTCCACATCACGGTTGTATTCAGGACAGACTTTCTTCCAATGATTTATCTGTTGTCATCACTTATTTAATAGCTATATTTTCCTCTTCTAGATATGTCCACCCATTTAGATGACCATGCATTCGGCAAAGTGGGATTCTATCCATGAAAGTTCATTCCACAATGAGTTTGCAACAATGAATATGCCACAATACTCTTTGTTGCATTACCTAAATTACCTGTTTCATCTGATTATACATTCTCAAACATTTAGCTTCCTCACACCCTTCGAAACCATCTGTAGGTTTTTTTGATGACACAAGAGCTAATTTTACCTTATGTTCCAAACATGTCTCTTTAGATATATGTAACATGTATCCCTACTTCTATCTACCTTGTGTTTTTTATTGCAAAGGGTATTTGCATTATATGTTGTTGTCTTATCATTCCTTATATATAGAATTCAGGAGTGGGCAGACATGTTCTGAACATTCTACATGCTCTTAAATCAGTTGGCTCCATGATGTGTCACTCAGAAGCTGTCCCTATCCACTGGCTGCATTGCCTGAGTCCCACCCACAGTACGTGCCATCAACCATTGGCCCATCAGCTGTGACTCAAGAGTATTCACATACCATTGGCTGAGTGCTGGGTCTGCTCCTCTTCCCTGCCCACTCCAGCCACTATTCCCTATCAGAATTACTGGCAGACGGCTCTCTCTCCTGACAAAGACAGTTCGCCTCCTTGGCTCGTTTGTGAGACTAACTTTTCCCTCAGTGGCTGCTGGTAGGCAACCAAGCATGGTTCTGTCAGTAAAAAGACAAAGGAATGAAACCCTTTCCATGACTTTGTGAGGAAATCATTGGGGCCAGTCCTGACTAGGGTTGCCAGCTCCAGGTTGGGAAATTCCTGCTGAGTCCTTCCGCCCCACCCACCAAATCTCCAGGTATTTTCCTGCTCAGAGCTGGGAAGCCTACTTTCCCCTCGGTGCCTGTTGCTGGTCAACGAAGCTTGGTTTTGTCAGTAAAAGGCCCTTTGCACACCTATTTTGGACTTTGGGAGAAAATTAATTGGGACCAGTCCTGACTAGGGTTCCCAGCCATGGGTGTCAACTACGGGGGGGCTCGAGGGCTCGAGCCTCCCCCGAAATTTCCCAGGGGGGCTCAGCCCCCCCGGCAAAATGCAGCGCCCGCGGGAGCGCCCGCCGGTGGCCAGTCGGCCCTCGCCGCCTCTCCTTCCCCCCCACCCCCGGCCTGCCCTCCTGCCTCCCTAGGGCGGGGGGGAGAGGAGGCGGGGACATGGTCCCGCTCGCATGGGGGGCAGTCAGCCAGCCAGCTGGCTGCTGCCGCCGAGACTGTGCCCCAAGGAGACTGCGCCCCGTGAGTCTGCCTCCCTGGGGCAGGGCAGGGCGGGGAGCGGCGGGGACATGGTCCCACTCGCATGGGGGGCAGTCAGCCGGCCAGCTGGCTGCCGCCCCCGAGACTGCGCCCCTTGAGTCTGCCTCCTGGGGGGGAGCAGCGGGGACATGGTCCCGTGCGCGCACGCTTTGCGCGCACGCACAAGAGAGCCCCCCCCCCGGGGGATTTAAAAAGTCTATGCCCCTGTTCCCAGCTCCAAGTAGGGAGATTCCTAGAGTCTATGGAAGCCAGGGTTTGGGGAGGGGAGAGGAATGCCATAGAGCCCACCTTTCAAAGCAGTCATTTCCTGGGGGGGGAGAGATCTGTTGTCTGGAGTTCAGTTGCAATACCTGGTAATCTTCAGGCTCCACCTGGAGGTTGGCCACCCTAGTCATAGCAGTCAGTGCTTCAGAGCAGGGTCTGCTAGACCCAGGCTCTTGCTGTGGAAGTTGACCAGGTGATTTTCAACCAGTCACAGACTTTCAGCCTAACATACCTCAAGGGTTGTTGTGCAAATCAAAATGGGGAGAGGAGAATGATGTAAGCTGTTTTGGTCCCCACTGCAGAGAAAGATTACTTTTCCTCCTGGGAAACCACTGTTGCCAGTCTCCAGGTGAGGGCTGGAGATCACTCAAAATTACAACTGCTCTCCAGATGGCACTGACCAGTTCCCCAGGAGAAATTGGTGGATTCTGTGTCCTTATACCCTGCTGAGATGGCACCCTCATGACAGCCAATGTGACGTAGCAGACAGGGCTTCAGAGCATGGTAAAGGCTGCAGTTGCTGGCATGGGGAGAGATGGAAAACTTAAGAGTGAGGGGAAAATAAAGGTAAGTTGATGCTTGGCTGGGAAGGAGATAGGATTGCTAACTCCAGGTAGGGAATTCCTCGAGATTTGAGGGATGGAACCTGGAGAGGGTGAGGTTTGAGGAGGGGTGGGGCCTCAGACAGGTACAGTGATATAGACTTCACCCTCCAAACCAGCCATTTCCTCCTGGGAAACCATTTTGCCAATCTCCAGGTGGGGGCTGGAGATCAGTCAGAATTACAAGTACCCTTCAGGTAGCAGAGATCAGTTCCTCTGGAGAATGTGGTGGACTCTGTGTCATTATACCCTGCTGAAGTTGCCGCAGCAAATTGACACTGAGTGCCCAAGGCCTTGGCACTCTCCCAGAGCCTCTTCCTTGAGCCTGTTGTATTTATTTCCACAATGGGCCTTATTCCTAGTCTATGCATAAAATAAAGCATGCTATAACCTATGTATAAATTTTGAGTGTGTAGTAGAATCACCTCTTCACAATGCCACCAGCATTCATGGAATAGCTATCACAGTCTGCTTCAAGGTTAATTTGATCAGGATTATTTTCTAAAGCAGGGAGGGTGGGATACAAATCCAATAAATAAATAAATAAATAAATGAGGGGAGTAAATCTCAAGTGCAGCAACTAAAGGTCTGTATTCACTTTTTAAACATCAGTAATCAAAACATCATGACCCTCTAAATGCATATGGTCTATTTGAGCATCTTCCCACATCCTAGCCAGAAGTTCTTTTGAAATCTGACAGCATGACTTGGTTACAAAGCATATACTTTATACTGCAACCATAAGGAGAATTATACCCTTCTAGGCCCATTGACTTCAATGGATTTAGAAGGGGGTAATTCTGCTTAGGATGGCACTGTTAACTACCCAAATATAGATAATCCTTTAATATATAAGGTATTGTTAAATGTTATCCCAGGTTCCTGCTATTCTTGGATAAATTTTCATCTAAGAACTATATCTGCTGACTCACTTTTATTTATGAATTTTTCAAAGTTCATATTTAAATCACACTCTGTGATGATTAGACATATTTTATTGGAGAAGAAAGCAGGGCAGCCAAGAAAGTAGGATGATAGGAGGTATTCATTTAATAATTAAGGGAAATACATGCTAATAGCTAAACATACTGTGGCAGATGGGTCTGCTCTGGCCTGCAGACCCTGTTCCACCCTATCCTCCTGGGTTTTCTCACCACCTGGGGGGGGGGGTGTTCCTCTCTCCATGTTCAACTGCCGCCACCACCTGACCTTTGTAGGAATTGCTCACTGAAAGGTTAGGACTCTGAGCTTCCCTTCTATGTTCTGAGGCATCGCCTTTACGTCTCCTGCTACCCAGCACCTAGTTACCATGGGGACAGCTTACTGCCTTGTGCACCACTGGGGGAGTAGCCACTTGCCAACTGACTGCCCCCCCGACACTCCTTGTAAATTAATGTGTCCAAGATGGTGGAGGTCTATGTGGCACAGAGAATCACTACCAGGATCAAAAGTTACAAAGTATTTATTTTTTTTTAAATGTTCATAAGCAAAGTTCTTGCACAGCACCAGACTGAGCAAGGGAATCAAAAGAAAAAGATAAAATGCAATTCCTCTGTCCCTCCCTCTATATATGCCTTGTCAGACGTTAAATTTAAGGCAGGCTCCTTAGCTTAGAAAGTTACAAATGTTTTACAAGAGTTCTGTTTACTTCAAGCCTCCTTCAGGTCACCTCCTCCAGAACTCATTGAAGATCTCTCTCTGCTTTGATGGAATCAGCTCCAAAGAGACTCCTTGCTTCCAGAAGTTTTATCATCTCTCTTTTTCCACCCACTGACCAGGTCAGATGGGGTCAAAGAAGTTTTTCCTTAAGTCTCCAAGAGTTTCTTCCTGAAGTCTTTCTAGCCTTAATTCTTTCAAATCTCTGTCCCCTGTGGGGGATGGGGATGGGGGTTGGCCCAGCCCATTGTCTCTAGCTAGACCTATTAGTATTTCTTAAGAGGTAGCTGAGGTGAAGCTGGAAAGCCATTGAACTGACTTCCCCCTTCCTGCCTGTTCTCAGCCCAGAGAGAAAAACTTTTAACACTTTTAAAAACTCCCGGTGAAAGTTTTACTCAGTTCAAACCTCCACCCAAAAATGCATTTATTCACACATACCATGCAGAACAAGAAGCAGTTTAATTAGGAGACAATATGTGCTCATGTCTAAGAGTATAAGGGGCAGTATAATGTTAAAACATATTCTAATACTCCACATTCTCCATTCTTAGATCCCAGCTGTGGTCATATTCTACATGGTTTGATGTCTCTGGTCTAAATTTTATTTTTAGTTAAGATAAACTGTAAGTCACTCTAAAGAGAAATTTGAAATCAAAGTGTCTTGAAGAAAGATCAAATAATTGTGAAAATATATCAACTGGTTTCTCTCCCTTATATCTAAAAGACTAGTTTAAGAGGCTCTAATCCATGAAAACTCATGTTAGAATACAATTTTATTAATCTTTAAGTGCCACTAGACTCTTTACAATGCTAAGCAGAATTTTACACTTCTCAATCCACTGACAGAAATGGACCTCTAAGTTTGCTTAGGATAGCATTGTTAGGATAGTGGCAGGATAACTAGAAACATGAGCAGTCATGTATATCTGGTTGGGAACGCCATTAAAGGAAGCAAATGTATTTTTATGTTTAATTTGTATGTGTAAATTAGTATTGTTTTTATAGTTTTTAGTTCCAACAACAACATCTGCCACTATTTCAGAAAACAAACTAAAAAACTTAAAACACTGTGCAAAATACTATGTGTACAAAAAATAGCAGTTTAAAAAAAATTGTAGGACACATAGAAGGACTAAATCCAGAATTATAAGTGCAGCAGAATGAGGTGGTAGAGTTCTGAATAATAGCTGCTTCAATGGAAACACAACTCTATGAAATAGAGGTGGCTACCTCAACTGAAACACAACTCCATGAAAACCATTCCAACCCATAAGCATTTACACAAAGAATGTGGTCCAAACATTAGTCACAACATTACTGATCTTCCTTTTTATGCCTTGTAGGGGGCATCATGAAGTCATTTCTGGCAAAAAAACAGAAGTGCCATCTCTGTGTTGCAGTGATGCTCTATGAATCCCACCTAGAGTGTCACTGTAATGCCAGTTTGATGTAGTTGTTAAGTGCGCGGACTCTAATCTGGGAGAACCGAGTTTGATTCCCCACACCTGCTGGATGACCTTGGGCAAGGACAACTCTCAAGGACAGTTGTCTCAGAGCTCTCTCAGCCCCACCTACCTCACAGGGTGTCTGTTGTAGGGGGGGGGGAAGGGAAAGGAGTTTATAAGCCACTCTGAGACTACAAGTGAAAGGCAGGGTATAAATCCAATCTTTCTCTTCTCTTCTCTTCTCTCTCTTCTTCTTCTCTAGTGATGCCACTTTCAGTTTTTGGCCAGAAATGATGTTACAATGTGCCCACTGAGAGCTTCTACTGCCTTGATAAGCTTCCTGCCAGTTGTTAGCCATGGGATGGCAACCCTGCTTGTGATTGTGCAAGTAAAATTGCTGGAATATGAAGAGAGATATTCCTATGGCATACAGAATAGCTTTAACACAAGTTTGGTTTTGCTTCTCTGGTAAGCAAGTCACATCTGCAAACTGGATCTAAAAATGTACTTGTGTGATGTATTGTTGCTCAGTTTTACAAATTACAGGTGGATCATTGAATCTGGATGCCTTTTCACATTCAAAGGGTTGTATCGAGACTGAGTTTCCCACCTGTTCAAGGCCTTTTTGTCAGAGGAACAGAATATTCTTCCCTCCTCCAAATATATCCATCTGATCTCCCTGAAATGCTGCTCCTTAGGAACAGCATGAGAGGCAAAGTGGGGATCTGCAGCAGGAATTGAGAACTGGTGGAAGTTACACCCCCCCTTCAGCTAACGGAAAATTTAGTATTGTACATTCCAAACTAGCAGAAGAAGTCTAGATGGAACAGGGGCATCTTTGGGATTCTGACTCAGGTTGGTGGGTGTAACTACAAAATGGCTGCCATGAGATGAAGAACCAGCCACAAAATATCAGGGAGTGAGGTCAAGCATAATTCTAATAGTATCTCTTCAACATTCCAGGCAGAAGCTCAGTTAACGGGTCTGAGTAAACCAACATAAGATTACATTAGAAATTAAGGAAAGTCTAAAATCACCACTGTTCAAGAAACGTGAATCAAACAACATTGGATGGCTTTGAAACGTGTGAATCATGTGAATCCATTTAATCTACAAACCTTAACAAAACTCAGACTACAAACCGCAACCCAACTCCATGTCTCTGGATTGCATTCACCTAACCTTTCAAATCTTTGATGGCTCCATTTCCCCATAAAAATGTAACCCAAACTTTATCTAACCCAGAAGCCTCAGAATGGACATGATTCGCCAGTCCTTTTATGTATACAAAACATTTGGCTATGTAGTCTTCCATTTGCAGTCTGAACTGGTACAGCCCAAAATGCATCATCTGAAGTGGCCAAGAATGTCTTTCAGCTCCAAATGATGGGTCAGAAAAATTGTGAAAGTTTGCAAGATACATTTAGACCTTTACAGAGTTGGAAAAACCATTCCAGTTGTACAGTACATGGGAGCCAGTTTGGTGTAGTGGTTAAGTGTGCGGACTCTAATCTGGGAGAACCGGGTTTGATTCCCCACTCCTCCATTTGCACCTGGCTGGATGACCTTGGGCAAGCCATAGCTCTGTACCCTCAAGGACAGCTTGAGAAAGCGTTCTCTCAGCCCCACCTACCTCACAGGGTGTCTGTTGTGGGGAGGGGAAGGGAAAGGAGTTTGTAAGCCACTCTGAGGGCTCCAAATGAGTGAAGGGCAGGGTATAAATCCAATCTCTTCTCTTCTCTTCTTCTTCTCCTTTGGAGAGCTTTACACCTAAGTAATTCAAACGGACCCCAGGCAATTGATATTAAACAATTCCTGAATTGGAACAGTGAACCATTTCAACTGTTCTGACACCAGTGCCTTTCTGGGACATTCTGCCCAGGCACGTCCACTTTGTAATCTTAATACTAAGTGTGTGTTCTGAGATATGAACCCAGGAATCTGCTCTTCAAAGTCTTGCCCCTCTATTTGTGAAAAAACCCTCACAACCAAGTGAGCCTTGCATTGCTGTTTCCTGTTTGGCATATCTTTCAACTTAAATAACCAACAACAGCTCAATGCTTTCTTGTTTGCAGGCAGTTCTGTTAAAGAAAACACACTGTGAGATACTAATGATGTATACTCCTTTTCCATGGCTTGCAGCCAAGCATTCTGTTCCTCTCAGTATGCTCAGAGATAATGCTCAGAGATAATGAGGTATGCTCAGAGATAATACCTCATGGTAATCTTTTGGCACCTTAACACATACATAATTTGCAGTCACACCATACCATTCTGGAGGTATTCCTTTTGTCACCCTGGAAGACACCCTAGGTAGTGGTTCTGCACTTTGCACACTCTCAGGAGCCAAGGGTGCTGGAGATTGTGCCTCCTGTTTTACTTCTGATGTGTTGCCAACTTCATCAGACAGAGGTAACATGACTGGGGAAGGTAATTGGTTGGCATGGACTTTGGACCAATTTACATCTTCGCAAAAATTGGTAGACCTACTGAAACTTAACATATAGTTAGGGTTTGCAAAGCGGTAAGACTTCATCCCTGTTCGATATCCCAAAAATGTAAGCTTCTTTGCCTTAGCACTCCCTTTCCATCTCTGCACTAGAGGGATATTTACCCACACTTTAGTGCCAAAGATTCTTAGATGACTCAAACTGGGGTTCTTGCCATATAGCACCCTGTAGGGGATGTTGTCTATGGCGTGAGACCACACCCTGTTTAGAACATAGCAGGAAGCTTTTATGGCCTGTGCCCAAAATGCTATCGGCAGATCTGCATCTGTGAGCATAGAATGCATCATGGTCTGGAGAATCCCTCCTTTTCTCTCCACAATGCCATTCTCCTGAGGACAGGACATGTTTGCAACTCTGAGCTTTATCCCTTAAGATTTTAGCCAATGGGCCAACTCACCAGACATGAATTCCCCTCCATATCTGATTGGAACATGCAGATTTCATGATTCAGCTGTTTTTGTATGTGTTTTGCCCATGTCTTTATTGTGACACAAACCTCTGACTTCTTCTGGAGTGGGTAAACCCACGTGAAACAAGAATGGTCGTCCACCAGAATGAGTACAAACCGCCTCCCAGAAAGACTGTTGGGTAATGGTCCCACAACGTCGGCGTGAACCAGAGCCAATGGCTCTTCAGTCACCCTTTCACTGTTTGGCCACAGGGTATGCATGTGATTTGGATTGTTTGCAGATATTGCAATCAAGGTATGTTTTTCAAGGTTTTACTGTCTCCTTGCCAAGTAAAGCAAGTGTTTTATCACTCCAAAACTCACATGGCCTAATCTCCTGTGCAGTAAATGTATGCAATCGCTATGTGGGCTCTTATTTATCACTGACTGTGCCTGCATAGACCCATTTTGTAGTACCTATACATTATTTGTCAGTTTGCCCACAGCTACTGTTTTATCCCCCTTGAGAATGTTACAGTACTGGTTCTTAAACATAACACTGAACCCGGCCTTGTCCAAGGCACATATACTTAGCAAATTATTTTCAAGGATAAGAACACACAGCACATTTTTAAAGCAATGATTTAAAGCGAGGAAAAACACATTGCCTTCACATATTACAGAGCGTCCATCAGCCAAACTCACATGATCCAGGGTGGAAGATTGTGTTTCTTGCAACAAACTTTTGTCCCAAACAAACATTTGAGAAGCACCGGAATCAATAATCCAAGTGGATCCTTCTGAAGACTTGTTTGCCATGACCAAAGTGGCTTGCTGACTGGATACGAAGTGAGACCCTTTTCCATCTCTGCTCCATCGCAAAGCAAAACTTCATTAAGTGGCTTGAAGACCCACAAAGAAAACATTTCTTTACTTTCAAAGCAACTGCTCCCTTGTTGCAGCTCAGCTCGCCTCCGTTATCAGCACTCATCCTTCACTCCGGCTTGGCATAGTTCCTGGGCTAGACAGCAGCCAATTCCTTCTGGAGATAACGTGCCTCCTCATCTAACAAGCGGCCGGTGATGTAAATGAGCATTAATTTCGGCTCCTCAACAGACTCCAAGGCAGTAATTACAGGGCCATATCTCTCCGATAGAGAGCTTAATATGATGAAGACTTGATCCTGTTCTAAAATCTGTTTGCCTCTCTGTGTAAGAAGCTGGAAACAGGTAGTCAGCAAGTTTAGATGAGATCTCACTGACTGCCCGGGCTGCATAACAGTTCTGTAAAGACATCTCGTCAGACATATTAAAGACCCGGCTGTCTGCAACACATAAACTGACCTGAGACTGTCCCATGCAGCTTTTGCAGTTTCTCTGCCCAACACATGAACTAACTGGTCATCGGCAATGCTGAGAATAATTGTTGCCAAGACCTTTTGGTCCCTGACAGTATCATCAGCCATCAGAGCTTGTGGGGGAGCAGCAACATAAGTCCACAATGACTCCCTCTTCAAATAATGCTCTATTCTGAGTGACCAGACAGCATAATTGTCAGAGTTAAGCTTATCAACCAGCAAGGCTGTACCTGCCTGTGCCATGTTGTACGCACTCTCAGACAAATCCTGGTTACTCACCTCCTGTTTCTCCAACTCCTCGTGGTCAGCAGGAGAAAAATCACCTCCACCAAAGGACTGTGTATCAGAATCCTCTGTGTCACTTGGCATAGCTGCAGACATCCACACAACTGCAGTCTGCAAAGCTCACCCTGCCAGCTCCAGTAGAGATTCCACAGCTCAGCACAGCAGCATCCACTCTGGTGTCCACGCAGCAATTCACAGTGGGCCTATAACCCTGATGGTGTGATAAGTAATGATGTCCTGCACCCCCCCAAGCTTTGTGCAGAGATATTTACAATTTATTAACACAATATATACACCGTCCATCAAAGTAAAGCATTTGCTCTTCAGACTGACAAAATGCTTCGCAAGGCAACTGATTCACACACTGACATACACAGCTAGGCACAGAACATATTATATACAGTACATTATCCAATCAGTAGAAGATGCTGAGTCATTGTGCTCCTCCTCTAGGCTGATGCAATATGTACAGTCATATGTACAGTCATGTGATCCCTAGCTGTCACTTTAGATCACAGTGATCTGTCTGACATGCTGTCATCTTGCTGGCATCCTCAGTTTTACATGCCGACGACACTATGGGGTTTCCCTACAGTTATACTTTTTCCTTGTGACTACTGACATATATAATACTGAATTCATCAGAGTGAAACTGAATGGGAAAAAAAAATCAACATCTGTTCCAGAACTTTGCAACATGAGTACAGACCCTGGAGCTAGTGCATAAACCCAAATATTAAATAGTCAGATTTACTATATTGTATCCTCCTCCAATTGGAGTATCTATAATGTATTGCTTGCTGGGATTAAGTTGGGGAAACCCTTCAACCATTTGTCTGAAGATTCAAAGACTGACTGCGTAAAATCCAGTGTGGTGACATGAGTTTGTTTCCCCTCTCGTCACAGTAAGTCTTCATTAAATCCTGCTGTATCGCCAATTCCTGCTGTGAAAGCCCATTAGCAGGAGTGGCTGCAGAGCTAACATGGGATTGAAATTAACCCATGTCACCTCTGTGAGACTTCTGAAGCATGTGACATGCAGGCACACACCAGGATCCTGTGAACCTGCTGATTGCCTATGAGATAATGAAAGCACTCCAGTGTAGGGGAGGAACTGCTGGAAATGGGTCAATGCTGCACGCAAAGCAGCAGCTCTGGAAAAAAATCCTTCTGGCAGCACAAAATATCTACAAAGAAATCTTGTTCTTCCTTGAAGCATGACAAATCTTCAAGAGGAAACCTTGTACATGCCCTATATCCAGTGAACTGGAGCAAAATACACAGAAGGCTAAATAGTCATATGGGCTTCATGGAGAAAATAAGCAGTTGCAGTCAAGTTACTATATACTATTCCTTTTAAAAGGACTTGCATGTAAATTAGAGCAGCAGTTACCATCCCCCCCATACCCTCTCTCATTCTTTGTTGACCATCATATTCATAGTCAGCAGATGCAGAAGCAATGTCTAGCAGATGTGGAGCTGGCTGATGCTGAAGCCAAGAACCGCTGGAATCTACACAAGTGGAGGAGATAGGTCTCTGATCCGGTATGGAGTGCAGCACATGGCTTTCAACATGAAACAGCACTCACAAGGAGGCAAAGGAAGGGTGGAAGCTCCACGAGCCATCTCTAGTTGCCTGGGATAGATTGTTTTCACAAATGCCACCTGAGAAGTAGGATAACTGAAGAGTGCATGTCTGAATCTCCTTAGCAGGTAACCTAGAAAAGGGTTTCACCCGTGATTTGCCAAGTTTAAATGAACTGTCTGTGCTGATTGTACTCTGCAACTGAGAATTGCCTGAGAGCAATGAAAGATAAGATAGAGGTATCAAATAACATCCACAGACTTGCTATAAAGGCTGATTAAATATGCACCTGCATCATGATACTGTAAGGATGGCCCTGGCTGACTCAGACTGTGCTTGTACTATGAGCGTCCCTGTTTTTTAGATTAATGATGAAAGGGGTTTCTTGTACAATTTAGGCAAGTATATCAAGGTTCCACTGCCCCAAAGTTCTACTAACATGAGCCTCAAGCAGTCCAGTGATGCTTGTTTATGGCTTGCAAGCCTCTCACTGACATTAAAGGGATTTTCCCAATGGCATCCAGATAAATTATCTCCCTCCCCCCCCCACACACACAAGCAACATAAGCATGCCATGAGATCAGACCAGAGCAAGAAAAGCATCAAGATAGGTGGGCAGAGTACCAATGTGATAGCTAGAAGATAAAGAGGAAAAAGCTGAGCCCTCTGGAAGTAAATTCTATACTCCTTGCAAGCCTTCCTATGGACAGAACATTTGCTGTATTAGAACAATAAACAGAACAGCAAGTCATGACCCTTTGTTCATATTCCAGTTTCAGAGCTTGAAGTAACATTTGAAAGGGCTGTGAGTTACAATGTTGCATGCCCATTCAGAATTATTTCATATGTCCATGCATATCTAATCTGACTGTACTTTGCATTGTTACAACCACATGTACCAGGATTCCACCAATGGCAAAATGCACTGCCTATTCAGAATCGAGGAAATAATCCAATCTCACATATGCAAAGTTGCTTTTAATAAAGGATGTGTAAAACAGGATTTGTAAAAGGTGTTAATTAACCATAGGCCTTCCAAAATCATGGAGAACTTCAGGATATAAGAATTTACTTACAAGCAGATGGGAAGCACAACAAGGGGGGGGGGGGCAGAAACCAAAGAAGCATTCAATTCTGAATAGTCGAGAGAATGCACAAAAGCTCTCCCAAGAGTTCAAATGGATTAAACATGTCCTTAATAAAAATGCTCACTTGCTGTCACTGCTCTGACACCACCCACAATGCTCCTGATACACATGGTTGCCTGTTTACATGTACTGAGGCCATGTGTTGCTCTATTCACACAAAATTACAACTGGGCTTATTGGGAGCATTGTGGGTAGCAGCTGTTCCTTTTGCTGGACTCCCTGTATGCATGGTTATAACATCTGGAAAGTGCTCCTGTGTCCATATTAATCAGGGAATGGCTGTGTATTAAATCAACTATGGAAACTGTTAATCAAGAATAACTGGTTTGTAACATAAACAACAAGAGATGTATTAGCATGATTACATGCCCAGCAAATATATGTTAGTATTTTAAAAGTGTAATATAAACCTAATAAACGTACTATTCAAGTGAATCCTACTGCTTAAATGAATGTTAATTTCCATGCAATGTAATTGAATCAACGCCTTTTCCCCAGAGCATTATGAACATTCTGATCCTGTTTGACAAACTGGATTAATCTAACTGGGTTTATGCTGTGCAGGAAAGAGCAACCGTTCTTAAACTGTGAAGTTCAGCCCCATTGGGAGACAGGTAGAATGTCAGCAGGAGTTTTCCCAGCCTCTCCTATTGTGTGTTTTCTGTTTTATGAGGGTCAGAAGTCAGCATTCGAGCCCTACCACTCCTTTCAATTAGTGCAATGTAAAAGGCAAGCAGAGGGATAATCAGTAAATCTTTTTGCTGCTTGGCTGTCTGCTCCCACAAGACCCAGCAACCTTAGTAAATTCTGTAGACTCTCCTTCACTGATGAAGTGCAGATATGACTTTTTGCTATTTTGTATTTTTATTTTCATCTCTATTTACAGTAAATCTACTTGGTTAATCATGTCAGCGGTTTACTGGCATTTGCCCCAATAGAAGGGAGGTAATCTGTCATACCTTCCAACGTCCTGCCACTGGGAATAAGTGAACCCCCAGAAATTGCATGTGGAATGAAGTGGGGGTCTGCATGTGGGATGAGGGGGGATCAACAAAATCATCTCCTTTCTGCAAGCAGGAACATAAATAGCATCCTGGACCGACTTCATATAGTAGGGGAGAAGGAAGTAAGGGATGGAATGGTGGCTGAAACAATGAATTGAAAACATGGAGAGAGGGATTGGTAACAAAGGGAGAATATGAACAAAAGCAGGATTTGGCTGCATTTGAGCTGGGAATAAGGATTCAAGGGAAGATGGGCTTTGAGTAGGGGCAAATAGTTTCTCCCTCATTCCTTTCCTTCATTGTTCCAAAAGTTCAAACTTGATCTCTTTTAAAATTCCACTTTCATAATTTAACTAGAAGAATATCTAGAACTAGTTCTATAGTTGGAATATGTGTGGTTTGGAGTAGCTTTCATTTCATTTGCATCTTACCATCGTAAGATTGCAGATGCACATGTGCGCTTTGCTCTCTAAGTGATCTTGGTGCAAATACACACACACACACATACACACATACACACCCACCCACAAGATGCTTCTACTAGCAATTTTTAAATGGCTAAATTCTTCTTTAAAATGGTGTTGGTGGTCACAGGGATGTCATCCCACTTTCCCCCCAATGGAAAAGAAACAATCCCATTTCTTTTTCAAGATGAAAACCATTCTATGATAAAACAAGGTCACACTAGTGAATATCAGGCCACATCCATTCATCACTTTTGACTTCATGATTCTTGGCAATGACTGCCATGGTTTCAAAGTGTTCAAGCTTATTAGCAAATCACAACCATTATATGCTCTAAAGACAGGGGTGCCAGCCCCTAGGTGGGAGTGTGGGATCCCCCAATTTCATGGGCTCCTTCCGCCACCAGCCAGCTGGCCAGTGGGGGAAGCCCTGCCCCCAACTGCCATGACCTAGCATGATATCCCCAGTATGATATCATATGGAAGTGACATCACCATGCTGGGGACATTGCATGGCAATGCTCTAGTATTTTTGGCAAAATTCTATGGTAACCATAGAGTCTTGCCCCAAATACCAGAGCATTGCCACGTGACCTCCCCGATGGAAAGCTCCCTCCCACCACCACCACCACCCCGCCGGTGGGAGCTCAGGACCTGGCAACCCTATCTAAAGATTATGAGTGGGCCACTGCCTAAACTGAGTCTGGCCTGATTTGAACTATACTTTCCACTTCAAATACTTCTGAGATAAAATATGTTAATGAAATATTGTGAGACAGCTTTTTCAAGTACATCTTTAATTAAAAGTATTTCCTTTTGTCTTTAAGGTCAATGGCATGGAAATTTTCAAGGTTTCAAGGAAAGCTCCTGTATTTGAGAACTGGAATGCTACAAGTAAGTCAGTGTTTTCTTCTGTCAAATGCTGATATGAAGGCATTAGGTGGAATATGCTTACGGAATGCACAGAAGAGCAAAAAGTAGGTCACAAAGAGGTAAATGAGGCAATAGTCTTGGGGTTTATGGGACAGGCCGACTTATCATTTATTTAAGTTTATAATAATTTATTTACAGGAACATTCATGCATCAAAGACAGCATACGTACCAGCTTAAAAAAATAGATGGAGGAGTAGATTGGACTGTACTCAGCTGCAGAACAAGCCTGTTCAGAAATCCTAATCATAGTATGGGCAGCTCAATTTCAGACTGTGAAGGAAGGCAAATCCTCTCCAGAGCAACATGAGGAAAATTATATGTATTTGTGCAACTCACACAGATACAAAACATTGAGATAGATGATTGACATTACAGAGCTGATCTTTCCTGATAGAACGCTTTGTGTGTGTGTGTGTGTGTTTCCTGATAGATCATTCAGTATATTCAGCAAGCATTTGTAGGGAACACCGGCTGATACAATTATCTAAAGGAACTCTGGAGTGAGCTACTCCCTCAAATTTTGCTGAATTAGGTTTGGTAACTGGCTTGGAAAATTCCCAGAGATTTGGGGCAGAGACTGGAGAAGGCGGAGGCGACTCAGCAGGAATATGATGCCATATAGAGTCTGTCCTCCAAAGCTGCCATTTCCTCCAGAGAATCTTATCTCAATAATCTAGAGCAACTGTAATTCCCGGAGAACTCCAGGCCTACCTGTAGGATGGCAGTTCCCTGTTAGACAGAGTTTGTGCACAGTTGGCTGTTTTGCATATCTTCAACATACATTGTTGACAAATGGTAGTTCACAAATATTTATTACTAGGAATAAGGCCTGTTGTGAGAACAAATTCAATGGGCTCTAGAAAGAGGCTCTAGGCAGGTGCCCTGGCCTTGGCCGGGAGGGGGGACTGAGGAAAGAAGGAAAAGATAGAGGGAGGTAAGGCATATTTAGAAGGCAGCTGTTGGGAAGGTAATGGGATAGAGAAGGAAATAAGGGTAGTTTATAAGAGAAGGGGGGTAGATTGACAGAGAAGGAATGGGGACAAAATATATGGGGGTAGATTCACAGATAAGGTAAAGGGGGAAAAGAGAGGGAAGAGTAATAGAGGAAGAGAGAGAAGGAAGGAAGCAATTCCATTTATCTCAACTTCCTTCCCTCTTCCTCTCAACTACCCCTGCACCTTTGGCACTCCACTACTCCCTCCACCCTTGCTGTCTCCCCTGCCCCCAACCCTTGGCATTCACTCCCCCCCCCTTGCTGCCTCCACAACACCCACCACAGACTTCATCATCTGAGTGGGGAGAAGGCAAATTGGGCATCACAGGTGAGCCCTGAATGCAGCCAAAGCCAGAGGCCAGCAGAGCCCCATCTGGGGGCCTCCACTTTTGGCAGGGCTATAGCCAGCATGGGGGCAGGCAGCACCTCCTATTGAATGCTCCCTATCAATTTCACTTGTGCCCCCACTCCAATCTCCCCCTTTAAACACAGATTTTGGTGGCTACCTTCTCATCCCAATCTTCCCCTACAAATTAATTAAGGAGGTATAAATAAGCAGTTATTTTCCTCCAAAGTGTGTCTTGTGTCTCCTCCTCCTCCTCACCCACCAGCCCACAGAAGGCGGGTGTGTGTGTGTGGAAAAACAAAACACACTTCCCCTCCTTTCTTGGGTGCCTGCCCGAGAAGCCACTGAGTGGGTGTTGTAGTACATCTCTCTCCCTTCCTTACGCCCAAGTAAACAGGCTGTGCACACTCACACAATTATTAGGGCTAAAGATGGGGCTAGCCTACCTATTTCCATTTTGTAGGCACCACAAAGGGGCTTGCAGGGTGGCAGGAGGTGGATTTCTCCCCTTCCTTGGTTTGAAAGCAAATAAATGCTTCTTCCTGAGCTCAGCCCCACTGTCTGCAGCTCTTCTCCCTTCTCCCAGTGCTGCAGAGATCTCTAGGGGTTGGTGCAGAGTACTGGACCAAGGGGCTTCTGAACCCAGCATTTAACTGATTTCCAGAACAAAGTTTGAGTCCAGCAGCGCAGACTTTATGACCAACAAAGTTTAATTCTAAGTGGGCATGCACACTGAACTCACCTCCACCTTCTTTACTATGGATAAGGAATGTAGTGGCAGACACAATGGCCTATTCCTACCAGCTTGTTTTGAACCTGTTTCATTCAAGATGCATCATCATCTGCAGATGTAAGAAGAATGATGCACCTCTTGTCAAAGAAGCGCTGATAAGGAAAAGGCACTCCAGAAACAACTACAGTGGAACTGGCACCAGGCACAGAAGTTCCTGTGGGGGAGAGACTGAAAGATGCCAAAGAAGTCAAGATGTTTGGGGGTGGTGCCTGAAAAGGACAAAGTTTGGACAGGGAAGGGAGCTCAGCAAGGATCTAATATAATAGACTCTGCCCTCCAAAGCTGCCATTTATTCTAGGGGAATTGATCTTTGTAGTAGGGTGGCCAGCTCTGGCTAGGGAAATTCATGGATGGGGCCTGGGAAAGGCAGAGAAGGACAGCGTTTCGGGAAGGGAAGGGAGCTCAGTAGAGCTGTGATGCTGTGTAGTCCCACTTCAAGGCAGCCATTTTCTCCAGAGGAACTGATATCTATAGTCTTGAGATCTGTTGTAATTCTAGAAAATCTCTCATCTCCTTGAGGTCTATAATCCTACATGCAGTTTATCATGCAGTTTTTGATACCATCAGCCATGCAGTTTATCATGCAGTTTATCATGCAGTTTTTGATACCATCAGCCCAACCATCAGCCATGGTATCCTTCTGAAGAGAATGGCTGGGTTGGGCGTACACCATGCTTTGGTCATTCTGCTTTTACTTGACTGGCTGATTTGATTCCAGAAGGTGGTGCTAGGAATCTGAAGTGTAAAGCAGGATATATCATACTCTGGTCATAACATTAAGAATGTTTTGGAATCAACACATAATTAGCTGGCTCAGCAGTGTTACTTGCGAAAGGACTGGCATTTAGCAGCTGTCCCGAAAGTGACCACTTGAACTGTATATATAAAGCCAATCTATAGTATTAATTGGGCTGCATTGATTTTCATAGCCCTTTATAATTTCTCCCACATATTAGGGCATTCATTCTAATGTTTTATGGATTGCTTTAGCTGCCACAGCACAATTGTGTCCTTGCAGCATGGCAGCCTATTAATAATATGGTCAATGAGACAGTCAAATTTTGTTCAGTGACACTTGCCATATATTTCCTTTACCTATTACAGGGTAAAATAAAATCATTAATAAAGCAACCAGTCCCCATATCATGGAAGGAACCATTTCTGCATGTTTGGCACCCTCTCTACAGTGCCTCAGACTATATAAGAAGTGCCTTACCAATTTAGGCCAATAAGCTGTATAGTGCAGCATCACCTGTCTAAAGGCGGTCTGCCAGATGTTCTGAAAACTACAAGGAGAACATTTATTTGCCTCCCTACTCTCAGCAACTGATATTCCAGCAATTGAAGGTTTCATTTAGCTATCATACATAACAAACTCTCTCTTAAAAAATGAGGATTTACACAAAACTTCCTTGTAAAAATGTTCATGTTATCACAATAATCTCTTGAAGAACCCTGTTATTGTCATAGTGTAACTGGGAAAAGATAGGTGAAGCTTGTCTGAGGTCAACTGGAGAGTTCACTATCAAAGTTAGGAAGCTATGTTTGAACATGTATTTATGTACTTTTTTCCCAGTGGAGACCCAAAGTTGCTAACACTATTCTCCTCTCCTTTATGTTATTCTCACAACAACCCTGTGAAGTAGGTTAGGCTGAGGGTGCTGCAACTGGCTCAAGGTCACCCAGCAAGCTTCCATGGGAGAGTAGAGATTTGAACCTGGGACTGCCAGATCCTAGTCTGACACTCTAAATCAAGATGAGAGGAAGGGCTAAACAAATATGTTAAAAAGTCTGAGTACCCATTGTGCTTCTAAATCCTCTGTATTCTTGGCTTTCATTCTCAGTCTACTTTCTTGAAACTAACTTCCATTGAAATCAACAAGGTTTACTTCTATATGAAGATAGAAATAAGCTGTAAATATACCAGTTTTAGATTTTCAAATATTGAACATACTTACAAAGAGAAAATGTAGAAGTTAGTAACAAAAAAGGGGAAAAATATTAAGAGACCAACAGGGAACTAAGGTTGACGAATACAATGGAGGCAGACAGTCTGGATCAAATTAAAAGATCTCAGTAAAAGATCTAAGAGGTGTCATTATTCTCATTATATTTCCATTTTTACTGTGATGTAACCAGTATTGTAACCAGGGGTCATTTCATAGAAAAAGAGGTGCAGGAGCTCATTAGCATAACTCATTTGCATATGCCACACCCCCTAACATACAGGAAGTGTGTCAGAAGGCAACACCCACCCCTCAGGCTCCACTCCACAGGTGAGTGAAACTGACCTGCTCTTCCTCCATTCCCTTCCCCATCCAACACTTTGTGCAATAAAAATAAGCATAAAGAACACACCCTCATTCTCTTCCTGCTCCCTTGAAACCACCAGGTTTCAAGTAGACTTGAGATACCCAGGACATGTGCAGCACCCATCCCTTTCCCTTCCCCTCCCCACAACAAGACACCCTGTGAGGTAGGTGGGGCTGAGAGAGGTCTTTTGAGAACTGCTCATGAGAGAACAGCTCAGAGAGAACTTGTGACTGGCCCAAGGTCACACCAGCAGCTGCATGTGGAGAAGTGGGGAATCAAACCCGGCTCTCCCAGATTAGAGTCCAACTCCTGACCACTACACCAAACTGATGGGGTGGAAGCTGCTGAAGCGTTGGTGAAATTTCTCCAGTACTTATGTGCCATGTGCCCAGATAAAAAATTGTATACTTAGAAAATTTATATGCCACCTTGAGCAAGTCTTTGGAAAAGCAGCACACAGTCATAAAAGGAACAATGATAACATTATCAATATTAAAACAAAACATTAAAAACAATAAAGACCCTAGCAGGGCTTTCCCCAGGGCGCTGCACCTCTGCACTGCTCAGGGAAGCTGAGGAGGGGGCAGGGCTTGGTCATGTGCCCCTGGGCTCCTCACTCCCAGAGCTGCGCTCCTGTGTGCTCCCGCTCCAACGGACCCCTGATTGTAACTATCTATGGACAGTTTCCTTTACATGTATTTTCTATTTAATTTTTAGTGAAATAAAATCTACATTTTTGCAAAGTTTGCAAAAATATTTGTGAATATATGACTCAGCTGATAGTTTCTCTCAGTTCTTATTATAAATCTGATTAATCTCATATATTCTCTTCTGTGTCATATACATTATGGTTTGTATAATTTTTCTTTTTAACAAGGAAACAGAAAGCTATCATTTTGTATCTGGTATTAACCAGCAGTGTTTTGGTCTCATCACATATGTCAGAAGGGTTCTCTTGAGATCAGTCTCTCCCAAAATGCTGTTCTCACTTCTGTTCTGTTTTAACAGATCTACTCTTAGACTTATCAGCTAGTAGGAGATGAAAGGGAGAGATGTCCTCTAAATTAAAGGGGGAAAATGACTTTTCTCTGTCCTCCTGTGCCCATTTATTTATTTATTTGAACAATTCTTTTAAAAAAAACCTTTCCCCAAACATTTGATATCAGAATCTGAAACAACGTATCTAGGCATGCAGTGCTATACTTACTGATTTGGAGCTAATGTCCAGTTCAATCCATAGAACTTACTTCTGAGTAAATATGTGTAGGATATGGTTGCATTGTGGTATTTGAAGAAGTCCGCAGTATTAAACCAGCTGAGCCAATCTTTTTACCTTCACCATAAAACTACATTAAAAAAAAAAAAAAACCTTTACAAATGAAGTCAATGTGCAGAGAAGCCAATACACATCAGCTAAAGCATAAGTAACATTTCAGTAGGTCTGAGTGGAGAAAGTAAGGTGTATCCCAGGTACCAAGTGCACCAGTGATTAGCTGGGAAAATGAAGCCCCCTTAAATTGCAGCCTCTTTTAAATGGCAGGTATCCCCATACCTCCCTCCTTAACCCTTTAGAGTGGGCATTTGTTGGTTGCAGTGGGGGGGACTTTTTATCTCACCATGCTAATTGACACTACTTCCTGCACACACTTACTCCAATTTGGGGCTGTCCATTGTGCTTATTAGTGATCTAGCTGATTGCCTCGTTTGGGCAGTATTGGTCCCTGCTGGTAATAACCACATGGGCAAAGCAAGCCATCAGGGCTAACATGTGGGAAAATGGCATGGGATAGAAATTCTATTGGGGGTACCATTAGCCTTGATGCATGGTTAGGGAGAAGTATAGGGCATGCTTCTTGATAGGTAACGTGGTCACGGTGCCAAAATTTTGGAACTCCCTCTCCAGGGAGATTTGTCTGTCTCCCTCTATCATTGTCTTTTGCCAGCAGGTGAATTTTTGTTTTGTTTCGTTGGCATACCCCCAATATCTTTTATTGGCCTCCTCCCTGGTTGTGTGGTCTAGGGTTGCCAGGTCCAACTCTGGAAATACCTGAAGACTTTGGGTGTGTAGCCTGGAGACTTTCCCATACTCTGAAAAATACAGCAATGCAGTTCTCGTGAATATAGTCTTCATTTCCTTATCCATTTTTTTGCCTTCAAAGGGTTCCCCAGCAGATCCACTTCTACTAAATGAAAGTGTCATTTGTCATACCCCCACAAGTCCCTTGTCAGGCTTTGGTAGCATTTCCAAGCAGGCTTCATTAAGGGACAGAGAGAGAGAGAGAGCAGACAAAAACAATGAATCTTTTCCCAAACCCAAACAGTTTGCTAGCCCACACTTTTGTGATCTCACTGGGGCAATGGTATAAATTGCTTTACTCACAGGAGTTGCTGAATGTAACAATCTGTTTTATTTCAACCAATTTCTTCAGACTATCACAAAAAAATGAAAGTAAGTAAGGGAGCAGCCTGGGGGGGGTGGAGTTTTCCTCCATCCCATAATAAGGTTCTATTTAACTCTTTACTATCCATTTTACTGTACACATGACTTCTGAAACAAATGCAAAACATGCAGAGGGGCCGAGGACAGACTGGCAAATTGAAGTGCAAGGGAAGCGGGGCAAAAAGACCCAGGCTGAGTTGTCGCAGGGCTGTCCATTCGCACTGCATAGACTGATGCAGGACCATAGTGGGGAGGAGGCAGAATGGAGCGTTCACACTGTGGGGCGGCCCCTGGCAGCAGTACCACAGCGTGCATGGCTTTGGTCTGTTTTGCCAAGGCGCGCATTGGCACATGAGTGCATGGGCACAGCAGCTGGATCAGCAGGTTCACATTACTGGTGCCACGTGATGTGCGGCTTATTTGCATCCACACTGTCAGGAAGCAGGATGAACGTGCACCCAGATGGCTTGACACCAGTTCCACTAGGTACCTGTTTAACACAGTATGAAAGCGCTTCAGGACTGGGTGAGTGTGGCACAGCACCACCGGGGAGCTGCAGTTGTCTGAATGGGCTCTCTTAATCTGCTTGAAAAGCAGACCTATATCGGGCCAAAATGCCAGTCTGTCCTCAGCCAGGGACTGTGCTTTCTCCCCCTCACACATACTTCACACACTCACCAGGAACAGCCACGCTGCTTGTGCCTGCTTACTCCCCCCCCCCCCTCCCCGTGCAGCTTTCATCCTGCTGAGACTTAGGCACACACACATTCCCAGACACAAACAGTTTGCAAGCTTCTTCTAAAATGTCTTGCTTTAAAGGCACATCATGGCTGTTGGAGCAAGGCTTCCCCCCACTGGCCAGCTGGCCACTGAGGGGGAGAGCCTGCAAAATCAGAGAATCCCCCGCCCAGACCTGGGGGCTGGCATGCCTAGTGTGGTCATGTGTGTTCATGTATGTTTTCTTAAATTATTTAATTACTTTTTACATACATTATTTTAAATGTTTTAATGTCTCAGATATTTTAATGTTTAAATATTTTTATGTTCACTGCCTCGGTGACCCTGTTTGGGTAAAAAGGCAACATAGAAATGTTTGAAATAAATAAATGTCTCCTTCAAATATCAGCTAATGTTTGACAGAAAAGGGCCTGGACAGTATGCTTGACTCTTCGTGGACTTAAAGTCAGGATAGACTTGAACAAACAGGACGCACTCAGAAAAAAGGCTTAACTCTTGCATATCCTACTAGATACCTCCTTTCTAGTTTGGTATCATTTGGCTGTCATGCCCATTGGTGAGCCTTGTTGTAAACAGAGCTGTGGTTGCTGTTTCTCGCAGTTTACTTCTTTCTTCATGTCATGTCTTACTGCAGTGCTGATTTGCCTCAAATACAGACTTCAGCAAAGAAATAAATTTCTGTGCAAGTAATTACTGGTCTGGTACAAAATGTCTGGTTAATTCAGATTATAATTCTTTCATTTATTTTAATCTGTTTTTAAAAGATGGTAACAGGTTGATGATGACTAACTAAAACTAATTATTTCTTAGGAGAAACTAAAGAGGGAAAATATTTTAAAATTGCAGTTACTGAGTAGGCTTATTGTGACCCAGCAGCTGTGTTGCTAAGCTGGCTGAATAATTGCTATGAACATAAAATTGCAAGCATTCTAAATGAAGATTCATACATTTGATGTGTAATTCAGAGTGCAGTAATTCATGTTCCCTTTATGATACAGAGTCTCTTCTGTGTGTCTCACAGGGAACCAGAATTTCTTCCACTCAGACCAGAAGTTAACAAGGATTTATTGAAGGTACCATCAGTGTTCTGGTGGGTAGTCATGTTGGTCTGAAGCAAGTATAACTCCTGTGGCACCTTTAAGACCAACAAAGTTTAATTCTAGGTATAAGCTTTTGTGTTCATGCACACTTTATCAGATACCAGTTTGGTGTAGTGGTTAGGAGTGCAGACTCCTCCACATGCAGCTGCTGGAGTGACCTTGGGTCAGTCATAAGTTCTTTCAGAGCTGTTCTCTCTCTATCAGTGTTCTGGTATGTCTGTAAAGATATTTTCCAGGAGGCTATAAAAGAACTGGAGATTCTAGACATTCTAGCCTAGGCTTCACTGTAAAGTAGCAACCTTACATGGTTAGGGGTAGGATATATCTGGTCTGAAAATATATCCAACAAATATTTCATAGGTATTTCGGGAGTATAGTCCAGATTCGGATACGTGTTAGAGAATCCCTCTGAATACCAGGATCCTGATCCCGCATATTTGGTTAAAACATTGACCATTCAGACCCCCCCCCCCCGAAAGATTTGCCATAGAGAATAATGGATCTGAATGCCAACATCCCCCTCCCCCAAATCTGAATGCTGAACTGGTTTTGGAGACCTGAATAATTTGGAATACTAATAATTATGCCTTCCATGAAACCCAGATCTGAAAAATTCAGGGTTTTTTTCTGGCGTTCTTCCCTAGGGAGGGGTGTATGGACAGTTGGATTGGAACACCTTGTACATGATATCTCAACTGACAGACACCACCTTTAAAACATTCTCTTTGTTAGACAACTAGCAGACCTCCTCTAGTCTACAGAATCTTTTTGTGTTCTCCTAATTCCTCTTTACCCAGTTTGTTTTGTGGTATGGCTCTCAGGACAGAGTTTACTTAGTAACTCCTCAGGTAATAAAGGTCCCTAGACATAGTCACAACATATTCTCCCCTGCTGTTGTTTCCAGTCATTTTCAATTGTTTTAGCCACTGAAAATGACATAGGGATAAGTTGAGCAGGACTCCATTTCTGTAAAAAATGTTGGGATCCAAAGGTGCTTAAAATCCCCTCATTCAGTCAGCATATGCAACCTCAGCTGATTGAACAAGCTAACTTGCTTTTAGTGGGATGGGAAAAGCTATTTTTATCATTATTGCCATTAATATTATTATTAAATTTGATTTTTCTACTGCCCTCCCCTGAAAAGACAGGGCTCAGGGTGGTATACAACATAATATCATATAATACATCACTAAAAAACAGATTAAAACCAATAAAACAAGTAATCAACCTAAGTATGGTGCTAAAAGTTTCAGTAGCGTCACTGCCTCATGGGGAGGCAGGGAGTGGGAGTGCCAAAAAGATGGAACCACCACTCTCCTCAGCCAAACACCTGGTGGGACATCTCTGCCTTATAGCCCCTGCAGAAGTGCATCAAGTCCCATCAGCCCAGGTGTTATTCAGCAGAGAGTTCCACCAGGGTGGAGCCAGGGTGGAAAATGTCCTGCCTCTGTTTGAGGACAGGTGGGTATCTCTTGGGCTGGGGTCCACCAGTGGATTCTGATCTACTGAGAACAATGCTCTTCTGGGGATATACCACAAGAGATGGTCCCAAAGGTATGTAGGTCCCAGATCATTAAGGGCCTTGAAGGTCAACACCAAAAACTTGAACCTGATCCGGTACTCCACTGGAAGCCAGTGCAGCTCATGCAGCACAGGGTGGATATGTGCTGTATGCAGCATCCCCATAAGGACCGGCATCCCTGCATTCTGCACCCATTGGAGTTTCCAAGTCAGCCTCATGGGTAGGCCCATGTAGACCAAATTACAATAATCAAATCTAGAGGTAACCGCTGCATGGATTACTGTGCCTAGATCAGGGCAAGACAGGTAGGGAGGCAGTTGAATAAATTCTCACTTTCTCCACATTAAGTTAATGAGTAATTCTTTATTTAATTTAGTACCTTATACAATTGTTTACATCCTTTCCCTCCTTTGAGGTCAAACCAACATGTGGAATTGTAAATGTAGTTACATGATATTCAGTGAAGTTCCTCTCCAAGAAGTTTTGATGGGGGAGGTGATTATACACTCCATAGATTTCCTATTAAATTACCTTTCTCATGTCTCAGTCTCAAATGAGCACCCCTTTGGTGCTCCTAGAGGCAGTTTCAGTTTTTCTTTTGACTAAATTCACCACTTCATAATTAGTGTTAAAGTCTAGCCATTAAATCAAGATCAAGATTTTTTAACCTTTCATAGAGCTCAAAATCAGGAGCCAGGGAATTATGCTTTCCCTTTGTATGCTGCTTCTCAGTGATAGGGAACATCCTTTTGATTCAAAGAATGTTCTGCCTTAACTGGTTTATAAAAGTGCTCAGAACAAGCAGGATCAAACACTGATATTCCATGTACTTACATAAGAAGACTCTTCCTAGATCAGACCAGTGGTCCAGGTAGTCTAGTGTCCTGTTTCACACAGTGGCACTGGAGGGTTAATAACAGGTTTAAGAAAAATTCTATTAATTCCTCTTTATCCAATTTTTCATTGAAATCCAACTATCAATTTCATTTTCTCTTTTTAGGAATTTAGACTCAGTTCCTAGTCCATTTTAATCAAAGGGAAATTTGAACAGAGGACAGATTGGAAGGGCAATAAGGTGCCATTTTCACGTTAGGCTTCCAAAGACTGCCAGACTGGTTCCCCCACAAGCCTTGTTTACTACAGCATGAAAAGGGAAAACGTTTTAAAAACTTTAGTCTTGTGAGGGCACTTCAGCAGTCTCTCGAAGCAGCTACAATGACAAACCACACATTTCAGTCTCTGGAAGCAAGCCTGAGATTAAACTGTTGCCTCTGTTTACATTAGATTTTTTTTTTTTGGCAAACTCTCCCCCCAGCTTACATGGGAATCAAACCCATGACCTTGGCATAATGACTATGACACTTGAACCAACTGAGCTAACCAGCCATTCTTGGAAACAGGTCTCTCATTTTCCCTCATGTAGAAAACAAGTAGTATGTAATGATGTGGCATTCTTATTTCAAAACCATTCAGCAGTTTTATTCCATTTAGTGTAAACAGCCATTTTTGTGGGTCAGTAGGAGACCACTACCATGGACAGACTTCCACTAGGGAGCACATTTCCCCCTTGTGCTGGTTTTAGTGTGGGGGTGAGGGGAGCACAAGAAATTGCACAAGTGGGGGAGGAGAAAAGCATCACTTTTTACCAAGCACTCAAATGTCTCTAAGAAACCCATCTGCCATGGGGAGGAGAGACAAAAAAGTCTCGACCTCCCCTTTAACTGCAGCCAGACTGTTAAAGCATTCCCTTCTAATGGTTTCTTTCTCCACCAATCAAAGATTAGCGATCAACTTATCATATTGCTAGACTCAAAGGGCTTGTTTAAAAAAATTAATTTGAAAGATGGGAAACACTTGCAATACTGGAGCAGAAGTAGGGAGGAAAGCGGATGGTGCAGATTGGGAGGAACAAACCTTAATCTTGGTGATAGGGTTGACAAAAATAGGGGTGGGAACAGGAGGGGGAAAGGGTAGGGGTGAAAGATCTGAGGAAATGTGTATGCTTCTGAATTACCTTCAGTTTAGAAGCTAGGCAAATGAAAAGTCTGCCACAAAACCACTTTCAGAAAAGCCGGGGATATAGCGGAAGGAAAGAGAACTGAGAGCTGAATGGGTGAAAAGCAATGCAGAATGACAAAGGAAACCCAACAGACATGCAAGGTGAAAGTGGGAGGAAATGCACAATGAAATTTAAAAGGTGATGGAGATACCTTTACTATGACATCACATGCACAAACAGTACCCTCCTCCCTTTCTCTTTTGGGACATCTTCCCTAACACTTCGACTTGTGTCATAACCCAGTTCTGAAGATCACCCAGGATTCTGGGCTGTTTGCTTTGTTGAATTGTAATTATAATACTTTTAACTTGACAGTTACTGTGTTTGCTGGATGTATATAAAAATCCTGTACACTAAACAAGGCTTTCTTATTACCTTCCTTGAAAGGATCAAGTGGCCCATAAAGCCTTGCAGGATCCCCCTGCGTTTGGTTGAATTTTCCCTTTTAATTTTTTATAGTGCAGCCATTTCAGCATTATATATGCGCTTAAGGTGACTCTCTCTTCACTGTGAATTTGGGAAATGTAATCATCTTTGAATTCAGAGCTCCATCATGTCCCTTAAAAGATGAAGCTTAGTTATGCATTACAGTTATGCATTACAGTTACCAAAGAGTTGATACCTTCTTCCCTCTGGGTCTCTTATACTTATTACTTGCCCATAAATACAGTCAGTCTAATGATAGTCAATGCAAAAAGGCAATTCATCTGACAACTCCATGAACAGCAGCTCTCCAGAATCATATTAGTAATTCAGAAAAAAATACCACCAATCAGATTGTATGTATGAGTCATGCATACACATTATTACCTTGCATATCTAATCATGGGAATCACACACAATAGATACCTTGTATTTAGTAATCATGTGGGTGAAGTATACCAGTGTGCCCTACAATTTACTGCTTTCCATGCTAAATACACACTTCTGTAGTACAAATTCTGTAAATGCATATGTACTCACAAACATTCCCATTCTGCTTTAATGTTTTTCCAAGCTAGGCTGCTGTTTATGGCTCTACAGAAATTTATCACTGTCATTGAATTGTTAGGAGCAAAATAATGAGACATTGATGAAGTACCTATAATTTATGCACAGTGTATAAAAATCAGATTATGCAGAAGCAAATCAAGAATTTAGAAAGTGTATTACTATAGGAAAGTGCCTCCTTAGCTGTATTGCAACAAATGATCTTCACAATTGTAATGAAAACCAACAATATTGAGAAATGGTTCTTTTCAATAATAGAGATATTAAGAGACTCATATCTAGGTGACCTGGGCTTCTTAATGCCATTTCTGTGTCGTTTGCAATACTGGTTGTGAATGGTGTAGTTCTTGAACCTGGTCATAGCTTAAACCTCCACTCCAATGCCGTTCAGTCCAAGCAACATTGGAGGTGAAGGTTTAAGCTATGGCCAAGTCCAAGAACCACATCACTCACAACCAGTCTCACAAATGGCACAGAAATGGCATTAAGAAGCCCAGGTCACATAGATATGAATATCTGCAGGGGGCTGATATCACGTTCTGGAGGAACATGTGCTTTGCGAAGAAACACAAGAAAGAGATATTAAGGAATTAATTAAAATGCTCATTAATTGTTCCACCATGAATTGAGATACAGCCACATGGAGAAAGTAGCTTCTGCTTTGACATTGCCCTAGATATACCAGGAGATTCCCAGAAGAGATTGACATGAATGCATCAGCAGATCTACAGCCACTGTGGTATGTGAATCACAATCAACAAATAATATCTGCTAAGACATTACAGGCTCCCCGTGGCTTTGGTTAGGTTTTCTGAGACTGAGAGCCTGTCTCCAGATTTTTAAATGCTGTAACTATAACAACACACACCTTTCACTGATCTCTTTGCTTGTAAATATATGAGGGGCAGGGAAGAAGAAGAAGAGAAGAGATAAGAAGATATTAGATTTATACCCCTCCCTTCACTCGGAGTATCAGTGCTCTGACAGAACTATGGCTTGCACAAGATCATCCAGCAGCTGCAAGTGGAGGAGTGGGGAATCAAACCTGGGTCTCCCAGATTAGAGTCCACACACTTAACCATTACACCAAACTGTAGTGTGTGAGAGATGGGACTAGCCCACTTGCCCCCTTCCCTCCTACCAGTTTGGTGTAGCGGTTAAGACCAGCAGACTCTAATCTAGAGAACTGAGTTTGATTCCCCACTCCTCCACATGCAGCTGCTGGGTGACTTGGATCAGTCACAGTTCTTTCAGAGCTGTTCTCTCAAGAGCAGTTCTCTCAGAGCTCTCTCAGCCTCACCTACCTCACAAGGTGTCTGTTGTGGGAAGAGGAAGGGAAGGAGATTGTAAAAGTGAAGGGCAGTGTGTAAATCCAATCTCCTCCTCCTCCACATCCTCCTTCTATTCATCATATAGGGTAGGTTGCTCCTGGGGTGTGCATAATAGAAATCCTGAGCATAAAATGTACACAAAAATCACTTTGGGGTTGTTACTTTGGTTTCCTGGAATTCTAATAAGAATTCAGAATTCTTAGTGAAATAAAACTGCTCTCCCACAAAATCTGAATAGCAAGCCAGCATCCTTCCTTCCTATGAATCCTGGCAAGGGTCTAGCACTTTCAGCAAATCATCTTTCAGACAAGCTGCAGAGAGGAAATACGCAGTATGCATGTATGTCTGTTGTTCTCTGATTCTACTAATTTCCCAAGCAATTGCATGTGTCCCTCCAATTGAATCCTGGCAAGGGCTTCTAGTCAATCACCTTTTATGACAAGCTACAAAGAGGAAATACACTCAAGTATTGTTGTTCTCAAAAAAAAAAGTATTGTTGTTCTCTGATCTGGATCATTTTCTGAGCAACAGCATCCTTCTTTCCAATCAGATTCTGGGAAGGGAAGTGTACAGAGGGTTTCTGGCCAATCACTTTTGCTCGACAAGGTGCTAAGAGGGAATTTTTAAAGCTGCTGCATTCACTCAGTACTTACCATTTTTCAGTTGCTACTTGGCTTGCTGCAGTTGACAGTGTGGAGCCATGGAGTCTGCCACCTTGTTTTCAGGTAGTACTACAGGGCTTGAGGCAGTTAATATTAATAACAACTAATTACTCTTGCATTGTTTTGTATTTATTTCTATCTAATTTGATGTATCTTCAAGAAAACAGTGATTTTTCTTCATTTTTTTCATTTCCAACTGAAAAAGGAGATTGTAAAAGAAGGGAGTTAAATTCATATGACAGTAAAGGTGACAACAGAGACGATGGAGGAAGCAACTGCACTGTTTCATCCCCTCTGTCCAAGGCCACCAAAGCAGATTCCACACAACATCATAAGAAGCATTTATTTTAGATGCCTTTGCTGTCTATTGCTTTCCTGCCTCAGTAGTCTGTGCAGAGAAATGAGATAAAATGGGTCTGATAAAATGTGTCATTTTGCTGTATGTGCTTTAAGTTTGAAGTTCTTGAGAGGAGAGTTAGTAATGCATTTTGTGCAATTCTGGTAACGTTATGTTTAATGACCACTGCCCCTAAAACCCTTGAGTTGGCTGAGCATTGAAAAGAATGGCATCTGCAGTGCACATGTGCAAAAAATGGTCCTCAGAACCCAGAATATTAAATCACAACATGGATTTCTAACACAAATCATTAGCATCCTGCCCAAAATGAAGCAATCACAGCAGCCTTCCCCCAAAGCCCAGATCTGAAACTGTAACAAAAAATTTCTTGGTGCACACCTCTAGTTTCCACCACTCAGACTCTTCCCTTCTTTTACTATCAGCAGTTTGAGACACTGATAGAGGCAACCATCTCTCTCTCTCTCTCGTGTGTGTGTGTGTTAATGGCCATCCCCCCCCCCCCCACACACACACACCTGTGAATGAACTGTAGCCCAGTCGGGACTTTTGGTCTATGCATAGATGAACGGCCAGGTTCTTGGGGTAAGAATCTTTGGTCTTTTAAAAAGCCAAGCTGGGACTTTGAAATAGAAGCTGGTTGATGCAGACTTTGCTGCATTTCTCATCGTTGTAAAAGGTACAGGTCCTTAACTTTTATGTCCCCCAGAATATCCAGACAGCAATCTATTTTGCTTCTTCCTGGCAAATGGGCAAATGGTCATCTTCATCCAGTCTCTTGGTCTCCATGAATGTAAGCAATCTTCCCTCAGCCTGAAATCTGCGGAGTTTATTGTTTCATTTTCAGGAAACAGGGTGATCTATATGGGAGCCTGTGTCTCTTCTGTGTTAAGGTATCCTGCATTTCCTTATCATAACAGTAGCGTCTTTTAGGGAAATAATTTTTCTTCAAGTTCAAGTGACAACAGAAGCAGATAACTAAAGCCAAATAATATTTTTCACTGGGACCAGCCAAAATAGCTGGGACCAGCCAAGATACTGTATGAACTTTTAAGTTCTGCTGTAACTCTACTCCAGATTGGATGTTAAAAAAGAAGAAAATGTTGGAACAGTCAAGAAAATAAATGTTTCAGACCCTTATCTGTTAAGGCCCCTTATCTGTATCCTGTGCAGAATTCTAGGTAGAATTCAATATTCTAGGTAGTGCTGGGTGAAACTGGTATCAGGCTGCACCTTTAGCCTTTTGGGACAAGGAAGGAAAAATATCATTCCAGATCCACCGCTATAGGGATATTTGATGCTGGTGTGCATGTTGTGAATGTAATTGAACAGCAAAGTCTTCAAGCATGAATACTTCCACAGCATAACCATAAGGGAAAAAAATCTTTTCACAGTCAAAAGGGAAGTTTAAATGTCTAGAACTGGTACTTATGGCCAGATGAAGCTTGAAGAACTGCCAGTTCAGTGTATGTTCTTTTCACCAGCCATGAGCAGAGAGTGAATTTTTCATTAGGCAGTTCAGTTGCTTACAAGCAGCTCAAGCCTGGTTGCTAGGTTGCGTTTCATTCATTCAAACAGTACAGCACAGTACAATCAGCCATATTTCAAGCATGTGCATTCTCACTCAGTGGCATTCCTAGTTTCCCCCTCCAATAGTCCTGTTGCCACTGCACACCACTCATGGCACTGCACAGCTGCAAAGCTATTCAGCACAACATTTGAGTGATGTGGCTGTGAGGAAAGGATTTCCTAGGCTCATCTCTCTAGTGAGCAGCAGTCAAAAATGTTAAGTTTGCAAGATGAACACATTTGCTGCAACATTCACAGTACCAATAGATTAAACATTTTAAAACTGGGGTTATAAAACTGTGATAACTCCTCTATGGGATTCCTCTGCAACAAGGGACAATTTATTAAGGGGCATGTGGCAGTTCTTAAGGGATGTGTGGCAAATCTTAATGCAATGAAAATATGTTTTATATCACTTTTCCCATCCTTTTGAAAAAAAATGCTAAACACAACCACAAATCAAATCTATCACATCTTTCTATAATTATAAGAAAATGTTTGTATCAACCACAACATATATTTTTCATTAAAGTCTTTTTTTCTAAAAGTGGTGGCATGGGTTTCTTCTATTTTGTTTTAATTAGCACTTACTAGAAATGGAAAATCACACTAAATTTATCTTCATATTACCACAACTTGATGCAATCATTTTGTTCATTATTCAGAGCAATATTTCACAACTGATTGGGACAATGTTGTAGATTTTGCTATATAAAGATGTTTCCTAACATTCTATACTTGGCATGCATGCATTTTCTCAATTTTCCAAGCCTGCCTTTAGAACAACTGATAATCCATCCTGTACATAATGGACCACTTACCCCTGACTGAGCCCCAAAGTAGAGGAGGAATTCATTGTGCCCACAGGTAATTTCCATTTCCTGCCTACATTTATAAGACACATTATTTCCTCTACAGTGGTGGCCAAAGATCGTTTCCCCACAAAGTTACTTCTGCAGAATTTTATCCCTCTTGGCAGGAAAATAATAAATCCTTGCATTTCTTCTGATGGATGTTTGATACAAGTTATGAAACTCCCCCCCCCTTTCTTTGTTTATTGGCTAAATGCTATTTTGGAGAAATATTAAGCCTGAAATGTGGATGAGCATCTTAGAAGTGTTGCTAGTTTTAATGAAAATATTGATGGGTAGAAATTAGACCTGGGCAACCTGTGTATGGGAGTTTGTTTTGTTCATTTTTGTTATCACTACCAAAAGGGGCTACTGTTATTGTGTTTTTTCATACAGTTTTGTTCCATTTTTGGTTATTGTAACATTTTCATAAGTCTATTTTATTATTTCCCACTGGTTTCCACGGAAGAGCCCCCTATCCCTTTCTCGGCTCCGTACCTTCATGGTTTTCAGTCCGAATTGGACAAAACTAGGGGCTAGGTATATTCACCATGGACACTAGGGATGGATATGAACCAGAAAAATGTGGTTTGGTTTGAACCATGAGCCAAAGTGAATAGGAAGGTTTGTTCATGAATTGTGGTCTTGTAAACTGCACTGAAAGGGACCACAGTCCCTTTAAATGAGGTTTGCAGAAAGCCCCAAAACAGCTGAGTGATGGGGAGCAGCTTGCTCCCCACCACTCAGCTGTTTTTTGGGCTGTCTTCTGCAAAGGACTGCACAAGATAGCCGGAAACAGCTGAGTGGCAGGCAGCACCTTCCCTCTACTCAGCTGTTTTTCAGGCTGTCTTCTATAGCGCCTTTAAAGTTTAAAAGGGACTGCACAAGACAGCCTGAAACAGCTGAGTGGTGGGGAGTGTTTTTGCTGCTTTTGATAGGGAACAAAAAGCAGGGGTTTAAATGGTCTCAGAATCTTTTAAACTCTTGCTTTCTGCTCCATCCACGAACCACCACAATCTGCCACAAACGGATTTAGAAGTTTGTGAAAGTTCGGGATGGTAGACCGTCACAAACAGGGCAAAATTCATGATGCATTTTGCTTCATGGTTCAGTTTCTGCCCATCCTTAATGGACACCTACATTGCCAAATTTCAGACAGACAGGTTAAAGAGGTACAACGAAAGGCAACCATTTTTTCTATTATTTTAAAACATCTATCCCACCATTCCCAAATGGGCTCAGGGTGGGTAACATCAAAGCATAGAACAATAAAAAAAACAGTTAACACAATTAATATCAAATTCTATAGGATGAAAGATTCCAAACACTAGCACAGATAGCATTGCATTCACTTGCCCTGAAGAACAGTAGCATACAGTTTGGGGATATGGTGTGGAAAGATGTAGGCAAGCAGGGGAGTAAAGACTGCAGGGGAAAATTTGACACAGCTGAGCAGGCATTGGGAGGAGAGAGAAAGGCAAAGTCCCACCCCATCTCCTTCAAGACTGGAATACTTCACGCATATATGTAATCCTAGAGGCTACATTTGCAGTCAATAAAGAAAGCCCAGAGTCTCTTTCTCCCCTTCCCATAAGGAACTCTGTGCTCTCTCTATGCTATTTTTTTAGGAAAATGCTGGCTGCTGTTTAGATGGGGAATGTCTTTCATTTTCATATTAATGATCATTTTGAAAATTCTGTTTCATAATTGTTATAATTAATATTAAAAGAATGCACATTGCCTAGAAGAAGCCCCTCAGTGATCGCTCCTTCCTGCCCTATGTTTTAATTCCTGTTTCCTGTGATTTTATATAAATATTTGCATTCTGGTTTTATTTGTTCTTATCATGTATTTTTATAATGCTAATTTTTAATGAAAAGAGCAAGAGAGTCCAGTAGTACCTTATAGAGACTAGACTCTAGACTAATAAAAATTTGTGGCAGGGTATGAACTTTCGTCAATCACTGCTCACTTTTTCAGATACAGCTAGAATGTGAGTCCATCTGTACTTATAACTTGGAATGTGCAGTGATTTCAAATGTCAAATGACAATAGCAAGCGAATGATAATAGCAGGCATGACTAGATTAGACATGATATACAGAGGAGTAATAAGCATGGAGAAATCAGCATTGGTAATGAGGCAGGAAACCTTGGTCTTGATTCATTCCAGAAGATGCACTATCATGAGCTTAATTATCAGCTGGAATTCAGCAATCTTTCCTTATAATCTCCCTTTAAAATTCCTTTGTAAGAGAATGGATTTTCTTAGGTTAGCAACTGAATGTCCTGGAATGTTAGAATGTTTTCTCACTGGTTTTTGAATGTTGTGGTTTCTAATTTCAGACTTATGTTCATTTATTCTTTGTCGTAAGGACTAGCCTGCTTGTCCAGTGTAGAGAGTGGAAAAGCACTGCTGAAACATGATGGCATAAATCACATTTAGAGAATAAGCAGGAGTATAAACCTGAGATAGTATGGCTCATGTTGCTGGGTCCACTGATGCTGCTCCCAAGGTCTATATGAGAGCAAAGTTGGATTTGAGTTGGAATTTGGAATTGGAATTTGAGTTGGAAGTAGTGAAGCGGCTAAATTTGCGGATGACACTAAATTGTTCAGGGTGGTAAGAACCAGGGAGGATTGTGAGACACTCCAAAGGGATCTGTCGAGGATGGGTTAGTGGGTGTCAATGTGGCAAATGGGCCAAGTGCAATGTGGCCAAGTGCAAAGTGATGCACACTGGGGCCAAAAATCCTAACTATAAATATACATTGATGGGGTCTGAACTGGCTGAGACTGACCAAGATAGAGATCTTGGAGTCATAGTAGATAATTCTCTGAAAATGTCAAGACAGTGGAAATGCAATAAAAAAGGCCAATGCTATGCTTGGGATTATTAGGAAGGGAACTGAAAACAAATCAGCCAGTATCATAATGTCATTGAATACATTGATGGTGGGACCTCATTTGGAATACTGTGTGCAATTCTGGTCACCACAACTCAGAAAGATATTATAGCATTGGAAAAAGTGATAGAGGTTTACAAGATTATTCATGGGATAGAGCAGGTAAAGAAAGAAGTACTTTTCTCCCTCTCTCACAATACAAGAACTCGTGGGCACTCAATGAAATTGCTGAGCAGTCAGGTTAGAATGGATAAAAGGAAGTACTTTTTTTACCCAAAGAGTGATTAACGCATGGAATTCTCTGCCACAAGAGGTAGTGACAGCTACAAGCATGGATGGCTTCAAGAGGAAATTGGATAAACGTATGGAGTAGAGGTCCATCAGTGGCTATTAGCCACAAGGTATAAATAGGAACTCTCGTTCGGGGGCAAGTGATGCTCTGTATTCTTGGTGTTGGGGGGGCAACAGTGGGAGGGCTTCTAGTGTCCTGGCCCCACTACTGGACCTCCTGACGGCACCTGCTATTTTTAGCCACTGTGTGACACAGAGTATAGGACTGGATGGGCCATTGGCCTGATCAAACATTGGCTTCTCTTATGTTCTTAGGTAATTCCAACACTTCAAATTTTGCAAAGGGAAGCCTGATAACTCCAGGTTGAAAGATACTTAGCAACTATATAGGAATTCCAGTGTTCATAGAGAGTTGCATGCATTACTGTGCAGTGATTTTTACAAAAGCTCCAGATAGTAGGCCTGTGTTACTACCCCCAAGGGTTGTAATGGTACTGAGAATAGTGTTGCCAGGTCTAGGTTGGAAAATACCTGGAGACTTTGGGAGTTGATCCAGAAAAGGGTGGGGTTTGGGGAGGGGTGGGGAGGGGCCTCAGCATGGTACAATGCCATAGAGTCCACCCTTCAAAGTAGCTATTTTCTCTGGGGGAGCTGATCTCTGCCAGCTGGAGATCAGTAGTAAAAGCTGGAGGTCTCCAGGCCCCACCTGGAGGCTGGCAACCCTAACTGAGAAAGAGTGGTTCGCCTAAGTCTAGGTGACTTGCTTGCAGCGATGACATTTGAACCCAAGACCTCCAAGATCACACTTTACTTTCTTAGGGATTAAACTACACCAGTTGTCTATCAAACTTGAAAGGAAGGGTCATCTTTATTTTAAAGCACATGCTTTTAAATCATAAGCTATTACTGATAGTAGAAAAGGATGAATGTGCTAACAAACAAGAATTTCCCCCTTTATGCTGACTTAAGATTTCTAGTGCTCATTTCTGATAACATTCTAGAAGCATACGAATCACAGTAAATTATAGGTATAGGTTGAGGGCTGATACAGGTTTTTAAAAATTTTCGTTATAGATACGGCAGATGCAAGAATTTCCTTCATGTCTACATAACTAGGAAAGCAAATTGGCAGCATATGCATCTTGTGGTCAGATTTGTATCCTATAATTAATGAGTGAAAAAATAGATCTGATGCCAGCAAAAAATGTGTCAGATATTACAAGTTCCTTTCATTGTTTCTGTTTTTCTGTGTTTCTCTTGCTGGCTTTAGCCATATCAAAGAAGTTAAGGTGATAATCTTTTCGGAGCTGATACTGAAGGCAGCAAAATGGTAGTACCCAAAGGGCCTGCTTGCTTCCTATTGCTTCATGGTAAGGCTAGCTCTGAAATGTTTGTACCCAAGGTAGGATATGAAGTAACCTCCCATCTTTTTTTAATATATACACAAAACCGTTAATGGGCATTGATTACCCAGGGGAAGGAAAGAGCAAAATGTATCAATTCTGTATTGACATTGCTTTGCATTTTTGCCTTTGAATGATTTCCCACCCCACAAATGAACTATTTATTTGTAAGGGGGGGGAGGTTAAATTAGTCTGCAAACATTTCTTCCTACATTTTTTTGCCTGATAAGATCACATTTTGCAATAAGAAAACAAAAAAGGTATTATTTAAAAAATACAAGACAAGTGCTTTTGATAACAAGCATATGTGTAAATGTTTAATGTTTTGCACTGGTACAGGCTGCAGAAGCAACCCAGCTAGCGGAGTCTTTTACGGTGGTGCCCTAGATTCCCTTCTCTTTGTTCTAGCCATACATCTTTCAGAGCTCTCCTGGGTGATGCTTTAATTCTGAAGAGAAGGAGGTGGAGGAGGGGAGGGAAGAGCTACAATGAATTTCCTTATACAAGTGGTATAATAACTCCATACACCATGCAGTGTGAGCCACCTCTATATACAATAAACACACAGGATGAAGCTTGCACAGAGCTATATATGTGGCATCTTGGCAGCAAAGGGGAAAAAAACTTTTGACCAGAAATGTGAGCATGGTTAAATTATATTAAAGAAAAATTAGCGTATTGGGGGGGGGGGGGGGGGATGACACGAACATCAACGTTGTACCAAATTGGCATGCATGGTTATTTTTCAAGGCTATTTTCTCTACGCCTCCTTCCCCACCCAGTGTGTGGCTGGCTCCTTCACTCGGTGTGTGGCTGGGAAGTTTACTTTTCTTTGGGAATAGGCTCGATTGTGCTGGTAATTTGTTTATCACTTTGCTGCAAATTTCGAACACTTATCTTGAGTAACCACTTTTCAAATAGGATGCCTAGCATACTTAATGGAGTGTTGGTCTTGAAGAAAGGTATGTTTTTTTGAACAAAACACAGCAACTAAGAGTCTCACAGACTTGCTGGAACAGGGTATTAATTATTAAGTGTTAATTAATGCAATAACACCTTTGAACATTGTAGTAGCTTTCTGTGAATTAATTCTTTGTATATATTATTAAACCCTTCTGTTAATTTTAACTGTAGGCACCCAAGGAATTCAGCTTCCAGTTCATGTATATTAATTGAATAGATGAAGTAGCCCACAATTTCCAACTCAGTTTGAATATGAAGGCACTCAGCCTGCCCACATAAGAAGACAGCCCTTAGATGATATTAAATCTATAACAGATCACCTGGTGCATACTTATAACAAGATAATATTGTAGACCAATCCTAATATAATTGCTAGCACACTGCTTTGGGAAATGGTCCACCTGAAAGACTACCAAAATAAATCCTATACCTATACCCCTTCTATTGAAGAACAAAAAAGTGTGCTACATCTTGGGGGACTAATTAGGTGCACACTGCAACATTAAAAGACAGAGGGCACTCCAGTTGCATAAAACCAGGCAGCAAGATGCTATAATAGCTCACAAGATTATATAAAAACTGACAATATTCAAAGGGAAATATCAAGAAAAAGGATGTTTCCTTGCCTCTTTTTGGCAATCCCCCCCCCCCCACCCAATTTGGTCTTTTGCCTGGTCCTTTAAAGTTAAGAGGAGGGAGGAGAATCAATATACTGCTTCTTCTGACTTTACAAATTATCATACTTTCCTTGGGAAGCATTTGTGCTCTAAAAGGTGCACAGTCCTCAGCTGAACTGAGAGTTGCTCTTCTTTAGTGATAAAGGCAGAGGGCAGCTGTTAATGCTCCCTCTTTTAGCAAAAGGATTAGAAAGCCACTGAGAAACAATGAGCATGGCACCTACAAATCAATTCCATGCTTTGAATACATCGTGAGTCATCCATATTTATAGGGATAACAAAATGTTATTTCACAGAAAGCCATTTTTCCTCCTGAACACTCTTCCTTGTGTCTGTGTGTATAGTTAATGTTGCTCTAATGTTATTGAAGATATCAGAGAAGTAGTCATGGTGAACAGGGACAAGCTTATGTTGTTTCATCCATATGGTTGCCAGCTCCAGGCAGGGAAAATCTTGGAGAGTTGGGGGGTGGTGCCTGGGCAGGGTTCTCCAAAGAAATGAATCTCTATAGCCTGGAGATTAGTCATAATTCTAGGCAATATCCAGCCTCCACCTGGAGGTTGGCAACACTATGAAGTTGTCCAGGCCTGCCCCCCCCCCCAAATGCAGGAGGGAATTAGCATGGCTCCAGCTATCCCAAACCCGGACCCCACCAGCAGGAAGGCCCCCTGCCTGGGCTGCTTACCTGTCCCGGAGCCAGGAGTGGAAAGGAGCATGAAGGAGCTGGAAGTTGCTGCCCAGGGGTCACCGCTGCCAATTGGAGTCTCAGGATGAGTTTTTTTCCCCCCAAGATATTTTATTAATTTTTACATATCAATATTAATACATTAAGTCGCTTCTTATCAAAATAGAGCCATATAATTATTCTAACCAATCATACAATTTAGCCCAGACCTCTACTGTGTCCAGTTTTGCTTGTGGGTTCAAAAGATAACTTAACTTATCCAACTCCGCCCAATTCAACAGCGCTTTAATTATATCTTCTCAACTTGGCAAGATCAATGACTTCCAAGATTTTGCCCATAAGATGTGCGCTGCCGTCATTATATATGCTAGCAGTCTCTGGTTTTCCTTATTTAGTCCATCCGGTATCAGGTTCAGTAGAAATATCTCTGGGTCCAAAGGAATATCTACTTCCATAATCTCATTCAACATATTTTTGACCATTATCCAATATAATTTGACTTTTTTACATGTCCACCACATATGCTAGCAGTCTCAGGATGAGTTGTCGTCGTCGTCCTCCTCCTCCTCCTCCTCCTCCTCCTCCCCCCCCCCCAGATTTTCCCACCAAAATGCTATTCCCCACTCTGACTATGGAGCCTCTTACTGGTGTATCTGAATGATAGAATTATAACAAGTCCCACCCTGTGATAGAGAAGTTATTTGGCTTTTGCTCAAGCTGGAGATTTATTGTAACTCAGCAGAAGCCTTTGGAAATGGCACTTGACACCAAGTAAAGTTCAAACAAAAAGGTTGATTTTATTCAACAGGCACAGTTAAATTAGGAAAAGGGCAGGGGATGAGAAGTTGAGGTAAATTTGGTTGTTTATAGAAATTATAATATTTTGAACAGGCAACAGAGTATAGTTGAAGCTTATATTCTTAGAGACTCAGTTTGTAACTGTGAGAGGTTTGTCTTGGAGATTTCTTTCAGCAACAATGTGTATTAATAAAGTTTCATAAAACTATCTTAGTTTCTTGGAAGTTAGTACTTTCTTCTGAGGTTTAAATCCTTCCCTTGTGGGATTATAACTTTCTCTTTTTACTCTTGAGGAGTCTAAGACCATTTCCCTTTTCATGCAAACCAGGGGTCCCTTTTGAGTTGAACCTTCTGAATAACTGGGTAAGAAATATCCTCTTTCTAGGAGTGATAATCCTTTTCTGTTTGGCTAAACTGGCAGTTTTCAACCTCCTGTCCAGTCTCTTCTGTCAAACCTAAACTCCAGTTCTGGAAACTGGGAATAAATAGAATGCAGCTAGGGCTGACATTTAGACTTTTAAGTTTACAATTTTTTCCTCAAATGTGATGGTACAAAGTAAGGGCAAGGAGTTGTGTCCCTTCACTTCCCAAGTGACTTGCCTGTTTCCCTCAGACCAACACACACAGTCTTCTTGACTGGCTATTGCCAAGCCAAAATCCAGCTGATGACTGACTCCTTCTGACAAGACTTTTGAAAATTCTCCTCAGTTGGTGCTGACCAATCAGAGAGAAGGGGGGTGCATGCAGAGAAGCCTGTCAATCAAACTGTGCTTTACAGTGAGGCATTAACCCATAATCTCCCAGCTCTCTGAATCTGATGCACTAAGCATCCTGCTTTCAGAGGTCAGTTCATCACACCTTGCCCGACTGCTTCAGGGGCTGGAACTCTAGTGTGGCTGGCTGCAATGCCCAGGTACAGAAGCCTGCCAGCAACCACCATAGTGTAGGGCTGGGAGGGCAGTCTGAGCAAGGCCATGCCACTCACTTCTGTCCTGTCCCCCAGTCCAGGACTCTGGCAGCAGGCTCGCCCACTACAAAGGAGAGACAGGAGTGGGGTAAAGAGCTCAGTCCTAGCCACCCTCAACAACAAGAGGCTGGCTGGCCCTGATAGAATCAAGCAACCAGGGGAGAAGAGGAGAGGTGGGGCTTAGAGATGAACAGAGAGATAAAAGGGAGTTGTCAGGTGGAGGCCAGGGAGGAAGCAAACTGGGCAGCCGAGGCTATATTAGGTGGTGACCCAGCGGGGAGGAGGAGGACAGTGGTGATTTAACCCCTTCCCCTCCCATTCTGAGACCTCTAGCCACTCCCAGTGTTCATGAGGAAGATGGTGGAAGGCAACAGTTCCCTGGAGGGGCAGGTGGGGCATGACAGAAGTTATGACATAAACCCTGTGGTGCTAGTTTAGTACACAGAAAGGGGTTTTTCATGGGAGAAACATTAAACAAATATCCACACATAGCTCCAGAATTCTTTCCCTTGTTTGGCCAGCAAGAAAGGGAGGATTCCAGTCAACCTCTTCCAGTCCACCTTAACCAATTATCTTTCTCAGCTGAGTCCTGGGAGTGTGTCCATGTGGGTCCCACGATCCCCAACACAGGCTTTTTAGTGGTCAAAACAAAAGCTGGTAGGATACAGCCTGTTCTTTGAAAAAATTACCATTACATTGGGTTGGTCCTGACCTGAATAGCCCAAGGTAGCTTGATCTCCTCAGATCTTGGAAGCTAAGCAGGGTCAGCCCTCGGCAGTATTTGGATGGGAGACATCCAAAAAATACCAGACTCATGATGTGGAGGCAGGCAATAGCCAACCATCTCTGAACATCCATTGCCATGAAAACCCTACAGGGTGCCTATAAATCAGCTGCGGCATGAAGTCAGAATGGGTGTGTGTGAATTTTATAAACTGAATAAATTAGCTTAATCAGTCTAGCTGTGTTTGATTGTGTGCTTACAGGTTAATTAGCACTGCCCTTCAACCCCCTCCTGACCAGTATCCACTACCTTATAGTTGTTCTGCATGAAATAGGCTTTCCTTTATCCTGGTCAGTCCTTACAAATGTACACCACAGACAAAGACTAGAGGGCTAGATGCTCAAAAACAGTTTGCTAATAATCCTTGTTGGGAGATTAGCAATGAATCCATACATGTAAACAATCAGGGCTCCGTTGGGGCCGGAGCGCGCCGGAGCACTGCTCCGGGAGAGAGGAGGGCGGGGGGGTGGGCACATGACAAGCCCCGCCCCCCAGCTTGCTTTCCCGGGCCGCGCTTCCGCAGAGCCGGAACAAAAGCCTCCTCCCCCGCTCATCCTTCCCGACCCGCGGCACTTGCCGCCGGCCGGGAGAAGCCCCTTCCCTCCCCCCCAGCTCACCCTTCCCTCCCCCCCAGCAGATCCTTTCTGGGTGCGCGGCAAGCGCCGCGGGCCCGGGAAAAGCCCCTGGCCTCCCCGCCCCGCAGATCCATCCCGGGCTCGGCGGCAAGCACCACCGGCCCGGGAGAAGCCCCTGGCCTCCCCCCCCACAGAAGCCCCTGGCCTCCCCCCCGCAGAGCCATCCTGGGCTCGGCGGCAAGCGCTGCCGGCCCGGGAGACATCCCTCGCCCCCCCAGCAGAGCCATCCCGGGCTCGGTGGCAAGCACCTGGCCTCCCCCCCTGGCCTCCCCCCCACAGAAGCCCCTGGCCTCCCCCCTCGCAGAAGCCCCTGGCCTCCCCCCCCGCAGATCCATCCCAGGCCCGGCGTCAAGTGCCGCTGGCCCGGGAGAAGCCCCTGGCCTCCCCCCCGCAGAAGCCCCTCGCCTCCCCCCCGCAGATCCATCCCGGGCTCGGCGTCAAGTGCCGCTGGCCCGGGAGAAGCCCCTGGCCTCCCCCCCGCAGAAGCCCCTGGCCTCCCCCCCCCCGCAGATCCATCCCGGGCTCGGCGTCAAGTGCCGCTGGCCCGGGAGAAGCCCCTGGCCTCCCCCCCACAGAAGCCCCTGGCCTCCCCCCCCCGCAGATCCATCCCAGGCCCGGCGGCAAGTGCCGCCAGCCCAGGAGAAGTCCCTCGCCCCCCCCAGCAGAGCCATCCCGGGCAAGCGCCGTCGGCCGGGAGAAGTCCCTCGCCCCCTCCCAGCAGAGCCATCCCAGGCTTGGCGGCAAGCACTGCCGGCCCGGGAGAAGCCCCTGGCCTCCCCCCCCGCAGAAGCCCCTGGCCTCCCCCCCGCAGATCCATCCCGGGCTCGGCGTCAAGTGCCGCTGGCCCGGGAGAAGCCCCTGGCCTCCCCCCCGCAGAAGCCCCTGGCCTCCCACCCCCCCCGCAGATCCATCCCGGGCTCGGCGTCAAGTGCCGCTGGCCCGGGAGAAGCCCCTGGCCTCCCCCCCACAGAAGCCCCTGGCCTCCCCCCCCCCCCGCAGATCCATCCCGGGCCTGGCGGCAAGCGCCGCCAGCCCAGGAGAAGTCCCTCGCCCCCCCCCCCCAGCAGAGCCATCCCGGGCAAGCGCCGTTGGCTGGGAGAAGTCCCTCGCCCCCCCCAGCAGAGCCATCCCGGGCCAGGCGGCAAGCACCGCCCGCCCGGGAGAAGCCTTCTCCCTCCCCCACTCACTGCTCTCGTTGCTGCAGCAGGCTGCCAGCCGGGAAGAACCCCCTCCCTCCCCCACTCACCTGTTCCCTTGGCGCAAGGGAAGGAGAAGCCGGGCCTGAGTGGCTTAATGCCACTCAGGCCCAAGCAAGGGGGGGAGGGAGGGAAATGCCAGCCCCAGTGAGGGGAGAAGTGCCCCTCCTTCCTTCCTTCCTTCCTTCCTTCCTTCCTTCCTTCCTTCCTTCCTTCCTTCTCTCTCCCCCCACCTACCTACCTACCTTCCTGTTCCTTCCTTTCCCCCTCCCTTCCTCTTCCCCCCTTCCTTTCTTCTCTCTCTCCCCCCACCTACCTATCTACCTTCCTCTTCCTTCTTTCCCCCCTTCCTCCCTCTCTCCCCCTTCCTTCCTTTCTTCTCTCTCTCTCCCCCCAACTACCTACCTACCTTACTGTTCCTTTCTTTCTTTCTTTCTTCCTTCCCCCCTTTCTCCCTCCCTCCTTTCTTTCTTTCTTTCTTTTCTCTCTCTCCCCCACTTACCTACCTACCTACCTTCCTTCCTGTTCCTTTCCTTCCTTCCTTCCTTCCCCCTCCCTCACTCCCTCCCTTCTTGCCTTATGACACACTGCCCATGACGTCAGGGATGTGTGGCCTTTTGACACTTCCGGTGATGTCAGGGGGTGTGGCATATGCAAATAAGTTATGCTAATGAGCTCCTGCACCTCTTTTTTACGAAAGGACCCCTGTAAACAATGATACCCTTCATTTGATTCCCTGTTTATATTCTTATGTTTCCCAGTGGCCTGCCCTGGATCTGTTAATAAGCTGGTAAGTTTAGATTAGAATTCCTTCCCTTAATCATATCAACATCTACAAAGGTAGTTTTCTGGCAGTGTTAGCAGCATGATAAACATAAAAATGAATTTTAAAAAGCTTTAATGGAAAACAATAACTTTCAGAGCTTTGATCTGCCATTCAGGAATATCATACTACAGATTTGGACTATGAAGATAATGGTAAGTGGAGAAAGAAATTAAAGTAGGAGAGAAGAGTCTTTGGATATTTGGAGACAGAGAGAGGGGTATCACGTAGGTTGAAACAGCACACATCAAGCCACACTTTTTAAGAGTTCATACCATGAAAGGCAGCTAATTCTAAATTATGTAGTATATTATTATTTTTGTGTTCTCATGGGTGATGATGGGGCATTTGGATTTTTGGCCCTAAGCATTGAAGTGTCCCTGAGCTAACTAAGTTTGCATTCAAAATCCGTCTTCACAAAAATCTTCAAGATTCAGCTTTCAAAAGGGTGGATACTTGGGCTTGATTCTCTCCCAAAACACACAAAAAATGGGAGTCTTCCATATGAGGCATTGCAGTATTGACCCTCCAAAGCCAGTACCTTATTTGATATACAGTTGCCTAAGTCTGATGGCTGGAGCCAGCTGTGATTGAATTCTGTTTCATTCTTATTTGCAAGGTAAATGGTATCAAATTCAAGGTCTGCTGGTCTTAACAACTAAATTTCACTGGCCAGTCCAATGCAGCCCCCTACAGCCCAGCATTTTTAGGCATAATAAATTTGGAATTGTCGGGGGGGTGGGTGAAGGTCCCAGCCTCCTCCCCCACTCACAAACCTTGAAGGTAGTCAGATGGTTGTTGAGAGAAAAAAGCAGTAAATAGCATCTCGGAGCTCAGAAAGGCATTATCTATGTCTCCTGGCTCACAGCTGGATTACAGGAGGGACTTTCCCCAGGGGGAGGAGAGGCAAGATTGGTAACAGGTGTGTCAGCCAGCCTCACACCATGCTGAGAGTAAGGCTAGGGGATGGGTTCAAGGAGAGAGTGAGAGCAACCCATTGGGAGCAAGGGATGGCTGTCAGCCAGGTCCTTATGAGGGAGGAGAGGGACTGGACAGCTCAGAGGGGCCTTGTCTGGAAGGAGAAGACTTAAGCAGGGAGCTCAAGGTTGGTCATGGAGGAAGAGTGTGGGAGAAGCCCAGAGGGCTAGAGAAAGCAATGGGGAATCCATGAGCAGGAGACTGCCAACTCCCCTCCTCCTGCATCATCTGAGGCCACTGCCAAGCTCCCTAGCATAAAAGCTCTGGAGGACTCTGCTGCACCCAGCTGGTACCCTGAGGACCCAGGACCCAACAGGACTTTTGAAAGCCAGTAGGCATGGAAGCATCTGAATGGGGTAAACACTGTAACCAGACACATTTTCTGTGCTCTTGATATTCTGTATCAAACCCACAGAAGCACCAATGTAGGAATCTTCCTTGGCAATGTAAAACTTGTAATAGACTTCTGAAAACATTTCTGTTGTAGTATTGTGAACTTGGATACTTAGAAATCAAAATTTAAAAACTTATGATAAAGAAACCGATCGGTGATTAAGGCCAACATTAAAATGAATCATGGCACTATGATATGAAAATGAAGCCAGGAGTTTTAGCAACTTAATGAGAAGACTAAACATTTACAGTTTATTCACATTTTCCTCACTGTGTCTCTGTTCAAACCCATTGCAAGTACAATTGATGCCTAATCCTCAAAGCACTGTGGTAATGTAAACTCTTTTGAAATCAATGTACTGGCACTGGTAGAACCATCTGGGGACTTCAGCCTAAGGAAATAAACTCACTTGGTGATCTGTATAATCATATAAGTTATTAGAGAGAGCTTTGAATAAATATTTAAAGAAAGAGGCATGGCGTATTGGCAAAGAGGGGAGAAAAAGGGAAAGAATGTTGGATTTCCAAGACTTACTCTTTTTAGAGCTAAGGGTTACCATGAATATTATGAGAAGGTCATGATAGAGTTGTTCACTCATGCTCTTCTCATGCTTCTGGATATGAAAACTGTTCATCTCCCCAGACCTTCCTTCAATGGAAGGAAAGATGTGAATAGATGGGAAGCTGAAGTAGACATGTCCTCTTTTACTTGTAGGTCAGGATTAGGGTGTTCACTCTGGTTCCTGCTCTTAGGTACATAGAGCAGAGTTGGTTGTGCTCAAAACAACATCCCTTTGTTAACAAAGAGATACAGGACAGGAGCAACTGGTTTCAGAACAAGGAAGTTCATGCAGTCTTTTAGCCAATTAACAATACTATCTAAGCAGGGACTCCATCCCATGAGACTAAATTCAACTCAATTTTCAGGTGACAGTGGAGCAGACCACTTCATTCTAGTATATACCCATTGTAATATAAAGTATATAAAATGTAACATATACTGCAGAAGTAAAATGAATATGTTCCTATTAATTTTAGACATTTTCCTAGTTCAACTGGAATTCAGGAGAAATGGAACACAGGACGGAGAGACCCTACAAACAATCAAAACAGGGAACGAAGTGAATTCTCTTATCCCTTGGTAATGTAAGTGTGCCTGATTACAACATGGTCTTGCTCTCTGCCTTCCCAGGACATACACTTCAGAGCTGCTGTTTAAGATTACTGACCTAGCTTTCTTCCTAATCACCCTTACCCTTCATTTTATATTCTCCGCCCTCTCTTCTTAAGGTGCCCCTTTCAGGCTTTCAGGCAGGGAAGTTCTATGTGGTATTCAGAGACAATCTATTGCTTTCTGCTTTGGATGAGTGAATCAATGAAATCCAACCATTGATTTTTCTTGTTATTCTATGAGGATCTTGTTTTTTGACACAGAAGCATATGTTTCAAATGATAAATTTAACATAAGGTTACATAACAAATCCAATAATAGAAATGCATTCATCTTTACGTTATGGCAGTTACCTTTTGCATCTAGAGTAAAGGGTAAGAAGAAGTAAGGAAGAAAGTCAGCACTGTAATTGGGGGACACTGAAAGGCTGAAAATCCTTCCCTAACACCTAGAAATTGTCCTGGTTCTGGGAAATCCTGGGATTCTTCAAAGGCTTATAAAGGATTTCTCGCCTGTTCAACCTCAGCTACCTCACCACAGTATCCAAGCACTTGTGTAGGACAGCTGCTTATTTAAAGAGAGAGAAAGGTTTGTCACAAACATACTGATGATCTCATTTAGTGGTCACACAGATACTAAATAGCATAGCTACCACACAGATCCCAACAGGACTGTTGCCCAAGGTCCTCTTCCTCCTTCTAGCAAAAGCCCGCACAGTTGAGTTTTTGTGGGAGACACTCACACTCTCCAGCTGATTATAAGGCTTCCAGGCTTGTTATGGGCAATACTGGAAAGCAGTAGGCCTATTACCCCCTGCAAAGCACGAAGTAGAAGGCTGTTGATACTGGGAAGCTATCAGTGAGGGAGAAACTTTCATAAACTGCATTCACTGGTTGTTGACTTTAAAGGTTCCAGGTTCAATCTCCAGCATCTCCAGTTAAATTCAACACATTTCCCACATCTTTCCCATACTGCATGCAAAGATCAGTAGTGATGGGAAAACTTTCTTCCAGAGAAGCCAGGCTACCACTTTAGGAACTCTTTGATGTAGTAAGAGTGCCTTTTTCCAACTCCATCCATCACAAGACCTATTGTCCATGTTAAACTCAGCCAATCTAATTATGCTAACACGATAACATTAAGATTGGATTGGACTATTGTACCACCACACCAATGGTGGCAGGACAACTCTAGGATTTTCTGAATGAGGTTGACTATCTGGATGCTTTCCATTCTGGTTCCAGACCTGGGCATGGGACTGACACAGCCTTGGCTGTGGATAGTATGGGTGTACATCCAGAAATCTCCAAACTGAAAAAGAACCAGAAAAATGTCTTTTCAAGGCAGCTTCGTTGTTTCTGGAATGATTTATACTATTTGGGAATTCTTCAGGATTTCCAAAATGCATTCTGTAAAGTTTTTTGGGGGGGCTTTTTTAAAAAAATTGGACCATGTCTGCTTGCTTCTGTGGTCTTGAGGGGGTTTTTTTTGTTTTGTTTTTTGAATTTGCTGATTTCCCAGACAATGGAAGGAAGAGCTCTCCCTTCCAATGGGATCTCTAAGAGGGATCCAGAGAGCACTCCCAGTAGCCGGTCACAGGAGTCCAGCCTTGGAGACAAGCCTCAGAGAAGGCTGCCTTGGAGGGCAGTTGTTACACTTTTTCACATTGTGTGTGTGTGTGTGTGTGTGAGAGAGAGAGAGAGAGAGAGAGAGAAAGAGAGAGAGAGAGAGAGAGAGATTGCTTCTGTTTTTGGAGCTGTAGCACAGATTTATTTATTTATTTATTTCTGTATTTCCCTCTGGTTTTCTTCTGTGTGGGGCTGGGGGTGGGGGTGATTCTCCAGTCATTTTTTTTTCTTTTATGCATTTTTGCAGGGGGCATTGCTGTGTGAGCAGCCAAAGTTTGCAGGATTCCAGGAACCCACTTGCTAGCCCACCCATAATTTTCTAGTTGTCAGGGAGGATTTTTTCACTGTGACACCAGTGGCAGTACCAAGAGGGAGGGCTACAATGCAGCCTTGTACTACCAATATGGCTGAAGCTGGCCAGGTAAGTCTGGGGATGGTTAGGTCCTTTCTTTCTTTTTCAACATTTAACTAGCATAGGAAGCACAGTATGGCCTTTCTCCCATAGAAACAAAGGCAACAGAAATGTGGTGAACATGTTCAGGGGTCCATAAAACCAGACTCCTGTGCAATGCTCCCTCTAGCTGTGAAGTTTTGTGAGCAAAAATTCTACTTTGTGAGCTACTGACATTAAAGTTGTGAGTGAGCAATTTGGCTACTGCATCAATTCATTTGCTCTGGAGCCATCCCTCCTGAACTAAGACAAAAATGTGTGCATCGGAGGCTAAAACACTGTGAGCTAGCTCATACTAACTCAGCTCAAAGAGAACACTGCTCCTGTGTCCAATTCTTGTGAACTTTTGAGGTTCTTTAGTGTAATGGGAGGGCTATTTCCAGTGCCAATTTGGTGCCATTATCTTAAAAAAAGCCCAGCTGCTTCAGACCCCCAAATTGATTCCCCAACAAAAAATAATGGTCCCAAAATTCTGGAATTTGAATCCCAAACAGAATCCCAGAATAGTAACAAAGTACCTGGAAATCCAGGATAATGGACCCTCCCCATCCCAGATCCAAAAATTAAAATGATTTTTTTTTGTGCATACCCCTAGTGAATGATCTATTTCTTGAGATACACCAAACTGGCTCTCAAGTCTGTAGCTTGGGGGCACTATTGGACCCAAGTCTACTGCTGGATAATCAGGTTTTTTTGGGGGGGGGGGGGGGCTTTAACTGGTGAGCCAGCTCAGTCTTTCCCAGGCAGAAATTATCTGAACACTTCGGTAACATCTGGTAACATCTAGACTGGATTAATGTGATGTGCTGTACATGAGACTGCCCTTGAAAAGTGCTCAGAAACTTCAATTACTACAGATTGCTACATCCAGGAGTAACTGGAATGGGTCATAAGGACCATAATCACTCTAATTTTGGTCCATCTACACTGGCTCCCAATTTGTTTCTGGACCCAATTCAAGGTGCTGGTGTTGACTTTTAAAGCCCTTTATGGTTTGGGACCAACATACCTTAAGGGCAATCTACTTTCATAAAACATACCCAGCCATTATAGTCATCTTCTAAGGCGGTGCTTTGGGGAGCCCTGCAATCTAAGGTTAGATGGGTGGCAACCTGAGAGTGGACATTCTTGTTTTGGGGTGTGAACCAAAAATGTGGAATTCCCTCCCTGAACTTATTAATATGCCTCCTTCTTTCACTTTCTTCTGCCAGCGGTATTGCCTCAATGATCTCTCCATCCTGCCCTACATTTTAATTAATGGGACTGTGCTTTTATAAATGTATTTTACTTATAGTTTTAATTGTTTTTATGATGTGTCCTATTGTTAGCTGCCTTAGTGGTCCTGACTGGGCAAAAAGGTGGGCTATAAATGATGTAAATAAATAACCAGCCTTAAGACTGGATTACAATATCACTACTCCACATGCCTTGGAAGACAACTCAGAAACTTCAGTCATTTCCAACTTCAGGAGCCTGTCTGTTACTGGTAACTGATCAGTTAGTTTATGTTATACGGAGAAATAAGTTAGCTCAGCAGCCTTCAAGCCTGAGACCCATCCTGAAGGTGGTCAGCAGTGGGGTTAGGACCGAGAACCCTCCTCCGACATTGGTGCTGTGCAATGCCAGATCCATAAATAATAAGACCATGGTCCTACGGGACTTCATGGCAGAACAACAGGTGGATCTGGCTTGCGTGACTGAGACCTGGGTGCGGGAGGGGGAAACAGTAGCTCTTTCCTAACTTACCCCACCTGGGTTTACGGTCCTGCACCAATCACAGACTAGTGGGCGGTGGGAGGGGTGGCGATGTTCATATGGGAAGCTTACTCCTTCAGAGCGCTCCCATGTGTAGAGATCACGGGCTTAGAGTGTATTGGTTTGGTGCTGGAGGCCGGGGAGAGTATGGTGATCTGGCTGGTGTACCGACCGCCTAACGCACTGGCTGAGAGCCTACCGGCCCTGATGGAGGCTCTAACAGGCTGGGCGCTGGAACACCCTAGGCTGATAGTCTTGGGTGATTTCAACGTCCATGCTGATGATGCGGCTTCCATACAGGTGGCAGACCTGGTGTTGTCCATGGCAGCGCTGGGACTCTCCCAGTTTGTAATAACCCCCACCCACCAGGCAGGACACACGCTCAATCTGATCTTTGCAGCTGGGGTAACAGTGGACTGGATTACTGCATCTGCAGTACCATGGTCGGACCACCATGCACTGAAGGTCCACCTGAACATCCCACTCCAATGCTGTTTAGGCGGCGAGTATATTTTAGCTCGCCCTCAGAGCCAGATGGACCCAGGGCAGCTCCTGGCGGCTCTGAGGGATCTGAGACCCCCTGGCGGCTCGCTGGATGAGCTGGTGGAGGATTGGCATGGCTGACTCTCCACAGCCATCAACGAGATCACTCCCAGGTGCCCTCTGCGCTCCCGTACTAGGCTGGCTCCATGGTATACCCAGGAGTTACAGCTCATGAAACGGGAACTCAGATGGCTAGAGAGACGGTGGCATTGTGCCCGTGACGAAGCTACAAGAGCATCTTATAGGATGTTTATGAAAGCCTATGAGATGGCATTCAAGGCCACCAAGAAAGATTACTTGGCGGCCGAGATTGCATCCGCTTGCTCATGCCTGGTGCAATTATTCAGAACAATTCAGTCCATAACAGCATTGCCACAGGGCAAACCAAATAGTAGGGAATTAGAGATTGGCTGTGAGGCTTTTGCGAGCTACTTTGCAGATAAAGTCTTGGCGCTCCACTGCAATCTCCCCACCACAATTGATACAATGAGTGAACTTGAGGTCCCTTGCACATCTGTAATGCTGGGGTTGGAGTCTTTCGGCCTTCTCAGCCTTGACGAAGTTGACAGATTACTCATGACCGTGAGCCCAACCACGTGCCTCCTTGATCCGTGTCCTTCCTGGCTTATTAAAGCGGGCCATGAGGGGTTTTGAGGTGCACTGAGGAAGATTATCAACCAGTCCCTCTCGGGCAGTTCCCGAGGACACTTAAGGAGGCGATGGTCTGTCCTTTCCTGAAAAAAAACAACTCTGGATCCGGCCGAATTGGCGAACTATTGGCTGGTCTCCAATTTGCCTTATTTACGCAAATTAATAGAGAGGGCGGTGGTGATATGGTTGCAGGGTTTCCTGGATGACGCTTCAGTGTTAGACCCTTTCCAGTCAGGCTTTTGCCCGGGGTTCGGGACTGAGACAGCTCTGGTTGCCCTTACTGATGACCTCTGGAGACATCTGGATCAAGGTGGTGTGGCAGTGTTGCTGTTGCTTGACCTGTCAGCTGCGTTCGACATGGTTGATCATCAGCTGCTGACCTGCCGCCTCGCCAACGTGGGGATTCAGGGACTTGCTTTACAGTGACTTGTTTCCTTTCTCCAAGGTCGGGGACAAAGGGTGGTGCTATGGGATGAGCAGTCCCGGAGACACCTGCTTGAATGCGGTGTGCCTCAGGGGGCTGTCCTGTCCCCGATGCTTTTTAACATCTATATGCACCCCCTTGCCCAGATTGTCTGGGGGGGCGGGGCTGGGCTGTCACCAGTACGCTGATGACACCCAGCTCTACCTGATGTTGGGTGGCTGGTCTGGCTCAGGACTGAACGATTTGGACTGGGCATTGCACGCTGTGGCTGGATGGCTTAGGCTGAGCAGGCTGAAGCTGAACCCAGCAAAGATGGAGGTCCTGTGCCTGGGTCGGGGTGGGCCATGGTTGGTGCTCCCACTCCCGACCTTTGACGGGGCGCCATTGGTGCCTTTGCCAGTGGTTAGGAGTTTGGGAGTGCTCCTGGATCCCTCCTTGTCTGTGGAGGCCCAGGTAGCAGCCACTGCCAAATCAGCCTTGTACCATCTGAGGTTGGTGCGGCAGCTGGTTCCCTTCCTGGACCGCACAGACCTGGCCACAGTGATCCATGCAACGAGGCTAGACTATTGTACACTCGAAGCTAGACTATTGTAACACCCTCTACATGTGGCTGCCCTTGCTGCAAATCCAGAGGCTTCAGCTGGTGCAGAATGCCACAGCGAGGTTGCTGATGTGTCTTCCTAGACAGAAGCACATACGACCGGCGCTGGAGGCACTGCACTGGCTACCAGTGGCATAACGAATTCGCTTCAAGGTGCTGGTGTTTGTCTTTAAAGCCCTAAATGGCCTGGGTCCGACCTACCTAAGGGACCGCCTTTCCCCGTACATACCCCAGAGAGCACTTCAGTCTGGGGCCCAACATCGCCTGGCCATACCTGGCCTGAGAGAAGCCAGGCTTGCTGCCACAAGGGGGAGGGCTTTTTTGGTGGCGGCCCCTCGCTGGTGGAATGAGCTCCAGAAGAAATCAAGGCCCTGTGGGACCTGATGCAATTCTGCAGGGCCTGCAAGATGGAGCTCTTCCGCCAGGCTTATGAATAGGGGCCGCCGCCTTCGTATCCTCCCCTCGCCATCAAGAATTACCAACGTTCAGCCACATGTACTACCATCTAGTTGCTGACGACCTTGTATGCACCCAACATTAGACTGTACGCCATTGATAGTATTGAGCACTTTAATAACTGTATTGTTTTTAATGATGAAGGTTATAATGTTTTAATTGTTTTACTGTGAGCTTGGTTCACTAAATTTTGTAAGCCGCTCTGGGCCTGCTGTGCGGGGAGAGCAGCCTAGAAATTGAATTAAATAAATAAAAAATAAATAAATACTTTTCACAACTGCCTGCCCATTCAACAGCCACTGTCTGCTGCAGTTTGCCAGGAACCAAGGGGGTCTGGCTGTTTTTAAAACATTTCCCTTCCCAACTCATCTTGGGGATGCTATTCCAGAAGTTAAGCTGCCACCATCAAGAGAATTGCCCCTCTTCCTTTTATGTTTTTATTCTGGTTCTCTTGCATACCAGACGTGTGTGTATTTGTTCATCAGGGTGGGCTGGAGGGTTTAGGGGTTTCTCTTCCCTCCTCCCTTCTCTCTCCCTCAGTTGTCCAATTCAGAACTGGCAGAGTTCAATCAGCATAGCCAAACATTCTTTGGAATTATTGGCAGGATTCTCAAAGCAGTCAGTTTTCACCTATCATGGACCACCCCAGCTTGGTATGTAATTCCTCATTGAAGAAGCAGGGAAACCTGCTCCCAAGCCCCTCCTTGTCAGAGCATTTTGGTGTGGTGGGTTCCTCAAGGTCTCCCCAAAAATACCCATCACAAACACTGGCACTGTCTCCTGAGCCAGCACCAACATCACCTCTAAAGCCAGTGAGGCCCTCAAGTCAGAAGGCCCCAGCATAGGCCTGCCCACTTCTAGATCTGCCATGGTCTTCCCCAGGACCCCAGGAACAGAGAAGAAGACAAAGAGCCAAGACTGAGTACTGGATCAGGCATAGGATTGCACACTTGGCCCCCCTACACTGACAAAGAGGAGACTAGTGAGTCATTACTGGCCCCACTACTCTTTATGTGTAGCGGATATGATTCAATATGTGAAAAGGAGCCTAATGTGGGACCAGGATCTAGTGTAGGGAAACTCCCTATATAAGTCTGCAGTGAGGCTGGGGCTAGTGTAGGATCAACTTGTCTGCAGCTTTGCTGACTATACCATTAGTTGCATGAACCACTTGTTGCTAATTCTTGGAACCTTGTTGCCTGAACCTTGGATGGACCTTGGACTTCACCTCTGGATTGAGTTACCTGACCCTGGACCTTGACTCTGGATTGTGACCCAAGGAGCCCCACTGTGGAGCCCTATTATTGCCAAGGATACTTGGTGAATAGAACAACATCCCAAAATAAAGAATAAAATGAATCTTTGATAACTAATAATAAATACCAGAAAGCACAGATAGTTGGGAGTAATCAGTAAACAGATACCTTTAGAGTACTGAAAAAGAAAAATGAAAAGGTATCTTGCTAGCCAATCATTATTTTTACAAAGAGCTGCAACATTTCCATCCTAGGAATGGGTCCATGGCCAAGCATGTTGGCACCACCTGACAGGGCATGTCAAGACCATTGACACAAGGCTTAACTCCAGTCTTGACAGCACACCTCCAACCCAGGCTAACAGTGTTATAGATTTTCTTGTAGCCTGGAAGATTCTTTTTTAGCTCAATCAGAATTTAGGGTGCAGACTAAAAGTTTCCCTCTAAACTTTCACCAACCACCTCAGATAATGGAGATTTAAGTGCAGAGAGAGGAGGTGGACTTAGTCATGATCCATTGACAGCTTGGCCAAATAACCAATTGAAGGTAGGATTCAGTTTCTGTTAGCTCACAGATCACCATATATTTGTCTTACCCCTCCCTGGGATATAATTTTAGAATGTAATTGCCCACATCTCAGCAGATAAGCCTGAGGTATTCTAAGGGCACATTTTGGTGAAGCATGGTGAAGCTATTCTGGGGACCTTCTGAGTTCATTAGAAGCAATCATTTTGACCTGAACTAGGCTTGTTTTGTGCCTGTTATGCTTTTGCTTGGTATGATTGCATTATAAGCCACTTCGGGTCTTTGTTGATGAGTTTTAAACTATGCAGAACATTACTTCTCAATCATAACCCAGGTATTGTATTTCACATAAATATTCAGTATTTTGGAGAGTAAGTAATCATTAATGGCTGTATCAGTTGTACAGACTGAAGAAGGGACAAAAGGATGTCTGCTGCTGTTGACCGCTGTTTTCCAAATTCTCTGACCTTCCCCCCTCCCCCCAAGCAGGTCTGTGAGGTGTGGTGAGCACAGTCTATTGAGACAGTTGGTGCAATTCTGGCAGAGCTGGCATCTTCCTTTCTTGGTCCTCTCAGGAATACTGAATGCTGAGCAAGAGATTTCTAAACATTAGTGCTTCCAATTAAGCTACAATGTATGATGAATCTTGCTTTACATTTTTGTGTTCTGTGGAATGTAAAATGACCTTATTTTGCATCATACTGTATCTACACACCACAGTACTAATTTCTGATTCCCGCCCCCCATTTAATGCATCTTGGTGTATTAAATACATTTGTTCTGATTTCACAAGTGAGTTTTCATTCTTTTAGGTAAAAAAATTCTGGAATTTTTTGTTTCCATTCTGATATCTTGGGGGGGGGGAGTGGGAGACATCAGGGAGCCCTTTATACCTCAAGCAATTGCTGGAAACATTTCTTAAATTCAGCCATACCAGTGGCTCAGAACTAGAATGAAAGAATCTTCTAGTTTAGTCAGACCATATTAAATAGGAACACTTTAGTTAATGAGAATTCTGTCTTCACTGAATGCTCTTGATCTGTGTAATATTACTATGAATATCTCTGATCAGCTTGGCAAGTAAGAAAGCTAACAAGTCCCTGACAAAACCACAATGAAGATATTCAAAAATACTGTAGCTATTGTTTATTTCAGTTTGACTGCTACAGGCCTTTTCCAAAGGAGTAACATCCTAAGAGTTTCCGTTAATTCTTTAATTAGAATCAGAATAAATTGGCATGAGTAAAACCAATAAAAACACCCTGAAGAAATCTGTTGGGGACTTATAAAAGGTGGGTCCTTTTATGGATTAAAATTGCCTGTAATCTGAAATATGCCAATAAAGGTCTATGTGTGCGTGATTAAAATTGGTTGAATGACAGGAAGCAGAAAGTAAGAATAAACGGACATTTTTCAGAATGCAGAGAAGTAAGCATTGAGGTTCCACAAGCATCAGTATAAGGACCAGTGCTGTTTGATTGTTCATAAATCATTTGGAACTAGGGTGATCAGTGTAGGGACCAAGTTTACATATGATACCAAATTATTCTGGATTGTGAAAACCACATTGGATATGAAGAGCTGCATGAAGATCTGTAAAAGCTGAAAAAATGGGCAACAGCTTTGCAAATTAAATTCAGTTTAGGTAAGTGTAAGGTGATGCACATTGGAATGAAATTCCTGTTTCTCAATATATGCTGTTAGGGTCTGAACTGGCCATGACTGATAGGAATGATATCTTGGGGTTACAGAGGACAGTTTAATGAAAACTTTTTATCCTTTTCCTACAGTACTATAATTCATTGAAGATGATGAGCAATCAATTCAGAACTGGAAAAAATCTGTTTAACTCTACAATTAATTAAATTGTGGAATCCACTGCCAGTGGACATGGTCATGACTGTTGGTACAGATAGCTTTAGAAGGGTATTAGAAAAGTTAATGTCTGTAAGCTGTGGTTAACCATATTGATTCCTGTGGTAGGAGGAAGGTCTTGGCTCGGTTACCTGTCTACTGACCTTGCAGGGAACTGGTTGCATGCCATGGAAAACAAGATGCTAGATTAAATGGAATACTGGTTTGATAGCTTTGTTCAGACAACATTTCTGATTTCTTTGCTGCTTAGTATGAAAGTTGTATGGCTCAAAGCATAATGATACCTATCAGACAAACCCTACAGGTGTGTCAAAGTTCTTCATATTATTTTTTCACCTTCCTTCACTGGGTGCTTCACTGTGTTTTTAAGTGCTAATTTTGTTATTAGACTTGGCTGTATCTACAAATACTAGTTTTGAAGAAAAGGGGAAGTTTCCTTTTTAAAAAACTTCTGATGCAGATCCCTCCCTCTCATTTCTACTTTCCCCTTAGCTTAATGCTCTTCCTATCATTTCTACGGTAAACTGTATGTGCTCACGCAAACCCAAGCTTTACATTCAAAATGCTTCCCTCCCTGCCATTGACTGAAACATTATCAGCATCCCACAGACCTTTCAAGAGCAGACACAGTCCTCATTCATCATGGTGCTCAGATAATTGAAGCGGTCCACCTGCTCTGCATCCTTCCCTGTGATGCTTGCTGGGTTGTGCTATTTTGACTTTTCCCATGACCTCTGGTTTCCCAGATACTGAGATATAGCCTGAAATGGATGCTGAGACTCAAAGCAATTTTTAGAGGATGCTGAAAAGACCTTTTCTTAACATAGCAGATGAGTTCCACAGTCAGTGCCTCAGATTGCAACAGCAATGCTGCCACTTTGGCACGGAGCATAGGTCTTTGATCTGAGCAGTGAGGGGAGCACAGACCAAGCACCTATTCTTAATTCCTTCCTGTACATTTGGGGGCAGCTGATTGGAATAATTTAAGAATCTGTACTGTCACTCCAGTTGACCATCTTCAAGAGTTTTCATTTCCTTTCTCTTAAAGCCCAGAACATTGTCCAAAAGCATGCACTGCAGAAGGTCGCTAAAGGTAAGAATATTTGCATCTTAGTGCCTGGTGGAAAATGACTCATCCATTTGTATCCACCACTCTGGCAGACCCTAAATAAAATAACTGTAGAAGTTAAATGTTTCTGCATTATTATCTTCTTGCAAAAAATCCAGATCTTCTGAAAGGAAACACAACATAAGGAACATTTCAGTAAATTATCAAATGATGTGCTTGAAACAAGGGGGATAAAATTATGCAGATGTCTTCCCCAACCAAGTATGGACAAACTTCAGAGAGTTTTACTTACTCCTTTTCATTCTCAACTCATCCAGTGACTATTTGGGGAAATGGAATGTGTTCATAATCTCCAATTTGGTGTCATAGGTTCATAAGTATATTATGTCAACATGGCACATTGGCACACCTGTAGAGTTGGCTTCATAGGTTCCATGAAGCTTGGGAATCATACAACTCTTGTATGTATAAAGTGCCACCAAGTTGCAGCTAAGTTTATTGTGACCCCAGCAAGAGGCTTTCAAGGCAAGTAAGAGGCAAAGGTAGTTTACCATGGCCCTCCTCTGCAGTCTTCCTTGGTGGTCTCCCTTGAAAGTACTGACCCTGCTTAGCTTCCAAGATCAGATGAGATCACACTGTACCATGCCACCTTCCATCCATATAGCTCTCATACTAACCAGCAAACTAAATTAATTGCAAACAAATAAAACCCAGAAATTAGCTATGATCTTTCAATTCAAGGAACACTTCTGACCTGAAGGAATACCAACCATTCATTCATCAGCAATATACAGTTTTCCTTCCAAAGTTTTGAAAGAAATTCTTCAATTTTACTTTTGCACAGCTACTATACATTTATTTCAGTCAGAGTTGATTCTATAGTTTGGCTTTAGTGGCCCTGATAAGTTACTTCGAATCAATAGTACCCACAGCCAGTGAGCAGTCCAAGATTCTTCCGTCTTGGCTAAAAGAGATGAAAGGGTTTGGTTTTCTGTATTCCAGTGGATTCCTGCTTTACAAGACTAGCCAGTCCCAGAAAGATATTTCAAGAAAGTGATAAGCAGAGCACCAGCACTACTATTGCTTTCAATGTTTTTTCTGGATTTCCAAGTCAGCTTAATGAATTATTTGTGTGCTTCGGAAAGATGGAACAGAATTATTTGTATCTGGATGAATGTACTCAGAACTCTGGAGAATCATGAAGACAGCATGGAACATAAGAGGGCAATGTTGTGTTGGATAACAAGAAAGTCAAATAAAAATACTGTAGATCAGCAACTTGACACACAGCTACATACACTTCTGTCTTTATCCCACAAGACCCCGTCTTTTTATATTCAGTTATTAAAAAGTGGCATCAATTTTTTTGTCAACCAATCAGAGGGGGCTTGTTGGGCAGTTTGAACTTTTGAACCTTCTTCTCTAAGCCCCCATCTTCCACAGCTGGCTAGTTGAAGGAAAGTACAGTTTTTGCTGATCATCTGGGTGGGGGGTGTGTGTGGGGGGGGAGGGCTTAGCATGTCCTGTCTGCTTTCAGCCCCCCCAAATGGCAGCTGGTATCTTATGACACAGTGTTACAAGTTCTTGGTCAACAATTTGTTTTTGTATGAGTTATGCTTGTGCAGACATTGTTTCTGTAGTGTCTGGGTTTGTTTTAAACCCCCAGTATTTGTATATTTATTTATTTGCTAGCTAGCTAGCTAGGTTTTTTTAAATCTATTTTTGACCTGCACTTTGAGCTAAGTAGAGAATTAGTTATTTGAGAAAGAGGGAAATGAGACCTCACAGAACTGGTCCCTTGTCTAGGACACCAAAGTCTAGAGAAGACCGTTATTCCAGAAGAGTAAGTGGGCACTGGTTCTCATGCTTATTTACTTCAGAGGATCAAATGCCTTGTTATGTTAAAACTACTCACAGTTTGGGTATGGCAAGACAAGTCTTCTTTCAGTGAACAGCCGTTACTAAAGCTACACTGAAGCACAATAGAAATAAATTTAAGCAAGGCATCAATGAAGCCCTGAATATTTATTCTGTCTCAGGGAAGACGATGCTTATGCCTCATCAGCTAGTGCTGACTGGAAAAGTGCCGCTCTTCAGTTTTAAAAAAATCAATAATATTCTGGCATGTACTTGCCAAATTATAATTCTTCAGAAAATTTGAGACTGGTTTGGTTCCACACTTACAACTATTTAGCACTGCTGAAGGATTTCTTGTCCTCACTGAGCTATAAGTGGACTTGAAAAAGGCACTCCATATAGCACATAATACAACACATCCCCAAGGACAACCCTACAATTACTTTTATATGAAAGTAAGCCCTATTCAGCAAATTCCTATTCATGATGAAACTCTCTTTAAGCCTCACAATTTATTGATTGATTGGATTTTTATCCCGCTCTTCCCTGCATGTGGGGCTCAGGGCAGCTCACAACAGATTAATTTAATAAAATTTAAATTAAATTTAGATTAAATTAATTTAATACAATTTAAACAATAAAAACATCTTGCACTTCAATAATTTGACATAATTCAACATACCAAGACAGCCCATACGTCTATAAAATGCCCAAAATTTAAAAAGGGAGATGGGCGAACACCTCCCACAATTACTGAATAAGCTAAGTCGGGGTGTGGAGCAGGGGAGGCCAGAATGATGAGACACCCATCACTTCAACCAAAGGTCTGGCAGAGTTATTTCCATTTTACAGACCCTGCGGAATGGAAGAAGATTCTGCATGGTCTTGATCTCACTTGGGAGAGTGTTCCACCAGGCCAGAGCCAAAAGGCTCTGTCTCTGGTTGAGGCTAAAGGGATGTCCTTAAAGCCAGGGACCACCAGCAACTGTTGTTTAGATGAGCATAATGTTCTTCAAGAGACATAGCAGGAGAGGCAGTCCTGTAGATATGCAGGTCCAAGACCACTCAGGGCTTTGAAGGTTAATACCAAAACCTTGAACTGGATATGGTACTCCACTGGAAGCCAATGCAACTGGTGGAACACTGGTTGGATATGTGCTTCAAGAAGTGCCCCATAAGGATACACACTGCTAAATTTTGAACCAGGTGGAGTTTCCAAGTCAATTGCCAAGTATAATGTTACAAACATTTTTTTTAAAATGATGAACACAACTTGCAGCCCAGAGAAATATTATCTAGCCTTCCTCTCCCAATAAAGGAGCTGATTCAGAATATATATGGGTGTGCCAGGGCACCCTGAAGAATCTGAAACTGCTTTAAAATAATAAAAAGCAGTTTAGATTTAAAGGGAACCAACTGAGGCAGAGGACAGACTGGCAGAATGAAATGCAATGGAAGCAGGGCAAAAAGACCTGGGCCAAGTTGTCGTGGGCTTTCCGGTTGCACTATGTGGACTGATGCAGGATCTTACCGGGGAGGAGGCGGAATGGAGCATTCATACTGCGGGGCGGCCCCTAGTGGCAGCACCCTGGTTGCGCGTGGCTTTGGTCCATTTCACCAATTCTGTGAGCTTCATGCTCAGGCCGCCACTATGGACTTTGCCCAGAAGTTTGCCAGTTCCTGAAGGAGAACCCTCACTACAACACCAGGCGCAGCAGCAATTGGGGGCAGGATCCCATGGCTGGGAGCTTTAACCCCACGAGCTGGAAGCGTCCCCATGGGCGGTTGTGTGCCGAAGTGCACAGCATGCATGGGTGGTTATGCCAGATCATTGGGTTCACATTACTGGTGCCACTTGATTGCAGCTTATTTGCATCCACACTTCCAGGAAGAGGGATCACCGTGCACCCAAACGGCTTGCCACAGCTTTCACCTGGTACTTTTTAAAAGCAGGATCAAAACACTTCAGGATGGGGTGAGTATGGTAAGGAAATGCCAGACAGCTGTGGCTGTGTGAACCAGCTCACTTAATCCACTTGAGAAACGTGCCTATATTGGGCCAAACTGCCAGTCTGAACTCAACCTGAGACTATCCCTTCATGCATCTGATGAAGAGGGCTCATACAAGCTTTTCCCTAGGGATTTTCAAAGACTTGCCAATTCAGATAACTTCCCATGCATCTGTGGTGATCAGCCACCAATTAATCAATGTGTTGTTAGACTGTTTGCAACCTGTTCACATGTATTCATAATAACAAGCTACTTCCAGCCATCAGAAGTGGACTCCTAGCTGATTGGGAGATCAGCAGGGAGTTGGCTTGTGATCTCCTGATTGGGAAATTGTGTTCTGTTCCCAGCAACTTTTTTTGGGGGGGGGGGGGGATCAGGAGCTGACTCCCACCTGATCAGCTGGTCCTTGGATTCTTCTGATCTTCCATCCTAGTAACTTTGCTGCATCCCAAAGAGGGATCCCCAACATTAAATCCAGGGAGTGTTTTGCTTTAGCCCCATATGGAACAAGGAAGGCACACAGCATAATTGAGCAGCATTTTTTTTTAAAAAAGGGGCCAGTGGGAGGCACAAGTTTTGCTGCTGGCTACTGACTCTCCCACCATCCTTTTGGACATCAAGAGATTAGCTGGTCATATTTGGAACCAAACTGGAATTTGGGGGGTCCTTTGGATTGGCTATAGGAATAGCCTTGGGGGGGTGCTGTTTTGTTATGTCATAGTAAGGTATTGAAAGAATATGACTCTAGGGATGTGGTGCTCATCTCTGTTTCCAAGCTGTAGAGCCAGCGCTGTCCAAAGATGCTTTCGTGGCCGGCATGACTAGATGCTGAGGTGCACAGAACGCTGTTACCCTCCCACTGAAGCAGTACCTATTTATCTACTTGCAATTTCTTGCTTTCAAACTGCTAGGTTGGCAGGAGCTGGGACCAGAGACAGGAACTCACTCCATCACACAGCCCTCGGGTCTTGAACTACCAACCTTCCGGTCTGCAGTTCAGTGTCTTACCCACTTGAGCCACCACATCCCTATGTCATAGTAGAGGTTGGTTAAATAGGCCTGGTCTTTGAACTTGTAGACCATCACTAGTTTAGCAGGAACAGTGCAGGCTGATTATGAAAGGTAAGGATGATTGGCAAGCGCTCTGAGGCACCAGTAGGGATGGAGAGCATGTCTGGGATAGTACTTCACTGGCTGTGCAGCAGGGTGAGGCTGGGATGGAGTGTCCTTGGTGCTGAGCAACATCTTTCTGAACCCAATAGTGGCTGTGTGGCACATCAGGGAAAGTGGCTGGGCATCTCTTGGCACATTTGTGTGCAGGTGATGATAACTGTGGCCAGCAGAAGATGCATGCTGAGTTTGGAGTAAGAGTGGATATGCCCAACGAAGGCAGCCACTGTCAGGCTGCCTAGTATAGTCTGCTTATTTAAATATGTTAACACATTTAACTGTATGACATCAGTCTACATAATTAATGATTTACATAAACTAGTTCAATCCAACACTGTTGTCTCGTGTCTTCACTGGGGGGTGCCTGGGGCAACATGCTGAGATACAGCAAATTAAGGGAAGTGATCAGAAGCTCATCTGATTTCCCTTCCACCCACCCCAAGATGTGGGTCTGGGCTGAAGAAAAGGACAGGAATGAGCTTTTCTCCTTTCCCTTTGCAAAGCAGAGATTAAAAGCAATGATTCTTCTTCCACCCAGCTTGTGGTGGGGGAAGAGACATAGGCTCTTTCTCCTTTTTGCAACTTCATTGTGTAGCTATTTTTGCTAAAGGGCCCATATGGATTGGATTCTGCTGGCCAGCTGATCATCCAATCAGCTGTGACTGAGCTTCTGACCAGGCAGCTGCAACAGAAGAAGAGGAGACTGGATTTATGCCACTACCCAAAGTAGTCTCAGAGCAATTTACAATCCCCTTCCCTTCCCCTCAACAGACACCCTGTGCGGTAGGTGAGGCTGAGACAGCTCTTTTGAGAACTGCTCGTAAGAGAACAGCTCTGAAATAACTTGTAACTGACCCAAGGTCCCACCAGCAGCTGCATGTGGAGGAGTGGGGAATCAAACCCTGTTCTCTCAGATTAGAGTCCATGCTCTTAACCACTACACCAAACTGGCTCTCAACAGGGCCATAGCCAGCAGTGGGGCTTTAGGGGCTCAGCCCCTATTGAGTCCCCAGAGACCCCAAGCTATTAGAAAAATATTACTTTGAATTTAGTTCAGCCACGACATGCTTAAACCTGTTGCCAGTGTAATTTGACTCCTTCCTTGCTTGATCCATTCCTTTCTTCATTCTGCTGCTATTGGCTGGCTGGGACTCTCCTGGAATTGCAACTGATGACTAGGCTGCAGAGATCAGTAACTCTGAGGAGGCAGACCTCATGGAGCACAGAGAGCTGAAGCCCAGGCTGCTGTAAAGGGAGGAGGGGGGGGGGGGGCTCTAGGCAGCCACCAGAGAAGGAAAGAAGGAAGGCAGGAGGGAGGTGAGCTATCACCCCTTGTGTGGCAAGGAGATGCATGCTTTTGTTGTGGCAGGGAGGCCTTCTTTGCCTTTCTCTCCCTGCGCTCAACTTGCCAGCTGGTGGGTGGGCAGGGGAAACCTTCTCCACTCGCTGCCCTGCCTTCTGGCTGCCTCCTCTTCAGATCTCCTTGAGGACAGTCACTTGTGGTAACTCCCAAAGCACCCCCCCATCACAAAAGCCCTCTCCCAGAACAGTTCCTGGCTACAGGGCTGAGCTGCAAGCTTGTTCAGCAGCTGTTGCTTAGTGCAATCCAGACATATCACTCACTGGCTTGCAATCTGACTGTGAGTGTTGGACAAGGTAAGCTCATCCACTGAACAGGTTTTCTGAGAAATCTGCAGCATCCTTACTTATGTCACAATTACTCTGTCATAAGGCTATTTTTGTTATTGTTTGTTTCTGCTACTACCTTTCTACTTGAGCTCCGTAACTCTTTTTATAAGTAACAAATAAAAACAGGCACTTTTAACTTCTCTACTTTTAAGCTGTAAATCCATTTACATTCTGGCAGTGTGAAATGCATAGGGGAAAAGCACAGTTCCATAATCGTTCCTCTTCCTTTTGCTTTGCAGTGTTTAAGCCTCTGTGTGTGTATAATCTCAGTGTGCCTGTTTGAAATGCTAATGTCTGAAGATGCTTCCTGTTATATGTATGATGCCACTTTTGTTTAAATGCTGCTATTCTAATAGTTGTAGAGCTCCTCCCCCATACGTCCTTCTCATGGTAGTGAGTATAAAGGACTGAAAAGAGTTCTTTTTGTTCCATTGGAAAACACATTTAGTCAAAAATTAACTGCTGGGGTTTGTTGTGACAGAAGTAAATAGGCATACAGATGACCAGGTTAAGAAGCTGTGGTCATAAGGAAATCAAATAATGCTTAAGATCAGACACAGGGGTCCAAAGTTTAGGCAGCATCTTGCTCAGAGAAGAGCACTTGAATCAGGCATACATAGCAGGCAATACATCTTTATAACAGACTTGTTCAGATGTTACAATCATATGTAACAGAAATCCACTAACCACATATAACAAGAATATGCAGTACCCACCATCCTCCCAATATATGAAGTCTAAATACTGTCTGAACAGGGGCAACATGTGTACTTACTATGAATCTACAAGGATTTTCAGATGTTCTGAGGCTGTACACACATGGTAAATACATGTGTTGCTCCTGTTCCAGCAACATGGCAATTGCATTTATTAAGATCACAGGTAATGTTGCTCCCAGTTTGTGTGGTGGCGGGCTCCATGTATGTGTTTTGGTAATGTCTGAAAATGGACTAATCGGTACCTAGCTATGAGTCACCTGACTTAGATTCAGCATGTCTAGCAACAGAATCACTGTCAAGGGAGGGCTGAGGCTTTTTCTTCTCTTCATAAATTCTTGGAGACTCCCTGAAATGGGAAATGTCTTCTATGTGTTTCTCACTATTCAAATAAAATGTCCATGTAACTAGAAACGGGCATGGATGGAGGGTTAACTCCCTTACTCACCCAGAGCAGGGCTTTACTCAAGGACTCCACAGCTGCCATTTATAAATATTTCAAAAGACAGAAGCCATTGTGGATTTCTAACATCTTGTTTCATTTGGCTCCAAAGCAAGCCAGGGTACCCACTAAACTTCTGAGAAAAGTACAGTGCAAGATGTTTTAGGTAAGGATGGGCACAAACTGAGAAAATGTGGTTCAGATTGTGGTTTGTGGCATGCTTGGTTTGCGAGCCATGAACCATCATGAACTTTTAGCTGCCAAATGAATCAGTTCAGTTTGTGGAGGCAGAATAGCCTCCTGGTGTGTTAGAGACACCAAACTCACAGGAGGTCTCTGACTGACTCTTCTTTACGTGCTCTCCAATTAGTGAGGGTTGAATTTACAAAGTCCGGGTTACACTCCCCCGGGTTACACTAAAAAAAGAAGGTGCCCCTGGAAAGTGCTTTCTGACGAAATGACAGGTAGTCATTTTGACAGGTGCAGGTTCAAGAGTGTATAGAACTAATCCTATGCAAGCTAAAGACATCAAAGTCACAGGGGACCTCCCCCAGATGCTCTATATGCCCTCCAAGTTCTGCCCCCTGTTGCTTTGAAATCTGATAAATATTTTGATTGAGTGGAGACAGTCTGTATGGAAATGTATTCATTCACAAATCATGAACAGCTTGAGAGTTCATGGAAAATTCATGACCTGACCTGAACTTCAGTTCACAGACCACAAATTGCCCAAAATTCGTCATGAACTTTAGTTTTTGAGTCAGTTCGTGTCCATCCCTAGTTTTAAATCAAGTGCTCTTAGGAGACTGATGCTAGATAAATGATAGGTAGGAGAGACAGGTGAACAGATAATTTGACAGATATCTCACACCTTTCTTTAAACAGCTACTTCATAATTTATCAGTAATAAAGTAGGAAATAAAAAAAAATTGAAAAAATTCAAATTAGACTGGCTGTTGGGGGCCTTTCTACATTTCCCTAAGATCTGACGTTTTCAAGTGACAAAAATGAAACAGGCAAATTAAACCAAAAGATGATCTTATTTCATAAGTAAACCAGTAAAATAAGAATGTTGTGTGTTAGTGGTGAAAAAGAAGGAATTTTTGGTAGGGAGATCTTGATGGCTTTCCCTGTGCAGTTTTGTGATGTAGAGTCATTCTCTCTTTTTCCACCTTCTAGTTTGTTTTCTCACTGCATATTTTGTTATTACTTCAGTGGTTTTTATTGACAATGTTATGTTTTAATTAATTCTACAGTTATCTCCCAACAATATTTTCTGTAACAGAAATGGGCATAAACGGATAGAGGTGCATCAGCCCATGTAAAGGGACACAGCAGCTGGATAATGGATTATGATTGTTTAAATGGTCTCTTTTGCTGTTTATCATGGTAGTGGCTGGAGATATTGTGGGTGGTTAAAGCTGCATTTTCAGGGATTGAATCTATTGTTCTGTGTGCAATCAACTAATTTCCAGAGCTACAGTGTTTACTCATCCTAAATGTATTGTCAAATGGGATTACTGAATGATGTGATATGTGGCTATTTATGGTCTCCCTTTCAATTACCCACTGAATCTCATTTCATTCTCTTTGGAGCCACATTCTCCTTTCCCTGCACAAATGCATAGATGGGAGTAAATAGCTTGCATGGTGGCATTCACGGTTTTTGAAGAGCTACCATCTGTTGCTTCATCTCTTGGGACTGGAAACTCTTTAGAACACAAGTGAGCTTGGCAGGAGTCCTTGCATGGGCTATGCATCCAGATGTAACACACAGGGAAGACTGAACGTAATACAATCACAGCTGAAAAAGGGACCTTTAGCTCTCACCATACTCCTCTTAGGAAGGGAGTGGACCTGAGTGATAAAAAAAAAGGGCCTTCCTCAGTAAAACAGGATAAACTGGGATGGACAAACCTGATATGACAACTACTTACCATCAATGCTCCCTCTAAGCTGTGGGGATTTGGGAGAAAAAATTCTACTTTGCGAGCTACTGGCATTAAAGTTGTGAGCAAGCAATTTGGCTACTGCATAAATTAGTTTGCTCTGGAGCCATCCTTCCTGAGCTAAGACAAAAATGTGAGCCAGAGGCTAAAAAACTGTCAGCTAGCTCACACTAACTCAGCTTACCGGGAACACTGCTTACCATTAAGATGCCCAGTGTTTATCATATAGCTAATACGTTATACAGCACAATGTATAATGAATACTTAAAGTATGATCCAGGTGCACACATAGGTCAGCTATCCGTACCTGATGTAAAAGGGGGGGGGGAGCATGAGCCTTAAATAATGTAATAATTGCATTGTATCATTTTTACTATTGTTATAAAACGCAATGCAGCCCAAGTGAAGGACTTTTAAGGGATATTTATTTCAACAGGAAAAGGATGCTTAAGATTCCTGCTGAAATTAACGGGATTCCTATTAACTTAAACTTGTAATTATTATAATTATTGCAACAAAAAACCAGGTAATATTTTAAACCTTGTGTTAATTTGTCATAGTCTATAATGGTAAGAAGAGTAAACAATAAACCAAAGTGTGATATAAGGAAAGAATAGCCTACCCTTTAACATAATGAGATGGTGAACTTTCAACTTGTGCACAACTGGTAATTATAACGAACCTTAACACTGAAAAAACCAGCCATTCATCACATAAGTATACAAATATGCAATCCTAAACAGAGTTATGCCCTTCTATTCCTTGAAGGCATGTAACACTGCTTACAGTTGGATTGTAAATTGCTGCCAAATACTGTGTTAGGAATTTAGAGCAATGCCATTTACCATAACTTTCTCCTATCTCTAGCAGACTGCTTCCCCCCAGCAGAGAAATAAGGGCTACATCTATACCTCATCTGATATTGCGCTATTGTTGTGATAAAATAAGAGTCCCAGTCTTTTCTAGCCTGTAGGCACCTTTGGGATTCTAACACAGAGTGGTGGGCACAATCACAAAATAGCTGCTGCAGTAGGCAGGATCATACAGACACACATAGAGGAAGTCCAAGTGGAGGGGACAATAGAAGTATTTTTTAAAAAAAATACACTGGGAAAGCGGAGTGTGAGAGAGAATTCAATCAGTACTACAGTGGCAGCTGCTGCCAAAATAACATTATTTTACTCTACACAGCCTGTCAGATCTCCAGTGTCTCCAGATCTCAGAAGCCCTGGTGGGCAGGAACCCCACTTGGCCCCACTCCCTTTCTTACAATACCTGGCATGTGCCAGGAAAGGTGTTGGAGGGTGTCATAGAGCCCGTGGGGACACCCATATGTTCCTTCATAAGGACAGGGCAGTATCAAGTGATGTGTGACTGCAATCCAGGTTTTGAAACATCAAGATTTTATAAACTTAAAACGAGTCCGCCTTTCCTAAGATGATCCATCAGGTTGCATGCCAAAGTACATTACTCCAGCACTGATAATAAATTAGGCATATGCCTTACATTTTGATGTCGGTATTTGTGTTTAGATTTTTCAGCACCCCAAATTTGGAGAAAGGAAGGGTAAAAGAGAGTTTGGGAGAGGAAAAGACAAGTCTGTTAGTGATAACTATTTTGAATGACAGGAATCTGTGTCCCTTACAATGGCTGAACCTACTGGCAGCTTAGTCTTACAAAGTGGCTTCTGAAACTTTCCTAGTCCTCTTCGCATACATATACAATTCCCTACAACTGGGAGGTCATTCAAATATACAAAAGGCTTCTATAAGCATTATGACAACAATATACCCTCCCCCCCCCCTCCGCTCTTTTGCTGCCAAGGACAAAAGAAGATAAACAGAAAGAGAAAAGGTTTATGCTAACTATATGACAGAATTGTTTAACATACAACATAAGGCAATTGAACAAGTTGCCATAGGGGCATTTTTTTGAAATGTAATCAGGGAAAGTTTATCTCTAGAGATTTTGGTTAAATAGAAATCTGTCAGGAAAACGCTTTGATATAATTGGTCCTGCTTAAGGGCAGAATGATGTAGATATGATCCTTCCATCTATGTTAAATTATGCAATGCAAATTTTGTCTACCATCAAGGCACAAGCCATGTCAAAATAAGAATGTTATCTTCTTTGCAAAAACAGGGTTCTACTACTTAACACCACCTGTCCCCTTACAAGGAAATGAACATGCGTTTGCCAGCATAGGTTGTGTCTTCAAGGAGATGGCTCACAAAGTAATACAGCAGTCACCCCTATGGTAGGCCCTTTGGGATCTAATGCTATGAAGATGAACAACCAAGTGTCAACTAATGCACTATAGCATAAGTTCTTCATAGAGATGCATCCAAAATTCTCTCTGATCAACATTCTCCTTAAAATGAACTGTTCTCATCCATTTCATTATAGTGACAGAACTGAATTACATGTTTTAGCTGTTCACTGGTTATTCTATTGATATGTTCATAGTTTGAATACACATAAAACTCTCAGCTGTTCATTGCCTCCCTGTGCTTTTTGTAGGCAATACTAATGTTGCAACCATCTCTCAATTGCTTTCAGCTATTGCTTGCAACTGCATGTTTTTGTTGTTTTGCAGCCCAGTCCTAAAAAGAGTTACACTTTCCTATAGCCACTGAGATCAATGGACTTAGAAGGGTGTTATTTCTGGGTAGGATTACACTTTAAATCACCTGAGGTTTCCCTGGAGAAGGTGAGCCCATAGTTTGCTTTCTCCATAAAGTTGATAACTGAAACAATCTTCAATAGCATTTTAAAACATCTACTTTCTTTACACTCTGGGGGGAAAAAACCACCTTTCCTATACTTCTTTGTGCCTTTCCTTTCAGCCATCTACTTAGTTTTTGTGCTTGTGAGGTAACACATTACCTTGATTTTTCCCCACTTATGTCATATTTACATTTTGTCAAAAACATGGCAGTTGTGTGAGCCTCTCTCCTCACTCTACAAATGAATTGTTATAGAAAAATCCATTATTAAAGTAAATAATGTCATATAATCTGCATTCAATATATTATTTAAATGTTTTTAGAATACTTTTTTAAAAAAAATGGTATCATATTTACATTCACTCAAATGATGTTACATTAAAAGATTCTAATTTTCTGGGTTTGAGTGTGGAATAAGACTTTAGAGCCACAGCTCAACCTATACACCTATATTCAGAAATAAATCCCACTGACTTCAATACAATTGCAATACAATACTCTGAGTGCAGTGATACTTACTTCTGAGTAACTATGAAGGGACTCACATTATATATGCATTGAGAAAAGACTTTAGGAGAAATGAATGCATAGAGAGTGAGATTTCAAAAGGAAAGTCACATTGTTTTCAGACAAAGTAACAAAGGCAATCAATGTTTCTTGTAAGAGACTTTTGTTAAATTGCAAATCAGAAGTGAGAACTGCACTTTTGGTTTAAATGGGCACCATCTTAAACATTAGAGTGCTATGCAAATGCCAAGATGACCCTTCCAATGCAATAAAAACATTCTGTAGATTGCCTGCACTATCATTTTGGTCACTTGTTTGTCCCTATTGCTTCAGGGTTCCCCCCCCCCCCAATATGTTTTGCTCTCTCTAGTAGTCCCAGAGGGAGCAAAACACATGTGGGAAAGGGGGGGGGCAAAGCAAGAGGGAAAAATGAGTGGCAAAAATGACAAGTGATGAACTGTATTCTTGGTGCTTGGGGGGGGGGGCAACAGTGGGAGGGCTTCTAGTGTCCTGGCCCCACTGCTGGACTTCCTGATGGCACCTGGTATTTTTGGCCACGGTGTGACAGAGTGTTAGACTGGATAGGTCATTGGCCTGATCCAGCATTGGCTTCTCTTATGTTCTCTTATTACAGTGCAGAAGTGGCCTAAGAATGCATTTGGAGAGGAATAGAGGCTTTGTTTAGAAATGTCTGTGTAGTTAATATACACTGCAGAGAGAGAGAAAGAGAGAGAGAGATGTTTAATGATATTAGTAACTTAACAAGGAAGGAATAGGACATGTAAAAGAATGTGCATTCTAACAGAATTTTCAAAGAAGTTTTGAAGGGATTAGTAGCAGAAGGTTGAGGGGATGTTTGGCTCCTCATATATGCAAAAGACTTACAAAACAAAATAAGGAGAATTCATCCAGTCCTACGTTTGTGAGCCAGACTCCACTCCATCAAATGTATACAGTGTTACAGGCAGTTGGCATAGATATGTAATACGGTAAAGGAGAAGTTATTACAAATAGGGGACTAAGAGACTCAGCATTACTAATCATGGGCATATTATGGAGACAGTTTCCAGAATTCCAGCAGCTGATAGAATCATAGAATGCTAGAGTTGGAAAGGACCTTGCAGGTCATCTAGTCCAACCCCCTGCACTTTGCAGGACCATAGCTGGAAGATAGCCATACAACATACCCGAAAGATGGTCCTCCAGCCTCTGCTTGAAAACATCCAGTGAAGGAGCATCCACCACCTCCCAAGGCAGTCTGTTCCACTGCTCAGCCTCTCTTACAGTTAGGAAGTTTTTCCTGATATTTAGCCGGTATCGACTCCCTTGTAATTTCCATCCATTAGATCTAGTCTTGCAATCCAGAGCAAGAGAGAATAGATCTGCTCCATCTTCTACATGACAGCCCTTCAAATATTTGAAGACTGCAAACATGTCCCCTCTAAGCTTTCTCTTTCCCAGGCTAAACATATCCAACTCTTTCAGCCTTTCCTCATAAGACTTGAATTCCAATCCTCTCACCATCCTAGTTGCCCTCTTCTGGACACACTCAAGCTTGTCATGCAGTCTTGAAGATACTCTCTGGTCAAGAATCAGGAATGGACAGTGACTCTTAATGCCTCAGTAAGCATTATTTTGGTCTGTACCAAGTTCCATGACAACATACCATTGGCTGAGTTCTTGGAATGCCACTGGCTCAACACTCACTTTTACTGGAGTATCACTGGTGCTTGCAGACAAAGGTGGATACCCAGGTACACAACTCTTCATCTGCTCCATATGTTGTTGTAGCATTTGGTGACTCAGTCTAGAAGGGCAGTGGCATTGTAGTAAGGTTGCCAGGTTCCCTTGTTGTTCCAGCAGGGGAATTTGGGGAGGCATTCCAGAGGTGGGCAGGGACATCACACAACATCCCTGATACAATGACATCACCCAGAAGTGACATCATCTCATTGGGGGACATCACATGGGGATGCTCTGGTATTTGGGTGAAACTCTATGGTTTTTTCACCCTCAAACCATAGAGTTTGCCCAAATACCAGAGCACCCCACGCAATGTCCCTGATGGGATGATGTCACTTCCTGTTGACGTCATCACATCAGGGATGTTGAGTGGTGACATCCCTGTTTAGGGCCAGGGTTCTCCCTGCTGGTCAGCTGATTCATGATGGAGAGAAGCCCCTGAAACAAGGATCCTTCACCCAGACCTGGGGGCTGGCAAGTCTACATGGTTGTCACAGTATCCTTTAAATTTACAGATTTGTAAACAAATCTTATGTGGCTGCCAGACAAGTTGGGAAGGAGCCATTCTTTCCCTCTCCTGTTGCTGTGGAGGTAGCTTAGCTGACCCTTCCCTCATAGAACAAATGGCTGGTTGCTTATCACAGCTAGCAACAGCTAGGTTCTTATCATGGCCAGAGGCAGCTTGAGTATTGTTAAAGTCACATGCTTCATTTAGCAACTTATCCAAATTGGAGTGCAGCAAACAAAGCTCTTTAAAAAATAAGCTCTACCGTCCTTGCAGTAAGCAATTCAATGTCTCAATATTTCATTCAGTGTTTCAATATTGTCCCTATTCGTTGCTAACAGAGGGATTTCATCCCCCTTGGACATTATTCTTAAAGGTGGGCTTGTCACAGTATCCACGATGAGCCAGATCAACAGTTGCTGCAACAATCCATTTGCATGAATCTTGTATTGTTTCGACCAACTGTTGGCCTGGGCATTTTTTGTTAGATGGAAGGGGGAGTAAAATAATGTGCAAAATTCCTCTGATGTGAATTGTTTCCCATTGTCTGGATAATAGTGTCTGGCATGCCATGTGTTGTCAATAAATGATCTAAGGCTTTGATACCAATTTGAAATATCACTGATGGAACAGGAATCACAACCATTTGGAATATTAGTCAATCACTATGAAGAAGGTAGGCCCTGGAATGCTCAGGCTATTCAATATAAAGCCTTGACTACTGATTTTTTTGTTGATGGTTGCACTGTTGGACATGTGGCAGGAAGTCACCAGGCATGTAGATTTGAAGGTGACATTTATTACACCTCTGGACTCTATCTTGAACATCACTGTCTGCTCCTCAAAGATATCATGTCTTCATTGCCCTAAAGGAAGTAGTCCTTTTATGTTCATATGACATGTAGTTTTAATACATATGATGGAGTTTCTCCTCAAATAACCAGTCCACACCCTGTTAGAACACTCTGACTTATCTCTTGCACAGAACACTTGCAGTTGATTGCCTGAAATCCACAATAATTGTGAACAGAACAACTAAATAAAGAGTATGCAAATAGAATGTAAATAGAAGTAGTTGCTCTTTTCTTGTTGTCCATCATGTTATGACAACTTCTTGATATGTTTTTGGGAAAACTGTTGTTAGGTAGAAGACTATTCAATGGTTCATGGATATCCTATAGTAGACTAAACAACACTTACTGCATATTAAAAACTAATGAATTTATTGTCACAAACGTTTTTTGGCCACTTGTGGTCTGATGTTGTGGGAAGTATCTGTAAAGCTTGATTGTAGGAAAAGGAAAATATTAGGATGTGGTTTATTTTGACTAAATAATGAATTTAGTTGTTGCCAGAATCCTCATACCATTTTTTTGTATTAACAGTAGTCTATTAAAACAGTGTAACGTCTGAGAAAAAGGTATCTTTCTCACACCAAAATTATTTTTATATAATTAGAAATTGCAAAAAAGACAGCATTAATCACTTCTAATTCAATGAATTGGTCAGCTAGAGACAAAGTTAGACCATAATGCATGATCTAAAAATATTAAAATAAACACTTAGCAGGTATATATGCTGTATTGTAGGAAAGCAAAAGTAACGTACTCAAAGCCTCCAGATGTGGATTTAGATTAAAAAAAAGAACCAATCCCATCAAAGTAAATCCATACGATAGATAGAAATGGGTGAGGCAGATGGTATTTTTTCTCACATAAGATTGATTATGATTTTTTTTAAAAAAAATCATAGCGTATCTGGCTGGAGAATGAGATCTGGGATCTGCAAGAGTAGTAAAAGAGATGCTTTATCCACATCAGTGGAAAACAGGAAAAAAAATTCTAATAATATTAAATGTAAAGGTTCACATATAAAGCTGGATTCTCATTTAATAGCAAGGAGGAAACTTTCAACATTGGGGAAAGGCTTTGTAAAACTGAACTTTGAAATAAGTATCACTGCACCAATACTTAGTAAACTATTGTAAGCTGTAAGTGTGGAAGTCTTCAACTGGAGGTAATAACAATCTTCCAATTATTTATGAATCATTCTACCATCTTGCATCAAATGAATTTATTTCAAACTCTAGTTTTCTAATGTATATACAATTTACATTTTTACTTGAAAAGGCACATTGTTTTGTAATTATTGGCCTAAACATCAAATATTTATACTGTAACCGGAAACAAAGGACGAGGAAATGAAGCCTAGGAGAAAGGCTTCAGCAGGCCTGAAGGAGCTTCCTGGTTTTTCTCAAGCCTCTGATGGGCAGAAACCCTCTTCTGCTGATTTGAAATGCTGGTTTCTGGGAAGGAGAAGGTGGAAAGGGGGCAGAAGACCTTGAAAGAGGGTCTTAAGACCCAAGATAAGGTTTTTTGGAGAATTTTGCAGGCCAAATTGTTTTGCTGAGATTTCTGAGCCTTGTGGTACAGAAGGGGGGTTCCAGCTGGAAGCTTCCCTCCAAGGTACTGCAGAGCAACTTAGAGCAATTCTAAGTCAAGAAATACAGAGCCTAGATCTGGTTGTGGAACTTGGATAAATCTAGAATGTAGTATACAGTTGGTTGCTGTGAGCATAGATATAAAATATAGCTGAAATGAAAAAAATAGAGTTAATATTTCTTTCTAAGGTTTCTTTTTTGTATGACTGATTGCCCATTTGTACAAACTGCAGATTCTTCTGAGGGATGTTCTTCCTAAATGTGTATATCCTGATTGTATTGAAAATTATACCTGAGATAACTTGTAATAGCCTTTACTGAAGAAGACTAATTTTGAAATGAAGTTATTAATATCCGGAACCTTCATATCAACTCATCACACTACTTACCTGTTTGACCTATGCTTTATAGCATCTATGCACTATTTTTGTACTTGTTGTATTTGATGGCTTTGTTACTCTTAATTTAATATTCACATCCATGTTCTTATATTATGGAATATATTTACTTCTGCTACTCTATTGTGCACAGCTTTGCTTATTTTTTGAAGATTTAATGATGCAGTATGATGAGGAAAGACAGAAAAGAGAGGGTGTTACTGACCCTGGGAGAGGAAAACAATGCTTTTCTAATCATAGACAACAACATCAGTTGAAGGGAGAAATGGAAATAGTACCCGAGAAATATCAGAAAGACCAAAGTGTTCCACAAAGGGGAAGGGAAGAGTCCTTAAATTCAGAGATATTAAATTCAGAGATTTTTATTTATGGAGTTCCCAAAAACAGAATAATGACTCAGTGTCCAAAAATAATTCAAAGGAAGGTGTAGCAAGTATTTTACATTCAGGAAATCATTACTCAGTCTCAGATTCAGTATACAGAGTTGATTAGTGAATGGAATGAAAGGTGACGGAGTGAAGAAGATATGGTGGCTTATAGAGCTCAATGGGGACTTTCCTCTGAAGTAGAATTTTATCAGTGTGAAATGTCTCCTCGCTAAGTAAGGTCCCCAAGTCCTTTGATATATGTATCAACTCTGTATGTGAAATCATCATCTGTGTTTGTAAAATGATTAAAGCTTATTTCAAGCTCTTGATGATGTTCTATGAAGTCTGACCTTCAGACCATTTGTTTTTAATTTTTAAATATTTACTATTGTGTACACTATAAATTAAAAAATATTTTGATAATATTTATCTTTAAATATTGAGCCTTCAAACAGTGCTGGTATATTTCAGGTTGAGTTTGTTTTCCTCTTTTTTTTCAACATGCACACATATGGTCTTGAGATGATATTCCCCAAATGACATATCTGGTGTGTTTGCTTTGGACTGGATGAGCAATGGAGGTCCCAGTTGCAGCAACTATCTATAAAATGAATGCCTCTACACAAACTTCCCTTGCTTGATGGGGTGGGGGGTGACTTTACTATTCTTTTTTTCTGGTTGGAGGGGTTGAATAGCTGATAAGGAGATATTTGAATAAGTTCTCATTATGTAAATACCTGATCATGGAATGGGATTGGGGCTACACAATGTGAAAGCATGACTTCTTCTTTTGCACTTGTGGGAGATTATAAAATGTTTTAATATTAATATTCATGCAACATAAGTCTATGAGGTCATGAATGGTACCACAAATGAATTATATCTAAGAAGTACATGTCCATGCATATTTTTAAAACTTTTACTAGTTTGCATGATTTACTGTTTGCTTTCTAAGGTCAAACCCACAGAACTATGGATATTATGTGACCCCTTGATGTGACATATGAACTAAGAATTTCTCTGTAAATCTTATTTAATAGTTAAAGATAAATGAGTTAAATATATCCTTGTGGGTCCAGGGCCATAGCAGGAATTGCAGGCAAGAAATGATACAACAGATACCAGTTAATTTTTGGAATGGAAGAGGCCACAGCTTTTTATTGATTACACCGCAGGAGCATTGGTGCAACATGGAGATGAATCCTGCATTGGGTGACCCACCTGCCACTAAGTGAACCCCACACCCCAGCTAATCTGCTAGGGGGTGAAACTGAGGAGTGGAAAACCCCTGGGACCCAGGTATCTCTGGCAACCTGGTAGTGAGAGCCCCGACAACAGCCTCTGGGCTGGGCATGCCACTGAATAACCTCTTAAGGAGGTCCCCATAACGTTGAGTTTTAGGTGTGCAGGCACCGCCTCCCCAATCAAAAGGATCTGTCCCAATGCCCAAACCACCTAAAGTTGTGCTAATAAAACAGTAAGCAGCTAACAATATCAAAAAACATAAAAACCAAAATGCAGGGAGAGTGGGAGGGAAAGATGGAAAAAAAATTAAGGATGAGGTCCCAGCAGTAGTGCTGCTTTATAGGAGACAGGTGGGCAGACAAATCCCCCAGGACTGCCCACCAGCCCCACTCCTCGTGATGAGAGCCCTTGGACTCAGGCCCATTCTCCAGCCACCCCAGGGAACCACCCCCTCACTGGACCATGCAGCAGATGGCTGGAGACTGCATGGCTGCCTGCCATTCTTTCCCGGCCCTGGAGACCAAAAGATAACAATGGGTAAGTCCCTGCTGTGGCTTGGGATCATTCTAATGAACCAATCACACAGAGAACAACATTTAACATGGTCTCCATAACTCCAAACATGTTTCCAAAGGAAACCTAGAAATCTTCCATCTTGCTAGTGGCATTCTGCTTTCTTATCTAATTGCTACATGTTTCTGACACAGTATTGAAATGGAGCTGAAATTTATATTATGTGTCATCCAGTCAAGAAAACAAAATATTAAATATAACATTGTTGGTGCTACACTGGCCATCAGACTGCTAAATGCTGACCCCAACATGTTTCCTGCATGTTGGGTTCAGAATGAAAATACTAGAGAATTATATCTTAATCTATATAGTGACCATTAAAAATTGAGTACGTTTTTTCATTGCTCTGGGTAAGTATTTAAAGGCAGAAGGCATGCCATTACCCTTGACAGTTCCTATTTATGTTGTTCATAACAAGGATCAACACAGTCCTTCAGTAAGTGCAATTGGGTTCTCTTTGATTCCAAACAGTCTGACCTGAAATGGCATTCTATTTTTCTTCTGAAAATATTTTTTTTTAAAAAAAACAACCCTACAAGAGTAGCACAGAATGAAATCTTGCACAGCAGCAGGGAGCTGTGACATTAGAGCACGTTATTAACAATTTGTCAAATGAAAAGCGTTCCCCATTCTGAGTGGCAGAAGAGTGGTTGCTAACTACTTGCAAACAAATAACTAATTTTCTAGCACAGCAGGCGGATAGCGGTCGCCCAATCCATGTATAATTCATCTGGTCGTGCAGAATGTGTATGAAGATTATGCCTTTTAAGAGCACTATTTCTGGTGAGCAGTTCTTTTGTGAGATGGCTGACTGTTCTTGACTCTGCCTCTGGATTGTTTACTTGAGGGGCAGGTGCTATGGCTCACTGGTAGAATGTTTGCTTTTGCATGCAGAAGGTCCCAGTTTCAACCCTGAGCATCTCCAGTTAAAACAACCAGGTAGTGGGCAATGGGAAAGAGATGAGACTTGAGATCCTAGGGAATTGCTGCCAGTCAGAGTAGACAGTACTGTTCTTGTTAGATCAACTGTATGATTCATTATAAGACAGCTTCATGTGTACTTAAATTTGTTGGTATAACCTGCTTCTGTGAGCTGACGTATTATATTGCATACATACAAATGCAGCTGTAGGCACAATATCCTTGTATGGAAAATCTGCCCCTTAATAAAAGGAGAACCAGGCCAAAGATTCACCTTTCCAAAGGAATTGGTTTCTTCATATGTGTTCAGTGTAGGAATACTAATACGCTCCTGCCCAGAGCTCCCCCAGCTGGAATGATTTTCCCATTCACTTCAACTGCAAGTATCAATCTACATGTGCCCACATTGGTTATCCATGGGAGCTCCCGTCATTGATCTAGCGGTAATCTCCACTGAGGACAATGATTTCCATCCGTGCAGAAAGATATTTCCCTCTTCCCACTTCCAATGCCCCTTCAGATTATGCTTCTGAGGACCAGGGGATCCTCAGCAAAAACTTGAGGGGGAGTTGGGGAAAAACCAGCAAAAATTGTACCATTTCCCATTTACCAAAATCCTCTGCTGAATCCAAGGCTCTGCAACAGCAGAAGGCACATTGAACTCTTGGTGGAGAAAAGTGGTGGCTTGTGCTTTCAAGTATTTAAAAAATTGTCCCTGAAAAATCCTTTTCTATCCATCCATATAACATATCATGCTTAACTAGAATGAGCTTCCTAAGCAGAAAAGAAAGAATAGACATTCAATCAGAGATCATTATTTTCTGACCTGCTGTCAATCCTCGTTGTGTTATCTGCACCATGTCCTTTCTCTTATATTCCTCTGCTGTTGCTGTGCTGTAAGCCTGATAATGCAGTGGCGTGGCTGTTGTTGGGTCTCCCTGTATGGGAGCACATCCAGCCCGCCTTACAAGCACTGCACTGGCTGCCTATAGCATACCAGATAAGGTTCAAGGTGCTGTTGCTTACCTATAAAGCCCTATATGGCCTGGGACTTATCTACCTGAGAGACCGCCTCTTCCCATATGTTTCCCAGAGAGTGCTTCTATCGGGATCCCAAAATCGCCTGGCTCTCCCAGGGCCGAAAGAGGCCCGGCTGGTGGTTACAAGGGCCAGGGCCTTCTTGGTGGCAGCCCCATACTGGTGGAATGAGCTCCTGGATAACATCAGGGCCCTGTGGAACTTATTACAGTTCCACAGGGCCTGCAAGACGGAGCTCTTCCGCCAGGCTTTTGGGGCCATCCAATAGTTACATCTTTGGCCCTGGCCTGATTGAGAATCTGCCAGCCTGAGTTGCCTGACCATCTTTATGGTTTAATATCTAAGCCGCTACCCTAAGAAGTAGAAACACCATCTTGTAGCAGGGTATGTTATTGTTTTCTTCTGTATTTTATATGTTTTTAATGATATTGTATTTACTGTATGTTGTTAGCTGCCCTGAGCCCACCAAAAGGTGGGGAGAGCGGGATATAAGTTGAATAAATGAATGAATGAATGAATGAATGAATGAATGAATGAATGAATGAATGAATGAATATGTATTCCCATTCTCCTATTTTCCTCTGTGCTGATATTTCTTATGGCTAGAAAAGCAGATTCACAGCTAATCTCATAATGACCTTGAGACATGCAATTCATTTTAAACCCAATGGTTCATCAATACCTGATATTATTTTTAAAAAGTGAAAACCTTTAATATGGACATGTTGCATTGGTGCCATAGAGGACTACATCAGTAGTGGATACTGCAACAGTTATCTGCAGAATAGATAGGTCCTTAGTGACCAGTTTATTTTAGAGTCTTTTGTAATAGGAGACCAGCATACACAATTCAGTCCTTCCTTCTCTGCTTTCCCTGTTAGCAGTACTTGCTGATGTTTCCTTAGGGCCTTTATTATTTTTTCTTAACAGGGATGTTTATTGGACTGTGGAATTGTTTCCCAAGGGAACTAGTGAAGGCTTGCACCATTAAAAGTAGACTGGTGAAAACATTCAAGGATATACTGTGGAGAGCTATCAGTCCTGCAATAGGAGAGAAATGAACAAGCTGCCTTAATATGTCTTCTCTGTCTTTTAGTGTGCTGTGTATTGTGCCCTTAAGTTGATGCCTTTAATCCCCACCAGTACCAGCAGGGAATTACTCAGTGGGTACCACTTAGAGCACGATATGAGCTTAAAATTCCAAATGATCAGATGGAATGGTCAAGTGGTGTCAATCTTTGGAAACTGTTTACCTGATCTACCACCATTTTTGCCACTGTATTTTTACCATTCAGTCATAATAGTCCCCCTCTTTGAAATTCAGTATTCAACACTTTCAAAGTGCTGAAATGTATTCATTCCAGTTTTATCCCGGTTTTAAAGGATTCAGGCAACATACTTAGTTTTGCTGCTCCCACTTATCTCCTCAACAACCCTGTGATATTGGTAAATCCAGGTAACTCAGTAAACTTCATTGACAGAGGTGCAAATCTGAACCTGAGTACAAACTCTCTAACCACTGCCCTTACTGATTCTCAGCTGAGCCCCATTTAAATTATCATAGTAATGGAACTACAATACAACACAAATGTGTTGATAACAACTTCTAGAAAAAGCATCTGTGGGTAGAATAATTTAGAGCAGAGAAATGGGTTAAACAGAAAGAGTGCTTAATTCTTTCTCTGTCCACCGTTTTTCTGCAGCTACTCCTCAACTATTCATTTCCTGCACAGTTCCAGACACATGTTCACCTTTGCAAATGCATCTGGAGAAAGCAAGAGAGGGAGTAACAGAGCTGCAGCAAAATGGTGAAAACTCAATCACCTCTTCCTCTGATTCTGCACAACTTCTGAAGATGCTTTTCTCAAGGAGACATCAGGGTTTTGTTACATGTATCACAGTAGTGTGCTGTTCTGCTCTATCTGGTAATGTCTGAAAGGATTTTATGGGGTGGGATAAAGCAATGATTTGGGTGATCTCAGTTGTGCCAATAAGCTTCCACTCCAGATAAGAGGTTATCTAGACATGGCTGAAATTTCACAAGCCATCATAGAAACTTATGATAGCATCAAAACAGTATCACACATTCTTTCCACAGCAGCAACAGCAGCAGCAGCAAGGGCAGACTAAAACATCATCATTTTCAAACAGTGACTGGAAATCTAGGGATTTTTTGCCAAGGATTTTGTCACCATATATCTTAAAGAAAACTCCAACCAACAGGCATGGATAGGGATGGGCATGAACCAGGAAAATGTGATTTGGTTCATGGTTCATGACATTCCTGATTCACAAACCATGGACTGTCATCATTTTTTTGTGCTAGATGAGCTGGTTCAGTTCATGAAGTTTGTGATGTGATAAAACAGCCCTTGGTGTGCTAGCGGCACCAAACTTGCAGGGGATCTCCAGTTACCCTCATCTAACTGCCCTCTCAGTTTGGTGAGGAATGGATTTACAAGGTTCGAGTTACAGTTCCAAATAGGTGCCCACAGGAAAGTGCATTCTGGGGTAATTACAGGCACAGGTCCAGGAGGTTCAGGAGTGTATTGAACAGATCCTGTGCAAGCTAGAGACACCAAATTTACATCAGATTGCTAACTGACTCTCCTCTACCAGACACCTAAGTTTAGTGAGGATTGAATTTATGGGGTCTGAGTTACAGCCTTACAAATAAGGTACCCCATTCTCCATTGTTTCAAATGGACTAAAGTCAAACCAGAGATTCTCTCAATAGAAACTGAAGGTGGGGGCTTTTTGCTAGCCCAGTAGAACCAGTGCAATGTGCCCAGCAGAAGCAGTGTCACTGTGGCACTGCAAACCCAACAGGACTAAGGTCAAGCCAAGAAATGCTTTGGGGTGAAATGTCAGGCACAGGTTCAAAATTGTATAGAATGGAACCCCTGCAAGCTACATACATCATACACACAAAGAACATCAACCAATAGCCTGATCCTCTACAATCTCTTTAAGCCGGGGGTGGATTACGTTTCTAAGGTCCCAGTTATGGACACCCAAAATAGATCTCCCCAGTGGTATTTCTGGAAAAGACAGCTGTAATTACAGGAGTCTATGGAACAGCCCAGGAACAAGCCAGTGACACTGAACTCAAAGGGAAAGGTCACCTGGGCAGAACCACCACCACAATCAGACACTGGAAGCAAGGCAAGCATTTCCCCTATGCTCACAACCCCAAAGGCAGGTTCTGAAGGACAGAAAGGCAGACATCCCTAGAGTTTTGACAGGAACTCCCCAAAGTCACCCCACAACAGTTTGTTGTGAGCAGAGAGATACAGTGGTGGGCACCCCAACCCCACCAGACCTGTGGAAATCAGAGTTTTCCAGTTAGTGATCATGAAATAGGTATTGTGTTATGAAGCATATCCTCCCACCCAAGCACCAAGGGTGCAAACCACAGTCCAGAGTTACATGAGTCTATGGAATGGCTCAGGAACAAGCCAGTGACACCAAACTCACAGGGAAACTTCACCTGGGCAGACCCACCACCCCACCAGATACTGAAAGCAAGGCAATCATTCCCCCCTATGCTCACAGCCCCAAAGGCAGATTCTGAAGGACAGAAAGGCAGACGTCCCCAGAGTTTCAACAGAGGCTCCCCAAAGTTACACCACAACAGTTTGGTGTGAGCAGAGAGAAATAATACCAAAATCCCAGCTGGGGAGAGGAGTTCCCAATCACAAGGGAATATTGACCCCAGTCCGGAATGACGAGACAGACAACTGTGTTTGGTATCAACAAGGGCCACTTTATTAACTATTTAACTATTAACAACAATGGCAAGGGAGCTAATGAAAGCAGAACAGGCCAGGCAGGTGTCACTCAGCAAACCTCCTGGGCTTTGATGTGGGCAAACCACTGGCTCCAGTCTATGGCCATTACTCTGGCCCATGACTGGCAGCCCAGCATACAGGTCCCCTCCCAGGGGCGCCTACCCCCGAAGCCCTAAAACCACAGGGGGCGCTTACCTGGAAGGTTTCCAGAGGAGATTACATTCCCAGCCCCGGACCCTAAAACCCGAGGGCCGTTCCTGATGACCCCCTATCCCAAATGGGGATTGGCTGGAAGTGCTTACCAGTTCTGCTCTCCTTACCCTACAACTCTGCCACTTGCAAGGCCAAGCCTCTGCTTTGGTCAATGCGGCCATCTAACAGCCCAAGGCTGCCCTAATCCCTTGCCATAAGTCCTCTAAGAACACATCATTGCCCTTGTTGGACATGTGCACCCCATCATCCCCGTACAGGTCGGATAACTCAACCCGTATCTCGGGGTAAGGCAAGTAATGCCCCAAACCCGCTTCCATGGCCTTCTTCACCTGGCGATTAACCTTTCGCCGGGCCCGATCCAGGCCCCACACCACACGCGGCGTGGCAATATCACCAACCAAATTAGCAGCGTATCCAGCCATCATGCCTGGATGTGGGCCAGATCAGCTTTCACTTGGAGCATCAAAGCAATGCCTTTCAACAGGCCAAGATCATTGCCTCCCATGTGAAGCAACAACATGTGTGGGGGAGGAACACTCCGCCCCCCAAACAGCAGTGTGAGGAGACCAGGCCATCTCATGCCCCTCCTACCCAGCCACTCCACTTCAGCCCATTCACTGAGGCCCAACTGAGAACCCACAGGAGTTCTCCTGGCCTGATGAGCAGCCCAAAAAACCATACTGTGGCCGCAAATCAGGACTCTTCATCTCACCAGCTGGCCACCAGAACCTGAAATGAGAACTACATAAATAAACGATCAAACTTGCAACGTCTAACATAGGTTCTATAACACTGAGAGTGTCAACGGCCAATGCCCTGAATAGCAGCCGAAGAGTAACCCATGGCAGCCGCAGTGGATGCGGCCCCAATCCAAAAAGAATGGGTCCCAAAACGAAAGGCCCCCAGGCCCAGCTCAGTCAGTGCCTTCTGGGTCACCGACCAAAACTGATATTTCATGAGTAAAGAACCATCCCGGTGATAAAACAGGGCCCCATCAGCAGACCCACAACAAGACAAATAATGTCGGAGTGCCAAAACAGGGCATAGCTCCTCATCCTCACACGGACCCAGCACCACCTCCAAACCTTTGCCTTTCTGGTCCGTCTTCGAGTAGCAATTTAACCTTCCGCCCCATAAAAGAAAGATCCCGCAAAAGAAGAGCATGGTCAGAGCTATCACGTTTAGAACCAACTCATTAACTCGAAGCGTCCCCAAAAAGGCAACCAATGCTGCCGCATGAAAAAGGGCTACTTCATAGGGGTCTGAACAAAGGTGAGGCCATAAAGCCCGCAAACCTTTCAAAACAGAGGGGGACAGCGGCTCCCTATCGTCCTTCCCAGGTGGGCATTCCCGTGACCAACCCTCCAATATCTTCCTAACCCTAAAATCACCCATGTTATCAACATGACCCGCCACCTTACTGGCAAAGGCCAGGGAGGCCAATTAACCCCATATAGATTTAATAGCTAATCCCTTCTTCTTTAAAAAGACACAAAACTGAATAATATGGGCAACAGGAATAGGCCACACCTGCATCAAGCCAACAGAACACCTGAACGAAACAAAATCCTGACCAGCCAGCTTATACGCTCTCCGGGTCGATGGCGCCAGGGCTAAACCAATTGCCCTGTCTGCTTCAGACCGCCAATCTCCCAGAAACCCACAGTCATCCTTACCGGGAAGAGGTCTGCTTCTGGAGCCAACTGGCGGAATCGCTCTATCTGTTTACGGGAAAGAGCGTCTGCAACCCTGTTACTCACTCCGGGAACGTGCCGAGCCTTGAACAATATGTTATTTTTCAAACAAACCAGGGTAAAAACCCTAACTAGCGCCATAACCTGCAATGATCTAGACATCAATGAATTGATAACCTGCACCGTGGCTAGATTATTGCACCAAAAATGAACCGTGCACCCTGCAAAATCCACAACCTAACAGCCACTACAATCGAGAAAAACTCTAAAAAGGTCAGATCCTTAACCCAACCCACCTGGAACCAACTCGCTGGCCAATCTTCAGCACACCAATGCCCCCTAAAGTAAATACCAAAACCTGAAGACCCAGCTGCATCAGAAACGACTTGCAGCTCAGCCTCAACAAACAACTCTTCCCACCAAAATGAAACCCCATTAAAAGATTTCAAAAATTCCAGCAACACCAAAAGGTCCTGCCGGATCCTGTGAGTCACCCTGGTTCTATGATGAGGCCGATGCAAGCCCACCATAGCATTGCAAAGGCATTGAACAAATGCCCTGCCCAGGGTCACCACTTTGCAGGCAAAGGTGAGGTGGCCCACAAGACGCTGCAGCTCAGTCAAAGATATCTTCCTAAGGGGAACCACTAAAGATATAAGACATCGCAGGTCCTGCAGTTTTTGCAATGGCAACCTACACAACTGCTGCTCCGTATCTATTTCTATTCCCCAAAACACCAAAACAGTACTAGGGCCCTCCATTTTTTCATGAGCAAGCGGGACTCCCAATTCCCCCATTAACTGAATAAAGGAGTCAAGAAGGAATTGGCAAATGCTGCTACCAGTGCGCCCAATGAATAAAAAATCGTCAAGGTAGTGCGCCATGCTCTGTTGGCCAGTATGAAAACGCAGGGACCACTTCAAAAATGAACTGAATTTTTCAAAGATGGAGCAAAAAACCGGGAACCAATTTGACCAACACCTATCAGCCCTATGCCTCTTAATGTGCTCCTTGTCCCGGTCATCAAGATCTTCCTTATCCTTCTTCTCCAATTCCCTAAATAAAAGGGTGAAAACATCTACATAATCACCCCTTAAAATCCGATCCCTGGTGGCGGATGGCAGGTGGTCACCAAGAGGCAAAACCAAATCCCCAGATGGCAACGCCTTATCAGGCACTTGGTCACATGACTGGCCACCAGGTGCAGGGACTGTCCACCCCGTCCACCTGAAATACGAGCCCTGGCAAGGTGCCAGAGTGACGCCACACCCACACCCTAAAGTGTGGTGACACGGCCCACTACCCCAGGTGGAAATGAACCCAGGGTAAATTTCGTTCCCAAAGCTCCAGCATAACCAGGTCCCCAAGGCCACCCCCCTGCCTCATCGGGATGCTGAACCGACTTACCTGGTCCAGGCATCGGTCCCTTGTATCGCTCCAGCTGGCCCGAGGCACCTTCCTCCTGGCGATCGCCCACATCACGCGACGTGGACGCCCCACTGCCTTGACAATCCTCCAGCATAGCCAAGTGAGCCAAGACCTTCACCTGGAAAGATGAGACTGGGTTAGGCTTCCCTTTCTTAGCCCCAGGGGGACTGGCAGCAGCCACAGAAGGCTTTTGCCGCTGCTGCTCAAGTGCTGACAATCAAGCCAAAATGGCAGTGTTAACAGGGTCTGCCTCCTCATCAGATGATCCAGGGTCCACTGGCACTACTAGAGGTGGCCATGACACAGGCCGCTTAGGGGCGGGCCCTTTGCCCTTAGAAGACCCCTGACCCTTCTTTGGAGCCATAGCCAAGCTAAACAAGTCAACCCACTATTAACAGAAAACCTGCAACTCCCCTCACTACCACAGGGGGAGAGAGAAGGCTAAACACCACCAATAAATAAAAGTGAAACAAGTCGCAAACAAAAGGGAAAAATATGGGGGGAGGGCAACAGCCCAACGGCCCCCTGCTCAACCTAGCCCACCAAAAGAAAAGGCACCAGGAGGCCGAATAGACGCCCAAGTGACCTCCACACCAACAACAAACTGCCCCAAAACCAAAGAAACACTCCCTAAAATGAAAAAAAGCCCACCAGCCCTAGGGGGTGGGGGGGAAAGGGGGAGGGGAGGCCACTGCCCCCAACCCTTAGCCAACAATGGGGAGAAACCAGCCCACTGGGAAATACCACGCTGCGCCAAAAGGCACAAAACAAAACCGCCGCCTGCTGCCGGGACAAAAGGGGGGGGGCGATAACAATCAGGCGGCCTTCGGGCCGCGACTCCACAAACCCTGGCAAAAGGCGTGGGGGGGGACAGCCGAAGAGGCCAAAACAAGGCCGATGCCTGCCGCGCTGGAACAAACGGCCGCCAACAAGCAGACGGCGTCCGGGCTGCAGCACAGCGAGACCCGCTGACTACTCTCCCCAAACCCAAGCAGCCGTCCAGCTGCTGCTCCGATCCCCGGCGCAAACAAGGGCCCCCCCTGCGCTCTGAGGCCTTCCCGGCCCCACACACCCAAAGCAGGTAGGCCGCTGAGGACACACAGATCGCTTCCGCTACCAAGCACAAGGCGCGAACTGAGCATGCGGGGGTGGGGCCGGCCTATAAGGCCGGCGCCACCCCCACCCATGCGATGCAGAGCATCGCAAGCAGCTGCCTGCCCCGCCCTCCTTCTGGGTGGCAAATCGGCCCCACCACCCAACGGCTTTGCCGTGGATGCCGGAGCCCCATTCTCTGTTAGTTTGCTTTTCAAGAAGTTCCCTGCCTCTGTCTGTATGTGTGAACTGCCAAGAGAAAAGAGGCAAAGTGAGATACAGTGGAACAAGCTTCAAATAACAACTGTACTGTATATAGCCAAAATAAAGACCAAACAATTATATCTGGTCTGTTTCATTATTCTTAATCAGATATAATTATTCATTTGGTCAGGGGTCATTTCGTAGAAAAAGAGGTGCAGGAGCTCATTAGCATAACTCATTAGCATAGCTTATTTGCATATGTTACAACACCTGACATCACCAAAAGTATGTCAAAAGGAAAGAAAGAAAGAGAGAGAGAGAGAGAGAGAGAGAGAGAGAGAGAGAGCTGGCAGAGAGGGGACCGCTACTAATCCAAGCCTCAGAAACACCACTATTCTGGGAGGATAGCTTCAGTGTAGGGCTGCCAAGTCCCCCGCTTGGGCGGGGGAAACACCGATTTTTAGAGCTTACCTCCCGCTTTTCCAAAGATGGCCACCGGGGGGACAATGTCTGCAGAGAGCCTGCCCTGCATTAAAAAGCCTCGCCAGACATTTCCCCTTTAAGAAGTCAGCAAGAGAGCTTCTTCCACAGCAAGAGAGCCCCGCCCAGAGATTAAGGAGGGACTGAAGGAGCTGCTTTTGCATGTGGCTGGCAAGGTGAGTTTCTGTTCCAGCTCTTTTCATTCTCTCTCCCTCTTTCTTTTTTCTGTCTGTCTGTCTGTCTCTCTCTCTCTCTCTCTGTCCCCATCCAGCAGAGGTCTATCAGTGGCTATTATAGCCACAAGGTCTAAATGGAAGTAAGTGCCTCTGCTAGTTTTTTCCCCTTCTCTCTCTCTCCCTCTTTCTTTCTTTTTTCTGTCTGTCTGTCTGTCTCTCTCTCTCTGTCCCCATCCAGCAGAGGTCTATCAGTGGCTATTATAGCCACAAGGTCTAAATGGAACCCTTTGGCTGGGGCAGTGATGCTCTGCATTCTTGGTGCTTGGGGGGCAACAGTGGGAGGGCTTCTGGAGTTCTGGCCCCGCTGCTGGACCTCCTGAGGGCACCTGGTATGACACAGAGTGTTGTTCTGGATGGGCTGTTGGCCGGATCCACTGTGGCTTCTCTCCTGTTCTTATGATATGAAAATCATATTCAGCACTTGTGTAGCACTTAGTGCTTCATATTCTGCTGAGATGAGGAAGGATTCAGTAGGGCCGTTGCTCAGTGATAAGAGCATCTGCTTGACATGCAGGAGGTATCAGCCTCTTCAGCTAAAAAAGGATCAGGTAATAGGTGACATTAAAGATCTCAGCCTGAGACCCTGGAGAGCCACTACCAGTCTGAGTAGTCAATACTGACCTTGATGGACCAATGGCCTGATTCAGTATTAGGAAACTTCATGAGTTCATGTGTCAGCATGTGGAAGCAACATCACAGGATGTGACATCACAAAATGATGTCACTTCCTTTCTCCTGGCTCCACCCCCAAAGTCTCCTGGCTCCACCCCCAAAGACCCCAGATATTTCCCAAGTTGGACTTGGCAGCCCTACTTCAGTGGTGGCTGAAGCCTTCAAAAGGCTGGGCGGAGGAACCTGTCCAGGGGATGGGATCATTTTGCTGCAGCCAGGACACAAGCAAGCATTCCCTGGGGGGGGGGGGCTGGAACCAACTCCTGGAGCTGAGCTCCCCCAAGCTCCTGCTCGAAATGACCCCTGCATTTGGTCATTATTTTAGCTACAAGTGGGGATCCGCAAAAAACTAGCAGGAGCTGCTATCCCATTCCCCCACCTCTGCTTCTTCCTCTCTCCCTCTACTTCTCTCACACTCTTTCTCCTTCCTGCCAACCCATTTCTTACTCTCTCTCCCCTCCATGCCTGTCATTTCCTTTCTGCCCCCACTCCATCACTCTTTCTGCCCTGTCACTCTCCCAGCCCCCACCTACTTCCTCCCCCCCAAGCAGCAGTGGCAGTAGCCACTCTCCAGGAATCACAATGGATTGTCCAAATACAGAAATCAGTTCCTCTTAGGGTTGCTAGCTCCATGTTAGGAAATTTTTGGATATTTGGGGGTGAAGCCTTCGGAGGATGAGGTTTGAGCTTGGAAGGGACCTCAGCAGGGTATAATACCATAAACTCCACCCTTCAAAGCAGCCATTTTCTCTGATGGAACTGATCTCTGTCATCTGGACATCCGTTGTAATCCCAGGAGATCTCCTGCCCTTGCCTGAAGGCTGGTAACATTAGTTCCCCTGGAGGAAATAACTGCTTTGGAGGGTGGAGTTTATGGCATTATATCTGTCTGAAGTCCCTCCCCACCTCAATCCCCACCATCCCCAGCCTCCACCTCTCAAATACCCAGGAATTTCCCAACCTGGAGTTGGCATCCCTATCTCCTTCCCACCCAATGACCAGCATGCTTTTATCTGCCCTTCTGTATTCAGCTTTCTGTCTTCTTTCCCCCTGCAGCTTCTACTGAGGAAAACAATGTTCTTTTTCCACAGTGGGGACTAAAGCAGTTGATGTTATTCTTTCCTCCTTTTTATCCACACAACAACCCTATGAGGTAGGTTATAGTGAAAGTATGTGACTGGTCCAAAATCATCCAGTGAGCTTCCATATCAAGATGGGTCTCACAAACCTTGCTCTGAAGCTCTGGCCATTATATGACACTAACTTTCACAGGGTGGCTGCTGTTGAACAATAGCAAGCAGCCAGACTAGTTGAATAATGCAAGTTGGGTGGTATCAAGTCACCTAGTGGCAGGTGCTGCTAGGCCTAGGTTTGCCAGCCTCCAGATGGGACTTAGAGATCCCCCAGAATTACAAGTAACTCAGACAAAAGTGATCTGTCTCCCTGGACAAGATGGGTGGACTCTGTGGCATTATATCCAGCTGAGGCTTTCCCCCTCCCCAAACTTCGCACTCCTCAGACTTCACCTCAGAATCTCCAGGAATTTCCCAACCTGGAGTGGGCAATCCTAGTCCCAGTCCTGGCTCCAAACCCCCTGTTATTTAGCCATTCATACTGCAGGAGGAATCCTTCCCAACCCAAGCTCCAGTTCTGCTTTTTTGCTTCCTCCCCCCCCCCCCGCCCCAGCTATCAGCCAGTCTATCTTTCTCTGTTGATGTGGCAGGATCTGGAGTAAAACTGGAGACAGGACTGTGGGCAGCCATTTCAAAAGGTATTGGGGGGGGATTCATCCCTCCCTGAGATTTTAAAACTTTTTGGATTTTTCTGCAGACCCACAGAGCCCCCTGAGTTGTGGGACTGTTGGTCTGTTGGGGGATAGTGTGCCCCCTATCTGCAGAAAAGACTGCTGAGAATTAGATATATAGACGTATATTACATATACATTATTTACAGCTTGAGAGAAAAGAGGCTGCAGAGCTGAGAGTGTATACATAGCTTTCTTAATCCTCCAACGACCTGCTTATATTTTATAATAACCTTTTTCAAGAATTGAGAGATATTTTACTCCATGTTAAAGGTCAACATTCATTCTCCTGTAAAAAAAATCTAAACCATGGTTTGATAGTGAATGCCATGGGGCAAAAAAACCCCCTTAGTAATAAACTATACATACATACATAGCTTTCTGATCCCATAGAGCAGGGGTGAGCAAGCTGTGGCTCGGGAGCCGCATGCGGCTCTTTCACATATATTATGTGGCTCCCGGCAGGGCGGCTGGGGAAGCTAAGTATCATTAGCAAACAAATATCGTTGGACAAATTAATATCATTATCAATATCTGCTTCTACCCATTTTGTTATTATTTTTGGCAGTCTCATTTAATGTTAATAAAAAGCAAATTTGCCTATTTTCCAATAAAAGCAGGTAATATTTGTTCATGTCTTGTGGCTCTCAAACATCTGATGTTTATTCTATGCGGCTCTTACATTAAGCAAGTTTGGCCACCCCTGTTCTAGGTGGCTCTTACGCTGAGCAAGTTTGCCCACCCCTGCCATAGAGCAAAATGGGATCTCTGTTATTGGCAGCCAGCAGTTCCTGTTAAGATTTGGAGGGCTCCTATTGATATTTCTAAGCCTGGAGAATTCCACCCTCCCCCTGGTTGCCTTGGAGTTTTGTAAACAGTTTAATTGAGTGGAGACAGTCTGTCTGGAAAATGTAATCATCCATGAACCACCACAAACTGCCATGAACAGCACCAAAGTTTGTGAACTGTTTGTGCTGGTAGGCTTCTACAAACATCAGTTTTCAAATGAAGAACTGGACAGAATTCATGACAAACTTTAGTTCATGAGCTGGGTTGTGCCTATCCCTAGGTGTGGGTTAAGCTAGAGTTAACTAACTCTTTACAGCTTGAAGAACTACTTCCTCACCAAGCCAGTTTGACCGTCGCCCCTAAACTTTTTGCTTAACCATGAGACTACTATCTAATCCCACACTGCTTCATGAAATGGATGACTGGGAAGAAGAGGAAGAGGAGGAGATTGGATTTATATCCTGCCCTTCCCTATCTGAAGGAGTTTCAGATTGGCTTACAAACTCCTTTCTCTTCCCCTCCCCACAACAGACACCCTGTGAGGTAGGTTGGGCTGAGAGCTCTCCCGAGAATTGTTCTTGAGAGAACAGCTCTGAAAGAACTTATGACTGACCCAAGGTCACTCCAGCAGGTGCATGTGGAGGAGTGGGGAATCGAACCTGTTTCTCTCAGATTGGAGTCCATGATCTTAACCACTACACCAAACTGGCTAGCAAACTAGCAAACAGCTATTTTGTCATGACAGAAGGCTATTTAAAGCCTTCCCACTGACCTTGTTGATTAGCTCTCCAAGAAGCCCAGCAACAGGATTGGCCAAGTCTTGGCATCCACATTCAGAAACTGCAGTACTGGTAAGGTAAAAGAGGATTTTGCTGACTCCAGAGCAGACTCACATGGTTCAGAAATGGTGGTTTAGTTAGGATTTTGGAGTCCTGGGCAAGGCATATTCTTTGAATGCCCCTGTACACCTGCATGTGTACAATGCAGACACATCATTTCAAAACTGTCCTGTAGACTCACAAACAGGAAAAAAGAAATCCTGGAATTTCCACAAACTGTTGAACCACTGAGGAGACTTCAAAATCAGACATTTAAGCCTTTCACTCCCTTACAGCCATGCTGAAAGGAACAGAAGTTGGGTTTTTCATTCACCAGCCAGAGATAGCTTTAAAACATTCCTTCTGAAAATGGCAAAAGAAGAAAACTACCATTTATTAACTACTCAATTTTCAAGCGATGGATCTGGCTGATTTAAGTTAAGATAGAGCATACCTGCATTATTGAACAAAGGCAGATGGAAATGAACACCTTTGGACAGTCAGGCTGGTTGGGAAAGCTTTGGGAGACATTCCTGCCTATATATCATCTAGTTCACAGCACTAATTCATCATTCCCTCAATTTTTGCTTATTCACCCCCATCCTGTGCCAGCTCTTAGCAGAAGATGTAAAATTTTAAGCATCAGTCAGGACAGGCTCCCTACCATGTTAAGTGGTGTTACTGAAGCCAAATGAGGAATGGACTAAAAATAATAACACTAGATTCCCATGGGGATGTATAGGCGCCTACAGAATGGCCAGTAGACTTGTGTGGAATGCCACCCTGGAGAAGGAAGCTCCTGTCTTCCCCCAAAACCATTCTCTATGCCAAAACAGCACTAGGGGGAATTATTTCCCTGTTTGGGTCCAAGAGTGTATGCCAATAAAGGTTGTGTATTGATTGATTGGGTCCAAGAACCCTGGGGAACCTAGACCTAACTCTTTTAAAAATTGAACATTTAGTTTGTTTTTCAGTCTGCCTTGTCCTTGTGCTACTGTACTTCAAGCTAAGTGGCTGCAGAGTAGTCTGTGTTTCATTTTGGAATCTTTCCTATCCGTTCTCCATGAGGTTTTAGTGTTAAACATTGGTGCAATTCATTGCCTCAAAAACAAGGGTTCCTTTTATTCTTTCAATCTGAAATTTGACAATGTGGGTGTTCTAGGGGAGCATTACAATTCATTGAAACCAATGAGAAATAAATAAAATTATCAAAATGAAGCAACAATAACCAAAAAAAACCCCAGTAACAAAACAAAACCATACAAGACAGCCAATAATAAACAGCGAGTGAAATACAATGATATGGGTGGAGTGGCTGTTTCTTTATTCCATGCTTCCTCCAAGGAGCTCAGGAAAACCTTCCTCTCTCTTTTTTCCACCATTTTGTTCTCACAATAGTCTTGTGACTGGCTCAAGACAGTGAGAGTATAATTTGAAGGATACTTTCCTTGGAGTAATCCTATTGAATAGTCCTGAGTAGGATACTTAGTGTTTCTCCTTAAGATTGTCTGGTGACTGGATCAAGGCCAACCTTTAAGTTCCATGTGTCTCCCAGATACTAATTTAACATTCTAACCACTATGCCACAATTTCTCCCTGACCAGGGGTCATTTTGAGCAGGAGCTTGGGGGAGCTCAGCTCCAGGAGTTGGTTCCAGTCCCCCGCCCCCGGGGAATGCTTGCTTGTGTCCTGGCTGCAGCAAAATGACCCCATCCCCTGGAAAGATTCCTCCGCCCAGCCTTCTGAAGGCTTCAGCCACCACTGAAGCTATCCTCCCAGAATAGTGGTATTTCTGAGGCTTGGATTAGTAGCGGTCCCCTCTCTGCCAGCTCGCTTTCTTTCTTTCTTTCTTTCTTTCTTTCTTTCTTTCTTCTTTCTTTCTTTCTTTTTTTCTTTCTTTCTTTCCTTCTTTCTTTCTTTCTTTCCTTCCTTCCTTCCTTCCTTCCTTCCTTCCTTCCTTCCTTCCTTCCTTCCTTCCTTCCTTTTGACATACTTTTGGTGATGTCAGGTGTTGTAACATATGCAAATAAGTTATGCTAATGAGTTATGCTAATGAGCTCCTGCACCTCTTTTTCTATGAAATGACCCCTGATCAGGACTTCTCAGTTTCTACATTTCACACACATAGAGATATGCAAGAGTTCTTTTCAATAAACATTACATTTCTTTGGTATGCATTGTGTAATCTTGCACACTCCTCTAAAGGCCTCAGAACCACCTAATGGAGACTTCTTTTCTGTACAGGAAAAAGTTAACAATGTAGGATGTAAATGAAGAGATCTTTTGCATAATTAAAATAGTTATATATTTAATACTGCAACAGTCAGTGTCGTATAGTGGTTAGAGCATTGGACCAGGACCTGGGAGACCCAGGTTTATATTCGCACTTTGCCATGGAAGCTCATTGGGTGACATTGGGCCAGTCATGCACTTTCATCCTGATCTACCTCAAAGGGTTGTTGTGAACACAAAAGTGAGAAGAGGGGAATGATGTTGTGATGGACTGCACTTGTAAATCTTTTAAGTGCTGTGTAAACAGGTAATGGACTGTGAAGGGTTAATTCCTCCTAAAGCCAGAGAGCCTTGAGTCATAGGCTGCTCCAAGAGGCCTGATTGGTTAGCATCAGTTGAGCAGAGCAAAACTTGAGAACTGAATGCTGAGAAGGGAGTCTGAATTCAGCCCTGACTGAGACAGAGCCTAATACTGACAGAGTCTGAGTCTAGCCCTGACAGAGAAAGGGTTTAGTGCTGATAGGGTTTGTGTTTAGCCCTGATTGAGAGCAATTTAACATAGGGTTTGAGGAAGGCTGGCAGGAGGAGTGGGTAGTTAGCTGAAGACTCCCAGAAAAGGGAATAGATCAAGTAAGAGAAGAATTTCCCTACCCAGCTGGAAAAGAGATAGCTCTGAGGAGTGGAGTGATCCCTGGTCAGGTGTGTTTAGAAACTGTCTTTTAAATCCTGAAGAGTCAGTAAACCTTGAGAAAAGTACTTGTGCATTTAGTGAAGGAATTTGGGTACTGGACAGAGTATCCTTGCCTTCTGGAAACCAAAAGAGTCAAAAACACTTAAGAAAGTATACTGGAGTGTTTAGGAAACACTGAAACAAAAGCTTCTCATTTTAAAGAGAGGAAAAGCTTAAGAAACTCTGTGAAAAGCTTAAGATATTCTCAATTGCTTAAAACATATGAACTGTAGTCTGTGCCAGTACTGATTTACTTCGGAGTTCTTTATTGATTTACCTCAGACCTTTTACCCGTGGTTTCACCTGACCTTTCCCCTTTACACTGAATAAAATATTGTGTTATTTTTGAATTTTTAAAAGCCTTGAGTGGTTTAAGTTACAGAGGGAGACCTTGTCCTTTCCCTCAAGTTCCTGTGTTGAGCCAGCAGCAAAATATCAGTGTGGAACAGCCATTGTTTTTCACAAAAGACGAAAATAAATAAATAAGGCTGCTTAGTCAGAAAGGGAGAGAAAAATGGAGGGAAAATCTTGCCTCTGAGGGAGGGAAGTACGTGAGGTCATCATAGATGAAAGCCACTTTGGGTCTATGTTGGAGATAAAAGCGTGGTATAAATGAAGTAAGTAAGCAAGCAAAGCTATTGTCTTCTAAATCCACTGAAACTAATAGGCTGAAAAAGGTGTGACTCTGTTTAGGATTGTGCTATATATCATATAACTAGTGCTATACATCATACAACTTGTACTATACATCATAGAGCTTAGAGCTGTAACATTTCTATAAATTTTGAAGCCATAGGGGAAAGGGTTTTTTTTGGGGGGGGGGGATTGAGAAAACAAATACATGCAATAGCTACTTTCTTGTAAAATCTAGTCTTATTTTACTACTCTAAAATGCAATTTTATAAAATTAGCATATAAAATTATACTATTTGGCATAGTAATATAATTTAAAAATACAAATGCCTTAGAACTGCCAGTATAACAGGATATCAAATTAGATTTTATAGCACTGAAACCTCTGAATTCTTCAGCACTGTTTTATCACCAAATGCCTTATAGTAAATTCTCACCAAAATTATGCACATTTAATCAATACATATATCCCTTAAAATATGTTTATAGGCCTATAGTATTCTCCCTTGTTTTCCACTTAATGTGGAATAAAACAACATTGTGGCTGTGATCAGACGGGCTGTTTGACCCAATCTCATTGCTTCTTCCTTCCAGATTAAAAATGATCGTTCAGACAGTGACATCTGTCTCCCATTCTGTAGTTGTTGGTGGCCCATACTCGCAGCTGACTTTTCCAACACTGGAAAAAAGCAGACCTTTATAATCTCTGCTGGGAACTGGGTGGTGGTGGTGGATGTGTATGGCTGTCTGCTTTGCTTGGTTGGTGTCAGCTTGTAACAGTTCTCATGCAGGGGCCTCTCAAGGGTGTTGAGAAACCCTCAGGACATATATGATCTCACCATGCTATTTGACCTTATAGTCTGGGGAGCTTCTAGATAATATGACGGTTAGCTTGCAGGTGTGTGGGGTGGTCACAGGGGCAGGGGCAGACGTATGGCAGGCTGAATAGGAGCAGTGATTCGTTGCTTGGCAAATGTGGAATTTTTGCTTTCAGTAAAGTGGCAAAACTGGTGACTGGGCCCCAGTTCCAACACAGAAGCTGTCTATGCTTGGAGCCTCTCTACCTCTTAATAAACAAATCTTGCTGCTATAAGAGTGTTTGTAACAGTGATTGCATCCAGGATTGACACATGTGTTTCGATTTTTAAAATCTATTAAATCCTTCCAAAGAAAGACACCTATGTGTTTCATCTGTTTTCTGCCTACAGCTTTGTGGCATAGATAGTTGGGAAAGGGGTCAATTGAAGTGTTTTTTTCAGAGAGGGTAGAGGGAGGGAGGCAGTCTGAGAACAATGTCATGACTCCAGCTTCACCCCAAGCTTTTAAATAAAAACATCAGCATACAGGACACAAGATGAGGCTTCTCTATTCTCTCCCCCCAGCTTTGAAACTTTTGAAACATTAATTTTTTGAAAGCACAGTTTAAAAAATACAGCCCTCGCAACCGCACTACAAATCCCAGCAGTTTTATTCTACAATCTCATTGGCCATCAGCTGCCAGGAGCTTGAAATGATATTTCTCATAAGTGCTTATGCAAATGCTCAAAGGACAAATAATAAAGAAAAGCTCCCACTCCGAGCCTGCCAGGGTGAAGTGGGTTAAGGATGGGGTGTCTGATTGTTAGCGGAATTGCTTTAACTTAGTTTAGCAATTGGCAAATAACTGGGTTCTTTGCCAACTACACCAAGGTCCCACCCCTTCCAGGAGTTCCCAGAAAATAGGCACTGAGGCGGAGTGGTCCATTTAAATGATATTTACTTGCAAAAATGTTCTCAAGCATACAAAAACAGAATCATACACACAAACACATAAGTCCTAAGAAACGTAGATAGAGAATAGCACTTTTGCATGAGCAGGAGATTCGTTGGTTGGGCGATACTTTACCTGTCCTGGAGATGGGTGATCCTTTTCCAAAAGAAGATTGAGGGGTAGAAAGGAAAAATGGGGAACGTGATCTGAACCGGCAGAAACACGCTTCTCTCTGGCTGTGCAAACCAGGGATTAAAGATGGAGGCAGGGTAGTGGAATAGCAAGCTGGACATAAGGGGAGTAAAAGCAGATAGGGGTTGTAGAGGCTAGAGAGTGATCGTATGTTGTGCAAGATCTTTTATAAGGCTGACCACATCCCACTAGTAACACCTTCAAGGTCCCCACTAGCCCTACCATTGGTCAAGGTAAAAGAAGGAGGAGAAGTGGAGGAGTGGTCAATATTGCAATACTAAATGCTAAACAGGAACTGACACCTGGGCAAGCTTGCTTGGAGTCATGGCGCCATTCCATTGTCTCTTGATGGCCTTGGCTTGGTCACTCAATGCGCAAACCATTAGTTGCCAGGTAACTTCACTTAGCATAATCTCTGCAGGAACTTTGGGGGAAGGTGTGAATTGCCTAGCGTAAGGAGATAGAGGAACCCTTTTGTAATGGAGTTCTTGTCTCTGACTTAGTGTGAACTATTGTGGGTGTGCTTCCTGCTGTGGACTGGAGCCTCTTACAGCAATAAAGAGTGCATTTCGTCCTTTGAAGCATAACAACCCAAAGTTCAAACTTATGATCATAAAAGTTCATAAGAGCACATGATATGCCTTGCTAGGCTACATGATCAAAAAAAATTCTCTAATACAAAACAAAAATAGAGAACTTTGAGGCAGGGCCAGACCATGCTAGCCCTGCCATGTGACCACAGCCAGAGTCTGCTTGGGTCATATTCTGAAAAACTAGACAATGCTTCATGTCCTACACTCCAACTTGGAATAGGATCTGTGATCGAGGTGTATGGAAAAGTGATGTATAGGTTTCTGAAAGCCCTATATACAAACATCTATAAGCTGTTTATCATCTCCTTCTGCACATCATGAGGAACCATATATGAATCCATGGGGAAATCTAATAAATAAACATAAATCGCTGCATGTTTGACAATGCATCTGGAACAATATTTGCTTCTTTGGTTCAAGCACACTGGAAACGTTAAAACTAAGTTTCCCACAGTTCAATCCTAGGCAAAGTTAAACCAGTCTAAACCTATGATTTCAGCTGAGTGATAATGGAGTAACTCTGCATAGGATTTTGCTGTAACTTTCCTACATTTCCTAGTTTATACAATCTCAGCCATCACTTGTCAGTGGACATAACAATATAGAATGTGCTTTTGTTATATTTTTATTAAAGAGAAAATTGTAGCATATTTTGAATACACATAGAATGGAATCTCTGTCTGGTACACGTATATGGAATATGATAGTCGGTTTTACTTTGGTTCCCCACCAGCTTTTCTCTGTGTGTCAGATCAAGGCCATTAACTAGGTCTTTAGAGTAGACATCACAGAAACACAAGACAGAATATTAATCCAATACTCTTTTTAGCCTAGTATCTACCCAGTTAAAGACTCCTTTTTGAACAAAATGGATTTCAGACCCTGACTCTGTGTAGGTTGCCATCAGAAATTATAACTTTTGCTGAGATTGCAATGATACAGTGTTGAATGTTTGTTGTGCATACCATGAGGAACATCCAACAGCAAGTAGCTGCATGGGGAAAGCATGAGGGAAAGCATTCATTCAGGGGGGCAATTCCCTAAAGCTTGTCCAAATTGATTTTTACAACAGAAGCCCACTCCCATTAGAGAATCCCGATAGCTTTTGACCCTACATAATATTATGAGGTGAGGAGAAGCATGGGTTGCTTGATTTTTGATCTTATTTTGTGTGATTGGGGGAATCTATGGTTTCAGGTAAAGGATCCCAGAAACTGGTGTCAACTGGAATATTAACTTTGTCAGCTGAGTTAAGATAAGCAGCTGCTGAGATGCCATGATAACCAGATTGCACAGGACTGGGTTCCACACATAATGGAGGAAAGAACCCCTACTTTTACTGTTTATACACATAATTATGTTATTCAGAAATACTTTTCCTTGAACCCTGGCCTCGAACTTGTCATTGGACTTCCCCAGAATTCACTGTTGATTGTTGAAATCAAAAAGCTTTTGGGACACAAACTGACACCTGCAACTCTCTGATGAACAAGAAGACCAGTCACATTTATCCATCCATCCATCCATCCATCCATCCATTCATTCATTCATTCATTCATTGTTTCCATTTATATCCCACCTTGCTGGATGAACTGGTTCAGGGTGGCTTACAGGGTGGGTATCAACATATATGTATCTGCAATTAATGCAGATTAACAAGTTAAAACATATTACAATGTTCAATTAAAATCCATAAAATCATCAGCCTTAATTCACTAAGATCATCAGCATTTAAAACAACAACGCACCTCAAGGGCAGATAGCGTGGTCCCAGTCTGGCTTTCAGGATCTGCAATCACTGGGGGGGGGGGGGGGAGAGCCTAATTAAAATAAATGCCTGCTGCCTCAACTGGGGCCCTCCCCTCCCCTTCACTTCCTAGGAGTTTGAGGGTTGAGAGGCCCACGAGCCTCTGAGGCCCATGTCCCTTCAATCTTCCTGGATCCTTGGATAGGTAGCTATGACACTGTATCAGCTTGCTTGCTAGGAAACAGAGCTAAAACTAGTAGGACAAAGGGCGGTAGAAACTGATAGTTTAACATATAGAATTAGACTGGCTAATATGCATTAAGTTTGCTCTCATGTTCACAATTTTTTGTGTCAAGTATATTCACAAGGCCTAGTGGTTTATGGTTCGTATCTGTACTGCCTAGCATGTTCTCTACTGATTTAGAAGTCTGTTTATTTGATCATGTTCAGCACTGCCTATTTATCTGTTTATATTCTTTTCTGTAGCCATCTGCATCCTTTGTTGGTTTTGTATCCCTGCTTTTTTCATATGTGTCCCTGTATAATGCATCTCTTCCAGTTTGGGCTTTGCAATGAGCTTTTGTAATATACTGTGCAGTAATGCCTCCCAATAAACTGCTTAATTTATATCAGTAGCACTTTGGCGTATGTGGCTTCCTACTGATAGTCATGTGCCCACCAGGGTAATAAGAACCCATGATAATAGAGGTCTCCTGTTTAAAGGGACCAAATTAACACAGAAAACCAACAGAGTAAGCAGAACTGCAACACATTCAATCATGCTAACTTGAGCAGACTAGTTATCCCAGGATAGTTACCACCTTGCTCAGTGGCTAGCGTATATTTGATCAAGCATTAATACTATTAATCAAGGTCCCTTGTATAAAGTTTTGCTTGGCTCCTTTGCATATCTACAGAGCTCCTGCCTCTCATGATCACAAAAAGATTACTCTTTGGATTAGTAATTGGCTTGCTGTGTCTACAGGAAGGGACAGAGCACTGTGGAGCACGGAGAACACTTGAGGGGCTGATTCTGACCCTATTTATAGGACAAGCAGCAGACCTCAAAAAACTCTCACAATATTGAGGTATCAGTGTCCTTTCAGAGCCTGTACCGGCTTCTTGCTACTTACCCACCGATTCCACTCTACTTTTGTGTGCATTACTGCCTAGATTTGATGATGTCATTAAGGTGGGAGTACAGCCCAAGCCAGCAGTTCAAGAGGCAATGGAATAGCTTCCTATTGCTCAACCTATTTTAGTGTGGTTTTCAGCTAAAATCTGAAAGTGGACTATGTTCATGCTAACATGTACCTCAGGTACACATGTCTTTCGATCATATATCATTCCCTAACAGTACATAGTGTCTTTTTCAATGGGGAAAAGATAAAAGTGACTGTCCTCAGTTTCATTTATTTTATATTTTACTGTTGTTAGTTGTTTGGATTCTCTCCTTTTGATAGATTTGTAGATTCAGTTATAGGTTGTGCAAGGTATAATTGTTATATGCAATTACTTGATATTTATAGATACAATATACATCAGGTATATACTGTAGCAAATGCAAAATGATAAACCTAATTTAGTAACACACACATGATATTGAACAAAATGTACATTTCACAAGAAATTTTAATGCAAAGCAACAGAAAACAGTCCAAAGGCTTGATTCAACAAGGGAGAACAGACCATTTTTTTCCAATCAAAAGAGCAGGAAAATATATCTGAACTCATTTCTAGAACAAAAGGAGACAGGGGAGTGATTGTGCAACTCTCATGGATTACTGTCTATATTGTTCATTTTTAAGGGGGTCCCACTATCTTATATTCTGTGCAAAACTACTTAATATTTCTATAAAATCAAACAATACAATAGGATGGTAGTTTTAGAAACTGGATTTCATGCATCGTTGCTCATTCATATAACAACCAGAATTGGGAAATCATCTATAGTCTTTACTTTGTTAATCTTCACAACAAATGTATGAAACTGTGTATTAGTTATTTCTTTGTTACAGCTGGAGAATTAATGCAGAGAATGAGTGGCTTATCCAGGACTCCCAGAATTCTATATAAATTGCAAGATTTGAAGCCCAATCCAGCATTCTATCACACTCATCCTAACCCACCCATTTCAACCCAGCTGCTGCTTTGGAAATTATTGGGATTTGTGCTAGTACAGGCCTCGTTGGATACCAGCCACAGAGCTTAAGAAAAATATAGATTCCATATAAGTAAAGTGAAGTTCATGTGAGGGTGAGCATCTCATTCCTTGAGTCATTGGTTCATTATGTTTAGCGCTGTTTGGCAAGGACACATCTTCAGCAGGAGGTCTTTGTGCAGGAAGTCAAACACGAGGGAAGGCAGACTGGTGTTGCTTAGCAACAGCTTTGACTTTGGTCAGGTACGATGAGAAAGCAAGATCTCTAAATTCAGTAGATTTGAGTTCTTTCCAAGAATTTAATGTCATTTCTCAGAAACTACCTTTTCCTTTGCAAAACCCTGTTATGTGCTGAGCTCTTTCAATACACTCAAGCTATTAAAATAATAATATCCTATAAAAATCACAGAGTTATTAAGTCAGGTGCACATAATTTCATTAATACACTATATCCCCTATAGTGTGTGTGTCAACTGGGAAACAGCAGGGTAAAAAAAATCAAACACCTATGCAGATACTCTGTTTTCTCTTTTTAATATCTTTTCAGGCACCATGAGAAGCATAGCAGATTTAAACTCCCCTTCTAAACAGATGTACATGCCAGTCTATCCTACTGACTTCTGTGGAAACGATTTCCAAGTAAAGATGCAATATTAAGTACATTTCTTGGAAATGTTCCATAGGAATCAATAAAAATTGATCTGCTGGGATTTGCTTTTGAATAAACATGGTTAGTATTGGATTGTAAGTGTGCTTAAGATGCTGCTGTGTGTTTATATATTACATATGATAAGCAGTTCCATGATTCTTCCTCATGAAACACAAAAATAAGAAAAAGACATGCAAAACCAACAAAGGGATGGAGGACTGCCCTTTCATTATCTGCCATTTTTCTGCTCAAAATGCCCCCCAGTTGCTTTGTCCCCATATATATTGCTTGTATATTTTAGGGATGTGCATCAGCACCAAAATGCAGTTTCAAAATCCCGATTCAGAATTAGGACCCTTCAGCTTTGGAATTTAGAAAATCCAGATTTTCCAAATATCCAGGATTCCATTAAAGTCAATAGAGACAACTATTTTCCACTTGGAAAAAAGCACACAAAAGGCAAACCACTTTACACAAGGTTTCTCTCAGACGCTGACCCCTTCTAAGTGTCTATATCTATCCCAAAGGGTTTAGAAATGGTGGCCAGTGCCCATAGCAACAGCCAATATCACCAAGCAACAGTTCCAGGCATTAAGAAATAATTGCAATCTGGGCATGGACCCTCAACAATGCAAATCCCACCAGGGCAACATTGGGCCTGGCACAGTGCAGCAGAGGACAGTTGGTGCTGGAGAGTGGGCAAATAATCTGGGCAGTACTGGCAGGCATTGTGGAGCGGCAGACAGATAGACTGTGGTGGGCAGGTGGGAAATACCCAAGAGCATCGGGCAAAGCAGACCTGAGCGAGTGAGCAAAGTCTTGGACTAGCCAGTTGAAAGAAAGGAAGGGACAGCAGGAGGAGGCAGAAGACTGATGCAAGCCATACCCTGCACTGTGGACTGGAGTGTGTCATTCTGTCTTACTGGGCCGCTCTGGAAAACCCAGTAATAGTAGGTTGACTTTAAGGGAAACCAGTTTTTTCTACAGATCCAGGTTTCCCTGCCCAAAAGAACACCCATCCACTAGGCACACTGTTTGGTGGGCAAGACATCACCTTGGCTACACCTCCACAAACAGAGCCCTTTTTCAGCCTAGTCAGCCAACCAATCAGTTCTTTTCTGTTTTCAGGGCTCCTGCATGTGCACCTTCACCTTTTCTTCTGCTACACCCTCCCTCTGGCAACACCATGGCAACACCAATCAGAGGACACTGAGCTGTCCATTCCAATCACCCTTTGTGCAAGGCTATCTGGGGAATAGGCTATCAACAAGGACATTTCCAGAGGGTTTGAAGGAGGCGGTGGTCTGCCCTCTTATTAAAAAACCATCTTTGGACCCTATGGTCCTCCACAACTACTGCCCAGTGTCCAACTTGCCGTTCCTGGGTAAGGTGGTTGAAAGGGTGGTGGTGACACAGCTACAGGCTTTCTTGGAGGCTGCTAATATCCTGGATCCCTTCCAGTCCGGCTTTCACCCTGCCCACAGGATGGAGAATATGATGGTCACCTTGGTGGATGACATCTGGAAACATCTGGATTGAGATGGATTGGCACTGCTGATACTCCTCGATCTGTCAGTGGCATTCACTATGGTTGATGATGGTGTAATGAACCACCACTTCATTGACATGGGGATACGGGGGCTCACCTTGCAATGGCTGGCCTCCTTTCTCCAAGGTCAGGGACAGAAGGTGGTGCTTGGGGGAGAATTATCTCAGTGATACCCACTAGAATGTGGTGTACTGCAGGGAGCAATCCTTTCCCCAATGTTATCTATATATCTAATTCCCAAGTAGCCCACCCCCGTGCGGATATCTAAATCCACACGGGGGGGGGGGCACTTGGGAGGCAGGGAGGTTTTTCTACACACAGGGAAAACTCCCCCCATGTGCAGAAAAATCCTAAAAGTTAAAAAAAAAACTTTTGGGGGGGATACTTAAATCCCCCCGAAAGTAAAAGAGTGTCCCCTGCACATGCGCAGGGAACGCTCTGGGAACTGCAGTGGCCTGCGGTAGGGAGGCCTTGCTGCTGGTGCCAGGGGGCAGTGGGGGAGAAATGCTGGGCCCGAGTGGCTTCAGCCACTTGGGCCCGAGCGAGAGCAGTGTGGGGGGGCTGGAGGAGGAGTGGGGGAGGAGGAGGAGTGGCCCGAGTGGCTTTGGCCACTTGGGCCTTGGAGAAGGGTGGGGGAGGAGGAGGAGTGGCCTGAGTTGCTTCAGCCACTCGGGCCTTGGAGAAGGGTGGGGGAGGAGGAGGAGTGGCCCGAGTAGCTTCAGCCACTTGAGCCATGGAGAAGGGCAGGGGAGGGGAGAAGGAGCAGCCTGAGTGGCTTCAGCCACTTGGGCCATGGAGAAGGTTGGGGGGCGGCGGATGAGCGGCCCAAGTGGCTGTCAGCCACTTGGGTCGTGGAGAAGGGTGGGGGTGGGGTGGGAGAAGTGGCAGCCCGAGTGGCTGACAGCTTCTCCCCCCGTGAGTATTGCGGGTCCCCCCCTTCTTGTTTAATATCTATATGCGCCCCCTCACCCAGATTATCCAGAGGTATGGGCTAGGTTGTCACCAGTATGTGGATGACACCCAGCTCTACATACTAATGGACAGCCACCCAAGCTCTGCCCCAGAAAACAGGGCATTACAAGCCATGGCTGGATGGTTGCAAAAGAGCAGACTGAACAAAATTAATAGATTCTACTTTCCTCCTTTTGCAAGTAGCACAGCCTGTTTTCTATAGGAATCAGAGGGACTCCAAATCCAGAACTATAAAATTCATATTCAGAAATATCCATAACTATTCTGAATACAGCATTATTCAATTCCTCTAAATATTTTCTAAATTGAAGTGCCCATCCCTCTACAGGGAAAAGCATATGAACAGAGGAAACTCTCTTATATTAAGTCAGACCATTGCTCTGTCCAGTTCACTTCTGTTGACTCTGATCAGTAACAGCTCTCCTGGATCTCAGACAAGCTATGGTCTTTCCTACTGCCTGCTGCCTGAGATTCTCTGATGCCAGGGATTGACTTCAGGACTTTCAATTTACAAAGCAGGCACTTTTCCATTGAACCACAGAACTTCCCAAATGGAAGGCTTATTTTTATTTCATTGACATATCACCTTTCTTCCGACATGATTTATATTGTTCTCCTCTTGTCTATTTCATCCTCACTATAGCCCTGCTAGGTAAAGGTATAGTATCTCTCTACTTTATATCAGGGGCTGCAAACAGGACTCTGACATGCTGTCTAAAAAGAAAGCAAAAAGGAATTTCCCAAATAACACTAGCACCAGTTAGGTTATTTTAAACAGGCAGGAAGTAAATCTTGCAAAGCTGACTCTACATGTCCCCTCACCCACTTATACTCCATCTGATTCTACTTTTCTGTTTTATGTGTTCAGGGGGTGGGGTTTCTCTTTTTAAATTTCGAAGGAGAGTGTTATTTTCCCATCCCCCACTATTTCCTTTTCCCCCTCCCTGAAATCCTCCCTAACCTCTCCCTGTTTTCTGCTTCTTTGTCCCACCAGCCAACCTACCATCATCTGCCTCCCTGTCTTTAGTTTTCTTTCATTCCTTCCCCTGGCAGCCTCACCTTTCTGGGGACCCAAGATGGGGACCCAAAACAACTTACATAATTTTCCTCTCTCCTTCACTTTTTATTTACAAAAATAGAGGGTTAACAGCTGGCAATACTGTTGCAGTTGCCTGGCAACCTTCACAGTGGTCACTGAGAGGGCATTTATTTCTTAAAGATATAGCTACTGCTTCTATAATATGAGGGGTTCAAACCCTCCAATGTATTGTTTTAAGATTTTAGATTTTTCTGCAAACTGGGGCATTTCTCAGGTTTGCACTAAGAACTGTCTTATCTATTCATTTTCCCCAATGTCTGTATTTAAGTATTCACATACTGGGCCATGTTAAGAATTAGATATATTGATTTTCAAGAATGTTTTGCTGGCTGTAAACATGTAAACTAGGAGTAATACTAATAAAATACTAATAAAATAGTACAATCTAGTCAAAATCAAGGACTTTGAGACTGCTAATATTAACAGGAAAGTTATGTGTATGCTGAACTCTTTCCCATTTAAATCTATAGGACTTTGTCTGGAGTAAGCAGCATAGAAATACTCTGTCTAAAATGTTCTCTGAACACCCAGTGTTAGAGAACAGGATGGAAAAGTGGTGTATGTTTGTCAGTGCTGAGACTCTTCCTATTGTGAATCTTCTTGTTCTTGCATCACTAGTTTCAGCAGCAAACATTAGTAGGTTCTGGTGTGTAGAGTCCTAAAATCGATTACTCCTATAACATGTTATGACACCCCTGTCCCACTTGCCTCCCTCAGAGGCAAGATCTGTTAGCAGCATATGTACAGAAAACACCAAAGAGGGTGTACAAAAAATCACAGAATATAACATAAATACCAATAAGAAGTATTAGGCAGTCACATTTACTAAAGCTATTTGAAAATCAGATTAAGATTTTTATTTTGCTGTAGAGGTAGTGTGGTGGGTTTCCTTCAGAAGTTGTTTTCAAATCTGCATGTGGTTCGTTTGTTTTCCTTTTGCCTTTTAGGTTAACCTACAGCCCCAAAAGTTAATTGTCTTATGAGGAAAAGTTGTGTAAATGGACATGCTTAGTCCAAATCTGTAAGTTTCAAACATTGTAATCATAGAATGTTTTACTCATTGATTTGTCTGCTGAAAACCTGTGCAGACTGCCATAAAGCCAATGGAGGTTGTAGAAGATCCAGGATGTGCTAGCCAGTCCTACTGGGTCTTATTGTTATTAGAGCTTGTGTGAACACACTCCCCTGTGGCTGTCAAGGAAGATTAGTAGTAGTGGGCTAAAATGTCTTTCTGAGATGCTTGGCCACAGTGCTGATTTTCTCATTGGGAAAATCCTGATGAGCTTTTAAGGAGTGTCAGTATTCCCTAGAATAGAGTTTGAAAACTACTGGGCCAGATAAGAAGATTAATTTCGCAAATTTGATGCACGTCAGCAAGAAGAGGTACCACAATGGTTCATCCCTTGCACTGATTACAGTACATGAAGCAATGGTTTTAAAGTAAAAAGGAAGTTGTGATCTCCAATGAGAGAGAATTAAAGCTTCATGTTATTAAAGTGTGTCTTTTGGAAATTTGCCATTGAAACAGCACTGGGAGCATATCAGAACACTCTGACTACTGGTGTTCTTCACTTTCTGGGCAGCCATTCTCTGGAAATAAAGAATATTTTTAAAGAAACTGTACAAGAGCAGGTCAGCAAAGGAACAAGCACAATGGGAGCAGTAGAAACAGGACTAAATAGGATGCATGAAATCACAGGAGAAGGAAGAGGGAATTCAGAATCTTGAATATAATTTCTAGGGAGTAAGTCTCAATAAACTCAGCTGTCCCAGTAAACTCAGTTGACTGAGCTTCATGAGGGCACTGAGATGTGAGAAAGGGGCACAACTTAAGATATGTAGGCAAGGTAGTTGCCAGAGATAGTAAACGAGGATCTTGATGGTCCATTGCTGAAATTACTTAGACTGTGGAACCTGCCCTGTTATTGTTCATGTAAAGTATTGAATATCCATCTAAGAACTAGGCCTAAGTTGAACAATTAAAGAGAATGCCTATATTCGATAGAACACAATGCATGTGTGTTAGTTATTTTCTGTTAGGTTTTTTTCCAATAAGGCAGGTGTAGAAGATACGCAACCTGAATTTAGTAAGTTGCATTTACTGCATCATTAATCAGTCCGATTATAAGGGGAAAAAAATTAATGACTTTTCATTTTAAGATCCTGTTGTAACATAACAAACACAGAAATCTGCTACTCGTACAAAAGGAAGATATATTAATTATGAAAGCAGAAGTTTTAATGTTCAGTAAAAAAAATGTACAAAGGTTATAGCCATTCCTTTGCTTTTTGCCAACTGGTGATTATTATTAGTATTAGTCTAAGAAATGGAAAACATCAGACTAGAAACTAATTAGTTTTGTATCCCAGCAGATGTAACTTAAGGAGACAGTGCAAGCCATTTGTTTCTGTGAAATGATTTTAGATGATAACTTCTGGGGATTGTTATGAGAAGATGGAACATTAAGATTATATGTGAGCAGGTGCTGCCTAGGAAACAGTTTCAGCATTGCTCTGAACAGATTGTGTGGGACAAAAATGCTCAAGGGGGTTACTATTAACATAGACACACGGTTTTGTTTCTTAGCTTCACATACCTTGCTACAAAAACCATGCTGTTCAATAGCACCGAGCAGAGGTGGACCATATGAAACAGATCTGCACCTTAAGGCTCAGTGAATGGTTCCAGGGAAATTACACACTTCATTACTCTTAAGCACAGAGAGACGAGCTATAATGGAATTCTATAATATGAGGCTGCCATAGGGTACAGGTATTTGGGCATAAATGGCAGATCAAGGAAATGCTGTGATTTCCAGATGCAAGGAGAGACAGGAAGGGTAGATGACTAAAAGACAAGTCATTAATAATAAGTGTAGTCATTTGACAAGCAGGAAAGAAGAAAAGAAATAAACCACAGTGGGACCCTAGTATAATAAAATATGCACCATAGGATGCAGACCCTCCAACAGAGGAAAAGAGACACATTCCTCTACCAGAGTGAGTGGAGCTATTTGTGGGCTCTGGTAGCACAGCAGCATGGTCTGACTGACAGTGGTGGTGTTGTATACATGTCCAGGACCCCTGCATTCACTCACCCACAAAAGACCCTGACTTGACTGCCAGAAACCTGGATCAAATATTCAGTTTGATCTCAAAGCAGGGGCCCCTGGATTAGTTCACCTACTGGAATGCTCCAAAGAGGTCATTGATTAAAGGCCTCTTCCTCCCTGCCTCCAGAGGCTCCCTCACACCCATGGACAATAACCTGAGAGCACAGAGCCCTCTTCACTAATTCAACCACTAGCCCATGGAAGGTCATGAAACCAGCACATGCTGGAGTGCCACTCAGGTAAATTAACCATCCCAACTAGATCACCCTGCTGGCCCCTTTTTGTCTCACCTAGCATGCCCATTTTTGGACTTCCACACAACCCCCTGAGTTCAGTGCCCAAAGTTCCAACATATCAGTAGAAAATCAGACCCCACAGCCTTGATCCAATTCCCTTGTGGATCTTAAACTCTGCACAGAATTGGACCAGTAAGTGATGTCCTCACTATGGTTTAGCCACTTCAGATCCATTTTTTAAAAAAGCATCTCAAGTCCCTCCAACTTTGTGGTCAGTTCTGTTCTCTGGCCTTTTTCTGCTGAATTCACTACATTCCACCCCCAGCCTTCTTTCATTGCTGGATCCACAGGTCCTTTGCTGGTGCTGTACCCAAGACTTCTCCCACAACTTGGCAATGATTTACTGAATGATTGGACCCCCTTTTGTGCTCCGGGATCTTAGTCCTTCACCTGGATCCCAAACTTTATAGCTGGTTTCAGCTCTGCTTTTCCTTCTCCAGACCCACTCCCTTTTTTCGGGAAAGGTAAATTATAATTTTCCTTTCTCCCTTTTCCCCTTAGGCTCTCCATTTGTACCCTGATTAGGCAAAAATCAATGCACAATATACTGAAGTTGTCCCAAAATAATTACCTGAGAAGACATGTGTTAGTATACAAGACAAGTCACTCTACGTGTGACTGACCAGGACCCATTTAGGGAACCATGGGGCCGATCCAATCTGCCCCAAGCTAAAACTGAGATCTAAAACTGCAATGTAAGCTGATGGCTTCAGATGACAATAGCAGATGGGCAAGAAGTTAGGCATGTACAATGCCCATGCATATGTACTGTCCATTTATGTTATTTAGAGGACATTGATCTGATTTTACACCCCAGAAATGCATCAATAAATGGACAGCCTGATATCGGTTAGTATAATAACATTACAGAATGCTTAAGCAGATATAATAGTCATCACAATTTTAAATATCACCTTTGAGCATATGCAGAATGTTTTCCTCTCACAACTGAACTGAAATCTCTCCACACATAGGTCTGAGAGGGATAGCATTCCATCCACACAGCTTGAACATGTGTTCTATGCAGATAAAAAGCGCTGACCCACACAGTGACTAGAACCAGAGACCATACATTCTTGAACATGGATCTAACCTTATTTTCCTTGAATTTTCTCAAACCATAATATCCCCCTTTGTTCTAAGCAAGGTCTTTTCCCTATTATCCATCATCACCCCCCATGTACTTGTTCAATATGTATTAAGACCAGTGTTCCCTCTAAGCTGAGTTAATGTGAGCTAGCTCAGTTTTTTAGCCTCCAGATCAAACATTTTTGTCTTAGCTCAGGAAGGATGGCTCCAGAGCAAACTAGCCAAATCAGTTGCTCACTACTTTAATGCCAGTAGCTCACAAAGTAGAATTTTTGCTCACAAGACTCCACAGCTTAGAGGGAGCAGACCCCACTAGATTTCACCAGAGTCTGTTTTCACCTTGAGTTCTGAGTCCAGGAAGAAAAGTACCAGTGAGCAGGCTCAGTGTGCCTTTCCCTAGCTACTAAATAACAGTAGTCTCCTGTGTCCTGTTTAATTCAAGGTACAAAGTGGAGGCTTAGGCAGGGTCTTCAGATATATAATGTGTGTAATCCAGGATCAGTCTAGACAGTGCTTCAAAAGGCTAGAGATGGTGATGCAGAGCAGTTCCACAGAGTGACTAGTGTAGCTTCTAGTAAACTTCTGAGGTTTTCATGTTGCATTTTGTGATGCCAGATGGTAACAGAAAAATCCTTGGATGTTTAGCTCTTTGGTTGGGCCAAATGGTCAGCAGGTTGTGGAAAAAGCAGCATTTTTGCAACCCCTAGTAGTACTGTCTTCTCCAGTCCAGTTGAGCAACTTTCTCTGATTATCTGTCTTCCTGTATTTTGGGCTAAATTCCTTATTTGAAAGCAGCATGAGGATGCCAGGACGAAGAAATACAGAGGCATATGTGATTCCCTGATGGAATAATTGATTGATTCCTCCCTCTCCCCCCTCCCCATGAAGTCTTAAGGCATATGCTATATGCTGCAACAGACTTTTGGAAGAACTCATGGGACTATCTAGCCCAGTCATGAAGGTATTATTAATATTATAGTCACCTGGACTATGTAGGAAGATTAAAAAAAAATATTGTGCCAGACCTTTCCTGGAAATTTGACTGTCTTTCCATAGAGTTGGAGAGAATGAATATGCACTACGTATTACTAATTCGGATCATCTTTTACACCTAGACCAACTGAAACATTCAATCAATACTAAATTAATCTGAAGTCACCAAACGAAAAAGGACTGCTGCATTTTTCATGCCTTTAGAATTTGTGCGTGTGTGCATGCACACACTCTCCATACCTTTTGAGTGTCTCCTTGAGTCTTTTTATATGGGCTCTGGTATCTCATTGCTGGAAAATCAATTTCTATTCAATTAGGAGATGAAGATTTCCCTGCTGGAAACCAAAACCAATCAGCTGCAGTTTGCAGGCTTTTAGATTATGGATCCCTAGTGTATAGAAGAGAATTATTATATGATCGCTATGGATATCACATTGTGGTTAATAATGGCCAAGGGTTATTGTTGTATAGGTCTGACAAAGAATTATACCATAACTTCAATTACATTCTTCTAATGTTTCTCAAGATAAGGTAGTTTTAACACATCTATTTTATCATCATCCAGTTTGGGATTTTTGTAATACATCATATGCAAGTAAATTCAGCATTATGGCTTAAAGTAATAAATAGGGGGAAAGCAGTCAAGGAACTGAAAGATGCCCATGTGTTCCACAGGTTGTGTTGGCAAGCTTTTTTTTTTTTTTTTTTTTGGTGTTCATGTACTTTTTATACCAAAGAAAATGATTTGTCACAAAGTATTTAAATTTCCTTCGGTTTTTATCTCATAGGGGGAAATCTCTCTTTTTTTTTTTGCAGATGTATCTCCAGCGGTATATGATATGCTTAATCGGGAAGCAAACTGCACCTTTAAAAATCTGGGAAAGTTGGCTTTCAGGGCTATCACCATATAATTTTGCATTGAAATCACATTACCTAAGGATTTAGAAATACTTTAATGTACATACATCTCCAGTGTAATGAAGAGATTAGGTCGTCTTGCAATTAAACAGCCTGTCCTTTCATGCACCATATAGCCTTAACAAAGTAGAAGTATGCAAATAGGAGGCAGGATATTTATCTTGAGAAAGGTAAAGTTTTAAACTATAATCAAGCTGAAATACTGTAAAATGAGATCTACTGCAACGATAAGTTAAAGTAATAGCCAACATGTCATTTAAGCAATTTGCAACCCATATATTTCCCCGCTGTGTTTGCGAGATTACCTTGTGAATCATCAGGAGCCATAACTCAAAAAAGGCTCTTGATTTACATTTGCCTGGGCCATAAAGGCAGGAAAGGACAGAACAGAAAAGACGAATAACCTGATGATCTCGTAGCTACAAAAAAAGGAAAAGGGTACATTGAAGCTTTCCATGAGATAAAGCTGCCTTGTGGTACATTTGAAGGAACTTGTAGTATAGATGTGCTATATGGTTGCCTGGCACAGTTTATAAAAGTTTTAGCCAGGTGTGTATATTTAATTTTATGATCAGCATTACAAGACATTATAAGGATATAAAAATGCAATGCTCAGCACTTCTAAAAAGCAGCTCCTTATTTGCCAGCATTATTTTAAAGCTGCAGTCTTCTTGCAAAGCTTTCAAAAGGCCCCCACCACACAACTCAATACACATCACCCGTTTTAGGTAAATTTGCTCATTAAACTGCAGGGGGGGACTTCAGTGTAAGGGCTGCAGTGGCTCAAGTGGTTAAGATGCTGAGCTGCAGACTGGAAGGTCGGTAGTTCAGCAGTTCAAGACCCGAGTGCTGCATGATGGAGTGAGCTCCTGTCTCTGGTCCCATCTCCTGCCAACCTAGCAGTTCGAAAGCAAGAAATTGCATGCAGAGGTACCACTTTGGTGGTAAGGTAACAACATTCTGTGCACCTTGGTGTCTAGTCATGCTGGCCACATGACCACAGAAACGTCTTTGGACAGTGCTGGCTCATCAGCTTGGAAACGAAGGTGAGCACCACATCCCTAGAGTCGTATTCAGCTGGCTTATGAGCAAAGGAAACCTTTACCTTTACTTACGTCAGTGTAGCTCCAGCTTGTACAACAGACTGCCATGAGGACACGTTGGCTGACATGTTTATTTACCACAACAAGATTACTTGTAAGTTTCCTCTCCTTTCTGCATTCTATTAAAGAGAGAATAGAAAGTTTGAAGAGCTGAGATAAAGGCAGGGAGTACTTCTTTGGCTACTTCAACATGGATGGCCGGACCATTACCTCCCACTTAAAGTGGACTGTTGACAAAAATCAGTTACTGACCAAATATTTTGAGTATAAATATTTGTTGTTGCCCAGTGATTAAAAGCAAAATATTGAACACTGAACAACATTGCAATGGGGAAATGTCCAAGATGGAAGCCAGGCATGGGCCTCTAGGTACATGAAGTCTCAATTATCTGTAGTGCAGCCTTTTGATGTGCCCTGATATTTTGCAGGTCTACTTATTCCCTCCATTCCAGTATTGTTTGATCTCCCAACAATGATCCTTAGCCTGTGGGCTTGCCAACTCCAGATTGGAAAATTCCTGGAGATTTGGGAGTTGAGTCTAAGAGCAGTGGAGTTTGGGGAGGGGAGGGAGCACAGTAGGCATATGATATCATAGAGACAACAACCCTCCATAGTTACCATTTTATTCAGTTATAATTCCAGGAGAACCCCAGGCCCCACCTAGAAATTGCTAATCCTACCCTTAAGGTAAGGTATGGGGGGAGGTCAATGTGAAAAAAGTAAATCTGTTCCTGGTCTCCAGCTTTCTGTCCAATAAGTGTAAAGGTTCTTTGATAGCCAGTACTAGGCACCAGTGGTTCCAATAGTTACGGAGAAAGAAAAGGTACCAATGGAGAAAGAAGGCATTCATGCTATGATGTGATGCTCACTGGCTAGTCTCCATCTCATGTAGCATTTTGCATTTTCTCGAGCATTCAGCAATGGAAATCATCAAAACAGACTGATAGGTTAATTAGTTGTCGTATAATCAGATCAACCTGGATTTTTTCCTACCACAGTCATGTAACATTTGGGGTCATTATTCAGTTTGGTAATTATTTATGTTGCTTCTTTTCCTGAATGTGCTAGGCATGTGGCTAATTTCCTAGTGAGGAATGAGACATGGGCCAAAAAAAGAAGAAGAAGCTATCTTTGTCATACTCTTTTTGGTCCACGTTCTGCCATAGAACCAGCAGGTGCAAGCAAGACATTTGCCCAATCCTACCAAGAGGTTCATGATGAACAGCTTGAATACTTCTGAAAAATGAATTCTGTTCTTGTTAATGTGGAATGGGAGCAACTCCCTTTCCCCCCCAAACCAGCAAGGTTGATGATACCATCTAGGTTAATGACTAAGCATAGTAGAGTATCTAATCCTATGATTGGGGGAAATGTTGTATAAGGGATAATGTTGCTTGGACTAAATGTTTGCGTTCAGTCATAGACCAAACATAGACTAAATAGACTAAATGAGTTCACCTGTCAGGAAACTGAATGCAGAGCACAGGTTGAAGAATACAGCCTGAAGTCAAAGGTGTAACCCTGTTTAGGATTGCCTGTTATCCAAATTTCCTGTTAGCCATAGTAACTATGTACTGACTCATATGTCTTTCTAATGTGTTTGTAACCTATTGGTGCTGTTGTGTATGCTCTGAGTCCATTCGACTAAATACTGTAGCCTGTTGATTGTAATTAGGATTTGAATTTGTTTTCCTTCTTTGAAATTATCTTAATTTAAATCTTCTTTGAACTTATGTTTGAACTTAATATATATCAACATTAAAGAGATTTTACAGTGAATTATTAGTCCTCTCCCCATTCTCTATCTTTTTCACTATTCATGGGAAATCATCATGTAAAATTCTGTTGTGGACTTTCCACTGCTCAGTGAACAGAGGAAGCAAAACATTATTTCAGATAAAAGTCTTTGGCTATAAAACCCATTGATTATTATTATTTTTATTTTTTGTAAAGCTCTTTCAAAGTTCTGTTTGCTTTATTTTTCATCACTGTGATGAGTAACGCCCCTAGTGCCATTACTCACTACCCAGTCACCATTTTATAGGGGTGTCATCCATTAGATGAAACCCTACTTGATAAAAGAAATAAACCTGTTCAAGGAATAGATTTACTGCACGCCAGGGCTATGAATTAAGAGGCCTCCTAACTCTCCTGTGTGTTCTATATTTCCTTGCCATTTAGCACATCTTTTAAAAACAAACAAGAAATATCACCTTTCCTCTCCCCCCCCCCAACCCCATGAAGGCAAATTGAATCTCAAATAAAAAGGGAATGCATAGATTAAAAAAGATGCTGAAGTAACTTTTTTCTGTGCTTTGCTTTTCCACTGCAACTTTCACACCTCTCTCAAAAGCATGCACCATGCAAGCTCAGTTTCTTCTTTTTCTGTTTTCCTACATCCTTCACTGCACCAAAAGACATTTGAAAGTTGACTGTTCACAAACGGTGATCAGTTCTTTAAACTTCCACTGCTGATGACTGCATTTGCCCACATCCTGCACATACTTTTGGCAGGGCATTCCTGAAAAAAGCCCAAGAATGAGAAACGAGTGGATGAATTGAATTAACAAAGAAAAGGTATGAAGCTAATTTTGCATATCCAGTGTGCAAAAAAATTAAGTTATGTGATCAGGCAGCAAGTCCTTCTCCATATGGCTAAATGATTCGATGCTAGATAAGATGTCAATTGCAACTTTCAGTTGTTTTGGTCCTACAATGAAAAGTGAGTTCACTGTAGCCTTCTTGAAAAGCAGTTTGGGGGGGGGGGCAGGGAGACAAGAGCCTCTAACCCCATGCCATAATCCCAAACAGGATAATCCTTGCAGCATTTTTGAAGCAAGAGAATGCCTATTATAAAATAGTTTCAGGCTGCATTCAGATGAGAAGTTTGATCTGATGTGGTTGCTGTTCCCTACCGGATTTAAAGTGCACCGCCACATCTGCCTCTTGTTCCCCAGTCATCACCACCCTGTCCTCACCCATCCTCAAATCAGAGTTAGTGGATTATGGGGAAATTCTGGTATTTATGGATATCAGTGCTTTCACCTCACATTTCCAGATATCTGAACTCTCCAGGTGTGAGCTCAACCCGGTTAGGAAGTCTGATCACTCTGTTCCATTTTTGCTCCTTGTTTTTTTTTAGTCAGTTAGCGATGTGCACATAACTACATCTTCGTGCACACCAGCAAGCTTTCAGCTGTCTTCTGAGGTGAGAGGTGGGGGGGAGGGCAGGCTGAGAAGCCTCTTTTGTCTTTTTTCATGCTGGTTCCTCTGCCTACAGCTTTGCACCACACAGAGTGGGGAAGGGGTTAATTGAAAAGATGAGTTTTTTTCAGAGGCAGCCTCCTCCAGGTGTCAAAATGGAGTGGTGCTTCGAATAAAAAGCTATGTGCATATGCAAAAGACAATTTTTAAAAAAAGAAGCCACCCAACCACCCATTCCATGTTTGCTACACAGCAGTAATCTGAATGGTCAACCATGGGGTGAGCACTCAGTGTGGCTGGTTTAGGGTGGGATGTATGATCAAAACTCTCTGTTACAAACTGCAACAGAGTACTTAGAGCTGGGGCCAGACTGTGCCAACCCTGCAGTCTGACCAGAACCTCAGAGGGCAGAAATGTTGGTCCACAGTAGAACAGTTAGATTTGAGTCCTGTAGCAACTTAGAGACCAACACGATTTTCAGAGTATAAGCTTTCAAGAGTCAGAGCTCCTGAGCTGTCCCTGGGGATGTCATCATCCAATTGTTTCTGCAGTTTATCAAGAAACATGTATCTCTATGTGTGTTTGTTCTATATTTAGGCTTTGCATGCAGGAGTGTTGAAAAAGTCCATGTAATTAAGTAGTTTCTTGATGCAAAATTATATAGATTTAGAGAGCAATCCTAAATTAGTCTGTTCAGAATCCTATTCAGGCCTATAGATATTTATACTAAATTAATCCTACTCAGCTTTTGATATCGAGTTGTCCAGTCCAGTCTTATGTTCCCTCGCAGTCCCACAAGGTTCCTCTCCCACCTCTTCAAGCCGGAGTCGCTCCCACGGCGCCGACTTTCCAACCTAGGACCCCGCTTAGAGTTTTAAGGAGGAAAAGGGAAAAAACCCTGACCTAGGGGGTTGCCTCCCCCCCAGGCACAGCCTCCACACTCTCAGCTTCTTTCCACCCTACAAGAAGAAAGAAAGGCAGTCTTTTACGCCTGGTAATTCTAGAGAAGTTACTAGGCAAACCCTCAGAACTCACACTCCTTGCATCTGCCGAAGAGGTGAGCGGAACCGGAATTCTACTAGGGGTTGCACCACATTTCAACAGCTGTCTGGTTCAGTCTGGATGTACCAATTTCATTTTTTTCAATAAATCTTGAAAAACACACCAGTGTATCTATTCTGTACCAGTTTTTCTTTTCTTGTGACAAATATTCTCTTAAAATACACATTTTCAAAACATTGTATCAGTTGCATATAAATGGCAGAGAATATATTTATAACACATAAATGATATAAAAAATAGTGTAAACTGGAAAAATCAACAGAAATGGAAACGAACCCCACCAAAATTGATGAAAATAACTATGTTCAACCTCAAAAAGAAACCAAAGGGCCCTCTTGGCTCATCCTCTGCCTAGCTCAGTTGTCAGCATTAAATTTAATCCTTAAAGATTCTAAGCAGCATAACTTTTCAGTGAGGAACGCAGGTCCTTGGCTCATTTCAGGGTTTCTTTCATTATTCAGAGGAATTATTATTAAGTTGCACGGTTCTAATGCAGTGAAGCATTTATGAATGCATTCAGTGTCAAGCCCTTCTTTCTTTTCAATTAGTTTTTTTTTTGTTGAATCTAATATTTCACATAACTGTTCACTTTCTAAATCTGCTCCTGGAATCCTTTGCATTGCTCAAGCCACATCCAATATGATTCCTTTAAAGGACATGAAAAGTCACTTGCTCAAATACTTATTCTTCTCTATCATCTATTGCTGCTCTGTAATCTTTAGTAAGAGGCAGGGCTTCTCTCTCTGATGGCTTGTTCATTCATGTGCACTGCTACATGTCAGCCTGATCCTCTGTCCCACCAGATGGCTGAGAAAACCGTCTCAACATGAGCTTTTGACCTTGAAATTTCTCACTTTCATAAAAACTAAGTGTGCAAGTTAAAATTGCCTCTCTGCCTGAGCAGGCTGCCATAAACTATGTGCAGTCCTATGTATACAGCAGTATGTTTTCTGCTCCACACAGGTCTTTTTGCTTTAATTTATATAGAAGTCAAAACCTACTTAGATGATATTTTGATTCACTTCAATTGCATCTGGCAGTTAGGAAAGCTGCCTGATTTTCTTTTTTCCTTCTCAGGGTAGTAACAAAGTGCAACTTTGTTGTTGTTTTTCATATCTTGGAAATTTCATTTTCAGTGTTGTAGGGAAGTTGTTGTGTTTCTTTCTTTCTTTCTTTCTTTCTTTCTTTCTTTCTTTCTTTCTTTCTTTCTTTCTTTTTAAAAACTAATCTATGTTTGATTTTCTTTCAAATGGGTTCTTTCAAATGGGTTCAAATAGTAGGACTGCCAAATAGGAATTTCAAAGAATTTGTGATGTCATGATATCTGACATAAGGATTCCATTGTTGCATTCAAGAGGACTGGAGAAAAAAGAAACTGTAATGGTCATTTCTCCCAATACCTCAGGTTGGGTTTTGATGTACTGAACCAAAAAAAAAAAAAGTGATAAAAGCTATGTGTTTTATAAAATCTTATAAAATTAATCTCAATTGTATGAATAAAATCCTAGTTCTATTTCTTTATAGGCAACATGTAACCAATAGCAGCACACCAGACTATTCTACTCAAGGAACCAAAACATGCCCCAGAGGTGTAGTACTGCAGGGATTCAACTTGCTTCCAGTGTTTCTGGCCAGCTATTCTCTTGTTGCTCCCCTGTTTTATTTGGAAGCACACCAATATCTCCACAGGTATACATTGTGGATTTTCCTAGCACTTGGGTCAAAATCTGCTTTGGGGCAGAAGTCCAGCAGGAGTGTGTAAAAATAGTCTTCATATCTGAAGTATATATTACCATCTAAAGAAAGCCTATAGGACCATTAAGTTCAGTGTTTCAAATTACCTATGGCACTCCAGCCAAGAATCCCATGCTGAGTGTTCTAATTGTATAGAATTTGTCCATTGGTGATATGGTATATATTCTATTAACTGAACATTCTGTTAACTTAGATGGCACTCAAGGTGTTTTGAAATTCCAAATTAACAAGATATTTTAGTCAACATAGAGAGGAAAGGTCAGGTGAAATCAGGGGTAAAATTTCTGAGGTAAATCACCGTAGGCACAGACTTCAGTGCATATGTTTCAAGCAATTTTAAGGTTTTCACAGTGACTTAGAACATTTAAGATGTTTCCTAAACACTCAAAAACGTTCTTGAGCGTATTTGATTCTTTTGGTTTCCAGAAGGCAGGGATACACTATCCAGTACCCAAATTTCTTCACCAAATTCACCAGTATTCTTCCTGACTCTTCAGGATTTAAAAACCCACCAGTTTATTCCTGACTCTTCAGGATTTAAAAGGCAGTTTCTAAACCCACCAGACCAGAGATCTCTCCACTCTTCAGAGTTATCTTCCTGTTTTAACTGGATAGGGAAATTCTTCTCTCACTAGAACATCTACCCCTTTTTCTGGCCTGAATAGGAGTCATCACCTAACTACCCACTCCTCCTACCAACCTTCCCAGTAGTCCATCAGTGGTAAACTGCTATTAGTCAGGGCTAAACACAAATTCTGTCAGTAATAATCAGGGCTAGAGTTAGACTTTGTCAGTATTCAACTCTTCTCAGTCAGGGCTGAATTCAGACTCAGCTGCACCCAACTCTTCTCCATCAGGGCTAGGCTCAACCTCTTCTCAACATTTACCTTTCAAGTCTTTTCTCTGCTCAACTGATGTTAACCAATCAGATCTCTTGGAGCAGCCTGTCACTCAAAGCTCTCTGGCTCTGTGAGGAATTAACACTTCATAGTTCATTACCTGTTTACATAGCACTTCTGAGATTTGAAAAGTGCAGTCTGTCTCAAGAAGAAAAGGCTGCCAGGAGGAGGAAATGAGGGAAATTTGAAGAGTAGGTAATAGATAAGGGTAGCTTGGTTGATGATGTAGAGTTTTTGTTTCTCCATCCCCATTGAAGTGATGCTTAAAAGTTAACAATGTGGGTACTTACTGAAGTTGTTATTTGCACCTATAAGCCTATTTGTTGTTGAGATTAGAGAAATCCCTGTATTTTTCTTGTACTATCATTATCAGTTCAATGTAATGGTGAGGTTTAGGGATGTTTTCCAATTAGAGCTTCAGTTTGTAGGATTCTGAGAACCGGTGAAGCAAAACCATGACAACCTTTGAGAAGATTTATCTATACACACCATTTTCTAGGTTAGTAGGAATCACCTGATTTGAAGGCCACAAGTGTATAATTGAAATGGGTCAGTTGGTTTAAAAAAGGTAAGGTGCTACTGGTAACATGGCTTGTGTGCCTGAAAAAGCAATATGTAGTACCTAGCTTTGTTTGCTGGAATCTTGTTTTTTTGTCCTGATTCCATAGACATTTGTACATCCCTACCTTGCAGCTGAGAAATCTTCAACTGTTTGTAGTCTGTTTTGGAGTTAGTTGTTATGTAGTTCCAGCTAGTTTTGTTGTCCCCCCCCCCCCATGCTGAAGTCTGAAAGTCTGTATTATGTTTCTTTTAAAACCTTTTTCTATTTAAATAAATCCTCTTCATATATTTTAACTGATGTGTCTTACTTGTAGTGCAATAACATCCTTACATGGTTTCTGGCAGGCTTGCCAGGGTGTTAGGGATGTTTGTATTTTTTGCACAATTTAAAGCAATACAACTATCCAGGGAAACAGTTGCTTCCCAGATAATAGTTTGGACCTCAACAGCTTTGGGGTCCATTACAGATGGGTTGGAGGGAGATGAGGAAGCAGGGGAAGAGGAGAGGCTATGGGCCCTGCCAGAAGGAGGGAAAGAGGAAACAATGTGAGAGGGGAGCAGGGGATAAATGAGATGTTCCCTGAAAGTCCTTGCAGTTCTCCTATTGTATTAGACTAATTCTTGGGAAAGAGTTCCATCCATAGTTATTCGTTATGACTGCCAAACAGAACCTGCAAATGGTGCCATTCAGATAGTTCCATTCCAGTTATTGGAGGGCAACAGTTTAACATGCCTTGTCCTTTGTGCCATATATAAGCCTTTTAGTGGTATCTAGTGGGTCACTGGGGAAAATAGGATGATAAACTTGGGGATATCTAGAAGGATTCTTATCTAAAATAATTCTTTTTTTTTCTTTAGAGAATATCCTAAAATAAATTTATGACTGCACTAACTAATTTCATAGAAAGAATCTTATTTAAAGGATTGATAAGAATCTTTCAGTGGATAATTTCTCAAATACATGTAGCATTGATAGGAACACTATTCTCTCAATTGCATAATAATAAGAATTAATCATTTCCCATCACAAGATATCTGGATACTTCAGCATTTCTTTGAAAGAGACTATACTTTTCAAAAATCTATGACAGGAATGTAGCAATATTGCTTTCTCTTGAAGTAAAACTAATAGTTCTGCAAAGAAGCACTTTTATGCTAATCGCAATCCAGTGACTATATAATTTAGAAGTGACAAGATTTTGTGTGTACAATCTTTGAAAGGGAATAAAAATCCTTATAAAGAATTAATACATAAAATGTCAATTGAAATACAGACATTGTTGAGATTAATAATACAAAGCAAATGTCAAAAGCATAACTGGGAAAGCAGCAAATTATGTACAATGAAACTATCCAAAAGTACTTCTGTAAGTAGAAATAAATTAAGAGTGCAATCCAAAGCAGAGTTGCACTCTTATAAATTCATTGAATTTAATGGACTAAGATGGATATGTCAGTTTAGGACTGCACCTTAAGAATGGCCAATATGAGAAAAGGAATGAGCAGTTGGAAGCACTACATAAACAAATCTCTGATCTTCTGTTGTATTGGTTAATTTATCTACAACATGGAATAAAGTAAGGACAGAACATAGAAAATCACAAGTAGTTCTTGCCTTTGTCTTCTTATTGCAATTCCTTGCCATACCCCTCCTCATAAACTGTAAGGGTCAAGAGACCCTCAGGAGTTGTGAGTGATAGTACTGGGGACTGCAGCAGAGAGAGAAACAGAAATCACTGACTTCCCTTGTGAGAGCTGGGGGGGGAATCAAACCCTTGAGCCTTTAGACACCTTTAGAAAAAGTCCTATTGTAAACAGAGATTCTTTGGGTCAACAAATAAATTGATTATAGATTACTATGGGTAATTCAAGCATTAAGTCTTAAATACAGTAAGTCTCCAGGGCATGATGGCTCTCTGGTATTCTGGCGAAAGTGAGAGTTTGACTAAATTCATGCAAATAACATATTGTCAATAGGTTGTATCCAGCCTATATTTTGCATTAGTGGAATGGGACTTCCTTGCCTCTCTCTCCCACTGCAGCCCACTGGTCTCCACAAAATGCTGCTCCAAAGAGATAGGGGACCTTGAGAAACAGACATATCTTATATATATGGTTGCTAAATAAATATATGACTATTAGCAACCAGTTTCTTGCTCTTGTTCATTTTTGCTGTACTGAATGTTCCAGTTTGCAAACTTCCTGTGATCCAATGTGAAGTTCTGTTCATTTTGTTTTTATATATATGAAGTGACAGTGTTAGTGTTGTAGTGTTTTATGCATATTCCTGACATGTTACAATCCATATTCATCATATTATTCCCTTAACCATATACACCCAAATGCATATCCAGTGTGCCCCCCCCATCTAAGACCGACAAATGGGAAATGATCAAAAATAAGTATGCAGTTAAAGAATTTGGATTCTTATATGTCATATTCTTGGGAGAATTATCTCCAAGAGAATTATGCCAAATTTGCAAAATTTGTAGCACCCATGAGACAAAAAGATACAATAGAGAGAGTTAACAACCTATTACCACTTTAAGATGTCATCTACACTTCTAGAGGTAGTGGAATCTTGAGGTTGCAGAATGGGCTGTACAACTTCAGATGGCAGGTGGAAAAAGTCAAACTATGTTTCTTAATTTGCTTCCCCCCTCCCTTTCTACCTGTAAGATGGTAGAGGTGGAGTTTTCTCAGTGTCAACTCTGTCTGATGACTCTCATTTCTATTTTACTTCCCCTACTACTCCACTTTGCAAGCAAACAAATACAAGACTCAGCCAACAGCAAAGAATGGCCAGGTCTTTGATAGGTAGCAACACCATCTTCTGATTTGCTGCTGCCTTTTCCCCTACAGGCCCTGTCATGCAGGAAGTGTTGCTGAGTGGATTCCTACTTGCCCTGACCAGCTGGTAGAGGGGATACCTTGCTTGCCAGGCTAGGATAGAATTGCTGCTTCATGTTCCCCTAGCCAGGAAGACCAAAGGTTCCCCTGAGGAAGCTCAATGAGGAATGAGGAGGGGTTATTAATATATTGGAATTAAATTGTTTCCCCAATACACCATTGGTTTTGACTCATCTCTTTTATCTCTACAGCAGCTGGGTCACCAGAAAAAAAATCAGAAAGTTTGACTATCCAAACTCTGAACACTTGGATGATGTATTTCAAACAACCTGTTGTGGTATTCAAAGAAGAAATGCAATAGTTTGTATCTGAAGGTAATATTCCATTCTCTCCTAGGGAGCAAATATTTTGTCAGTTGTGATCCAGACCCTGCAGGATCTTATGCAATTCCATGGGGCCTGTAAAACAGAGATATTCTACCAGGCCTATGGTTGAGATGGTGACAATCCATCTACAATGGCCTTCCCTACTCTGCTTTGCCTTGCTTAGCTTTGATTAGCAGCATCCATAGTCCACCATAGCTGCTCTCTTCACCCACCCACTTCCCTTGTATTGTCTCAATCTGCATGCAATTCATTAAATTGGTCAGCTAGTGCCTCTTAAGAGTTTTATGTATTAATACTGTATTATGATTGTTTTTATGAACTGTATTCTATTCTATTTTTTTGTATGTTTAAGAATGTTGTAACCCACCCTAAGCCTGTGGGTGTGGGAGGGAGGGCTAAAAGTCCAATGAAATATATATATAAATAAATCTATTTATCTTTAGTTTCTCCTTTTTTCTGTTATGCATTACAAAATCTGCATTTGCCAGTTTGGAATCACTTATATGTAAAATGGTAATTATCCTGTTATCTGGCAAGGGCACTTTTGCTGTATTCATTAAATATTTAGATTTTATAATAAAGTAGTAGCATTGTTAAAAGAATAAATGGTCTCTGCCCCAGAATTGTATGTTTAAGAGGGCTTCATTGAAACAACTGGGGTCTCACATTTTTAATCCTCCCAATGAAAGGAGTTTTCTTTGAATGGGTAGCAATTGATTTGTAAAAAGGGTTTGGAAAGTAGTATGCTTAAATTATTTAAAACTAAACTTATAGAAGAGCAAAAGGTTAAGCTTGAAAAGAATGCCAGTTGTAGGCTAATACTGATCGTTGTTGAGTGAGTAATCCAGTGCATTGTCTTTTTGTATTATTAAGCCCCTTTAAGATGTAAGACTATTTCTAGTTTCTCAGGAGAATCCATCAAAGGAGCAATCACTCTACATATTTGGAAAAGGGAGATATGTCAACTAATGACGACACCAGAAATATTTAATGCAAAATGTCACCTACACTCCTATTTACAATACATTAGGAAATGTTAAAGCATTTTTCACAAGAAAAATAATCACTTAGATGATTATTAAATGCCTGAGTCTGAAAAAAAAAGATCTCAGGTCAATATATGACATTAAAACATTCTTGCCTCCCTAACCCTTAGTTTTCTGCCCCCCCCCCTTTTTCTTATCTATCCTGCTTCTCCAGGCTTTCCCCACCTATAATATATGAGATTTTTTCTTCAGACTCCCTTTAGATTTCCATTTTGTCTGGACTTCCTGTAGTCATCTGTTCATTCAGCATTTTCCCCTCGTGTATCCTTCTCTGCAGCCAGCTATTTCTTGGTCATCTTTCTCTTTGAAGGCAATCCCAAGCAGGTCTACTCAGAATCCTACTCAGATCTATTCAATTGGGCTTACTGCTATGAAACTGTTCTTAGGACTGTGCTGTTAGTTCTTCTGTCTCTTGGACTTCTCAATTGTCTTTTCCTCTTTGCTACCCCATCACAACTGTCTGTACCTGTTCTTTCCCCAAGCATATAGTCTTTCAATCCCTGCCCGCTCCCCAAATGTCCCTCATGCACAGTTGGAATAGTATTTGTATTGGACTGATCTTTACCTTTTGGTGTCAAACCATCTGTGAACATCATTGGCAGCTAGCCAATAACAGAGGGCAGGGGTTCATGGTCAGGTAAAAGGCTGAATAAAGAGGAATAGGAAGAAAAAAGCTTCAAGAAGGCTGACAAAACATGCAAAAAGGTATATGGATTCTTTTAAAATATATATAGTATGAAAAGTTAGAAACAATTGAACCCAAACCTGGGAACTTTTATCAGTGCTGGCCAGACATTTTACCAGAAACCAAATTCTATGTAGCTTCTGTATTCTGTCAAAGAAGCACAAATGTGTCCTTGCCTCTCAAAATACCACATTTTCAAAAACCCATGCTAATCCCTTTCTTTCCAAGGAATATTCCTTTCAGATGACAGCTGAATGGAGGCATCCATCAACTTCTAAATAAATGACAAGTGGACACCTTGACAGAGGCAGTGCAGGAAGCCCCATTACACTAAGGCTGACCAATTCCATACGTTTTGTGCCACCTGTGATAATTAGATGTTACAGCTCAGTGGCAAGCTGTATTGTTCACCTCCTGAAGGCATTTCTCCTATGAAATATCTCCAGATGTGTATCTCTCATGCGGCCAAGCTATTGTCCTTGTTTGTCTCATTGGAAGGAAAAGATGATACAAACAGACAAGGAAAGGACCAATACACACTGCCAATAGCAGGAGGCATTTACATGACAATATTATTTGCAATAGCCTTCAAGTTTTTTCTTGAGCTGCAACTGCTGCTTGATTTTACTACACTGTGGGATTTTGTGTGTTGTGAAGCATATGTTTGAGTGGGTTTCTTCACATCTCTCTGAAGAAAAAGTAATCTACCCTTGAGTGGAAAATGAAATACACACTGTATTACTTGAAAATGTTATAATGCCTGTTCAAGGGCCTGCTTGTTTTGCTGATATGCAGTTTTATGCACTGTGCAGGAAATGAGCCACTTTGAGTCTGAGTTACACAATTATAAATATGGTTGCCAGGATCCTTTTCTTGCCAGCAACTCCTGTGGCTTGAACATAAACTCTATAGAGCTCCCCCCCTCCCGATAAATGACATGCAATAATGAAAAGGCTTCATATGATTAATTTCTACCAATCATGAAACTGTTACAGGATCCCTGCCAGGATTTCAGTAATTTTGAAAAGTAAAAGAAGGTTCTTACCAATGGTGATACATGCACCTATGACATATCAGACGTTCAGCAAGCATATAAATATGCTTATATTTACACTGTAAAAAGAAGATCATTACTGGTAGTGCTTTGGAACAAGAATGGTCAACTGGTAGCTGTTGAGCCAGTTCTGGTATCCATGACAATTTTGTCTCTTCCCAAAGGTCCTATCCAGTTTTAATAAAGGAAGGAAAGAAGAAAGCAGGGAAAGGTGAGGACATGGGGTTTCTAGGAGGAGGGAAAGAAGAAGTAGTGTGGGGAAAGGGATAAGATGGAAAATGAGGTGCCCTGCACAAGTCCTTACATGTTCCCCTGCATGCATCTGGGCCCAATGGCCAGCACCATGCAACTAAGCCATAGTTTTCCCAGGCAGAGGCTATCAGGAGGAGGAAGGATGGAAAGCTGAAGATAGGGAGGTTGGCTGGTAGATGGGAAGGAGAGAAGGAAGTGGGGAAGGTAAGACCATTATGGGGCCTTTCAGGAAATGGAGAGAAGAAATGGTAGGGGAGAGATAAATGAGATGTCCCCACGTCTTTGCAGGTCCCTTGCTTTTTGCTGTCTAAATGACATACTTGTTTTTTAAAAGTTCAAATAAATTTCAGCAAGCTACTAACATGCAGCAACATAGCAGCTACCTTTTTTGAACACCTTCAAGAATTCAGTCAAACACAAATTCAGACAAAAACAGCATTGACACATAAGCTTGTAATATTCTTGTTTCACGTGCAAATAAATGTTCAGAGAAAGGGAACTTGCTTCAAAATACAACTGAATGTTATAAATAGATGCAGAAATGGTTGTTTTTTGAACTTTTCTACCACTACTATTTAAAAAAAAAAACCTCATGAAACTTCAAGCCCAGATATTCATCAGAAGCCTTAGGCCAAATCTACGCCTCTCCTCTGAAGTAGTATGACTGTTGTCTTTTCCTATGCTTATTTCACACTGGTTTCAAATTTCACTCCCTGGGTCTGAAGAGCAGTAAGCAACAGGATCTGTTTAAAGCAGTGTAATGCTAGCTTGACTACAAGAGAGCAATTAATGAATGTAGATGGTGATTTTTAAACTTGAACAAGTATGGTTTGAAACTATAAACAGGTATAGACTGGGGTTTTTTTGAAAGTAGAATGATTCCAGCGGGAAAGTCAGATGTAGATTTGACCTTAGAAAGCTGGAGATGAACAGATTCCAACAGTTAGGATTTCTTCTCTTTATTCCTAGGGTTTCATTTTGATAAACTTCCACTAAAATATATGGGATTTTGAAGAACACAATGAATAAAGAACATAATGCTCCTCCCCATTTCTCGATGTCTTTAGTACCTAATAACTTGGGGGGGGATGGTTGTTGTTGCAAGTTTTTTCTTTCTTTCTAAAGCGCACGGTGTGCAATGGGTGATTTACGGCGGGGGGGGGAGATGTTCTAGGACATAGGGATTAAAATAAAATTAAAAAAATGTAAAACAAAGATAAGCCTAAAATATTCATTCAAATTCAGAAGGGGGGGAGGATAAAACTGAAGGAGAGATTAAAAAAGCGCTCTTTGAATTAAAGTACTACCGAAGAATAAATATTTAAATGTTTATCTCTACAAATGAAAAGCATAACCATACGTTGCAGCATAAAAATGAAAGACACCCCCCTAATTCCTTCCAAACTAGTCTTTTATGTGGGGATTTTTTTTAAAAAAAGGTTTTGTATTCTAAGAGCTAAAGGTTTCTTTTTCTTTTAGCAACTTCTGTGTTGAAGAAGAATGCAGCTATGCTTTTCTGTACCAGAGAACCCCCTTCAGTACTTGCCCTTTATTCGAGGGTGGGGGGGGAGAAAAATGCTTCTTGGAATACAAAGTTTTGAAGGAGTTTCTTTCTATTATCTTTTTGTTTGTTTGTTTTTGTTTCTGTGTTCCAACTCGTGAGTTTATTTTTCCTAATTTCTTATGTTTTGGTTAAAAGTAATATGTGATTGCTGGGTATTTTAGCGGCTGTTATTTGACTTTTTTCTGATTCATTGGCATTATCGTCATCATCATCATCATCATCATCATCATCTATCCTGGGTCCCTGTTTTCTGAAAGAAAGGCAAATGTATATATATTTTAAATGGATAAATTAAAAAAAATATTCTTCTGGTGTTCACAGTCTTGGCAAATTTAAGAATATAATACTGGGGACCTCTCCACAGTCTCTGACTGCTCATAAGGTCTTCCTTAGACTGTGCTTTGGTATGTAGAGCAATCAAAGCTGAGAACTGGGAAGAACAAGGAGACAGGTGGAACCAGCTGTAAGAGAAATAGCATGCCCCACAGCCCTCTTCTCCGTGTTAAAGTGCTCTGGGTAGAAGGGTGAGAGCTACAGAACCTCTCTTGCCACTGTACAAACCCTTAGGAGCTCATTTCTAACTCCAGCACCTTCACACACAGAGACTATTTTGAAGGTGGGTGAAGTCAAATGTTAAATGTGATTTGGTTTGGAGTTTCCCCAGACCAACTCACATTTACCATCTCATGTAATCAGACTCTAGGATTCAATTGCAAAATTCACCTTTAATCGAGTTTTAACAATTGTCTCAAATCAAATATTTCACTTTTGGCTGGCCCTTGCAGAGGTTTGGGGGATTAAATGTATTTTTGCCTCCTCATATTACACCAATAGAATGAAGGTTTTTTGGTTTTTTTATTGTGTTGCTAAAGTAATCTGAGAAGTCCAAAGCATGTGGAAAGAGTCCATACTATAGGAAATGATGTTGCTTGAGGGATGCCACCAGTGTAAAAAAAGAGTCATGATATGGCATCCCCTACATAGCCTAGACTCGAGCATCTTTTGGTACTCCAGCAACTGAGGTCTAAAGTGAGTAGATTGTCAATGTCTGAATATTATTATGTTGCATAGGATTTTAATGGTTCTTTTCATAACACATTTTCCCCAGGTCTGAAAAACTGGGGTTGGAAGAAAGAATGAGAGACAGTAAGTTTCATGATACAAACCAAGGATAACAAAATAATATGGAAAGGTCTATGGCCTTCCTGACCTTGCTATCAAAAACTGTACAAGCAGAATTTTATATGCTTCTGTATCCACCTGAACAGACAAGGTTTTTTTTCTTTTATTGAAAGATTTTTTTCCCCTTTTGCAGCCAGTTCCCAGAGTTGTATCATCATATATTCTCTGTCTCTGTTGAAGCAAATCAAACATTTTCTGGACTTCAGTAGTATGGGCAGATGGCATTCCAGCCCAAGATTTAGACATTGGGTTGACTTTAATGCATATGAACTTGTGTGTGATTTGTTTCCAAGCTAAAGTACCAAAGAAGTCTTCCTGGCACAATGATGAAACATATGAGAACCAATGCAGATATAATCATGAATGTGCAACTGGCATTATTGGAAATGTTAAACATAAATATGGTAAATATATGGAAATTTTCACACCACGTATTGCAAATGAGGAACACATCAGATGCCTAATGTCAGAGTACACAGTGCAGAAGCTGCATTTAATGAGAGCAGCTCTGAGGCGATCTTCCTTTTTGCTCATATGGTGATTATAGGTTGGATCCCATCATCTCTCAGCAGAAGGTGCTGACAGTCACAGATCTTCCCCACATTCTCCTCCTACCACAAGTGCTTTCTGACCATGGGAAAGTTTATTGGCGCAGCAAGAATGAAGTGATTTCATCCCATTCCCCTCCCCACTGCAGCCTTCCAACCCAGATGGCTATTTGACCATGCAGGTTCCATGGCCTCAAGACTAAGCCTACCCAGGGTTCAAAAGGACTAACAATCCTTGTGTCCACATAATTCAATCTGTTTTGTGTCCAAAGTCTTTAGCAGGCTTCACAATGAATCCTACATATTTCTTTCCTAGCTGTATGAAGAGCCCTGCTTGATCAAATCAAATGTCCACCTACAGCACCACCCTGTTTGCCAGTGACCAGCCAGATATGGGCAGGGATCAAGTGTGGCATGTAGCCACTTATCCTTCCCTGATATTACACTCTAATAGGGGTGTGCATTATGAAATTCCTAAGCTGAAAATATATACAAAAATCATGGTTTTGGATCAATAGCATGATTTGCTGGAATTGTAGCACAAATCTGGGATTCTTAGACATCCCCTCCTCACACACACACAATAATCCATGTTGTTTTTCATATTTTGTGCTTACCAAGGAATCTCATTTTCTTTAATTCTCTGAACTTCTCAGGCATTCTCCCTTCCAATCAGATCCTTGCAAGGTGTCAAAAGGTGAGTGTTCCCAGCCAATCACCTTTGGAGACAAGAAGCTCAGAAGGAATTCCATGGAGGAGTCTGAGCCAAACTTTGAGTACTCAGACTGCTCCATGTACCCCTCCAAATTTCTGCGGAAAACTTCCCACTGAGGCTCTTTAGCATCAAGTAAAAGACTGGGGAAAGCAGCAACCCCACCTGCCACATACCTATGCCACCCCTCATGAGTAAAATAAGTTTGTGTCTTTTAAACAATATTCTTGGAGCTGATATGTAACCCTTCTCTATCCCATGCATAATTTTGTAAACCTCTATCATGTCACCCCTCAGTTGTCATTTCTCCAAGCTAAAGAGCCCTAACCTCTTTAACCTTTCTTCATAAGGAAGATGTTCCATCCCCTTAATCCTTTTAGTTGCCCTTTTCTGCACCTTTTCCAGTGCGGTGACCAGAACCGTACACAATATTCCAAATGAGGCCACTGCATTGATTTATATAGTGGCATTTTGATACTGGCTGATTTGTTTTCAATCCCCTTCCTAATAATCCACAGTATAGCATTTTCCTTTTTTAAAATTGCACTGGCACACTGAGTTGACATCTTTGGTTAGTTATATACCACGACTCCAAGATCTCTCTCCTGGTCAGTTATTTCCAGTTCTGATTCCATCAACCTATATTTATAGTTAGGATTTTGCTTCCAATGTGCATTACTTTTCACTTAACCACATTGAACCTCATTAGCCATGTTGACACCTAATCACCCAGCCTCAAAAGATTCCTCTGGAGTGCCTCATAATCCTCCCTGGTTCTCACCGCCCTGAAAATTTAGTGTCATCTGCCAATTTAGCCACTTCATTGCTTATTCCCAACTCCAAATCATTAATGAGCAAGTTAAAAAGCACAGGAACTAGTACCAAGCCCTGTGGAACTTCACTGTTTACCACCTTCTAATGTGAAAACTGCCCATTCATACTCACTCTCTGTTTCTTGTTAATTAACCAGTTTTTAATCCACAAGAGGACTTGTCCTCTTATTCCATAACTGCTGAGTTTGCTTAGGAGCCTCTGATGAGGAACTTTATCAAAAACTTTCTGGAAGTCTGGGTAAACAACATCTACTGGATCATCCTTGTCCATATGTTTGTTCACCTCCTCAAAGAATTCTAAAAGATTAGTGAGACACGATCTTCCCTTACAGAATCCATGTTGATTCTTTCTCAATAATTTTTGTTCATCAATGTGCCTACTAATTCTATCTTTAATAATGGATTCCACCAATTTACACTAACCGGCCTGTAATTTCCTGGATCTCCTCTGGGACCTTTTTAAAAGATAGGGGTTTCATTGACTACCTTTCAGTCTTTAGGAATGAAGGCAGATTTTAGTGATGAATTCCATATTTTTGTCAGGAAATCTACAAGTTCACATTTTAGTTCTTTCAGAATTCTTGGGTGTATGCCATCTGGGCCTGGTGATTTGTCAGTTTTTAATTTGTCCATCGATCGTAGGACCTCATCTCTCATCACCTCAATCCAACTAAGGTCTTTTGACACCCTTCCTGAAACCAGTGGTTCTGGAGTGAGCAAGCACTGAGAGCCAGTGTGGTGTAGTAGTTAAGCGTGGTGGACTCTAATCTGAAGTACTGGGTTTGATTCCCCACTCCTCACATGCAGCCAGCTGGGTGAACTTGGGTCAATCACAGTTCTCTCAAGCTCTCTCAGCCTCACCTACCTCATAGGGTGTCTGTTGTAAAGAGAGGAAGAAAAGGTGATTGTAAGCAGCTCCGAGACTCCTTCGGGTAGTGAAAAGCAGGGGATTAAAGCCAACTCTTCTTCCCATTTTCCACAGTGAAGACAAAGGATGGGAGCACCCACTTGGGTGCCCATAGAATTGGACCCCCTAGTCCAAGCTTTTTGGAATTTGGGTGTTCTTTTGGGGAGAGGCTCCAGCAGCTACACAGCAAATTTGGTTCCTCTACCTCAACCCTCCCCCACCCCCAGCCCACTGAATATACCCTAGGAGATTTGCCTTTGACTATAATGGCCCCATAAGATATAATGGAGCCGAAAAACTCAGGATTCTCAAATTAATTCAGGTTTCTATTATCAGTAAGCAAGATCAGATCAGAGAATCTAATTCAGCTTAACTAATGCCTGAATGATGCTGAAAAGGCATGATTTTGGCTCAGAAATTCTGAATGCACATCCCTACTTTCTATTAAGGAATCCTAAAGGTAGAGGTAAAGGTAAAGGTTTCCCTTGCTCAGAAGCTACTTGAATCTGACTCTAGAAGGCAGTGTTTATCTCCGTTTCCAAGCCAAAGAGCCAGCATTGTCCAAAGACTTTTCTGTGGTCATGTGGCCAGCATGACTAAACTCCAAGGCACACAGAATGCTGTTACCTTCCCACCGAAGTGGTACCTATTTATCTACTTGGAATTTCTTGCTTTAAAAGAAGGGATGACAGAAGTGTTCACAGTATTTCAAATGCAGTTGCATTAAAACCTTTAAAAAAGTACTACCAGTAGACCCTAGCATAAAACTTGACTTTTCAAATCACTACTGTATACTAACTGATCTGTCCATTATGACTTCAAAAGTCACCAACAGGTCTTTTGGAATTTATCAGTATACTAGGAATAAGGCCTGCTGTGGAAATAAATACAACAGGCTCTAGAAAGAGACTCTGAGAGAGTGCCAAGGCCTTGGGCACTCAATGTCAATTTGCTGTGGCAACCTGTGAGATTGTGTCAGTAGATGTAGTCCACAATAGGTATCCTTAAACAGAAAGTCCTTTATTTGCAGAAAAGATCTTATTGTTCAAATACACTTCTTCTGTTAGTAATGCCCAAGCATAGTAATACAACTACAATTATACTTGATATGAAATAAGCTCCCCCCATGACACCCACCAATCAGTTGAGAGAATTATTGGTGCCCAAATATACTGGCCCAAAGTTCCCAAGGAAAGCGTGGTAAATTAGGTTCCCAGGCAAAGACACTGTTAGGATTTGTGAGGCGGATGTTCCCAAGAATAAAATCAAGCAAAGAAGCAAGTTGCACCTGTGAATAACATAACATGTAGCAGGAGGCTTTCAGCTCAAGGCCATGAGCTAGCGAGAAGCGAAAGAGAGATAAGAATGAAGAAAAGCTAATAAACAGCAAGCATGCACAGAGTGAGCAAGAAGCTCATTCCTGTGGTGGGAGTCACTCTACCGATGCTATCTTCCATCCGGGACCTAAAGGAGTAATTATGGAACTCAAAATAAAGGTAATGTTAAGTGACCATCAGAATAGGCAATAGGAACCATAAGCAGTGGTAACTGACATGAATGCAATAGAACCATTGACAATAACAGTCAACAGGAATCATTGGCAGTGCTAACTGACACAACCTCAGAAGGGTATAAGGTCACAGAGTCCACCATTTTCTCCATGGGAACTGATCAATGCCATCTGGAAAGCAATTGTAATTCTGAGTGATCTCCAGCCCTCACCTGGAGATTGGCAAAAATGGTTTCCTTGGCTGGGAGGGTGGGATAGAAATTTAAATAAATAAATTTCCCAGGAGGAAAAGTGGTCTTTCTCTGCAATGGGGACCAAAGCAGCTTACATCATTCTCCTCTACCCCTTTTGACTTGCGCAACAATCCTGTGAGGTAGGTTAGGCTGAAAGTCTGTGACTGGTTCAAAATCACCCACTCAGCTTCAACAGCAAGAACCTGGATCTTGCAGACCCTGCTCTGAAGCACTGATTGCCACACCTAGGGTACCCAACCTCCAGATAGAACCTGAAGATCGCCAGGTATCACAACTGATTTCCAGACAACAGGTCTCTCCTGTCCAAAGAAAATAACTGCTTTGGAAGGTGGACTTGATGGCATTCTGTTCAGCTGAGGCCTCTCCCCTCCCCAAACCCTGGCTTCCAGAGACTCTACCAGAAAATCTCCAGGAATCTCCCTACCTGGAGCTGGCAACCCTAGTCAGAACTGGTCCCAATGAGTTCTTTACAAAGGCCTGCAAAGGGTTTCCTTCCTTTGTCTGAACCATGCTTGGTTGCCTACTGTGGCAAAACGGGCTTCAGTTTGCAACTCAGCTGTTCGCCTCCCACCCTCGTCCTGTGGATATATCTCACTCCTTATGTTCCCTGCCATCAGTCACTGAACTGTCACTGCCTTTTTAGAGGGCCCTTGTGGCCAAATCTCCCTATTTGGAGATGGAATCCCCAGTCTTTGGGGGATCCCTGGAAAGTTGGCAACTGAAGGGTCTGGTCTTTCCTTGCTTCCCTGGGCTACCCCCTCCCGTTGGTATTGTGCAGAGCAGGGGAGACTATGCACAACACAGATTATTAGCCCAAATAAAAGAATTTTTTATACTATTTACACAGTTATGGAGTGCATACACACACACACAGAAATGAATAAGGCATAACTGTAGGAGTAAACACGTACTATGAACCAACAGGGCATAAATCAACAGGGGTTAAACACAATCCTCCCTGGATGGGCTGGAGTCTATATTGATGGTGACTCACCCCTTGGGACAGTCCCTCTTTTCCCGCACTTTTTGGCCTTGGGGCTGCTGGGAACTGTAGTCCAACAGATGAGGAAGCCTCATTCAACCCAGTTAGTGATATCCCTGCAGGCGCCTCTCTGAAACTACAGCTCAACTGAACCTTATGGGGGAACATTTTAAACAAACCACAGACAGCAGCCATCTTATAAACTCAGGTAACTGCCATTTCTTTACACCTTCCAACAGCACTGAGGTAAGTTACACACAGGAGGGAAGCAGGAGAAGGGTATAATGCCATAGGGTCTACACTCTGAAGCAGCCATTTTCTCCAGGGGAACTGATTTCTGTCATCTGGAGATCAGCTGTAACAGGGGGATATCTCTAGGTCTCACCTGGAGATTGGCAATCCTAGGGGGAAAGTCAGCCACACAGCAGGGGGTTGAAGGGAATGGTTTGATGGTTGCTGGCCACCCTCATTAGCCAGCCAGCCATGGCGGAGCTTAGGAGAGAGAGCCATTTTCTGACAGTTTATTCTGATAGTTTATTCTGACAGGAAAGTCAGTGGGCAGGGGAGGGGGGTTATGCGGAAAGTATATTGTGTTTTCACTGACAGAAGCAGGCCACTGAGGGGACAGTTAGACCCACCTGGCAGTGGGCAGAGGAGAAGAGTGGACCCAGCAGCACCCAGTTGGTCCTTCCCCTTTGCTGGTTTCCTCCAAACTGAGGCCGAGATGCTGGCCGTTGGGTCTGTGGGAAGGATTGAGGCAAAGCAAGGAGAGAATGCAGCCAGTGGCCAGCAACCCCCTTTTGAGTGGCAGTCCTTCCAGCCAACTGATTTTGGTGCCCCATGGAATCTTGCCACTTTAAAACAGCTTTATTATATAGGAAAGATATGCAAAATTAGGTCGCCGTCCACATCGCATACTTTGAAAGCTTCCCCTCTGGGCAGAGGTTGATGCTCATAACTGTGGGCCAGAGCTAGGAATGAGCAAATATTTCCTATAGCATTTCTTGTTTTCTTATTTAGGTCAATAGTTCAGTCTCTGCTTTCTGCTGTTAGCTTTACAGCTTCATTTCCATCGTGTTCACACATTGTATGGATCTATATGGCTGCTCATGTGTACAATGTACACGTGATGTGTAATGTTGATTAATGCAGAGTACCAAATTGTTAAGTACAAATAATGTTGGGAAATGAATATATTTGATGGGCAAAACTGGGAGCAGGAAAGCAGAAAATGGAAGGAAGAAACAAAACTGAAACAGGGATGAAGGGGCAAAAAAGTATGTCTCTTCTGTATCAGAATAAATGAATGGATGAGTGAAAAAGAAAGCAGACTTTTGTAGTCTGGAGGACCTGAGTGGTGCTTCTCCTTCTAAAACCTGGCTTGTTGACCTGTTTTGTATCAGGTGTGGCTATGCAGAAATATGCTTCAAATATTTCACCCTCTCCAGAGCTGAAGTTTAGAAAGTGAGGGAAGTTTAAAAAGATCCACTGTGTTTCAGAGCAGAGTTCAGAAGATGCACTGTGCAAAAATAAACATATAAAAATTTCCAATGCTAATTGCTGGCAGCGGCCACATGAGCGAGATAATCCAGAGGGGAAGCGAGGCTATTTTGCCCTGGAGCACTTTGCCCCGCAGTTGCGCAATCACACAGGTCTGTGGAATTGCCAGTGCAACTCGCCACTGCGTGATCAGATGCAACTGCGGGTGAGTTGATTTTTTTGTGGTTGGTTTCCAATTCGCTTAAATGGGGGATTGATGAATTGCTCCTCCACCCTAAGGGCTTTTGATGATGCGCACACTGAGAAGGGAGGGGACCAACAGCATGGCGTTGAGATAGCCTGATCAGACTATCTCAACACCACAAGTTTGCACTGCCATGATCACACAGGGAAAGTCCAGCTGTGGCCCGCAGCAAACTGTATGATACTAGAGTTTAACTAGTGGTTTTTTACTCTGCTTCTCTGGCAGAGCAAAACAGCTTGCAACGGTTTGACGACAGTTGTGGGACGTTTCCCAGATCTGCTGGTGTGATTGCACTGCTTTGATCCGCTGGTGAATCGTCCCTGTCGTGTGGCTAATGGGTGCGTATGATTGTGCCCGCTGTGATTTTTCCTCACGTTCCACTAAAGTTTCAATAGGATTGCTCTGTAAGTCTCCAAATCTCACTTCTAGATTTGGATTTATGCCTCCCAATAACAGGAGGCATAAAATACTCCTGAGGAATCATCGCATGGAGTTTCAAATTGAGCAGGAGGGAATACATCCTTGGCCCTTGACAATAGTTTCCCTTTATAAAATAGGGAAACTACCTTGTTTAGATGGTTCTGCCCCTGAGCCATGTTCTCCAGAGCATATCATCAGGTTAATGTCATTGTGAACCTGTTTTTCCCCTCTTATCAGCATATGTTGGGCAGTGAAGCATGAAATGTGCAAATCGTCCTTTAATTTCAATACTCTTATGTAAACTGCTCTCTCTCGCTTTCTCACTCACTTCTTAAAATTATTTGTTTTCATTTGCTTTCCCTCAAGGGCTGTTTGATTGAATTCTAGGTTCTAATTTGTAAGGGAAGAATGCAGAACAAACATTTTACTGTAATAATTTTTCATTATCAAAATTGCCATGAACAACAAGCACAAGGCAAGTAACATTAGAATTTGAGATAGGAATTCTTTACACATTGGAGGTATTTAATTATAATAAAGAATATTGTGAAAAGGCCACCATAAAGACCAAACACAAAATACATGTTTTGTAATATGCATTTATAATTAGTTATTGGTAAGAACTAAAAAAAAAATCACATTAGAGGTTATTTGGTAACCTATCAGTGACAGAGTACTCTTCCCATCTAGATAAGACATTTGAAATTATTATAAAAGGTTAATTATATAAAATTAACATTCCTACAATAATACAAAGGCTACATGGTGAATAACTTACATCTGCCTGACTGGGTGTGTCTGAAGACACTAGCTATTTGACATCCTTAGACTGCCAAATGGAAGTCTGTTCCTTAAAGCTGAACATTCTATTGTTTTTCTTTTCTTTTCTTTTTTTACTGCTCAAACATGAAAAACACTGGCATGTATCATATGGTAAACCTCTGCTGACAGAAGAGGTTTCCATCCATGTAGTGCCACTTCCTTGCCATGGCACCTCCCATTGCTGCCGTAAATGCCTCTAAAATGCTGTTTCTGGGAGATAGGGGGCTACCAGCATGAGGAGGTGGATCCCTTCCGTGAATCTGCTGTGAAAAGGGGAATTGACAAAAGAGACCCCCTTCTATTAGTGGAAATTTTCTGTGGGATCCAGTACATCAGATGCATGGGGTCAGGCACTATTATCTCTTCTAGAACTAGGGTTTCTCTGGTGACCAGGGTGAGGCTGGGGGGAGTGGACATGGGGAACACCATCAGTGACCTGGAAGTGACACCACACCTTTCTTGGAATTGCCAAAAACTATATGGTAAAACCATAGATTCCCCAGTGATTCCTAGAGAGGACTGATGTCACTTAGAGTTGCCAGATCCTTCCAAGTCCCTAGCGGGGAACTTTGGGGGGCATTACTGGAGGGGGCAGGGACATCTCCAATGTGATGAAATCGTGTTGGGGCCTAGTGCTTTTTAAATGCTTTTGGCAAGAATTGGGGGGAGGCCATGCATGCCTGCACTCTAAGCTGTGAATCCATGGCTTGGAGTGCAGGTGTGCATGGCCACCCCCTTCCTCCCTCCCTCCCACAAGATTTAAAGGGCCCTCCAGCTGATCAGTGGGCCATATGTTCCCGCCGGTCAGATGGAGTTCCCTTTAAATCTTGCACTAGGAGTGGCCACGGTTGCTCTTGGGGGCAGGGCTGGGGTCAAGGCTTCCAGAGCCCTCAAAATTGGGGGAACCACTGCTGGGACTGGGGGTCTGGCAACCCTAATGTTACTACCTGGTTTTCCCTGAAGCTGATGTCACACTGTCAGCCTGATGGCATTTTAAAAAAAATTCTCCCACCTACGCTCAGAGTTGGAGACCTTGCAACCTCTGTCTAGACCTCTGTCTAGAACACAGAATGCCCTTTACTCAACTCTCTGTTTTCTTCACCATATTTGTTTTGAACAATAGCTACATCACTGGTGCTATTGTGGAGCAGAGATCTGCCATTCCTAAAATGCACTGGAATATTACACAAGGCTGTTTTGTCATGTTTGTACATTCAAATAATTCTACCCTCCCTTTCCTCTTGGCTCAAGGTGGCTTGCAAGTAATAATTTTAAAAGTTACATATCAAAACCTAATAAAATAAAAACTCCAAAGAGCTCCCTTTCTCTTCAGGATGACTGCTCTTTGTATACAATCAATTAACAAACAATTGAGATATTAGTCTATAAGCAGGATGTAAAGCTTCTTTGTCAGCATGGTGTAGTGGTTAAGAGTGGCATGCTCTAATCTGGAGAACCAGGTTTGATTCTCCAGACCTCCACATGAAGCCTGCTGGGTGACTTTGGGCCAGTCTCAGTTCTCTCTCTTAGTTTCTTAGTCACCCCAAGGTGACTGTTGTGGGGAGAGAAAGGGAAGATGACTGTAAGCCGCTTTGAGACTCCTTGGGGTAGAGAAAAGTGGGGTATAAAAACCAACTCTTCTTTATCAGGTAGCGATAATACAATGCAAACCACTACTGTGCCAATAAGGGATAGGATTTGAATAGTTGTACACCTTCAGTTAGTCTTTATTTTGGGCAGCTTTTACCAATATACCATTGAAAGTGGTCTTCAGATCCTAGCTTTATACATTTCACTTTGGTATCCAAAAACCAAGGCACCATTTTTGTATTGGCTTTGGAAAAAATGCTCAGTAGTCCTAAGGCAGCAGTTTCCCCACAGTTCATCAGCTGCAACATAAAAGTGTGATTGCTCTTTATGATTTTAGGCCTAATATAACAGAAACTGGTAATCCATCAAAAAGGCTGTTCTGACTGCAAACCTACAGGATACGCGGTCAGGGCCAATTAAAAAAAAATAAGAGACAGAAAAGAGATATGAAGCTTAAATAGATAAAATAAGAGCTAAAGCATGCTTTCAACTTACAGAAGCAAAATGTATGATATTCCTAGGACCACCATGTTTCTACAATAGAAGCAGACCGCTTCTAACTTCTTTTTTAAGAGCTGGGATATGCCTTTCATTTAAGGTATTAGGTCTGAAGGTTCCTGGCAGGGATTAAAAAATGTTTATTTTGAACTCAAAAGGAATCACTGGAAGAAATAAAAGGACAAAAAGGCCAGGTACAGGAGAGGCTACAGAGGAAGAATGCAATTGAGAGTCAAAGGGGTGCCATTACATTGAGGGAGATAGAAAGGCTGCATAAAGGAGGGCTAAATTTGAAATTGGTCCAAAAGCTATAACCAAGAAAAATGAAGAAGAGAGAATAGAGAGAAATGTTCTTATTAAGCTAAACATGGGATAATAGATGTGGAAAAATACAGACAATAACAGACACACAAATACATGCATCCAATATGGAAGATATTTTTCCCTTTAATATTTTTGCTTCATTCTAGTTCAGATATTCAGTAGGCCCCACTGGTGGACCTCCTGATGGCACCTGGTATTTTTGACTGCTGCGTGACAGTGTGTTAGACTGGATGGGCCATTGGCCTGATCCAACATTGGCTTCTCTTATGTTCCCTTAAGTTCACTGCTTGACAATATGTAAAGTACAGCAAACCCTCATGCCAACATTGTGTTGAAAGTGTGCTGTCCCTGATATGAGTTGGTTCATATGTTATTCTCTTAATGAGAAACTATTGGGACTGAGCTGTAATACGGGGCTGTTTGAAATGGACATTGCCTTCCATAAAGTGCCTTTTTAAAACAGACCATCCCCAGCTGTATGGAGAACATTACCCGATATGCAGCATGTTACACTGTGGATCCTTCTCCATTTTTGGCAAGACTGAATGGTGATCATGCAGCACATAACCAATGCTCCTGCTAAGCCATGGAGTCTTGTGAGCAAAAATTCTACTTTGTGAGCTACTGGCATTAAATTTGTGAGCAAGCAATTTGGCTACTGCATAAATTAGTTTGCTCTGGAGCCATCCTTCCTAAGCTAAGACAGAAATGTGTGAGCCGGAAGCTAAAAAACTGTGAGCTAGCTCACACTAACTCAGCTCAGAGGGAACACTGCACATAACACTGTTGACAACCTCCGTAGTTTTAAGTGTTTCTGCAGCCTCTGTCCAGGAGGTGAGGCACAGTCCAGTGCCCAGTATGAAGGATCCATATTTTATAGCAAAAGGTAAATTTTCCCCTAGAGAAATATCTCTCTTCTTGAGAAACTGGCCTATCTCCTCTGAAATGCCACTTTTTTTCCTATAGAAGAGACATGGATTTCATGAAAATTTGGCTGAACCCTGCACACAATGTGGAAAAAACCCCTTCCATCTCTACTATCTCACCATAAAAAGGGAGTGGGCTTCCCTCTTCTAGGAACCTGAACCAATAAATGTTATTGAGTTGTACTAGCCTTCATTTACTCCTTGTCATGCCAATGATTCAGATCTACTATGCCATTACTTCTATCAACCCTTGGTAGCAGCCTTTAGGGCCTGCCATTTCCAGTTCAAAACATGCCATGTTTGGCATGACAGAATATGTTGTTTACTAAGAGCTCTCAAGTGACAATTCATTGTGCCCATACCAGCATATTATATGTCAAGATGACACAGGGACTAGAGCATGTGCATATGATCACATTGAATGAGTGCTTCCGTAACAACCAAACTGAAGTCACGGGACTGAATATTTTTGCCATCTGTGGTGCCAATTGCTAATCTTGGCCAGAAATGTTTTTTTTCTTCTCTGGGCTGCTTCATTATCCATTGTTTGTACATGTATCTCATGTACTAATATCTCTGAAGCTACTCAGGTACAGTCCTGGCCCTTAAACATAGCTGGCGATCCTTAACATGCTTAAGGATACTTTGTGAAGCATACTCATGTTATATTCTATATTTCAAAATTTATTCAGGGCTAAAATTGGGTTATGCATGTTAACTGCACTTAGAGTGGCTAAGTGTTGGCTGGCTCCATTAATTAGTTAATAGCATGCTTTGCTGCTCATTAAGTAATTTCAATTAACAATGACACATTTCTAGCTTCCTTTCCTTTTTTAATTTTTTCTGCAACGATTCATCCTACAACTTGAACTTGCAAACCTCTCAATGACTTTATAGATTTGAGAAGCTATTATTATTGACTTTTCTTCATCAAGGAAGTAAATAATTACTGTATTCAAGCCATTAATGTCAGCTTAACAAGAGCAAATTGTTGATATGGCTGAAACTGGTAGCATAAACGAATTTAAAAAAAACCCTGACTCCTAAAAGAGTCACACACCTCATATTTTAAAACAGCAACTTTTTAAAAATGTAATACAATGTACTGGCAATGATTTGAGGCAATATTCTATAAGCTTTTCAGAAACACCCTGGCATTTGTTTTACATTGAAGATGGGGGTGAAGCCACCATGGTATAAGAAAAACTATATGTTGTCCAAGGACTTCAACAAAAGAAGTCCTTGTGCTAAATCAACTTGTCTGTAACCTGTCTTCTATTTCCACTTCCACAAGACATTAGGAATTTCAGTGCGCCTCCCAAGAATGGCCTTATTTGATTAGTAGAAAAGAGCAAGAGTTCAGTAGCATCTTAAAGACTAACAAAAATGTGGGTGGGTATAAGCTTCTGTGAGTCACTGCTCGCTTCTTCAGATCTGAAGAAGTAAGTGGTGACTCACAAAAGCTTCATACCCTGCCACATTTTTGGTTAGACTTTAAGGTGCTACTGGACTCTTGCTCTTTTCTACTGCTACAGAAAAACACAGCTACCCATCTTATTTGATAAAATCATATTACACCTCCAAACTGGACTGTAATGACTGCATCAAAGAATATTTTAATCAGGAATTTAAAAAATCAGTGATTGATTTTAGAGCAGCTTTTGTGCAATGTCTTGTGCAAGTGCAAATGCACTGAGTAAAAATATATATTTTCCTGTTACATGGCAGGATTCATTTTCCACTATCACATAATAGGAAGCACAAACTTGCTAGAGATTTACTTTTTTGAAAGCTGAGAATCCAGAGGTGCTGGTAGATTATAGGAACAGATTGTTATCTTGAAGAACACTGTGCTGCCTACTTTTTGATCGGGTCGACACTTTCTGACTTGATTAAGAGCCTAAGGGTCATTCTGGACCCAACATGACTGCTGGAGAAGCAAACTAATGCCGACACAAAAAAGCATTTTCTGAGCATAATTTAAACCAGGTGATGCCCCCCTATCTTGACTCAGCCAAACTGGCCACATGGTTCTATGCTATGATCACCTCTATGATTCAATGCTATGATCATATAGATCTGCCTGGAAAGTCAACTTGGAAACTGTAATGTCCCCATTTGGCTGTGGGTTCCCAAGTAACTGTACTCACTCAGGCACCTGTTCTCAGGTTCATTCAGCAGAGACAAGATTGCTCAAAACATCAACCATTTATTTGCAAGGGGACAACTCTCACAACTACCAATGACAGCTAGCATACAAAACTGGAAACTGAAACAAGAGCTCCACCAAGTAGGGCCAAACTAAGTCACACTGATATCTGGGGGGGGGGGGGAGCAGACATATAGACAATAAAATACATCACATCCCCCTTCTTTACTTTAGTGTGGTTGGTATAACCCAAATACTACAAAACTGTGGTTGCTAGTACTTGACTCACCATTGGAGTTCGACTAGAAGAATTCACTGTGATGGATGGCTGTGCTCCAGACCCAGTTCCACAGTAGAATAATACAACCCTGTTGTTTACCCCTGCTCTGCATCTGTGTGTTTAAGCCTTAGCTGGTGGGTACCTCAACTGAATCAGCCAGAGATCTGTTGTGAGTTTGGTGTCTATGCGCAGGGAGGGGGTGATCGATACACTTCTTAACTTCCTGAACCTGTGCTTGTCATTTCCCCAGAAAGCACTTCCCTGGGTACACCTTCAGGGGGAGGGTGTAACTTGGATCCCGTAAATCCACTTGTCACCAAACTTGGCTGGCAGGTAGATGAGAGTCAGTTGAAGATCCCCTGTGAGTTTGATGTCTCTAGTACATGAGAGAGGGGGTGTTCTACCACACCTCACAAACCAAACCAGATCATATTAAGCCCTTTTAGTTTGTGACGGTCTCCAGTTCGGTTCACATTTTCCTGGTTTGTGTTCATCCCTAGTCTGCAGTATCCAATCTGGATAAAGGGAACATGGCTGCAAGCAATGCTCCCTCTTAGCTCTGGAGTCTTGTGAGCAAAAATTCTACTTTGTGAGCTACTGATATTAAAGTTGTGAGCAACATGGCTGCAATGCTCCCTCTTAGCTGTGGAGTCTTGTGAGCAAAAATTCTACTTTGTGAGCTACTGATATTAAAGTTGTGAGCAAGTGATTTGGCTGCTGCATAAATTAGTTTGCTCTGGAGCCATCCTTCCTGAGCTAAGACAAAAATGTGTGAGCCGGAGGCTAAAAAACTGTGAGCTAGCTCACACTAACTCAGCTTAGAGGGAACACTGGCTGGAAGTGAGGACTTACTCATGTCTGCACAGCTCCATGCATTATATTAGCTCTAAGCTTCTTGTCACCCACTAGCCCACTTGGAAGTAGCAGGGCTGGCTGTTCTTTCCCGCCGGTTGGCAGAGGCAGTATAACATCAGGAGGCCATGAACACATCAATGTGCAGCAGATGGCTGTGCCTGTGTGTGCCATTCACAGAGCATCATCTGTATGCCATTCCTCAATTGGTGGGTATCACTGGGGTTGCGAGGGACTTGTGTGTTCAGAAGAGTGTTTATCAATACGTTCTCCTCCATAACCATAACCATAACCATAAGATGCCAGCTGGTACTGTCTGTGACACATGGGTACACCACTATCAGGGTCTTAGGATGAGGCTATCCAATCGCATACTCTTTGAAAGCAGCATTCTTAGAAATTAAAGTCTGAAAACCTCTGTGTGTATGATTAATAAATGAACTAATCAGATCTGAAGGAGTCTTACAGCACATCTGGAAGGTGCCGATCTTTGAACTTCTGCACATTTCTAAATATTAAAAGCACCAGGTAGTTATTAAAACACCAGGTATATGATAACTGATATATTAGCTACCTGGTTGCCTTTAGCTTTCTTCAACTTTGTAGTCACTGTGTAAGAAGGGAAGGCATGTTTGATGAGTTTAGAATGTGCTGAATGTTGCTGTCATGGGCTTCTTTTTCTTTCTTTCTGAATTGCTGAGGAAGAAATGTGCATCTAAGGACAAGCATGCTTTTAGCTAGCTGTTTGAAATCATATCCATGAACACAATTAAGTGAAATATATATAACTTAGTAGGAAAAGGACAGCATATTATCATAAGCTTGCCTTCAGCTCCTGATACCCTAGAAATCCTTTGCCCATCAGAACTCTACTCTGCTGCTTGTGTTGTCGCATTTATTAGGAAAAGAGAAGATCAATGTTTCAAATTCAGCCAGATGGAAACACTAGATGTTGCTTGGGGTTTTTGTTGTAAGCTGTTGTGATATCAGCAAAGCATGGGGCTCTCCAATGTACTGCAAAGCCCATAATTAGTTATCATTCATCCCAAGCCAAGAAACCATACAGCACACTCGCAGCCCCAAAGGACTGAATTGTTAACAGAGGCTAAGGTTGCTTTATGATTCCAATAACTAAAGTCTATTGACCGTGATTTTATTATAGTTCATAAGGAAAGGAATTGAGTGCCTTCCCATTCACTCTCCAGCTTCTCCAGCCTCAGGCCTTTCTATTGCTCTTATTTTTCTGGTTTCATTCAGATTGAAAAACAGGGAGAACATGAGGTTCAGTCTCTAATGCTTGTCTTTCCATAATGCAGCACAGGAAAATATTCACAAAACATCAATGCATCTAATCTAAACAATCAATTGCTTCCCCCAAATTTCCTTTTTAACATACCATTGCTGTTTTGGGTGCCAGTTTGGTTGGACACACAACACTTGGGCACAACATAAGAGGCTCACATTGATTCTTAAAAGGTCTTTATTCACCTTTGCGCCAGACCAGCTGGTGGAGGGTTAGAGCACACTCAAGTCACCCAAATCTCTGGATATTGCTTTCTACTGCACCATCTGTGTCCCGTTAAATATTCCTGATTTTTGCCAAGTTTGGCCCAATTTATATGTTAAATCAGTTACTGAAAGCAGATTCCAAGAAGCTTTGGGGGGGGGGGGGGGATGCCATTAAAGTGCACAAATCTTATGCATTAATCATTCATTTTGGAACAAGAAGTCCAGGTTCTGCCATTCAGATAATCACATTTATCTGTCAGCTTGCAGGATCCCAGAGAGACAGAGGAATATAATTTGCCCAGGAAGAGGGGACTGTTTTCAGTCATATAATACATGCTTTAAATTTTACTTGCAGGAAAAAAACAACATTAAGACTGATAAGCAGTTGCTGAGTCTCTTAGGATTATGATTTTAAAAAATCCGTAGCACATTGCTTTGTAATATATAGGCTCATTACTTGGGTGTGGTAAGAGTTTGCTTTTTCTACTTGGCAATGTAAAGCTTCCACCTATGGAAGGAATGTTTCAGTAATTCAAATTATCTATGGTTCTGTGCCATGGTCAACTGGTGAAGGTCACAGCTTTTTTAGACTACTGTTTCAATCGCTACATTTAGTTGATTAAAAGCAAAAAAAAAAAATTGCTACTATTCAGATAACCAGTTGTAATCCTTCCTTACTTGGTGTGCTAATGTCTTGCTCTGCAGGAGGTACACCAGACTGTTGGAGATGGGGTTGAAACATTATTAAACTTGGGTCCTGGCAGAAGTCTCTTTTCCAGATACTCATAAACTGAGCCCAGTTTTCAACATATGGCACAATGGCAAAAGAATTTCTTTTTTATTTCACAAGGAAGGTATTGACAAGGGAAGGAGAGAGATACAAATGCAGTAGCCATCACCACTGGGTTAACTGTGCTGCAGGCCCCTTATCAGTAGGGTTGCTAGCTCTGGGTTGGAAAATACCTGGAGATTTTGTTGGGGGGGAGTGGAGCCAGAGGAGAGTGGAGTTTGGGGGAAGGGACTTCAGTGGGGTATAATGCCATAAAGTGGCCATTTTCTCCAAGTGAACTGATCTCTGACTAGGGTTGCCAAGTCCTACCTCAATATTGGGGGGGGGAGTCCTTTTCTTGCTGGGAGTCTTGTTGTGTACACGCACCGCGATGACATCACCAGGAGTGACACCATCGTGTTGGGCATGTTGGGATGGGACCTCTCTAATTCGAGAGGAAACCATAGAGTTTTCCCTCAAATTCTAGAACATCCCCCCCAAAAAAACATGTCCAAGGTGATGACGTCACCTCCAGGTGACATCATTGTGCTGGGCACGTCTTTATAGCCCGGCAATTTGGGGGTGTGGTTCCCCCTGGTGGCCCAATCCAGGCCAGCGAGAAGCGGGCCGCTGGAGCGGGGGTTTCCTCGCCCCCCAGGGGGACTTGGGAACCCTATCTCTGATACCTGGAGATCAGTTGTAATCTTAGGATATTTCCAGCTACCACCTGGAGATTGGCAATCTTATTAATCAGCCAAGGAAATCTTGCAGTACCCCACTGACAATCTCTAATTTGCCCTGACCTTGTGGATGAGGTCTGGAGGGAAGAGTAAGTGTGGAAGTGAAATATGTGAAGAAAAGAGGAGGCCACACCAAGGCAAAATGAAGTTTGTATCACCCTGACGTGTTTTGCGTGCAGCTTTGTCAGGGGGAATCTTTCAGATTTGTAAGGTTCTGTTCCTTAGCTATAGAGTATAACGGGAATGGAACCTTAGAGGTTATACAATAATTAAATATTTTTTCCTTTGCATCATTGTCTTTTCATCTTCGAAGCTAAATATATGCCAAACAAGAAAAGTATCAAACAGTTGTTTGTTTGTTTGTTTGTTTGTTTTAACTTTGAATGCTCAGGAAAATAGCTACTCAGTTTAAGGCCTTGCCTGAAATCTGCCCAGCAGCTGGCTAGGGAGTGTGAGCTCCCCCTCCAGAATAAGGGAGAAAATTACCAATCATATCATACAGAAAGGAGAGAGGATTACCAATATATGCATGTCATGGCACATTTTAAGAAGGATGCCTTTGACCTAAATCAGGAAACTTCAAGCAGGTATGTTAAATGTTTGATTCTCCCCCCCTTCAAAGCCAGCCTTATGACAGAGGATGAAGAGAAGAGTTCTATCATCTTAATAACCATCTGTGGATCTTCCACTTTTCAGGGACCTGAAAGCTCCAAAGGACCTTGATAATGACTCTTATGCTGAAGTTTTAGAGCAACAGGCAATTAGTATGGCCCCAAACATTCATATTTGTACAATAATTTAAATCCATGGGCACTTTTACACACAGGGGAATTTCACACAGCTGTTTCACACAGCCGTTATGTTCCGTTTCAGGAACTCTTCAGTAATGGTTCCTGTCTGGCATTTCACACAGAACCATATTAATACCGATTCCCTAACGGAACATATTGGCCTTTTCACACAGAAACGCTTCAGTACCATTGGGGAAGCATTCCTGAGCTGGTTTACCTGGAAACCTCCTCCCAAGGATTCTTCAATTCTTCTCCTGGTCCTGAAGCACTACGGGGTGCTGTGTGAAATGCCCCACACTAAATGACAGACTTTCAATCCACTTTCAACGCCCTTTACAACCGGATTTTACTGTGTGAAATCGCAAAATCCACTTGCAAATGGTCACTGAAGTAGATTGAGAGTGCATTACTTAGCATGTGTGAAAGCACCCTAAGTCATAAATCAGAGCCCTAGGGAACCATGGGTGTTTTTGTGGCAACATTTAAACACCTTGTATCCCGTGTACATTTGGAAATATGTTGGAGGACATGCTAGGAGATCAGCTATGTAGTGCACAGGAGACTTAGCTATTCAACACCATCTTCTAGCTGTGCCAGACATGACTCCCCACATCTGGTGCATAATCCCTTCTTCATCCGGAACTCCCTGAGGTCTCTCACAGTGGCTTTTGTCTTTGGCTTGAAAGGGGTGACCGATGGGCAGGGTTCTTGGGAGTGCCAGCCGAGCGTCTCATGTGGATCAAAATAAACTGCGCCTCGGCTTCCTCCACAGCTCTGATCCACCCATTCAGGGTGGACGGATTGACATTTCTTAAGATAGTCTCATATAGTTCCCCATTTAAGCCCCTGTGATATTGTTCTACAAAAACTTCTTCTGGCCAACCCCTAATCTTGGCTTCCAAACGTTTAAACGCAGCAGTATACTCACGAACCAACAATCTTCCCTGTGAGAGGTTGCGCATCTGGTTCCGGGCTTTCTCCCCACTCATCAGATCTTCATATTGATGGCGTAGGGCCCACATGAACTCTTCCACCATATCCAACTCAGGACCAGGGGGGTTGTGGGGGCTCACATACCAATCAGCAGCTTCATCTCGTAGTCTGGAACCAATGTAGCCCACGCGGTCCCCCTCATCTTGGAACAGGTGGCCCCAATTCTGCATACACCGACCCGCCTCAGTAATGAAGAACTGTAGCTTCACGGGGTTCCCAACAAAAGTGGCTCCCATCAGCTCGTGTGGCATGGGATGCCAATTCGCTGGCTGTGCAGGACCCGGGACTGGTGAAGCAGGTGGCCCCAGGGGTGCAGGAGGGTGGGCTGGTGGTTGCACAGGCAACGGTACCACAGCCGGCTGTGTGCTGGCTCCAACTCCAGCCCCCACTAGTTGGGCTTGAACTGCCTGTGCCACCACATTCGGGAGGTCAGTCATCATCACCATCATCTCTCGCTGCAGTCATCTCTGGATCATATCAAATCTCTTATCCATTTGCGCCCACATCTTGGCCACCTGGGAGTCGTCCGCAGCTCTCCGGTCTGCCCCTCAGGCCACTGACTGCCGGGTCCCACCTTCCCATCATGGGGACCAGGTTTTGGTAGTACAAGGTCCAAATTGAGCCCAGGATTGGGCCCCTCCACTCCATCTGGAACAAATAGTCACCCCACTAGTACTGGCAGGGCACACCGGCACCTCTTCAGTGGTGACCGGTACCTCGGGTTCAGTTGTAGGGATCTCAGCGCCATTGTCATCCATAGCAGGTACAATGAACTGGCCCCAATGAGGATTACTAACAGTCTGTGAGAATAGGCCAAGAGATATAGTCCACAACAGGTCTTCTTAAGTAGAAAGTCCTTTATTTGTAGAAAAGATCATGTTGGTCAAACACTTTTCCTGTTAGTAATACCCAAGCCTAGTAATGCCATTACAATTATACTTGATATGAAATATGGCCTGCCTACCATCTACCAACCAATAGAGAGAATTACTGGTGCCCAAATACACTGGCCCAATGTTCCCAAGGAAAGCGCAGCAAAATAGGTTCTTGGGGGAAAATGCTGCTGAGGATTTTTGGAGAAAATGTTCCCAGAGGAAATGAAGCAAAAGAAACACATAACACCTGTGATTCATGGAACACATAACAGGAGGCTCTTCTGTTTAAGGCTGTTAGCCAAGGAATAGCCAGCTAGAGATAAGAAGGGAAGGAAAGCAAATGAGTAATGAGCATGCACAAAGTAAAGCAAGCAAGCACGACTCGCATTCCAAAGGTGGGAGTCGGGATACCGATGCTATCTCTCGGGCGGGACCTAAAGGGATTGAAAGAAACCTTGGAACACAAAGCAATGTTAAGAAACCTTGGAACACAAAGCCAGTATTGATACATGAAACTCAGCAGTACATTGATCATACCCACACCTATGGCAGTGTTAACTGAAATTCTGCCCTCTTGATACAACATTCCCCTCCTTTCCAGGTTTCAAAGGGTACAATTTATGAAATGCATGAATTTTAGCAGGAACATGAAGCTGAGAAGCTTCAACCCACTCATTTTCTTCAGGACCAAATGCAACCACTTTATTAAATATAATAAATGTCCTCTTTTTAATTTAGAATCCAATATTTGGTCAATGTCATAGTGTGGTTCATCATTCTTCATCAGAGGAGGAGGAGGGTCTCCATTCATTCGGCCCAGGATCCTTCTTCAGAAGGCTGTAATGGAAAACAGGGTGCACAAACTTTAATGATTTAGAAAGTTTCAGCTCAAATATTACTTTGTTAAGGCACCTGATTACAGGGAGTGGACCCACATATTTCCAACCTAGTTTTCTACTAGGCTGTAGGCCCTTGATGTTTTTTGTAGACACATAAACCGAATCTCCAGGGGAGAGATCCCAACCTGGGACTCTCCCTTTATCTGCTTGCTTTTTACAGTCAGCCTTGGCTTCCTCTAAGGTTTTAGCAATCAATGGCCAAGAGTCTCACAATGTGTTCCACCAAGTAGCAAAGTCATTAGATCCCTCTACTGCTGGGCTTAAGTTGGGAAGGGGGACTCCTTCAAAGCCACCGACTACCATAAACGGAGACACTCCAGTGGATGAATGTGTAGCATTGTTGTAACTATATTCAGCAAACAGTAAAAGATCAACCCAGTCATCCTGCTGGCAATTAGTATAACACCTCAAATATTGCTCCAAGATTTGATTAACTCTTTCCATTTGTCCATCCAAAATTAAACCTGTCAACAGCTGTGATTGCACAATGATGGCTAATTTCCCTACAAACTGTCCATAACCCACTTGGTATTTACAGATGAATAAGAATGAAGAGTGAGTCCCATCTCTGAAATAAAATCATGCCTCAACTTTTAATCCCACTTACCTTTGCTGCTTGAGTTTGCTCAGTTTGTGCATGTTCCTCTGAGGCTCCTTATAAGAACATAAGAGAAGCCAATGTTGGATCAGGCCAGTGGCCCATCCAGTTCAACACTTTGTCACACAGTGGCCAAAAACACCAGGTGCCCTCAGGAGGCCCAGCAGGGGGGCCAGGACACTAGATGCCCTTCCACTGTTGCCCCCCCCCAAGCACCAAGAATACAGAGCATCACCTGCCCCAGACTGAGAGTCCCTATCTATACTTTGTGGCTAATAGCCACTGATGGACCTCGGCTCCACATCTATATATCTAATAGCCAAGTGCCCCCCCGCGCGTGCAGATACCTAATTCCGTGCGGGGGGGCACTTGGAGGGCAGAGGGGGGGTTCTGCAGGTGGGGGGTGACCCCCCCCCCCGCCTGCAGAAAAATCCAAAAAGTTTGAAGAACTTCTCGGGGGATATTTAAATCTCCCGAAAAGTTAAAGCGTTCTCTGTGTACGCGCGGAGAAAGCTCTGGCCACTGTAGGGGAGAAGGTGGGAAGCGGAGCGGCGAGGCCTCGCAGCCGCCGTTTTCAGGGAGGGGGGAGAGCCTCAGCGGACGGCGATCTCCCTGCCGCCGCCGTTTTGAAGGAAAGAGGGGAGGGGGGGAGCCTCAGCAGACGGCGGTCTCCCTGCTGCCCCCGCTGCCGTTTTGAAGGGAGGGAGGGGGGAAGCTGCCAAAGGGGGAGGGGGTAGAGGCTCGGCACGCTGGGGGAGAGGAGGAGGAAGAGACTCACTCCCCCCCCGCGAGTATCGCGGGTCCACCGGCTTGTGTTTATCTAATTCCGTCTTGTCACCCCTCAGTTGTCATTTCTCCACGCTAAAGAGCCCCAAGCACCTCAACTTTTCTTCATAGGGAGGGTGTTCCAACCCTTTTATCATTCTAGTTGCCATCCCCTGCACTTTTTTCAATGCTTTAGTATCTTTTTTGAGGTGTGGTGACCAGAACTGTACACAGTACTCCAAATGAGGTTGCACCATCAATTTACACAGGGGCATTATGATACTGGCTGATTTGTTTTCAGTTCCCTTCCTAATAACCCCCAGCAAAGTGTTGGCCTTTTTCATTGCAGTCGCACACTGTCTCAACATTTTCATTGAGTTATCTACTACGACTCCAAGATCTCTCTCTTGGTCAGTCTCTGCCAGTTCGGACCCCATCAACGTGTATTTATAGTTAGGTATTTTGGCTCCAATGTGCATTACTTTGCACTTGGCCACATTGAACCCCATTTGCCACATCGATGCCCACTTGCCCATCCTCAGCAGATCCCTTTGGAGTGCCTCACAATCCTGCCTGGTTCTCACCACCCTGAACAACTTCATGTCATCTTCAAATTTAGCCACTTCACTGCTAACTCCCAACTCCAAATCATTAATAAACAAGTTAAAAAGCATCGGACTGAGTACCGATCCCTGTGGTACCCCACTGCTTACCTCCCTCCTCTGAGAAAATTGCCAATTTATACTCACTCTCTGTTTCTTTTTAATTAGCCAGTTTTTGATCCACAAAAGTTTTTGATCATTTGTATGATTAATGGTCACAATATATTCTATCACCAGATTAATTCAGTAACCATTTAAACCAAGATTTAATTTGGATCTCAGACAGTAGAGCCTAGCATTTAAAAAAAAAATCCCAAATAAGAGTTAAAATCCCAAACAAGAGTTAAAAATTTTCTAGCATTTTTTGTGCTTCTGCTATAAATATCTATGTGCAGGATTCATTGTGTTATCTATTTAACAGCCACAGCAGCACTGGGAGATAGGACTGGCTTGGCTATTAGGTAGACCTCTGGGTTCAGAAGTAGTATATGTCTGAGTACCAGATGCTTATTTGTTTATTGCTTGAAGTATTTTTTTTTTATCCAGCTCTTTTCACTAGTGGGACCCAAAATGGCTTACCAAATGCAAAAAATGCATGTGACCCTATGGTCTAAAAGTGGTTTCATTCAACCTGACTATAGACTAAGTGAACTAGTTACATGTCCCATAGATGATCATGATGATGAACTCACAACTTTATCACTTACTTAAGACAGATATAAATGTAGATTTTTTTAAAAAAAACTCCAAGGGATTGAAAGAAGGATGCAGTGAAATCAAGCAACTTACTACAATGTCTTTTAGATGTTTCTCCAGTGGGTTTTTAAAAATGGGCACCACTTTCCTATCTCCAGCACTTAAGAAAATAGCTGTTATTGAATCATCTTTTTACTGGCTTTCAATGTACTTTTAAAGAGGGAGAAACGATGCTTTGTTTCCTTTGTATTTATTTACGTACTATAGACACTGAATTTTGTAGCAGCCCAAACTAGGTCTTTTTTTATACCCAAACTGCTAGCTCATATTTTGTCTGAAATCTGAAAGTAGCTGGATATTTTTCATAATGCATGAAAGAGAATAAAACACCAGCAACCTCTTTCACAGCTCTAGTTACTTTTCTCTGCTAAAGGCAATAAAACCTGCTCTTTGTTAGTAGACTAAACTGGCATGACCCAAAATGCATTAGGCGAGTTGTTAGAGAGCATATATACAACTGGATATATATTTTACACATTTTACACACACACACACACACTCATACATACACACACACACACACACACACACACACACACTCATAATCAGCAGCACAACATCAGCTTCTCGGGTTGTTTATGGAGGGAGGGAACCAAAACTGAGGATCCATCCATTTTCTTTAGCAAAGTTGTTACGCCCCACAAAGAGACCCAAAGGTCTCAGCTTTGCATAAAGATCTCTGATTGTAGAGAAAGGGATAGTAACCATGCTATGCTGGGCTGGCATAATACTATACTTGGTGATGTTCTGTTCTCTTGTGCATCATGCCCTGAGATAAGTATTGGAGTCGGGAGTCCATGGAACAGTGAAACAGCTAGATCTTTATTGCTGGTCCGGATGAAGCATACAACCCAGGGCTCCGAGCCCTCCTTTTATGCTGGTCAGGGATAATCCCCTGACCTCACCCAACTGGCCTGATAGGCTATTATCAGTCTATTTACATCTCATAGGTTCCCTGGGAGAAACCTAGGTACATGATTGGTGGCCGGTTTGAATCCACCTGGCCTTTGTTCTACCTGGCTGAAGCTCAGGTAGTTTCTTGGCCATGTGCTCTGGCCACATGGCGGTCACCATTGCTGGAGCACATGGCGACCGCATGGTCAATACATAACACCCTGTATTAGGCACAAACACAGAAAGTCCTGTGACTGTGACCTGTTCACACCCAGTAATGTGTGTTTAGGATTGCACTAATTGTTTGCTTATCAACTATGCACAGCCCAGGCCTGGGTATTTTTGAGTACTAACTTGAACGACAACTGTAAGGTTGAATCAAATGGAGAGTTTCTATGGCAGAAGAATTTCTGTCCAAGAAGCATTAATTTATTGCCCCTTACCATTGCCCCTAAATGCAGCAGTTTAGGCTGCAGTGGGATGGTGAGGTAAATTATTTCTGCAGTGCCATTTTGTATATGAGGGTCTGTGACAGCTGTCAGTGGCACCCAAGTTGCACATGACACAGTTCTTCTAAAGTCTCTCAAGACTGCCCAACTTTCAAGCAAACTGAACAAAGGTGGGGGGTCAGTTTTACAGACCCCCAAAGAAGGCAACTCCCTGTGTTGCTGCACTTCTCTTTGCTGATTCTTCAAATGGAGGTCAAGCAGCAGACCAGCAGGAGAGCGCCAACTGCCTGCATTTTCCTTCTCTTACAGTGACTGACTGATAATAGCCCCCCCATTCCACTGAAAACTCTGTATTTTCCATCCTTCCTTGTAGTCGTCTGTTTGCTTTTTTTCACAAAATGAAAGTGGCGTCCTTTGCAAAATTCCCCTTTCTGTTCCTTCCCATTTTGCAAGGACGGGAGTAGCTGTCAACCAAATGATACAAAAATTGATTTGGAGTGAATGCTGCCTGTCCTTTAAAGAACCACCAAGTTTCAAGGAGATGAATTGTGTGAGTCCCTAAACAAGGGGGAAAAGAAGAAGATGGCAGTTCTTTGTGGCTTGTCTCCAGAGGTGATTGGCTGGAAGCTCTCTGTGCTCCTTCCTTACAAGGATTCCATCAGAAGGAAGAAATTAGTAGAATCAAAGAAATAAAACCAAATGCTGTAGCCAGCTAGCAGAACTCATTGATATAACATTCCCCCAGATTATTTTGGAAGGGAGTTTTCATTACCAAAGAAGCTTGGATTTGTGTTACTGTTCCAGAAAATCATGGCAATAGCCCAAACTAGCAATGTCCATATATTTTTGGCTTGGGAAATTCATTATGTACACCCCATTAGGACCCTCTACCTCTTCTCCTGTTCAGGTGGTTGTATTGTTGTTGCTGTTTATTTGTATTGTGAGTGGCTTTCAGTCCCCATTAGGGAAAAAAATTGGATATAAACAAATACATAGATAAAATTTGTCTAGTAGGAAATGCACATGTGAATCTTTAATTAGTTGCACAAGTTTCTTTTTCTTTGCACCATGTTTTTCAGTTAAAATCAATGTGTTTTCTACATTAGTCATATATGAGATATAAACAGGAAGTACATGCCAATAGCATGTTCAACATTAGTCATATATGAGATATAAACAGGAAGTACATGCCAATAGCATGTTCTACATTAGTCATATATGAGATATAAACAGGAAGTACATGCCAATAGCATGTTCAACAACAAAGAAACAACAAAAATCATCAGTGACAACAGTGAAAGATTAAATAAGAAACTGGTGATAATGGCAGCATATGAAATCAAAACAAGACATTAAATTGGCTATTGGCTTACCCCTATCCCTACATAAACTACTCTAGGCTTCTCAAGGGAGAAACAAAATGAAAACATGATGAATGAATCCAATGCATAAAGTAGTGTTAAAATGAGGAGACTTTATCAATACCATCTTATTGACTGCCTTGGTGATTTAAGTAAACTTTTGCAAGATGATGCAAATTCTGTGGAGTGGAGCTGGCTGCACTATTTTAAATGCAAGGAAATAAACTAGCTATAATTTATGGTAACAAATTTTCTGAAAGTAAATTAAAGGACAGATAAACATTTTCAGTCCATGGCATCATAGGTGTATTATCAGAACACAGGGAGGAAAGATTGCTGTAATCGTAGAGCACTGAACAATGAACTCTAATTAGATTTCACTCTACATCAAATATATTTTTAATGGTTTTCTAATTTTTATAAAAGATTTCAGAAAGGCATGATAAAGCAGATGAAAACAGGAGAGACAATTTCTAAAAACAACTGAAAAGCAGGATGAAATGGGGGAAAACATCCCATTCTTTGTTAAACTGTATGCTATAACCTTGTTTTGGAATTTTCTCATGATGGGAACCTGACTCACCAAAGTCAATCAATCAAAGCCCATGAGTATCAGTGGCAATGTTGCCATGGCTGACTCCAATAACTGATGCTGCTGTTATATCTGCCTGCCTGTTTACTTAATTTGATCCATACATTTTACAATGCCAGGTAGATGAGGCAGTCACTGATACCATTGGTCCAACCTTCAGCCACTTAGTCCTGTATTACTCAGGCTTGATGTTTGGCAACTTAGTTTGGAGAAGGAGCATTTTTCCTGTGGCCATCACAGACCCAGCAAGGAAGCAGCAAGAGGACTGTGTGAGGGATATTATAAATCATTTTTTCTTCCCAGGGCCTTTTACCACTGATGCTAGTTCCAACTTAGCCACTGGTATCACCTGCCTGTTGAGGCTTACAGACTTGAGAAATGTCCTATCCATGGATGAGAATAGCAGGAGTAAAAATGTTAGTTAAAATGTTGTTCAGTTGCACTATATAAACTATCTGGAGAATAAACAGCTCATTTCTAGTGTGCACCATTTTAGATTGTAAATCTAAGCAAAGGAACTCCTCCTCCCTTGTCTCCCCCAAATTTTGTTTTACTGATTGCTAGCAGTGGTGGGTTCTGTGATAGCTTGGTGATAGTGGTTACCCACCAATCAGCTGAGGGAAGGTTGAGAAGAGTCTTTGGTTCTCTCCCAGATTCTGCCTCCTTACTCACCTCCTAGCACTTTGGCTGCTGTTTTGAATGCTGAAAAGTCTAATAAGAGCAGCAGAAAGGCATTGCCTTTGTCTTCAGTCTAATCAGAGCGGCAGAAAGGCATTGCCTTTGTCATCAACTAGGGCCACCAATGCCATCTCCATCCTGTAGTCTGGTTTGAAAACAAGCTGAAAGAGATCTATGGCAGATGATTTATCCAGGAAGGCCTGCAGTTGCTTTGCAATTGCTTTTTCTTTAATTTTGCCCAGAAAGAGCAAATTAGATACTGGTTGCCAGGTCTGGGTTGGGAAATACCTGGAGACTTTGGGGGTGGAGCCAGGAGAGGATGTGGTTTAGGGAGGGGAGGGGCCTCAGGATGGCACAATGCCATAGAGTCTACCCTTCAAAGCAGCCATTTTTTCCAGGGGAGCTGATCTCTGTCAGCTGGGGATCAGTTGTAAAAGCGGGAGATCCCCAGGCCCCACCTGGAGGCTGGCAATCCTAATACTGGGGGCGTTTTCTTACTAGCTTTCCCCCACGGTTTACACCGAAGCTAGCACCGGAGCTTCTGGTCAGTTTCCCACCATTTGCTCCGTGCTCACAATTTCCTCCAGAGTATCACTGCACTGCTCCGGAGCTTCCCTGGAGCAAGAAAATTCCCTGGAGCAAATGGTGGGAAACTGACCAGAAGCTCCGGTGCTAGCTTCGGTGTAAACCGCGGGGGAAAGCTAGTGAGAAAACGCCCTGGGTGATAATTCTTCTGTAGCAAAATATATAGTAAATACAGGTACATCAGCTCTTTGCATATTCCTACTTAAGTGCCATTTAGAAGACATAAAGACAACCTTCAACCAGAAGTCAAATTGCAGCAAATCAATGTGCCCATACATGTGCTTGTTTCGTGTGGAGCTAGGTAAGAGATTTTCCCCAGAGAATCAAGACAGCAGCGACTGTTCACTAAATAGTTGCAGGGCACTGAAAGTGGTTACTTTGGCTCCTTCATCAATGCTATGGGCAGTCAGGAAGGGAGACTTGAAAGTGCCCTGGAGCCAAAATACAAATGAAAGTTTATTTCAAAGGTGAAAGTTCTAAAGGATGGAAATTGTCTTGCAGCTGCAAGGAGCTCAGTCGAGAGACAGTGCTTGGCAGATAAAAGCTGTGTGTGAAAAGGACAGGACTGCCTTCTCCTTTGGCAACCACTTTATCTTCTTCAACATGGCTTGTTGATTCCCTGCTACCACCCCCATCTCTTTAGTTTTCAGGACTTATGCTTTGACACAGTCCCTTTCCTTTCCTTTCCTTCCCTTCCCTTCCCTTCATTATTTTAGCAGTTGGCTGTCTCTGCTTTTAGCACTTCCTTGTCTTTAATTTCCCTTTCATGGCACAAGACTGTAGCTCAATTTACAAACTGGGGTTACTGAAGTAAGACAGGGTGTTATTCAGATTCAAAGATAAATATGCATCTGAAGAGACTTGCCTAATCATTTATCAGTTCACAAATTATAGTCACAAATTGACTGCATGGAGTCAACAACCTCCCTCTCTCCAAATTATTCCTCTTCTTCTGTTGTTTTGGCAAAAAAAAATTCAGAAGAAGAAATGTGGTATTTATACTAATCTAAAAATAATGCATATTATTCAAGTTAAGCTCTTCATTATAGTCATCTTTACTGGCTTTAGTACTGACACTTGAATTTGTCAGATGAAGCTTTTTCCATCATGTAGCAAATCTTTATGTATGTTATATCCCTGCTATTCAGTGACCAGGAGGGGAAAACGAACAAACAGATGTTGCTTTCCATGCAATGTTTGGATCCAGCCAGCTTTTTTACTTTGTCTTGCCCAGCAACATTCCAATGGCTTTGATACATGCAGGTTCCATAATCACCCTCATAGCCTGCCTTTTGGGTGCCTCTGTTTTCTTCACCAGCAGAAAAGTAGCTGGATCCAACCCAGTATCCCACATGAAAGGCAGACTTAGGTCAAATCTACATCTGACTTTCCCGCTGGAATAATTCTAGTTTCAAAAAACCCCGTCTATACCTGTTTCTAGTATCAAACCATACTTGTTCTAGTTTAAAAATCACCATCTACATTTGTTAATTGCCCTCTTGTGGTCAAGCTAGCATTACATTGCTTTAAACAGATCCTGTTGCTTACTGCTCTTCAGACCCAGGGAGTAAAATTTGAAACCAGTGTGAAATGAGTGTGAAATGAGTGTAGGAAAAGACAGCAGTCAAACTAAGCAGTGTAATGCTAGCTTGACCACAAGAGGGCAATTAACGAATGTAGACGGTGAGTTTTAAACTAGAACAAGTATGGAATGACCCAACACTCATTTACGTAATGCATATCCTTGTTGCATCAGTATGATTTGATTCTGGATGAGATGAGACTGAAAATAATGCTTCTTTGTTCTATATGAACTATTTTAGGCTGCAGGTCTCCAAATTTAATTCTTTAAACAATGAACATATTCGGCCAAAGTAATTAGATGAAAATGTTAAGAACTGGATCCTTTTCTAGCTGGTAGTTTCAGTGCAAAGTAACAATACTAATAGTAATCAACTCATTTATTATTTAACCTCCAAACTGTGTTAAGTATTGTTCAGAACCTGAAAAGGAAATAACTATTGCCCATTGGTTTGCAATTGTTCTTGACTTTTTGTGCATAGTTATCGGTACCCAAGTACTAAATATTCACATGAGCCATTCTTTTGGAATGATTCATACTGGGTTTTTTTTTCTTACCGTGTGTTCGGAATCTACAAAATTGTAGCACTAGTACTAAGAGACTCAAAGGAATTTGAGCATGTGATTATCAAAGAGTAGCCATCTATGTTAGATGATGTTTGGAAAAGGAGGATATAACCCAAAAGCAAGTTGTTTTTATAGTATGGACATTTAATGATCAAAGGGGGGGGGGGATTAAAAATTTCTCTGGCATGTCCATGCTTCGGTATACCTATATAGCTTTTTTATTCCAACTTTTACAGTATCACAAGCTTAAGCCATTCCATGTTTCTACACTGCTTCGGGGGGGTTATGCTGTTTTGCTGCTAAAATCAGCCATTTAAAAATACTGTTCATAATTGATGTGCTGTATATATGTTATGTGATCTGGTATGCATACCTAGGTACAAAATGTTAGGTTCAAATCAACTTTATATGATAAAAGTATAAAATACATCTTCTGAGGTGTACTGGCAGTGCAGTATTTTATATCTTCATTTTATATTGAGATGGAAGATGTGAAAAATCACAAGCATATTTCTTCTCACTTAATGTTCATTACTGCCAATTCCACATTCTGAAAAGTTTGAAGCAAATAAAAATGGTTATAGAGATGTGTAAAATGTGTTGTAAAATTGTAAACTTCACATCCTGGGATGCTTTTAAGAATACATCTGTTGGTTTTTGAGCATTTAGACTTTTCATTACTGATGATTCAAACTTTCTTCTCATCTCTTTAAATTTTCAGTTCCAAAAGTTTCTAGAAAGTTTGGGTTGACTAACAGAATACCTTACGTATGGAAAACCTTTCACTGTTCTTTCTGACAACCAAGGGAGGTGAACTAAAACTGGACCCAAAACTAGTTCAGAGAAGCATTTTCAGTGGACCAGAACTGAACTTGAACCTAAAATATCTCAGTTACTTTGAAGCTGAACCAGAACAAAACTGTTAAACAGAAAAAAAACCTGACAACCAGTTTTATAATAAGGGGCTAAATAGTAGCAAGAGCTACTATTCCAGCTAGGTTTGGAGAATCTGTATTTTCCAAAGAGCAAGAGATTAGTAGGCAGGGCCTAGAACTGGTAGTTTTTCTTGTGCTAAACTAGAGGCTTGCTCTCCCACAAGTAGGGATGCCAGCCACCAGGTGGGACCTAGAGCTCCCCAAAATTGCAGCTCATCTCCAGACCATAGAGATCAGTTCCCCCAGAGAAAATGAATGCTTTGGAGGGTGGACTCTATGGCAACATACTCCATGGAGGTCCCTGTTCGTCCCCAGGCTCCATCCCCAAATCTCCAGGAGCTTCCAAACCTGGAACTGGCAATAGGTTGCCAGCCCCCAGGTCCAGGCAGGGGAACCCTCACTTCTGGGGGCTTCAATCTGCCCTGGCCAGCTGGCCAGCAGGGAAAGCCCCACTCCCAAGCCCCTCCTCCAAGAGCACCCACTGGCCACCCCCTTCCTCCCCTCCTGCCCAATTTAAAGGGTTTTAGCTGATTGGCGGGGACCACATGGGCCACCGACCAGCTGCAGGCCCTTTAAACCTAGCAGGAGGAAGGGAGAGGTGTGGTCATCATCACCATGGTGCTCTAGGATTCACTGGGAACTCTATTATTTTACCATTGGGAGATCTAAATAGTGAGAGACCTGGTAGCATTAGTTAGGGAAGATGTTAAAAACAAAGGAAGACCATGAGAAAAGGGAGTTCAACTTGGTTTAAGATAGCACTTAGCTGATTATTAAAATGTTCAAGGCCCACCTAAGTCATTAGACCTAAAACTTAGTTTTCCCTTCAGGCCATTATTTAAGAGGAAGCATTCTTCTAGAACAGCATAATTGCATAGTGTCTGTTAAGCACTTTTTAGGGGCTGTGGCTTCTTGTTGCAGAATGCAGTTTACAAAAACACACATACACACAAAAACTCTATATGCAATAAAGAGAGTGTGATGTTAGTGAAAGCAAGGCATAAGGAGTGAAAAGAACTCAGTCAGTGATATTGCATACAGTTCCAGAAGTAACCTAAGCACTGAGAAACTGCAATGTTTACAAACAAATCAAGCACTCAATATACAGTGATTCTTTAATAGGACTAAAGTCTCCCCTTTTAGTGGCCAGAAAGTAGGCACAGCCGCCCAGGAAGGCTTCAGGTAAAGTTACAAAGTGATGAATAAAATTATCAGGTAGAAACTGCTAAACATAATTATATCCCTCCCCCCCCCCCCCCCGGCCACCATTAAACAGACTTTCCTGCCCATTTTACACGGTTACATTGCAAGCAGACATTTATGCTGCCTGAAATGTATCTAAACTCATTCAAAACTGGTTCAAAGTGCCTGACCTATCTACCAAACAACTTTTTAACATGAGTTCAAAACTGGAACCAAACTGGAAAATTAAAAATACTGCAGGCACTGCAACAAAACTGAATGCAAATTAGTAACAGTTGAACTCCCTATTGACAAGATCTCTCTTGAGTGAAACGCATATTTCTATATAATGATTTCAATCTGAGGCAGTAATGATACCACAAATACAGACTAGGGATTATAATAGCATTTAGAAGAGAGATGCAATGTGTGCAGTGTATAAAGAGAAGCCACTGTGCTTCACCTATGAAGCACAATCAACTTTCTTTACAGTTTTCATGACAAACATAATTACAAGTCATTCGAATGCTATTTGCCCATCAGCCTTGGCTACTGTCAAAGCAGCCAATGCTTTTAGATAATCTGAGGTAATTTGGGATTCTGATTGTGAGTAGTGGCCTCTTTGGTCTTATCCCACAATGTGGTCACTTACTGGTCAGGCATAGTATTTTCAGTGAGAACTCATGGAGTCCTGAGGTCAGTCAACCATGGCAAGATAGATTCAGGTGGGTAGTCTGAAGCAACAAAGTTTGAGTCTAGTGGCACCTTTGAGACCAACAAAGTTCAATTCTGGGTATAAGCTTTTGTGTGCATGTCAAGAGTGAGCTTGATTGACACAATTCTAACTTAGATGACTTTTAAAAATAAATTAAATTATTTAAATAATAAATAGATTTATTGGAACAATAAAACCCTACCGTCAATAGATCCATGGTTTATTAAAGTTTGGGAATCCCTTATCACGGAGAAACTAACTGACCACTTGTGATGTGCTAAAAACCCAACATATCAATCAGTTTTTCTGGAAAAATGGTTCCTATTTTTGAATTATATATCGAGAGAGCCACAACTGCAGTAGACAATTCCAGAAAAGCTTAAAGTTATAGCTTTGGTTTGATAGCTTAAATTTTGTTATTGTAGTCCTAATATTGCTCCACTCTATTTTATTATTTATGGATTAATGTTTAATGTTTATTGTTCATATTATTATTAAAATAAAAATAAAAAGTTAAAAATACATTGAAATATTTCAATTAAGTAATTTCAATTAAACAATCATTGTAGCTTGAAAATTTACTGATACACTTTATTTGGAATTGTAAGTTAACAGTAACTCTGATGAAGATTAACTTGAAATGGAAATGGAGCTGGCAACACATCTCATCTTATTTGAAAGAGGAGTTGTGAACTGTATTTGTTACTGCTCATGATATCTGAAAGAGGAGTTGTGAACTGGATTTGTTACTGCCTTATTCAACTTGTCTGAAAGTGTAGTTGTGAACTGGATTGATCATTGCCTTAGGGTTCTCTCCTATAGGAAGAAATAGGTGGAATTGCTACAATTGATGTGTCATTCTTGAGGAGGGGAACCTTTGAATGTTGATGGATTGTAATACATGTTTTGTACTATCTTACAATAATCATTTGTATGTATTAATAAATTGCTGTTATTAGCGCTATGTTTGTACCCTACAGCCACGTATGTTGTACTTAGTTTACAAGTCTGTTAGTGGCAGAGCTACTGTCCCTATTGTTACCGTCCTTCCATACACTGGTGGGAATGAGAATTATAGCAGAGCAAATTAGGCACTAACAAAACATTTTTCCCTAAAGAAGAACATTGATTTTGATGTGCATAAATCTTTCCAGGCTGAACAGAAGCAAGCACAATGCATGGATGAGATTCATGCATGTTTCAAATACCTAGCTGCATCCTGTGAATTCAGTACTCAGAGTGGTGTCTGTCCTCACATCAGGAGGCAAATACTGAGGATCCAAACATGATTGTTCCTTAGACATAGCTGTGACAGACTGTCAAGGGTTAATGCCCAGCAGAGTCTGAGAACCTTTGAGTGACAGGCTGTTCGAATGGAATTCTATGGAGAGCCGTCAGTTAAGGAATGACAGATGGGAACTGACAGTTAAAGAAGAGACAGTTTAGCACTGATGATGGACTGGGAAAAGAGGCTGAAGTGGTGAGAGGATCACAGAAGATCCCCATTCAAGCCGAAAAGGGACAGAACTTCTAGTGAAAAGAAGTAAATCCCTGCCCAGTGAAAGGGAGATAGCTCTAAAGAGAGGAGTGATCCTTTGGTCTGTATATATAGAAGGATTTGGGGGACTTTGTTGTACGTTCCTACCTTCTAAATGTGAAGTATCAGTGAAACTCAGAAACCTATGCTTGAGTGTTAAAGCAGAAAATGAAAGGAAGCATTTCTCCTCAAAGTCTCAAAGACCTCATTGAAAAGCAAAAACACTTGTTGGCAACATATTAGCTGGATTTAGTATGATTATGAACTTAACTCAGGTTCTATAACTGGTTCATCTCCTACATCCTATCACTGATTCCATTTGACTTTTTCACCTCCAAGTTAAATAAAATATTTTGTAATATTTGAACATTCAATAGCCTCTTGTGTGCCATTACAGGAGTAGAATATTAGCAGGTGGTTTTGTCTCTTCCCTCAAGTCCCTGGGCTGGGCCAGCATGAAAATATATAATAATGTGACAGGGTGAGACAGCCATAGACCAACAAAGAAGAAGATAGATGTAGGTGCTGCTCAGCAAGCAAGAAAGATGAAACAAAAGGGAAAATCTTGTGTGTAAGGGAGGGACAGGGCAGGATTGCCATAGCTCATTACTATGAGATAGCAGAGATACAAGTCCAGACAATGGAAGCTCACGCTGCTTTTAACACAGAAGGCACAATAATGGCTGTTAAGCCCCTCTTCAGTGCACAAGGTACAAAATGAAACTAGTGTTCAACCACAACTCACAATATTCCTGCAGGAGCAAGAAATAGAGATTATCATAAATACTGGTGCCTCAATCAGTGGTATGACTAAACAAACATATGACATGCTGATTAACAAACCCACCACAACAGACAAATATGAAGATTCATGCATATGGGTCACATCAACCATTACTAATCTGTGGATAATTCTAAAAACAGCTACAGCTTCAAGATTGCCAGACCACAGCTACTTTCTATGTTGCAGCAGATGGCATTGATAACCTGTTCAGCTATGGAACACCTACTGAGCTGAATTTGTTTCAAATGGTCTACAACATGCATCTGTCCCATTTGGATATGATTCTTCAACTTAACACAAATATGTTTTGTGGCATAGATAAGCATACAAATTATCTGGTTAAACTGCATATTGATACCACTATGAAACCGATGGTTTTACCACACAGACACATTCCATTCCATGCATGAAAACTAGTAGAAGAGGAACTAGAATGTTTGGAAAGCATGATATAATTAAAAAGAGCAGGAGTCCAGTAGCATCTTAAAGATTAAGAAAATATGTGTCACGGTATGAGCTTTCAAGAGTCACTGCTCACTTCTTCATACAGCTAGAATCTGAACAAGTGAGCAGTGACTTACAAAAACTCATAACCTTACACATATTTTGTTAATCTCTCAGGTGCTATTAGACTCTTGCTCTTTTCACTTATATCAAGTTTTTTATATCAGCTGAATTTTTTCATATGATCTTTAACAGATATCTGAAGAAGTGAGCAATGACTTGCGAAACATGGCTACCCATCTTGATATAATTGAGAAAGTGAAAGATCCTACCCCATGGGTCTAATCAGTTGTGGTTCTTCCCAAACCCAAACAACCAGGAAAAATTAGAGTGTGTGGATATGCACCTGCCCAACCAAACCATAAAGTGAGAAGATCACATCACACATGCAGTGGATGATATCATCATGCATGGAGCAAAAATATTCTTAATGCTGGATATCACCAACTAGAAATTCACACAGACCCATCACTTCATTCAACATTCATGTTGGTCTCCAGCACTACAAATAACTGAGTTTTTGCATCTCTTCTGCTATTGAGATTTTTCAGAAAGTGATATGGGAAACCTTGTCTGAACTAGCAGGGGTGGTCAACCTCAGTGATGATATTATTGTGTTTGGGACAACTCAGTCTGAACATGTTCTACATCAGCTACACCAGTACATTCTCACATTAAATTCTGAGAAAGAATTTATGGCCAAGAGACAAACTTTCTCTGCCATATATACCTCACCTCTACACAGTCACAGAAATGCAAGGTGCCATGATCACAGCCCAACAAGGACAATCTAAATTCATGTAAAGTGCTTCCCATTTTAAAATCCTGAGGGGACCTCATTAGCTATCTCTGGATGATGATTTGGCATACCAGAAGTGAGCACAGCAAGTAATACAGCTCCATTTCCCACACTGGCTGATTCTACCCAAGTTTTTCCAAATGGCACACAGCTAGGCCTCAAGATACTCACTGCAAACAAATTAAAAATGCCCTGAACATTTTAAAGGTTATCTTATTATTTAGCATTTTAGTGAGTATTCTGGAAGGTTAATACTTTAGTTTCTAGAACAGTTAACTGTATAATTAAAATTTAGTATATTTCTTAGTTACAGTAAAACAGTAAAAGTATGGTTTTGTTCATGGGAGAAAAGGAGGGGTGTAATGTTCAGGCTTTATATTAGTTCCAGGATATTTATTTAATGTCTTTACTGTTTTTGCAACCAGAGTCATAAACAGCAGAGTTCCAGGATATCTGGAGCAATTCCAGTCCAGGTTTTATTCATGCCTGTAGATAAACTGGCTAGTGGAACTGCTATGAAAGACTCTGGTGAGCCTTGCATTCCTTCCTTCTTTTCTCCTGAATAAAGCTACTGTATGCTTATTAAAAACTAGGAGCAAGGCCCATTGTGCCAGGAAGACAATGGGCTCTGGAAAGATGGCTCTGTGGGCAGGCTGGCTCCACAGTGCCCCTGTCCAGTGGCCCCTGGCTCTTGGGTGACTCCACCGTGGCCATGGCAAGGCCCGGGTCAGCTCCGCAGTAGAGCAGTGTCCCTCTGCAGCAGCCTCCAGGCTGCAGACAGGGTCCCTGGCAAGGGTGTAGACTTTCCAATTTCCCGGGGGGGGGGGGGCTAGGGCTGGGCCAGAGACATTACAGGCCATTGTCTCCGGAGGAGGCTCAGCATGTCCTGGAAAAGTCCAGGGGGGGGGAGGGTCCAGCTCCCCAGCACCCCTGAAATTGACGCCTATGGTCCCTGGGAAATGTTCCCCCCTCTCCAAGACCACGGCATTGCTCCGGGGTGGCTCCGCAGCCCAGCACCTCAATGGCACCCCTGTGTAGCAGCCTTCAGGCTGCGGACAGGGCCCTTGGCACCCCTCTCCCCCCAGAGTCTGCCATGGCTGCGGCAAGCCCCAGGCTGGCTCCATGGCCCAGCGCCACCATGGCATCCCTCTGCACCAGCCTGTGGGCCATGGACAGGGCCCACAGTAACTGTCCTCCCTCCCAGACCCTGCCGGCAGCATGACAGGTCCCTGGCTGGCTCTGGGGGCCAGTGCCTGGGTGGCGCAGGTATCCAGCGGCCTCTGGGCTGCAGACTGCAGACCCCACCTCCTCTGGCAGTGTCCTGGCTGGGTCATGGCCCAGGTTCTCCAGCGGCCTGGTGGGCGATGCCACAGCCCCCCTCCTCCAGTGCACTCCGGGCATTCCCACCAGCCACCTCCTGCAATGCCCTTCCTGGGTCCTGGACAACCCACCTCATCCAGCAGCCTACCAGGTGCCTATGCAGCCCACCTCCTCCTTCGGGCTTGGGCTTGTAACAGTCCACCCAGTGGAGCATCCATCCTCTGAGGCTGAGCAGGGGTTCTTTGGGTGGGTGGGTGGGTGGGACCATGGCATGGACAAATTATGGGGCACATTCGGCCCGGCGCTGTGTCAGCCAGTGGCCAGGGTCCTCGGGGTGAGTGGCAGCTCCTTCACCTACATCCGAGGGAGCGCATCCTATGTGCCACCCAAAATTGTCTTTATAACATAAAGAGCTACCATCTAAATCTTCCTGGATAATTGCAGGATCTTACACTTTGCTTTTGCAAATATACTTGTATGTCAATTGGGCCACCATAACTGTCTTTATTTCTGAGCTTTTGGAGACGACTATGAAAAGCAGAGTTCACTCGCCTAACACTCTTCAATCACAAAGGCACAGAGTCATCATTTGTCATTGGCAGATGATGTCATACTAGAGGTCTATAATCCATTGAGATGTTCATGTGACTAGAGGGTTGAGTCCCAGTTATTCAAACCTTTGTGACATACGAATCATTGTTGGCTTTATGCTGACTGCATATCTACATGCTTCCTACATATCATTCACAGTGATCTGTTCTTGGTTAAAAGTCTGCCATTAATTTAAAAATACTTCTAAGGCTTCTTCTCTGCAACTAAAATGCATAATTGGACAACGCACCATGGGACAAATACAGTACATGGACATAATTATAATTGTGTCTTTTTAACTTCCAGTGTTCCTACATATTAATTGTACTGGTATTTTCTCCTCATGTAGTGAAAACTGCATATTTATATTCAGGAAAATTATCTGTTGCCCATAAACAATGACAACCTTTGTCTAAAAGAGGAAGTGATTTTTGCCTGTTCAGTTGCATATGAATAGAACAGATTGCCTGCTTCTCCAAAAATTGCATGCAGCCTGTCAGGCTTTTAAATCAAAATTGTTTACCTATTATTTACTTAAAAAAAAAAAAGAATCATACCAATACATTGCAGATTGATTCTTTCTATGAGGACAAGGGGGTAGAAAATGGAAGGTTGTGCTGATAATGTCATGCATATGTTGCTGGTCTTATGTTACTTTGATTACATTAATATTGCATGAATTATGCAGGTAGGCATTAGTTTGCTTCTCCCCAACTGGGCAATGGGACCCAGATACTCGCCATTTCAGCAGTTAACTTAAATGCTGATGATTCCTGACCATGTTATTGAAGGTTTATTGAATTTGTCTTCACATAACTGCTGAGGTAGTTCATTCAAGTCTATGTGGCCTGCTCTCCTGACATATGGTTCATAGCAACCTTTGTGAAGCCATATGGCACAGGTGGTCAAGCCATTTCACCTGGAATAGTTCCAAAACATACACAGCTACAAAGTCAAATGAGTAAAAGTAATTTTGCTTAGGACTTTCATCACTATCATTCATGGAGATAATATGTTGGGAACAAAACTCTCTCAGACAACTGGTAGATACAATTAAAATGTACTTTTAATGCTGTAACCAATGCTCCCTCTAAGCTGTGGAGTCTTGTGAGCAAAATTCTACTTTGTGAGCTACTGGTGTTAAAGTTGTGAGTGAGCGATTTGGCTGCTGCATAAATTAGTTTGCTCTGAAGCCATCCTTCCTGACCTAAGACAAAAATGTGTGAGCTGGAAGCTAAAAAACTGTGAGCCAGCTCACACTGACTCAGTTTAGAGGGAACACTGGCTGTAACCCTCATTATCATGTGAGCTAGTTGCATATCAAAGGTTTGTGTGGGGTTTTTTGTTCCATTGTTTTAACTTACCAAAGCCCAACCTGACCAAACCCAACCTGCATACTTCATGTGTGAAGAGGCATTAAAGTAAATTGTAATAGCACTTTTTGCTCATCACCCCCTACCTAACATAACGGTGAGATTGCTGGCAGTTAGAAAATTTGTTTGCAGTAGCTGGGTATAACAGCCACCCATCCAGAAGCTTTCTCCCCATACGGCAGATTATGAGAGGCATGTAATAAAGTTTCACACCCAGAAGCAATTTCTCCTTGACCCCACTGTGTTAAATATAGAGAGCCTATAGGGGAGGACTCATTGGGATTACAGAGCATGTAAGCATCAAGCAGATCTGTTCCCACACTTACTGTGAGAGGAGATATCTATGAGGCAGGAGAGAATGCCAGCAAAGTCTAGGAGAATCAGGTGCCAAGAGCTAAAAGAATTCAATATAAAACAAAGAAATTCAGTGACTGCTGCAAAACTTCTAAAGCAATCAAGTGAGGCACCATTTTGGAAGCAAAAAAGAAAAGAAAATACAAATACATCTCAAATAAAGCTGAGTATCTGTGTAACGTAATAACAAACTTCAGGGTTGAATGCAAAGGATGCACGATAGAAAGGAGCTTGTGCAAGAGGATGTCTCCTGCCTTCTCCTTGCTCTGGAGCCCCCTCCCCCTCCCATGTGCTATATGAACCTTAAGTACATCTTACTAAAGATTTTCAGAGAAGTAAGCCTTTAAGCTTAAGTTCGGATTCTGTGCCCACCTTGCACATCATTCTTTTTCTTCTGATGTATTTATTCTGCAGCTACAATTTAAAAAACACAGTTTTCTACATTGGGGTGGAACATCACTTGTGACGTATAGGGGGTGGCATACAAAGTGGGGTTTTTTGAAAAAAGAATGCAATTGCCCTAACACAGCTGTGCAGTAGCATCCAGCAAGTACCTTCCATTTAAATACTCATGGTTCAGGTTTTGTGCATGCATTTTAGTGTTAGTGCACTGAGTTCATCAGTGGCTATTAGCTACAAGGTATAGGTAGAATCTCTCATTCTGGAGCAAGTGATGCTCTGTATTCTTGGTGCTTGGGGGAATGGACAACAGTGGGAGGGCTTTTAGTGTCCTGGCCCAACTGGATTACCTCTTGATGGCACCTGGTATTTTTGGCCATTGTGTGACAGAGTGTTGGACTGGATGGGCCATTGGCCTGATCCAACACTGGCTTCTCTTATGTTCTTATGAAAGAGAACAGAATGGAATATAGGCAAAGGGAGGAAACTTACTGTTAAAACTGACCAGACTTTTTCTGAAACTGACAAGCAGCTGCAAAGCCCCATTTTCCATATTGCCCAACATTAAAGGATTCTTTACTGTGTTATTGGTCACTGTAAAAAATGGGAAAGAGACACACAACTTCATAATATGGGGAAACATGTTGAGTGTACAGAATGCATAGTCGAACCCACTGACACTGGCACTGAAAACTGTGAATGTTGGCAACATGTGTGTGTGCACGTGTGTGTGTGTGTGCACACCTATGCAGAGTTGGCTGCAACTTCACCATGCTTTGCACAGGGCTGCAATTTGTATGGGAAGGAGTCCTCCGGCAGAAGCTCTGGAGAGCTTTCTTAGTCTTGTGCCACTAAATTGGAGGGGGGGTATTTTCGGTTATGCCCTAGCACAGATGCATAGTCAGGGCTTTTTTTGTAGAAAAAGTCCAGCAGGAACTCATTAGCATAATAGGCCACACCCAACAGCAGAAACTCATTAGCCTATTAGGCCACACCCCTGACATCACAGTTCATTAGCATATTAGGTGGGGGCTGGGAAAGCACAGGGCAGGCATGGGGAGGAAAAGAAAGGCATTTTCAATGTACCTGGGTTTCCTGCCTGCCCTTTTTCAGCTGTGACATGTTAGCTTGAGAAGGGAAGGCAGAGAGAGGCTTTTCCTTGTCAATTTCACTCTCAGTTGACTAGGGGGCAGTGAAATTGACAAGGAAATCCAAGGGGCTCCCCAGAGGGAAAGACAGCATTTTAACATGCCACCTTTCCCTTTTATATGTAACGTGGGGAGGGCAACGTGCTCTGTAGCCATGCACACCAGAGGTTTTGGTTGTAGTCGTGGCCAACTCAGGAGCCAGCCAGAACTCCATTCCTGTGCATTCCTGCCCCAAAATAGCCCTGTATAGTAATGCTAATTTCCTCCTCTCCCTTGCAAATTTGCATGGTTTTCTCCTTGTGATCTTCTAATTTGATTCTGCACACTGGTCATGATCTTGGCAGTTTTTTAAAGCCTTTCCTGTGTGACTGCAGTCTTCCTCCAAATGGATGTCCCCTCACACATTTTGTTCACTAAAGCATTAAAGGGAAAAATGTTTTCAAAACTTTAGGCTTCCCATCCCAGTCTCTCTCTCTCTTTACATCTCGTGTCAATTTCATTCTGTGCTGATGATCCTTTGCATGGAGCACTGTAATCCTTTTTTTTCTGCACTGGAAATGCTGCCGTTTGCCTCCTCTCTGATCCTCCTTTTAAGTCAGTACCAGCAGGGAACTAAACCTCACCCAGCTCCTTTTAAACCTCCCCGTATCATTTTAATTTTTTTTTTAATTTCAGCAATCTGAGGCTCATGCTGCTTTAAAAAAAAATTAAAATTAAAAAACAAGGGGAAAGTAGAGCTTACACATTGATGAAGGAGGGAAGATGGTGGAAGATGCAGAATGGGCAGCACAACCTTTATGTGGGCAGGGAGTGACCTTCGAGAGGTGGCAAAAGGGCATGGGGTAAATCCAAGGGAATCTATATGCTTTTGAATTACCAGTTTAGAAGTGAAACAATGAAAAAAATGACACAAGAGCACTCTCAGAAAACCCAGTGAAATGGCGACCAGAAAGCAAACTGAGCACCAAAAGGAGGAAAATCAATGCAGAATGACAAAGAAAACCCAATGGACATGCACAGTGAAAGCGAGGGAAAACACCCGTGCATAATAGGCCTTAGAAAAGATAGGTAGATAAAGAAGTTGCTGGTATCATTTTACCTGGAAATAGCATTTTATTTTATTTTTGGATCCCATTGCCTTTTCTCCTCTCTTTAGAATAAGCATTTAAAACTTGTTCACAACCTCTGGGAAATGTCTTTTATTAACTTTCCCTCTGTGTGTGGCTACTCCTCTAAATCCTACCTAAAGATGTGATTGGAAAAATACCATTTTGCTTGCAGAATCAAGGAAGCATGGCTAGACCCCCCCCCCCCCCCAGGCTGGGAGAGAGCTATGGTTGCTGACTGCCTGTAATGTAGTATGTTCTGTGTAGCAACCAGCCTGCCATGTGCTCCCAGGTAATGGTGCCCACCGCATGGCCAGAGCACATGGTCAGGCAGACAGGGGAACTTGAATCTGGAGGAACAATAGACGTCTGGATTCTAAGCCTCCACCAATGTGGGACCTAGGTTCTCCTTGGGGAGCCAATGCGGCCAAAGGCTTCTCCAGGGAACCTATGACAAACATGCACATATGTAAAGTCCCTATCAGGTCTTTTGGGTGCGGCTGGAGGTGTGGCTCCAGCCAGCATATAATGAGGGCTCTGGAGCCCTGTAAGCATGTTTGTTCTGACCATCTACTGGGCATGCTGAATCACTCAATAAAGGCTTCATGATTTCACTGTTCCTGGTCTCCCGAGTCCAGTACTCTTCACTGCCCAAAGAAAAATGCCCTGTCCCTTAATGGGATGGGATGTGGGATGGGATGTGTCCCCTAATGGTGATATTATTTATCTCCATGCCCCAAAAAGGTTCACCTGCCCATTTCCACACATTAAACTTCTATTTAAGTGAGAGGACATTTTTTCTCCAGGACTTTTGGCAGCCCTCACAAGAGTTGCTTCTCGCTTGGGCAATCTAACCACTAAAATTAGGACTAACCTGGAGCAGTAGGTGGCAAGTATGAAATTCCGGAGAAGAAGAAGAGGAGAAGAGATTGGATTTATACCCCGCCCTTCACTACCCAAGGGAGTCTCGGAGCGGCTTACAAACTCCTTTCCCTTCCCCTCCCCACAACAGGCATCCTTTTTCTGTAAAGATTGGCTTATGAAGAAAAAAGAAAACATAGAGACAAAGACTGAGTGGAATTTCACACTACACCTTTAAAAACGTTACTGAACTGGCTTGGAATAAACCGGTACAGTGACAGCTGTTTCAGACAGCCCTTCCCCTACCATTTTGGAGCCATCTTTGAAGCGGTTTGCCATTTCAGACTGCTGCTTTCTTTTTGCGCCTCTTTTTGCCCACGCGGGCGATCGCTGTCATTTTTTTAAAAAGAGCCGATTTAGAGTGCTATAATGTTATAGCATTATAGCAACCCCATTAAAATGCCTGGGTTCCTCTGAGCCAACTGGAGCCCAGGCATTCCAATGGGGTTGTTATAGCACTCTAAATCAGCTCTTTTTAAAAAAAATGACAGCAATCTCCTGCGCGGGCAAAAAGAGGCGCAAAAACACTCGTCATCAGAGGAAGCACTTCGGGGGCATTTGCCACCACAGCCGGAATAACGAGACAGACAACAATTTGGATTTAAACAAGAGCCACTTTATTAACTATTTAACAGAACATTGCAGCAACGGGCAAAACTAAGCAAGCACAGGAACAGGCAAGGCACTCCCTGACACAACCTCCTTGCCCTTGATATGGGCAGGACACCTAGCTCCGGTCTTGAGCCAGCCAAATTCTGGCTTGTAACCAGCAGCCCAGCATACTGGTAGCCCCCCAGGAGCGCCTACCCCTGAGACTGCACAGACCTTCAGGGAGGAGCCTAGCCTGAGAGGTTCCCAGAGGTGATCACCATTCACCACCCTGGACCGCACGGCCCTAGGGCAGTTCCTGATGACCGCCTGTTCCCAAACAGGATATGCCGCAAGGCGCTCACCAGTTCTGTTTTCTTGCTTGCACAAACCTGCCACAGCCAAGGCCAAGCCTCTGCTTTGGCCTTTGCTACCCCAGACAAAACCTATCCCGTGCTGCAAGTCATCAAAATAAAACCAGGGCCCTTGTTTACCAGATGCCCCCCTGTGGGGGCAATGCAGGATTAAAACTTAACCCCTTTGTCAGTGTGCTGTGAAGCAAACCCAACCCAGAGTCCACAGGCTGTCTCATCTTGGCCTTGTGCCTGACATGGTCAAAACACCTGGGGTCCCCACTTTCCACCAGACCTGGAGGAAAGCATAGCTGACCGCCCCATCAACATGCTGGGCCACCATGCTCTTATCATCACAAGGTCGACCCAGGCCAGCAACACGATCCATACGTCGGGCCACCTCGCTCTTATCCTCACAAGGTGCTGTGGCCATCCACACTGCATGCCGCGCCACCTCGCTCTTATCCTCACAAGGTGCCATGGCCATCCACACTGCATGCCGGGCCACCATGCTCTTATCCTCACAAGGTGCCATGGCCATCCACACTGCATGCTGGGCCACCTTGCTCTTATCCTCACAAGGTGTCGTGGCCATCCACATTGTGTGCTGGGCCACCTTGCTCTTATCCTCACAAGGTGCCATGGTCATCTACACCGAACGTTGAGCCACCTTGCTCTTATCCTCACAAGGTGGGCCCTGCCCTGCCAAATAAGGGCCAGGCCCTCCATGGGCCCAGACATGAGGAGTAGGCCCCCTCTTCAAGTAACAAGGGAAGGAGAAAAAAAAACATTAATGCCCCTCCTTCATGACAACTCAAAGGCCACGCTGCAACCTGATGGGTGTCCATCATGCCCGATGAGCTGCCTAAAAAAGAAGGCTGTGGCCGCAGACTGTGACCTTTCGTCTTGTCTCATGGCCCGCAGCACCTGCAAGAGAAACATCATTAACAACTGGATCCATACCTTGAACAGATTTTAGATTAGGAGGTGTATCCAAAACCTAACGTAAACCCCTCCAAAAGGTAAGTGCGAACAGGGATCTTTGGGTAACAACTGAACCCAAGCCCGAAAACTTCCAATTTAATTGGGCCTGGTCCCTGTATCAAGAGGGGGGGTTGTCATTGCCCCCACACCATGAGCACTTGTCCCCTTTCCCGCCCCCCCGGCCCTTGGGCCTAGGGCAGCTGGAGAAGGTGTGAGGCCGAGCGCACAGAGGGCACTCATGGTGAAACGAGCAGGACTCATGGCCACAGACTCCCTGTGAGGTAAACTCCCAACAAAGTAGATGTCGCTGAGCTGCCTGCCCCTCCTGCACACCGGAACCAGACAGCCTGTGAGCTCTATTTGCTGAGTGACTGCTGTGCGACCTCTCGCCCCAAGACGCCTTATTCGGCAACATAATTTGCAGCCACAAGTTTTAATTTTGTCCCTCCGCATGGACGGGCTCATGGCTGCCCGCATCCTAAACTCCTCATCACACTGCGACCAAGCCGGGCTCGGGAAGTCTGTAGAAGCCTTATAAATGATGTCTATATAATGGATCATCGCCAAAGCCCTCCATGGCTGGTGGCGCACTATGACAGCAGTGTAAATAAGGAATCCAGGGTACCAGTTCGCCCACGTCCCGTCCACCACGCGTTGCTTCAAGCGCTCTTTTCCCCCATTTGTCTAGGTTGTCCTTATCTTTCTTCTCCATCTCACGATAAAGAAGACTGAAAACTTCCACATAATCACCTTTAAGGATTTTCTCCTTGGTGGCAGTGGACAAATGATCACCCAAAGGCAGATCCGCATCCCCACTAGGCAGGACCCCAGTGGGAACTGCATTGTACGGTGCACCCCCAGGACATGGAAAGCTAAAGCCAGGCTGAGGGTGACCCCATGCCTGCCAAGGCACCTGGGGAATACATGGAGCACACAGTGGAGCATAGTGTGGCCAACTAGGCTGAACCGTATGTGCGGCAGCTGTACCCTGATAACCCAGGCCCCATGGCCACCGGGACACATCACCGCCTATGGGAGCCTCCATACCTCCCTGTGTCAGAATCTGCTGATTCAGACAAAGGATTTCTATTTCTTACAGCTATGTATTCTATGTTCTGCCATATTATACCCTATTGCCATGTATGTATTGTAGATGCTGATATAACCCCTGCCATGTATCTGCCCCCCCCCTTAGGCGAACCCTCACTTTGGCCAGTATGTAGGTAGAATATGTGACCCCATGTTTTAGTGCCTGACCAGGCCTGGTTTATGTAACTGTCAGAGCGGGAGGATGACACCTGCAGTGTATGGGAACAATGGGCCTCTCACACTCCTGCCTCCGCATTCCATCTGGCCCGGCTGGGACTTCAAGGGAGGATGCGTCTCAGCTCTTATCAACATGCGAAAGCCTTGAGGCCATTGATTGTTATGTGAAGTGGTAACATCTGAAGGGTCTGGTTTGGGAAGGGAATTTACAGCTTGACACCTCACTTTCTTTCCTGTGGGAAGCAAACGGCCAGAGCCTCTTTTGCCCGCTGTTTTTCCCTTGTAGTGATTGGCTACCTATGGGTAATTCAAACTGCTTGGAAAGGTATAATAGACCTGCCTATGTCATATGTATTATCTCTGACAATAATCCGAGAAGCTGTACCAATGTAGAGATTGGAAATAAAGAACTGTGTTGTATCAACCAAGATCTGATCCTTGACTACTTTGAGCAGAAGTCTCACACCTGCTGGTGAGGCGCTGAATAAAGTGCCACCTGCTGATCCCCCGCGCCATGTCCCAGGTGTCCAGATGCTGATCCTTCGCCTAGCTCCAGAGCCGCCACCTCTCTTCTGCCCTCTAGGAAGGCAAATCGCACTAAAACCTGGGCTTAAAATGACACATAGACTCTGGTTTTTGCTTAGCACCCTTGGAGGATAAACCCCGCTCCTTCTCCAATGCCTCCAACTGCTGTAAAATGACTGCATTATCAGGATCAACATCCTCCTCCTCATCAAATGGAAGCACTTGCACCGGCCGCGCAGGAGGCCTTCTGGGAGCCGGCTGCTTACCTTTCCCTTTGCCTTGTCCCTTCCCAGGAGCCATAGCAAATAAATGGTTTTTTAAAAAATATTTATTTATTTATTTATTTTAATTTTTTTTAAAAACCCAATACAGTCAAATTGGGACTAACCCTAAGTGTGAGGATGCAACTTGGGAGTAAGCCTAAGTGTGAGGATGTAACTACCCTAAGACCAGGGGTCCATTGGAGCGGGAGCGCACAGGAGTGCAGCTCCGGGAGTGAGGAGCCCAGGGGGCAGGCACATGACCAAGCCCCGCCCCCTTATCAGCTTCCTCGAGCAGTGCAGAGGTGCAGCACCCCGGGGAAAGCCCTGCTAGGACTTTATTGTTTTTAATGTTTTGTTTTAATATTGATAATTTTATCATTGTTCCTTTTATGACTGTGTGCTGCTTTTCCAGAGACTTGCTCAAGGTGGCATATAAATTTTCTAAGTATACCATTTTTTATCTGGGCACATGGCACATAAGTACTGGAGAAATTTCACCAACCCTTCAGCAGCTTCCACCCCATCAGTTTGGTGTAGTGGTCAGGAGTTGGACTCTAATCTGGGAGAACCGGGTTTGATTCCCCACTCTTCCACATGCAGCTGCTGGTGTGACTTTGGGCCAGTCACAAGTTCTCTCAGAGCTGTTCTCTCATGAGCAGTTCTCAAAAGACCTCTCTCAGCCCCATCTACCTCACAGGGTGTCTTGTTGTAGGGAGGGGAAGGGAAAGGGATGGATAGTGCACATGTCCTGGGTATCTCAAGTATACTTGAAACCTGGTGGTTTCAAGTGAGCAGGAAGAGAATGAGGGTGTGTTCTTGGATGGGGAAGGGAATGGAGGAAGAGCAGGTCAGTTTCACTCACCTGTGGAGGGGAGCCTGAGGGGTGGGTGTTGCCTTCTGACACACTTCCGGTATGTTAGGGGGGTGGCATATGCAAATGAGTTATGTTAATGAGCTCCTGCACCTCTTTTTCTTCGAAATGACCCCTGCCTGAGACTATGCTCACTACCCAAGCCCGTGCTAGACCCAGATATGTCTGCCAGCCACAAAGCTTGAGCTAAAATGGCCACCCTCTTTGCCAAACAAAATGGCAGCTATACATGTGTCAATAGATCCTACTAAGATGGCTGCCAAGTAAGGGAATAAGGCCCCTTGAAATGCCACCCTCAATGGACCCTTAGGAAACCTCCACAGAATGGCCCCCGGCAGGCTAAGGCCCTGCTCAGAATGGCCAACCTGAGGCCCAACCCAGTGACTCTACCAAGACGGCCATCAAACACCCAGCCTAAACTGTAAGCCCGGGGAGGAGGGAGGGGACTCAACACCAGCCCACAGGGCCACCGCCGAAGCATTAGCACCCAGACCTTCCCCAAAGTGCCCTATGGCCCGTCACCAACCAGACCGTGGCCTTCAGAGGTGTGCCCCCCCATGATGCCAGGGCAGCATATGCCACCCAACTGCTGCCGCCGAAGCATGCCGCCACCACTCACAGGCCGAGTGGTCTCGCCACCACCATCCAAAAGGGCCGAGTGAGTTTCGCTGCCACTGCCCGCAGGGGCCAAGCAGTCTTGCCACTGCTGCCTGCAGGGGCAGAGTGAATCTCGCCGCCGCCACCCACAGGGGCCGGGCAGTCTTGCCACTGCTGCCCGCAGAGGCCAAGCGAGCTTCGCTTCCGCTGCCCGCAGGGGCAGAGTGAATCTCGCCGCTGCCACCTGTAGGGGCTGAGCAGTCTTGCTGCTGCCACCCGCAGGGGCTGAGCAGTCTTGCCGCCGCTGCCCGCAGGGTCAGAGCAAATCTCGCCGCCACCTCCTGCAGGGGCCAAGCAGTCTCATCGCCGCCACCTGTAGGGAGCAATCAGTCTCACCGCCGCCACCTGCAGGGGCCAAGCAGTCTCGCCGCTGCCACCCGCAGGGGCAGAATGAATCTTAGCACCCACAGGGGCTGAGCGGTCTCACCGCCGCTGCCTGCAGGGGCAGAGTATATCTCGCCACCACCGCACACAGGGGCCGAGCGGTGTCACTGCCGCCGCCTGCAGGGGCAGAGTGAATCTTGCTGCCACCACCCACAGGAGCAGAGTGAATCTCGCCATCACCGCTGCCCACAGGGGCCAAGCAGTCTCGTCTCTGCCGCCCGCAGGGGCAGAGTGAATTTTGCCGCTGCCACACACAGGGGTCAAGCGGTCTCGCCACCGCCACCCGAAAGGGCCGAGCAAGTTTCGCTGCCCACCGCCTGCAGGGGCCAAGCAGTCTTGCCGCCGCTGCCCGCAGGGGCAGAGTGAATCTCGCCGCCGCTGGGGCTAAGCAGGGGCCAAGCAGTTTTGCTGCCACCACCCGCAGGGGCCAAGCAGTCTCACCGCCACCACCCACAGGGGCCGAGCAAGTTTCGCCGCCGCCACCCACAGGGTCTGAGCGGTCTCGCTGCCGCCGCCTGAAAAGAACCGAGCGATCTCGCTGCCGCCATCCACAGGGGCCGAGAGCCAAAATATGAGCTATCCCAGAAGCAGTGTACTAGCACCACAAAATGGCTCCTGACCGACTGCACAAAATGGCCACCACACCTGGCGAAGCCAGACCTCCCCAATATGGCCGCCTGGAGAAGGCACAGGCAGCACCCAACTGGTAGTAATTATCAGGCCGGGACCTTACCAAAATGGCTGCTGAAGCCTGTGAATAGTACCAGGCCCAGCAATACCCCACCAAAATGGCTGCTGTTGAAATGGAGGGAGAGTGGGGTGGAACGGGTGGGCTTACGTCTACCCAATTAACAGTACCAACAACAACCAGGTCTCCAAGTGACGATGCCAGGGACCAAACTGGGGACCCCCCGCACACCAAATCTGACCCCCCCCGGCAAGCCCAGAGCTTCCTCAGAGCTCCAACAGGGCTGCCGCCACCACCGGGCGCCTCCCTGACCAAAAGCTGGGTTTACAACTTGTGCCCAAGCTGCCACAACAACATGGCTGCTGCTATGCCACTTCACCGCCAACGAGGTCGGGCCGCCGGCTCGACCTTCCAGCTCTCGCCGCCACTGCCACTGAAGGCCAATGCCGCAGAGCCATCCAGTGCTCCGCCACCGCCGTTGCCCAACTGAGCCATCCCTGGGCACCCTCAAGCCACCACTGCTGCCCAGCTGCAAGCCAATGGTAGGCCTCAGCAGCTCACCTCAGGCAGCGTGCTCCTTCACCATTTGAGCACTCGGAGCAACTGCAAGGAGTGGGGTGGGGCGCAGCCTCAAAAGGCAGCTAGCCCCGCCCCCAGCAGCTCCGTACCATGCCACGGCACAGCTGTTGCTGCCCCACATCCCGGCATGGCAGCAAAGTGGTTCCCCAGGTGCCATCGGCGTTGCCAGGCACCGGAAAGCCCTGTTCACACAGCACTCTGTAGCACTTCAGGACCGGTATAAGAACTGAAGAACACTTGGGAGGAGGTTTCAAGGTAAACCGGCTCAGGAACGGTTCCTCAATGGGAGAGGCATGTTTCTCTAGAAAGGGCCAACATGTTCTGTTAGGGATCCGGTACTAATATAGTTCTGTGTGAAATGCCTAACAGAAACCAATACTGAAGAAGAGTTCCTGAAATGGAACATATTGGCTGTGTGAAATTCCTCAATATGTACAAGCCACCCAAGTTCTCAGAACAACAATGTCACCATTTCGTTTTCTTTACAGAAAGATTGATTTATCTCTCCCCACCACCCCCGAAAAAAAATAGTGGTTGAAATTATTCTATTCTACTGAAATGCTATTCCATTCCATTGAATCTAGTGAGAATGCCTAGAGGATGATGCAAGGCATTTGTTCAACATATAGATTTAGCTATTTTACAGCTTAAGTTTACATCCAAATCATTTGAATAATCAGTCTTTTATAGCAGAAAAGATGGGGACTGAGCTTTTCCTCCCAGCTTCACTGTTTTCCAGCTCAGCAGGAACACTTCCATACACAAAGCTAACAAACCTTAGAATCCCTGTTATACAACCTAAATATCCCAGAACAGTAAGAATGTTAAATGATGTCGCAGGCTATTTAATCCTCAAAGGATAAATGTGAGGATCGATCCTTAATTCAGACTAACAAGTGATAACCCACAAGCAGAACTGATGCTGCATCCCCTGTCCACATACCATTTCTCTACCCAGATCAGACAGAAGCAAAAGAGAAAAATAAACCAGAGCATGTAGGTTTATATCCCCTAGTGTATTGCTGTATCATAAGAACCTAAAGATGGGACTCTGATGTAAGCGCTTTCCAACCTCATCCATGCTAGCAAATCACAGATGGAAAATATATTTTATTTTACATACTAAAACAAGAAATGGGAAGTATTTGCAAGAGAAAAAACAGACCATGATGCTTTTCATGAGAGTGCTGCTGCAGCAGCTTTCGGGATTAGGGAGCAGTGTTTTCAGAACAATAGGCATTTTCTCTCATGAAGCTTAAAGTGGCTCTTACTTTGACTGATTTGTAAAGCAAATATAAACCTAGATAGGTCAAGATGCTCCAGCTCTTAACAAATCATTTGTCAGTTTCACATGAAAAATAATCAGATGTTCAATGAGTAGATGCATTATCCCCCAGAAATTCTTAGTAATAGCTGTACATTCTCCAGAAGAAATGAGAAAAAAGAAGGAATATATACAGTATACATATATATATGTAGTTGAGAAGCACCTGGCTGCACTGAATGAGTACAAATCCACAGGGTCAGATGGTATGCACCCAGGAGTGCTCAAAGAACTTGCAGGCCACAACACTAGATCCCATACCAGTCTAGAAATCTGATATTTATTTATTTATTTATTTATTCGATTTATAACCCGCCCTCCCCGCGAGCGGTAGACATATGGATGGGTATTATTCTGTACCATCTTTCTCATTTGCCAATGATGCTAATAAAATTCATAATTACCTGGTTTGGAACACAAATTTGCCTGGTTTATTATGCACATACACATATGGAAAAAATGCTTCCGGAGTTCTTGATATGAAATAAGAAGAGGGAAGCTTAATGCAAGTGAATTTCACACTGAAGCTTTTGGAATCAATTTTTTGTCGTTTTTTTCTCACCATAAGTATCAGATATTTCTGTCTTAGATGGGATTATACTCCCCTTCAAAAGCCAGATTCACATTAGTTTGGGAGTGCAGTTTGACACAGTGGTCACTGTAGAAAACCAGGTGGCTGTGGTTGTCCAGAGTGCTTTTGTCCAGTTTCAGCTGGTGCATCAGCTGTGCCTGCTCCTGGTTCAGTCAGATCTAGCTAACAGTGATTACATCTAGGCTGGACTATTACAATGTGCTCTACTTTAAACTATCCTTGAAGACTATTCAGAAGCTGCAGATAGTGTACAATTCTGTGGCTAGACTGCTGGTCTGGGCCAGTTACCGAGAACACATAGTCCCAATACTACAGCAATTCCACTAGCTGTCTCAAGCCCAATTCTAAGTGTTGGTTTTGTCTTTTAAAGCCCTACATGGCTTAGGACTGGAGTATCTGAATGACCATCCTCTCTCATACGTTCCTTCCCAGGAATTTAGATAGCAGGGGGTGGCTTTCATAACTGTACCTCCAATCAAAGAAGCTTATCTGGTGGGACACAAGAGAGGGCCTTTTTGGTGGCAGCCCCACAATTATGGAAAAACCTCCTCAGGAAGGTGCACCTGCCCCCCTCACTTCTCAGTCTTCAGGAGGCACTTGAATACAGTTTTAATTAGGGCTGCATTTGACTGGTTTCATATTTCTTAGCAATCCTAATTGGAACTTTTAAATTTTGGCCTTTTATATGTTCTTATAATTGTTTTATTCATATTGCATCTATTGCATTTTTATTATTGTTTTATTTATATTGTAAGCCTCCTTGAGGTCCACAAGGGAAATTGTTGATGCCAACATACTATAGAAAACTACTTAAATTTTGAAGGAAAATTTCAGTGGGAGCAACAAGAAACTGTTACCAAAATAAAAATTATTGTTTTAATTATTTAATAACAAAACCAAGGCCGAGGACAGACTGGCAATCTGGCCCGCTCTGCCTCCGCTTTAGAAGCGGAGGCAGAGAGGGCGTTCAGATTGCAACAGCTGTCCCCCGTCAGCAGGCCGCACTTACCCGCACGCGAGGCGCTTTCCACGTGCTGCAGCCAAAGACCTCTTGGAGCTGGTCTCCAGCCATCTGGGCATGCGTCCCTGCCGCTTCCTGGCAGTGTGGATGCGTCAGAAAGCGGGTCCGGAAGTGTGAACCGGCCGTGTCTCGCCGGAACAGCCGCGCACCGCTCACCACCCCAGTGGAGGCTCCAGGGGCCGGCAGAGGAAGAGTGGATGCGCCGGTCTACCTCCTTTCAGGTGAGGTCCCGCAGCACTGGAGCCAATGCAAACGGGCAGCCACGGGACGGGTTGGCCCTGGGGCTTTTTCGCCCGCTCGCACTGCGCTCCCAGCTTGCCAGTCTGTCTTCAGTCCAAGAAAGGGATACTCAGCTTCTGAAATTTAGTCTCATTCTTAGTTGAGAAACTTTTCATGACTTGGTCACCCTAACTCAGAGCTTTTTTTTCCGTCTAGGCTCTTGAGGCATCCTTGGACTTGCCCACAATTCCAAGGGATCTTAATAATTCTTTTGAGCTCTTTATATACCCACTAGGAATAAGGCCCATCGTGGAAATAAATACAACAGGCTCTAGAAAGAGGCTCTGGGTGGGTGCCCTGGCCTTGAACACTCAGTGTCAATTTGCTGTGGTGACCTCAACAGCGTATAATGAGTCCACTATTTTCTCCAGGGGAACTGATCTCTGCCATCTAAAAAGCAGTTGTAATTCTGAGTGCTCTCCAGCCCTCACCTGGAGATTGACAGCAGTGATTCCCTAGGAGGAAATGGCTGGCTTGGAGGATGGACCCTATGGCATTGTACCTGTTTGAGGTCCCACCCTCCTCAAACCCCACCCTCTCCAGGCTCCATCCCTCAAATCTCCAGGAATTTTCCAAGCTGGAGTTGGCAATCCTATTTCTGTCCCAGCCAACTATCAACCTAACATTATCTGCCCCTCTAACTTCAGCTTTCCATTTCATCCCCACTTGCAGCCTCTACCATGCTCTGAGGCCCTGACTGCTATGTCACACTGGCTGTCATGGAGGGTGCCATCTCAGCAGGGTATAAGGACACAGAGTCCACCATTTTCTCCAGGGGAACAGATCTCTGCCATCTGGAGAGCAGTTGTAATTCTGAGTGATCTCCAGCCTTCACCTAGAGATTGGCAACAATGGTTCCCCAGGAGGAAAAGTACAGTCTTTCTCTGCAATGGGGACCAAAGCAGCTTACATCATTCTCCTCTCCCCCTTTTGACTTGTACAACAACCCTGTGAGGTAGGTTAGGCTGAAAGTCTGTGACTGGTCCAAAATCACCCACTCAGCTTCCACAGCATAAACTGAAGCACTGACTGCACTGAAGCACTGAAGCACTGACTGCTGACTGAAGCACTGACTGCTATGCCACACTGGCTGTGGTATTGCCTGGTATACCAACTGAACACCAGACAACAGATCTCTCACTCCCCCTGGAGAAAATAACTGCTTTGGGGGGTGGACTCTATGGCATTCTATTCAGCTGAGGCCTCCCCCCTCCCCAAACCCTGGCTTCCATAGACTTTAGCACAAAATCTCTAGGATTTTTCCCAACCGTGAGCTGGCATCCCTAGTCAGGACTGGCCCCAATGAGTTCCCCACAAAGGCCGGGAAAGGGCTTCATTCCTTTGTCTTTTTACTGACAGAACCAAGCTTGGTTGCCTGGCTGAACAGCCACTGAAGGAAAAATTAGTCCCACAGGAGCCAAGTAGGAGAAGTGTCTTTGTCAGGAGAGACAGCCATTTGGCAGTTATTCTTACAGGGAACAGTGGTTGAGGTGGCAGTGGATAGGGTAAAGGAGCAGACTCAGCACTCAACCAATGGCACATGAATACTCTTGAGTGGTGGTTGATGGGCCATTGGCTGATGGAGTGCTCTGCACAGCCAATGGGAGAGCTGGAAATGGCCAATACATAACAGAATTATTATTAAAGATGTAATTATGGCTTCTGTATGGAATAAAAATGGATTTGAGCCAATAGCATGAGCAGAATCTTATTTTGCATTATGAGATAATGTGCTTGATGCTGTTTGTAATTCATAAGTTAGTAATGATCTGCAATGACAAGGGCCCCACATTATTTGCTTCCAGGGAAGACAGTTTTCAACCCAGAGATGATGAAGACCAGCTGTTCAGCCCTGTCCTGCCCTGCCCTGTGCTTGATGCATTATAAGAATTTGTACATGGTGAAAAAAAGATTTCAGGGTTGCGGTTGATCACAAATGGAACATGAGTCAGTAGCGTGATGCAGCTGCAAAAATGGCTAATACAATCGTAGGTTCCAAGAATAGTATCCAAGTCAAAAGAAGAGTTATGCTCTACTTTGTGCTAATCAGGCATCATTTGGTTGAATTTCCTGAACTGAGCGGTGTGTTGGACTAGATGTCATATAAGGCTTTCAACTCGGACTTTTATCACCTGCCTCACTGACCGAATAGGACTGTTCATTCTATTTTGCCAGATGTTTGATAGCTCCCAATTTCCACAATCACAGAGATGCAAAAAAAGTCACAGTGCTTATCAAGCTGTCAGTGGAGCTATGGGTTAAGCTTTGTGGGGTACAAGGTGTTCAGGTCTGAGACACAAGGTGACAGCTGAGTGACAGCTGTATTGATCTGACAATACGCAATTGGGTCAGAGATGGGAAGTCAAATGATCCCTAAACACAACAACATAGTTGATTCTACACACCACATTTCCTTTCCTAGTGATTTTTGAGAGAACCTTCTATAATGTGTCCTTTGAACTTCAAACCTACGAAATACATATGTTCAATTTTGTTTTTGTTTACCAGTATATTGCAGGACTAGTTCTAGACTCCTTTCTAACAGTAATAAAGCACATCAAGGATCTGTAACTTCAAGGATTTGTTCCTTCTCACATTTGGAAATGTTTATAAAAACTCATCTTGCAAACGAGAATCAACATGGCATCTGAGTATAAAAGAATCCAAATTGGTTTTGCATTTAAAAGAGGCTGAGGTGTTTATTGAGTTCTGAAGAGAGAGTTTGTTGTTTTCAAGTTTACAGGGACATTTTAATTATCACCTGAGGTATATCCACATTTTAGGTCTTAATTGACAACACACAATTATCTGTTTCCTCTAACTTCAGTGGTATCATAAGCCAAAGGAAATGAGAGAAAATGGATGAAAGTTGCCAAGAATGAGAATTCAGTAGTAAAAATAAGACATATATGTGTAGTTTTACTTCTAGCCCATTCTTTAAAAAAAAATAAAGTAGTATGAGACACTTGATTGTTGGCCACTTTTGAACATTTCCCTTGTTTTTAAAAGGTAAGCTAGAAAAGGTGCTGATATAACAGCATCTCTTGACCTTGTTTGTCACATTTTTCTGCACACTGAATCTGTCACTCATGGTATTCGGTAATGACTGTCGGAGAACACTGAGCCAAGCATGGAACAGTGGAGGAAAAGGAGCAAAATTGTTCAATAGTTCTGCAACACAAGCTAAGCAAGGGCAAAAGCAGGCCTGCTAATGTCTCAAATAACCTTTGAAACTTGAGCAATACATGGAAGGGAAAATGGCCTAACAATTAGCAGTGAAAACTGCATAGTATGGTTTAAACTTAAGGCAGCTTTTCATGTTCTTAATGAAAACAGCAGCTGTTCTTCTGAACAAATTAAACCCTTTGCATTTCTGTATATGAAAAGTATAAGTTGTTTAAGGCAACACATAAGAAAAACAGCCACACCAGCAAAATATAATAAGATGGGTCCTGACACATAGTACGTGCAGCAGGAATAGTTTCTCATTTGCAGAGATGTCATATTTCATGGTTAAAAGGAGGCTCTGATATATTTTTGCGATAATGCATATCCCTCAGAGAAGTGGGAGGAAATCAACAAAGGTTGCTTTTCTTTCTGAAAGCTCCACATATCAGAGGCAAGGAGAAGAATGCTTGCTGTCAGAATTCCTCTTAATACTGGACTCTGATTTGACTGTCATAAGGTGCTTAGAAGGTGGTGATGGTGGGGAATCTCTTTTCACAAGGAAGTCACACCCCATGTGTGAAGAAGCCAGAGTTGGTAATCATGAAAATTAAAGGCTGCTGCTTGCTTTTCTCTTGACACATTTGTGGGACATGTTCAAAATATAAGCAAAGAACAAAGCCACATGTTGAGATGCCTTAAGGTTTTTACATTTTTTTTCTCCTCTGGCTTCATAATACAGAACACCATGCTGTTTTAAGGGGAGTTATTCAAGTAAAGGGCACTAGGTCTTCAAAAGCTTGGGAGTGGATGGCTATTCAGATGTTGCCTGGGTGGACCTGTTGCTGAGACAAAGAGAAGGGAGAGGAAATCTTCCTTTTAACATAAAATACAATAAGTGACAGCCTTCCTTAGGGGAAAACATGGAACCCTCTAGAGAGAGCATGACCCTGGATTTTTATAGCTAGAGAACAAAAAGTTGCTAAGCAAAAGCATGGGTGTTTTCAAAAAGAAATTCAAAGGACTTCATTCTTTTCAGTCTCAGGGCACAAGGCAGAACCATTGCCTGCAAATGTGCATTAAGTACACTGCTTTCAAATTGGATAAATTATGCATTCTTCAAACTATTTCCAGTGCAGGTTTGTTGGAGTATTTGTAGTAAATAGCGCAGATTGTTTCCCTCCAATGTCATGCAGCCTGTAACCCCTGTGCTTGTTTTCATGGGATATGTATCTCTCTTTTTTTAGATTTTTAAAACTGATTTTCCAACACACATATACATAACACATGAAACAAAACAACACAAAACATAAAAAGAATAGCTTGTACTAAGTTGTCTAGAAAATTTCTGTAGAAAAGTTTCATTTATGCACCTAACCATTTTTGATAATACGTAAACACCTATGCATTCTTTCTATATTTTAAATACTTATAATAAATGTCATTGCAAATAAATTTCAATCTATTTATACAACCTTGACCATGTTTTTCAAAGATTTCTTCTTTTTATCTTGCATTAACAAAGTTAATTTATCTATTTCTGCCATTTCCATAAGTTTATATATTGTTTCTTCTTTTGATGGAATTTCTTCTTTTTCCCAATATTTTGCATACAGAATTCTAGCAGTTGTTATAACATGTATAATCATATATAAATCTGGTCTTTTGAACCTTTCTGGTATTATATTCAGTAACAATAATTCTGGTACAAATGAAATACTTGTCTCTAACATTTTCGGAAGTATCTCATGAATCCACGCCTAATATTTCTTACTTTTTCCACATCACCACCACATATGAAAAAGAGCCAATTTTTTTTACACTTCCAACAGTCATTTGATGTATTTGGATAAAATTTTGCTAGATTTTCTGGTGTCGTATGCCATCTAGAAAACATTTTATATATATTTTCTTTGTATGAAATGACTTTAGTATACTTAATATTTGTTTTCCATACCCTAGGCCATTGAAGTAGTTCAATGTGATGACCTATATTTTCTGCCCATCTTATCACTGATTATTTTACTACTTTATCTTGCATCTTTTCATCTATTAATAACCCATAAAACTTCTTTATAAACGTTTCATCAACAGATAAATGAATCTTATCCAGGTCTAAAGGTTTTTTCATAAAAATCAGTTTGTCTAGCAATATCTAGCAATATTTTATAATACTTGTATTTGTATTTTTTTCCAAATGCAAAGAAACACCTATGAACTTCTTTTAGAAATTAATAGAAGTGGAATTCCCATAATTAATACCAGGGAGCAGTTTGCACCAGCCCAATGGATTCATAGGAGTTACAAAACTTCATTGGGCAACAAACATTTTTGGCAGCCAATTGGGAGGTGAGGCTGGGTGGCTATTAGGGTTGCCAGGTCTTACCTTGATGCCGGCAGGAGGTGCAGGTGTCCCAGTCCTTCTCTGGGTTCCCTTCAGTGCACACACCATGATGACGTCACCTAGAAGTGATGTCATCGTGCATGGCACATTGCAGGGGACACTCTACCATCTAAGGAAAAACTCTATGTTTTTTCCTTAAACAATTGACCATCCCCCCCCATGTGCCTGCACAATGGGTTCACCTCCGGGTGACATCATTGCGTTGGGCGCATTACCACTGGGTGCTTTGGGGGCAGGGTTATCCCCACCGGCCAAATCCAGGCTGGTTGATCTGGAGGCCCAGAAATGGGCAAACCCCTGCCCCTGTTGGTGGAATAGTAGCCCTAGCGGCTATACATTTGAGACATACCTCTTTCAAGCAAACTTTTCCAGCTGACTGCTGCCCACCCACCCATCCTTTTAGATGTCATGGGACTAGCCAGTCGCCCATGAGGCCAAGCAGGAATTTTGGGGGGGTTCCCCAAATTGGCATCTGGGGGTACCTTTTTTCACCTGCTTCATGATGTCAGGATGACAATGTTTTTTCTTTAAATAGACTGGTCAGTGATTGTGTAGATGAAAGATAAGAAACAAGAAGATTGTGAAAACGCTAGTATAATATAAATGTAATGAACAATAAATAACACAGTAAGTACAAAGATGTCAGCAAAAGTCCACAGTAATTCAAAGCAAGTGACGAGGTTCTCCAGAATAAAATCTTGTTTTATCAGAAGCCTTCATCCAAACTGGAATATTTGTTGAGTTGCATGATGCTTACAAAACAGGGCATAAGAATCAATTCTACATCAGTATCTAGTACTACAATTCAGTGGTAACAAAACATGTTGAATATGCTAAACCAGTGTGGAGTTCATAATTAGCCTGTGTTATTTATTGTTCATTGCATTTATATCTACAACAATAATACCACAATACACAACCTTTATTGGCATACAAGCATTTATATTATACTAGCATTTTCACAAACTTCTTGTTTCTTACCTTTAATGTTCCTTGGGATTGTGGTTCTATTGGTATCTCTCAGTGATTGTGTATGCCATAGCCGGTTTTGGCAGGGATCAGGCTGGTTGATCTCATGAGGCAGGGATTATTGGCAAGTATTCTGAGGCATCTGATGTGGTGGAAGGAGTATCTGGAACAGCAAATCACTGGCTGTGTGGTGGGTACAGTGGGGAAGAAGCAGCCCTTGGTCCTGAGCAACAGCTTTCCAAACCTGGTAGTGGATGTGTTGTGCATCAGATGAGGGGAAAGGGGCTAGACACATCTTGTCACATTGTGTGCAGATGATGATAAACAAAGCTAGCAGGAGATACTGGTTGTGTTTGGAGTCAGGGTGAGTCAGCCGGAAATATTACACAGATCAATTTAACTAAATAAACCAGTTAAAATCAAGCTGTTGTTTTGTGTTTTCTTTGGATGGGTGCCTGGAGCAACAGAGAGGCTATCCATTCATCCCTGCAATGTAATCCTGCCCCCATTTCATAAGAACATAAGAAGAGCATTGCTGAATCAGACAAAAGCTCCATCTAGTCCACTATCTTGATTCCCACAGCAGCTGAACAGATGCCTCGGAAGGTCACCTTCCGCTGTTGCTTCCTACAAATGGCATTCAGAGTTACACATTCTCTGAACATGAAGATCCCATTCAGCCATCATGGCTAATAGCCATAGATGGGCCTATCATCCATGACTGCCTCTAATTGACTCTTAAAGCCATCTAAACTAGTGGTCCAGGTCTATCACCAAATTCTACGGCAGCAATTTCCACCAGTTGATTACATGTTATCTGAAAAGGTACTTTTTTCTTCTTTTTTCTTTTGTCCCTCCAGATTTTTTAAAAAACTTCAATGAGCCAGATATATGCTAATTAAACAGGAAACCACACTGTGTATGAAACAAGAATATGGATGCTAATTCAGAGATTATGTATTGACAGCTATGTGATACATCCTGGGCAGGCAATGGCATTCTTCAGAAAGGTAGAAATATCAGTAGAAACAAATGGAAAGTTTTTACACATGTCTAGAGTTAGTCAGCACCAAGGCCTCATCAGCAATTGGTGCATTCGGTGAGAAAACATATACTGTAAACAATACATGCAGATCACCAGGCATCATTAAATCAAATGCTGCAAAAGCTTGGAATAGCTATCATTCCTATTGCATTTTTTTTTTTTTAGAATATAGTATGTCTAGGGATTCTGGAGTGTAATGAAAAGTAGCACTGAAGTGGCAATTGAAAATCACCCTCACTTAGCACCTGACTTTGTGAAGTCCATCACACGCTTTTGTCATTGAACGTCAGACATAACTGGAAGTCTCAGTGCAGAGATGGAGCAGAGAAAGTCTATCATTTCATTTACCTGTGCTAAATGTTGCAGTGATATGTCCCTTTAAGTCCTTTGATTCACTTTGATAAGCATATCAATTTTGCTGCATTATTTTTCTTCCCCAAACATGTCCATCAAATTAGATGTGTACCAAACCGAAGTGTCATAAATCTTGTTACCTAGGTGTGAAAATAAAAATGCTAACTCAATTTTGAAAATATGAGCAAAGTCTTGATTTACATCAGCTGTCACCAAACCAGTTGCTCTACTGAACAATGATCAACTTCATCCTATTTCATCTAGATGACTAATAAGTGTATAACAGGTAAATTAATAATAATGGATATGTCCAAATTTCCAGTATTTTTGCACTTACAACACAATATAACCATGGTGACCAAGTCCTGTGAGGAAAGGCTGAGTGACTTGGGAATGTTTAGTCTGGAGAAGAGGAGGCTGAGGGAGGACATGATTGCTCTCTTTAAGTATTTGAAGGGCAGGGCAGGGAACTGTTCCTGTTGGCAGCAGAGGACAGGACTTGCAGTAATGGGTTTAAATTAATAATGGGTTTAAATTAAGGGTGGGAAGGTACCGGCTGGATATTAGGAAAAACTTTTTCACAGTAAGAGTTGTGCAACAGTGGAATCAGCTGCCTAAGGAGGTGGTGAGCTTCCCCTCACTGGCAGTCTTTAAGCAGCGGCTGGACAAACACTTGTCAGGGATGCTCTAGGCTGATCCTGCATTGAGCAGGGGGTTGGACTAGATGACCTGTATGGCCCCTTCCAACTCTGTGATTCTATGATTCTGTGATGTAATTAATTTGTTGCAGGGGTGTTAAGAAAGGTGTCAGATGGATGTGGAGTATTCTGTGTACCCTTAACTGAAATAACTGCATGTGAGTGAAAATGTGTGTAACTTGAGAGTGTGATCATATACATGACTTATACTACCTGCTGGGTTGGGATACAAATACTCTTCAGTCCCCTTTTATTACTGTATAGTCTTGTGTAGGAAATCGGTTACAGCAGAACTTGCTTACATCAATGTTAGTACTATCATCACAAAGGGGAAATCTGGACACAACAGGAATCATGCCAGGGAGGAGTGGCAGTTAGTAAGAAAGGGGGATGTGTAAACTTGGATTTTTTTGTTTCTTTTAATTTTTGTCTATGACCTGGCAGACCATTTTTGTCCTACCTGTCTCTTTGGCAAATGTTAAATTTGTTTTTAGTTTTATGCCATTGTTATGTTATTATGGTATTCTATGCCATTTGTATGCTGTTTATATACAACTGATGCAAAAATAAGTATTGATGTTTCTATTGAATGCCATTAGTATAGTCGGGGGGGGGGGGTGATTTTAGGTTTTCCTTCAAGCAGGCAAACCCATTAAAGAAACCTTTGAATCAATCTCATATCTTAATGAAATAATGCTAAAGCTAGATACCTTGTCAGAAGTGTACGCTTATTTAGAGACTGATCCTATCCTTGATGTTGGTAAAACCACCCAAAAGGTGGCATGTTTAAATACTCCACTGGAGTCAATGGATTGTTCAAAATGACTGCAGGAGAAGCCTTATCTCAGTATTAGAATCCCATCTTATAGCAAAATTCTGGGCAACATTCTCTGAGTTCCAGTTTAGATCTTTAGCTTACTATGATGTATTCTGAATCAATAAGCTTCAGTGGATTTAGTTTCCTTTAGGATTTCACTGACCAAAGCATACCTGTGTGATCTTACAATGTAGCAGTCTTAAAAAAAACCCCAAAAATGTAGTGACCTTGGTAAATGCACAAGTTTGTCTTCCTTAAGCTTTTGGAAAGCTTAAATAGTCCATGGAAATGCATATGTCAAGGTCACTAAATTGCAAAATCCCATAGGTGTGTTCCTATGCACTGGTGGGAGGGTATTCCAAAGTGTCTGTGATTTCTGCAGATGCTAGAGAAAAATTATTTTTAAACAGCGATGGGACAGAAGGGCTGGTGGTCTGCTCTGTTGAAGTTTGTGACCTCAAAGAGAAGATCTTTTGACTGAATTCCATGAGAAGAGACAGAACTCTAAGTGGGATGCAGCTACAGTAATATGTTCATCCCTAATTTTTACTAAAGGTGAGGCAAACTTCACCAATTTGGGCAGTCACCTTGCAGTGACTGGCCTCTTTTCTCTGAGGCTGGGGACAGGGGGTGGCTCTTGGGGGAGAATTATCTCAGCGACACACAGTAGAATGTGGTGTGCCACAGGGAGCAACCCCCCCCCCCCATGTTATTTAATATCTATATGCGCTCCTTCACCAAGATTATTCGGAGGTATGGGCTGGGTTATCACCAATATGCGGATGACATCCAGCTGTACCTGCTGATGGATGGCCACCTGTACTCTGTCCAAGAAAAAATTGGATAGGGCATTACAAGCTATAGCTGGATGGTTGTGACAGAGCAGGCTTAAACTGAACTCATTGAAGACAGAGTTCCTGCACCTGGGTTGCAGGGGACTGGGATTGGGAATCAGGCTTCCAACCTTCGATGGGGCACCATTGGGCCTGATGTTGAGGGTAAAGAGCCTGGGAATGTTCCTGGATGCTGACTATGGAGGCCCAGGTCACTGCCACTGCTAGGTCTACCTTCTTCCATCTGAGGTGGATCATGCAGTTGGTCCCATATCTTAACCCCTATGACCTAGCTACCCATGCAGTGGTCACTTCCAGGATGGATTATTATAACTCTATACATGGGACTGCCCTTGACCCTGCTCTGGAAACTGCAGCTGGTATAGAATATGGCAACACTAGTGTTGACTTCATTGTCTTTGTGGACACATATTCACCTGGTGCTGCAGGAACTACACTGACTGCCTGTTGAGTACTAGCTCCAGTTCAAGTTGCTGGTACTTACCTTTAAAGCCCTATATGGCCAGGTGCCAGTATATCTTTGGGATCACCTCTCCCCATATGAGCCCTGTAAGAACTTACAATCTATTAATCAGTCCTGGTAGTTCCTGGCCCCAGGGATGTCCAACTTGACTCAACAAGAGCCAGGGCTTTTTCAGCTCTGATCCCCACCCTGGTGGAATGAGCTCCCTTTAGAAATCAGGGCCCTGCAGGACTCATTATAGTTCCACAGGGCGTGCAAGACAGAGCTCTTCTCCCAGGCTTTTAGTTGAGGCAGTGGGCACCCACCTCCTAATTGGCCTCCTCTCCAGTGACCTCAGATGTGAATGGCCACCTGGGAACCAACTGTTTCTTGCTAAGATCTGTTGAGTCACCATTCTTCTTATATTGATTGCTGTTTTAGGTAGATTTTTAGATACATTTTAACTGTCAATTTGCAGGGAGGGTGGGATCCAAACCTAATAGAAAAATAAATAAATACTTTATAATTTCTCTTCGATAGCAATTTCCAGCAATTTTGTGGGTGAAAATGTTCTTCTATTTGTATATATTGCTCTCAGTTTTCCTTGATCTCTTTGTTCTCATGCAATGACATCTGACTGAGTATGTCATATCATGATGTTGTCCATTTCTTACATGAGCTCTGCTTGGGTAGAATCACTCATGTGAATGGTGAGGTGACCAACCCTGGAGGCAGAAGGGTAGGGCAGAGAATGAAATGGTGTTGAAGCAGAATTAGGTGCACCCTAACAAATACCAACAAGACAATGATACAACCCAAGATTAAATACAATGGTCACATAATAACTAGAACTAAATGTGTAAACAAACTCATCAATAGTTTTAAAATCAATCATACAGTCCTAAATTCCTCCAGTCAGCAGCAGCCATTAGGGGATGCTATGGAACAAAGCCAGATTGGGAAAATGTAAATATCTTACAGTCCAGTCCAAATTTAGCACTTTAAAGCATCATTAATTTCAGTGTAAGAGTTAAATGCGTACTTAAATCCCTCCCATTAAAATTAATGAACTCTGAAAAAAATGTTTAGCTCTGGCTAGATCATTTCCTAAGTGGCTTATCTTTTATTTTTTTACTGGAATTTCTAATTTCTTGCCAAAATCTGAAACTGAAGAATATTTGGTACAACTCTAATTTTTATTATACATTACAATGGGTATGTCCTCTCTTTGTGATGCAAAATAATTTCTGTCTGAAGGGAGTTGTCAGCATCTTCAAATCACAAGAGGTTCAGTCCTTTCTTATCAGGAAGAACAATGAGATTTGAATCCTTTGAAGGAAGCTCTTCATACAGCAAGAAAACACTGGGAAACATTGCTTAACTGTTATGCAAGACCACTGGGGAAAACAGACTTCTGTATACCCTTTCAACAATCCCACAGACTGCTAAGAAGCTCAGAAAAGAAAAAGAGAGAAAGAGAACCTAGAAGACAAGGTGAATGAGCTGTAGCCTTTGACACCACACATTTTGAATTTACCCAGATAAGACATAAAGGAGACTTTTACATATTATGTCTTGCTGCACCAAAATGACTATAATCCTTTCATTGCTCATCTTCCTATTAAGGGCTTGCCAAATATAGACAGTCTGTCCCTCCAGTCTTTAAAAGTGAGATGCAGCACCTTACATTTACTTCTCATACAGAAACAAAAGTTGCCTCTTGCTTATTATTGTCAAAACCTAAACGGTTAATTATTGAGGCAGCAATTTGCCTACCACTGGATTTCACATAACATAACATAACAGAGAAACAACAACAACAACAACATAATAGAGAAAGTAGAATAACCCCCCAAAACTATCACTGTAAGTAAAAAAAAAATGTCAGTTACTAAAAAGGATTTCTAGGTATTTTAAGATCCCCCCTCCATTTCTTCTTTCTGCAGTGCTTTCATTCGATACCCCTAATCCTTTAAGGCATGACGTCTCTCCCAAACAGTGGAGTGAGTTCATCCTTTTTATGATACTGCAGAACTTACTTGACATTTAGTTTGATTAATGTCTGGCAGTATTGAGAGAGGATGTTCCAGTGGGACTGCCCAGAGGTAATCACAGGAACGAGGATCTATGTTGCCCTATTTTAGCTGAGCTGTCAGTACAGGAATCCCCCAGTGATTATAGCACTTAGGTTGTGATCTAGCTAAACTGTTTGTGTAACTGTTTGTGTCAGAGAACCCTTAGCTGCTAGAGGTTTTTAAAAAGCAATTCCAATGCAGCTTTTTATACTATTGAAGACACCAGCCATTGTCCAGTTGAAACACAGGTTTTGATAATTAATACTTAGACACAAAGGCATAGAAGACAATCCCTTTGATGTGATCACTACCTTGGGAATATATCTGTGGTAAAATGACAAAGCCAGTCAATAAGCAACTGAGCTTTTGTAACAACCCATTTAGAATCACCTTTTTGAAAAAAGATGCTTGTGATGGCAGGTTATTTTGGGGGTACAGGTATTTTTTCTCCATTTGTCATGTTAATTAATCTTTATTTGCTATCGTGATTTTGGTTTTCTGTGCAAGTATTTGCATACACTTTCTGCATCCTGTGTATGTCAGGGGCTGTGCATACAGCCATATAAGAACCTTCTGCGTCTCTCAATCTCTCTGTTTCTCCTCTGCGGGCTTATGGTTTAATAACTGTTCATTACATTGTAGAATATACTACTTGTATAATGAAACATCCACATGCACATTACATGTGCCTTAAGATGTCCTAGTTATTTTATGTGACTAGGAAGGATCTACAATGATATATATACACAACAAATCTATGTACTTATTTTACTTGATTTTCCAATTTGTACCTGGGGCCACATTTCTGATTATGGAGAAGGAGTGTGGCCTAAGGAAAGCTTTTAGCTGGCCTTGAGCTGGAATCAGTGAGCCAAGGGGCAGGTCTCCACAGCAGCCAGTCAGCTTCTCTGGAGCCAGCCAGTTGGCTTCTCTGGTGCCAGCATGGGAGGGGCAGATGTCCAGGAGGATTTGGAGTACAAAGGCTTTTCTCTGGGCTGCCCCTTCCCAATTTACTCAAGCTGCTGCTGGGGTCTCAGCCTCATTTGGTGCTGGCTCTCCCTTCCAACCTCCCTCGGATATATGGTCTTGCTCTGGTTGTGTTGTGGTAAAGTCATTACTAATGGCATTCTTGTCACAGCTTGGGTAGGCAGTTTGGGCATTGGGCTTGATCCATGGCAGGGGGAGACTGTACCTGCATGTCTGCCTCCATCCTTTTGGAGATTCTCTTAAGGGGTCTTGGGGGTGGAACAATACAGCAGCATACCCAGCTGAGAGGCTCTCAGCTGCCTCTTACCCCCAGGTGGCAAGGGAACCATACAGTGGCTTGAGGTCATGTGGGATCCCATGGCTTGCCACTCCAGGTTTGCTCCCACAGTGGGCAAGCTGAGGGAATGAGGTTTTATCGAGTGACAGGCAGGTCACCCAATGCTGGATGCATCCCTGTGCTGCACCAGTGCTCCTACAGTTGTATTCGATAAAAGCTGTGATCTATTTTTTTTCTTTGGTCATGTCTTTGGTGTTATTCTTCTTCCTCTCCCTCCCTCCCTCCCCTGCCCTTAGGACTGCAAGGCAATGTTTGGAAATGTATTTGTACAAATCTAATGAACTTTTGTATTATTGTGTCCTTGGTGGTATTAATGTGTAGGAAAAGTGGTAATCCAGCCTCAGCTCCCCTGTGGTGTTGCCACAACTCAAACTAACTTGTCAGGTCTATAGAGCTGAAGTAAGAGAAAACTGTCTGGCAAATTTAACTGGAAAATAATTGTTTTCTACATGGATGGAATTGCTTGATAATCTTTTGCAAGGTCTGAAAGGAATGTGATGCTAAATGTCACTAAGCTGGCTCCAAACAGCATCCCCCCCCCCCAAGTGCTCTTTTGCTACTGCTAGATCACAGTATTAATGTGATCTATGACTAATTCTCTGGTTTCAGAGAGATGTGAAAATAATTACATGTTATGCCTGAGATACTAAGCAGTGAAACATACAGTCTTGGAGTTCTGCAAAGCAGGTCAATTTTTAGTTTGCATCTTTTCTCTTTGCTGTGTGCAGCCTGCTTGAGAAAGCAGTGATTGGAGAACAAGAGGCATTGTGACAACAGCCAGGGAGCTTGAACATTAGGCAGTTTACACTTCCCTATGGATAGGCTAAAGAGAAAGCAAATGAACACCCTCTGGGGAAAAATGGATAAAGGAATATTTTAAAGAGTTAGTTGCTTTTTAAGCACAGAATTCTTTCAGAACTTTTACTGAACAGTCCCAATGAAATGAATGGTGTCCATCCAACCATCTATCCATCCATCTAATCTGAGCTTCAAGAAGCCATGCAATAGCAAAATAGTTCAGAGATGTGAAGAATACTTGAAGAAACATTGTTACATACATAATTTCTTCACCAGGCTCTGTCTCCCAATGGAACAGGTTTGACAGAAAGAATCTACTTTAATATTTTCTGTAGGTCTCAGATAGTAATATATGCCCCTCCTAAGAAACATGCAACCTTGTCAAAGTTCTTTTTGCTTTTTTGAAAGCACCATAGATATTTCTCCCAAACAGGAACATTAAGTAATATGTAGAAATGTCACTTTAGTTAATTATTCCTAGATCATGTTAAATTTTTGCCCATTTTTTAGAGAGTTGTTACATTTAGCCCAATATATTTAATAGGATATCCTGGTGAGAAAAAAGTAGTCCCTGTACAGTTTAAAGAGCAATCTATGTTAATGTTTTCTTTCTGTGATCAAAAACATGGATGGGCAAAGCCTCTTCATAATAAAATTTTGTATACTAGAAATCATAATTAGATTTTGTTTGCTTTCTCCACATTTTTTCAAATGTTGCATCTGAGCGGGCTTCTTTAGTTTGCCCTGGCAGAATATTGTGGCAACTGTGCAGCAATTCGACTATGGTCCTTTCCACACTTGGATCTCATCCCTGGTTTTATCAAGAGTTCAACTCATGATACAATACATTGCATTTATACCTGTTTATAACAGCATTTGTTTATCCTGGGATAAGTATGAGATGAAACTGGGGTGACCTCAATGTATTGAGGAAACAAAAAATACCCTGAGAATTATAGGGTGGACTCAAGTGTAGTGTAGAATGTAAGTTTGGGGACAGGGCTGAACCAGGATTTAAGGTCTAGTGCAGAATCACCCTGTGCATCCCTTCTTATATGTAGATATGGTTTGTCCATTAAAATCAATGGAATTAATCAATGTATGCTCATAAACTCTGCTTGTATATCTGAATACCCATAAACTTGAAATCTGGATTTGATTAAGAGGTTTTAACTAATCAATGGATGGTAGCCCTCATTGCCATCAAGTTTCAATTTTGTTGTGTTTTCTCTCTTTGCCTTCATCTTGACACCATATCAGGGTGCTCTCTGATGCCCAGAAAAACAAGTTTTGGATCATCCACAATACAAAGGCAGAACATAGGGCCAGTGAAGATGGAGCATTATTGAGTGTAATTCCATATGGCATCACACTCATTGAGGACAAGGAAGCCTCAGAGAGAAACCATACACTCCCTCAGCCTATTCCCAAATAATTAATTAGGACTTCTCAGTAATTATTCAAGATATATTTAGATATGAATGATCCTGCTTCATTTCTGAGGACAAAAACCTAGTTTCTCATTAGTATTTTTAATTAAAAGTTTCTTTTTTCAAACTCACCCCATGTAGGGTTGCCAGGTCTTACCTGGCTGCTGGCAGAGGCCTCCAGCCCAGGTTCCTGGATCTTCTGGTACACAGCCTTGACATCACCCAGAGGTGACATTATGCATATTATCATACAGGGGATGCTCTAGCATTTGCCCCAAAACTCTATAGTCACCAGCTGGCCAACAGTGGATTGGGGGCCCTGAAATGGGGAAACCTGCATACCCATCAGGGTGATGGCAATCCTAACCCAATGCTATCTGGCTGGAAGACACCCATTCATCAGGATTCATGGGCCTCTTCTCATTTCCAGTGGTTTGGCTGTTGAGAAAGGCAATCTAATTTGTGGACAACTGCCTTGGGAACATGGGTCAGGATTGAAAATTCTTATTCCTGGTGGGTCTAAACCTCTTACATATTGAAATGATTAAAGAAAAGAGGGGCAACACTGATGTCATGCCCACCAGTGATCCCTGGATCAAAATGCTAGTGTCATCACAAAATTTAATAGTAGTAAATTCCATAGGTAAGGTATCCTTTCTACTATTTGCTTTAAACCTGTGCCAAATTTGCCATGGTCAAATTCATCATTTTGCAGCAGTGTAATTGTTCCTGCTAAACATTTCATTCAGAATATATCTTGCAGAGTTAGCTTCTTCTGTTAAGGTAGTGGGACTATTTCCCTTTGATGCCTGGGTAAGTTAAACCCCGGATTTTTCTATTTTTAAAATTTCTAAATAAAGAGTGCCACATATTCATACAACATTGATCCCACTGAACATCAGTACTGTGTGTTCAAAAGAGTAGTTGTTCAAAAGAGCAATGTATTGCCAAATTGTAATAAAGAAAATACATAGCTTATCTGTTCAAATTTCTTATCTTTAATTATTTGCCCCGGCATCCCCCAAATGAAGATTTGAGACACCAAGGAAAAAGTTCTACTTGTTTATTTATTTCACTGGTTTTGAGGACAGGCTGCACCGGGCTTTAATTACCTTTCATTATTTGACCCGGTACCTCCCAAATGAAGACTCAAGACATGAAGGGTGGGCTCAACTTGTTTATTTACTTCACTGATTTTGAGAGTGGGCTGCACCAGGGATCCACATGGACTGCCTTTTGGACAGTTCCACCCTGGCTCCAAATTTGGCTGCCATTTCCACTGGCCTTGCTTAGAGAGGTGGCCAGCTTTCCTGATATGCTGCAAGGTTGCTTCCAAGCTTGAAAAATTTTGCTCAGCTCTAAGGGCACAGCTCACCCTGCTGCAAAGCATGTGATGGCCTGTTCTAGACATGCCTTCCACCATGTATCTAAAGCAACTTGTCCTATCCCTGTCAACTAGTTGTGGCCTAACCAGTTAAAAAAACAGGTCTATTTAATGGAAAACCAATTCCCAAGAACCCCTCCCCACAATTCCTGTTTGTCCCTGTATTAGTGACCAGCTAATCACTTGTTACTCGAAGGGAGTGTGGGTGGGTCAGCTATAGTGAGAAGGCTAAAGTGAGAGACAGCAGCAGGGCAAAATGGCCAGCTCCTTTCCTATGATAGGGTGCTCAGTTTGCTCTGCAGCAAGATGGAGGCTGGGACAAATCAACTCACAGTATAATCTGCTGTGAATCTCACTTACATACAAACATTATTTCTATTGCCTTCCTCTGCAACATGTGCAAAGCACTTTGCAGATAAATAGAAAACACACCATCACACATCAGTAGCAGCACAAAAACTCTGTCTGCAAATAGATGACGCAGAATGAAGCCAACCACTCCAAGCCATTGTCTGTCTGGACAGTACAATGGACTGCCTTCTCTGCTAGCCCAGGGTCTGAGAAGATCTTCTTCAGAGTCCATAGAGCCTGAACGTGGCCACAGGCAACTAGTTCTTTGGCTCATGCTTCTATCAAGCTCTGGGCTTCAAACACCTGGGCAAAGGAAGGGGGAAATGCTCAGCCGTTCTTGCTTAGCTGGCCCAGATTTCCAGTTCCTTCCCTTTGCAGAGTTATGTAACAGAATCACATGCAGCTTCAGATCTTTTCCCTTCTGCAGGGTGACAAGAACAGGAGGGTAACTAAGTTGCTTCCAAATATATACTTTATGTCTTAAAAAACTGAAAAAGGCAAGTGTTCCATGTAAGACCTTTCCTTTTATGCAAGCAGATGGATGTGGCAGGTTTCATTCCCTAAATATTTTTGCAGTTCTCCTACAAAATGGCCTGAGATGAACTGATTTGTACCTTTTAAGCAGTAACTCCTAAATGTGTGCCTGCCAGACACTTTAAAATAATTTAGGGAGTTTGTTCATCATAACCATCTCTTCATATGCACATATTTTTTGTGTGTGTTTGCTATGTAAATCTGTATTGATTTTCAGGAAAAGGGTCTGTCAATTTGACTGACTTCTAGAAAGCCAAATTCTGGACTACCTGTTTGTAAACAGAAGGGCACCCACCAAGTTTCGCCAAATCTGGGGCCTCGTTACACATTACACATGGTTTCTGTCAATTTGTTTCTCTTTTTTGTTGTTTTGTAAGCTAGATGGAGAGAAAAGAAGTGTCACATTATATTTGCATACTCATATGAAGAGGCTGAAAAGAGCAGTAAGGCTATCCTCCCTATTGTCTCATTGGTAAGGGTTTCCCCCCTTAAAGTCAAAGCTGGCATGGCAACTCCATTTCTGCTATAGTTGCCAAGCTGCTGGTCAAGAGTTTTCGTTAGAAAAGCTCGAGATCAGGGTGGGTGCATCGCCCAATAGGAAATGAAGGCGGTCTGGAGTTTGACACCTGTCATGTTTCTCAGTATCACAACCGCTTGCTAGTTTGATTGAATGAAAATTAATTAATAAAGTGGCCCTTGTTTTGAATCCAAATTGGTGTCTGTCTCTTTTTTGCCGTATAGGGGGGCAAAGAGAAATGACATACATATATATTTGAAAAAAAATAAATACTTTTCTTTTTACAGAAAAGAGGCAAAGGGGCTCATGGCAATTAAATACCACAGTAGAAAGTCTCCTCTGTGCCTCTAACTACAATATAAACTGCTGGTAATTAGAGGGTAGTTAAAATGATGGCACCATCTGCTGGCTCACATTCAGTTGCAGACCAAGCATGGGTAGGTTACTTCTGATCCCTCATTACTTCTTATGAACACAAGGCTAGATGTAGCAACAGGAGCAGCTGCACAGCTAGAAAGGATAAGGCAGACAGGAGGGTTGGGTAACGTGCAGTGAGGACCCTGTTTCGTTGATCTAAAGCTATACAATCAGCAAACCAACTTAAGACTACTATACCATTGTCACTTGGGAGGTGTTATTTCTCCTTGTGAGTGTTTTAAAATAGTACACAATATAAGGAGGTAGTACAAGCCATGCCAGCCACCCACCTTGTGAATTGCAGCATCTGTTCCATTCTATAAATTATCAAAAAAGTATCTAGTTAGATAGAGAATTAAAATTGCCACTATTGTCCCAAAGTGTCTCAGCACGGCCTTCAGTAATTGAGATAAGATTAAAAGTAAAGGAACCTTGCATAATATACTGGAAGAGCCTAGGGGGGAAGTACACCCACTACAAAATGGAAATTTTGCCAGCCCTGCTTAATGTATCTCTCCTCCTCTTTGGAGGCTGGCATGATATGGCATGCAATCATCCATCCATTTGCTAACCATAATTAACCCTCCTATCATTGCTTCCCAAGGGTACCAAGCCATTACACTTATCATTCCACAACAGGACTAATACATATTTATTGCATTCCAAAACCCCCACTTCAATTAATAGCAATGATGTGCAGCAAATGTATTCCTTAGGCAGGTTTTATTGCGTTAACATCCCTTAATATGGGAGCTTCATCATGTACTACAATTCACGCTCATCGGTGTCACCCAGTATATTTAGCAAAGTGCAGTCATTTTTAACAAATCTCATAGCAATTACACATACATAAGAATACTTCAATAAAACGGCTAGGCTCATTCACTTTTTAGTGTATCTTTCCCATATAGCTTCTGTCCAAACTGTGTGTAGATTTTTTTGTTTGTTTGCCTATGGACAATTTTGAGAGGCTAGGATGAAAAACATCATTTCATTCTTCTGTCAAATATTCCTTCACTTTAGGCATTTTACTGTACTGATTTCTTTTTCAACTGAGAGGGAGAAAATAGAGCTGGTGGGCCAAGCTGTTAACAGTTACTCACCCACCGGCAAGTAATAATTTTCATTTCCTGTGCTTCATCTGTGCCAATGTGGAAATAATCAATAACAGCAACAGCTGCGTGTCCTGTTGTTTTAAGCACACTGTACGCTGGTCAGAGAAGAGCTGGTGAGATCTATGAAATCTTGGTTGCATGGGAAAATGGCATGTTACTGTTACTGCTCATAACATCTGAATACCCCCAGCATTCACTAAATAGAGATTGTTTTAGTCAGATAGTTTGATAATATTGAGATTTTGTCATGAACTCAATAGGTAGCTTTAGGCAATCAACTCATTCACAGTCTATCAGTGCTATCTTGGGGGTGGGGAAAGCATTTAGGGAACTGAGTAGCCACTATGCCAGCATATCTTCTGAGATATGCTGGTGTAACAGAGATACGATGGCTCAAGGCCCTGGGGCCACTGTAACAGTGATGAGAGCTGGTGTGGAGCCACCACTGCCCTCCTGCCAAACTGCCACCAGAGAAAAATCCCTGCACTAGCAGGAAAGGGGGCAAGCCAAGAAGCACAGCCAGTTTAGTTGGTTCCCTAATCCATTTCAGCCTGGGAACCCAGCCTAGCACTGCTGGAAAGTTATGCCATGAAGATGTCTTGGTGGTTGTAGCTAGTCTAAATGTTCAGGCTACAGAAGTGGTGTTGGTTGTGGTGGACCTGCAGCTGTTCTGGAAGGGGAAGCTCATTAGAGGTACAGATTGCATTAGAGAGCATCCCTGAACCCCAGGGCCCATGACCAATGCTCCTGTGGACTGGGCCATGTTGCCTTCTACCATCCAGAAGAGGTGTGCCCCAGAGGTGCCCTATTGCTGCTCCATATCCATATTATGGCTGACAGGGGGTGGGGATGCATCCCACAGTCTGGTTGTTCCCAAGGACATGCCATCTCACTCCCCTGTGGCATGTTGGCATGACTGCACCGGGCCCTATAGTCAGCAATGCCCAAAGCCAGCCTAACTGTATCAAAGTGGAGAAGGTACTGCTGAATGGACTAGTGGTGGAGCATGCCTGTGTGGTCCTCACCACTGCCAGGGGAAGCTCCCCTACCACTCACTGCCATGCCTTCTGGAAAATGCTGAAAGAATGGGTCTCTGCCCTGGGCCATGCTCTTTCCCCCTATACTCACGGTTGCCATGCTGTCTAAAAGGAGCAGCATGGCGATTTCCAGCTTTAGTAGAAGTAGAGATGTGAAGGCCAGGGGGAACAATTCAAGGGAACCTTCCATCTATCCTTTCAATTTTCTAATGGAAAAATTGGAAAACTGGGGGAAGCACAGCAAAAAAAAAATCTATGAAATATTTTCTCATTTAGATGGAGTGAAATGCTTCTTACCACAAGGTTTTACTTATTAATGTTTTACTTATTAAAAATGTATAATATGAAAAAGTCCTTAAACCTTTCCAATTTCTCCAATGGAAAAACTAGGAAATTTGGGTGAGCACTGAAACTACCTCCCCCCCCCCCCCCCCATTTTAGAATGACTGAAATGAAAGGCAAGATTCTAATCAAAATGTGTAGTATAAAAATTTGAAATACGGCAATCTAAAGCATTGCAAGATGTATATCATAGACACATTTTCAAAGGCTTTTGTTTTAAAAGTTTTGGCAACAATGCTGTAACATGTTTCATGATAATACATCATTAAACAGCTGAATGTTGTCCATCTTACAAAGTTTAACTTAATATCCAAATTTGCTGTTAGTCATCCTTGTGGCTGCATGAGAGTGTTTCTGTCCAAATAATACCACTTAATTTGTTTATACAGAATATGTTTCCTATATCTTTTAGTTTTCCTACCTCTTAGATGAAAGAAAAAGTTAAAATATATGTGCTGTAGGAGCCTAGGATTTAGCAGTTTGCCACTGTTCTCAAATATTTGGTATACTTGCAAGTTTTCTTGTAAAAAAATGAAGACATTTATACTTTTCAATTCCAAAAATATGCCACATGATCCAATTTTATATGTTAACTAAATTGTAAATGGTGCATTTTACGTTGTTAAATCAGCAAAAGAACTTAAGATTTAATAGGAAAGTAAGTACTGCATGTATTTTATTTATTTATAACCCCAGTCTCCTCAATGGAGACCCAAAGCAGCTTACATTGTTTTCCTCTCCTCCATTTTATCCTCACAGCAAGAGAGTGTGTAACTGGCCCAAAGTTACCCAGCAAGCTTCCATAGCAGAGTGCAGATTCGAACCCAGGTTTCCTAGATCCTGTTCCAACACTTTAACCACTACACCTCTCTTAATTTTCTCCACAATTACCATTATTTCCCGGGGGGGAGGGGGGGTAACAGAAAAAAAGTTCTTCCTGTGGCTTCAAAATGTCCAGAAATTAAATCTCTAGCTAGAAGCAAACTAGAATGCTGAAAAATCAGGGTTTCATGTTGCATGTATAAAGGCTGCACATGCATGCAAAATACATGTGCTGCACCTTTAAAAAAAAACATGGCAGTGGCACATGTTGGGAACATTGTGGGTAGTGTGTGTGTTTCCATACATGGTTGGCATATTTCCTAGCACTCACAATGGTGACATCTGAAAAGAGCTTAATGCACTTATGTTGGTCAGAGGGACAGGACTGTCTATGGCTCCCTCAGGCCACATCTCAACACTGAGTTACACCAACTGATTTCAGTGACTGTAAGTACATGTAAGTGTGTACTGATTCAGAGGAGACTCAAGTTAACAGCTGCATAGGGTATGGAATGGCCTGAAACTGATTTTTTTTTGACATTGAGAAGGTGATTGTGATGCCTGGATATATTTATTTAACATTTTAATCTCCAACATGTCAGCCTGCATAGCTGTGCTGCCCCTTTACAAACACCATCATATAACAATGCAAGCAGTGACTGACAAAACTAATAAATTAAAAAGAAATGTACACCTGGGTATAATTAAATTAAACATGGGGAAAGTTGTAGATTAATGCCTGCAATCAAAGCATGAGCTTTAATCACCTCAACTGTCACTGTAATTTATGGGCAATCCTCTTCAACAATTTCTTTTACTTAAACTTTTAAGGGATGTATATGAAGAAGATTATACTACTGTACTGTTGGTAAGAATGGAGTGCATTCGGATCAATATCCGCTTGTTTTCCTTGAGCAACACCTAAACAAGGTTTAAACACTCTGTTGAGCTTTTCTGATAATTCAGGCATTCAAAGCCTATCACTACATGGGAGGAAAATCTCCAGCAAAGCTCTCAAAGTCCTCTGCATGGCCCAATTGGTCTCCATAATTTATTTGTTTGTTTGCAGACCACCTTCTTTACTGAAACTCAAAGGGGATTTTAAAAAATAAATAAATAAATAAAAGTGCATGTACAACACAAATATATAGAGATGTGTTCATATATGTGTGTGAAACATATTAATATAATATATAATATAGTATTATCTACTATAACAGTATATAGACAGCCAGTCTAACCAGTAATATAGTAAAGTTATACACGGATTTGAGCCACCCAGGCTCGAATCCCCACTCTGTCATGGAAGCTTGGTGGGTTGCCTCAGCCCAGTCACACACTCTCAGCCTAACCTACCCTCACAGGGTTATTGTGAAGATAAAATGAAGGAGAGGAGAACGATACAAGCTGCTTTGGATTTCCATGTTCATGAAGATATTTTTGTAAGAGGAATAGGGTCATCGTTTTAATGCCTCTGAAAATAAATATATGCAGTTTTGTTGCACTGTTAAATATTATTATTATTTACATATACTATTTCTTGCAAGATTTCTTGGTTGACACACCTTTATTCAAACACCTGTTTGACACATTTGCATTACATGTTTAGGTATATACATTATGAGTGAAGCAGTTCTGTGAAGCACTTGTAGAATGCTGATTTTAGGTATTTCGTTGAGACAAGGTATCTTGTGCTACATGTCATTCGTAAATAAGCACATTAGTATTTTTAGGCAGCAGTCCTCATAGCATTTTCCTGAAAGTAAACTTCACTGAATAAAAGGGGAATTACTTCTGAGTACAGCTGCTTAGGATTGATCCCATGGTTGTCATATATTTAGATGTATTCTGTTCCGTTAGTAAATATGTAAATAGTAAAGATGTCTAAATTTGTTGTTGTTTTTCAGTCACACAGTCAAGTCCGACTCGTTGTGACCCCATGGACCACATCACGCCAAGCTCTCCTGTCCTCCACCGCCTTCCGGAGCCTGCTCAACTCCATGCTCATCATATCAATATAAAACTTATCAATATATAAAACTTTTTAAAAAGAAATAAAACCTGAGGGCATGTTCACAATCAAGTCAATGTCTTTATTCTCTGTCTTATTGTAGAACATTTCCCATTTCAAGATATTCTCAAATCGTAGTTAATGATGATTTCAAAAGACACAACTATCTGGTTTGGAATATGAATGTTCATATACTGATGTAACATGAATCCAACACCATTTCCCAGAAAAGTTCTTAGCTCTATGTAAGATGTCATTAGTTTCCATAACATAAAACAAAAGCAATTGGCTTACACTAAAGCACATTCTAGGCATGTTCGGACACTTACAATATGTTGGTTTAAAATGCTCACAACCTCTGAGCTTTATTTTTTCAGGCATTCTCTAACGATACCCATAATTACTGACCTATCAAGCCAAAGGATTCAACACCTCTATTGACTTCTTCAATAAAATGTATACCTTTGTCCTTAAACCAGTTTCCTGTAACTGTCAAGAAATGCTATTTCCATGGAAACTTCCCAATTTGTAATTTACTGCTTCAGCTACAAATGCACAGTATAATAGTCTCAAGGTGGCATTCACATGCCAAAGTATAACAAGTCCATTATGCAGTAGAGTAGATGGTGTTACAGATGCTTAGTGTTGATAAAAGTCAGCTTTATCAGCTTCAGAAGCTCTCTCAAGTGGGTTAGTAGGGCAGCATGATAGACATCTGCTCTTGCCAGAAATTTAATCTACCAGGAACAAGTTGCTTGCTACACTGTTCACCATCCCCACCAAACTATGGATCTCCACCTCCAGATTTTATTATTTTCTTCCTAAACTACTCTGAAGGCTTTTTGTCCTAATCAACATGGATTCGGAGTAAACTTTGTTGTTGGAGTGACTTTGGTGGCAGCACTATATATAAATAAAGTCCTCCATAATAACCCTTTAAAGAAGAAATAATGACTGGTTTTGTTGGGACAACTGACATCCATAATTCCAAATGGATTATTAACCATATATGGTTTCTCATTAGTTTTGGATTTTTCAAGTGCTTTTCTTGACAATAATTCAAAATACATGAGCAATTTTTCTCATCTGGAGGTATTTATTTATTTATTCATTGTTTCAACTTATATACCTCCTTACCCCTGAATACACATGGCTCAGGGTGGTGAACAACATAATGATAAAAACATTCTCAGATGGCATTAAAATTTCAGATTCCAAGTTTTATCAGTGCCCCACAAGAAGGTGGAAATAGGGCTGGAAGAAAAAAGAAGAGGGGGAGGAGGAGCTTGTAGACTTTATGACCAATGTACTACCCATATGAAAAACATCCCACAGAAACAATGAAGAGGTAAATGAGGCAGAATGATTTGTGTTCTGAACAAGACTTGCCATACTTAACAGATTTCCAGGAGCTAAGGCACAACTTTAAACCATTCCAAGGAACCTTGTTATACAGTGAAATGTTACATCAATATAAGTCCATTCAACTGATTAAATAGATGTAAATATGGTTCAGTTTGTGGCATGCCTGGTTTGCAAACCACAAACATCACTAACTTTTAGATATCAAATGAACTGATTTGGTTTGTGAGGTTCATGATGCAGTGGAATGCCCCCAATGTGCTAGAGATACCAAACTCACAGGGGATTTGTAGCTGACTCTCCTCTGCCAGACCTCAACATTTGGCGAGGATTGTATTTACAGGGACTGAGTTATGGCTCCACAAAGAAGATGCACCCAGAAAAGTGCTTTCTGGGGAAATGACAGGCACAGGTTCAGGAGTGTATAGAACGGACCCTGTGCAAGCTAGAGACACTAAACTTGCAGGGGACATCCCCCAATCCTCCTCTACATGCCCTCCAAGTTCTAACCCCTGTTGCTTTGAAGTTTGGTAAACATTTAGATTGAGTGGATATAGTCTGTCTGTAAATGTATCCATTCACAAACTGCCACAAATCACTTGAAAGTTTGTGGAAAGTTCGTGTCTGTTGACCTGCCATGAACCTCAGTTCATGAACCATGAACCAACAAAATTCATCACAATTTAGTTCGTGAGCCAATTCATGCCTATCCCTAGTAACATTCAGTTACATACAAAGAACATTTTTTTTGCTTATAATTAAATAAACTGGTAAGAAAGCTTTGAATATAAAATGAGTATTTAACTATGTTAACAGCTGAACTTTTGATGGCTTTCCTCTGCTTAGGGCAGAGGGCATCAAAACCAGCTGAGGAACAGTAACTTGTAGTAGGCTGCTTGGGTGGAATCCTGGAACCTGATCAATATCAGCCAAAACAAATAGATGCATGCATGTCAACACTGCAAGGGTTTCATAGTCACCTATGGCTGTAGATCTGGAAGAAAACAAAAAAGTCCACTGGCCATGATGGCAAAGATAAATAAGAAGGATTAGATGATTTGATCAGAAGCCTGGATAGAGGGCTGGTGATTCCTGTAATCCCCTTCTATTAATTCATAACAACAGAAAGGGTAAAAATGATGAAATCATCCACCCATGTAACTGTAACTATGCCCCCCCCCCCCGGAAGAATTCAGGCCACCTGCTACATATATTTCTCTACACTGAATCTTCTGTATTTGCTGCCTGTCTGCAATGGTATGGTAACAAATACCTTGTGAAATCCACCTGAATAATGCAATTTTTTTAAAAGGAGAAGAGATCCAATTAATCAGGTCTTGAGATATTTCTGTGGTCCACTCTGCAATGAAAGAATTGTGCCCTTTGTGCTGCATGTGGCCACTCTTATCATTTCTGGGACAATCTGCTATCTTGGACCTGTCACAGTGCACAGGTTATTTGAGATAAATGACTTAGCAGCAGCTGCTGCAGGCCCTTCCAAAATTACAGATTAGGTACAGTATTATATGCAGAGTAATGCAGAGTGAAACAGACTGGCTGGATATTTTGGAATCCAAATCAGTAATACTCTCTTCCCTACACACCCTGCAAAGTACCATTGTACCTAGTGAAGATCATTTCCCCAAGGTCACAAGTAGGCTAAAGTAAGAATATACTGAGCCAGCTTTGCAGATTGTTGTGATTGTCTTCATACACCCCCTTGCTTTCTTGCAGATTGTTGTGATTGTCTTCATACACCCCCTTGCTTTCTTGCATTTTTGTTCTTTTTTCATTCTTCTCACACTCAGCTCTCCTTTTTGAACAAAATATATTTTTTTAATTCTGTTGTACATGTATAGTTGAGGACCTCACCTTAATCAGTTGCTTGTTTTACTTGGAAAGGAGGAATCTCCCTTGTTCCAAGAAAGTTCCTGGCTCAGCATCAGCCCTCACATTGAATAATAAGCAGCTCCTGGACAGCAGAGTCCAGAAGAAACTGAATCTGATGCTCTGCATTATGACTTTATTGCTGAACTGAGAGAAGTAAAAGAAAATGAGCTCCATTCAAATGAGTCCCATATACATTAAAGAGAAGCATTATCTACTGGCTTAACAACCAAAACGAAATCCAAATGTATTTGTTCAGTCAAAGATTGATTTTGGTGTCTAGGGCAGATTACATTTTTGGTAATTAAGTAAACAGATATATGGAAGAGTGGGTGCCCAAGCTGATTTTTTTTTCATTTCTGCTTTACAGAACAGCTTGACTTTCTGCAATCTAAAGGCAAGGGAAGGAAGATTTTTCTAACTCATCACACCCAGAATATCAAAATACTGTTTTTTTAAAATCCCCAAGCTTACTCTCCCCTAATAGTCAAATTACCAGTGAAAATAATATTGACATGTCAGACAGAAACTATATGATTTTTGCTTTGTTTTCCCTTTTGAACTGATTTAGGAAGCTGTCTCTTTTATCTGAGAGGAATTAAGACCATTTGTAACTTTTATTGGTGTTTTCAGTACAGGAACATCTCTTGGTGTGTTCTCCATTCTTACGGACAGATTATTCCGCAGCTTTGATATGGTTACATCAGGACTTGAAAGTGACTGCCTTGGATTTATTAGCATTTGTTCAGGGCTGTTCTCCTGGTTCCCCATTTCTAGGTAATACTTAGTAAATCTTGGGCGAAGACAGACTTAAGTTCTGCCGCGCCTCCGCAGCACGGCAGAACAAGGTGAGGGGAATTGCCCCTGCTGTGCAGTGTTCGCACGCCACTGCAAGGAAGCCACCCGCAGCGTCCAGACTGCAGGCGGCTTCCAGCGGCGGAAGTGGGTGGAACGTGCGCCACAGCAGCCGGGACACCACTGCCTCCTCCGGGCAGATGTGGCAGTCTGAACGGCCGCTCTGCCTCCGCTTTTAAAGTGGAGGCAGAGTGGGCCAGACTGCCAGTCTGTCCTCAGCCCTTGAATCCCTTAAATTTTCCAAGCAGCGAAGTAATTAACACCCCCTCTCCATGATCCTGTACTTCAATAAACTGTGCACACAACTGCCAAGTTTGGTTTTCATTTCACTGGTTTTAAGAAACTGAAACCTTATTACATACATGGAAAGTATGTGGTCTTGAGGTCATATGGAATATAAACTGAATCTTGGCAGGAATGCTAGGAAAAAGAGCAAATACAGCATGGCAGGAATGCTAGGGAAAAAGAGCAAATACAGAAATCCTGACGATGTACTATTTGGAGGCCCACTATGACCCCCAGGAACATGTGCATCATGTTTTGATTTGTCCTTGTAAAAGTGCTGATTTGATCCTTTCTATGTGCTGGTATGGCTTCTTAGGATCATCTGTAAGCCTTTATAAAACAGCTGCTTGCATGTTTCCAGAGTTTAATTTCTATCTAAAATCATGAGTTTGAGAGTTGCCAGGTCCAGGTTGGGAAATTCCTGGAGACTGGAGAGGTGGAGCCTGGGAAGGAAGAGGGTTGGGGAGGGGGAAGCACCTTAGCAGAGTATAATGCTATACAGTCCTAACACTAAAGCAGCCATTTCCCCCGGGGAAATCCTGGGAGATCTCCAGGCCTCACTTGGAACTACTACAGTCTGAAATTCGGTAAGACCTCTTTAACTGCCAACTTCAGAAGTAATATTAATGCTGGAATCACAACCAAGAAAGAGATTTGGGCATTCTGCTTAAAACTCCCTTTAACCTGATGATGAGTCTTACAAGAAAGCTGCCTGAGCATGTTTTGGCTTACATGATGCTGGGCTGCTACGCTGAGAGCAACAGCCAGTTATTAGCTGCTCTGAGCCTGCGAAATGTGGGGAGAGCAGCCTAGAAATCAAATAAATAAAACAATAAAATATTATTTTAAATATGTGGCTTCAAGACACAGTATCCAAATATTCATGTGATATGTACCCTGGGTGGGGAAAAGGAGACTTGGAATAATGGATCTATCCTAACCCATTTTTTAGAGGAAGAAAAAGGGAGCTTGCTACAGAATCCCATTTAGAGCAGAAAGAGTATAATTATTCATGGTTATGACGTTAAAGTTACTCCAAAGATTCAAGTCTGTGTCATTTGTTGTATAGCTGAAATGCCTTGGAAGCCACAGTATATCCTTTCCAGGTAGAGGACAGTTTGTTTGTTTATTAATCCGTTGTCATTCAAAAAGCAAATTCCACTCCCCCCCCCCATCTTGTTGTCTTATGTCTATTGAAACAGTGCAGTGAATTAACATGTAAATGGATGTGTTTACAATCTATATTGTTTTTGGAATGTTCAGCAGAGGGCAGTATGCTGATGACAACCTTTGCGGTCCTAAGGGCAGGTAAGGGTGCCAGGAAGCAAAAGGAAAACAGAATATATCAGAAGAAGGGGGAGGTATTTGTACTCCACTTTTCTCTGCCCTAAGGAGTCTCAAAGTGTTTTACAATCTCCTTCCCTTCCTCTCCCCACCTCAGTCACCATGTGAGGTAGCTGAGGCTGAGAGAGTTCTGAGAGAACTGTGACTGGCCCACAGTCACCCAGCAGGTTTCATGTGCAGAAGAGGGGAATCAAACCCAGTTCTCCAGATTAGAGTCTGCTACTCTTAACCACTACATCATGCTGGCTTGTGAAATGTGTGGGATAAAACAGACCACAGCTTTATTGATTACAGAGCACTGGCATGGCATAGGGCATGGATCCAGGCATTGGGCAACCCACCTGTTGGCCAATGGAAACCATCCCCAATCCAAATGCTAGAGGAACCAGGAGTAGCAAGCTGGAGATCCCACATGAGGCCCAAACCTCTGCTTGGAACCCTTGCCACCTGGGAGTGAAGCCATGCAACTGAACTGTCCCTGAGCTAAGTACATTGCTGTAAGAGCTCAACACCCAAGACCCCTTAAGGAGGTCCCCAACCTGGGGAGGTGGGCATGCAGGCACAGCCTCCCCCTAAATGGATCCAGCCCAATGCCTGAAACCACCAGAAGCTGTGACACAATGAACAGAGCAAGAATCACCATATTTACAATCTTAAAGCAGCAGGGAGGGTGGGGTGTCAATAGACAACTGCAAGAGGAGGAGCTCAAGGCCACGGAGTTTAAACAGGGGAAGAGTGGACCACCAAAAGTGTGTGCTTCTTAAGTCCACCTCCTCCCAAGTCCTGCCCCCACTGTATGCAAGCTCCCAGTGGCCAGCCTGCTGTATGGAAGGTAGCCGAGTTCCACCCTGCTGCCACCAGAAAACACTGTAGGAGAAAATGCAGGGTTTTTCCCCCTCCCAGAGCCAAGCCCTGCAGCTGCAAAACAGCCTCTTGGTAAGCCTGCAGCCACAGTTTCTTCTCTATTAGGTTTGGGACTGATGATTCCATGTTGCATCCATATCTTGAAAGAAGAACTGTTGAATGCCCTCTTCTCTTCCAGTGAATATATCCCACCCAACTTAGACCAAGTTGTTCAGTGGGTCTGCTGACTATAGCTTCCAATGAATACTTCCAGGTGAGCTTCCATGTCTGCCTGAACAACAGTGTGCTAGCTTTGCATTTCCTACTCATCAGATCTCTCTATTGCATGCTACCCTGTCTTTCTACATGTTTGCATGCCTGCCTGCTTGTTTCTACTTCCCAGGTTCCTTCACTCCAGGTAGAATTGCCAGGCCACATTCTGCCCCCCCCCCCCGAGCATCTGGGGTAGGGAAAGTCACACCAGTTAAACCATAGAATTTCTGGCAAATCCTAGAGTGTCCCTTCAGCATCATGATGTTACATGGCCGTGTGATGCTGGTATCCTCTTATCTGCCTCCATTTTTCTCCTGCTTGCTTTTCAGTCACTGGTAGACAATGATGAGGATTGTCATGAGGTCTCCAAACACAGAAGGTGACCTGGCAACCCTAACTAAATTACCTAGTCCCTTGTAGCCTCATGAGATGTTAACCAATGCCTAGTAAAATGTTTACCCACATTTTTTCCTGTAAGGGAAAGGGGGAAAAAATACTGACAGTGTTTAGCATCTAGATTGTGCATTTCAAGATAACGTCACCGACATCCCCCTAGGTCAGGACCACTCAGCTCACACAACAAACACTATAAAGCTAAATAAGCTTTATTATTAATAAAATAAAGGTTGAAAACAATACAGTTCCAGTGAGGGTTCAAAAATATGTAAAAGCAACAAAGTTAACTTCCTTAAATACATGTACTGAAGGTTCTTCAGCAGGGCTGTTAGATTCCTGAAGCACTGGCAGATACAAGTCAAGAAGCATAATCCAAGTAAATGCAATAGCAAAATAACCCAGTGGATGCAAAAGACATAGGTATCAAAGGAAAAGGACATTTTAAAAAAGAAGAAATAAGGGAGCAACTCCTATGAAGATAGTCTACATCTATAGGAAACTTAGGCCACTAATCTGCCAACCTCCTACAACCAATCAAGACATTGTCCTGACTCCTGAGAGAGCTTTCTGGAAGGTAAGCAAAACTTCCCCCCTCCAGACCCTTGCAACTGTGATCCATGAATTAATTAGCAGGGATGTTAGATGCTTATGGAATGGCCTTGAGTCCCTAATAGCCAGTGTGGAGAAGGCTGCTCTCACCAAATTGCTGACCCCCGTTATTTGCTGATCTGAGAACGGTGTTGGGGGGGGGAAATCTTGCACATGGGATTTACCGGAAGAAAGCTCATTCCCGTGACATCTGGCAAGACAGGGAACATAGTGTAATTGTGGTCGTGTCCCCTTCTTTCACAACACACACACACTCACACACACCTGCACTCAGTTCAGATCACACAAAATTGTTGTTGTTTAAAAACGATGATTCTTTTATAAAAACAAGAATTCAGATCACAGATGATCAAATCCTGGTTATCCTTGGCAAATGTTGGGTTCATTATCTTTTCTTGGCATCAAGCCAGAAAAAAAGCCAAAGTAAAACCATTTGTAAGCCTGGATGTCAACTTGGCAGATGTACAGCCAATGAAATCATAGTTAAGATGAATTTATTTATTTATTATATATTAAAACATTTATACCCTGATTTTCCTCATGGTTCAATTGTAGTAAATAAATCAGCTTGACACTTAACATTAGACACCATTTGATGGACCCTAACTAATCATAGTTGGTTGGAATGGCCTGCTCAGTTCTGTTTTCACATGGCCACGGTTAAACTAGACAGTCATAAGTAAGGATAATGTAATTAAACTGAGGCTTCAAGTGAAAACTGAACTCAATAAACACAGTGGGAAAATATTTTCAGCCCTGTCCATGCCCCCACAACCTTGAATAAAAGGGAGGGGGGATGCTTTGTGGTGGGTTTTCCTTTACAAAAACCTTCAGTGAAGGAGATGCCAAAACATCTCCAGTCATCTCATTCAGATTCTGAATTCTTTTTTTCCCTTTTGGAATCTCAAGCTTATTGTCTCTTGTCCTCTGCTTAATAAACTGGATAAGCAATTGTTCCTCTTCTTCCTGATGTAATTTAAAACATTTGAAAACTGTCTAATCAAATGCTTCCAAAATGAAGGTCTCCAGTGTAGCACCACATTCAACTTTATGAATATTTCACCATTCACTCTTGTTGAAACTGAACTTTGATGATGTTCTTTTGACACTGGCTGATTCATTTGATTAACTAATGTACAAGATTTCCTGGTGCAATGACTGGGGAATACCTTTAAAATGAAAAAACCCACTAGTTAAAATCGTCTTTATTTTTTTTAAAGGTGAATGATTATTTTAAAAGTAAAAAGGGAACTTAGAGGGCATCATCTCTTAAAACTTGAGTGTTGCTATATTCTAAGTCCCATGAACCTATAGCAGGGGTGGGCAAATTGCAGCCCGCGGGCCACATGCAGCCCGCCACAGAGTTTTTTGTGGCCCACCAAGACAGTCAGCCACGTGGTTTCTCAACAAGCAATCTCACTCCTGATTTCAAAAAAATTGTAGAAAAGTGTGATAGGGTACATTTGTCTCATTAAACTGATTCTAAAATTAAATGTGCTTGAAGCTATAGATGATATGAAATTAGCACAATAAATAAATTGAATAAAACTACCACTATTTAATTTAATTTATATTTATTGATTTTTATGATACAATTTATACCTTTTCTGAAATGCAAAGTTGACTAATGAATGCAATCATTTTAAAAGGTGCGGCCCTCCACTAACCTCCGCTCCGAGCTAAAACAATTGCCCACCCCTGACCTATAGTATTTCTAGTAACCACATTCAATGCTATATCAGAAATGCCCCCCACTTCTACTGTGTTTATTAAAAATGATTTTAAAAATAGAGACAGATATATGTGGAAAAGCTTGTTGGCCAGTAAGGCACTGCAAAGTGCTCTTATGGATTTTAATATTCATAAGTTTGAACTTGGGTTGCTATGCTGCAAGGACTACAGGCATTCTCCATTGCTGGGAGAAGCTCCAGTCCACTCTGGGAGGCTGGCACCCACGATAGTTCACCAAGACAGAGACAAAGACTCCTTTTGCAATAAGGTTTCTTTCTGTCACACTGCGCTGGTCAACCCCTGCCCCCTCCAACATACCTACATGGATTATGCTAAACGAGATTACCTGGCAACTAATGGTCGGGCCATCAGCCAGCCGGCTAGGGCCATCAACAGACAATAGAAGCGATCCAGTGACTCATCGCAGGAGTGCCCAGGTGTCAAGTTCCTGTTTAGCTCTAGTTTCACAATATTGACCACTCCCCAGCCTCTCCTCCCTTTTCACTTTCAACCTATGGTAGGGTCAGAAGGGACGGACCGCCTAGAAGGTGTGTTAGTGGGATGTGGTTTGCACAGCCAGCCCCTCAAGACCACCTAATAAAAGAGATTGCACAGCCAGCAATCGGTCTCTTGAGCCATCGTCCCCTATCTGCTTTACTACCCCTTATGTCCAGCTTCCAATCCAAACACCCTTGCCTCCATCTTTAAATCTCTGGATTCGTGACTAGAGAGACCACGTGGCCTTGCTGGTTCAAGCCACGTTCCCCATTTTTCTATTTTCCTCCCTATCCAACTCTCCATTTTGAGCGGACAACTCCTCTTCAGGACAGGTACAGTATAACCCAACCAATGTTTTCTGCAAATTGCAACCGTGCTATTTTCTATCTAATTTTCCTAGGCCTGTGTGTGAGAGAGAGAGAAATTCTGTTTTGTGGATGCTTGAACAACATCATTCAGTAAACCGCATTTAATTTGCCATCTGCCTCACCTGCCTTTTTCCTGGAGAACTACCGGGAGGGGTGGGACCCTGGTATAGTTGGCTGTAACCCGGTATTTTGCCAATTGCTCATCTTAAATTAAAGCAATTCAGCTAACAAGCTTCACATATTTACATATGGAAAATGTTGGAATATGCAAGATTCTGCCATGCATAGATAGAGAGGATGACAATAACATCCTGCAGGGGGCCGCAGAAGGAACAGAATTTCCTGCTATTTTCAAATAGTCTCCTTCCTGTCTCCTGATTGGCTCAGTTAGGTTTCCTTCCTGCTCTTGCTGAGGACTGTTTAGTTTGCTGACTCCTTTTAGCTAGTCAGGTAGACCTCTCACTCTCTGTCTCTCTCTCCTCTCATTTTGTCCTCTTCTTAATAAACGTACTTTATTCTTTAAAAAGCTTGTGCGCCATTTCACTGCATATCTACACTCTGCAAAGAGAAAAGGCTGTTTTTTTCCATTTTGACCATCAACTGCTGTACTTCATTTCTATGGTCAGAATGTGTGCCATACTGGATCAGACAAATGTTGAACTAGTCCAGCCTTTGGTATCCAACAGAAGCCATCCAACAAGTAAGCAGAGAGCAGAAGTCACTGGGGGTGAGGGATAGCTATGAATTTCCTATATTGTGCAGAGGGTTGGACTAGATGAGCCTAAGGACCCCTTCCAGCTCTTATATTTCTAAGTAGGGCATGAAGGTGCCAGTATACAGATATATGCTGCCTTTGAACATGAAGGTTCCAGTCTTAGCTATTTGATCTAAAGAAGAAGGGTTGGATTTATACCCCACCCTTGTCTCGGAGTCTCACTGTGGCTTACAATCTCCTTCCTTTTCTCTCCCTACAACAGACACCCTGTGAGGTAGGTGGGGCTGAGAGCTCTGAGAGAACTGCTCTTGAGAGAACAGCTCTGAGAGAACTGTGACTGACTAAAGGTCACCCATGTGACTGGCTGCATGTGGAGGAGTGGGGAATCAAATCTGATTCTCCAGATTAGAATCTGCCGCTCATAACTATTACACCAAACTGGCTCTCAATGCTTTAGATCTGGGCTCCCGGGCACCCAGCAATGCCGTAGCGCCCGCAGGGCCGCTTTGCTTCTGCACTGCAATGGGGAGCCAGCAACAGGCTACACATGCTCTGGTGCATAATGGAGCTCGTGGGGGCGGGGCCACCTTTTAAGGGCGGGTGCCACGCTCTCGCGTCTTCAATTGCTCCGCGTGCTCTGCTATTGAGAGCACGCATTGTTGGAGCTCTGTCAGGGCCTACCTGGGCTTGGTGGCCCAGCGAGCGGCGTTCCGAGAGGCTTCGGTTGCCCCCCTCCTTGTTCGGCGCGCGGAGGCTGTGTGGCGTCGGGTGCTTAGGCTGCAGGACGCGCGGAGGCTGTGTTGCGATGGTGGCGTGGGGCAGCTGCTTCAGTGCGGTGGTGGAGGCATTGGTTTGGGGCCTCAGGAGGCAGCAGCGGTGTCTGCTATAGCAGTCCGGCGGCTGCAGGGTCTGTGGCCTCGGCAGCCTTTGGGCAGCCGTTTTTTCTTCTGCAGTTTGCGTTCAGCGCCCCCCCTCCATCTCTGTTCTGGTGGTGGCAAGGGTCTTCAGCCTCAGCGGCCACTTGGCCCTGGGGCTCGATCCAGCTGCAGGCTGGTTGCTTAGGCGGTGTTGGTGCAGTGGCCTTGGGACTCGAGCTGTGCGAGGACGGTACAGGGGCGATTGGGCTGGGAGCGGGGCTTCCCCACCTTTTTAGGCCTCAGTGGCCTCATTGTCGCGTCCCTGCCCTACCTCGCCCCCCTTGGTTTTTTTGCCACCTCCCCCCTCTCCCCCGGCTTGATCGTCGCAGGGAGGGTGGGGTGAGGTTAGCCCCCCCCTGTTTTCCCCTCCGGTGGCTGGAGGCCTCCCTGGGCTGCGGACATTTTCTTTTTCTCCTCTTTAAACACCGCCCTGCAGTGGCCATTTTAGTGAGGTCTTAGGCCTAGGCCTAGTTGGCCATTTTGGCTTTAGTACCTCATTTGGTTGCTGGGTTATTAGCAGCCATCTTAGGAGGTCTTCTTCATAAGGGTGGTGGCCATTTTGTGCCTTTGGTAAGCAGCCATTTTGGTTTAAGGTTCTAGGGTGTTTGGCCTTTTTTATTTGTTTGTTTTGGTCAGCCTTAACATATCCTGACCTGTGGCCGTGCGGGTGGTGGCAGTTAGTTGCTTCTTTTGGCACCTGGCTTCATCTTTACCTTACAGTATAAAGGTTACTGATTAATATTGTCTATCCTTGCCAGCTATACCTCCTGGCTATGGCTTCAGGCAAAGGAAAAGGGAAGGGCAAAGGTAAGCAGCCAGCACCTTGGAGGCCCCCAGCGCGGCCTCCACCGGACATCCCGTCAGATGATGATGAAGAAGATGATCCAGTGAATGCTGCCATTCTCATGCGGCTTGCAGAGTTGAAAAAAGACCGGGGTTTGCCATCTAGGAATATTGAGGCAAGTAGATAGTCTCATTTCTCTTTCCAGGCCCAGGTTTTGGCGTGGCTGGCATTTCTTGAAGACAAGAAAGAAGCCGATGCTTTGGAACAAGCAGCCGGAACGTCTTCAGGAATGCCTGGGCAGAGCGCGGGGCATCAGCAAATGGCACTCTACTCACCACCTCAGGAGCAAGGAGGTAAGGATACGGGCACAGCAGGTGATGGGGCGAGATGGCCGTGGGTCCCTTCTTATCAGGGTGCAGCTGCCCCTCCCAATTTGTCGCCTGGTTGGCCACCATACGGGCCTTTATTTGCCCTGCCTTCTCCCCTTGCTACTTGGCAACCTTGGGGTTATGTTCACCCTAGCATGGGCGTCACTGGCCCAATGGGTCATCTTATGATTCTGTCCCTCCAGGGGCTTTGCCCAGTGGGGACACTGATTTGCCTTTGGGCGATCATTTGTCCATCGCCACTAAGGAAAAAATTATTAGGGGAGAATTTGTCGATGTTTTCAGCCTTCTCTATTGTGAGATGGAGAAGAAGGATAGAGACAATTTGGATGAGCGTGAGAAAGAGCGCCTAAAATGTAGGGTAGTTGACAGGACCTGGGCCAATTGGTACCCGGGATTCCTGATATATGCGGCAGTCATTGTTAGGTATCAGCCTTGGAAGGCTTTGGCGATGATCCAATACATGGATATCATTTACAAAGCCTTCACGGACTTCCCGAGTCCATCGTGGTTACTATACGATGAAGAATTTAGGATGCAGGCGGCCATGAACCCGTTCATATGCTGGGACCGTATTAATCCTAATCTCTGGCTTCAGATAATGTCCCCTAGCAGGGTGTCAGGGGGCGAGAGGTTGCACAGCGGCCATTCTGTGAAGAGGGAACATGTGCAGGCGGGTTCCCGCACTCAGTATGGGCAGGCGATTCAGCGCTGCCCGCTTTGCTGGGAGTTTTCCTCCCAGGGAACCTGTGGCTGCAAAAACTGCTCCTTTCGTCATGAGTGCCCGCTGTGCGCTGGACCCCACGCCTTTGCAAACTGCCCTAGGCCCAAAGGCCGGGGTGGGGGTAGAGGGGGGAAGCAATCAACAGGAGGGGGGAATTCCAATCCCCCTCCTGACAAAGGGACCCAGCCCAATTAAATTGGGAATTTTGAAGAATTGGCTACATCTCTACCCAAACATTCATGACCGCAATTACCTCTTGGAAGGGTTTTCATTTGGTTTTCGGATACCTTTCCAAGGGTCAAGGGCACCTTACTTTGCCTCTAATTTGAAATCTATTTATGGTATGGAGCACGTAGTTTGTGAAAAGATTGCTAAGGAGTGTAGGGAAGGCCAGGTTTTGGGGCCCTTCAGTTCACCTCCAGTTAGTAATCTGAGAGTTTTCCCATTGGGAGTTGTGCCCAAGAAGGCACCAGGAGAATTTCGCCTCATTCACCCCCTCTCCTACCCTCGCGGGGAGTCAGTGAATGACGCAATACCTCAGGAGTTATGTTCTGTTAGATATACTTCATTTGATCAGGCTATGCGGGTGGTTCGCCTTTGCGGTGTGGGGGCGGAGTTGGCGAAATGCAACATCAGCCTGTTCACCTGGAGGACTTTGAGCTCCTCGGATTTGCCTTCGAGGGTAAGTTTTACATGGACCGGGCCCTTCCTAGGGGTTGTTTAATGTCCTGTGCTGCTTTCGAGAGATTCAGCTCCTTTTTGGAGTGGGCTTTGAGATTCAGGACAGGTCTTTGTAGCATGGCTAGATGATTTTCTTTTAGTGGGAAGGTCTGGCTCGGGTCAGTGTCAATTCCTGATGTCCAGCTTTGTAGTTCTTGCGGAGGAGCTTGGCATTCCTCTTGCTCAGGAGAAAACTGAGGGTCCAGCATCCACCTTAATTTTCTTGGGGATAGAGATTGACACTATTGGTCAATGCTAAGGATAAACCTAAGGATAAACTGGAGGCTTTGCGAACTCGGGTGGTCTCAGTTAGGTCCCTCCCTAAGATTACCCTGCTGGAGTTGCAGCAGCTGGTCGGCCACCTCAACTTTGCATGCAGGGTTGTGGCGCCCGGCAGGGCTTTTGTGAGGAGGCTCTGTGAGTCCATGAAGGGTCTCCATCTTCCACACCATAGGACTAGAGTCACCAAGGGGATGAGGGAAGACCTTGTATGGGAATTGTTTTTGGACTCATACAACGGGGTTTCTCTTTGGCGGGAGGAGCTCCTGCTCGAGGCAGAGTTGCAGATTGCTTCGGATGCTGCGGGCTCCTCTGGCTATGGAGTGTTCTTTAGGGGACATTGGTGTGCTGGGGACTGGCCTGAGAATTGGTTTCGGGCTGGTTGGGTCAAGGACCTCACCTTCCTGGAATTTTTTCTGATTGTCGCAGCAGTGTGGATTTGGTCCGCTGATTTAGCCAACTGGACGGTCCATTTCTGATGTGACAACCAGTCCACTGTACATGTTATTAACTCCTTATCATCAAAATCTCCCAGGGTTATGGCTTTGGTCCGGGCTTTCACGTTGCAGTGTTTATGGCTTAATTTTATTTTTTAAAGCCAGGCATGTCCCGGGCATAAAAAATGGGGTCGCTGATGCTCTCTCTTGCAAACAGATGACGAGATTTCATCAGCTGGCCCCAGAAGCTGACCTGCTCCCGACGCGGATGCCTGATGAGGTGTGGAAGATTGGAGGGCTGTGGCTGACAGGGCAATGAGTTTGGCCCTCACCCTTTCCACACAGAGAGCTTACATGAAGGCGGGTAAGCAATTTCTGTCCTTCAGGGCCGAAGCAGGCTTGAAGCAAACTTGGCCCATTCCTGTGTCACATTTAATGCACTTTTGCGTGACATTGCGGAAGGAGGGTTTGTCAGCTCACACTATCAGGGGCAAGCTGTCCTCCTTGGCCTTTGCCAGTAAGGCCTCTGGCCATGAGGACACCACGGGTGATTTCCATCTTCGGAAGATGCTCAAGGGATGGTCACAAGAGAGTGGCAGGAGGGTTGATACCAGGGAAACTTTGACCCCCGCGGTGCTGCGTGGGCTCGTGTTGCAGCGACAGCTATGAGGCTGTGCTCTTTCATGCAGCTTCGCTGATTGCATTTTTGGGGGCACTTAGGATTAGCGAGTTGGTGGCTGGTTCTCGCACCGATGCTTCGGGCACGGCACTTGAGCGAAGGGACATCTCCATAATTAATTTCACACTTAAGATTAACCTACGCAGGTCTGAAACCAACCAGCGTGGTAAGGGTTCAGTCATCGAGTTGGGGCCTAGTTCCGAACCGGGGTTGTGCCCAGTGTCTGCACTTAGTCAATATCTGGCATTTCGTAGCGACAACCCCGGGTTCCTGTTTTGTCATAGGGACTGCACCCCCCTTACGAAGTTTCAGTTCTGGACCATGACACATAGGGTGTTGGTCCATCTGGGACTGGGCAGGGTCCATTTCTGTTCACACTCTTTTAGAATCGGGGCCACATCAACAGCTTTGGCTATGGGATACTGCGCCTGCGATATCCAGCGGATTGGGTGTTGGAGATCCCGTTGTTATAAGGGTTATGTTAGGCCCAGTAATGTGTAAGCCTGTTTAAGTTCATTCTTGTTCATCCTGGTTGTTAATAGAGTTCCTTTTACAGGTGCTGCGGGCCGCATGACAAGATGAAGGGTCACAGTCTGCGGCCACAGCATGGTCTTTTGGGCGGCTCATCGGGCACGGAAGACATCCGTTGGCTCCCAGCTCAGCCTCAGCGAGGTGGCAATGGTCGAGTGGTTGGGTAGGAGGGGCATGAGGTGGCCTGCACTCCTTCCCTTGCTGTTTGAGGAGAGGCAGTGGCCTCCCCCTCACATCCTGGTCATACACCTGGGGGGCAAATGATTTGATCAAGGGTGTGGCCCTTATTTTGCAGGCCAGGGCCGACCTTGTGAGGATAAGAGCAAGGTGGCCAGGTGTGCGGATTGTGTGGTCAGCCATTTTTCCCCATCAGGTGTGGCGGCATGTGAAAGACCCCAGGTGTATCGACCACACCAGGTGTAAGGCCAATAGTCAGATTAGGAAGGCCGTTGAGTCGGGGTTGGGTATCTTTTTGCCACACCCCAATATATGGGTCGAATTTCCTGACCTGTATAGGTCCGATGGGGTGCACCTCTCTGACAAGGGCAATGGGATATTTTTAGCGGACTTGCAGCATGGGATCCAGTTGGCACTCGGTTGCTGAGTGGGGTAGCAAAGGCCAAAGCAGAGGCTTGGCCTTGGCTGTGGCAGGTTTGTGCAAGCAGAAATGGAACTGGTGAGCTCCTCATGGCATAACCCGATTGGGAACAGGAGGTCAACAGGAACCGCTCTAGGGCAGTGCAGTCCGGGGTGGTGAATGGTGTCTTCTCTGGGAACCTGTCAGGCTAGGCTCCTCCCCGAAGGCGCTCCTGGGGAGCTACCAGTATGCTGGGCTGCCGGTTACGAGCCAGAAGTGGCTGGCTTCAGACTGGAGCTAGGTGTCCCGCCCATATCAAGGGCAAGGAGGCCGTGTCTAGGAAAGACGCCTGCCTTGCCTGTTCCTGTGCTTGCTTAGTTTGCCTGTTGCTGCAATGTTCTGTAAATAGTTAATAAAGTGGCCCTTGTTTAATTCCAAGCTGTTTTCTGTCTCTTTATTTCGGCTGGGAGGGCAAAGCTCTATGCTCTATGAATGGACCTAAAATACTTCTCCATTGTGCAGTCATTACCACTGCAGCAACAATAAAGCAATCACTCAGAACTGTTTTCTACATTTTCCTCCATCATCCCTTGTGCCTGCCACATCCCCCATGGCTTTTTGTCAGTTTTTATCTTCAGGATCACCTCTCCCCATATGTGCCCTGCAGAGCATTGTGCTCAATCAACCAACATTTACTGGTTGACTCTGGCACTAAGGATGTCTGACTAGCCTCAGCCAGGGCCAGGGCTTTTTTTGCCCTGTCCTCAGCCTAGTGGAACAAGTTCCCACTTGAGATCAGGGCCCTGCAGGATCTACTACTATTCTTCAGGGTCTGTAAAATAGAGCTGTTCCGCCGGGCTTTCGGCTGAGGTGGGGGACATCGAAAATCCATCTCTGGCCTCCCCTACTGAAATCACTGACTCTATGATCAGCCTAAACTGAACATAGCAACACGAAGCTTGACTGCTGTTTCTATTATTGTTTTAAATTATTGTTTTAATTATTTAACTATTGTTGTTGAGACCGTGTGACTTTGTAACCCGCCCTGAGCCTGTTCATGGGGAGGGCGGGATAAAAATCAAATAAATAAATAAATAAATAATTTTTAACACTGTAGAATTGTAATATTATAACTATACATTGGGTAAAGGTCAAGGTCAAGAACATGCTTCTGGTTGAGATTAGGGCGCTGCGGGATTTATTACAGTTCCTCAGGGCCTGCAGAACTGAGCTGTTCCATCAGGCTTTTGGCTGAGGCAGCAAACATCCAAATGACACTGGCCTTCCCTGCTCAACCTGTCTGCTTCATTTACACTATCCACCTAGGGCACTCCCAATACCTGGCTTGGATTCTGTCTTGGAGAGAAATGTACCTTCCCAACATTAGTGCAGCAGTCACTGTAGTCAGTACAGTTATGCTGCCACCTGGGATTTTAATTGATTAATGTTCCTGTGATGTTTTAATGAATTTATTATTTATTGTTTTACTTTGTTGTGAGCCACCCTAAGCCCGCTTATGGGGTAGGGTGGGGTATAAATGGAAGAAACAAACAAATAAACATCAAAAGTCTAAATCTGAACCCCTCCACGGATGAAAGGCCTGGGCCAAATCTCCCTTCCCCTACCCCCATGGTAAGTCTTATTGTGATCATTTGGCAATTACAGTTGTTAAAAATAATGAAGACTTGTGGTAGAAAGATACAGATGCTGATATAAATGGGCACATTCCTGTTCACATGGTGTGCAAAGCTGCATTGATATTCCCCTTCCCCCACCACAAAAAAAGATTATATCAAACCATACTTGGTTTGGGAAAGACTGAAGCAAAGCAATAGAAAACCCAGAAATTGATTGATTAGGGGTAGTGTTGAGGGATGGCAGGATTTGGAGAGGGGGGTCCTCAGCATGGTACAATGCTATATAGTCCACCCTTCAAAGCAGGCATTTTCTCCAGGGGGACTGATCTTGATTGTCTGGAGATCAGTTGTAATGGAGATCTCCAGGTGCCACCTGGAGGTTGTCAGCCCTCCTTATAGAAGCTACCCTGTTCTCCATGAAGAAGAGCTGCATTGCCAACTCCAGCACCCAAGGCCTTATCTACACACACTATGTAGTCTGTTGGTCTAGGGTTGCAGGCTACCTGGATTTTTTACAAGAAGCTTTTGCATGAAAGCTTAACCAGGATGTACTTTTTTGTGTATTCAGAACTTTTCTTTTTTCCCCTTTGTCTCTTTTTCTGGCTTGGATAGCACTGGAAAGTCAAGACTTTCTGTTCATGTAAGTCTGCCAGTGTTTTGGAGGATCCAAAAGGTGATGTCATGCTAAGCTGTAACCTAAGCAGTCTTTGCTTCTCTGCCAATAGTAGGGGCAAGAATGCTGACTCTGAGAATAGCTATCATTCATGAACACTTGCTTGATGGGGGAGGGGGGAGGAATGAAAGCAAGCCAATGATTGGATATATGTTTGATGATACTGAACAAAACTATCCCCTTTCCATTTTTCCTTTGCAGTTCCTCCTTAAGAAATGGCATCTTAATTATAGTGTAACAATAGTTCATTTTTCTAAGGGCTAATATTATGAGAGGGTATAAGAATGCTAAAACACACACACACATTATAGGGGGGGAGGGAGAGAGGGAGAGAGAGAGAGAGAGAGACAGTTCAACCAGATTAAATTAAGCATGAGGACACAGAGAGAGAGAGAGAGAGACCACCAACAAATGTAACTAATACAGAAAGTTGAAATGACTAATTCTGTGGTACAGACTTGAAAGCATATTCCTTCCGTCATGTTAGAAGCACAGTCTGCCCTTGAAAACTCATTTGAAACTTGGCCAAGCGTTTTTTTTTTTTTTTTTTTTAAAAAGACTTTCTTCATTGCCTTTGTCTTATTGTTCACACTTTCTTTCTTCTTTATGTTGCAGTTACAAATCCAGAGGTGTTTTAAGTACTGGGGGGGGGGGGGGGGGGGATTTAGCATTTTTACTATATGAGACACTCAGGGAATCATTAATTTAAAAGTTGCTCATTCTAGTTTATTAAATAAGCATCCTATAGAGTATGCCCAGTGTTCTAGTTGTTTAAAGGTGTTTCCTTTATCCTATTTACATTATGAAGAGCAGCCAGAAAATGGGCATAATGGAACATTTTTGTTTCAAGGGAATGAGGAGGCTGGCAAAGGTTTGCCAAAGATTCCAGAATCTCCCCAACATTTACATGTTTCAGAACTGATTGGCACAATCACTGGCCAAACATTATGGATGTGTGCATTACCATTGTGCATGCACCTCCCCTTATCACGCATATGAGATAATATGTGATTTAATGTATCTGTGCATACATATATATGCCTGATTCCTGCACTCTATCATTTAAAAACAGAAATGTATTTGTTTAGTATATTTTTATTACTCTCAGAGCTCTTCCGCTCTATCCTCACAACAACCCTGGGGGATAATATAGGCTAAGAGAGAAGGAGTGGCTCAAGGTAACCTTGCAAGCTTTGTGGCAGAGTGGGGATTTGAATCTGGTGCCTGCAAATATAAGAGCAACACTCTACATGCTCTGTTCATAACATGTTGCATTGATAAGTGTAATTAGGGGACAATACATACGGTCCTGATTCCCCACAGTACAAAAAGAATTTCCAGCTTGTGAGGGCTTTGCAATGCTCCCCACATTATGAATATTCACAGCTGTCATCCCCCCCCGCCCAGATTATTACAAAAACTAGCTAAAGGCTCTAGTGATCCCTCTGTTACCAAGTTTGACCTGAAAGACACTTGTTCTTGGCAAGTATCCTTGCCAGCACTTGAAAAAGCCTGATGTGATTTTTGTGTGTGTGACAACTCAACAAGACCAGTTTGGTTTTGTGGCTAAGAGCAGGGGACGTAATCTGGAGAACTGGGTTTGATTCCCCACTCCTCCACATGCAGCCAGTTGGGTGATCTTGAGTCAGTCATAGTTCTCTCAGAGCAGTTCTCTCAAGAGCAGTTCTCTCAGAGCTCTCTCAGCACCACCTGCCTCACAGGGTGTTTGTTGTGGGGACAGGAAGGGAAGGAGTTTGTAAGCTACTCTGAGACTCCAAGGGAAGGCTGAGGTATACATCCAACTCTTCATCTTCTTCTTCTTCCTCCTCCTCCTCTTCCTCTATCCAAACACCATTGACTGCACCTTCTCTTGCCAGCCCTCACCTTCCAAACAACAAACATTATCTTTGTGAAGGAGGGAATAATTAATTCTCATTCCAGTCTTTTTGGAAATCACATTTGCCATAGTTCTTAGAGATGCAAGCATATGTCCCCTTTGTTTTGTATCTGTATGTTGCTGTATGCCTTTTTGTGGGAGACCTGAGGGGCAGCGATATGGGAATTGTCATTGGCTTGGTGTTATTACTTCTACCAGCTTTGATTTAAGAAGCTGAATTGCTGAATTCAGTTTCTAGGGGGAAATTAGCTAAATGGTAGGCGTCAGCGAGAGGTGGGGTATTAGTGAGGATCGTCCTACCTATGTCTACGGGGATCTTTCCCTTTAAGAGAACACTCAATAACCAGACAGTTGCTTAATCAAAAGGATTTTTTTATTAAACAGAAGAAATTCTAATAAAATGCACACATTCAGAAATACAACACATATTAAACCATACACCCATGTAATGTAAGTACAGAAGTGAGCAGGAATAATGGGCAGATATTGGAGAAATATACTTTACCTATGCAGGAGATCAGTAGTGCATGGAAAAGAGACTGGAATGATGGGAAATGACCCAAACAAATTTGGGGGTGATCTGCCAGTAGCTGTGGGGGGCAGACACAAAGAGACTGTGGCTACATTGGGCTAGTTATACCCCAAAACATATATGGACTCCTGGGATACCTGAAACTGAAACCATACCTTCCATACCTATCTAGGAATTGTCAGAAACTCTACAGAGCAACTTCAGTCATCTTCAGGAATATCTGAAAGCTCTGTAGCTTTACCATAGAGTTTCTAGCAAATTCCTATTTCTGGTTCCCCCCCCCCCCCCCCCCCCCCGGAACAGTATGATGCATTCAGTCCAACAGACTTTTTAAAAATAAATTTCTGCTTTGAGTGGTGGAGGAAACAAGAGGCAGACACCAAGGATCCCTCACCCCAGCTGGGAGACTGGCAACCCTATTTGTGATTAATGTTGCTAGTGTTTCTGATTTGTCTGTGTTATACCATTCTCATTTAATTTTATCAGTTTTACATTAATTTATGTCATGTGTATACCAAATGCTATTCACACAGAATTTATTTTATATTCTAATAGAGAAATTGGCCAAGTCTTAAACCCGGAGACTGGAGCTGTGAACAGACAAGACATATCTTTCTACAAATGAGGAAAGGGTCCCAGGTTTGTAGAAAAATGTAAAATCTAACCCCTCCCCAACTACCAAACACGTGGGGGTTTAAAAACCATAGAAATGATAAAAGGAGCACCTGTATCTTTAAGCAACAGATTCCCTTGGTGGCTATTGCTAGGCAACCACCATATTCCACACTTGGCTCTGTCAGTAAAGGCAGAAGTAGGGGGCAAGACCCTTTCCGGGCCTATTTTGGCCTTTGAGGAAAGACTAATTACTGTAAAGCCTGACTAGTGTTGCCAGCTCCTGATTGGGAAATCTCTGGAGATTTTATGATAGAGTCTTAAGGAATGCATGGTTTGGGGAGGGAAGAAGCCTCAGCTGGATATAATGCTATAGAGTTCACCCTCCAAAGCAGTCATTTTTCTCCAGGAGGACAGATTTCTATTGCCTAGAGTTCAGTTGTAAATCTGGGAGATCTTCAGGTCTCACATGAGGGTTGGCAACTCTACATTTGGTGGCAACCTCTGGGTAACTTGACACCATCCAACTTGCTCAAGTAGTGCTGGCTTTTTGCTACAGTTCAACAGCAGCTACCCTATGAAAGCCAGTGCAGTGTAGCAGTTAAAGCTTCAGATATGGGTCTGGGAGACCCAGGTTGGAATCCCCCTCTTGCTGTGGAAACTCATTGGGTGATTTTGAACCAGTCACATACTTTCAGCCTAACCTACCTCACAGGGTTGCTCTGAGGAGGAGGAGTGTTAGCCTGACTGCTCTTTTATGTTATTAATACTTGGGGAATATTAGCTCTTAATAATCAGCAGTAGGCATTACGGATCTGCACCTTTGTTATACAGAGGTTGCTGCCTATTCCAGACGAACCAAGGAGACTGTTATCAGTATATGTTGACAAGGAGACTGTTATCAGTATATTCAAGGTTTTCTTTTACTTAAAGAATAAAAGGTAGCTTTTTCAAGTGGTTCAGAAACGTTCACACATTCATACAGTTCTAGGAAGTCAGATAGAATAAAAGGGACGGTTGCATTATTAGAAATCATTGACATTTTATATTTACCTGCACAGAGAGAGTTGGTGTATTCCTGCTGAAGAAATAAGATGAGTTTATAGGGAATTGGGGGTGGGGTGTAGATTAGGAGCCATGTTAGAGCGTGGTGAGAGAGATGGGGGGGAGATAGAAAGGGTGATTGCAAGAAGAAGGAGGCAATGTAAAAGAGAAGGGGCAATATTGTGCTGGGAACTTTCCTTTATTCAGGGGGTGGGACATGGTCTCTGGGAGGATGGCATGATATGATGTCATCTCAAGAGAGCCTATAGATGGTCCATTCTCTATCTTCTAGCCACTAAGGGGGTGCTATAGGAGTGGTCAATATTCAAATCTACCTGATGGTCAGGGCAGGATGTTGATGTCAGCTGCATCTGCCATCTGTCTTCGGGATGCAAGGAGTGCTGGGCATGGGAACCGATTCTCAGGAAGCACCCTGCTGTCTTCGCACCCAGGTGTGAAGTCCTTTGATGTAGCGAATAGTAATGTGGTCTTGCAGGAAGGGACATAAGCCTGTGTATGTGCCTGGAGTGTATATCTGTATGGAGTTGAATCTCATGGCTTTGTGTGTGTGAGAGTGTCTTTGTTTTCTGTGTTCACCTCCCGCCTGGAGGTGGCAACCTCAGAAAATGGTGCTCTGACCCTATAGTGTAGGTATCTGTTCCCATCTTCCCACTGGTTGCCTAGTGCACTTTCGTGTCCCACATAACTGACATCATAGTCCATTCACTGCTCTCATAAATCATCAGAAAAGTTCATAAGAATGCTCTGCAGGCTTACAGGAGGAAGAGTAGAGAAGAATAATGTAAGCTGCTTTAGTCTCTGTGCCAGAACGGGCCCACTCTGGCCTCCAGGCCCCATTCTGCCCTGCCCTCCAAGGTTTTCCCAATGCCTGGGGAAGCTTTTATTTCTCTCTCAGGTAACCACTGCCACCATCTGACCTTTGTAAGGAATTGGTTGCTGAAAGGGTGAGAACTTCCCTTCCAAGAGCTTCCCTTCCAAGTTCTGAGGCTGGCACCACCCAGCTCTTTGTCTCCCACTGCCCAGCAACTGGTCAAAACAGGGACCCTTTACTGCTTTGTGTGCCCCTGGAGGAATAGCCACTTGCCAGCTGACTGCCTTCTCCCTGGTGCTCTTTTTAAAATAGTGTGTCCAAGATGATGGAGGTCTATGTGGTATAGCGAACCACTACCAGCATTAAAAGTTATAAAGTATTTATTAAAAAAGAAATATTAACAAGCATACTTTGAGCATAGCACCAGATTGAGCAAGGGATTCAAACAAAATGAATTCAATTTAATTCCTCTGTCCCTCTATCTATACATGCCCGATTAGATGTTAAAATGTAGGACAGGTGCTTTAGCTTAGAAAGTTACAGATCTCTACAGGTTCCATTACCTTGAAGGTTCCCTCAGGTGTAGGCCAGCACACAGCAATGGCCATCTCCTCCAGACCTCAGTTAAGAGTTCTGTTTGCTCTGATGGACTCAGCACAAAAGAGAACTTCCTCCTTGCTTCCAGGAATTTTATCTTCTCTCTATTCCCCACCCACTGACCAGGTCAGGCCAAGTCAATGAAGCTTTTCCTGGAAACTTCCAGGAATTCCTTCCTGAAGTCTCTCTAGTATCTCTATTCCCTGCTTGAATGAGAGGAGACTGGACCCTCTTATTGTCTCTAGCTAGACCTATTAACATTTCTTAAGAGGTAGCTGTGGTGAGCCTGGAAAGCCGTTGACTGACTTCCTCCTCTCTGCCTGTTCTCTGCCCAGATAGATTTTTTTAAAACTCCCAGGTAAAAGTTTTATTCAGGTCAGACATCTACCTCCAAAAGAGATTTCTTCACAGTCCCTACTGTGGAGAAAGGTGGGGTATAAGTGAAGTAAATAAATAATAAATGCAACTGAAGTTGGGAAAAGGGATGGTCACAAACTGGCTGATGAACCAAAGTTTGTCATGAATTTTGGCTGGGTTGTGGTTCGCAAAGTAATGTTCATGAACTGAAGAACTGCCATGAACATCCACAAATGTTGATGCAGTTCATGGCAGTTCATGAAAAGTAGAAAGCAGGGGTTTGGTTTAAATTGCTTGGAGCCATTTAAAATACTACTTTCTGTTTCCTGCAGCTTTTTACAGGGAGCAGAAAGCAGGTTTCTCAAAAAGCTGAGCAACAGAGTTTAAAAGGCTCAGCTGTTTGGAAACCCCTGCTTTCTGCTCCCCACAGCTTTCACAGGGAGCAGAAAGCAGGGTTTTAAAGTCTCAGAGCCATTTAAACCAAACAGCTGAGTGGCAGTCCCTACTGCTCAGCTGTTTGGAAACCTCTGCTTTCTGCTCCCCACAAAGGAGAAGAAGAATTTATTTATTTATTTATTTATTTATTTATTTTTGAGATTTATATCCCGCTCTCCCCGCCGTACGGCAGCTCAGGGCAGCTCACAACAAACACACAATACAAATAATTTCTTAATACCATTAAAACATATAAAACAGCTTAACTATACAGATGGCATATCTTCAGCTCAATTTATCCTAGCAGTGCCCAGATGTAATCCTTATAGACTGTCCTAGTAGGTTGATGGATAGATCGAATAGTCGGGCGAGGGCCAGATGGAAATATTGGGCAGCCACTACTTAAATGCCTGGTGGAAGAGCTCTGTCTTGCAGGCCCTGTGGAATTGTAGAAGATCCCGCAGGGCCCTGATGTTATCTGGGAGCTCATTCCAACAGTGCAGGGCCGCCACAGAAAAGGCCCTGTCCCTTGTAACCACCAACCGTGCCTCCTTCGGCCCTGGGAGGACCAGATGGTTTTGGGATCCAGACCAAAGTGCTCGCTGGGGAACATATGGAGATCGGTGGTCCTTCAAGTAGATAGGCCCCAGGCCATATAGGGCTTGATAGGTAAGCACCAGCACCTTGAACCTTATCCGGTATGCTATAGGCAGCCAGTGCAATAATTTTAGGGCGGGCGGGATGTGCTCCCGCACAGGAAGGCCCATCAACAGCTGCATTGCTGCATTCTGCACCAGCTGCAGCTTCCGGATTTGGCCCAAGGGCAGCCCCAAGTAGAGAGCGTTACAGTAGTCCAATCTTGAGGTGACCAAAGCATGGATCACTGTAGCCAGTTCATTACATTCAAGGAACGGAACCAGCTGCTTGATCAGCCGAAGATGGTAGAAGGCCAACTTCGCAGTGGCTGCTACCTGGGCCTCCATCATTAACGAGGGGTCCAGGAGCACTCCCAAACTCCTAACCTCTGATCCTGGCACCAACGGCACCACCTCGAAGGCTGGGAGAGGGATCCCTACCCCTGATCTGCTCCGACTCAGGCATAGGATCTCCGTCTTCGTCGGATTCAATTTCAGTCAACTCTGCCTGAGCCAACCAGCCACAGCCTGCAACGCCAAGTCCAGATCTCCCGGACCGGAGTCAGACTGCTCGCCCAACAACAGATAGAGCTGGGTGTCATCTGCATACTGATGACATCCCAGCCCATGCCTCCAGGCAATCTGGGCAAGGGGGCACATGTAGATGTTAAACAGCATAGGGGAAAGCACAGTTCCCTGTGGGACACCGCAAGTCAGCGGATGTCTTTGGGAGAGCTGTTCCTCTACAGCCACCCTCTGTCCCTGATCTTGGAGAAATGAGGAAAGCCATTGTAAAGCTAACCCCTGGACCCCAATATTGGCAGAGAAGAAGAAGAAGAAGAGATTGGATTTACACCCCACCCTTCACTTGTAGTCTCAGAGCGGCTTACAAACTCCTTCTCTTCCCCTCCCTACAACAGACACCCTGTGAGGTAGGTGGGGCTTGGAGAGCTCTGAGACAACTGTCCTTGAGAGAACAGCTGGTACAGAGCTATGGCTTGCCCAAGGTCATCCAGCATTTGCAAGTGGAGGAGTGGGGAATCAAACCCGGTTCTCCTAAATTAGAGTCCGCACACTTAACCACTACACCAAACTGGCTCTCCCAGCCACAGGGAACAGAAAGCAGGGGCTTAAACTTTAAATGGCTGACAAAGCAGTACAAACCAGTTCAGTTTGCGAACCGGCATATCACTTTGTGGTTTGGTTTGTAGTTCAGCCATGAATCATGCAGTTTGTGCCAATCCCTAGTTGGGAGGCAGATAAAAAGTAGGTTGGTGAATGGCTGAGAAGGAGAAAAAGAGGCAGGGGAAGGGGAGACGATATGGGTGTTGCCAGGAGGAGGGGAAAAAAGAAATAGTGTGGGGAAGGAGATTCAGGGGAAATTGAGGTTCCCCCCCCCCCACAAGTAATTGAGGGTTCTCTACCATGCAAGTGGTCCTGGATGAGAGGCTGGCACCACCCAGTGGAGCCACAGTTTTCCTAGGCAGAGGCTGTGGGGGCAGGGAGGGAAAGCTTAAAATAAAGTGGCAGAAGTAGGTTGGTTGTAGAGTGGGAAGGAGATAGGGTTGCCAAATTCAAGCTTAGAAAATCCTAGGGATTTGGGGGTGGGGTTGGAGATTGGGGAGGATGGGATGTGAGGAGGGAAGGGACTTCGGGGTGGGGTGGGGGTATAATGCCATACTCTCTACCCTTTAAAGCAGCTATTTTCTTCATAAGAATTAGGGCTGGCAATCCCCAACTGGGGGCTGGAGATCACCCAGAATTACAACTGCTCTCCAGATGACCGAGATCAGTTCCCTTGGAGAAAATGGCTACTTTGAATGGTGGACCCTATGGCGTTATACTCTGCTGAGGTTCCTTCCCTCCCCAAACCTCACCCTCCACAGGATCCACCCCCATATCCCCAGGAATTTCCCAGGCTGGAATTGGCAATCATGATGGGGAACTGATCTTAGTTGGGAGCCTTGTTAAAATTCCAGGAGATCCCCAGTCCCCACCTGGATGTTGGTAACCCTAGAAGGAGAGAAGGAAGGAGAAAAGAGGCGAGGCTATGGGGCTTTTAGCAAAGGGAAAGAGGAAATAATGGGGAAGGGGGAAATAAGAGGCCTTCCTCAAGTCCTTGCAGCTTCCTGCTTGTACATTATATTGCATTTATATAAATTAATGTCGTAAAAAACCCTGACACCAGGAAACAGAAAATAGTGTGAAAATAACTATTCAAGTTAAATTTGCACAAGGGAGAAACAAAATCAAAATGTTTAAACATTGGATTTCAATGCATGGATGAGATTTTAATACCAGCAGAAGGGTTTTATAATAGTACATCATTGGGGTGCAAGGCTGTCCAAAAGAAAGAGGATTTAGTAAAAAACCAAAGTGGAACAAGGCAAGTGGGGTATAAAATCAAATAAAACTGTACAGCAACTTACAAAATGGCTTGTGAGGGGAGTTGTGGAAACTGGAAGCTTCTGGGAATAAATTGGTTTTGGGATAGTGATGTTCTGCCCTTCAAACTGAGGACAGGTCAGAAGTTGATAATGAGCATTCAGCTATATAGTGGACCACCAAACAAATAGTCAAAAATCTCAACAAAAATCATATGCAAAGTTGTTGCTGCTTTTCTGTTGATTTGCAGTGAGATTCCAAGCAGTTACACCATTGAAAGTAATATGTTTAGAAGGGTGTGACTCTTTTTAGGATTACACTGTTAATATTGTTGCTGTTATTCATTTATTTCATTGATACCTCACTTTTCTCCTCAATGGGGAATCAAAAGGTGTTCGAGCCAGTTTGGTGTAGTTGTTAAGAGCAGTGGACTGTAATCTGGAGAACCGGGTTTGGTTTTGTGGCTAAGAGCAGGGGACTGTAATCTAGAGAACTGGGTTTGATTCCCCACTCCTCCACATGCAGCCAGCCGAGTGATCTTGGGTCAGTCACAATTCTATCAGAGCTGTTCTCTCAAGAGCAGTTCTCTCAGAGCTCTCTCAGCCCCACCTACCTCACAGGGTGTCTGTTGTAGGGAGAGGAAGGGAAGGAGATTGCAAGCCCTCTGAGACTCCAAGTGAAGGCCGAGGTGAAGGCTTTTTGTTGTCATTGTTGTTGCTATTATTGTTGTTGTTATTATTGTTAATGATGATGATGATAGTTGTTCCATGATTTAGTATTTATTCTTTTGAAATTTTATGTTGCAAAAATTGCTTTTGTAGAAGGGCGGGATTTAACCCTTATCAACAAATACATAATTAAGACCATTGAGAGCCAGTTTGGGTGTAGTAATTAAGAGCAGCGGACTCTAATCTGGAAAAACAGATTTGATTCCTCACTCCTCCACTTAAAGCCAGCTGGGAGACCTTGGGTCAGTCATAGTTCTCTCAGAGCTCTCTCAGCCCCACCTACCTCGCAGGGTGTCTATTGTGGGAAGAGAAAGGGGATTGCAAGCTACTCTGAGACTCCTTTGGGTAGTGAAGGGGGGGTATAAAACAAACTCTTCTTCTTAGAAATGTACAGGTTTAGAAGAACAAAAAGTTCTGGGGCATATTAAAGACTAGCAAATTTATTACAGCACAGCTTTTATGGGCCAGAAAAGTTTGTGCCACTATAGATTTATTAGTCTTGAAGGCACTAACACAACAATGTAGAAGTGTTTATATGCTACTGATAGAAGCCACAAAGCCAAGGAGAGAGAGTTAAGAATGTCTGATAATGGAAGAGAACACAGCTGTACTGGGGACATTAGAAACCTGGGGGAACAGTGAATATCAATAGGACACTGTTACCCACGGATATAAAATCTATAGAAAGGACAGCATAGGTTACTCTAGCAATGATATTGTTCCACACATCAAGGAGAACACTGAGTGCAATGAAGTCGAAAGCTTAGGAGAAGCAAATTTAATCACTGAACAACTGTAGATAGCAATGTACTTGGAGTGTGCCATTTCCCCCCTGAAAGTTCAGATAATGCTTTGGGGATGGAGAAAGCAATCTGGGAAGACAAAATGTTGTGATAATGAGTGCCCTCAGTTATCCTCAAATGTAAAGCAGATCCTGACAAAGTTTCAAGGTATTAATAACAGTTGGAATCTAGAACAGTTGAATTAGTACTCAGTGGTGCCACGGGCAGGAGTACTTACAGAGATAATTCTGAGCTGCCAAAAGCCACTGTGGTCTCCCAAGACAACAATTCCTATCACATCATCCAACCAAACGTTATATGAAATCAAATCATGTAACTTGAGTAGTCCCCTGAGACCTCCTAGCACCTGCCCCACTCCTGCATAATTATTGTTAAACTGCTTTGGAGCAATTACCACAATGCTATCAAATTTAGCACACGTGTGAGTGAAAAATCACCTAGAGAGTCCAACAAAGTTCCAGTTAATTTGAGAGTAAGACACTCATCAAAGTTGATGAGATTAGTAAAAAGGAAGTTGAAGGGGAAAGCCAGAAAGGTCAAGAAAGGCAAATGAAAAAAAATAAAAAGAAAATGGAAAAAACAAGTATAAACTGACAATAAGGCTAGCAAAGAATGAATGTGAGAAGCAAACAGCTTAATGCACATAAATATAATAAAAATTCTTTACATACATCAGAAAAAGAGAAAAAACCAGAAAGGGGATAGGAATTTTAAAAGATAGTGGTATAGCCCTGACATGGATAGCCCAGGCAAGCCTCATCTCATCAGATCTTGAAAGCTAAGTGGGGTCGACTCTGGCAAATACTTGGATAGGAGACCTGCTTGGAATACCAGTGGTCAGGAGGCAGGGGCAGGTTTTATTCAGCCACCTCTCTGAAAATCGTCCAAGCCCCCGGTAGGGGTCAGTCACCAGAGGCCGCCATGACTTCCAGGAGTACACACACTCTTTCACACCCAAGTACATATGAAAAATGCCGAAAAAAGATAGTGGTATAAAAAGAGTACTGAAAATGAACAGGATGACTGAATAGAATTAACAGATTTTTTTTGGCAGATATTAGCTAGTGAACAACTGCCTACCTGCATTATGGACCAAGCATTATGTATGCTTCTCGCATACACTGCTGTCTCCCAGTGGTAGCCAGTAAAGATGTGGTCCTTCTGCTCTGGATTGGTCCACAATGGCAGAGGGTAGTTCCCTCCAGTGAAACCAGCTGCTGCTATGGAACTCTTGACCAAATCAGTTTATATAGTCTTTAACCTTAAAAATATACCTCAGCTGTTTGAATGCCATTTCCTGAGTTTCTGAGAAGTTTGAAATCCTTTGCAATAGCTATAGCACTGTCAACAGACATGAAATGTTTGCTTACTACAGTACTCTGTGAGTGTGACTTTCGCAGGTCCTTGAGCTTGATGGTAGAGCGCATAAGTCTTCTGAAAGTGACTCTGATACATTGATTTATTAAAATGTTGCAGAAATAAAACAAGTAAGAAGAACAATGGGATGACTAAAGGGATGATGCACAGCTGTGCAAACATAGGAAGACAAGCCAAATATCTGCATCGCGTACTGAAGGTACCAATCTTTCAAGGTTTTGTTCGTTTGTTTTTGTTTTGTTTTTTTAAGACATGAAAATATACAAGTTCTAGTTGCAGGAGTTTCACAGCGGCCTGCTAGCACAAAGGAGGATGGAGCGTAATTCTCCAAAACAGGAATTATAGTCATTTTACTTAGTGAACTCAAATTATCATGGAATGTGCACTGTCTTTCACTTTTTATGCAGAAAGTTTCAATCAAAAAAATCTCATGAAATTTTAAAAGATTAGGACAATTTTCAGTGTGTTTTTTTAAAGAAAAGGTGGGCCTCAGCAGTGCTGATATAGGTATAGATGTGATGCATACAATCTCAAGAAAGTTAAGCATGTAGTTGGAAATCAGTGGAAATCGAAATCAAGGGGACCAGTGCCATTCCTATTAACTTAGAAGCACTTTCCACTGAATTCAATGAGACTTGTTTCCAAGTTACATGGGTAATAGCTACTAGCACTTAAATGGATGCTGAAGTTCCATTGATTTAAACAAGCTTACCTTTCTCAGGAAAGGCCTATGGGCCAGAACCCATAAAAATCATGAGTATCTAGGGTACTGCTGGCTGCTCTTTCCACATGATAAGAAACTACACAGTGCTTTTACAAACATTATGTTTACACCCTGTTTTCCTTGACTCCGGCCCTTTCCGCACTCTCCTTTTAATCCATGTTCACCGCTGTGTCCTCCAAGCAACTCTGCGCTAAAATCAAATTCAACCTTCTTTTTATTCCATTCCCTCCTCCCCCATTCTGCGTTATGTTACCTCCCTTCAGTAGTCGGCCCTATTTCAGCCCGTTGTTGCCCTGGGTTTTTTAGATGCTGTTTTGCCATGGGCTTAAATTGTCTTGACTTGAACACTGAGAAAATCTGGAGTGGAAGGCAAATGCGGAAAGGACATCAGACTGAGAAAAAGGTCCTCCATGCAGGTAAAGTTCTATGTGGGATTGAAGCATCTACAAGCATCCTGGTACCAGGATTTGTCAGTGAATAAATAGTGATGAAACACTGCCATGAGTAGCCTTTTCCTCATGCCCTCAACATGCAGAAGGGCAGGACAGTCATGTAGGATTGCATATTTCCACTTAACATTTGCTATAAATGACATGAATCCTGTGGGATAAAGAAACAGTACAATTTGAAGGCCACGGCTCAGAGAAGAATTAATTGGTGGTGGCTGTTGCACTGCTGGAGACTTGCCAGTGAGTGAGCATGTACCGTAAGTGCTTTTTATACCATTGTATTTTGCCTGTTTTTGACTATCAGTGGTCAGTGGAATAAAGTAGTATCAATTTAACAGTGTTCGGATGTTTCCTAATATTTAATGTTAAAATAAAATTGGGCCCGTTTGGACTGGGGGAAATACACTGCTGTAGGTAGTGAACCTTTTATCCACGTTGGTTTACCGAAAGAAATTAGCTTCCCAGTACCTGTATTAGCAAGTGGGGGAGGTGGGTATCTCTGCAGGAGAACAGACCCACAGCTATATATGAATTGGACTTTGTACCTCTGCCAGTTTGGTGTCGTGGTTAAGTGCGCAGACTCTAATCTGGGAGAACTGGGTTTGATTCCCCACTCCTCCACTTGCACCTGGCTGGATAACCTTGGGCAAGTCATAGCTCTGTACCAGCTGTTCCCTCAAGGACAGCTTGGGAAAGAGTTCTCTCAGCCCCACCTACCTCACAGGGTGTCTGTTGTGGGGAGGGGAAGGGAAAAAGGAGTTTGTAAGCCGCTCTGAGACTCCCTTGGGAAGTGGAGGGCGGGGTATAAATCCAATCTCTTCTTCTCTTCTTCTTCTTCTTCTTCTTCTTCTTCTTCTTCTTCTTCTTCTTTTCAGTGTTCAGAAACCTGATCACTGACCCCCGCACCCCTATTTAGTGTGGTATTTGGCTCTACGTTTATGGCTTTGGGGGCTTGCTGCATTATTTGAATTAGTTCAGCAGAGATCTTGATCAAGACAATGTGTTCTTGAGATGCAGGCCTGCACAAGGCCTGGCCAGTAGCACCTTTCAAGAACATTGTGAGCCACGTTGGATGCAATTGCTGCCATGGAATGAATTGCTTCTGTAAGGGGAAAGGCTTATGAGGTTTTAAAAAAAAAATTCCAAGGCATGCTGCAGAGCATCTTGAAAGCTACTGTAAAGTGGTGAACAGATAATTGGTTAGAGTAAACTGTATTTGCTGAAGGGACAACGCTAGAGAGAAGCCTTTCAGCCTGTTATGCAAGAGATGACTTATGATATGTATTTTTGGGAGTGAGACCTTGTGATGAAATTCATGATTCAGAGCAAAACATTCAGCAGCCAGCATGTAGATTATTTACTGGATGTAATGAGATTGAGCAGGCGAATATGTGAACACAGTGTCAGTCTATATAACACTGAAAAAAATATTGTTCAGTGTTTTATTACCAACTAGAATGAGCACTTTTTTAAAAAAGAAAGAAAGAGCAATATCTGCGAAAGAGCCCTCATGGGCACAGGGTCATCATTTATTTCACTTGGACATGGAGAAACTTGTCTTGTTTTAAAAGCAACGGTGTGGGCTAACAGAATTTGAACTAGTCTAAGCCTTGAACATTATCACCAGTGAACCATTACATGGTTTAGGACTCACAAGTGTTAGGGAATGCCTTTTCTCGTATGTAGGGATGAGCATGAACCCGCTCACAAACTGAAGTCCGTGACAATTTTTGGCTGGTGTGTGCTTTGCCAACTGAAGTTTGAGGCAGGTCAACCGGCACAAACTTTCCACCAACTTTCAAGCAGTTTGTGGAGGTTCATGTGAGTCTGTGAATGGATACATCTCAAGACAGACTGTCTCTGCTCAAACAAAATGTTTACCAAACTTCAAAGCAATTTTTTTTTGGGGGGGGGGAATTCTCCAGCCTTGGAAACCCTGTTGTCAGTTTCAAAATAGTAATGTCAATTTCAAGAGGGTTCCCCTCCCTTTTGCCTGCATTCCTTTGTGCTCACTTCCTATTTTCTTGCATGGAACTTGCAAAATCCCCCGCCCGGCTTGTATTTATGACTCTGTGCTTTGAGATCAGTCCTTTTAAGATTGCAGTGCCAGTCTGTGATTGCAGTGGTACTGCTGGGCACACTGTACATTGTACTGGTTCTGCTGGGCTTGCAAAAATGCCTCCCTGCTTGGATTGAGATTAAACTGGTATTGCCACATTGTCATTGGGTTCTGCTGGGCACTAGTACATTGCACTGGTTCTGCTGGGCTTGCAAAAAAACCCCAAACCCTTGCTTGGAGTGTGATTCTGTGCTTGACATCAGTCCTGTTGAGCTGACATTGCCACAATGGTACTGAGTTACTCTGGGCACTAGTACATTGTACTGGTTTTGCTAGGCTTCAAAAAATCCCCCCCCTTCAGTTTCTACTGCAGAGATTCTCTGGTTTGACCTTAGTCCTATTTGGTTTGCACTGCCACAGTGGCACTGGTTCTGCTGGGCACATTGCACTGGTTCTTCTGGGTTTGCAAAAATCCCCTCTACTTTCAGTCTCTACTGCAGAACTTCTCTGAGACTTTGGTTCTGTTCTGCTGGGCTTTTATTGCTTTTTTGCTGTGTTTTTTCTCCATTGGAAACAATGGAGGATGGGGCACCTTCTTTGGAGGGTCATAATTCAGACCCCATAGATCAAATCCTCACCAAACTTGGAGGGCAGGTAGAGGAGAGTCAGTCAGAGATCCCTTTTAGGTTTGGTGTCTTTAGCATGGCAGGGGAGCATTCTACTGCATCACAAACCTCACAAACATAACCAGTTCATTTAGCTCTTAAAAGTTCGTGATGGTTTGTGGCTCATGAATCAGGCTTGCCATGAACTGTTTGTGCCCATCCCTGGTCCTATAAGCCTTCCTAATTACTAAGCTTACTAAAATAATCGGGGGGGGGGAGTCTTGTTCATAGGTGGCCTATCTAGTACATACTCTAAACCAAACCTTTTCAGTGATGGTGCCAGAATTATGAAACTTTATTCCTTTAACAGCTCATCAAACTGCATGTTACCAAGTTTTAGGCAGTTTGTTATCATTTGACAGATTTTTAATATTTTAAATCTTCTGTCTGTCCTTTATATGTTTACAGTGATTCATTTTATTCTGTTGGTGTGTTCTAGGATACCTAACTTTACACTATATAAATTTTAAAATAAACAAAAAAAACCCACCACCCCCTTATCAATTAGGGTTACCAGTTAGTATTTTTAACCTCCAGGTGGCGTTTGGCATTCTCCTGGAATTACAGTTGATCTCCAGGCTACAGAGATCAGTTCCCCTGAATAAAATGGCTACTCAGGAGGATGGACTCTATTCTATTGTATCTTGTTGAGTTCTCTCCTCTTCCCAAACCCTGCTATCCCTAAGTTTCACCCCCAAATCTCCAGGAATTTTCCAACCTGGAGTTGGCAACCTCACCTTAAACCAAAATTACTAGCCTAAGAGCATAGTCAGCATCAAATAGCCACCACAGTACATATAAATCCAAAGATAAATTGATACATTCAGATGAACCTAGATGGGTGCATCTTTACCTGATTCCTGATGAAAGGAAGCTGGGGAAGGGGAACATGTGGAATTCCAACAAGAAGACATTCTAGAGGTGGGGTGGTAGCAACACAAAAAAGCTCTCTTTCTCTCTGTCTCTCATGGCAACCTTCCTCACTTCAGAGAAACACAGAGAAGAGTCTGTTTGATCATCTCAGTGTCTGGGCATGACAATATAGGAAGAAGCTATTCTGTAAGTACCCCGGTTCTTGACTGTATAAGGCTTTGTACAGTACACTGAGTTGGGCCTGGAAACAAACTCTCAAATTAAGATTTTTTAAAAAAATTGAAATGATATGCTGACAGTAACTGACCCCTTCTAGTAAACTGGTAGCCATGCTCTGAACTAGCAGGAGCTTCCAAACTGTTTTCAGCCTCCCCCCCAATAGATTTAATTACAGTAATCTAACCTGGAAATCATTCATTGGTGGATTACCCTGGCGAGATCCTGCTTAACGTTAACTTTAAGTCATTGGTTGTTTGTTTGTTTTTGGTATTTCCTGTATTTTCTTAATGTGTGTGTGTATGCAATCTCTGGTGACTGACCCCTACTGGGGGGATATTCAGAAAGGTGGCTGAATAAAGCCTGACCCCACCTCCCACCTCTGGTACTTGAAGAAGGTTTCCTATCGAAGTATTTGCCAGAGTTGACCCTGCTTAGCTTCCCAGATCAGACAAGATCAGGCTTGCCAGGGCTATCCAGGTCAGGACATTTGTTGTTTGTTTTGACATCTACCCTTATGTTAAACAGCAAATTAGTTTTAACCTTTTAAATTTGAGGAAAGAAACATAGTTAATTCATTAATTATCTCCTTTATCTACGCCAACTTAAAAAGCTCACATTTATCAGCTCCTTAATTGTCTTTGATGCTCCATGCAGCAGCTGTTGTTAAGCACTGCAGTAAGCTCTTGTTTCCTGCCAACTATAAGTAAATACCCACATTATTTAAATATGAATAATAAATCACAAGTATATCATTTATTTAGAGTAAGCTAAAGTGGTCAACAAATTTTGGCAGAGTTTTATTTTTAAAGTGCATAAGTGTATTTACCAAAGATCGAGCTCCTAGCAAACAGATTTCATTTCCCCATAAAAGCACAAAAGACAGAAATAAATTCTAGCCATCATTTCCTCCTTGCATTAATGGCAGTATTAGACCGCACATTGCCTTTTTATAATAAATTTTATTAGGATATGGATGTCTAATGTGCTCCTACTGGAAAAGAAGAGACAAATTACTCCTTTCCTTATGTAATTGGTGAAGTCATAGTAATAAAAGGGAGTATTTTACCTTCAAATGCATGCTGCAGGCACAATTCTGAAGCATGGGTCCAAACAGTTGCTGGGGCTACGCAAATGGAATCCTTTAAAAAAAACAACTGGAATCCCACTGATTAGGTGATTGGGAGAAGGGGGAGGCTGCTTTTTTGTATGTATGTTTGTTTGTTTTTTAAGGTTCACACACTTATCTCCAGATGCATCTGTATGCAGTCAGTTGGATGTGTGCAGTTGGCTTTTACTCACTGAAACATATTGACATAGATAAGAGTCGGATGTTAATTAAATACTCAAATTTCACAGGACAAAACCGCCCTGGGCTTGTCAAACTCTAAAATGGCAAATTTTATTTTAGTGCCTTGGACACCTATCCTGTATGCTTTACATTCATTTTGCTTTTTTTTTTTTTTTGTATAGTCACATAAAGATTTGAGGGCTCTGCCAACATTTTCAGATATCCCAGGGCAGCTAACCAGTTTGTAGCAGACACTTGCTCCTCTGGTTCTCTAATCACCCACTCATCCATTTGTTCTTGCATGATCTCACATTGTGGCAGCAGAAGGGCATGTGTGCATGTACTAAGTGCTTGGGGGGAAGTAATCTCAGTATTCTCAAAACCGTAGTAATTTTCTCCATGTCTAAGCCTATCTGTAATCGAGGTTTTTTTCGATACCTGTAAGAGATTCAACAGGATTGGTTCTTCTTGGTCCCCAAGTTCAGAAGCCCCAACAGAGGCCCTATTTAGATGGCCTATCTATTCCATTCCAGGAATTGGTTACTAACAGAATATTTCTGTCATTTCAGACAGATTTGTTATAGTAACTAGCTGCTGATAGGTTATATTTACCTTTTTAGACAATCCCACTTGTGTCCTGTTCAGGAGGCTTGCCTGAGGCTTTCTAGTTGAAAACTGTTTTTTCCATTCTCAGTTCTGTCTTTCATTTCTCAATCGCTATGGAGTGCTGAATGAAATGCCCCCTAGAACATTTCTTGTAATACCACTTTCCCTTCTCACCCTGTTTGTGTGTGCACAGCTGTTTGTGTGGGTTTTTTTTAAGGTTGTAATGGGAGCACTGAGACACTGAAAAACCAGAGCAATTCCTCGCCATAGCAACCCCTAAACAAACCTGCAATTCCCCCTCCCCAAACACCCAATTTATCTCTGTGGAAGAGAGTGGGGGGAAACTGCATCTGCTCGGGAAGGGAGAATTGCAAATGAGGCTGAGACCACGGTTGTATATGGAATTGCTATGGCAATGAATTGGTCTCCTTTTTTTAGCATCTCAGCACTCCCATTACAGCTTTCAAAAAAAAAAAAAAACCAACTGCTGAAGAAGGTCACATGTGCGAGCAGGATGAGAAGGGGAAGTGGCGCTTTGTGAAATGGCCAGATCATTTCAGGGACAGGCCCTTAACGGAAGTAATCTGCTGTGTGAAAGACCTGTCCCTGTATCGCTTTACTCAGAACCAGCCCAATGATGAATACCATCTGGAATATAAAAGTAATGTGAAAAGGGCCAAGAACTGCCGCAACCACAAGTTCAGCTGCTCCAGTTCTTGCTGGGCCTTCACACCTATTTGAAAGTGTTGTGACTGAAATTTAAATGTTACGTTAAGATTTTTCCCCTCTTCAATACAAACATTTTTTTCTCCCCTACCTAGCTCTATTGAACAGCTTCAGTTATGGTGGGTAGAATGCTTTGCCCTGTTTACCTTTACTCAACTAAAGCATGAGAAAGCAATGTGTCCCAGAATCCTTTAGGGCTTTTGGAATGGTTCCCAGCCTATCCTGGAATGAGATTATAGCAACTCATCTCTGGAGGTGTTAAAGCTAAAACTGTGGTTAGTGAGAGGAAACATGCTGTTCCAACCAGACTATTTTTGAAGAAAAAAAAACTAGAAACCACAGTGAGAAACTGTTAAAACAAGAGCTGTGCTTTTTTTAAAAGGACTGTCAGGTTTATTTGTCACACAAAAATATATTAAATATAGACTCTAGACTATCATATAGTATGCTGGAAATAAGGAAATTGATTCAAGCTGCTCTGCCTGTTCCCTGTGGTAGATACTGTTCAATATCCACTTACAAGTGTTAAATTTCACCCTGGGTGGGATGCCAGATGAATTTATAGTATATATAAACCAAAACGTACATTTAATAGAAAAGTCCAGGTCAACATATTGACATTTCAGAAACATTATGAAGATGCAAACTGTTTGCTGTTCAGCTTGCAAATGTGAAGGTGCCTGAGATTAACCACTGCTGCGAATATATATCTCATTTCAATTCGATTAGGGACAGTGATGTGGAAGGCTCGTTTAAAATGGCTGACCCTGGGATGACTCTTTGCAACTTACAGTTGTTTGCTCAGTTTTGGATGTTAACCTCATTTTCAACTGGAGCTGACAGCTATGTGCCATCTTATTGATTTCCAGTTTGATCTTCATTCTAAGAGGCCCATTGGAATGCTAACGAAATGAGCTGGAACTACCTGGTACAATAATTTTGTCCAGAGACATACTTCTGAGTTGCAAAATGATTTATGAGATCTGAGGGCATTACCTCAGAATGTCAGACACATAGACAGAAGCACTAATTTAAGTGATGGTTAATAGTAATAGCACATAGCATGCCACCAGGAGCACATTTATGTCATGGCACAGGAACTCCTGTTTGTTTGTTTAGTATGTTTTCGCTGTGCTGTTTAGGGTTTTCTGCAAAGAAAGAAAAGAGTTTTCAGAGAGATGTTACCATATCAGCAAATATTTTTAAAAAAAGGAATTTACCAATATATAGGTCTCTATGATCACAGAGGACTGGAAGAAAGGATAACAGATCTCCTATCCTACAGATATTTTGCTATCTTACTCTAGAATTGGGGGAATATTCTCCCCTGTTTGCTTCACACTGGAGTCCTGCCTTCCTCCCCATTTTAAAACGGGCTACACGGGGAATAACAGGGTTTGTCACAACTAGAGGAATCTATCCCTTTCTGCCACATGATAATCCAAATAAACAGCTAAGTATTTATCCAGGTGATAGGAAAAATATCTAACTCAGCTGGGCAGCTTGGATTGCAGCACCCATCCGGAGAAGGCAATGTTTGAATAGGACTAGTAGCACCATGACTTTAGGGACTGGGGATGTGTTATACATCCTACATGGCTCATACAAGACGTGAAAGGTAACAAGTTCCCATTACATTATTGCGTGAAGCGCTCTCCCTGCACAAGGATTTGTTTTGTAGTTATTTAACCCATCAATCATTTACAAATTCTAGTGGGAACAATGGCAAGGTATGAGAATATATATCTTCTCAAGCCTGTGTAACTAGGAGGATGCCTATTTATAGGAAGCCTTTCTCAGAAGTGGAACTGGGTTGCAGCAGTCCACAAAATGTGTCTGGATGTCAGGCTGAACATAGCTTGTTAAAGCCCTCCTCAATATATCATTTGGTCAGACAGCAATGAGCCAGACAGCTTGGAGACAGACACAAGGGAGATTAATCCATTTTGAAATTTGTTCACATTCCAAATTGTGATTAGGGGAACACCCTGAAAGAAAGGATGTTGTGATTTGCTTAGAAAATAGCCCAGTACATTTTTGTCACATAATGTTCTGCTTTCTAGTAGTATTCTGGACATACTTCAAGAATTAATGATAGATCTGGGGATTAGGTAGAAACACTGAGTGCAATCCAGCCAGAATTAAGCACATTTGAGTCCCTTTGCTTTTCATCACAAAAGATAATTAAGTATGTGACTAAATTCCTCCTAATGATGTCAGTGAGACTTAAAAGTGCTAAACTTTGGCAGATGATGCTCTTATTTAGGCATATATAGATTGTCATATGATTCTGTGTTACTGAGGATCTATTTGTACCACAATGTGTGGATTTTTCCCAAGAAATTAAATATTATACACAAGAAGCTACAGAGATTATGTAATTCTACATCATTTAGATATGTTCTTGTACACAAATATTTGTCCTAAATAAAAAATCTTGTTTATACCAGCAAGAAATTCCCTTGTAATTTAATTTTATATACACTTGTTGGTTTACTTCACTTTTTGGTGCTGGTATATGGCTGAATTCTATTAATTTCTGCTCACCTGAGATAAAAGATTATAATTTACCTGGAGATTCCAGCAGCAGCTTATCATCTAACTAGCCAGAGTTCTTTTGCCTTCCCTTCAACTGGCTTTAGCTTTCATCATATTAATAACAGGTTTGATCTGAAATTCCAGGTTTGAAAGTCAGATCAAAATGTAACTTAAAGGATTTTTTTTGCCAAAAAGTTACTTATTTCAAAAATGTGGTGCCAACAAAACCTGACTTCATTAGCCAATTTGTGGCAGCACACCAACTTTTGCCAAGAAGTAATATAGTGAACTGTTGTTTTTTTTCAAAGAAAGTTTTAAAAGCCATTTGACCTACAAGCCCAGGTTTTGTATGTGTGTTTAAATATTTGCTGCTACGTGACAGGTTTGCATAAGAAACATGTGTCTGGATTAATGTGTAGTGCTTTTAAATGACTAAACAAAAAACCAGCTAAACAAAAAAATATTTCTCAAGCTCTTTTGGCCCATGGGTGTAGTTTGGTGTATGTGTGCATGCATGCATCTTTCTGTGTGTACATATATGACAGGGAGAGACAGACAGACAGACAGACAGGAAGGAAGGAAGGAAGGAAGGGCTGTATCCAATCACTTCCTTGAGTGAGGAATCTTGACCCAGAGAAAGGAATCTTCATCACTGGATCCAACCCCATGGTTTAGACTAGGTAGGCACAGGATTCCTTATGGTGTCTGCTCTTGGCTACAGGGATAAAAGGTATCATTTAAAAGCACCTACCCACACATGTAGAACAAAGCTCACAATACAAAAGGGACTTTTCAGATGGAAGAATACTATGTGGTTACTACAAAATAATTTCTGGTCATAACCTGAAGGGGAAAAGAGAATCCTTGGAGAGAAAAGAACATTTTATTTTGGAATAATACTTTGTGAAGACTAGAATACTTATTTAACCAGGCGGCAGTTCTAATTTCAGTTTTCCCAACTCTTTCTCTCCCTGTGGAAAATATAATTTATTGTTTCATGTTGCCTTTAAGTAGGCCACCGAAACGAAAATAAACTGAGATTAGAATAGTAACAGTTTGCTAATCAAGTGGACTAGCAGTGAGCAAGGACACTGTTCCTTGGGAGTTCCTAAACAGCTTGACAAGAATGCTTGAAGTCCATTTTGATGTAAATAAAATTTAACACTAAAATGCAGAGTATTTATCACACAGGGCACAGTCATTACTTACTACTAAACTGAAACTTAATCCTGACAAAATGGAGGTGCTACTGGTGGGGGGAAGGTTTGACCCAGGAATTGGGATATCTCCTGTTCTAGATAGAGCTCCACTCCCCCTAAAGGACTGGGCTTGTAGCTTGGGGCTACTGCAGGAGCTGGGCCACCTGTTGGATAAATAGGTAGCAGCAGTGGCCAGAAGCACCTTTCAGCAGCTTCAGCTGGTGAGCCAACTGTGGCCAGTTGCAGGTGGGAAAGGTCTTGCTGCTGTAGTGCATGCCCTAGTGACATCAATATTGGATTACTGCAGTACACACCATGTGGGGCGGCTCTTGAAGACTGTCCAGAATCTACAATTTACCTTTAAAGCTCTATATGGCTTGGGGGCAGCATATCTGAAAGATTGCCTACTCCCATGTTAGCCCAGGCAATGGCAAACCACCTCTGAAGTGTCTCTTGCCTTAAAAACAAGTCTAGCTTACCACCTAGTGGCGTGTAACACTAAATGAGCTAGAACTTCTGGGTGCTTGACTATCTTAGGATCTCCTGGCTATACTACACATTCTGTTATATGATTAATATTAATTCCCATAAGTTTTGATGTTCTGATGTTTGTTGCCTTGGGGACCCTATTTGGGTGGAAAGGCAGCATCGCAGCAGAGAAATGTTTTAAGTAAGTAAGTACCTAAGCACTAATGAATGGAGTTAACTCATCTCCTCCATGTAAAGAACCTCATAGGGCGCGATCATACGCACTCATTTGCGACACAAGAAGGACGATTCCTCGCCAGCTCAAAGTGGCGTGATCACACAAACACATCTGGGAAGCATCCTGCAACCAGTGTCAAAGTGTCGCAAACCACTTTGAGCCGGTGGGGAATCGACTTATTTAGCTACCAGTGAAAAGGCAGTCTCAAATGGTTTGCGACGGCCCAGAACTGACCTTCCTGGTGTGATCGTGCCAGCGCAAACAAGTGGCGTTGGGGAGCGGCCTTTTGGGTTTTTTCCCCCCTCCCATCCTGGTATGCGCATCATCGGATGATCTTAAGGGTGGACAGGCAAGTCATCGATCCCTTGTAGAAGCAGATAAGCACACTGAAAATGGCCAAAAAAAACCAAAAACCACGTAGCGGCGGTTCGCCCTCACAGGTCCATGGACCTGTGTGATCCTGCAAAAGCGGTGCAAATTGCGCCGGCACAAATTTGAGTCACTTCCCATCTGGCTTATCTTGCTCATGTGGAAGGGGCCATAGATTCTTCATCCAATATAACCCTGTTATAGTTTTCAGCACATATGGCCCTGCAAGATCCAGCAAGGCAGTTGGATCTATATGTGGGAGGCATGCTTATGTCTCATTTTAAAGGGAATGGCTACATGCATGTCCATGGACAGAGCCATGGACACAGAGGAAATGAAAAAGTCTAGACCAAACCCTACAGAGATCCTCTTCCATGGCTTCAAGTATTTTACCAGACATATGGCAAAAAAATCCATCTGTTTTTTGCAGAGCTCTTCCTCATCTGTGTTTGATGCTCAAGATTTGGATGAAAATAGAGAAAATATTCAGAAACATCAAAAATTGAAGTGCTTTTCAAAAACAGTAAAACAAAACAAAATAGTTCAGGCTCATTTCTAGTGGGCAATCAAAAGGATCAGGAAGGAAAGGAGGGAGGGAAGAGGAGGAGGAGGAGGAGATTGGATTTATGTCCTGCCCTTCACTTGTAGTCTCAGAGTGGCTTACAAACTCCATTCCCTTCCCCTTCCCACAACAGACACCCTGTGAGGTAGCTGAGGCTGAGCGAGCTCTTTCCAGAGCTGTCCTTGGGAGAACAACTGTGACAGAACTATGGCTTGCCCAAGGTCATCCAGCAGCTGCAAGAGGAGGAGTGGGAATCAAACCTGGTTCTCCAAGATTAGAGTCCACGCACTTAACCACTACACCAAACAGGAAGGAAGGCAGGCAAGCAGGCCATTGACAGACTCCATAACTGGAGGATCTTCCAAGTGTGATATATTTTGAGAGTTTCAGACTGGTAAAAACTCAGTAAAGGAAGCCACGGCCTTCATTTTGAAAGACCTAAGCAAGGCTGTTAATGATAGGGTATTTTGTAGGTCATTAATTCATTGGGTTGCCTGAAGCCAAAAATGAATTGATGGCACATATCACCCTCAAAAAGTAGGGATATTACAAATTTTGCCACAAACACATGTGCCAGTAAAACTTCTTATGTCTGGCTTGTTTGGGTTGTGTTGAACAGCCATGAATGCCTGGTTTGCACTGGGTTTTTGCACAAAAACACTGCCAATTCAAACTGGTCAGCAGCCAATGGTATTAAACTATTAAACAATAGCATTAAACCTCATGCTTCTGTAACCCTTTTCCTAGTCTTGTTTCAGCAGGAAAGTAGATTTGGGACTGGGGATTCTGAGAACTGTTTGCAACAGACAGAAGCTGCCTAGGGTGATTTTCAAGGAGACCCTGGGCAGGAATCTCTTGAAGTTGCCTTGGGTAAAAGCATGGCTAAGAGGAGTTTTGCTAACTGTTTCTAATTCCATTTTGACCAAAAGATAAACTTGAAGAGAGGAGGGGCAGGAAAGGCAGCTCTACAAAAAGTCAGAATTCCATTCTGCCAATGCTGTGAGGCAGGCAATGTCTTCTCAAATCTTCCTACCCTCCTCCTAGAGCACCTATTGTGTGTAGCATCAAAAGTATAACCCTGCAAAGTGTGAAGTTACAAATGGGTATATAGAGGTGTAACAGGAAACTACACAGAGAAATAAAAGTGGAAGTAAATATATTTTTTTCTTTTGAAAGACAAAACAAGAATATAAGGAATCAGTGCCTATATCTTTAAAAGGTGAATTTCAGGAAAATAAATTCTACTTCCTGTAACAACACTTGTGAAAAGTAGCTCTTCCAAAAGACTGCCAGCAAGTCTTGTTCATCTTGAAAGTTCTCTGAACTAGTCAGAAGGGATCACCTTTCTTGCATTAAAAAAGCCCTCATAGGTTCAAGGATAGTCCTGAACTCTAATAACAGACACCAGCCATAATGATCAGGAACAGAGCTCCACTGGGGCCGGGGCACTCCAGGGTGCTGCTACGGGAGAGAGAAGGCCGGGGGTGGGCACATAACCAAGCCCCGCCCCCAGCTCGCTTTCCTCCAACCGCGCTTCAGTGCGGAGCCAGAGGAAAGCCTCCCCCCTGCAGCTTGCTCTCCCTGGCCCACACTTCAGTGCGGAACTGGAGGAAAGCCTCCCCCCCAGCTCGCTCTCCCCGGCCCACGCTTTGGCATAGAGCCAGAGGAAAGCTTCCCCCCGCCCGCTCACCCTTCCTGGGCTGCAGCAGGCTGCCTGCCCGGGGAGAAGCCCCCATCCCTCCCCCCTCTCGCTCTTCCTGGGCCGCAGCAGGCAGGCCCGGGGCAAAGCCCCCATCCCTCCCCGCTCACCATTCCCAGGCAGGAGGGGGGCAGGAGGGAGGGAGGGAAAAGCTGGGCTCCCCGCTCACCATTCCCAAGCAAGAGGGGGGGAAGGGAGGGAAACACTGGGCCAAGTGGCTGACAGCCACTCGGCCCGAGGGGGGGGGAGAGAAGCGCCTTGTCTGCCTCTCTCTCTCTCTCTCTCTCTCTCTCTCTCTTTCTGTCTTTCTGTCTTTCTTTCTGTCTTTCTGTCTTTCTTTCTGTCTTCCTTCCTTCCTTCCTTCCTTCCTTCTCTTTCTTCTCTCTCTCCCCCCACCTACCTACCTACCTTCCTTTCGTTCCTTCCCCCCTCCCTCCCTCCCTTTCTTTCTTTCTTTCTTTCTTTCTTTCTTTCTTTCTTTCTTTCTTTCTTTCTTTCTTTCTTTCTTTCTTTCTTTCTCTTTCTTTCTTTCTTTCTTTTTTTCCTTCCTTCCTTCCTGTTCCTTCCTTCCTTTCTTCTCTCTCTCCCCCCACCTACCTACCTACCTACCTTCCTTCCTGTTCCTTTTCTTCCTTCTCCCTCCCTCCCTTCCTCCCTCCCTCCCTTCCTTCTGACACACTTCTGGTGACGTCAGAGGTGTGTGGCCTTCTGACACTTCCGGTGACGTCAGGCGGTGTGGCATATGCAAATAAGTTATGCTAATGAGCTCCTGCATCTTTCTTTTTACGAAAGGACCCCTGATCAGGAACATCGTTCAGATATTTGCTAGGCCAGCAAGAGTGTTTCCTGTCACTGCTGGGACCATCCTAAATGAGGGGGGAAACCACATGGATGGAGTTCTTTCATGATCCTGCAGCTGTGAGGACTGTCCTTATCACATGCTGCATTGTCTATATGCTGGAGTGGAGGGTTGCAAATCTTCTAACCAGCCCACTAAATATGCAAACCAGGCCTCAGAAACAGCATCAGACTTCACTATTGTCTGCCGACCTATCCTATTTTTATTAAAATGTGAGGTTCAAGCGGAAAGAAAAAGAAAGTAGTTGACCTTTATTTCCCTAAAATACAAAATATATTTTACTGTGCAATTGTACAATAAGCCTTTCACCTTTTGCATACTCTACATGGATCCCAGCATGTTTAGACATTTGTAGGTGAGGGATACAAGGTATAGGTCACCAAGAGTAAATGGTTTTTAATCGCTTGACCTGATGTCTTTTGCAGTTGCTATAGTGATGGCCCATCTGCTTATAATATTTGAAAAGCGGTGATTCACTGTTCTTAAGAGAAAGACTATCGCTAACACACAAATAGAAAATTAATTTGCTTCCTCCACAACCCTCACCCTCTGTTTTATAACTTGGAAGGATTCAGTATGATTTTAAGAAGAAAAACATGTTTTTCCTAATTAGAATTACAAAACATACCCAACCCCCCTCCAGACTTTTAGTATTTTTTTTTGTTTTATCAGACTTTCCCCCCAACAAGAAAAATGTGTGTGGGTTTTTTTTTTTGATGGATTTGGTTAAGGCATTATATCCAATAGACTTTTCATTCAGATGGGTGAGAAGATTGGTATAACTGACACACCCATGTTGGTTCAACTCATTGCAGTTCCCTTTTCACTTCTATCTAGGCATCTTACTTATTGACCACAATAATTACTTTAGCTGTCATGAATACAAGGCTAATTTGTTTTCTAGATAACCAGGTTATCAGTTTGAGCAATCTTTCATGTTGTGCTTGAACGATTTCCCTGTACAATTCACCTAGGCAATACTATAGCCAAGTCTGGTGGTCACTGTCAGGAGGCTGTTCTCAAACTCACCATGGTAGTAAAAAGCAGAAGCAGCAAGGGAAGCTACCCCCTAACTAACTTGCCTATAACCATCTGGGATTTTGTTCTGATTGAAAGCTTTATGGCTCTGCCTTACCCAAAGGAGACCTCATTTGTGGACTGACTGTGAGAAAGGAGAAAGGGAGAAACAGTGACAGTTAGACAGCAGAATTGGCAGGAGCTGCTTGCCAGTTTGGTGTAGTGGCTAAGGCCGCGGCCACACGGCCCTTAAATGCGGGAGGGCCATCTACAACGGGGGCCGTCTACAATGGCCGCAGAAAGTCCCGTGCCGAAGCAGGCTCAAATGCGGGTTCCCCCCGCATTTTCTGACCCCGGGAAAATCAACAGTTTTCCCGGGAGTCGCAGGAGGAACCCACATTTGAGATATCTGGACAGCCCTCTCTCGCAATCATTGCAAAAGCAGGGCTGTCCAGATGGTCCCGTTGGCCATTTTTCCCCCCTTTTACACTTGGGCACTTGGGATGTGTAGATATCTCAACCCGAGGTACAAAAAGGTGGCCCCTTTAATCCAGGAGGGTTCCCAGATTTAAAGGGGCCATGTGACCGCAAACTTTGTGTGTGGACTCTAATCTGGGAGAACCGGGTTTGATTCCCCACTCCCCCACCTGCTGGATGACTTTGGGCAACCTATAGCTCTGGCACAGGTGTTCTCTCAAGGACAGCTGTCTCAGAGCTCTCTCAGCCCCACCTACTTCACAGGGTTTCTGTTGTGGGGAGGGGAAGGGAAAGGAGTTTGTAAGCCACTCTAAGACTCCAAGTGAAGGGTGGGGTATAAATCCAATCTCTTCTTCTTCCTCCTCATTCTTCTTCATGATTAGCTCTCCTTGCAGACCCTTTCTCTTTGGTGGAATGGAGAAGAAAGAAAATGCTTCTTTGTTAGATTTACGTTCCCCATTTCAAATGGACTTTCTGCGTTCTCATTTATCTCACTTGTGCGTTGCTGTTGCTTCGGGGGGGGGCTGTTCTGCATGTGTTTTGCTCCTTCTAGTGGTTGATTTGATAATACATTGCTTTATGTTTGGCATAAAAAACTGCAGTTTAAATCTATGAGTTCTTATGCCAAACATAAAGTGATGTAATATTGAATTGACCACTAGAGAGAGTAAAACACATGTGGAGCAGAAAACAAAACCCTGAAGCAACAGGAACACACAAGTGAGAAAAATGAGAATGAGGAAAAGCCTTAAGGTCCACAAAGCAATGTATTAAAAATCTAGCATTATTTCCCCCTTTCCCCTATTCACAGTGATGCAGCATGAATAACAAAGGATGTGCACCTTGAAAAAAATCAGTATTTTTCAGACTTGGATATCAGGAAGTTATTTGGGTTCCAAATACTGGTTTAGTATTTGGATCCCCCCATTTTTGCAGGGTGTTTTTTTATATTCTCCATGGTGAAATTTTTCCAGAGGCTGGAGGGGCTGTATTTAAGTTAATAGCACCAAAATTTCAGTGAATCTGTTGATCCACTAAATAACTCACAAGTTTCAAGTGAATTTGGGCCCCTGGGCAAGGTGCCCCCAGCCAACCTCCATTGTTTCCTATGGGGAGAGAAATCCCAAGCTTTCTCCAGGGCAAACAGTAACCACAAATTCAAGACTAAACAAAGCAACCACTAGCCAAAAGTCTCTCAAAGCAGACAGGACCAAGAAATCCCAGCAGAAGCACAAAGCAATGTGGCAAGCCTAACACAACAAATGTCAAATCAGAGACTCCAAGGCAATGGCTGAGGACAGACCGGGGAACTGCAGCACAGTGTGAATGGGCAAAAAAGCCCCAGGCCAACTTGTCCTGGGGCTCCCCATTTGCACTGGCTGCAGCGCTGCAAAAGAATCCCAGGGAGGAGGCGGACTACAGTGTCCACACTGCGTGGCAGCTCCTGGCAGCACTGCCGTAGTGCATGGTTTGCTGTTCTTTCTGGAAGCGGGAGGCATGCACAACCAGATGGCTGGACACCAATTTCTCCCAGTGCACGGCTGACGCAGGAGGAGAGCACCGCAGGACCCGGTAAGTACGGCAGGGCTACGCCAGGCAGCTGCGGCTGTGTGAATGGGCCCTCCATCCGCTTGCAAAGCGGACGTAATGTGGGCCACAATGTCAGTCTGTCCTCAGCCAATGTCAAAGTTCAATACTTCTTAGAGAACTCACATTTTAAAAGTACTTATTCTGTTGCTAGATTTCTAGAGGCTGCAGAGAAATATCAAAGGGAGATGTTTTTAGATAGGGGTTTTATTTATTTATTTTTTGCTAAGTTTTAATAGTTCAAGACTTGGTCTAAGAACAGAGGGAAGAAAGAAAGAAATTAGAAAATCCTCCAAGCCAAACTGATTTAACAATGAATGTTGCTGTAAGCCCAACAAATAACAAAGAGAATCCACACCAATGTGGAACCCAAGAATCCAAGCCACTGTGGAAGTGGAGAATCCGATGCAAACCAGAAACTCAATGCAAAGTAACTTGAGCAAAGAACACAGTGTTGCAGAACCAACAAAACCAATTTCAAAGGACAGAATCCAAGCCAAACCAATCTACCAAACCAATGCCAAGCACCCAATAAAATTAAAGGAGGCTAATGGTCCAGGGAGCCTTTAAAAGCTGGCTCCCAATATTCCCGGCTATTCCCAGGAATTTTGGGACCCCTTTCCCAGTATCTGGGAAAATGTTCATTGTTCTTACAGATCATTCTTAACTCAGAAAACCAAACAGTGTTAGAGTTCTGTTTGAGGACTGGAGTCCCATGCATGTTCTGCTACCAGGACTGGTCAACAAATAAATTGAGTGAATGAATGCTATAAACTAGGTCCATGATCCTGTCTCTCCAGATGTAGAGAGCATAGTGTGAAGTAGTGTTTTATTGCAATTATGTAGAACCCTCATCCATATGTCCAGACCCCAAATATTTGTTATGGCAGCAATAGTATAATATGTATACTTAGTCTATAAGCACATTGCAACAGAGGAACAGATTCTTTGCAGAAGATCTGATAACTCTACTAGAAAGAGTATGACATTTGCATTCAGAAATAAGCACACATGGGTCACTGGGTAAGGGGGCATATGGGACAGTGTGTCTTACCAAAAATAGTTCTAGTTTGTTTTGGTTGCAGTTTTACAGGTAATGACTTTAGAATTGTTCTAATAGCAAATTTAGATATTCAGAGAACCCAGATCTCACTAATTTAAAACAAGAGATCATTGATTTCAGAGGGATAGTACTTCCTTCGGTAACAATTTTCAGGTAGCTTGCTGCAAGCACTTTGTTAAACTGGGGTGAAGATCATTATCCCCATTTTTCTAACATTAATCGCGAAAAGTGCATCATCTGTCACTAAGTGTGCGGTATAAAACCGCTCATTTTGTTTCCTTTCACTCACTCTGGAAGCAGAGCACAGAACAGTCCCTTAGGCATGTTCATCAAAAACTGTGATCTGGCTGATTAAAATGCAGAGATACTGGCATTTGTCTTTTATCTGGAGTCCATCATATCTTTATTGTTTGAATCTCATTAACACTGTGATTCCAGTCTTCCTTTAGCATTGTTTCCCACTTTTTAAGGAACTAATTAAGCAGCCACATCTTGTTGTCTGACATGTAGATTTCTCATGTAAATTCCTACAACTTTTGAAAAAACTATATCTATGTCTCTAATGCTGTCTTCTTCTTGAGATGTAATTCGCAGGCACAGTGTAGAATTTGGAGTCACTGAAAAGAGCATTGCCTTTGTGTAATGCTGTGATGGAATGAAAAATCTGGGACCAGCAAAAATGTAAACACAGAGCATTGCTGAGTCACATGACTAAGTGAGGAGGGGGCCATTTAGCTCTGAACACTCAGTGACTGACACTTAACGGGCACAACTGACAGTTGGGAGCGGACAGTTGGGAGAGTGAGTTGAGAGGGGGAGTCTGTGAGAAGACGCTCTCTCGGTAGCTCTGTGTGAGCTTGGTGTGGCTATCTGTAGCTCTGTGTGAGCAGCATAAAAGACCAGTTGAAGCAGAAAACTGGTGTTGGATAGTCTGGTTCACGGGACAGTGAGCAGTCTAGTGAAAGTAGAGCACATAAGCGGTCACAAACACAAACTATATAACTCCTGAAGAACCTGGGATAGGTGGTTAAGTGAGGGCTGAGGCAAGGACGGTCAGAGTTTGGACAGCTGGTTGGTGGCCAGTTGGGACTCAAGGAAAAGGCCCAAGAAGCCGAAGGCAAAGGCTAACCACTAAGCAGGACAGGAGAGAGTACATATGTTGCGTGAACTTACGAACAGCTAAAGAAACTGAAAACAATATAGCATACTGCCAAAGTGTATTCTAAGCAAAACATGCCAGCCTATAAAGAAACAAAGTGTCAACTATATATACATCCTCCATTCCCCTGTTTGGTTCTGGAAATAAAGTTCTGTTTTGTTGTGAAGTAAAAAGCCTGATTGCCTGACTCTCATAACCAACACCGAAGATATGTAGCAGTGGTCCTCAATGTGCCTAGAAAGCAATTTAAAATAAACCCCAAAGAGACTATAAGATAGACAGAGGGTGCTGGTCAGCAGGGGTCATTTCGTAGAAAAAGAGGTGCAGGAGCTCATTACCATAACTCATTTGCATAACTCATTTGCATATGCCAAACCCCCTAACATACCGGAAGTGTGTCAGAAGGCAACACCCTACCCTCAGGCTCCCCTCCACAGGTGAGTGAAACTGACCTGCTCTTCCTCCATTCCCTTCCCCATCCAATACTTTGTGCAATAAAAATAAGTGTAAAGAACACACCCTCATTCTCTTCCTGCTCCCTTGAAACCACCAGGTTTCAAGTAGACTTGAGATACCCAGGACATGTCCACCACCCATCCCTGCCCCTGCCCCTCCCCACAACAAGACACCCTGTGAGGTAGGTGGGGCTGAGAGAGGTCTTTTGAGAACTGCTCATGAGAGAACAGCTCTGAGAGAACTTGTGACTGGCCCAAGGTCACACCAGCAGCTGCATGTGGAGGAGTGGGGAATCAAACCCGGTTCTCCCAAATTAGAGTCCAACTTCTGACCACTACACCAAACTGATAAGGTGGAAGCTGCTGAAGGGTTGGTGAAATTTCTCCAGTACTTATGTGCCATGTGCCCAGATAAAAAATGGTATACTTAGAAAATTTATATGCCACCTTGAGCAAGTCTCTGGAAAAGCAGCACACAGTCATAAAGGAACAATGATAAAATTATCAATATTAAAACAAAACATTAAAAACAATAAAGACCCTAACAGGGCTTTCCCTGGGGTGCTGCGCCTCTGCACTGCTCGGGGAAGCCGAAGAGGGGGTGGGGCTTGGTCATGTGACTGCCCCCTGGGCTCCTCACTCCCGGAGCTGCGCTCCTGTGCGCTCCTGCTCCAACAGACCCCTGCTGGTCAGTAAAACAAAGTCAAGCCTGATCAGTCACCTCACAGAACGCCACAAAACAGCAGATTATAAGGCTGCACATCATCAGATCTTACATACATCTGAAGTATACCTATGGTTGATGTTTGATCTTCTCCTTTTTGTCATCTCAGTGTTTGGAACAGATTTCCTTTGCACCTTTTTTTCCTCTGTGTTTCTCTGGCTAGTCCTTGTCTGTGTTCCCCTGCCCTTTGATTTCCATTTTTATTTGAATGTTAGGTACTCGTACCTGCATGATACTTGCTATATTTGTCCAAAGAATCCTCTACCCCCAGATATATTTATGCTGATCCCTCTTTTTTTCTGCAAGAACTTTTCATTCATAAAGAAATATTCCCTTTTGTGAATGCTTTAGTTCACTTGATCATAACATCAATAAATACTTTCCAGCTTTGGGATACATTAATAATTGATAAGTTATTAATTAAGTAAATATTTTCAACTTGGATTTTCCCTAATTGCTCCCTCTGCAGATAATTCTGGTCTGAAATGAACTAGCAGAGAACTACATTCATATTATTACCCTGATAACCTTTTTATGTGTAGATGTTTCTCTGATGTTGTCCAATTTGTCAGAAACTCTTGAATTTATATATAATAAGAAGTCTAAACACCAACAAACCACTTTCCTGTGGTCACTTGGAAGCATCCATTTACTAAACAAGCAGTAAGTGTGGATGGGCAATGGAATAAAGGGAAAAGGAAATTCTAACAGAATTTTTCATAATAAAAAGTAGTTAATTTCTCCTCTTTCATGCATTCATTGAACAACATCTGAACAGGGTTATACAAAACTCATTTCAATGTTTATATGGAAATAATAATCTCATGATCCTCTTTGGAAAATGTTTAGATTTGAATTGTTTCTTTATGACAGTTAATAATGCTCAGCCATACTGTTCTATAAAAGGATAATAATGTTGGAAGCTTGTCAAAATTATATTTTTCATTCAAGAACTTAGCTTTCCTCTACAACAATAAATATGTAGGTCTTGAATATGACAGAAAAATAAGGCATACTAGTGATAAATGCAGCAATTAAATATCTTGTGGAGAGTGAAGGCAAATGATAAAGAAAGGAATATCAGATCAAAAGCCTATAGCCAGGAGCAACAAATGTTTTAGGAAAATGATTTTCAGGAACATAATGAGGAAATGGCATGAAATGAGGGGAGCAGAAAAAAAGACAGTCATATGTTCTTGTTTTGTTTTTTGTTTTAAGTGGCATAAGGCAAATCAATTCAGTTGTTCTTTCCCCTTATTTGAAGTCTCTTGTATTGACCTACATTAAGTTTTATAATCATTCATATTTTGTGGCTCCTTCCAAGGTTTCCCACTCTTTCAATTTCTATTGGTATTTTAGATATGTTCTAATGCCTAACTATTTAAATTCAGGATAAAGTGGTGACAGTTTTTGATTTTCAATTTTGATATTTTTTTGGTGAGATTTGGTGCCATGGGGGGCATTTCTCAACAGTACAGCACCTGCTTTGTATTCAGAGGATCCCTAGTTCAATCCCCAGCATCTCTAGTTAAAAGGATCGGGTAGCAGGTGATATGAAACACTTGTTTAGCCTCTGGAGGGCCACTGCTTTCACAGTGGACAGTGCAGATCTTGATAGACCACTTGGTCTGGCTTAGTATGGTGCAGCTTCAAGTGTTCATATTAGGGAGAATGTGATTAATCATAGAATCATAGAGTTGGAAGGTACCTCCTGGGTCATCTAGTCCAACTCCTTGCACAGTGCAGGAAATTCACAAATACCTCCCCCTCCATATCCACAATGACTGCTGTTCCACACTCAGAAGATGACAAAAAATCTCCAGGATCTCTGACCAAGCTGGCCAGGAGAAAAATTGCTTCCTGACCCCAAAGTGGCGATCAGCATTTCCCTGGGCATGTAAGAAAAGGCCACAAGAACTAAGCATTGAGACAACCCTTCCTGCCCTCCTTCTCATGATCTGCCTAAGTTCACACAATCAGCATTGCTGTCAGATGGCCATCTGACCTCTGTTTGAAAACCTCCAAAGAAGGAGAGCCCACCCCCCACCCTACAATGTGACCCATTGATCAATAAAAATGTAAAACACAGGAAACAAAAAAGATCCATGATAGAACAGAGGGGGGTGTTTTAGGCCTGATCTTTGCAAAGATATCAGTTTTAAACTTTTGTATAGGTTGCATTGATGCACAATACAGAGCAATGTTGGGCTCACCCCAAAGAGCTTGTTTGATTTTTTCTTTGAAACATATGTGTCCATGTCAGTTCTCCTTAGTTTAACAAATAGTTTAACGAGATCCTGGGAAAGTGAGTCTAAAGTCCTTCTCAATAGGAAGAATGTACTAGTTGTGTGGTGTTTCCTGGTTCTCTTCTACAAGAAGGGAACATTGAGTATGGAATGGAAACCCCCTACCCTTGGCCTTGAGGACAAGATGCTAATATTAATATTGCTAGCAAGAAGATGAAGAAGACTTGTAAACAGAACAGCACCATTTCCCCTAAGAAAATTAGCTTGTACAGTACAGTTGATCATCTAAAACATGATAAGCTTTTAATGCCCATTTAAGACACCATTTAATCATTGAAATCTTTCCATAAAATTCACTTCTTTCCTGATGGCTAAAAAGCTATAAACTTTATTCTACATGCTGAGTGTTCATAATAGGTACTTGAATGCAAGTTGTTCTCAAGTGAGAGTGGAGTGCTTGGAAATACAATCCCCATAGTGATGTTTTAGACTAAAGAAAAGTGAACTATCTCCTGTCACTGTATAGTTGTTGTCTTCCACCAAAACTTTTGGGATAAATAATAGAAAGAGACATGAGCCCACAGTACACACATAACAGCTCCATGTTTTCACTGAATACATAAGGAGGTAGCAAATGTGCTGGCCATGCCCCCTGCCTCCATGCAACCACATGGTCATCTGGAAGAGCATCCATGCAAAGGAAGTGGCCACACAAATTATCCTTCGCCACAATCGGCAACATTCCAGAACCAACATCATTGACCGGGGGAGGGAGAACTTGCACAGCTACTTCTTCCATGCTGACACCACACAATTGTGCAGGGGGTAGGATTGTGCACTCCCTCCTTCTCTCCCTCCCCAGGCATTCATATGTGGCTGTTGAGTGCAGCAGGCTAACATATGAATACTATGGACACATAATGGCTCCATGGTTCACCATTCAGCTACATGACCATCAGCTGGATGAGAAGACTTTGGTTCAAATATAAGGTGCCATGAGTAGGAAGGTGATGACTCAGAGGTTGCTAAGCGGCAGACCAGAAGGTCTGTAGTTCAGCTGCTTGAGACCCAAGTGCCGTGTGATAGAGTGAGATCCAGTCTCTGGCCCCAACTTCTGCCAACCTAGCAGTTCAAAAGCAAGACATTGCAAGTAGATAAATAGGTACCACTTCAATGGGAAGGTAACAGAGTTCTGTGCACCTCAGTGTTTAGTCATACCGGCCCCATGATCACAGAAACAACTTTGAACAGTGCTAGCTCTTCGGCTTGGAAACGGAGAGAAGCTCCCTCCCCTAGAGTTGGATTTGACTAGCTTTCAAGCAAGGGAAACCTTTACATTTATGAGATGGAAAATCATGGTATCTAATGATTTGGTTTGCTGCATTATCTGCTTAGGTATTTCCAAGCTCTGTTTTTTTTTATTGCATTGTATTGTTTTCTTCCATAATGGTAGTCAAAATGAAGTCTTCCTTCCAGGAACAAACTTGACCCAGAACTGCTTAACATTAGCAAGACTGCAGGATAATGTATATCCCAGTTATACTCTGGGCCACATGAAGAATTCTCAGAAGGTGCTAGAGTCTACAAGAAAGCTCAGAAAAAAGATAGCAGATTATGAGACACCTTATAGTAAACCTTGCCAAAATGATTGTCACAATAATTTTAAATAGCCAAACTGAAAAAAAGAGCCAGAATTTACAGAATAAGCAGCATGACCTATTCACACCGTATTATAACTTCCATTTTTTTGACCAAGCAATTGGTACTTAGAGACACTCTACTTTCAAACATGGATATTTTATCAGTTACCATAGCTAAATTCATATATCATTGTGTAGTGGGTCAAAGGACCCAGAGACATGCAACTAAATAGAGCCAAAAAATAAATTCAAGTTCAATCCTAGAAACTCCCTGAGATTCTAATAAACGTTTTAAGGGAAATATTACAGAAAATCCAGTTTGTTGATTTTGTATTGAGACACACACAATGTTGCTGTGTCCCTAGATATTGTAGAAAAAATAAAAACAAAACTCACAAAATCACATGCATTTGTACATTGTAAAGTGAAGAAAATTAGGTGAGAATTTAAGCATTTGTTCTACTCTTTTATCTATCACCTTCATTCATTTTTACATTATGTCTAGGCAGAGGGATCAACAAATACAACATGATTTCAAATACAATTATGATAATAAAGATCTCTAAAGGGGCTTTTTGTTGTTGTTGTTGCAGATGCTGCTTGTATAATTGTCTCTTTCAATCCACTCTATCTTATTTTCCCCTCCCCCATTTAAATAAAAATCAGATACAACAGAAGCAGATCCAAATTAGAGAGGATTTGTCAGGTTCTGGGGAGAGCATGATTAATGGGTTGCTTATCCTGACCCTAAGGCTTGATGAGCAGTACAATGTAGAATAGAAATAAGGATTATCATGTAACACTGACACAGCAATAATGATAAACTCAGCGCTGATGAGTAAAACAATGGAAGCCGATAAGTACTTTGTGCTTGTACTTCAGAGAAGAAATGGATTGAAAACTATGACTCCTTGAAAAATGGCTTCTTGTCACCTTATTAAACATCAGCAGATAGCTCAAGCTAATTTGCCTGCATAATGTGATCAAGGAAGATGGGGAGGTGAGAATTTCTAGAGTAAGAAAAGTCTGATTTTGAAGAGATTTAGCTGTGGCATGGATGGATTTGTTTCTAGGGCAAATACCTTATAGTTAGGGATGGACACATCTGTCATTTTCATTTCTTTGTTGTTTATAGACACACGCGCACACACACACACTGGCACTGGTTTCAGTGCATTCATTTTTGTTACTGGGACTGTAGATTTGTTTGTTTCTTTTACACATTTCCAGTACAATTTATTTGCAATTTATACCACATTCACATACACAAAGGTAGGTCATTTGCACATGTATGGTGGTGGAAAGCACAGTCAAGTCACAGCTGACTTATGGCAACCCTTTAGGGTTCTCAAAGCAAGAGGCATTCAGAGATGGTTTGCCATTGCTTGCCTCCACATCACAACCCTGGGATTCCTTGGTGGTCTCCATCCAAATACTAGTCAGGGCCAACCCTGTTTAGCTTCCAGGATCTCACGAAACTGGGATAGCTTGGGCTATCCAGGTCAGGGCAACCATGGCTGTGGTCACACACTCCACTTGAAGCGGAGGGAAAGAGAGGCTATTTCCTTCAGAGAAATTTGACATGCAGTTGCGAGATCAAACAGCCCTTTGAAGCTTTAGACACAGCCTTTCACTGTGTGATCAGACGCAACTGTGGGTGTGTCTTTTTGCCATTTGTTTCCCTTGCGCATAAATGAGGAATTGCACCTCCACACTGAGGGCCCCCTATGGAATATGTGATGATGTGCATACTGCAAGGGGGGGGGGGATGGCAGGGAGTCAGGATGGCATGATCAAACCATCCCAATGGCATGAGAGCATGCTTGAGTGATCAGACAGGGGAAAGTTCGTCTGTGGTCCATCGGCAAGCATTAGGACTGCACTTTCCTTGGTGTCTTTTAACTCCGCTTCTGTGGTGGAGCAGCACAGGTTGCCGACGACTGTGGGATGTTTCCCAGATGTTGCTGTCTGATTGCTCCCTTTTAGATCCATCAGGCATTCACACCTACGTCGGATCTAAAGGAGCATGTGATCACAGCCCATATATAGTATACTATATATAGTGTATGTTATGTGCTGTCAAGTCACTTCCAACTTATGGTGAACCTGTGACCTCCAAAACATTCTATCATGAACAGCCTCTCACAGGTCTTGCAAACTGAAGGTTGTGGCTTCCCTGCCACTATTTCTGCTTTTAATGAAAAAGTAGGTGGTCAGCTTCTCTACAGAGCTCCGGAATGGAAGGCTGTGGTTTCCTTTATTGAATTAATGTCTCTCATGTTAGGTATTCCTCTTTTCTACTGCCTTCATCTTTTCCTAGCGTTATTGTCTTTTCCAGTAACTCTTGTGTTCAGTGAGTACTGATTTACTAAAGTACAAATAACATTGCAAATGCATATGTTTCAGGGGGAGGATATTGAAATGAAACATAAAATAGATTTTAAAAATGTTTTTAGCTATTCATACCCAGTGGGACCCAAATCTGCTTATACCCTCATTCCCTCCCTCTTCTATTTTATCTTCATAATAACTCAGTTAAGTTAGGTGAGGCTGAGAGGGAGTGACTGGCCCAAGATCTGGCAGCAAACTTCTATGGAAGGAGTGGGTATTTGTACCTGGTCTCCCAAATCCTGGTTGACTCATTAACCACTACACCATGCTGGTTCATATTTTAATCCTTATAAGGACTCAGGTTCACATGAGAAGAAGCAAAACTAAAGCATGGGTATTTGAAACAAGCTTGTAAAGTGTGAAAGCATCTCTGCTTTATCATATCCAGATCGCAACATCAAAAGGAAGTCATGGGAAGAGAAGGAATGCAAGCTCTGTCCCTGTGGGTGGAAAGAAGAAGACAAAAGAGGTACCATAAAATAAAGCATAGGGCTTCCTTGGGATAATTGATATGAATGGCTAAGCACCAGCACCTTTGTCCATTCTGTCTGATGGAAGGGAAATATATGATTTATTATAGGTGAGCGTAGCAGGTATAACAATTAGTAAAGAGATGTGTGGATCAGCCATTGCACGGTGTAAAATCAGTATTCATGGAATACAAAGAGGGAAAGAGAGATCTATGCAGTTCTTCCTTTCGTATCAAGGAGACAGGACAGGATACTACAGACATCATAAAAAATAGCATGCTCTACTAGAAGCTGTATTCCTGGCACCCATCCCTTTCATTATCAGTCAAAATGCACAGAAGGACAATGACCCAGGAAAAGCTTGTTCACAGATGCTGCAATCCATTATTTCCCCTCTGAAAATACAGCATACCATTTTAATTGGATTAGACATTGCTCCATTATATGACAGCACACAGCGTGAACCCGTGCTTCTGTAGCTCTATGGATGCCATATCCATAGGAAGCCGAAAAGCAAATTCCTCCCGCATGTGAGAGTGGCTGATCTATTGTTGTATTGACACAGAGGTGAAGTGTGGATCTGAAGGGGACCCAACATTTATCCACAGCAATCCCTATGGTACTACAAGGCTCCTAATTGATCTTGTAATACAAGTAAGGAGGGGACCGGGCAATGGATTTTTCAGAGAGATGAAGGCAGTTTGAAAGAGGTATCACTACTACGTATCCTACCTTTGCTTATTACTGGGACAACCGTAAGCCAGGTGTAGTTGGAAGTCAGTCCCAATTTATTCAGTGAGGCTTACTCCCAGGAAAGTGTTCTTGGGATTGCAGTCTTAGAGGGGTTTTGTATTGGTTTCCAAATGAGCAAAACCTGTTTGGCCATAAGAGGATAATAGAAATGTGAGGGTAGGGGATAAAGTCTCCAGTCCTAAGGACACTTTCCTGAGGATGAATTCCATTGAATGACAAGCCCAAGTAGACCATCATGGGTTTCTCTTCATGTCTGTATTGGCTTCCTAGAGCCTAACCACTGAGTCATCAGCAAGAAACAGCACCACACTTAGTGAAAACCACAAATTCCAATTAAAATTATGAATAAAGTTATACCACAGAATATGACTGGGTTTACACAGTATGCAAAGCTATGTGAAAAGAAGAATAAATAAAGGGCTTTTTTATTTCAGAAGCTTTGATTTGGTTTAATGAGCACTACAACATTATTTCACCTAGAACATGACAGAGGTTTGTAGCTTTTCATTCACCACCCACACTCTTCAGAAAAGAGAAAACGGAGGGAAGAGAATGATAGACAAAACCCAATCTGGTGTTTCTGATGCCGTGTTCTAAAAAGGCAGAGAAGAAGTAGAAACTTCCCCCCCTGCAAACAGCTGCTCTGGTTGGCAAATAAATAAATGGGTTTGTTAACTGCTGTGCTACAGAGCGAGCCCATAAATATGCTTCCATAGCAATTATCGCCAGGATTAGTAGATAAATCTTTGACATTCCTCACATTTAGTTGTTATAACAAAATTCTTTCAAGTGGGTCAGAACTAGAAAGCCAGCACAGCATCTCAATTCTCTGTGGAGCTGGCAGGCTCATTGCTGTCATACACAGTGATTTGATTGCATGGGCTTTGCTTGAAATGAGAGTATAGAGTTATTGGCTCTCAACTCATGAAGCTTGAGGTTACATAAGGGGGGGGGGACCCTAATGAGAAACCAGTAGAGTGACCTATAGCAGTTCAGCTGCCACACTAAGAGGCTTTGGACAATGATCTAGGAGGTAATAGCTCTGGCAAAGTGACTACATTTCAGGGCATACCAGATAGATGCTCAGATGGTCAATGCTGTCTGAGAAAGCTGATAGTCATACAGTCCCATTTTACATTACACGTATATTCCAGCTTTTAGCCTAAATAATTCCCAGCTGGTCTGTGAACTATAGACAAATTGGAAGGCTTCTCCCTCCTTCTCCTGAAATGCTTTGTGAATGTATAAAACATTTCTGCCACATTCTCTTTGGGGTACAAAACAATATGTAGCAGCTTGTGACTCTGAATACCAGGGGAAAGGAAAAGTTGACACAAAGAAGTAGCAGTGGTAGTAGGCTACTGAGAATTTGGTGGCAGGGCCCCTTGTGGCAGGGCAAGGAGGGCTAAATTGATGCATTCTGCATCTGAGAAACAGCAAACCATGAAAAAGTATGGCCTGTAATGCATGGGTGTTTTCCCTTGCTTTCACTGTGTATGTCCGTCGGATTCCTTCGTTGTTCTGCATTGATTTTCCTCCCTTCAGTGCTCAGTTTGCTTTCTGGTAGCAGTTTCTCTGAGTTTCCTGAGAGTGCTTTTGTGCCAATTTTTCCCTTGTTTTGCTTCCAAGCTAAAAGTAATTCAAAAGCATACAGATTCCCTCAGATTTCCTTCCCTACCCTTTTGCTGCTCCTTGAAGGCCCGCATTGAGGTTGTTCCACCCACTTTGAACCTTCCACCATCCCCCCTTCATTAATGTACAAGCTACATTTCCCCATTTTTAAATATTCAATTTTTTTGACAAGTGGGATGAGTCTAGTGATATGATACGAAAATCAATGATTGGGGGGAGTTTTAAAGAAGCCACATGAAGTTTAGTTCCCTGCTGGTACTGACTTGAAAAGGGGATCGGGAAGGAGGCAAATGGCAGCGTCCCCAGTGCAAAAAAAGGGGAGGATTTCAGTGCTGCTTGCAAACAAAATACAGGGGGGATCATCAGCACGGAAGGAAATTAACATGAGATGTTAAGAGAGAGAGAGAGAGAGATTAGAACGGGATGCTTTGAAAACATTTTTCCCTTTAATGCTTTAGTGAATGGGGGTGGCATTTTGGCAGTCTCTGGAAGGCTAACATTATAATTGCAGCTGAGCCACATGGACATTCTGCAAACAGCCAAACTTAAGAATCTCTTGGGATCAATTGATTTGGAGGACAGAGTGCAATCAAATTAGGGGATCACAAAAAAAACCGTGCAAATTTTCAAGGAAGGGCAGGAAATTAGTTTTACTATGCAGCTGTGCTAGGGCATTGGCAAAAAATTCCCCCCCCCTTCAATTTAGTGGCACAAGACTAAGAAAGCTCTCCTGAGCTTCTGCCAGAGGACTCCTCCCCCATACAAATTTCAGCCCTGTGCCAAATGTGGTGGAGTTGCAGCTGACTTTGCACAGGCATGCACACACACAGAGAGAGACACGTTGCCAACTATCACAGCTTGCAATGCCAGTGCCAGTGGGTTCTACCATGCATTTTGTACACTCAACATGTTAGGAGATGTGACTCTTTCCCATTTTTCACAGTGGCTGATAACACAGAAGAGAATCCCCTAGTGCTTGGTAATATGGAAAATGGGGCTTCACAGCTGCTTGTCAGTTTCAAAAAAAGAAGAAGTCTGGTCTGTTTCAGCATTGGATTTTCCCCCTTTACCTGCATTCCTTTCTAATCCCTTTCATTCAACACTAAATTCATTAAATTCATTAAAATGCATGCTCAAAACCTGAACTATGATGATGTAAATTGAAGGAATTTGCTGGATGCTACTGCGCAGCTGCAATAGGGCAATTACGTAATTTTATTTTTAAAAAAGAAACTCTGGATACCATCCCCCACATGTCACAAGTGATGTTCCACCCAGATTTAGAAATGTGCATTTAAAAAATTATAGCTGTGGAATAAATACACTGAATGAACAACAATGGTGCATAAGGTGGGTCCGGATTCCAAAATTAAGCTTAAAGGCTTACTGCTCTGAAAATCTGCAGTAAGATGTGTGTGCATAATGGGCCAAAGTCTTGCTGTTACACAGATACATGTTAGCAAGGGTCTGTAATATAGTGATCCAATAGCCATTATGCCCCATTATCTACCTAGCCAATCAGTGTTGTTTTCCTCCTACAGAAGACTGAAGTTCAGAATGCCTGGAGCTGCTGGGTGAGTGCTCCTTCACTTGTCCCAAACTTTAGCTTTAGCTTTGCATCTTCTTTACTCCTGGGGAAAATCTGGGGTGTCCTTGAGGTAGGTGGCTCCACTTAAGGAGTTCCTGGTCTGTTTGTTCCACTGGCTCTTGAACAGGAGTCTGCTGTGGTAGAGTAGGGAGGATCCGGGATACAGGGAGACTTTGGGTATAGAGAGGACCATGGAGGAGGATCATTTGAAGAAACTGAGGCTGGGCTGAAGCACATTCTGACACGTCCTTTACTGTGGTGTGATGCTGCCTAACCTAATTACTTCCCTCCTCCAAAAGTAATGCTTTGGGTCCAATGGAGGATTTTTGCAAGTAGGGCAGAAATTTTCAGATTCCTTCCTGATGCTACAGACTGCTGACTCCCCCTCATTTTGTTTCCGGGGTGCCCTGCCCCCTAGCAGCAGCATTTCAGGGGACATTTTCTATTCTGTCAGCAGGAATCACAGGCAGATCTAAGGCCACATATGTAGTCATAACAAAAGCTACTCAGTGAGAGCTGGCGACATGCCATGTCAGGACCATGTAGCAAATGAGGAATCTGTTCCCATTCCATAGATTTCTGCTGTTGCAAGTGAAAAGCATAGCATGCTCTTCTGTTTTCCCCACTCACCCAGAATCCACTCAGAAGTTGGATTGATTTATTGGTAACAGCATTATTAATATGCATCTGAAATACAACAGTCCCAGCTGTTTCATAATGCTATCTTGCTTTGTGGCTATCCTTTCTAACAAGGCAAAAACTTGGAAAGGTCTACCTGCTGCTCTTCTTGCCTAGGCAGCAGTCCAGACCCGAGCCTCAGACCAGGGTTCATCCTGTTCCTGACTTTTCTCTGCCCACACATTTGTTAAAAGAACCCTGGCCATGGTCTCCATGAGGTGGTAAGTTTCAAGAAGATGGTGTAAGTAAGCTGACTTGTACTATGCTGATGCTTTGGGGTGCTTACCGGGTGTTCCCTGTATTCTCTTGTCTATAATACAAACTGCATCTGAGAGTTATGACCTCTTTAACTAGGAACACATGCCCATTAAACTGATTCCATTCTCTCTCAAAAGGTGCAACAGAGTATGTGAAATGTGGACTCCATTGTGAATTTTGAGCTTAGAGCCAAACATTGCTACTCGACCCTCTATTGATGACCAGCTTGTCTTATGTTATCAAATGGTGGGAGGGTCACTACTCCAGCATGCAATGGCAAAAAAGGGACCGTCAGTGTAACAGTTGGCCAAGCCACACTCAGACCTCATTGGCCAGGTGTCATAGGGTGCTTCTGACTAGACATGTTCCAGCACTACTGGCTCAACTCATGCTGCAATTGCATATTGAATCATGATAGCAGAATATTTGTCAGGATGTTTGGGTTGCATATATTTATATTGTTCTGTTTGTATCTGTTCAAAAAAATATTTATGTAAGCCGCTCTGAGGCTGCTTCAATGGGAAGGGCGGGGTATAAATTGATTAATTAAATTAATTAAATTAAGCTGTAAAAACAATAAAAGGATGTCTTGTGCTTAGACACAATACTGTCAACTAAAGTAAAAGTATCCTAATTGGGAATAAATTATCCCATGATCACTGACTCCCGGGAGTTTTATCTGCATCCTACTACACATGTGCAAAGGTGGGGAAAACTGGATGCTCTGTGCTTAAAACACAGGTCATTTTAAGTCCATGATCCTCTGGGGAAGAGAGATTGATTTTTCCCTACAGTACATGTGCAAGAGTAGCCGTTTGCTGCAAAATATGTGAGAGAAGAAACCTATCTACAAAGGTCACTATGCAGCCACAAAGCTGCTTGACTTGATGTTCGCATTGGACAGCAAACAATAACACAGCTGATCCAAGGCTTAGTTTGTGTGTTGGCCACGGCAAAGGAAAGTACATTTGCCTGGTGAAGGAGTTTGTTGTATAATTCTCAGCATGCCTAATTCTGATTGCCCCATCACAATATGGACTGCAGAGGGTTATAAATATAGCTTTTTTCTTCAATAGGATCAAAAGACTTTACAGTACCTGTACTGGGGTTTATAGCCACAATGCGGAGATTACTTTAAATCTTTATATGTGATGGCCAGTGCATGATGCTCACCACATGAAGTGAGAGCTCTGCATGACACTATTTATTTTTTATTATTAATTCAATGTATAGTCCTCCCTCCCCTACAAGTAGGGTTCAGGGCAGTGAACAACATCAATAAACACTTAAAATTATAAAATTCCAGTAGCTTTTAAAAGATGACACTTACAGACCAATTCCTATCCTTGCCCCATATGGGAAGGCAAAGAAGGAGAGAAAAAGGGAGAGGCCAGGCAAGATGGAAACCATTGTTGTCCTCAACCATAGGCCTGGCAGAACATCTGTCTCACAGGACCTGCAGATCTGGACCAAGTCCCGCAGGGCACGGATGTCATTTGGCAGAGAGTCCACCAGGCTGGTGGAACAGCCAGGTATCTTTATTTCATTTATAGCCTCCCCTTTCATCCATTTTATCCTCACAACAACCTATGAGGTTTGTTAGGCAGAGAATGTGAGCCTTACTCAAGATCACCCAGTGAGCTTCCATGGGGCAGAGTGGGGCTTGAACCTGGTCTCCCAGAACCTACTCTGACACTCTGACCACTACTCCACACTGGCACACCATTTGCTCACAACTGTAAATAACTGTCGCAGAGGTGAGCTTCTTGAAGTTGTGTACAAAAAAACCATCAACAGACTTTTTTTTTAGTAAGCTGCTGTGCATGTTCACTGACCACATGATTATGGTGTCACATGGACTGATTTAAAATAACCTTCACTTAGCTGATATAACATGTAAACTGGCTCTGAGGTACACGTCTTCCCCATGGATTCTGTACTGGGGTGCTTGGTGTTTATTTTTGCAAAAGCTTGTTTACTGTCCAAAATTACAGAGCTTGGTAACTGGTATGATCATTAAGTGCTTTAGAGAACCAAAACCCTGCTTGTTGTGTTGATTATTTAAATGATAATTGTGGAGGTGAAGCCTATGTATGGTTTGCATGAGCAAAGAGCAGAATTCTCTGAGTTGGCAAACATCCTCAGCTCAGTAAAAATCATCTCTTGAAGACAGAAGTTCCTCTCTTGCCAGTCAGCACTGCTTTTCAGAAGCTCATTTCTGTTGTAAACAGACCAGACGGGCAGGCACAGAAATAGAATGCCTCAAAGAGCGGGTGTGATTCTCTTGCCTCACTTTAATAACAGTATCACACTTGGTTTTGAAGTGGTTGTGCCTTCCTCAGCAGACATCCTGAAGGTGCCATCAGGCATCTGAATAACAGCCAGTGTTTGAAAGCATGCCAGTTTGATGGCAGTTAATTGAGGAACTGTGCGAGTCCACCGTTGTGCAAAGGCAAATTACACAAAGGGGTGACACTTCCTCCCCAGCACCTTACAATGAGAAACGGCAGAGGGAGCTGTCAATCTTCACAGGAACAAAGACATGCATCAAGCACTGGCATTCATCAACCACTGGCTAGTCACTGGTTTATATAACAGGGAAAACATCCTATGTGTCCCTTTTTAAAGTTAAGTAGTTCAGCCTTTGTGTGTGTGTGTGTGTGTGTGTGTGCATATTACTTCTGTTGTGGTTTTCCTCAGCCATATGAAACCTCATCTTCATTCATATGCATTTGGTACTCAAAGAATCATATACTGTAATGGCAGTTCACAGAACAGTGAGCACCATAGGCCACACAAAAGAAAAGGCTATGTACTGGATAGTGTGCAAACCAAATATTAATATATACAGTGCAAAAAAAAATACAGTGTGATGAGTGAAAACAGTCCCTATATACAGTGCAAAATACAATAAAGTGGTGTTGTTAGCCACTCAGTCATGTCCGACTCTTGGCAATTCTATGGGCCAGCTCTCTCCATGTTTTCCGATCTTGTACTTTTTTTTTAAGAGTTATAACAAAAAGGAAAGTATAGCAATTGATGGTCTGCTAGCTATTTAAAACACAGTTTTGATATCTTCTTCAGAATTGTTTCTGTTAGAGTCCCATTGCAGAATGGCCTTGAAAAGTTGTGGTGAATTTTTATTTATTAGCCAGTCACTTATCACTTATATTATACTTATCTGTGATCCAATTTCTCACATGTAATTCTGAAAATCTAGCACATACAGGACTAATCCCAAAGAGGCAACATTAGAATGGTCTCACTTTACTGTATTATGCTGTATACTGTACTGTATTATATTGTATTATGTGTATATAGGGACTGTTTTCACTCATCACACTGTACTTTTTGCACTATATATATTAATATCCAGTTTGCACACAATCCAGTACATAGCCTTTTCTTCTGTGTGGCCTCTGGTACTCAGAACTCTCTTTGGTTTCTCACAGAGGACTCTCCCTCCACTTTTTTTTTTTTTTTGCTAGTTTACAGAATAGTTCACACTAACTGGTAGCCCTTATCCCTACAGTAGACCAGCTTAACCTGCCAATGACCTGTATATACCCCCAGCAGCTGGGTGAAAAGCTCTTTCTTCTTGGCTTTTAAACACAAACCGTCCTTCCATCTCTGTGTGTGTGTGTTGCTGAAGCAGCCCTAGGACCAAAACTCATGTGAGCGTGTAGTATGATCTGTATTGCAGTTGATCCCAGGCTACGGTGGTGAGAATTCTGTTGCAGGTTTTAAGCACTGCAAAGTGAATCATTTTAATGCCACACACAGATTTATTCCCTGTCAGCTCAGTGCTGTGTGAGATGTGGTACAGATCATTTCTGTCTTCACTTGAGTGCTAATTTGCCCAAGGCAAATCCTTTAAAATGGAGCTCAGTAGTAAATGACATGATAGCAGAAAGAATGTAGGCAGTAAATCAGGGGAAGTCCTCAACAGGGTCATTTTTAAGGATAATTAGAAAATAATACATTTGAAATTATACTCTTACATTATATTTTGAAGGGAGATGATACTTTTTTTTCTCTCAAAACAGTTTTTGGAGTGTATGGTAATCAACAGGAATTATAAACCATCAGACTCCTGGGGCAAATATGTTAACTTACTAATGACAAAAACTAGATAAAGAGAAGGCAGAAAACCCACTTAGCATTGTTAAACTAGGCAGATAATTGTAGTAGACATTTCCTTTAATATAGCCTTTTATTCTGTGTTATACTGAATTCTTTGCATGGTTTCCCCCCTCTCCCTTCACTGACTGAGAAATGTGCTTGGGTGGAGAGATACAAGAATGTATTACAAGCGTAAGTATATAGCTCATATAACTTTACACATGAAGCTGGTCATCTCTACAACAACAACGGTACTAGGAAATGTGATGACTTTCTACTGCATTGGTCCAGCTTTTTTTGCTATTTGCCTGAATCTAAACAACCACATAAAAATAGCAACAATGACAGGAAGTGGGGAAGAAATATTACTAATGTACTATGGAAAAGCAGTACCTGGCCTGAGAGAGTCTGATGAAGATAACATTTCTTCCCACTGTATGAGATGCATTCAGCCCACTTACCACTTAAGAGAACACAGTGCTTCAAATTTTAACAAGCTATTCCATAAATTAAAATATTAAAAAGTAGCTAATACTAAGAGATATGTCAGTTGAAAAAATGCAAAACAGTAGCCATATAGGAATTAGAAGCAGGAAAAGAGATGGCAAGAAAAGAGAGAAATGCCACAGAGGAATTTATTAGTTATATAACACTATCAATTCTCTACACAGTGTGTGTAATTCAATGTAACTGACTAAGCACCAAACTATTTCCATTTATTTTTAATATGCTTAAATTGGAAGAAATCAAAGCAAATTTACTATGCATCATTTAAGGCATATTTATATTTCATCCTATTAAGAGAAATGTCATAAATTCAGTGTTGAACATACCTTAAATATTACCTGTCCCCCTTTACACATCTATAAAAACACCATGTTCATGTATAACAAAGTAAATGTCGACATTCATGTCTATGAAATATAAGTATTTGAACAAATTACCTCTAAATAGTATCTTGCTGTGATTATACATGCAAATAGATACCAAAATAATATGTCAGTTCACTGCAACACTCATAGAGTGGTGTAGACGGCAAGATTACAAAATGTCCCAACCAATTCAGTGAATTTCATGGTTAGATTAAAATTACATATGCATTGTGAAGGTGGAAATGTGACCGTAAATCAGATTTCCTGGATGGCTATCAATCGATTCAGAAATATGATATATGAGCAGCACTGAAAGCTTCTTCTCTGTTTTATACCAGTGCACACTGAGTAGCTGAGAGTAGCTGAAAATCACTATAAATAGCATATGTCAAATTGGTCTTAACCAGGAATCTGATCTGGGATCTGCTTTTTTTAAAAAAAAACAACAACAACCCGCTGTCTCACACCATCAAAGTTTGTGACCAACAGCCCCAGATTCATTGTACTGGGCTAGCAGGTGCTTAATAAAATTCCAGTGGTGCTGCATAGGAACAGGGGAGGGGGCAACCCTTCTCTTTTGTTAAAACTTCCCAAAATAAATTGCATCTTAGCTATGCAGTATGAAAAATTGATTTCACAATGCAGTAATAGGCCAGTTTTGATGTGTACAGAAAAAAATTGCAAGATTGATCTGTATTTTATCTGAGACAATAGGATTATGTGCTGCTGAGCTGTTTGAATATATTCATTATAGTTCTGAATAGTACAACATGTACAATGTGTTTGCCAACAGAATGATTGCACAGTCATTTTACAAGGCACGAATGATATTTTGAAACGCATCTTTAAAAACTTAAACTATGACACTGTCAGCACATAAACACATTTTGACCTGTTTCCAAAAATAGATTTCTGGACTCTGCTAACAGTGCAGCCCTAAGCAGACTTAACACCCCTTCTAAGTCCATCAAAGTCAACGGGCTTAGAATAGTGTAAAACTGTTTAGGATTGCTTTGTTAGTCACTTCCTTTTAACAACGTTTATGAATCCACAGCGGAGTGGCTGACATGTCTTTTTAATCTCCTGCTTTTATCATGATCCTAATCAGCACAAATCTGCCAGAGGTGAGGGTTAAAGCAGGCTTGGTATGTTTGGGCTAGCTGGCTATACGGATGTTTAATCAGAAATTGCAAGCAATATTTGGAAGTTCAAGAGATCATTTCATATGTCTTTGTGTGGTATAGCTGTATGTAAATAAGAAATAGAAATTTATAGGGACAAGAGAATTCTCATATAACCACATATACTGGGGGGCCACCAACAGGAGTGCACACTATCCACAATGCTAGTATCTATGATTCTCCATGCATATACAGCTTCACTCCTTTCAGACAAGAACCCTAATTTACCAAGGTCTTTGTTTATGTGGAGCAATGCTGTATGCACATAGAAAACTTGTACATTGCTCTTTCGCACAAAATGGTGATTGCAGATATCAAGAGTATCTCAGGTAGCATACACTCCTGATGGTGGGCTCCCAGTACATCTATATACTAATTCCCAGAGGGGATTTTTTTGCGTGGATATTTATATCTGCCAAAAGAGAGCTCACTCTCCCCCAACAACTTTTCCTACATAGTCAAGGGCCTTCCTCAGACTGCAGAAAAATCCAAAAAATTAAAAAAAAACTTTGGGGACCGTTGAATTCCTCCCAAAACCTTTTGAAATGGCCTTCGCAGGGATCTAACTCCAAATGTCAACTGTGAGAGATTAGAATGTTCGGGGGAGGAGGGTTCTAACTGTTTCTGTCAGTAAAAGGCAGGGTTTTTTACTGGCAGCAGTCTAGGGTTGCCAACTACCCCCCCCCCCCCGGCCACCGGCAGCAGATCCAGATCCAGGCTGGGAAACTCCTGGAGATTTTGGGGGTGGAGCCTGGGGAGGACAGGGACCTCAGTGAGGTATAATGCCATAAACTCCACCCTCCAAAGCATCCATTTTCTCCATGGAAAATTATCTCCATAGTCTGGAGATGAGCAGTAATTCCAGGGGATCCCCAGGTCCCACCTGGTATCCCTAGGCAGCATCCTCTGTGTGACTTGATACCACCTGATTTGAACAACTCAGGTAGGCCCAGCTGCTTGCTACTGTTCATCAGCAGCCACCCTATGAAAGCCAGTGTGATGTAACAACTAGAGCTTCAGATTGGGATCTGCGAGACCCAGGTTCAGATCCCCTTCTTGCGGTGGAAGCTGACGGGGAGATTTTGGACCAGTCACATACTTTCAACCTAACCAACCTCACAGGGTTGTTGTGCAGATAACAAGGAGGAAATAATAATGTAAGCTGCTTTAGTCCCCACTGTGGAGAAAGGCTGTAATTTTCCTAGGTAGAGGCTTTGGAGGAGGGGGTGGAGACGGAAAGCTGAAGCCCAGCCCTACCCCCAACCCCCGGAAATTGGAAAGTCTACACCCTTGACCTGTTTATCCAACAGGAGGCCCGTGTCCTGGATCAGCCCCAAGCTATGAATCTGGTTCTTTAAGAGAAGTGTGTGTCTTTCACCAGGATGACCAAGACCATTTCAGTCCCATGGATGATTTGCTGCAATGCCTCTGGGCTTCTTTTCAAAAGTAAATTTGACTGCAGTCCTATGAAAACTTCCTTGGCAGAAAATGCCATTTAATGTAATGGGACTGTTGGAATCTAGTTAACAAGAATGGAGGTAATATTTCAACAACACTTGCCTTCCATGTTCTATTAAAGTGCATGATGCTGCATCAGTATAAATGAAGCTGCTTAAGTGGATTAGTGCATCAGGCTGGTAGAAACTAGGGTCAAATTTACATCTGACTTTCCCGCTAGAATCATTCTAGTTTGACTGCTGTCTTTTCCCAAGCTCATTTCATGCTGGTTTCAAATTTCATTCCAGGGGGTCTGAAGAGTATAAGCAACAGCATTTGTTTAAAGCAGTATAATGCTAGCTTGACCACAGGAGGGCAATGAAGGAGGGCATGAAATGAGCTCAGGAAAAGACAGCAGTCAAACTACTTCAGAGGGGAGATGTAAATTGGGCCTAAGGCCAAATCTACACCTCCCCTCTGAAGTAGTTTGACTGCTGTCTTTTCCTACACTCATTTCACACTGGTTTCAAATTTCACTCCCTGGGTCTGAAGAGCAGTAAGCAACAGGATCTGTTTAAAGCAGTGTAATGCTAGCTTGACAACAAGAGGGCAATTAATGAATGTAGACGTTGATTTTTAAACTAGAACAAGTATGGTTTGAAACTAAAAACAGGTATAGATGGGGGTTTTTGAAACTAGAATGATTCCAGTGGGAAAGTCAGATGTAGATTTGACCTAAAACAAGCAGAAGTGCATTGAAAGGTGCTGTAAGGAAATATTTTGATTCTTTCAAACAAACTTATGCATGTTGAGTGTCATGGGCTGGGTGCCAGTAGGTCAGAAGCCGAAGTCCGAGCCAGTCCAAGGTCAAGCCAAATCAGGAATGAATTATTAAGTCCAAAACACAAGCCAAACGCAGAGTCAGTCCAAGCCAAGGTCAGAGAAGGAAACTCATGAGCAAACCAGTCCAAAGAGTCAACCAAAAGCTGAAGTCAGACAGAGCCAAAGTCACGAGCCAGAGGGTCCAGGATCAGGTTTAGCTGATGCGAGCCGAGTGGGTGCAGAGCTTAACCAGAACAACTTGTTGCTAGCACGAGTTGGTAGTCTCTGTGCTGTGTCTAAATACCCAGCCACTTCCTGTGCTCGTTAGCAGCTGGCAGCGAGGTCCCGGCTCCTCCTAAAACTCAGGGCTGAGTGATCTGCGACCACGCATCTGTGCCTTTTTTCTTCTAGCAGCTAAGTTTTGCCTGGATTGTGACCTTAGCCGTTCCACCCGAGGAGGTGAATCAGGTGAGCTTGAGCTTGGCTTTGGCTCAGCTGCTGCTGGTGCTGGGGTAATGCCTTGAGAGGTGCTTGCTTGAGCCTTGTCAGCTTCAGGTGGAGGTTCCTCTGGAGCTGGGGACTGATCCTCCACCACACTTAGGTCCACAGGAGGCAGGTCCTCAGAGGCACTCCTGACACTGAGCTGCAAAGCCCCTCCTTAGGTGAACTTTCTTCAGTCTTGCAGGGGAGAGGTTTCCTTTGATGCATACACTTCCTATCATTACATATGTAGTGAAAAAAGAACATAAGAGAAGCCATGCTGGATCAGGCCAATGGCCCAGCCAGTCTTACACTCTGTGTATCACACAGTAGCCAAAACCCAGGTGTCATCAGAAGGTAGGGTTGCCAGTGGGGGGATCCTGCCTCTCCTCTAGGATCTTCTGGAAGTGATGTCATCGTGTTGTGGACATTGGGGGTGCCACTCTAGTTTTGGGGCAAAACTCTATGTTTTTTGCCTTCAAAACCATAGAGTTTGCCCAAAAACCAGACCGTCACCCCCCCCCCCGATGTGGTGACATCACTTCCGGGTGACATAATCATAACAGGGATGTCACAGGGCAACATGCCTGTTTGGGGGTAGGGCTTCCCTTGCTGATCAGCTGGCTGGTGGTGGGCTGGAGCCCCAGAAACCAGGGGAACCCCTGCCCAGAATGGAAGTCTGACAACCCTATCAGAAGGTCCACCAAGGGGGCCAGAAGCCCTCCTACTGTGGCCTCCCAAACACCAAGAATACAGTGCATCACTGCCCCAGACATAGTGTTCCAACTATATCTTGTGGCTAATAGCCAATCATGGACCTTTGCTCCATATGTTTATCCAATCCCCTCTCGAAGCTGTCTATGCTTGTAGCCACCACTATTTTCTGTGGCAGTGAATTCCAGGTGTTAATTACTCTTTGGGCAAAGAAGTACTTCTTTTATCTATTCTAAACCTACTGCTCATCAATTTCATTAAGCGCCCACAAGATCGTGTATTGTCAGAAAAGGAAAAAAGAACTTCTTTCTCTACCTTCTCTATCCTATCCATAATTTTGTAAATGTGTATCATGTCACCCCTCAGTTGTTGTTTCTCCAAGCTAAAGAGCCCTAATCTCTTTAATCTTTCTTCATAGGGAAGGTGTTTCATCCCCTTATTTTAGTTGCCCTTTTTTGCACTTTGTCCAATGTTATAATACTTTTTTTTGAGGTGCAGTGACCAGATCTGTACACAGTATTCCAAATGAGGCCACAACTTTGATTTATAAAAGGGCATTATGATCCTGGCTGATTTGTTTTCAGTTTCCTTCCTAATGATCCCCAGCATAGCATTTGCCTTTTTTATTTCAGTCCCACACTGAGTCAACATTTTCAGTGAGTTATCTACCATGACTCCATGATCTCTCTCCTGGTCAGATACTGCCAGTTCGGACCTCATCGACATGTATTTATATTTGGGATTTTTGGCTCCAGTGTGCATTACTTTGCATTTTCACATGCTGAACCTCATTTGCCATGTTGATGCCAACTTGTCCATCCTCAACAGATCCCTCTGGAGTGCCTTAAAATCCTTGATTCTCACTGCCCCGAACAACTTAGTGTCATTTGTAAACTTAGCCACTTCACTGCTTGCACCCAACTCCAAATCAATAATGAACAAGTTAAAAAGCATCAGACCTAGTACCGAGCCCAGCAGTACTCCACTGCTTACCACCATCCACTGGGAAAACTGCCCATTTATACTCACTCTCTGTTTCCTGTTAATTAACCAGTTTTTAATTCACAAGAGAACTTGTCCTCTTATCCCATGACTGCTGAGTTTACTTAGGGGGCTTTGATGAGGAACTTTATCAAAAGCTTTCTGGAAATCTAGGTAAACAACATTTACTGGGTCACCGATGTGTGCCTACTAATTCTATCTTTAGTAATATATTCCTCCAATTTATCCAGTATCAACATTAGACTGAGCAGCCTGTAATTTCCCAGATCTCCCCTGGAACTTTTTTCATGATGGGGATTACGTTAGCTAACGTTCAGTCCTCGGGGATGGAGGCAGATTTTAGTGATATATTAGTGATAGATTTAGTGATAGATTTTAGTTATAGAGTATTACAGTGCAAAATGTGTCTTTTTCAAGCAGGCAAGTAGCTCCCAGTAATACTTTTTCCTATATCATGTCATGAACTTCTATATCCATACCGGTAACAACTATTTTAAAAGCCAGAGACTGTTGGCATATCATGAATTGTAACTACAAATTCTTGCCATCAATCCCTCCCAAAACAAACCAAAAAAAAGTTTCTATGGGCTTCTAGAATCTGCTATAAATTACCAGTTGTCAGCTATGAATAGGTAAGAACATTGAACAGGTAGCTGAGTTGTATTTAAGCTGACAGCCCTGACACAGAAAGCACTCTGTAAGCAACATCTCTGTTTCTATCAATATATATGTTTAAAGATCACTAAGTGACATGGGCATGATGTAGCCAAAGTCCAGTTGCATTTTTAAAAAACAAATTAATTTGCCTCATTGTCTTCCTGAAACCAATAGACAATCCTAAAAAATGCTTAACCTTTAGTGGATCATGTCTTGTATTCTTTGAATTAGACTCCCAGATGATACTAATTAGGTTGTTAACAAGAACAGGAATTGCCCCCCCCCCATCGGAATAAAGAGACGGACACCAAGTTGGATTATAACAAAAGCCACTTTATTAACTATTTAACTCAACAATTGGCGAGGGAGTGCTAACTATATCAAGGAACATGACAGGTGCCAAACTCCTGACCACCTTCATTTCCTTCTGGGCGATGCACCTTCCCTGATCTCAAGCCTTCCAATTTAGCTCATGACCAGCAGCTTGACAATTAAAAGAACCCCTGGCCCATTACCCTGAAGCTGCACAGCCTGCTAAGGTAGACTGGGCCAGATTGTTCCACTAAAGGTCCCCCTTTCCTGGCTTTGACCTGCAAAGGCCCAAAAGCCATTCCAGAAGGACCTAACAATGCCCAGGTGCTCACCATTTCTCAACTTACTGATCACACTACCCCGCCAAAGCAAAGGCCAAGACTCTACTTAGGCCTTCGCCCCCACCAAGCGATCCAGCACCAACAGCACCCCTCGGCATAAATCAATTAGAAATATATTGTTGCCCTTGTCTGTAAGGTGCACCCCGTCCCTACTATACAGGTCACTCAACTTGACCCATGTATCAGGGTGCAACAGGAAGAGGCCCAGGCTACCTTCCGTGGTGTTCCTAAGTTGCCTATTAGTGTTTCTCCTTGCCCGGTCCAAACACCTTGGATCCCCTTGGCTACACCACACCTGGCATGGTAACATCACTGACAAGACCAGTTGCACCCCAGGCCACTGGTCTGCAATTACTGACAGTGGCCTGAATGACCAGGGCCTTTCCTTTGACCAATCCCAGATCATTACCACCCAGGTGTATCACAAGCATGTGAGGAGGAGGGCCACAATGCTCCTCAAACAGTAGAGGCAACAGCCCCGGCCAGTGCATGCCTCTTTGGCCAAGCCACTTGACCTCTGCTCGCTCGCTGCAGCCCAGCTGGGATCCGACGTGTGACCTCCTGGCCCGGTGAGCAGCCCAAAATATCATGCTGTGGCCACAAAGAAGCACCTGGCTCTTCCCTTGTTGACCAACAACACCTAAAAACAAAAACCAGGTTAAACCCAGCACAACAAGGTGGGCATCCAATCACAAACTATGTACCTCCTTGAAATCCAATGGAAGGAACCACTCTAAACATTACAAGTCTGGACATATGACTTGTAGCATGCTGACTGCCACCTGCCCAATTTCTTAATTTCTTAATCTTTCAGGATCGGGGTGGCTGTGGAAGCCACCCCGATCCTGAAAGAGTGAGTGCCGAATTGGAATTTTCCGAGACCCAAAGCCTCCAAAGCTCGTTTAGTAATTGTCCAGAACTGGAATTTAGTTAAAGGAGATCCATCCCTATGTAAAAATAAAAAAGCCCTCATCTGTGCCCCTAAGAGCCAAGTAGGAATGGAGAGCAGTGACAGGACAAAGATCCAGATCTGAGCATGGACCCAGTGACACCACTACCCCTTTCCGTAGTTGGTCTGTCTTAGATTGCCTAACCGTAATTTGCAAACTACCCCCACTAATTTGTACATCTTTAATACTAAACCTTCCAGCATCTTCCGGACTCTAAAGTCACCTGAGTCATCTTGAAAGCCCCCAACCTTACTAGCAAAGGCAAGGGCTGATAGTTTGCCCTGGATGGGATGGACGGACAAACCCTTAGCTTTCAATGAAACGCAGAACTGGAGCAGATGTGACACAGGAATAGGCCAGAGCTGTTGAAGGCTCTCATGTTGCTGAAATGCCACAAACTGCTGTTCTGCTCTCATATAAGACCGGCGCATGCTGGGGGCAAGAGCTGATCCCATTGCCCTATCTGCTTCAGCCCTCCAATTTCCCACAGGAACTCAGGCATCCTTACCGGGCAGGGATCGGCATCCAGAGCCAACTGATGAAATCTCCCCATCTGTTTCCAAGATAGAACGTCAGCGATTCCATTATTGATCCCCGGCATATGCCTGGCCTTAAACAGTGTATTGAACTGCAACATTGAAGGGTAAAAGCCCTAACCAGTGCCATGACTCTAGGCGACTTAGATATTAATGAGTTGATAACTTGAACTGTTGCCAAGTTATCACACCAAAAGTGAACAGACTGGTTAGTAAGCGCATCAACCCAGATGTAAACTGCTACCACAATGGGAAAAAACTCAAGGAACATCAGGTCACGCATTCATCCAGCCTGGATCCACTCATGAGGCCAGTCTTCAGCACACCAGTGTACCTGAAAGTAGACACCAAAGCCCAAAGAACCAGCTGCATCAGAGGTGACCTGCAGTTCTGCCTCCAACCATAGATCCTGCCTCCAAAAAGACACCCCATTGTACGTAGCCAGGAAGTCCTGACAAACCATTAAGGCTTCACGAAGACTTATTCCTTGGGTAGCCCGTGTCCTGTGATGTGGGTATTTTAAACCTATCGTAGAATCGCAGAGCCTGCACAAAAATGTGCACCCTGGAGCCACCATTTTACAGGCAAGGTGTCCAATTAGTTGTTGCAATTCCCTAAATGTCACTTTAGATTTTTTGGCCATCTCGTTCACTAGCCCCAAAAGATTAGTCAGCTTTTCCTGAGGTAGGTGGGAAACTTGCTGCACAGTGTCCAATTCAATGGCTAAAAAGGTTAAAATGACACTGGGGCCTTTCATTTTCTCTGCTGCCAAGGGAACCCCAAGTTCTCCAGCCAACTATTCAAAATTATACAACAGTTGTGCACAAGTCCCAGATCCAGCCGGTCCAGCAAAAAGAAAATTGTCCAAATAATGAGCAGTAGTACAAAAACCTGTGCATGCACACAAAGCCCATTCCAGAAAGGAACTAAAATGCTCAAATGCAGCACACAAGACAGAACACCCCATAGGGAGGGCCTTGTCCATGTAGTATTGCCCATCAAAGGAGAAACCCAGAAGGACAAAGTCCTCTGGATGCACAGGAAGGAAGCGAAATGCCAACTTAATATCACATTTTGCTAATTCGGCTCTTTGTCCACAAGTCCGGACCATTCGGATCGCCTCATTAAAAGACTGAGCACAACTCACTGGGAATCCCATAATTCACTGACCCACCCTGAGGATAGGACAGATGGTGAATGAGGCGATACTCCCCTGGTGCCTTCTTGGGCACCCCCCCCCCCAAACAGAGAAACCCGTAAGTTGGGCACCGGGGGTAAAAAAAAGGGAACTAAAACCCTGCCTTTGGAGCACTCTTTTTGAATCTTGGCCCTAACCACATGTTCCATACTGCAAACAGATGGCAAATTGGGAGCTGAATAAGGAAGCCTCTCCCCCACATATGGAATATGAAAACCTAACCTGAAACCATCTAACAAATACTGTCTATCAATCAACTTAGGATGCATACGTAACCAGCACTCCAAAACTGACACCTTAATTGGACTGGGGTCCCTATATCAGGTAGGGCCTGGCTACCTCTGCCACCTGGATGTTTGTCATCTCTACCGTCCTTTGTGGCCAATCTAGCTTTGGCCTTTAAGCAGTCTGAAAAGGAATGAGGACTGGCACAGAGAGGGCACTCATGCCGAAAATTACACGACCTCCGGCTGCAATACCCTTGAGAGGAGAACTCCCAGCAGAGAGGACACTTCTGTACTTGCTGCCCACCCTGAAAGCAAGTGGACCCCGAAGAAGCATTGTTGGAACACCTCCCCACATGCCCACTGTCTGAATGCTCCCCTAAGACAGGCTTGGCTGGGGACATCACCTGCATCCACAAATGCGAATGTATTTGATCCCAGCAAAGCATAGGGTACCTAGCAGCTTTCATACAGAAGGCCCTATCATATTCCATCCACACCAACCCAGAGAAGTTGGAATAACCTTTATATATAATGTCCATATATTGAAGTAAAGGTAAGGCTCATTTCTGGGTGTGCTCTAACTATTACGCCAGCATAAATCAGAAAGCCAGGATACCAATTGGCATATATCCTGTCAACCGTCCTGCGTTTTAAGTGCTCCTTCTCCATATCGTCCAAATCCTCTTTATCCTTCTTGTTTAACTCCCTGTATAGCAAGGAGAAGACATCCACATACTCACCGTGCAATATCTTGTCATGAGTGGCAGACGTAAGATTGTCACTTCAAGGCATCGCCAAGTCACCAGCTGGCAATTCCTTTGCAGGAACCATTTCATACGTCCTCGCTGCCTGTCCACCACTGCCTTGCTGAAACTGAGCTGCACCCAATGAAGACGTAACTGGACCTGCCTCGTACCTTCAGCCCCCACAGGAGAAGGCATTGTGGTTGAACTAGGTGTGGTGCCTTCCATCATCGATGTAACTCCCGTCCCTGAAGCCAATGTACCTATGGGGCCCTGTGGCCACTGAACTACTGGTGTTTGGATGGAAACAGGCCTACCTGCCACCAGCGATGGACCCCCATGCAGTACCAGTTGACATCCCTCAGCTGATGATTCATCCTGACTCTCAGGCATCACTGCTGGTTGCTGCACTTCGGGCTCCAGCATCACAGGCCACTCCACCACATGCCTGTACCTGCTTTCAATGGCAGCAAGGTGAGACAGAACTTGAGACTGAAAAACCTCACTTTGTGACACAGCATATTGTCCGCTCCCACTCACATAAGATGAAGGCCCACTCAAGCACTGCTCTATGGCAGCCAGCCTATCTAAAATTGCCTGATTAACCAGGTTATCGACATTGTAATTAAAGGATGTGGATGGCTGAGCACCAATGGGTGGCAGGAATACTGGACCCACTGAAGTATTATTGGCAGACCCAGAGACACCCACCAAAGCACTGACTGCTGCCAAAGCAGATGGCTCCAAAGCAACGGAATCGGATGTTGCAGCCGCAGTAGTATAAGGGACAGGGACCACAGCTGGAGTAACTGGACTGCCCAGTGTAGAAGGCCTAGCCCCCTGCCTAACAGGGGGCAAAAAAACAGCTGCTTTGCCCTTACCCACCCACCCACCCCCAGTTTCAGAGCAGGCTGCTTCCCTACTAAAGACCCAGATCTCCTTTCAGGGGCCATGCTTCCTGGCATGAAAAAAGGGGGGCAGCTAATGGCACTTGAAAGAAGGGGAGGTGGGGGAGTGGGGCATCTAAAATGGCCACCTAGCACAGGCCTAAAATGGCTGCCTCTATATGAATGTCCTAAAAGGGCTGCCCTCCCTTATGCCATGTGCCTGATGAAACCCAACTGCCCTGATCCACAAAAGGGGGGAGGGAGGAAATCAGCCCACAGAGGACCTACCATACTGCCTCATTATTCCCAAAATATATAGGGTGTAGAACGAAACCCATGACCACTCGACAAGCCCCCAGCCACCCACACAAAATGGCTGCCAAAAACAGCCGTGCGACCAGGCCGTCTGCAAGGCTACTGCCGGGTGTAGTGTTGCAAGCAGCAAACACAAGCCGTCACCTCCCCAACTCCCAGCCAAAAACCATGAACGTACCCCCCCCAGAGAAAAGTGGGGGGTGTCACAATTAAAGTGAAGAGAGGGGGGGTGATCAAGGAGCTGACAGCAGAAGTGCCAACAAGCTCCCATTACCCGCAGTCACTCCAAACTCCTGGCGCTGTGCGAAGCCCTATACGCTGCCACAGCCAACTGCAGGCCTACGCAGCCGAACAAGTGCTTCCGCCGCTGCTGATCACCCGATGCTGCAGCCAGCTGGCGAAAACCTTCCCAGCTGCTGCAACCTCTGTGCTCAGGCCTGCACCAAAAGGCCTGACCAGCCCTGACCATGTGTTCGTCTCTGAGGACACTGAAGACTGACAGCAGGCAGAGAGTTAAAAGCGCAGCGCCGGTACCGTCTCTTCTCTCCTCATGAGAAGGCAAATCAGCCCCCTCTTGCCAACACAAGCTCGGGAAGAGTTGGGGCTTGCATAACTAAAACAGAAGTCTACAAAATCAGTTTGGTCTCATAACTGCAAGAAAGCAGACAACTAGGCTCATGTATCTGTATGTACAGGGATACCAGTGCTGTGTAATGGTTAGAATGTTGGAGGGAGAACCAGGTTTAAATCCCCATTCAACCATGGAAAGATACTGGGTGACCTTTGGCCAGTCATACATTCTCAGCATAGTCCATCTCATTGGAAGACAAAATGGAGGAGAGGAATATGATATAGATTGTTTTGGGTTCCCACTGTGGAAAAAAGGTGAGGTACAAACAAAACAAAACAAATAGATAGATAGACAGACAGACAGACAGACAGACAGACAGACACATACATACATACATACATACATACATACATACATAAATGATAGCAAAGGCCCATGAACTAGCTATAACCAAGGTTGCCAGGCCTGGCCTGGGGAGGGGGCAGGGACATGGGAGATGACCATCAGTAATGGTAGGACATCTCTTCTGGGGAAAATCCCAGAATCGCTGCTAACTTTATGGTTTTATTACAGGATTTCTGTTGATTCCTAGACAGGCATGATGTCATGTACAGGTTTTCCCAGAAGTGACATCACACTGTCAGTCTGGCAGCCATCTTGTATTTTATTTTTCTCCTGCTGACACCATGAATGGTGGTGGGAAACAGGAGTTGGGGTTGAGGGGGCCCTGCCCAGACTAGGGGGCTGAAAACCCTAGCCAGAACTGTGCAGGTACATTCCTATAAAAGAAGATGAATCACACTATTCAGCTGTTTGGGAAAAAAAGAAAGGGAATTAATCTCCCTACTTCTCTTTAACAGCTGATCAGCATACTTACACCTTATTTCTAAAGGGCTGTGTGTGCTGTGTGCACAAGGCCAGCTGCTCTTCACTTGCACTACTGGATTAAGCATCAGATTGTGGGTCCTGAAAATCATGTTCAATTTCATTTTACAAAAACAGATGGAAGTTTAAAATATATTAAAATGATGCTTAATTTGCAAACTCCAAACAGGGTATTTGTACCTTGTAATGTACATTTACTACAGAAGATTAATCTTTAATTTCAGACTTATTCAACATGTCAAATGTCATAAATTTATGAAATCATTGGAAGTTATGATTTTTGCAGCAAGAACATCCATTGCAACCTGCTGGAAAGCTCCTGATCCCCCCACACTCAATCTCTGGTACGACAAATTGTGGGATTCGTTCCTAATGGACTGCATCACAAACAAACTGAACAATGCCTCCACATGCCCAATAGAATCTATGTTAATGTCAAAATGGGAACTGATATTAGAGTTTTTAACTAAAGATGGCTTTGTCCCTCCTAGCTGGTCTGACTTTCAAAGATGGTTGTGAGCACTCATTTCCTCTCCTGATGATTAAAATATACATTTCTTGGATGCAAATCCCCTTTGTCAAATGATGCACTTACCGCATTCCTTTCACATGTTATACCTTTTTTTTCCTCATAAACTTTGCCTCTACAGGTCCCAAACAAGTAAACCATTGCTCTTTTGATATCTGGCTCCCTAGCTTTTGGGACCTTTACGCCAAAAATATATGCACCACTGTTGCTTGCCACCCAATCCGGAATGACAAGACAGACAACTGTTTGGTATCAAACAAGGGCCACTTTATTATATATTTAAGTATAACAGCAATGGCAAGAGAACTAATGAGAGCAGAACAGGCCAGGCAGGTGTCAATCAGCAAACCTCCTGTGACTTGGTATGGGCAAGTCACCGGCTCCAGTCTATGGCCACTGCTCTGGCCCACGACTGGCAGCCCAGCAGACAGTTCCCCTCCCAGGGATGCCTACCCCAAAGCCCTAAAACCACAGGGGGCGCCTACCTGGAGGTTCCCAGAAGATATCACATTCCCAGCCCCCGGGCCCTAAAACCCGAGGGCTGTTCCTGATGACCCCTTGTCCCAAATGGGGATTAGCTGGAAGTGCTTACCAGTTCTGCTCTCCTTACCCTAAAACTCTGCCACATGCAAGGTCAAGCCTCTGCTTCAACCGACGCAGCCCTTTAACAGCCCAAGGCTGCCCTAATCCTTTGCCGAAAGTCATCTAAAAACAAATTGTTGCCCTTGTTTGACAGGTGTACCCCATCATCCCTGTACAGGTCAGTTAACTCGACCCGTATCCTGGGGTGAGGCAAATAACGCCCCAAACCCACTTCCATAGCTTTCTTTATCTGCCGATTAACCTTTCGCCGTGCCCGATCCAAACCCCGTGGGTTCCCCAAGCCGCGCCACACATGGCGTGGTAACCCTGCCGACGATATTAACAGTGTATTTGGGCATCGTGCCTGGATATGGGCCAGATTGGCTTTCACCTGAAGCACCAATGTGATGCCTTTCAACAGGCCAAGATCATTGTCACCAAGGTGGAGAACCAAAACATGTGGGGGAGAATCATGCCTCACCCCGTAAAGCAGTGTGAGGAGACCAGGCCATTTCATGCCTCTCCTACCCAGCCACTCCACTTCAGCCCATTCGCTGAGGCCCAACTGAGAACCCATGGGAGTTCTCCTGGCCCGATGGGAAACCCAGAAAACCATACTGTGGCTGCAAATCAGGACTCTTCGTCTTGCCAGCCAGCCACCAGAACCTGAAACAAGAACTACATAAATAAAATGTTCAAAACTTGCAATGTCTAACATAGGCTCTATAACACTGAGAGCGCCATCGGCCAATGCTCTGAATGGCAGCCGGAGAGTAGCCCATAAAGGCCACAGTAAATGCAGCCCCAATCCTAAAGGAATGTGTCCCAAAATTAAAAGCTCCCAGGCCCAACTCGTTCAGTGCCCTCTGTGTCACCGACCAAAACTGATATTTTGTAAGTAAAGAGCCATCACGGTGACAGAACAGGGCCCCATCAGCAGACCCTTGCCAAGACAAATAATGTTGGAGTGCCAAAGTGGGGCAAAGCTCCTCATCCTCACACTGACCCAGAACCACCTCCAAACCTTTGCCTTTCTGGTCCATTTTCGAGTGGCAAATCATCACCCTGACCTTCTGCCCCATAAAGGAGAGATCCCGCAATCGTAGGGTACGGCCAGAGCTGTCACGTTTAGAGGCAGCCACCAGATCACTAACTCAAAGTGCAGCTTCATAGGGGTCAGAGCAAAGGTGAGGCCATAAAGCCCACAAATCTTTCAAAACAGAGGGGGTCAAAGGTTCCCTAGTATCCTTTCTGGGTGGGTGCTCGCGCGACCAGCCTTCCAAAATCTTCCTAATCCTAAAATCACCTGTATTAGCAACATGACCAGCCACCTTACTGGCAAAAGCCAGGGAGGCTATCTTACCCCGAATAGAATTAACAGCTAAACCCTTCTTCTTTAGAAAAACACAAAACTGAATAATGTGAGAAACCGGAATAGGCCAAATTTGCTTCAGGCCAACAGAGCACCTAAAGGAAACAAAATCCTGACCTGCCCGCTTGTAAGCTTTCCGAGTTGATGATGCCAGAGCTAAACTGAGTGCCCTGTCTGCTTCAGCCCGCCAATCACCCAAAAACTCACCGGCATCTTTACCGAGGAAAGGTCTGCTTCTGGAGCCAACTGGCAGAATCGCTTTATCTGTTTACAGGAAAGAGTGTCCACAACCCCGTTACTAACTCCTGGAATGTGCCAAGCCTTAAACAATATGTTATGTTTCAAACAAACCAATGTAAAAACCCTAACAAATGCCATAACCCGCACTGATCTAGAAGTCAACAAATTAATAACCTGCACTGTGGCTAAATTGTCGCACCAAAAATGAACTGTGAGACCCGCAAAGTCTGAGGTCCATAACCGAACAGCCACTACAACTGGGAAAAACTCTAAAAAGGTCAAGTCCTTAACCCAACCCACTGGAACCATTCCACTGGCCAATCTTTGACACACCAGTGTCCTCTGAAATAAACTCCAAAACTGAAGGACCCAGCTGCATCTGAGATGACTTGCAGTTCAGCCTCCACCAATAACTCTTCCTGCCAAAAAGAAACCCCATTATAGGACTTCAAAAATTCCAGCCATACCAAAAGGTCTTGCTGGATCCTGTGAGTTACCCTAGTTCTATGATGAGGCTGGCGCAGGCCTGCCATAGCATTGCGAAGACGGCGAACAAACGCCCTGCCTGGTATCACCACTTTGCAGCAAAGGTGAGGTGGCCCACGAGATGCTGCAACTCAATCAAGGATACTTTCCTAAGTGGGACAACTGAAGCAACAAGATCGTGGGGTGGGGGGGAGGGGGGAGGTACAATGGCCTAACAGCTCACCACAGCCCAAAAGCCTGCACCAATGCACCACCACCCCACCAAAGAAAGAAAAAAGGGGGGAGGACAAACAATAAAACCCAAACAACACCCCCCTTCTGCCAAAACAAAATCGGCCCTCAGGCCAAGGAAAAACAATGCAGCGTTCCCAAAAATGCCAACTAAACATGTGGAAAAAAGGAGAGGAGGAGGGGGTCAAGGCCGCTGCCCCGACAAAAAACGCCACCCCAACCAATACCCCCAGTCAAGAGGCCAGTATTGTGGCCCAGAAGGAAGGGAAGGGAAGGGTCCCCAACTGGCTCCCAATGAAGAAAAGGGGGGGTGAGGGCTGCTGCCACCCACACAATGAGGCACGCCACCTCCGCTCCCTAGAAAAGGAGGGGAGAGAAAACTTTCAGCCGCCGGCGAGGACGCTGGCTCGCCACAAACCCCTCCTACAACCAGCCCGAGCCTGTATGTGGCAGCCAGTCGCCGCATGCGAAAACCGGGCACCACCAAAAAGCTGCCTGCAATGCCACACCGGCCGGAAGGCCGACCAAGGGGGGCCTCCGCCGCTCTGCAGCCTCACCGGTCCCGAGGCTGGCAGGTCCAACTGGCAACAGCGCCCTGCACGTCTTGCTGGACCAAACACAAGGCGCCAACTGCGGAGGCCTATAAGGCCGGCGCCGCCCCCGCCGTTGCGATGCTAGGCATCGCAATCAGTCGTCTGCTCTGCCCTCCTCCTGGGTGGCAAAACAGCCCTGGAGCTGAGTTATTGCACTCTGATTTGTTTACAGGTGTATTCTTGAATATTACACCTTTTGTATTTGTATTTGCACTTTTCCACATCACAGTTACTGTATTATGACAGTTATTTTTCAATTTCTTTGTTCTATGTTATGTGACTGATTTCAATAAAAGAAAAATTTCAAATGAAAAAATTTCAAACTTATATCATCATATGAAATACAAACTGAAATGATATCTGTCACTCAATTAAAGAAATCTTTGTCTATTACTCTTGTGAATTTAATCATTTAAATAATTTGCATGTGAGTAGAAACACTAATTCTGAACCAGGATAGCATGGTTTTGTTTGTTTGTTTGTTTGTTTTAGGTGATACATGGGAAGTATCACCTTAGGCAAAGCACTTGATTTCCTGTCACAGTTAAGGAAGAATGCTTCTTCTCTAAGACTGCTTCTCTTCTCATTTTTTAAAAGGAGTTTATATTAAAAATAAAGGATTTTTTAAAGTTTCCTAATTATGTAGGGGCAAATTTTTATCCAAGTAGGGTTTTAATCAATCAATCTGAGCATTTTACTCTTGATTTAAGCACAGATTGGCAAAAAAACGCATGAATATTTCAATGTAAAAAAAATTGTCTTTCATCTATATATGTGCCCTTGGAGCAGTTATTATTGTGCACTGTCTCTATCTCCTGTCTCTTATGACCTATCACTCTATTAATAGATTCCTCCTTTAATTTCTACACTTTCTCCTGTGGAGAACCTTGCCAAATTATGAAGAAAAACAAATGAATGGAAGCAATTAAAGGCTCAAATTTGAACTGGTATATCAGGTTTGCAACCAGATACTGTCTACTTTGACAGAAAAAAAATTAGTTACTTTTTTAAAAGGTCCTTGCTTTAGACCATACATTTATAAGTCATGAAGAAAAAATGTCCTGAAAAACTGGCAGTCCAGCATGTAAATCTCAGTGTTATCCACATATTAATTACTGTAAAATGAGGAATAAATGTGAATGAAGCACTGCTATAGCAGCTGCATAAATCATCTGCTCCATCTTCATTCTCAATGGCTTATAGGTTTATCAAAGGGAAAGAGGCAGCAAGCCTTCAAGGAAGTGTCAGAAATGCTACAAAGACAGCTGTTGTGTTTCTTTCCTTTGTCTTCCTAGATATATATTACTGTACTATGCACATTTATATGTATAGGGTGAAGTTGATCTGACCTTAATAAAAAAGATGAGGAAATCCTTTGCTTCTGCAAGCATGGAAACCAACTACAGAACCATAAAATAAACCTCAGCACCATGGAACAAACTTTATTTATTTGACATTTAACCAGTAGAAGACAGCCATCAACTGCATACATTAGAATGCTGTTGATCTGCACCAGCTGGCAACAAAGCTGCATGTTAATCTGGCATCCTGCATCTTAAGCAAAATTTTATGTCCATTATATTTCCAGGAGCCCCAGAGGCTTCCATGGGAAATTTATGTATCTTAAGGTTAGCATTCTTCTGGTGAACATGAAAAGATGTGGTATATGGTGGGGCTCTTGGGCATAAGAAGCATGGAAAGATATGGACTGGACTGAGGCAGTATAATGGTGAGGTCTACAGGCAGTACAAAGGAGAAGGAAGAACTTCAGCACTGATACATACCTAAAAACTGCCATGGCCTTCGGGACTAAAATGACATGGTGCAAGCGGCTCCATTCCACCACACAGCCACTAGTGTAAACTGGGCTCTCCATCTGAATATATACAGGCACAGTTGAAGCCATCTTTCTCCTCCCTTTGTAGAAGGGAGCAATCATGCAAGCAAGCCTCCATATTCTGTGGAATTCCTTGTGTTGTTCCTCCCTTCTGACATTTCAGTGCCTACTCACAGCTGAATATATGAATCAGGGCAGGGGCTACCAAATGATAGTGATATTAGGAGCATATAACAATTTGTATATTATGAGTTCCATACAAATACCCTTCTATAAACCACTGTCTCTAGCAAACATAAGGCCTGGAGGCCAGAAGGGGCCTGTTCAGAGGTCTTATCTAGCCCACAAGCAACTGGTATGATGGAGGGAACAGGAGGCTGCTGGGGAGGCAAGTGGGCAGAGCCACTCCTATTGTGGTTTCAGTACAGCAGAACAACCTCATCTGCAGCAGGCAATCAGAATCCCTTTGCTTCAGTGACAGCCTCACTGATAAGCTGGGAGCCACCGCAGCCACATTTAGCTTCAGGGATGCTGTCCTGGATGGCTGTGGGGGTCGATGTTGGCACACAGGGGGCCACAGGTCTGCTGGGGCCTGCTGGCAGCCAGTGTTGTCACCATATTATTGCCTTCTCCCTCGTGGCAACTGTACTCTGGCCCATGAGGGTTGGCAATCTTTGGCAATTTCTTCCACACATTGGGGGCCTTGTCCTGCCACTGAGCACACAACTTGGTGGCTGGGTCTCCCTCCCCCAGCAGCCTTCAGCCTAGGGTTGCCAGGTCTGGGTTGGGAAATACCTGGAGACTTTGGGGTGGATCCAGGAGAGGGTGGGGTTTGGGGAGGGGAGGGGCCTCAGCAGGGTCCAGTGCCATAGAGTCCACCCTTCAAAGCAGCCATTTTCTCCAGGGGAGCTGATCTCAGTCAACTGGAGATCAGTTGTAAAAGCAGGATATCCCCAGGCCCCACCTGGAGGATGGCAACCCTACTTCAGCCATAGGCAGCTGCACCATGAGGAGTGACCTCCAGCTATACTGGTCACTGGGTGGCCTGGGGTCTCTGCCACTTGCATGGCCTTGGGCACGTGGTGCCTGCTCCCCCATCAGACAATCTGGCAGCCTTAAGCCTGGGACAGCTGCCACTGCATGGATATGGCATGGCTTGCTGATAATCTCTGGCTTGAACCCCCAGCATCACCTGGCATGGATCACTTGGTGGCCTTGGCTGGAGGCAACTGCTGCTGCATAGGCATCTCCAGCTTATCAGGCTTTGCTTGGCCTGGGTCCTGCCATGCATGGGGCCTTAAACCTGGGCCACCACCACCCCGCTTCAGCAGATGGGAGGAATTAATTCAACTTGTCTTCCCAGTCCCTTTCCATAGTGGCTTGGGAACAGAGGGGCGCTCACAACAACCAGCCACTTCACAGTTTTACCCTGGAGCCCAGGCTCACAGCATTCATGGCAGGAGTGGGCTGGGAAAGGGGTTTGCTCTCCCCTCCAGGCACCATGGGATGTCTGGCCAGCAATGCATTGCTTGCTCTCCAGTCCACCTGTGTAGGTTTTCCTCTACATTCCCTCAGCCCATGGATCTTGCAGTGAGGACACATTAACTCAGAGCTTACTAGCTACAGTCCTTTATGAAGCTTTTTTTTTTATCTCTGGTACCTGGCAATACATTTTATGGCACACATGGCCCAGCCCAACAAAGTGACATGTATGTCAGATCCGGCCCTTGTCACAAAAGAGTCCAACACCTCTGGTAGGGTCGTCAATCTGGAGAAAAAAGTTCTGTTCCTTTAAGAAAGACTTAATGGGATGTTATTTAACGAGTGATGTTATCTACCTCCATGCTATGAAAAGCTTCAGCTGTCCATGTCTACACATTAAACCTCTATTCAAGGGGCAGTACACTTTCTTCCACTCTGAGGGCAGTCCTATCTCTCTGCCCCCGTTGGTAACATGAGAATAATTTTGCCAGCCTGCTTTCTTGGTTTACTGTAAGAATTACTGTAGTACGGGACGTAATTGTAGGAAAACAGTGTGCGTGTGTGTGCGTGTGTGTTATGCCTTGTTAACCAAATGTTCTTTTGTGTGATCTTACTGATTTTCAGCTCAGGTAATCCTTGCTTTATTTTGCACTGAAAACTAATAAAGGAGGCCCTCGAGGTATATATGTCAGACCAGCACTGAGTTAATAAGAAAGTCACAAGCTGAATGGGTCCCAAGGTGCTTGGGCCTTGATATTGATTAATAATATTGACATGCAAATCCAAGCACAGCTTCTTGCATGTACCAAGGTGGATGCATCAGAAAAAAGACTGCTTACTGCTTTCATGAGGCATTATTGATCTCTCCCATATTCCCTGATTTTGCATTTGATTGCTTTTGTATCTTCTCCAAATCATATTTTGTTGCATTGCATTGCATTTCTGTAATCAGTTTCCTTGCCTTGACTTGTCTGTCTCTGGATTCAATAATGATCAAAATGCATTCAATTAAAAGTTGACACTTTTTGTTTACTTTCTCCAAATATTTCCTCACTATTGCACCTGTGTTTACTCAGCCTCAGCTTTCCATACCAGTATTGGGAAATGCATGTTTAATATTCATAGATTTGCATATTTTCCATTGACTGTCATCAGCTTTCAGGCCACAATACACAGCTGTTGTGGCATCTCACAGTGTAGAAGTTTTCAAACTGAGGGGTTAAGATCCTCAAGTGGGTTGGAACCCTTTTGCAGATCCTCAAAGGTCAGGAGGATATCAGGTCCACCATCTTTCAGTCATAGGCAAATAAGAAGAGATGGTAGAACTGCTGCCTTCCTTAGAGAGGGAGTTGGAGAAAGGCTTAGCTATCCAGCTACAGGGCAGTGTGGGAGACATGGTAGATGTGTAACACTTCTTAGACCTGAGCTATCATTGTCTGAGGCCAAGCTGGGCCCCGGAAGCTGTGCTGTCAGTCCCACCACAGGGGGTGAAATTGGACCAAGCTGCAGACAATGTGAGAAGAATATGGAGTGGTGGCTAACACTCCTTGCATCCCTGACCAAGCTATTAATGGCTGAGGTTGAGCCCAGCCCCTGCAGCAGGGCTATCAGTACCACAACAAGAATTTGGCTCAGACCAAGGAAGTGACAGATGTGGAAATGAATGCCCAACACATGCTGGCCTTGTGCTGTCAGTGGCCAAGGCTGAATCAGGCCCCTGTGGCAGTAAAATAGTCTCACTGTAAAAAGTAGGAAAGCATCTTAGTGCATTACAAAACATGCAGACAAGCAATAAAGCTATCAAATGACTGATGAAATAGGCAGTAGGCATGAGAGGTGACCCGACCTCAGTTCAAAGCATTCTGGATTGGTTACTTAGAAGAACTAAACTAATAAAGATGCAGGATTTCATGAGAGCTTCCACAGAAAACTATTATGCACTCCTCATTGTGGAAGGTTTAATACAAGCTTGATTTGCCTGATATCAAATGTTTTGGTAGCAAATCAGTAGCAGATGGTTAGTAACTTTGACCACTTTAAGCAGCAACATTTAGTCATCGGGTATAGTTGAACCAGAATATTCTATTCATAATTTACAATAATGAGGCATGTTAGAAATTAACAATTGACCCATTAAAAAGCTTTTTTTTTCTTTTTCAGCATTCCTAAATATCTATGCACACAATTTTCTGGAAAGCAATACTTAGTGGAATGTAATGGTGTTTGGCCATGTGAATTGCCCTCAGGAGTTTTTAGCATGGCTAAGAGACCAGTTATTCACTTGCTAATGGCCATAGAAGTGAAAATGCTTACTTGATTATACTGCATTTTAATTACAACAGAGTCTAGTGAGCTCCTAAAGACTGCTTATCTCAGCCATGTTAAGAGCACTGGCTTTTTTTTCCTTTTTGTAAATATAGAAATAAAAATGTTAACTATTTGTTTTCCAGTTATGAGAATTGTCTCATTTCCTATTAAAATATGCATAAGAGCATGGGAGGAAATGAGGAAATGTCTCACATATGCATAATTCCACACAGAATTAAGTATAGTTAAATCCATTCATCTCACCTAGCTTTAAACTGAACAGGTCCATCAGGGGCTCACCAAGCATCCTGGGGTTTTTTGGGGGGGGGGGTTCTTCCTTCCTTCCTTTTGCAAAGAAAGTTGTTAATAATGGTGGTCTTGAAAGATGCCTTGATTCCTTTACTACTTAGGAGTGTGGCTAAGCTGCCACTGGCTCTGTTCTCTGCTTTTGTTAAAAGAGTGAGAAGGAAGTGCCCCCATTTAAAAACATACATTTGGTTGAAATAAATTGATTTAAAATTATTAACAAATATATCAGCAATCAAATCAGCTAATGGGGATGTCTATGGGCCTTGTCTTCTTCATTACTGAAGGAGAAGGGAGCTCATGATGTCTAAATATGGTTGCCAACCTCCAAGTGGGACCTGGAAATCTCCTGCTTTGGAGGGTGTACCCTATGGCATTATACCTCATGAGGTCCCTCCCCAAACCCTGCCCTCCACAGGCTCCACCCTCCCAATATCCAGGTATTTCCCTACTCAGTGCTGGCAACCCTAAAAACAAACCTACAAAAACAACAGACAAATCTGCATGAGATGAATCACACAAAAATATGTGAGCCTTTCACCTGTATATTTATGACATGGGGCTTTTCTGCATACTTGGGTGGGAGTGGGTGGGACAAAGAAAACTGACAGAAACATTATGCAAAGGAAAAAAGGTGACTCAGAATCAACTTCCAGAAAAAAAAACTGAGATAAAAGCAGTCTCAGGAAAATGGGGGGGGGGGGGGAAACAAAGCAAAAACTAAAGGCACAGAAATGCATGCAGATACCAGGGGATAAATGTAAGCAGTATGGGGCTAGAACCGACAAAAAAAATACTCATGTGGAAAAGCCCATGGTAGAAGTTTTGTATGAACAACAACCTGTCTGAAGTTATATGGAAGACTTCTTAGAAATCCATGTATGGATGGTTTATAAACATTGTCTTAACAAATAAACTCGTCAATAAATAAATATGTAAGAGGAATATAAACATAATGCTAACTTGTACCACCACATTTACAGTGTGCACAACCAATCATATTGTGCTACTTTTTTTGCTATTGGAGGCAGGGCTGCCCACACAACTGGCAGATCAGGCAGAGACTGATGGAATTCCCACCTGAAACTGGAAACCAAAGGGTGCAGTTCCGTCTGTATCCTTGTTCCTATATTCTGCATCCAAACTCTACACAGAACCTTAAAGCCATCTCTCATTGATAATAGCCCAGTCTGTAGGCATGGACACCAGTGCTTCCTCCTTAAGAAGTAATTTCATGCTTGCTTTTGTCGGGGAGGGAATTTCCTAGTGTATTTAAGTAGGAGGATCAACAATCCCTTGGACCTTCCCTCAGCAACATCAATTAGCAACAATTAGAAATTGGAGATAAGGGTTTCATAACCAATTTCTGTCACTATAGCTATGTTATGAGTATCACTGGGAGACCTTGCCATAGATCCTACCTAGATTTCTGGAGGTGCAAGGAGGTGGGTTCCTTTCTCCCCGTGGAGGCCCCCAAATATACCCCTAAATGCTGCATCTGGGGGACACCCAGAAATAGCTTAGGGGGAAATTGCAAGTTTGGAGCAGACTGGAGAAAATCTTTTTCCCTTCTGCCCGCAGAACCTAGATGGGATCCAAGCTATTGTCCATCAGCTTTTGCTTGGGTAGTCTGCTTTTTTGAGAAGCAGGAACAGTTCTACATATTAGAATGTCTCCTTTTGAACAATAATGGCTGAGATTAGGTCCTTTTCCCACAGGCAAACTGACAATGGGGTGAACATTCACCCATCTCAAACATTACAGCGACTGCAACATAAGATAACAGCTCTGATAATAACCTTATTCAGTCTAACCTTTTGGTGAAATTAGTGTTGTGGCTCCCTTACAACAAACATATTATGAAACAATGTTATTGGAATATGCTAAGGTTCTTGGCCTTTGAATTTTTCTGACTTACCTTACTGAAAGTGAAGAAAGAGGGAATGATGAGGTAGGGGGCTGAGAGGGTGACAGACATGGGGGAGAGTAAGAGAAGGGGTGGTAGTATGGAGAAAGTGAGAGGCATAGAAGTAGGGGAAAAGAGGAGGAAAGAATTGTGGAGGAAATGCCCCTTCCTCAAAAGTTGTACGTTATGGTAAGGTCTACAAAGTAGTCTTTCTGGAGCCAAATAGGAAGAATGCCCACCTTCTCTGCACAGCTCACCAATCAGTGTTAAACAGAGGGAGGTTAACTCCACCCCTTTCATTAACATTTCATGCTGGGGATCAAAGGGATGGCCATGCATTTTTTGTCCTCTCTCTAAAATCTTTGGTATCCCTCCCCTAGAGGCACACATGAAGCCATCTTATACTGAACCAGACCATAAGACCATCAAGGTCAGTACTGTCAACTCAGACTAGCAGCAGCTCTCCAGGATCACAGGCTAGAGGTCCTTCACATCACCTACTGCCAGATCTTTAACTGGAGATGCTGGAGACTGAATCTGGGACCTTCTGCATGCCAAGCATATGCTCTACCACTACTGAGATGTGGCACCGCACCTTTAAATCATCCTCTGGACCCCTGTAAGGATGACCCAACTTAACTGTGGTATTTTGGATCATAGTGTGAGAAGCAGGAAGCTTGGATGCAGTGTGAGAAGCAGGAAGCCACTATCCGATATGTGAACGTCAGGGAGTATGTGATGCTATTGTGGGTGTGTTGTTGCCCTCCCAATGGTTTTTCAGTGATTTCTTAGATAAGAAGCTGCCACTCTAGAACTCAATTACTTACAATGTTCTCATCTTCTTTTTCTGGTTGCCAGGATGTGTAGGTCAGTGGAGGGGGTGGTAGCTACTCGATCCCTGAGCAAACAGAGTGGTAAAGCTACTTGGGATCTCAGTAGCCCTTCTCTCAGGAGGAAAGAGTGCTAGGGGTGTCTCTTAGAACTGCTCAAATGGAAGGGGGGTGTCTTATTTTTTTTAAAAAAAAGTGGGGAGAAGAGTGCTCATGACCTACAGGAGGCCAGGCCTGCATGGTTTTGTGCTTTTTAGAAACAAACATTCCTCCCCCAAATTGGGGTCTGAGGAAACTGCAAATTGAATATTTATCTATTTATTCACATTATTTGTGAACTGCCTTTCTCACAGGGACTCAAGGTGGATTACACATAGTGAGTCAGTACAATCAACAGAATGGGACATTCCGTAGCCAAATGCATGAGGGTTTTAGAAGTCTGGAACCCCACAAGAAGAACTGAAGCACAGCATAAGTATTCACATGACACTTTAAGTGGTACAGTAATTACATAAATAGGATCCTGCTTACCATAAACTGTACACAGCAGTATAGACCACAGTCCCAATCATTTATTCAAGTCAGCCAAGGCCAAACTTTAAAGGAAACTGTCTTTACCCATGGACAATTATATGTTGCCAGGGCTTTATTTGTGGAGAAAGCCCAGCAGGAACTCGTTAGCATAATAGGACACACCCAATAGAAGAAACTCATTAGCACATTAGGCCACACCACTGACAGCACAGTTTATTAGCATATTATGCCACACACCCCTGTTTTCAGAAGAGTGGTCATCCAGCCACACCCATCTTTTGCTTCTTATTCTGTTTACCTTTTTAGTTGTCAAAACAAAGGGCTTTTTTTGTAGCAAGAATTAATTTGCATGTTAGGCCACATACCCCTAATGCAGCCAGTCCTAATGAGTTTCTGCTGTTGGGTGTGGCCTATTATGCTAATGAGTTCCTGCTGGGTGTGGCCAACTCAGGAGCCATCCGGAACTCCGTTCCTGTGCGTTTCTGCCCAAAAATAGCTCTGTATGTTGCAATGTCTAGATTAAAATGCTTTGAAAATTTAAAAATCCAAGTTTGCAGTACTCCATTCCAAGGGTATTTTAGAAATGAAGAAATGAAGAAGGAACATTTACGTCTAATGCACTTTAATTAAAAGCAACAATAACAAATATTACAAACAACAGAAGAATACAGAAATGAAAAAAACTTTGACATTTAGAATTAACACATACAGAAACACACAAAACCAACACAGAAATAGAATAAAAAGATTAATGCTTTGCATACATTGTGTACTGTATTGAGTGGGTTTCATCACAAGAAGTATATACATTTAGTAACTACAAATCCTATAGTGCAGTTTCAAAAAAAAAAAGCAATTATAACTTCAAACTAACTACGATACATACGCAACATTTTGTTGCGGGTCCCCACTTGTATTGCTTAACCCTCTGCCCATCTACAAAGAGAACTTAATGTCACCACTATGTCTCAAGTGTGCTGCTTCCACTGCTGGCCAAATATTTCATCACTGAATAAGATCATTACAAGTTAGATCAGCCAAGAAGATGTTCTTGATCCTTGAACATCTGTTCTGTAACACAGAAACTTTTATTGGGGGGCCTTATGGTTGCTCATCTGTTTCTTCACCACTGAACAAAGAAGTTGAGAGTTGCAAACAAACAATTAAGTACAGTAGCATAAAAAAGGCGAAATGAGTCACCATTAATAGAATGCAGTCATTATTACTTGATGGGAAGCCTGAAAGAGAACTGTGCAACACAATCATCATGCCTGCTTTGATTTGGGGTGCAGAATGAAGTATTACTGCTAAATTGACAGCTTATGTAAAGAAATTGCTCCATAAATGCCATAATTTTATTTGAGTTATCTTTTCAAATAATAAAAAGGCACCAGGCTATTCTATGCCTTTTCTGAATTCACTTCTTCTGTTCTTGCATCCTGTTATTAAATTTCGTTCTCACTGGGCTATTTCACTTCAGATAGTAGGAATGCCATCCTAAATAGAATTAGAAGAGTGTAACTCTGCTTAAGATAGCACTGCGGGTATAGGATCATACATTTGAATGTTTCCCCATACATATTCCTGTTCATAGAAAAACTAGCATGTCGGGTTTAATAAGGTTTTCATCCTACCTTCTGCTATTGTGGTTTTCTCATTCAGAACACTTACCTATAGAATGGAGCATTCATAACTGCAGTGTTCGCCATTGGATCATTTGTATGGTGGTGGTTGTGCACTTCCAATGAACCTTAGAAAACAAGTACCTATGGTTCATTTTTAAGCCATTGTTTTAAATTGAGAGGGAGGGTTTTATTTTCTACCTGCACAAACCAGATATTCTTTGTTTTTTTGTTCTGTCAATATGAGGGTTGTCAACCATAAGGAAACATTCTCAGGATGAGAATTCAATATCTGACCTTTGGATTACATTCCTAGAATGTGTTTATCTCTTAATCAGTTGGAAGAGCAAGGCTGTCTACAATGGAAGACACAGTTCATACCACAAAATAAGAATTATGTTCTTTGTCCATTCTGGTATAAGGAGACTTGCACTGAAATTCATCAGGGCAACATTTACCAGCTTAGTACCCAACTCAAACAGTATAGGCCCTTGGTTAGCAGAGGGCCACTTTGAGAAAAGTAAAAATTAAGCGAACAGCCACTTTCTGAATTTGCCAGCCAACCAGTTTTGGTGTTAGAACAGAGAATGTGTTCTGCACCCATGTTTTTTACAATAATTTGGAACGTGTGTTAGTGCATGAGAGTGATGTTATTCATGAAACAAGCTTATAATTGCTGTCCCTCAGGAAACATTGTCTTTGCCACATGGTAAAGTCAAGAGTGGGGAAATTATACCCCATAATTATGGGAGAATACTGCATCAATAAATTTCTGACTCTTCTTTATGTTCTTTGGGTTGCAAATGCAAGAAGCCAAAGAGGTCCAGTGCAGTGGTGTTTCCAGGAAACTAATATATTTCTTATGTTATGTTATAGTTCTGAACACAACATTATATAAGAAACTAATTTCCTGAATGCGTCTTTGCAAGTCCTGGCATGAAGACAAGGCAGTAATATAGTAAGAGATTCTCATATATTTTCTCTCACACAACAACTAATATGTGGTTTGGAAACAACAGAAATTCTAAGCATCAAAAAAATTCTAGTGAAGAAATGCAGGCAATTTGAACACTGCAGAATGAATGACCTTTTGTTGCAACAGATATGTTTATATAAAAAAAGAATACCTGGGAGAAACTTGCCACTTGCTCTATATAAGTCCTGCATGTTGGTTTTATGGACAGTTAATGGATGACCTCCAGCAGATACTTACCTATATAACCTGCTAACCCATAAACTGAGGCAACAATATGGGAAAAGATTAAAGAAATGTCAATCAGAAAGGCCAATTGGAGTGTCAAAAATAAATTTACACATAAACACACAGATGCTGCTGCTTCAGCAGGGAGAACAGATTTTAGGACTTGGCATCTGGATTCCTCCTGTCAAGTGCCACAGTTGTCATTATCATTGTTGGGGAAAGTTAAAGAAAGAGGCAGACAAAATGTCAGTGGGGCAATGAAATTAGAATTGCTGGCAAGTTTCTATTTGTACCTGCCACCAGTGTTCCCTCTAAGCTGAGTTAGTGTGAACTAGCTCACAGTTTTTTAGCTTCTGGCTCACAGATTTTTGCCTTCGCTCAGAAAAGATGGCTCCGGAGCAAACTAATCTATGCAGCAGCCAGATAGCTCATGCACAACCTTAATGCTAGTAGCTCACAAAGTAGAATTTTTGCTCACGTGACTCCACAGCTTAGAGGGAGCATTGCCTGCCACCTACATACCTAATAAAGACAAGTGTGGGGAAAGGAAGCAACATGTGCATCACGTTCTTAATAAAATGTGTTCACCTAGACTTTCCTATTTTCAAGGATTTAGAGTGGGCTACAGGATTTGTAAAATAAGGGCATTTATATATTTAAACTATTGTGCATATCACAATCAGTTCTCATTTTGCTGCTCTGTAAAGCACCATGCAGGGTGTGGTGGCTCAGAGGTTAAGACACTGAGGTTGCAGACCAGAAGTATTTCGGCAGTTTGAGACCCTAGTACCACATGACAGAGTGGCCCCAGCTCCTGCCAACCTAGCAGTTCAAAAGCAAGAAATTGCAAGAAATTGCAAGTAGATAAATAGGTACTGCCTTGGGGAGGAGGTAACAGCATTCCATGCGCCTCGGCGTTTAGTCATGCTGGCCACATGACCATAGACACATCTTTGGACAGCACTGGCTCTTTGGCTTGGAAACAGAGATAAGCACTGCCCCCTAGAGTCAGATTTGACTGGCTTTTGAGCAAGGGAAACCTTTACCTTAAAGCACCATGTATCTAGATAGTGATATAAAATAACATTATGTTTTTCAAACCTTCTCTTCTCCTTCTACTTCCACTTCTCTTTGCAGACCTGCCCATTGGAGAAATCCACTTGGCAATCATTTCTTTAGTGCAACCTTCTTCTCTCTGGCCTTCAGCTTTCACACCTAAGCAGTGGTGTACCTAGCCTATATGGTGCCTGAGGCATATAATTTTTAACACACACCCCTTCTCTATTTATTTATTTTTTGCCATCAAGTCACAGCTGACTTGATGGCAACCCCATAGGGTCCTCAAGACAAGAGATGTTTGGTGGTGGTTTGCCACTGCCTGCCTCCATGTCGGTTCTGTTTAGCTTATGAGATCTGACGAGATCAGGCTAGGCTGGGGCTATCCAGGTCAGGGCCCCTCCTCTGTATGACAAAATTATTTTCAGTAATAATCTTGAAATAAAATGAATAATAATAATGGCCAGAAAAGAAATGCAGACAGTGAAACATTTATTTTATTTAATTTTATATATCTATCTGTCTAGTACTGCTCATATAGCTATAGCCTTGAGCAGAAAATAAAATTAGGGGTCCTTTCGTAGAAAAAGAGGTGCAGGAGCTCATTAGCATAACTCATTAGCATACCTCATTAGCATATGCCACATCCCCTGACATCACCAGAAGTGTGTCAGAAAGGGAATGTCAGTTTCAGCCCCATTATACCCTATGGGCCATTGAAATCAATGGCAAAAATGCATAGGGTATATGAGGGGCTGGAGGAAGGGGGGTTTGAGGGAGAGGCTCCAAACTTGCAGGGTAGCTGCTGGGGCCTCTCCTCGAAATACCCACCAAGTTTCAAGAAGATTGGACCAGGGGGTCCAATTCTATGGGCCCCCAAACAGGTTGTCCCATCCCCTCCATTTTTCTCTATGGTGGGGGAAAATGTTAACTTTTTTCCTCCCATAGAGAACAAAGGAGGGAATGGGGACAACCTGTTTGGGGGCCTGTAGAATTGGACCCCCTGGTCCAATCTTCTTGAAACTTGGTGGGTATTTCGAGGAGAGGCCCCAGCAGCTACCCTGCAAGTTTGGAGCCTCTCCCTCAAATCCCCTCCCCTCCAGTTGCTTTTAAAATTGCCACCGAATTTCGGCAGCAATTCGGCAGCGGGCTGAATGAGATTAGAGAATCTGATTCAGCCCATGACTGCCCTAGTGGCCACTCCTGAGCTGGCAGAGCTTTGCTCTGCCTCGCTCCAGCCCCAATGGACCCCTGAATAAAATTATAATTTAACTTCACATATATAATCATACTAATTTTTTTAAAAAAAATCAAATTCCAACATGCTATTCCATCATGAGCGCCACATGGTGAAGTGGTTAACGTGTCAGACTAGGATCTGGGAAATCCAGGTTCGAATCCCCACTCATGTCATGGAAGCTTGCTGGGTGACCTTGGGCCAGTTACATTACTCTCTGCCTAGCCCTGATCTGGATAGCTCCAGGAAGCTTGATCTCATCAGATCTCAGAAGCTAAGCAGTGACAACGTGGAGGCAGGCAATGGCAAACCACCTCCCAATGTCTCTTGCCTTGAAAATCTTACAGGGTCACCATAATTTAGCTGTGACTTGAGGGTAAACAAAAAAAATCCATCACACCACTTGCATTTTGAGCAGACACTGGGGAGGGTTTCTGTTCTCCATTTTGAAGCCCAAGAGCTGACCATCCCAAACATCTACAAGGCATTTCTGAGAGTTAGGAGTCTGGCTTTGTACTAACATTTACTAACTATCATTAGCCAAAGTATCACAAAATAGTGGCTGCAAGCTTCACCAGACTGGATGTTAAAAAATCACACTACTCTCAGTGCAATGTACAGTGCCCAGCAAACCCAGTGCCCTTGTGGCAATGCCAGCTGATGTCAAGCACAGAACTGCAGTCCAAGCAGGGTGTGTGTGGAAGTCCAGCAGAACCAGTGAAATGTATTGTATCCAGCCAACCCAGTGCCTTCTGTTCATAATATTAACAAAGGCTTGTTACAATACTACTCTTAAATACATTCTGTCACCAAGCCGGCTAGGGATGAGAAGGTCTTGAGACCAAGAATTGAAAATGGGGGGGGGGGCATGGAAAAATTAGGTGAAGGGGAGACAGAAATGAATGAGAAAAGTGTGGAAAAGAGGGAGTGAAATCAAGGTCTGGCTGAGCTGGGTGCAAGCAAAGGAAGAGAGAAAGGCTAGACTATTAGGGAAAATGACCTGCAGGCTGGGAAATACTGTAGCAGCTATTAACGTACTAGCTTGGTTGTTGTAAAGTGAGTTTGCTTCAGTGTTGGAGCAAGGGAAGTCTAGCTGATCCTAGGGTGTTTTTTGCTATATCAGACTTCCATGTATTTTAAATTAAAGGAAAGACATTCAGCTGGATGCAGCATGATGCTGGCTTCGAGAGCCCCCTTCAAAGGCTTTCTCAAGCTGTGCCCAGGACGGACCGCACCCCCCACTTCACCCTTGGTATGCCACTGTGCCTAAGTCCTTTTACCTGTATCACCCATCCTACTGTCAAAATTATTCAGCTTTTCCGTTAGTCAAACAAATTTTCTCAAATCCTGTCACTGGCTTCACATCCCCTTCCATATTCAGTAATTTTTCAAGTTTCCTTTGCCTTGCCAAATCTTATATTTCCTTCCTACTTGTTACAACCCTGCCGTTGACCTTTGTCCTTCCAAGTCCACCACAATCACTCTCTTGAAGACCTTTTTCAGTGTATCTCATATCCTGCCCACTTTTTCCACATGGCCTCATCCCTCCATTCCAAACTGTAGCCAAGCTGGAAATACATGTAATTTGTCTTTCACCAACCTTGGTACCTCCCTTTTCTCCATCTGTTCTTCTTCCCCCTAAGCTCTATTTTAGAGTGCCAGCTCCTCAAAGAATCTACTGGTCAGCCTTGGTGCCTTCAGCAGTCAAGGGACATGAAAGGATTGTTTTAAGGAGCATAAAATACAGTGAAAAGCGGGACATTTTCAACAGCAACATAGTCCACCCAAAGTTAACCACTTTAGAAATCCAGAGAATTGTGAGTAGTGTATTCAGACTATGAGGCTGTGCCAACAAAACTGAAATACTTTCCTTTTTTTTCTTCCTTCAGCTTTTTAATGGAATAATCAAGCATAATAATACTAACTGAATAATCACAAAATATTTTCATTACTTTACCCTCTTTTTAAACCTTTTTTTTGGTACTTTAATTATAAACTTTAAACTGGTCCTTGAATGTTAATTATGGGAAATCACTAAGTGTAGAAATTGCGTCTAGTATAGCCCATGAAATGGAATAGAGAGGAAACCAATCAGGTTGGGAAGAAAGGTCTTTGAGATAAATTATTTTATAAAATGTGGAACTGAATGCAAAATAACCAGGGTTGTGGGTCTCTGGACCATTCTGTATAGAATTCAAAAGCAAAGCTATCGCATCTTATTTTCATTTCTGCCAGTGACCAAGATATATATAGAAAGTTTGTCATTTTCCATGGACATCCAAAGAATTTCTTAGCTACTAGCTGATGAAAACATACCTGTGAGATATGACCTATGCATCTATTCTCTGAGAGTAAAACTGCAAAAAAATCACCTGCAAAACTTCTCTTTCAAATCCCACAGTAGGATGAATTTATTTACAAAACTGCTGAGTCATCTGTCTATTCTTTATAGGCAGCTCTAGGTGACATGCAAAGCAGTAATATAAACAACCACATACAAATGTATAACCTAAACACCTGTCATGCCCTCATGCCATGTACATGTTTGACCAGTAAGGGGCAAGTGTAGGCTCCTCAGGGTTCACAATCCCATCAGTACTGCTGGATGTGCTCAACCAAGTAGACTACATGCTGGAGAGAAGAGATGGGAAACAAGGGTTGCTGGGACAAACAGCAGCTAGCTGTAATAATTAATCTCATGAATATAGCCAGCCTTGACTTGAAGATCTCAGGCATGCAATGCTTGTGCCATTCTACAGCACTATGCCTTTCTCATTAGTCTTCCCTGCCTAGTTATAGATAACTGGGTTTGACATCAGGGCTACAGGGGAATCCCTAATGAGCCATAAGTGTCCTTTCCCTGTTTTCCTAGTTGGTGGTGTGTTTAGAGGAATGTTGTGGATTGTGTGTGGGTGTGTGGTGTATGAGTTTCTGCTCCTCTTCCTTCTTTATTTGATACTGATAATCTGGTTGTTGGCCAAAAGCTTGCCTTATTCCCAGTTTCTCCTTGGTAGGATTCAGACACCTAAAGCACTTTTCCCTTTAATTTTATCCAGTGAGTTAAGAACATAAGAACATACGAACATAAGAGAAGCCAATGTTGGATCAGGCCAGTGACCCATCCAGTCCAACACTCTGTCACACAGTGGCCAAAAGCAAAGTTTCCATGCAAATTCAGAGTAAGATGCTAGTGCATTTTAAGTTAGTTAGTTCTTGATGGGATAACAGGAGTGGCTTCTGAGAGTTTGCATGTGTGTATCCTAGGTGATATTAAACTATTGTTCGACATTGTACTGTTAAAGCAGTCATTTGCAACTGGATTTTCCAGAGTGGATTAGTCAGGACAGTTGGACTCTAAAATTGAATTGTTTATCTTTCAAGGATGGATGCCACTCTAGTATTTCCCCTTTGCCTTGCAAAGAGTTGCTCCTCAAAGCAATAGTCATCACTACTGGACTGAAGCATTGTGTGGAAAGGACCTGCGCTTTCCATATAATAACAAGAGTCACTTGGCAAGTGAACGTGACAGGATGATAGGGTTGGGCTGCCAATATGTTATTGCCTGTGACTCCACCTGTGAAATGGGTATGAGTTTTCTGAAAGGACTGAGACCACAGATGCTTCCATATATGGCTGGTATGAGGGCATCATTGTTATTTTGCTTCATGAATGGTTGGCATGGGTATGGATGGTAGGTAGCAATGGACTTTGTAGTTGCTATGCTTTCAGCTCCTTGAAAACTGGGCCTTTGGATGACATCACCCCCCAGCTGATGCAGTAGAGAATAAAGAACAAGGGTTGCTAGTGCCACACTGATATTGGGGATGTGCAGGTATCTGGGCTCAGGATAGAAGTTAAAATAAAGGAGGGGGGATATGTAGCAGTTGATAATAAGTATGTTGGTGTAGAAAAGAGGTTTATATGACAAGGTACTTCTATACATATAGAAGACTCAGCACATTAAGGGCTTTAAAGTTAGTATCTAACCCTATTAGGTTATATGTGAAATTCCTTCCTGCCTAAAAATTGCAAAACTTCATTAATGAGTATAGCAGGTGGTTGATTTTTTTTTAAAGCAGAGTTCAATTTTGAATTGTGTTTTGCTTTGAGACTAGTATAATCACCAAGTCCTCTCATCATTAATGCAGATCTATAGTGAGACTTCCTTGTTTGGTAACATTACCAAATTTCTAGGTGGCACTTCAGAGAACTGAATGGCAAAATCAATATTCTCATAAACAACTGAAACATCTACGATCTTCTCACCAAGCCCAAGTGTCTATGAATGCCTTGTGTCTTATTCATAAACTGAATAAGAATCATTATTTTAAATCAGGACCAAGGATTATTTCATCTCCAGAAAGTGAAATATTTCCATAAGGATTATATACCTAAATACCATGAACAGTACAGAAGTGTAAGATGCTCTCTTGGTTAACTTTTACAAAAGTATCCAACCTTGTTGACATTTCTTCCTATCATCACAGACAGAACCCAGAAACAAAAAAGGAGATGAGACAGATATGGGGAACTAGTTCCCATGCAAATTCAGAGTAAGATGCTAGTGCATTTTAAGTTCTTCATAAATAAATATATACCTTAGGGCATTTAACCAATCATATACAGTCCAATCATGTCCAAATTTACCTGAAAGTCCTATATGTTTACCTGAAATTCCTACATGCAGAGGACCAATTGCAGGGATTTTACCTGTATGATCAACTTTAAGCATGGTTTGCAGAAAGCCCAAAAAACTGCTCCGCTGTTTCAGGCTTTCTTGTGCACAAGAAAGCCCACAAAACGATTTAGATTTTGTAGCTTTTGTGGGGAACAGAAAGCAGGGGTATAAAGGACTTGGAGTCCCTTTAAATTCTTGCTTTCTGCTCTGTCTACGAACCAGCACGAACTGCCACAAACTGCTTTAAAAGTTCATGGAAGTTTATGGTGGTAGACCAGTCATGAACTTTGGTTTGTGAACAAGAACAGGGCAAAATTTGTGATGAATTTTGCTTCATGGTTTAGTTCATGCCCATTCCTAATGAATTCTTTCCCTCTGGATAAGCTCATCTGGTAGGAAAGACCCATATGAGTAGCGCTACTAAAATGCTTGCTTAATTCACACATGCAGTGTTGGATTGTACCACAAAGCAATGTGGTATGTGCCTACTCTCCTTTCTCTCTCTTTCTCTCTCTGTATATGTGAAAACAGCCTTACTCATACGTAAGTGTGCACAGAATTGTATGTGAAACATAGATGGGTGAATCTAGATTTTTTTTCTTCATCTCATTCATAAGAGGATTCAGTGCATCACTGAGCCAGGGCAATATTTTAAATTCTTGCTGCAAGCTGTAGTTGCAGTGTGATGCATTGTACCTGATTATGTTACCATTTCATATCCCGGACTCTGAAGTGACATGGTGACACTAACAAGCTCTGACAGAGCACTTGGATGAGTCAAGCCTGGGAAATTTTAAAAGGGGTGATTTGTTTAACAACTCAATGGAATGGTACCAGGATGCCATCAAATCCTACTTCTAGTTTCTCCCTACAAAATACAGTATAATTTTCCATATATGTTTTGGTATCTCGATCTACAGCCAAAGCCTAAATAAATTTAAATCTACAAAAGTGACCATTGCAATCACTAAGTAAGAAGTATTTAGCTTCATTTACACCAATTTCACAAAGACAACTTTCTCCCTGATGCATCAATGTCTTCTCTGTGTCCATCATGACAGGATACTTAAAAAAAAATGATTGATGGCTGAGGGTGAACGCCAAGGGCACAAGCTAGCCCACCCACAGCACAGTGCCCATGTGCAGAAGATTCCTGTAGAACCCGTAGAATCTTGTTTCCTAGGTTTAGCTGTGGTCTGTAAGAACCCCCCATATTCTGCTTTTCTCCATTTCTTGTTGCAGGGTACCTCATGCTCTGCTGCTTGTAAATGTAAAAGGAGATCTGGAAAGACAGTTGTGCAGAGATCTTTCCTGTTGGTTGATGCATCCTGTGACAGAACAGTCCTGCTCCATTCTGCAGGCCCTGTTCCACCCTGCCCTCCAATATTTTTCCAACACCTGGAGAGGCCTTTTCTCTCTCTTTTCAGTTACCCACCACCATTACCTGACCTCTGTAGGAATTGCCTACTGAGAGGATCAGGACTCCCAGCTTCCCTTCAAAGTTCTGAGGCCTTGCCTCTGTGTCTCCCACTGCCCAGTGCCTGGTCACCATGGGGATAATTTACTGCCTCGTGTGCCCCTGGAGGAATAGCCTCTTGCCAACTGACTGCCTTCCTCCTGGTGCTCCTTTTAAAATAGAGTGCCCAAGATGGTGGAGGTCTATGTGGTACAGAGAACCACTAGCAGCATCAAAAGTTATAAAGTATTTATTAGAAAGAAAATGTTCACAAGTATACTTTTAGCACAGCACCAGGTTGAGCAAGGGATGCAAAAGAAATGGGTAAAATGCAATTCCTCTGTCCCTCTCTCTATATATGACCTATCAGATGTTAAAATATAGGACAGGCTGCTTAGCTTAGAATGTAATAGATCTCTACAGAGTTTCCCTTACCTTGCAGCTTCCTTCAGCTGCCCAGGCCAGCATATGGCAATAGCTGCCTCCTCCAGACCTCAGTTAAGAGTTCTGGCTACTCTGATGGACGCAGCACCAAAGAGACCTTCCTCCTTACTTCCAGGAGTTTTATCTTTCTTTTCCCCACCCACTAACCAGGGCAAGCTGGGTCAAAGAAGCTTTTCCTGACATCTCCAGAAATTTCTTCCTGGAGACCTTCTAGTCTTAATTCTTCCAAATTTCTGTTCCCTGCTGGGGGTGGATAGAGTGAGCCATCCTATTGTCTTTAGCTGAACCTATTAGTATTTCTTAAGAGGTAGCTGAGGTGAGGCTGGAAAGGCATTGAGCTGACTTCCCCTCCCTGCCTGTTTCCTGCCCAGAGAGAAACACTTTTAAAACCTCCTGATAAAGGTTTTACTCAGGTCATACCTCTACCCTTCAAATGCATTTCTTCACACATCCCATAAGGCCTCAGTAAAGATGTGGCACTTCATTACAGTTGGACATATGTAAACTGCAAGTGTGCCCTAAAATACTTGTACTTACTGTGAGAGAAATGGATGGGAAGAGCAAAAACAGTAAATTCTTGAACTGAGAGAAAGTTAATCAATGGGACTGATGCACACAGTTATCTCGTCAGTATTTCCTTGTGTATCCAAAACTGCTAACTGTGTCAGCTGGCAGATGAGATTAAACAGCTGGATTTAACAACTAGACCACTTCAAGTTGCCTGTTACAGGAAGGAGACTACCTGCTTGCCTTCTCATTTACCCTCTCAGTGACCTTCCTGCTGTCATTTTCTTCCTCTTTCATCAGGACCAGGGCTTTTTTTCTTGGGGAATGTGGCGGAATGGAGTTCCAGAACCAATTTGTAGAAACAAAATTCTCAAAAAATATTTAAAAGTTCATGGTATTGTTTCAAAGAATCCCACATGTTTCTCCTTCATTTTCCTCTTGAGAGTTCTGGCACCTCTTTTTCCAGAAAAAAAGCCCTGATCAGGACCTTATCACTTTTTGAAAAAATACCTGGTTGTAATGCATTGCTAGGCTACACCACAATGCTATCCCTGGTCTCACACAATCTCAGTCAGCATTTTTAAAATTACTCCTCCATTTGGGAAGGGTGATACACCACTCTCTTTCTATTAAGTTTTTTTTTTTGCAGACATGGAATTTCCCCATGTTTCTACAAGCATCTCTATATATACCAGGCCCCTTTGTATAAAATTTTGGAACCACACTCCAAGGGCAAGTTCAAAAATAGATATATGGAGGAGCCATGACTGTTTTTAAACATGTTGAACTAAGGAAGACTGTCCAGACATACCTTTGAACTGTGTTGTAGCACTGCTATCTCTGAGTTGTGGATTTCCTGGAGATTTGAGGGTAGAGTCTGAGAAGGGTGGAATTTTGAAGGGGGAGGGAGCTCAGCAGGGATGTAATGTCATAGTGTCCACCCTCCAAAGCTGCCATTTTTTCCAGGGGAACATATCTCTGTATTCTGGAGATTGGTTGTAATTCCAGAAGAACTCCAGGTCCACCTGGAGGCTGGCTACCCTAACTCTGCAGTATTTGTGTACAAAGCCCAAGCTCCAATTCTTTGGCCTTGGTACAAACTTGTGATTTTGACCACATCCCCATATCCCTAATCCTTTCCTTTACATATAATCTCAGAGGTCATGAAAGTAAGAAAAAAACACCCTTTTCATTTCTGATACAATATAAATAGTTCACATCATGGAATATGCTTGAAGTTTAGGCCTGCCCTCCAGCCTCTGGTGATACCTATCCCCCCTACTCCATAATCTAGGCCTGCCAGCCCCCCCCCCCAGTGGAGGCAAGGGTTCCCCTGCCAACAGGCCGTGCCCCCAATTTGGCCCGTGGGAGGGTCTTACCTGGAGAATGAGAAAGGCCTTTTCACTGGTGTCACACAGGAAATGTCATCACACTAGTGACATCCAGGTGACTCTCTGGTATTGGGGTGAAAACTGTGTGGTAGAAGCCGATGTTACTATAAAGTTTTGTCCAAATATCAGAGCATTGCCTGAATGTTGCTGCTAGGATGATATCATTTCCTGTGTGACACCAGCAATGAGATCTGGCCCTTTCTAATTCTCCAGGGAAGTCTTCCTCATCCCCTGACAGTTGCCAGGAGGGAACTGGCAACCCAGCCATAGTTGGATCCTGTTTTTTATGTCACTCAAGCCAAATCTTTCATGTTATATTTTTAAACTAGGAATAAGGCCCGTTGTGAAAATAAATACAATGGGCTCTAGAAAGGGAATCTGGGAGAGTGTCCCGGCCTTGGGCACTCAGGGTCAATTTGCTGTGGTGACCCCAGCAGGGTATAACGACACAGAGTCCACCATTTTCTCCAGGGGAAGATCTCTGCCATCTGAAGAGCAGTTGTAATTTGGTATGATCTCCATCCCTCCCCTGGAGATTGGCAACAATAGTTCCCCATGAGGGACTGGGTGATTTGAAGGGTGAAGTCTATGGCATTGAACCTGTCTGAGTTCCCGCCCCTGCTGAAACCTCACCCTCTGCAGGGTCCACCCCTCAAATCTCCAGGAATTTCCCAACCTGGAGTTGGCAACCCTATCTCTTTCCAGCCAACTATCAATGTATTGTTATCTGCCCCCTGGCTTCAGCTTCCCATCTCCTCCCCCTCTCTCCTAGAGAGCAGTTGTAATTCTGAGTGGTCTCCAACCCCCACCTGGAGATTGGCAACAATGGTTCCTTATGAGGGAATGGCTGGCTTGGAGGGTGGAGTCTGTGGCATTGTAACTATCTGAGGTCCCACCCCTTCTCGAACCTCATTGTCTCCAGGCTCCATCCCTCAAACCTCCAGGATTTTTCCACCTGGAGTTGGCAACCCTATCTCCTTCCCAGCCGGTTATCAACCTACCTTTATTTCCCCCCCACTCTTCAGCTTTCCATCTCTCCTTCCCCACCTGCAGCCTATACTGTTATCTGAAGCCCTGACTGCTCTGTCACACTGGCTGTTATGGGGAGCCATCTCAACAGGATATAAGGACACAGAGTCCACCATTTTCTCCAGGGGAATTGATTTCTGCCATCTGGAGAGCACTTGTAATTCTGAGTGATCTCCAGCCCTCACCTGGAGTTTGGCAACCATAGTTCCCCTGAAAGAAAAGTAGTATTTCTCTACAATGGGGACCAAAGCAGCTTACATCATTCTCCCCTTCCCCTTTTGACTTGCACAACAACCCTGTGAGGTAGGTTAGGCTGAAAGTCTGTGACTGGCCCCAAATCACCCACTCAGCAAGAACCTGGGTCTAGCAGACCCTGCTCTGAAGCACTGCCTGCTATGCCTAGGGTAGCCAACCTCCAGTTGGAACCTGGAGATCGCCAGGTATCACAACAGATCTCCCCTCCCCAAGAAAAGGACTGCTTTGGAGGGTGGCCTCTATTGCATTCTGTTCAGCTGAGGCCTCTCCCCTAGTCAGGACTGGCCCCAAAGAATTTTCTCCCAAAGGCCAACATAGGTGTGGAAAGGGCCTTTTACTGAGAGAAGCAAACTTGGTTGCCTAGCAAAGGGCACTGAGGAGAAAGTACAGTTGCCAGCTCTGATTAGGGAAATACCTGGAGATTTGGAAGGTGGATCCTGTGGAGGGCAGCATTTGGGGGAGGGGGGGAGATGGAAGGACTCAGCAGGGTATAATGCCATAGGGTCTAACCTCCAAAGCAACCATTTTCTCCAGGGCAACTGATCTCTATCATCTGGAGATCAATTGTAACAGTGGGAGATCTCCAGGTCCCACCTGGAGATTGGCAGCCCTAGGGAGAAAGTCAGCTGCACAGCAGGGGGTTGAAGAGAATGGTTTGATGGTCGCTGGCCCACCTCATTAGCCAGCCAGCCATGGTGGAGCTAAGCAGGAGAGAAAGCCATTTTCACAGTTTATTCTGACAGGAAAATGGCCAACCTGGCAGTGGGTGGGGGAGGGGTTATGCAGAAAGTCCATTATCTTTTTACTGACAGAAGCAGGCCACTGAGGGGACAGTTAGACCCACCTGGCAGTGGGCAGAGGAGAAGAGTGGACCCAGCACCCAGTCTGTTCACTTCGCTGGCTCCCTCCAGACTGAGGGCAAGACACTGGCCGGTGGTTATGTGGGTGGGATTGAGGCAACACAGTGAGAAAATGCACCTAGAGGCCAGGGACCCCTTTTGAGTGGCAGTTCTTGCAGCCAACTGATTTTGGTGTCCCATGGAATCTTGCACCCCAACTCATCTTTATAGATAAGGATCATTGGAGGCATTACAGTCAATCACATTTATGACTACTTAGGAGTGTTTAAATATGCATATTATTTAGGTGACATGTATGCCTGCTAATGAAATTTTACTAAATATAGAGCCAATTGCTTTGCCAGACTTTTGAGAACATTTTAATATGCATAGCCCTACTAAAGACTTTATCTGATTTATTATGTTGTCTTAATGATATTATATCAAATGGCTTTTTTACAGAGAAACAATAGTAAAAGAGAGTTTTTTATTACCCGTGCAATATATAGTGATATAATTTCAGTAATGTTTGTGTTATGGATATTGTTATTTTGTGCTACAGACCATAGCCAAACCATATATTTGGAGACATGCTTTCTACTGGAGCTGCCTTATTACTTTGGTGGATTTGGATTCTCAGGAACTAATCAAACACAGGCAATTGCTACTGATTCAGGCTTCCTTACAGCAGGGATTGAAACCAGCACACAACATTAAGTGACCAACTCAATTCAATTGGAGTTTGAAAGAGGAAGTCTGACCTGACTATTATCACTCATAATCTGGAGTACTTCAGAAAGGATTTATAAAGGAAGCTTTTCATTTTACCTACCTGAAATTTGAAACAGAAGCACAGGATTCAAAGCTAATAAAATACATTCATGATCTTACTTTTTAATGTTTAAAAGGTGATCATGTAGGAAATTGCATTTTTACGTGGCTTTCCCATATCAATATAAAATTGGTTCACTGACATTTCTTGTTATTTGTTGGCTTTTCTGCTTTCTTTATTCAGGTTCCAGGGCAGATTATAGTTTTTGAACTGTTCAGTATAATCAGAGGAAACAAAGCCATATGCTAAGGCATCCAACCCATTCAAAGCTCAGTTCCGGCCACCAACCCCCCCACCCCTCTCTCTAAAACACAATGTGATTCTCCAGGGGAATGAAACCTATATCAGTACAATCTACTAGTGCCTTCTCTTCAGAACCAGATTAGAGAAGTAGTGCTGCTGACTACAACCCCTGGAATTTTGTTCCCTAGTCAACTGGCCCTGTAGAGGGGCCATTCCAACCTGTCCCTGAAAATTAACTGGGATTAGGGTTGGGATTATTTTACTTAAAACAGAAGGAAGGAGTCTGCTGAATCATATTTTAGAATTATGCATTATGGCTTTCTAGAATCATTTCACTTTAATCTCCCAAGTAGAAAACATGTTCAAAACCACACTGTCTCTAGGCCTCTATATAACAATGTAGAGTGATTACATCATTGGTTCACATTTGCATCTCAAAGCCTCTGTACAGGTACAACATAACTTTATCCTACACAAGGTGATCCCTCTTTGTTCCCTGACAATTATTCTGTGGTAATATCAACAGAACTAAAGGGCTGTAGACAGTCTATATCCTGAATGACATGAATAGGGCTTTTGGTAATTCTACTGCTGAGTCATCAGCAGACTCAGGATCTTGGATGTGAGAAACTGCAGTACTGTTAAACTGTGATCTAAGGAAATTTTTGTAAGAGCATCCAGGGCCTGAACTAATTATATGTGTGTCTGATATTCTTACATATCACCACAAGGTCTTTTGTATCCATGCTGTAATTTTAGAAAACTGTAGTCTTAATCTTAGAGTATATAGTCCAGAGTCTTAGAGGGGGGAAATGGTTTTATATCATTTGAGGAAGAAACAACTTGTAAACTGTACTTAAAATATAACTGAAAATATGAAGGATGTGTATATGTAGAGCACACTAAAATTATCCACATATATTTTCTAACATGCTTGACATTACTGCTTTTTCAAGAAACTCCCCTAAATAGTTATATTAATTTAGAAAGGTGGCAGCCCTTCAGTGCATTTCACATGCAACTTCAAAAAACTTTAAAAGTTTGCCCTTTATATTTCCTACAGTAATTGCATTGTTGAATCAGCATATAATATTTGGCAAACCAGTAAGAAATTATGTTAGTACCAGACACAGCAATATACCTCTACTAATTTTTGCTTCAATCACAGTCACCAGGATACAAAAGTTTGTGGCAGGGTGACTGGCATGAACTTTTAATGAACTTTCAAGTTGTTCATGGAGGTTCATGCCAGTTCATAAGTGGATACATTTCCAGACAGATTGTCTCTGCTCAATCAAAATGTTTAGAAAACTTCAAAGCAACAACTTGGAAGGCATGTAGAGGAGCATCCAGGGGAGGTCCCTGTGATTTTGATGTCTTTAGCTTGCACAAGATCTGTTCTATACACTCTTGAACCTCCTAAACTTGTACCTGTCAAAATGACCTCTGCCTTTTTACTCATTCAAACCAATCCTGGAATACTGTGGTTTCCAGCAACAGCCACTGAAGGAGTCCAGCCACTGAAGCTACAAACACTCTTTTTATAATTTTTGGGTTTTTTAAAACCCTTAATATATTTAATTTTTTAAGATTTCATATGTATCTGCAAATCAGGTGCCCTTTTCAGGTTTGTAGCTCTGCCTTGCCCGTTAATAGTTCCAGTCACTGGATTTAAGTATCCAAACATTTGGCTTACTTCACTATTAGTATAGATATTCAAACAACTGACTGCACAGTAACATCAGCCCAGTAATCCAGGGGTCCCCATATTAAGGCAAGGAAATGAGTATGACAAGTAAAAAAAATTAAGGTATCCTGTTGTGGAACACACATACTCTTGTTTCCCGTTCTTGAAGCACCAATATAATATGGCCTTGGTTTGGATGAATATATCACAAGTCTTTGTTTTGTTTGAAAGAATATCTGATAGAGAACACTCATCAAATAATATACCAAATTACAACAATGAGAAAGGGCAGCTCTATGGAATAAAACTATCTGCGGAGTGAGCCAAGTTAGAAAATGACTTATCTATTTAGATTACCATACCGGAAACAAAACACATAATTAATGTGGCCTCCCAGAGCTCACAGATTAATGCATCTGAATTAAAAGAAGCACTAACTGAGCTTTGCTTTACAAATTGGATATAAAACGCTAAATTATTTCCTTTGTGTTTACAAAGAGTTCAGCATGGGGCAGGGGAGAAGAGATGCAGGAATCTTTCAAATTTTTAGCCTTCTGCATAAGGATAAAAGAAGGATTCTGAATATTATTTGATTACGTTATTGTTAGAAAAAGAAAATCTGAATTGAACATCAGTTTTCAAGCCTGGAAACATTTCCTTCTAAATTAGTATTATTTCCCTTTCCCCAAAAAAAACCCCACAAGCAATTTGCTGCAGGTAAATGTAGTCTGTATCCATAAGAGATGAGCACAAAAAAATTGCTCAGTTCATTGTGGTTTTAAACATCCATATTATTTGTAACATCATTGTTACATGTACTCATTTTATTGGTTTTAGTGGGAAACACATTGCTGGTTGCATTTTTCTCTTTATCAAAGTGGGATAAAATTCTCAGGGTTTGTACCCCTAAAAAGGTATAAGTGCAGCCAAACTTCAAGCCAAAAACCTCCTATAGACAATTCACTTGCAGAATGGGAAGAGAAAGGCTTTTGGTAATTTAAGGAACAAAACAGATATGATGCTGGGAATTCCATGTTCAGACCTCATGCATATAAAAATAGAGATGCATGAGACCTGATTGAGATCACAGCTGAGGAGAGACAAAATTAGGCATTTGTACTTCGCAGTTTTCCCAAACTGAAATGGTTCCTGGGAGCTGTCATTTGACCAATGGAGGCAGACCCAATGTATATAGGCATTACATCTGTTTTGGCACTGAGAAAGTTGATGGGCACAGTGTCTTCTCTGTGTGTCAGTCTACCATCCACATCTCAGTGAAGCCCAGAGGTCTATTTTTAAACATAAAGAGAGCAGACAGAGCTAAATGTTCAAATGCCCCCACACCCATGCATTACTTCACTGCACTCTGGGGCTTAAAGCATTTCTCTTCAAGTCAGGGTCTGTTTCCAGAAGTAAACTGTACTGATACAGTATGCTAACATCCCCCAGACTAAAGCACTAGCACAGGTCACAGGAGAAGAAGAATAAGATTGTGCCACTTAAGGAGAGTGAGTGTGTAGATACACATGAATTTTTCTGAATTTCTTTCTTCATATATGAGCAGAGCCCAGTCTGATACAGCAGAAATGTGTTTTGCTCTTGGGTGTGCTCTTATGAAATTTCCAAAAATGGACTTGCTGACACTTCATCAATGCTTGTCAAGAAGTGCTCAGAAAATTGCCTCTCTATAAGCAAAATGGCAACAACCTTGCATCTGTCCACTTCTGTCCTTATTGAAAGGGCATGTGAATTGGTCCCAAGGAAATTGCTTGGGAGACAATAGAAATAATCAGAGAAATATAGATAATTCTATTAACATTTATGCTAGCATTCTTTATGCTCTGACAGCTATAAACAAACTTTTATTACTTCATCTATTTGATTGAAAGCATGTCCTACTTTCTTCACATGTAAGTTTCCTCCTCTTTCAGAACGATTTGCTGTTAAATACTATTCTAGATGTGGGTCACTGACAAGCTTATGATTTGTTTTGCTTAGAATTTAAAATATATTTAATTCAGTATGAGGAAACATGACCAATATTCCTTACTTTCAGCTCTATTATAAAAACAACACTGTGGCTGCAGTCAGGCAACAAGCTTGGTGCAGTCTGGGTGCATCGTGAATTGCACTGGTTTAAGCTGTAGTGGGAAGGTTTGACCAGACAGCACACCCTGCACGCTCATCCCATGGTCAAGCATCCACATTACTGCTGCACCTCAACCATGGAGTGTGGCATCTGGTCAGTTTTTAAAAAATATCTGGAATCGCATGTGCATATGCGCTTATGAGCATATTGCCAATGACTAAAAAAAAGGCAGAAATGCATCTGACAGTTCACATGTCCCAGCCGGCATCAGTTTGCAACAGGGAAGTTCAGATGTCTGGAAATGCAGGTTGAAAGTGCTGACATCTGTAAATACTGGACTTTCCCTGGTGCCTGATTACTTTGCTTCCATAGTGGGTCAAAACGGGGTGGCAATGACTGGGGCATGGAAGGCAGATGTTGCTGTCTGATCGTGCTCTTTAAAACTGCAAGGGTACTGCAGTGATATTGCTGCAAACTGCCCATCTGACCACAGCCTGTGTATACATTTATTGGACTAACCACATTTTGTGGATTATTTCTCCCATCTCTCTAGATGGGGAGTTGAAAGAACATATAGAAATTATATGGATCACTTTTACACAATAATACCAGTATCGCTTTTGAGGTTTCTTTCTTTTGCAGTACATGGTTGCATTTCTATACAGCCCAGCAACATTTCTTATATGTAGGAGACATCAGATTGAATTTAAAATACTACCAACAGAGCTGCAGTTGTGGAACAGAATCTTGCTGCCTTTCCACCTGCAAAATCCACCACATCTCACAAAACTCATGAACACATGAAGTCATAAAGCTGTCTTACACTGAATCAGACCATTGGTCTATCAGGATCAGTACTGTCTACTCAGACTGGCAATGGCTCACCAGAGTCTCAGATGGAAGTATTTCATATGATCTGCTACCTGATCCTTTTAACTGGAGGTGCCAAGGACTGAACCTGGGACATTCTGCATGTCAAGCAGATGAAGAAGAATTGGAGTTTGTTTTTATACCCCACTTTTCTGTACCCTAAGGAGTCTCAAGGGGGGGCGTGGCAGCACTTATAGAAGATGGCTGCTTAACTTCTCTGCTCTGAGAACTTTCACCCCAGCTCGATCAACTGACAGAAAATCTACACATATCGAGGACCCAATATATGGGGAAGGACAACTGCTTACCTCTTCAACAGAAATCTCCACAAATAAGGAAGGTACAATCCAAATTAGCAACCAATTTGGTGGCTTTTCTTCCTGGGCATTGGCTGGCAGTAATGACCAAAATGATGCCACCAACATCGCAGCAGACAAAAACGTGGCTCCAATCACTGCACTCTCAAGTGCCCTTAATAAAATGGAGAAAACTATATTAGAAAATATATCCTCCATGTTTAAGTTGCTGCATGAACAATTGGATGTCATGCAAAAAAGTATCCTGGATACAAGAGCAATAGCAGAAAGAGCAGTGAATAATACTCGTGAATAGAGATGAAATCCAAGAGATTCATCAGGGTGAGGACATTATAGCTGAACGGGCACTTAAACTAGATCTCTCCCTGAGACAGAATAATCTGAAACTAAGAGGTCTGGATGAAAAAGTGGAAGGAGCTGAGGCTTTATCTGATTTTATATCTAAATGGATGCTGCAAGAAGTTCAAGCTGAGGGGGACAGAGTGACAGTCGTGACAAAAGCTTTCAAAATTGGCTCCTTAAGTGCCCTTAAAAATAGACCCTTCAGAGACATCCTAATCACTATGCTCGATTTATGATTTAAACAGCAAATTTCGTTCAAGGCTAGACAACAAGGGTATCTTTTATACCAAGGGAAAAAAAGTGGAAGTATATCCCTATCTGCCCCCTGAGGCATTGGGAAAAAATGCGGGAGATGAAACCGGTTATGAGAAGTCACATGGAAGCGAACCAGTGCTCTAAGTTAATCATCTGGGAAAAGTAAATCAGATTACTACAATAGAGGAAGGCTACAAACTCTTTCGATTTCTCAATATTGATATGCCGATGAATGTGAGTCAAAAATCGTACAAAAGGAAGTGTGGAACTTTGTCTCCTCCACCATTTGATGATGAACAGCCAGCTCACTCACCATCATCATTTTGTTCTGTTGCTGTGGATGTCACTGGGTCCTAGTTGAAGTAGACTTCACCTCTCTACAGCTCTGTAGTTTGTTGGCAATCTTATGGTTTTTATATGTAATTTACAAGATCTGTGATGAACATTACTGAGTTAAACCGGAAGAAAAAAAGTTGCTGATGAATGATATGTTTATGATTAGGTATGTTGTAAATTTATAGTGTGTGTATTATAGAAGGAGGATTTCTCATGCAGAAAATAAGAATGTTAGAAATTGTGCAGGTTCTCATATATTGCTTAGTTTATAATAGATTTATATACTTGACTATCACATGAAGGGGGGGGAGGGAACTTGGGAAAGGGGGGGTGTTTCTTGCCTTCCGCATCACATTAGGTTCCTACAACCAAGTGCTAGGTTTTGTTAACCTAGCCTCCTGCAGTATCTTAGATATCTGCAAGAGCACAGGGAACTTTATATTTATATATTTTTATATTTTATATATTAAGAACATTTATAGTTCAGAGTATACTTATTAAGTGTGTAAGATTTGATTATAAATTGATTGTCTGACTTTCTAAAAGCTTGATACTATAAATTAATTTATTGAGTGTTGCAAAATTAATTGAATATTCTATATTAATTAATAAGTAATAATTGATTGTTTAATTAATTTATTGATTAATAGTTCCTGGGATTTTATCTTAATGAAATGTTGGAGTATTTTTAAGTAGTATTTGAGTGTAATATATCAGAGGTTCTCTTAATATCAAATTTTTATTCATAATATTTTTAGTAACAGGGCTAGTTGATCAGGTCTTAACTGTTTGTTGGCCTAAGAGTATATTAGGCTCTATCTTATAGAGCTACTAACACATACAGGTGTTAAAGAGATAGTCTAAAAGGTTTTTGTTATTGTTGTTACCTCTTTTTAGTAGAATTGGGTATTGGTATTGGTGAAGTGAAACAGATCGGGGTGCGCAAGAATTTTGGTAAGCACTAGATTTATTATTGAGGTTCTGTAAAGGTAGCACCAAAAGCCAAACCTTCTTATCTTAGGCTGAGGACAGACTGGCAAGGTGGCCTGGAACAGCCATGGGGCTGAAAGCTGCACGGGAAAAGCAGCCCGGGGCATCCCGTTCATACTGGCTGCAACATTCCCGGGGAGGAGGTGCGTGGCTGCCGGCTGTTTTGGCATGGCACAGCTATGCACATAGCCACAGCAGCCGGAACAGCCCATCCACACTTCCAGAGGTGTGTCCACACCTGCAGGAAGCAGCAGCAACGTGCACCCAGCTGCTGGAGACTGGTTCCCCGGGGTCTCCACCTGAAGCACAAGGACCGTGCTTCAGGCATGGGTGAGTGTGTGTGGGTGGCGGGGGACAACTGTGGCTGTCTGGACAGCCTCTCTGCCTCCGCTTCTAAAGCAGAGGCACAGCAGACCACCTTGCCAGTCTGTCCTCAGCCTTAGTGCAGTAAAAAATGTATTTGAGATAGGTATCAAAATTAATTAAAATATAAGGAGTGTGTCACCATGGCTGTGAATATGCTCAAAGTAATTTCATCTAACATCTGAGGTCTCAATAATTTGGTCAAGAGAAAATGCATTTTTTTTTAATTTACTAAAGCTGCATCCAGATATTACCCTTCTGCAGGAGACACATCTTAAGAAAACTAATGACTTGGTCTTCAAATCATCCAGATTTCATCAATATTTAGCATATGGCACATCTAAATCGAGAGGCATTGCAATCTTGCTATCAGGAAGTGTGAGTTTTTCTTTTCTTTCCAAGTAACAGATCCCCAAGGCAGATTTCTTTTTCTGAAGGGCATGCTTGAAAATTGTCTAACCACGATAGCTACCATTTATGCCCCCAATGAGGGCCATTAACACTCATCAGAGATACTGTGGCCAAACTACATTCCTTTGCAGAGGGTGATGTTATATTAGGTGGAAATTTTAACTTGCTGGTAGATAAACAATTGGACAGCTCTCACTACAATCCCCTCTTGAAAAAAAGACAGGAAAAGGTTCACAGGCCTTGCAGACATATTTCAGGAAAATGATCTCATTGACATATGGAGAAAGTTAAATCCTACAACCAAGGACTATACCTACTTCTCTAGTAGGCATAATGTCTACACTAGAATAGATTTCATTGTGATCTCATCTTCCTTACAAAATAAAATTCTGTCAGCATCCATAGAACCCTCATAATTGTCAGACCACTCAGGGCTGGACTGTATTATATCTTCACATGACCAAACTTCCAAACAATGTCACTGGACTTTAAATACCTCACAACTAAATGACCCATTAATATGCCAAGAGATAGATAAGGACATTAAACTATACTTTAAAGAAAATAATCAAACTTTTATTTCTCCGGGAATCAGATGGGATGCACTGAAGCTAGTTCTTAGGGGGTATTCTGATTTCTAAATCTTTGTATCTGAAAAAACAAAGAAATGCTTTAGAACAAAATACACTGAGCAAAATTAAACATTTGGAAGCCCAACATAAAAGTAGTGGCAGTAAACAAATATATAAAAAAACCCTTAATAGAGCATAAAAATCTAGCGATGCTAGAGACAATAAAATTTTTAAAAAGCTGGTTTTTACAAAACAAAAATACTGGTTTAGAACTCCTAGATTCTTAGATCTTCTATCAAAAAAAGTAAAAACTCAAATATCCTCTCTTAAGATCTCTGCTGTAAAAAACCTTCAAGGAGAAACTCATACTAAGACTGATTCAATATCAAATGTTTTTGAAAATTATTACAAAACATTGTATTTGTCCATACTTCATGACAAAGCACTAATAAAGTCATTTCTAAAGGATAGTGGAACTCTCCCTACTTTAAGTGAGGAACATTGCTCTTTGCTTCTCTGAACAAGAGATTCTAGATATGATAAAATCTCTTTAAAAAATCAAAATCTCCTGACCCAGATGGATTCCCATCAGACTTTTATAAACAATTTTCAAAGACCCTGGTGGGCCCCCTAACAGAAGCTTGCAATTTGGTTTTACTTTCTGGTATAACACCTCCTTTTTGGTAAGAGACACATACAGTGGTGTTACCTAAAAAAGGGAGAGATCCTTTGTTTCTGGCATCATACAGACCTATATCTCTCTTGAATCAGGATTTAAACATTTTAACTTCATCCTTAGCAAAACGAATTAACACTTTTATCTCGCGTTACATCCACCCTGATCAAGTAGGGTTCATTCCAAGGAGAGATTTAACTGATAACACTCTGAAAACGTTGACCCTTCTACGCCATTGCCAAGTTATTAAAAGCTTTTGACTCTGTGGAATTTGCATATCTTTTTATACTTTTAGAAGAAATGGGGTTTGGACAAAAAATTATCTCCACTATAAAAACTTTGTATGCTGCTCTCAAAACAAAAATTAAAATTAATGGTATGTACACCAACTCAATATCACTGATTTGGGGTACCCATCAAGGATGGCCTTTATTCCCATTATTATTTGCAATTGCTGTGGAACCTTTGGCCATTGCAATTAGATCAAATCTGAACATACCCAGCATCAAAATCCATAATACTGAATGCAAAATCTCATTCTTTGCAGATGATATGTTGTCATATGTTACAGATCCACTTCACTCCCTTCCAGAGATACACAAGCTATTGCAATCATTTGGCTACTTCTCGGGTCTATGCATTAATGATGATAAATCCCACTTACTGCCTATTCATTTACCACAAGAAGCTGTTACCCAAATTAAAAAGTCATACAAATTTCATTGGGTTACATCTTCCCTGAAATATTTGGGGATCAACATACCTATAGTTCACTCTGTCAAAGTCCTAGAATAAGCTTTAACATTCTGAAGAGACCAACATCGAGGAGTGGTTTTGTATTACTGGACTTATTGACATATTATCATGCAATGTTATTGTCAAATGTAATTAAAATGCTTCACCTATAAGGCCTATTTGGGTGGATGTATGCAGTGATATCCTATACCCAAGGTCCACTGACAATCTAATTTGGTCATCTGGAATGAGTGTTAATCAAGGTTGCTAACCCATTGATTTATTAAGCTCATCTATTCAATACTGGAATAGAAATGCCAAAAAATTCCTTCCCAAAATTTCTAGATACTATTTTTTAAAACCAAAAGTGGTTTCAACCTGGCATGGATTTAAAACTGGTAAACCTCTGGAGAAGTCAAAATGTATCACGTCTGATAGACATAAGCTCACGGCGGGGCATAATGACCAAAAGTGAACTGGATGAGAAGATAGGCCATCCTATTCCCTACTCCCTGTTTTTTTATTTACAATTAAGTCATATGCACCATCAATTGGATATCAATAACATAATAGCTACTCCCCAAATGGAGTAGAAAGGATAATATGTTCTTTCACATCCCGGAACACTGGCCTAGTATCATATTCACTACTGATCAAGGCTCTATATTCACTACTGATCAAGACTCTATATTCACTACTGATCAAGGCTATGTGTATTAAGCCCTTAAAGTATGTATCTTCCTGGCAGGGCAACTGTGATGTCTCTCTTACAGATGAATTCTGGTCTAAGGTTTGGACATTCAAAGGAAATAATTCTAAGATAATGTTGGTTTGCTTACAGAACCTGAAAATCATGACAAGATGGTATGGAAAACCATGACAAGATAATAAAGATATATTGTCTTTTATCTCCTCTGAGTATTCTCCCTATTGTTGGAAGGCGTGCCAGCAAACTGGTAATTTTGCACATAGCAGGTGGGGGTGCAAGAAAATTAAGAACTTCTGGATGGAGGTAATCTCAGTAATCAAAGAAGTCACCTCGATTTCTGTCCCATTCAAACCAAAAACATTATTTTTGAATTCTTGACCTAAAGAACTAAATTCTCAAGTGCATGAATCCGCTATAGAGGTTATGCTGGATGAGGCCAAGACTTCAATAGTGGCTTACTGGAAAGATGAAAAACCACCAAATATTGAGGTTTGGTACAGAAAATTATGGGTCCATTATCTTATGAATTCTGTCACAGTTCAACTAAACTCTAATGCTCAATCATCCTTACACTCGTTCACTGGAAAGTGGTACCCGGTCCTAGACTATATGTCTCAACAACAGTTTATTTCATCCTAATGGTCTCAATTTCACAAAGAAATATGAAAATTAGATCTTACATATTCTGAATTGTGGGTTAAGATGAATGTTGTATAGTCAGGGCTCTTTTTGTAGAAAAAGACCAGCAGGAACTCTTTAGCATATTAGGCCACACTCCTGACAGCACAGCTCATTAACATATTAGGCCATACTCAATGTTACCAGAAGTGTTGTCATCCAGCCACATCCACCTTTTGCTTCTTATTCTGTTTACCTTGTTGTCAAAACAGTTTTGACAAAACCAATAAAAACATTATTTTCTGTCCCATCTATACAAAATCTTGCCTGAACCAATATCTTATGTCCAACAATTATTCCCACACTGGATTGGAATCAATTCCTAAAGGTTAGGTTCCCATGGAAATCAGCTTGCCTTCCTGCAGAACTAGTATGCTGAATATGATTTTTAGGGTTGCCAACCTACAGGTGGGATCTGGAGATCTCCTAGAATTACAACTGAACTCCAAACTACAGAGATCAGATCAATGGCTGCTTTGGAAAGTGGAGTCCATGGCATGATGCCTTGCTTAGGTCCCTCCTTCCTCTAAACTGCACCCTCCACTCCCAAATCTCCAGGGATTTCCTCAACCTGGAGTTGGCAACCCTAGTTCACTGGCAGAACAACGCTAGGAGCCAGTTTGGTGTAGTGGTTAAGTACATGGACTCTAATCTGGGAGAACCGGGTTTGATTCCCCACTCCCCCCTTGCACCTGCTGGATGACCTTGGGCAAGCCATAGCTCTGTACCAGCTGTTGTCTCAGAGCTCTCTCAGCCCCACCTACCTCACAGGGTGTCTGTTGTGGGGAGGGGAAGGGAAAGGAGTTTGTAAGACGCTCTGAGACTCCCTTGGGTAGTGAAGGGTGGGGTATAAATCCAATCTCTTCTTCTAGGTTTGTGGATGCACTGGATGGGAGTAGTTTGTGGACTATTTTATTCAAGGAACAAAAATTTATTCAAGGTATAAGATTTCATGTGCCACCCACACTTCTTCAGATGGAAGAAGTGTGCATGCACACAAAAGCTTATACCTTGGATGAAACTTTGGACTCCAACTTTGTTCTGCTGCTTCAGACCAACATGGCTACCCACCTGAATTATTACACTATAATAGTTTTTACAAGCAATTATGTACCAGTGGAGTGGTTACCATGCAGAGTCTGTCCCACAGGTAAAATTATCCTGTGAACAGGTGGTCTTTACCACATCAAAGTATCACTACCATCACAAGATCACCAGTCGTTGGAAGTCAACGCCTCAGAAGCAGAAATCTCTCTTATTAGGAGGTTTAAGAACATCAACTTTGCTGGCCCATTAAAGGCAGATGTCAGCCCAGTGGCAGGAGAAGAGGGACAATCATCTTCATCAGAAACTTTGCCCACTTTTTAAATTTCACAAAACAGGCAATCTCCAAAGTGCTGCTGACCATGCTCATTTTTAGTTACATCTCTGTTTCTCTGCAGATGTCCCCCAAAGTCCCCCATGCAACAGTCAAGTGTTCTGCCAACACACACAACAATGAAGCTACTTTTTCGGATGTTTTCTCTAGCATGGCAGTAAGCACCAAACCACTTTAATACAGACTTTAGACACACATATATTTGCAAGCCATTCCCAACAAGACACAACAATGAACTCAGGCTTCAAACGTACTTTTCTTAAGCAGAAGATGCCATGAGAAAACTAAAGAGATGCTCAAAAATTAAAGATATTGTCAAAAGCAGCATTTCCTGGGCTCTCTGCTTTTTTACATTCCCCCCCCCTTTTCAATAATGTTTTTTATAAAAACACAAAGAACAAAATGAAACAGAAAGAAAGAAAGAGAGAAAGAGAGAGAGGTGGGAAAGAAAGAAAGAAAGAAATGTAGGAGAGAGAGAGAAAAAGGAAGGAAGGAAGGAAGGAAGGAAGGAAGGAAGGAAGGAAAGTGATATATAGATTAGATAGATTAGATAGGTAGGTAGGTAGGTAGGTAGTAGGTAGGTAGATGAGAGAGAGAAAGGAAGGAAGGTGGAGGAGAGAGAGAAAGAAAGAAAGACAAAAAGAGAAAGACAGAAAGATAGATGAGAGAGAGAAAGGAAGGAAGAGGAGAGAGAGAGAGAAAGGAAGGGGGAGGGAGAGAGAGAAACAGAAAGAACGAAAGAAAGGTGGGGACAGAGAGAGAAAGACAGAGAGAAAGACAGACAGACAGAAAGACAAACAGACAGACAGACAGACAGACAGACAGACAGACAGAAAGAAAGAAAGAAAGAAAGAAAGAAAGAAAGAAAGGTGGGGGGAGAGAGAGAGAGAGAAGGAAAAGAGATGGGGGAGGCACTTACTGGAGCAGGGAGAGCAACGCGACGTCAGCAAGCCAAATGTAGTGCAAAGAGCCTAGCCCCATGCTTAATCTCTGGGCGGGGCTTTCTCCCGCTGGCTCTCTGTACTTAAAGGGAAAGCGCCCAGTGGGTCTTTTTCCTGCTGGCTCTCTGCAGGAACTTTCCCTTTAAGTGTGAACTGCTCAGGTCCGGCAGGGAGGGGGTGGGGCGGGCTTGGACGCCAGCCGGAATGGCGTTCCGATGCGTTCCTGCTGAAAAAGAGCCCTGTGTATAGTATAGTAACACTCAGAACTTAATTAAGTAAGTTAAGACAGAAAATTGAAGTTGTTATAACTTAATATATGGTTGAAATCATTAGCTATGCATTGTTAATTTGTTTCAAATGTTGAATCTTTTTTATATGTTCATGGTTATAATCTTTTTAAACGGATTATGGATTTTGTATATTTCAGTGAAAGCATTCAATAAAATGTTTATTTTAAAAAAAGGAGTCTCGAAGTGGTTTACAATTGCCTTCCCTTCCTCTCCCCACAAGAGTCACCTTGTGAGGTAGGTGAAACTGAGAGAGTTCTGAGAGAACTGTGACTGGTGCAAGTTCACCCAACAGGTTTCTTGTGGAAGAATGGGGAATCAAATCTGATTCTCCAGTTTAGAGTCTGCCACTCTTAACCACTACACTACACTGGCTCTTGCCAGCTCTATCACTGATTCACAGCCCTGCCCTGATACATATAAATTCTGCCCTGGTTTATCAAGAGATCCCCTCAATAGGAAGTCCTCAATAGTCCTCATATTTCCACAGGTGGGAAATATGGTTTGGGCCCAAACTTGCTATTTCACATATTTAGTCCGTATCTCATCAGGAAATAATCAAGCCAAGCTTAATGAGTCCAGAATTCAAGGAGAAATCCTTACCTAATCCAGACATCATACAATTCCCCAGAGAGATTTGGAAACACAATGGCTTGGATCCAGCTGAGACTACTGTGGGTGGAAGAATTTCTCCCCATAAAGCACAATTTTTCTCACTTCCTATTATACTCCTGAGCACCCTAAAGCTGGGGAAGAAGGGCAGAGCAGGAATGCAGCCCAAAAGGAGGTGGTGGCACAGCTACAGGCAAGAGGGAAGGGCAAGGCATGTGTGCAGAGGTAATATGAACAGACAGAAGGAATGATATCCAAGGTCCCTATGGAGTAAAGGACTTTTCAGATGTAGAGGTTTCTTTGGGAGAAAAGGGTCTCAGAAGCAAGCTCAAGGAAGCAGGAGCTGATAGTAGCCAGTAGGGTGGAGATAAAATGCCCAGCAGGGAGAAGCAGCTGGCAGGCGCTAGCAGAAAACTGGATAGGAGAATAACTACCAAAAGCTGGGCTGTGGTGACACATGCTAAATAATCCACTTTCAATCCACTTCCAGTGCACTTTCCAACTTAATTTTTACTGTGTGAACTAGCAAAATCCAGTTGGAAAGTGGATTGAAAGTGGATTATTTATTGTGTGTGACCGCAGTCCTGGAGTCACTGTGTCTGGAGAGCCCAGACTAGGGCTACCAACTCTGGCCAGGGGAATTACTGGAAATTGGGGGCAGTGCCTGTGGAGGGGGCAATTTGGGGAGGGATTTCACAGAGAATCTGTGGTGTGCTATAGAATCTGTTCTCTGAAGCTGCCATTTTCTGCAATGGGACTGATCTCTGTAGTCTGGAGATCAGTTGTATTTCTGGGAGAATTCCAGGCCCCACTTGGAGGATGGCAACCAGGGAAATGGTCTTCCTGGCCAAGAATGCATAAGGTACCACACCTCCTCAGACCTTGCATCTTACCACAGAACCCTTCCTGTGGGCTTTAGCCATGAGAGGTTTAAATTCCCCAAACACATGTGCAGACAACAGCTCCTGTGTTTGAGCCACTGAGTAGTGAGGGAGAGACTCCCTGAATTGCTGGCATGGTTCCCTCCATTCCTGGACACCATGGAAGCAGGCAGGTTGGTTAGTGGGAAGAGCCTTTGTTGCCCATCCCTCCCCCACAATTATCTGGATGGTCCTGTGGGATCAGGGCATTGGAGGGACACTCCCAACAAACTGGCCTTGCTGGAGGGGAAAAAAACCAGCCAGTCTGGCACCAGTGTTAGACAAGCAGAGTTAGGGGCTGGGGAGCAGCAGTAGCTAGGCTATCCACCATCACTGCTGAGCTACCTGTCCCCCCACTGTTCTCACCACTAGCCTGGTACAACTGCTCATGCAAGTTCAGGGAAACGTGTTGAGTCCAGCTGGGCAGGCTGGGAAATGCACCAGTTTAATCTGTGGTGCAGGCTGGGCTTAGCAGCAGAAGCCAGGAGCTTCATCAGTACCTATTGTCCAGGCTGGGTTCAGTGGCAGAAACTGGGTGCCATGCTGGGACCTGTTTCAATGGCTGGACTCAGTGGTGGAAGCTGGGAGCTGTGCTGGTACTGGTGACATATGTTAGGCCAAGCATGGCTCTCAGCCTTCACCACTGCACCTAGCGTGGCCCCTCAGTTTCACTGCAGTGGTGGCACTCGGCCATCTCACCCAATACTGGCTTTGCCGCCACAGTCCCTCCCTCCATTTCTGACTGTCATGGAGGCAGGTGGGAGGATTGGTGAGCGGGCCTGTTGCCCAGGTCCATAGACAGGATTTTTAATTTGGGAGGCCTTTAAATAAGTTGGGGGCGATCCTGCACACTCCCCCAAGTGACCCGCCTCCTGGAGGGAAAGCCAGCAGTCTGTGATCCAAACACACATGCCGCTGGGCCCTCTCCAGCCCTGACAGTGGGACCATTGCTTCCTTCCCCTCCTTGTGCAAACACAGCCAGCCCATTGGCCCCAGGCAATGCTCGTCCATACCCCAGCCCCATGTCCTTCACCTACTGCTGCTGTCAGATCCCCCCAGCCTCTGGAGCTGGGCTCCCCACATGCTCTGTCCATCACCATCTTCCCACTTGCACAGCAAGCCCAGATGCCAAGCATGGGGGGAGGTGAACCCAACTGACAAGAGAGAGTGGCCACAGCCAGTGAGAGGGAGCTGCTGCAGCCAGTGGCAAGCCCAGCTGACAAGAGAAAGCAGATGCGGCTGGCAAGAGAGAGCTGCCATGGCTGGCAATAAGCACCTTAAATAAAATTTAAAAATTGGATGTTGGGGGGGCACTGGGCTGGATGGGAAGTCAGGGGCCGTAAGCCAGGGGGCTGGGCCTCAAGAGGCCCCACTGTAGCTACAAGTCTTCTGTTGTCTCTCCTCTTCCCTTGTAGCTGACTCCATGGGATCCAGGCTGTGGAGGGCCATTCTTAATAGCCGGACCAGAGGAAGGAAATGGCCAGGCTGGGGGAGGCATGCTGCCACCAGAGAAGCAAGACCTGTGCAGGCCACTAGCAGCTTCGAAAAACATTAGCAAAGCAGCATCAGTGGGCTGGGAGCAGCAGCAACTGCAAGAGGCTTCCAGGGACCTGCAGAGGTGAGCTCCACAGCTCCATGGCTCCCTGCTTCAGCAGGCAGTAGAGAATTGTAGGGGGGGGGGAGCCACCCCCAACCTCCCTATCATTTCTACTGCAGACCCAGTGTGGCTTCCTGTGAATCAGGCTGGTTACTCCTGCCCGCCACCATCTCTGCTACCTCCCCAGCCCCACAAGTTCCTTTTGGTTCCCTGCTTGTTGTTCCAATTTGTGCTGTGTGTGTAGCATATAAAACTGGAGGGGGGGGTGTAAAAATGAATGAGAATGTCAGCATGAGAAACTGAACTCAGTGAAAAGGTTTGCAGCAATGAAACATGCACAGCTAACAATAAACAATCCAGAGTATATTTGCACAGTTTACTTGTACCTTGAATAGCTGTTGGATAAAGTAATGGATCTGTAAACTCAGTGAAAATTGTAATGGGATCTCTCCCTCTGCCATTTTCCAGTCCTCCAAGCATTAATCAGTTGTGTGCACACACAGTCTATTTCCATTTATGCTATATGTGCATAAGTTCTACACACATGTTTACCATGCCCTATTACAAGGAGAGGCCTCAGTGGTGCAGAGAAAGCTCTGCACAAATGTATAGGTTGTAAGAGGAAACAGTGGGTTGAATTGCATTTTCCCCTTTATATTATATTAAATTTGTACATATTCTAATGTCAGAAAAGGACAATATTATACAAAGTTCAAGATCAGACCAATGATGGTTGAGCCATTACGGTACTGATTATCTTCAACCCCCCCCCCTTCCCCACTCCATGGCAGGAATGATATCCGGCTTTCTTTGTTCAGGATAAAACTACAAGTACCGTAATGCTCAATAGGAAATGATGCTTTATGGATCTTCAGGAACTTTATTTCTAGTTAATTCAGTGCCTCAGAAGTCTCTCATGTGTCTAATAAGCCGTTCCATTCACTGGTAACCCTTTCTCTATTACAAAGCTTGAGTTATGTTGTTTGGAAAGGGAGGGAAGTGACAAAGAATTCCATGGGACAGCCCCAAAATACATCTTACCAACATGTTTGACATTCTACAGGAACACTGGGTGGTTATTCCCTATGGTTTGTACCCATTTTTGGAAAATCTAGGTCCTTCAAATGTAATGTGAGAAATGATTGTGTGAAACAAGAAAAGAATATTGAGGGGAAATATTGTCAGAATATCATTTTACATGACAAACTACTACAGTGTTCTGCATAATCACTGACTTAGAATGTCCAGAACATGCATACACACAAAACTTAAAACATTAGATTATGTCATGAATTGTTTCTATTGCTTTTAACTCATCAGTAGGTTTAGGGCTGAAGACATAGAGAAGACATGCAGAAGGCATAAGGCGTATACTGCTTACCAGCCACCAGAACTATAGTTTAACCATTTTAAATTCATGCATTCCAGTCCAACTGTTCCCAAGAGCCTTACTATGTGTTTGTAATGAGAATATACTGACACATTTTCATTATTAGATCAAAGGAGCAGGGCATTACATGAAACTACTTGCAAATGAAATATCAAAATTGGCTGGGGTATACACTTCCATTCTAATCAAATATCATTCTCTCTCTTTTTTTTTCAGAAATCAATAAAGGAAACCAAAGAAAGGAGACAGAGTGTCTGAAATTAATCCAGCTAGTGAAATCAGACTTAAAGTAGGCTCATTTAGGCATGGTTGACTGGAATAACTGAAACATGGATTTTTATAATTAGAATGCCTTTTGGAAATATATGCCTAATTGATAGAACACTTAAAAAAACAATATTTAACTTAGCTTGTCTCGGGGTAGAGTAAATCTATGTTCTTAACTCATTGCTTCATGCTGAAATTAGCATTAAACCTCTGCCATTTACTCCAAAGCAGCATCAGCTTGAATGTATTGGTAGAGTGATGAAAACACACACCTTAACAGCTTTGTATCTTTAGATGGCTGCTTTTGAGGTAGTATGATACAAAGTCAATTGGGGGCATATAATTAGATTAGTCCTCATTACCATCTTCATAGGCTGTGGCACATCACATGAACTCCTCATTAGTAAGTAGCAAGAAGTAAATTGGGGGGATCACCAGTGTCGATAGGAGTTAATCAGCCTTCATGTATTCACACACCAAAGCTTCTTCCTTTTTTTCACATACTCCAGAAGAAATGGTTTATAAAACAGAGGGGAAATAGAATCTTGTTAGTAGTTGCTTTGACATGCTAGTGTGTTAAAAAGTGGATGAGCTCAGACTCTTTGCTATCTACTTATAAGCAGAACCCACACATATATCAACATGTCCATAGTATTTCTCAATTGACTAGAATAGATCACAGCATAAAAGAACTGTTTGTGGATATTCTGAGGAGTCTTTTACAAAAACCTTGCTTACTCACAGTGATTAGGAGCTTACTTAATCAAAAGTGACTTCAGGGAAAATAGTTTTCAGCAGAACAGGGCTGAGTTCCCCCCTCCCCTTTTTTTGCAATACATTTTTAAGGCAATGTAACCACTAGAACAATATAAAATAAAAATGTCATGCAATGTTAGCATCTTGGAAACACCTGCATATTGGTATGCAGTAGGTTCTGCTGTGCTTGCTGAAGAGTATTTCAGCATGTTTTTTCCTCACTGAAAGAAGTGGAATTATCAAAGAAGTATCACTGTTCTCTTGGCAAACATGTATGGGCCTTCACCTTGATTGTAAGGAAAGGACAGTTCTATCATTCGCTGAGAAAGAAAGTCAAAGGATGTATTATAAAAACATTATCATAAGATTCTGTATCCCAGGCCAATGATGTCTCCTTCCAAATCTGAACTGTCCTTTTTGTCCAGCTAATGGTTGGAGGATATATCCCATTAGGGAAGTGGACAGTTTTAGTACTAGGAATATTTAGATCCTGGGTATGGTCTACTTTGTGCAGTGCAAAAACCATTGTTATTTAATTATTGTATTTTTATTTCTAAAATGTATATCTCACCTTCCTGCAAAAAGCGCTATGCTGTCACCATGGGTGGTTCTACACTGGCTTTTCCCTTCATTGTTTTAGCAAACCCACGTTGGAACAGAAATTCCCCTCTGCCCTGCATGCTGCTTTCACTTCCACTGGTCATCGGATTTCATGGTTCCTTCTGCATAGATTTATGGCCATTTTATGGCAGTTCAGGGGTGACTTTGCAGTCAGTATGGCATTGGCCCGGAGTATTTGAATGTGGTTTTGAGCTGCACCTTTTCCTCAGTGTTGAGAAAATGCAGAGCGAATGCCAGATGCAGAACCAGCCACATGATGGAGGATTGATAATCTACCACCATCCATTCAAAATATTCAAGAATGAGGCACTTTGACACACAAGCCACTGTTAATATGGCTTTATTTTATTTTATGTAGAATACATATTTTTGTATTCTTTGTATGGTGCTGCTGCCACTTACCACTGAAGACAAAACATGTATTAGACCCCAGTAGCTTGGTATTAATAAGGCACAGGACAGACAATTAGACTGCAGGTTAGCATGGACTAGAATATTAAAATACATATTAAACAATTATTTACTAAAAGAATAAAGCCAATTTGGCTTTAAGCCATTTATTCTCAGTTCCCCAAACTGTAAAATGTGTTCATCCCATAGCCTGTATAATGTCAATATGAGAATGATTAATCTGAAGACTGAATCTTTTGTGCATATACTAGGACAAGGGTCCCCAATGGGGTGCCTGAAGGGACTGTGGTGCCTGCCACCTCCTTTCCTGGCACCCGCCAAGTGCTTCTAGAAAGTGGGTGAGGCCTCATGGTGCTTTTTTCCAGCAAGGCTTCTGATTGGCTATTGGTGATATGATTGGCTGTGCAGATTTTTAAAAATGTTATTTTGGCAGCATCTGCCACCACAGCACAGGGACTGTGTGACTGAAGGTAAGCTGCCACAGCCATTTTCAGGCTGCCTCTGCCTTCTGCAGCAACCATTTGTGGCAGCCATTTTGTGTCTGTGCTAATCACACTGTGTCAGAGCAAAAAGAGCACTGTGAAGGAGCAAAATAAAAGGGGGAGAGGAGACCTCTATGGGAAACCAAAGAGGGTACTGAGTACCATAGACCATACAAAAGAAAAGGTCGATATACTAATTTGTGTGCAAATCAAATTGATATTTATCAGCCACAGAAGATTGAGAGGTGTATTTAAATCACATACCTGTGATCCAGTTTCTCATGTATAATTCTGAAAAACTTGCAGGTATAGATCTAATACCAAAGATATTGAAACGGTGACTTAAGTTGCTGGCAGACCATCAACTGCTATACTATGCTAATCATCATACTTGCTATATGATGTATTGAATTTTTAAATATTTGGATGGTCATATTTCACTGTGTTATGCCCTGTATAAAGGGACAGTTTTCACTAATCACACTGTACTTTTTGCACTGCATATATTAATATTTGGTTTGCACACAAATTAGTATATCAGCCTTTTGTTTTGTGTGGTCTCTGGTACTCAGAATTTCAAAGGTGTCCACTGGTTGAAAAAGGTTGAGGACCCCTGCATTAGGAGGTGATATCTGAAAAACCCATGGTACTATCTGCATATTTTGCTTAGAGCACTAAATCCCTAAAGATGAAAGACAAACTACAGTCAACAGCAGCCAAAAGAAGTGGAGTAGAATTCAAGCACAAAGAAATGCTGGTGTTGTTATTTATTTATTTTTTAAAATCAAAGCCCATAAACATACAAACATGTCTCAGATGTGTCATAAATTAAAAGATTCCCCATGGGTGGGTACAGCTAGTAGCCAAGCCCAAGTCTTGCTGCTTTACTCAGCTAGTCTCTTATTGTTCAACTCAATGAAAATCATTTATAACTATAAAAGCCCCACAACAGCACTGCAAAAATGCTGGGCTGAAACATAATATAAGAGAACATTTACCCTGTGGGGGATCACTAAAAACTGAAGAAGATAATAACTGCTCAGCGACTCTGAAATAATTTACTCATACAAGGATCTTCATTAAAATAACATTAAGGGGTATTTTCAATATGGAGTGCTGGGATTTAGCTGCTTGATTTCTTGTAATATTAACAGCGAGGTGTAAAAGCAAACACATTTGCAATTAAGGCGTCACTTTGTTCTGCCCAGTTACTCCTGCTAATGTGTGTGATCAATGCATAAATATCAAGGGTATAGGCTATGTGTGCTGTGGTTCTTAAGTACATGCCTAAATTGTGCATGTGGCTCATCTTTGGTTGTTGCCACATCTATCAATCACATCCAAATGTATCTGAAGAAGTGAGCAGTGACTCATTAAAGCTCATACCCTGCCACAATTTTTGTTAGTCTTTAAGGTGCTACTTGCTCTTTTCTACTGTTACAGACAGACTAACACAGTTATGCTGTCTTGATCTATCTAAATGTGATGAGCATGGAGGATAAATAGATTCTGATGTCATTGTTATTTCTGGCTTCTTTGCATTCTGCTCAGTCTCTAGTCAGGATGAATTTGCATGATCTGTCCAATCCATGGTAACATATTTCCTATATAGGTAGGATGAACCTGTTCACCCTAGCAGTTACCCTCTGAGAACCATTCCCAAGCTTTTGGCAAATCCTGATTGGATTAGGCATTCACAACATAAAGCTAAAGTGGGATGAAAAGAGGATCAAGATCAAATATCCAGTTCAGATTTTGTAGAGAGGTCTGTAAAAGTTTTAATATGATATAATATGAAGAAGTTTTTTGCAGATCCAAATTACTGGGAGAATCAAAATACAGTTAAGGTATTCTCCCTCATCACCAAATAGTCCCAAATTCCTTGATAAATCATATTTGTCTCTACAAATATTTTTTTCTATTATCCAGTTGTTTGGTTTCTTGATGTTAAATGCTGAAGGAAACCATCCACTGAGAAGTTCTTCTGCACAAATGAAATGAAAAGGATTTGTGTAAGTGCATAATTGTGATTTGCAGTAGTTTATGGATCTCAGTTGTATTTCTATGAAGGACAGGAGGAAAATGTCAGTTTAACTATGGGGGGGGGAGAGAAGCTCTGTATTCAGTTGTAATGTCTGTGAGTTGCTCTGACCTAGATTTCAAGTCAATGGCTTTGGAAACAATTCACCAAAGAACGTTTCTGTGGCGTTTCTTGGGAGGCCAACTGAAAACACCTTCCAAAGAATAAAAGTGAGCAAGGCCTCTAAGAACCTCTGGTTTAATGAGGATTCTATTTTACCCTTACAAGTCCCTAGAATCTGTCTTAAAAGCAGGGGACCCAAGGCCAGTTGCCATAGTTTCGTACCCCACCTACTACTGATTTTGACCTAAGGCAGTTACAAGAGAATTTAATTGGATAAAATATAAAAATGGGAGCAAATTAAAAAAAAGGAAGTGGAGAAACAAAAGAAAGTTGAGGGCACGAGGAGTGTTAGAAGTATTATGTATCTGAGAAATACCTATATCATCAGATAAAAGGCCAGAGAGTGTTATGAACAGTCACTATTGAACAAAGGCTTTCTTTTAGTTCTAGTCTACAATGCAGCCTGCCTTGGGGGGAAAATCTTTGAATGCTTTCAGTGTTATTTCAGCTTTTAATGAGAGCTACTGGGCATGCCTCCCTTCTGAAAATATGAGTCACCTTCATGGCTAGCCCATCTCCACTCTGCTGGTGCAGACCTCCTTCATTAATTTGCAGATTGCCATAATATACATTCCACTGTAGGTATTAAGCATTATGCTTCATTTTGGATCAAACTGTATTATAACACTCATCTTTTAGAAGATACATTACTTTCTGTCTTAAGCATATTTTAGATACCTTGTTGTCTTTTTTACTCAAGACCATGCTATTACATTCAGACACCAGACTTCAGAATACTGAAAAGGAACTATGCTTCCAAGAAAATCAAAACATAGGTTATTTTGCTTGGGGGGGGGGGATTCAGGAGCATATGCTTAAACTTAAGTGCATGTTTAAGTGTTATACTGCATGACTGTGCATCTGTATCAAGTTGCTAGTCTGAAAGGGGGAAAAGACAACATTCAAGAACTATTCCAGGGAGGAGAATATGTTATCACAGCCACTGATGGGTGATTCCAGAGCCACTTCCTTAGTGAATGGCAAGAATTTATTTGTGCCCATTTTGTAGCACAGCATTTGGGGTAGCAAGACGAACCACAACCCATTGTATTTCCCAGTGGAAGCAACAAGTTGCAGAGGTTGCTTTACAAGTAGGACACCAGTGGCTGACTGAGGGAGCAGGACCAGAACAGCTTCTGAGGTTGCAGGTTACACCTTCGCTTGGGGGATGACTGAAGAAGGGAAGGGAATAATGACAATACAACAAGCAGGAGAAAGGGGCATCCAACAAAGAAGGGCCATGAAGTCAAGCAAGGGAGAAAACAAGTAAAAAGAAAGGGGTAGATCAAGGGGATTAATTAAACAGAGAGGAAAGGATAGACCAAAGGGAGGAGCCAAAGAGGGTGCAGAGGATAAATCCTCATTACAGGTTTGAAAGGTAGAGGGGAAGTGAGACAACATTTCTGGGATAAACTTAGACACCAGAGAGGGGTGTTTACTTAGGAGGCTTTTTGGGAAACAGGCTCTGTATTGTTCACTTTGATAGGCAGAAGCCACCTGGTCCTCAGAGAAAGAGAGTCTTCCCAGTGCATGCAATTGAGGTCTGTTAATAGAAAATATAAAGGAAAGAACTTGAGATTTTCAGCCTTGAAGGCATCGAGTCCTAGTATAATCTGAAGCTTCTTCTGAGAGGCAGGTGAATGATACTTCGCTGTATCTCACACTTCCATCAGATCCCAGGTCATTTAACCACAGAGACTAGCTATTTGAATTCTGGGTCCAATAAGGGTGGGTTGATCAGGAGACCCATTTGGCTTAGGCCTCAAGCTCAGATTTAGAAACGTCTTAATTTTTTTGGAATTTGGGAAGTTTCATAACTAGTTTTTATGCGTATATGCTTCATTTTTAATTTTTATTATGTCTAGGAGCTAGAAGTGGCTCAATTCTATATGGACCTCTGAGTAGGGTTGCCAGCTCTGGGTTGGGAAATACCTGGGCATTTTAGACGTGGAGCCTGAGGAGAACAGGGTCTGGGGAGGGGAGGGACCTTAGCAGAGCATAATGCCATAGAGCTCACCCTCCAAAGCAGTCATTTTCTCCAGAGGAACTGTTCTCTGCAACCTGGAGACCAGTTGAAATCCAAGAGATCTCCAGGTGCCCCTTGGAGGTTGGAAACCCTACATCTGAGAGACCCTGCTGAGTTCTTCCATTCTCTGTATCTGATCATATGCTAGGGAAATAAAGGCAGAATTATGTTTTGTCTCTCCTTCACAATTGGCAGCTGCTGCAATTTGCAGACTGGTGAGAAAGATAGGCAGGGTGTCATGGATCAGCCAGGACACAACAATAATGTGGACTCCTTAGAGGAGGAAGGGCCCTGTGTAGTCAGCCCAGAGTTGACAGAAGCCAACCAGCAGGAAAATGAGCTTCAGGCATGCCAGGATTTACAGCCAACAGCTGGTGCAGAACCACCTCCATCTTCTAGCTATGTTCAGCAGGTGAAAGTCAGCTGGCCATTCTCAGCCCTTCAGAATCACCTCCACCTTTGGAGCACTGCAGATGAAGGTTATGAGCAGAGTTACAGGTGAGACAGTGAAGTGCACGCCTCCTGGCTTGACACCATCTGCCTGCTGATGATGAATATGAGTTTTTGCAGGACTGATCCTGAGTAGCTAGCTGTAGGCATGGCACTTGGGTGTGCAGCTATAAAGTCTCCCAAGAGAGGCTTTTGGGCATGGACATAACCCATACATTAGATGCTGAACTGCTGACACCACCTGATTGATTCCTGGAAACTTGACCTTGGACCTAACCTTGAGTGAATTCTGAACCCCTTACCTTGGACCCAATGACACTGCTTTGATTGAATCCTGAAACTCTGACCTTGGACTGCATGACACTGGACTTCGGAAACTGCCCCTGGCTTTGTTATCTTGGAAAGCAGAACAAGATGCTGTAACCTGATACCCAGAGCCTGCAAGTCAGTACACAGAGGCTAAAATACCCTCACTTCAGGCACCCTGCTAAAGGTAGGCAATGCTTGCTAGACTACCTGCCTTGCAGGGCACAGGGGCAAAGGCTTTGCCTGCATATACTGGCAGAAAGGCAGATAATAGAGGCACAGAGGTTAGGACTAATCTGCCTCCCAGAATAGGTTGGTAACACCATCCCACCCACATGTTCTGCAGTGAACAGAGGGAATTGCTTTGTTTGTACAACCAGGGTTGCCAACCTCTGGGGGATGGAGGAGTTCTCCCAAAATTATGCCATCTCCAGCCCACAGAGATAAATTCCCCTGGAAAAAAGTGGACTTCTGATTCAGGCTTGAGATACTCAATGTCCATAATTTCAAGTAACAGCGCTAAGCAGCCACACTTTCTCCCTAATTCAAATCACTCCTCCCAGCTACTGTAAGGCACATGCAAGAAAAAAAAAAAGACCAGCAAGTCTTCGCATTCAAATGTATAGCAAGTAACCCAGAGTTATAAACAAAACTGGGACATGAATTTCAGGAATGCAATACTCTGGCCTATCCCACATCTTACTCCAGTGCTTGAACAATTTTGGAGGGATTGGGAGAAAAAATGCCAAAAACATCAGCAAACTGTGAGGTAGGACAGAGGAGGAGAGTGCGGGCTTTTAAATCTAATGTATGGCCTGCTTCTGAATCCACCTTTCTCCCTGTATATCGTAGTATGAACAGGAGCCTCAAAATAAGGGGCTGTGTTCACTATATTGTGTACAACAATATAAAGAAGACCAAGAACTGAAAGGCACATGAGGACATACCTGTCAATGTATTCCCAACTTTATTTTTCATCCTTCAAATGCAAACATTCAGCCATTTCAGAAGTATTCGACATTTATTTTGAAGGAAATGAGAGAGTGGTATACATGCATTCCATCTCCGAGGAAAAGCAGAGGCAGTGCTGTTTGGAATTAATCACTCACATGCTTGTATTTTTATGTACAACAAGTTTCAGTGAACTTCTTCCTTTATAAAAAAGAAAGTAAGAAACAAAGTTGGTTTAGGAATAAAGCCTGGCAATCATACCAGAAATGCAAGAGCCTTAACCCACTATTGAAGTCAATGGGATTTGAAAGCATGAAATGAAAATAGTGACAAACTTCTATTGTATTCCCACTTGCAGGCCCACCTACGATACCTAGGAATGAAAAAGAAGCTTGGAATATAAAGAATTTATTGTACTTTTCTCTCCTATTTAAAAGCAGTGTAAAAAGACTACTCGATTGCTGCTACCTGATTGACACAATAAGTGTTTCATTTTAATTGGCACTTCTGTGATTTATCAGTGTATCATGTTGGGAACACCCCACCAGGCCATTTGTAAGTGAATAGCAGGCTATTACACATTTGACAATACTTGAAGATTCATAATGATGGCTTTGCATAAGAGAGGGTACCTGCTAGGATAGTTCATCTCACCATTTGATCCAATTAATGAATTAGGCTAAATTGTGTCTTTTCCCTCTGAGAGGGAATATAGACATGGTGTTCCAAAATGGTCCCAGGTGCCATTATACTGTCATGTTCCTTTGTTCTAAAATGGTGTGAACAATGGCATTTCAGAGCCTAACCTGAGAAGAGAATCAGGCAGTCTCGTTCTGTCAAAAATAATTGCCTTGACCATTTCAGCTCATTACTTTCAATAAAACCAGAGAAGAACACACAGGCTATACCACTATAATCATACCCTAGACAAACAAGGGACCATTTCACATCTTGCTTGTAAATTAAGCAAGCAGTCTCCTGATATCGAAGATTTTAAAAAAAAACTGTATTACAGTTCCTTCATTGACAAATGCAGGTCCTTTGATAAAAAACTAGATTGTATTTTCACTCCCAATTGGTTCCACCCAGCTTTGGAGGTAGACACTGATGGACAGCCTTTTTCTAATGTATGGATGCAATTGTGTGTTTTTGCATGTCTTAATTTAGGTGTCCCTCTGAGAAGCAACATAGAACAGTACTCAGTGCAGAGTAACAGCCCAGATTTTAAAACAATATATAGTTTGAGACTGTAAGGTTCGGGTGGGGGGGAGAATGACAACAGACCACCTCTACTACGGAATTTGTATATGCATTGCTAGAAAGAGACAGAAAAGTATAAATTTATCTTCCGACTTCGAGATCCATACATTTTTATCTTGGCATTTTGATCTGGCCCAGACATATTCTTTTCAACTCCTACACTACATATTGCACTCTTTGCATTGGCAGCTTTAAGTCACCACCATGCCGTCTGTCTTTTATCAACACCTAGTTGCACAGATACATGGTTGATGTGGAAAATCATTGTTAACCCATGTTATTCTAAGAAGTCTCATGGCTGTTAAAACAGTACAGAAACAATTATTAAATGGAAGGTCTGGATTACTTTATATACATGCTTTAAAAATAAATAAACTGTATAAAATTCTTTGGTACCTTTAAGGAAATCTGACATGTTTTAAAATACTGCTGACAATGTTTTAATACAGGGCATTTCAAGGTTGCTTCCTCTTTTTTTGGCATTCCTTTTGTTTTTCTGTCAGTAAGCTATCCTGTCAAAAAAATAAAAGATTTAATAAAGACTCAAAATGAAGTCTTGTCAGAGAAACTGATATAAAAAAATGTCTCCAAATGGGTAAGGTTTTCAGCAATTTACAGGGCTACTGAGAGCCACCATGGGCACCCAGACAAAAATTCCATTTGCCCCTTATATGATCCTGATCCAAATCAAATATCATAACAAAACAGACAAATCCTTGGATCCTACAGATCCAACCAATTACTGCCCAGTTTCAAAAGTATCATTTTTAAGTAAGGTGATAGAGCGAGCAGTAGCTGAGCAGTCCCAGGGTTTCCTGGATCATACATTAGCTTTGGATCCGTTCCAGTCTGGCTTCCACCCTGGGCATGGGATGGAGACTGTTTTGATCACCCTGACAGATGATCTCTGTAGACAGCTGGATCGAGGTGGGTTGGCACTGCTGTTGTTTCTTGACCTCACAGCAGCATTTGACACACCCGCTTATGATCTTCTGACTCACTGCATCACCAACGTGGGAGTCTGTGGGGTGGTCCTTCAGTGACTTTCATTTCTGCATAGTCATGGACAGAGGCTGGTGCTGGGTAGGGATGTGTCCTCTAGGCAACCCTTATTATGTGGGGTTCATCAGGGGGCACTTCTTTTCCTGATGTTATTTAACATCTATATGTGCCCCCTTGCCCAGCTGGCGAGGTGTTTCAGGCTTGGGTGTCATCAACATGCCAATGACACCCAGCTGGATCTGTTATTGGATGGACAGATGGCTACCACCACACAAAATCTGGCTTTGGGATTGGAGGCCATGGTGGGATGGCTAAAAAAAGAGCAGGCTGAGACTGAATCCGATGAAGATGGAGGTTCTGTGGTGGGGGGGCTTCAGAATTGGAGTCCAGGCTTCCAGCTCTTGACAGGGCACCATTGACACTAGCACCTTCTGTCAAGAGTTTGGGCATGACCTTGGATGCCTCCTTATTGATGGAGGCCCAAGTCATGCATGTTACCAAGCTGGCATTTTTCCATCTTTGCCAAGCTTGACAACTGGCTCCTTTTTTGTCGCACCGTGACCTAGCCACAATAATTCATGCAATGGTCACCTCCAGATTAGATTACTGTAACTCACTCTATGCTGGCCTACCCTTGAGACTTACCTGGAAACTCCAGCTTGTTGCCAGAGGTGCTGTCTTTATTCTTGGGTAGCCCCAATTGCAAGGGGCACCCCACTTCTAACTTGAACCAGAGACCCACAAAACTCAGGCCAAGGAAGACACTCCTGGTTCTGGAACACAGAGCAAGCCATAGCTCTGGAAACAGGGATTTCACATTCAGGTTTCAAAAGGCACCCTCAAAGCAAACCTCCAGTCTTCCCCCTCCACCCAGAAGAGATTATGCTTACGGGATAACACTGGGTTCCACCAGGTGAAGTACCTATATTTCTATAGGCTATCCAGAGGCCATCTGGCAAATAGTCCTTCTGTCTCCAGAACCTCACCCAGCCCTTTTCTTGTGTCATCTCATGTCTATGTGTGGTACTTGTCCTTCCTTGCTCTTCATCCCTCAGGATACCAAGATAAACCAACCATACATTCAAATTATTAACGATCCTTCCTGATGCTAATCAGGGGCCCATCTCCCTCTTTTGTCTGTATCTGGGAGCCTAGTCAACTGCCTTGGCAGAACCATCAGTGGTCTTAAAATCCATTCAGCTAGCGCCAGCACACCTGCCTCCAGTTGTTAATCCAGACTCTGCCCCCTCTGAAAGCTCATTGGCCACATCTAGGTCTTGCTCATCCTGGTGTCACACACCTCCTGGGACACCTGATTGGCCCAGGTAATATTTTGTTCTCAACTGAGACCAGCCCCCAAGTCCTTCCATTGGTCTGCATTGTTTTCCAGTGCCTTTAACTATCTAGGTCCATGGCCTCAGACCATGTGTGTTTTCTGCCCTGATGCCAACTGGCAGGCCACCCCTTTACTCTCTGGGTTTAGGCCATAATCCTTTCCTCATGGACCTCTACACATCTGAACAGGTAGTATCACCCCATAACTCACCCCCTCTATTCCCTATCAATCACCTCTACTTCCTTAGTTCTGTATTGTCTGTCTGAATGTTTGATTATTGTTTATAAGGACTTAAGAATTCTTCAGTAAAGAGATCACTGCTTTAGTTATCTAGTCTCTGTGTCTATTTCTGTGACCTGGATAAAGTGGGACTCTGGTATATAAAGGCCATGATCCTGTAGTTATGCCAATTGCACATTAATATCATAATTCCCCAACCTTTTATTAAAGCAAACAGAGCAATTTGGCTAACAGAATGGTGGAGAATGCGGGCATGGCCCTGCATGTCTGAATACACATGAGTCAACATTCATGTTTTTCGGACAGGCAGATGTAGGAGAAAAACTTTTTCCAGGTCACCAGTTCTAGGCATGCAGGAGTGGTTTCTGTCTCTGTGTGTTTGGCTCTAGGGAGCATTACTACAGTGGGTGGTTTCTCTTCCCCTTTTCTCTCTTTCATACCCCTCCGGCCATCCCATTTTGCGACCATCTGTTAAAGGGTTGGAATTTGAAGTTTTTGCAGTGTAGGGCACTAGGATTTGGTTCTTTGCACTGCATTGCATTACATCACTCCTACACTACATACTCCTTTTCCCCAAGGTTTGTTCCCCAGATCAAAGCACCTGAAGTTAGTTAGGGCAACCCCAGGAATCAGGGTCTTTTCCCTTTGGTGGCCATTGGCCAATTTGGTAACTGTAACTTAAGTTTGCTCCTCAGATCGTGCATCTGAAGTTTTTTTTAGGGAGGCACATAGGTCCTAGGGTCTTTTCCTTTTGGGTGGCTGTGTGCCATTTTGGGTGTTGTGATTGTTGGAGAAATGAGCATGTAATGCAAGGCCTGAGAAATTCAGTCATTATAGGGTTAACTATGCAACTTGTTTGTTTACCTATGTTAACCTGGAAGTAATACCTGGCAGCTGGCCAATTGACTGTAGACCCGGGAAAACTAAAGGTGTACTGTCTTGCTAATTGGTCAATGATATCAGGTGTTTCCTTTCAGAGGTCAAGAAGAAGGAGAGATCCTTCATTACAATCTCTCACTCTCTATCAGCATGTCTTAGTGTGAAGATGGAGCACAATGCAGCTCCTTAGAAAGCATGTTTTGTTTATTTGTAGCTAATCCCGTTTACCTTTTCCCTTTAGTAATAAACTTCTTTTAAACCAAAAGAAGCAATCTCTTCTTTCCAGAAAAGCAAGATTCATTACTCTGATTTTTCTGATTATTGGACAAAAGTCCTAACAGTGATAAGCCACACACCATGCTCAGAAAGAGCACAGTGCTTAGGAGTGGATTGCTGCTCAGTTTGAATGGCAGTCACAGGGCTGGGAGAGGCTAGCCCACATTCCTGTTCTCCTTTCTTTCTATTGTTGGTTCCGAGGTGATCCAGAAAGAGGCAGAGACCCCAAAACCTTGGGTTTGTAAGTGATCTGGAAACTTATAGGTTGTGAGTCTATCGTGCCCATAGAGGCCGAATACTCTCCTGGGTCTATTGAGGTACCTAGTTAAGGACGGAAGGGGCCACAAAATCCTCAGGGTTTAGGTAGGAAATCCGACAGGGTTGGAGTCTGATCAGCTTTCCCTAAAAACCTACATTGAGTACACTGTGTTGGGATAACGCAGCAAAAAGTACTCTTGAGTGCACTGTGTTGTGAAGATATGGGAATAGCACTTGATTTCCTCCCCACTCCCTCAGTTAGTAACTGGACTGAGTGAAAAAAAATATGTACCATGCCAAGAAAACAATGACTCCTAAGTTGGAGAAGTGGCTTGTGAAGAAAGGCACTTCTCCTTGGATGGATAACCCCTTTCAGGGTCCTGATCACTTAGGAGCTGTTCAAGATGCGTTCCAAGAATTCTGCCAGTGTACAAAGCCAGGCGCTGTGCAGAAGGACCAGTCCGCATCCTGGGCGTTGAATACAGCCTTGAAAGATGGCATAAGTCCTAGCAGGAACATCATGGATGGCACATATTCAACCTGTGCTGCACCAGCTACACTGGCTTCCAGTGGAATATCGAGTCAGGTTCAAGGTTTTGATATTAACATTTAAGGCCTTGAGAAGTCCGAAGCCAATGTATCTATGGGACTGTCTCCTCTGGTATGTCCCTGGGAGAGCATTGTGCTCTACTGATAACAACCTTCTGGTGATCCCTGGCCCTGGTGATTCTCAACCAGGGCCAGGGCCTTTTCACTCCTGACCCCGACCTGGTGGAACTCTCTGCCAAATGACACCAGGGCCCTGAGGGACTTTTTAATGTTTTGTACATTTTTATGACATGTCCCCTTGTACATCACCCAGAGCCTAGTTTAAGTTGGCATAGGGCAATTAACAACAACAGCAATAATAGATGATGAAATAATAATAATCTTTGCTTGCTGTTAACATGAATTTATAAGAGAAGAGTTATCTGTCCATGCTTGTTTGTTTGTTTACTTTATTTGTAACCCACTTTTCTCCCCAATGGGAATCCAAAGTGGCTTACATCATTCTCCTCTCCACCATTTTATCCTCACAGCAAACCTATGAAGTAGGTTAGGCTGAGTGTGTGACTGGCCCAAGGTCCCCCAGCAAGCTTTCCGTGGCAGAGTGGGGATGATTTGAACTTGGATTTCCCAGATCCTAGTCTGACACTGGCACACTGCCACACTGCAGGCATAACACATTAGGGAATACAGCTAGGAGACTTAAAATTGGCCACCAGCTGTAGGATGATTGTGGGAGTTCCAGAGCCAAAATTGAAAGGCATGGGAAAATCCTAGCTCAGGTGAGACAAACAACCACTGCACTATGCTATTTGCAACTGAAGCTAAGGGTCTCTGTGGCAGGCATAACTCAGAAAATAGTGCTACATGCTGGAAAACTGTCCACTAACCCCAGAATGATGGAAGTTACAGTGCCAAAAATGAAGGGAACTGGAACACTCAGAACCAGGTTATCTTCAGTACAGGCAACATGTAATAAGAGAGCTTTTAAGTAGCCTGGCGTGTGTCTCTAATATTCATATCCCCAACCTACTATGGAAGGTTGCTGGGTGATACACTCTCAGCCAGACATAAAATGGAGGACAGGAGATATTGATATTGACATTTTGGGTCCCCATTTTGGCTTTGGGTCCCCATTGGCTTTGGGTCCCCATTGGGGAGAAAGAATGGGTATGATATTTGTAATAAATCTAATTTTAAAGATATTTTTTAAAATTATGACATTTGTCATAAGTAGCCTTTACAAAGAGCTATTAGATCTTCTGTTATAATTATTAATAATGCTTAACAATCTAGTGCCTGAACTGAGAGCTGTAACTTCTGTTCCATATGTATAACCACTAAAACAGATTAATGTTCCATTACTACACATGTAAAGGGTGGATCTACTTTCTTAGATCATGGGGAAATAGGAACTCTTCCCTCCACTTCTGTTAATAATATTAACAAATTCATAATATTAACTACTTTTAAGTACATGTTGTCACCAAAGCAGGATAGTGATGTGAAGGTCTCGATACCCAGAAGTAAAAAGGAGGAGGGTTGGAAAAATTAGGTGGAGGGAGATAGAAATGAATGAGAAAAGTGTGGAAAAGAGGGGAAGAAATTAAGGAAAAGAGAGAGAAAGGTTGTTTTCTCTTGCTGCAAACCTCTAATTACTGCTTTGCAAGATTTGGCTGAGCTAGGTGCAAGGAAAGGAAGAGAGAAAGGCTAGACTATTGGAGAAAATGACCTTGGTTAGCAGGCTACAGGTCGACAGCTAATGTAGCAGCCATCAGCTGGGATTGCTTGTCTTGATCCATTGCTGGATTAGTTGATGGGTTTAGCATGATCTGTTAAGCAAGTTTGCTTCAGTATTGGAGAAAGGGAATCTAGCCCAGTGATGGTGAACCTTTTAGAAACCGAGTGCCCAACTGCAACCCACAACCCACTTATTTATCGCAAAGTGCCAACACAGCAATTTGACCTGAATACTGAGGTTTTAGTTTAGAAAAAACAACTCATACATTAACATCTTTTGTCTTAAAAGCAAAACACAATAACAGAGCTTTCAATGGTACAAACAACTTCTTATTGAAAGGTAAAAGTTTGCATTTGGCATGCTTTTGAACAATTAGTGTGATCTTTGCTGTTGTATGCATGCTGATAATTTGTCTAACCTTGGCTCATACTTTGTAAATTTGAGAGCAACACCTGCAGCACTCAGGTCATCTGTTAGTCTGTTTCTGGTGTCAGATTTGATATAATTCAAAGCTGAAAACAGCTGCTCACAAGCATAAGATGATCCGAACAAAGTAAGGAAAGCAATCCCAAGTGTTTTCATTGACTTGAAATTATTTGGCAGATAATTCCACACCTTAAGGATTTCATTTTCAGAACTGTGTTGCCCTCTGTCATCCCTTCTGTCTTCTCAAGTATTTCACACAGGTCATAGAAATTATTTTTCCAGATAGAGCTTTCTTGAAATTCCAATAGCTCCATTTCCAGATTTCCTAAATCTAACCAGTGTAAGCAGGAAAGATCAAGTTCTTCAAATTTGGCTTTATCTGGAGAAGTAAGAAAACACAGGGTTGTCTCCATCTTGCTAAAGTATAATTTAACAACACTGGAACTGCATAGAAAAGGTGAATAGTTCTTAATTTTGCATTTTGCATTTTATTTCATGTAATAATAGATCTTTAACATAATTTTGCTTACAAAGGCATAATTTATATCATGTCCTTGAACAAGTCCAATGTTCAAATACAGACTGCACTGAAATCTTACCATCCCTCAGCAGGCATCCAGCAACTACAGACACCTTTTTCCCTAGCGCAGAACATCCTTTGGAATTCACCTTGCCTAATTGCTGTGTTAAACTTGGGGGGAAGGGAAAGTTAGCTCAGCTTCTCTCACACAAACACTGACGGAATGTCATGCAAACAGCAAAAACTGGGAATGGCAGTCATTTATGTTGTGTTAATCTAAAATGGAGATGCTTGTGCAGAGGAACATTGTTGCTTCATTAGAAAACATTGGCTTGTTTTCAGGCTGCTGAAAGTCTAATGCACTAGAGTTCAAGCCTGGTTCATACATACAGGAGAGGTCAAAATGAGCCTTCGAATGTGCTGGATGGCAGTTAGTGTGGCAGGCGAGGCTTTGAGAGCCCCAGGCTGGGATTTCTCCTCTGCCCTGGAAGCTTGCTTGGGTGATCCTGGGCCAGTCACCCATGCTGAGCCTAACTTTACAGGGTTGTTTTGAGAAGAAAATGAGAATGAGACAAGCTTCTCCGGGTCCCCCACTGGAGAGGAGAGTGTGTCACCAGGATATAAATGAAGTAAATCCATGTTCAATGCGGGCATCTACCAATGGCAAGGGGAGCCACTCAGCTGGTTTCATCCTCCCAACAGGCACCTTCCTGCCTGTATGCCCTGGGTGTTGGAGGCACCGCGCGGCCAACTGCGCTTACGCACAGTTGCTGCTTTGCCAGTCATCCTGTCGCCTTTCAGGGGGATTGCTCCCGAGAAAGCGTGCCCTGAGGTGCGAGAGAGAAAAGCACCCACTGTGGCCAAAGACTCTGGCAAGAGGCAGAAAGGCAAGAAGCGCCCCAGCGAGCCAGCATCCGTGGCCCAGGCCAATGAACATGGTGGAGAGGGGAAACTGAGGCATGGCATGGTGTGGGTGGCCTGGAAGCCTCCGCCTGTGGGGGGTGAGGGGCCGCTGCAGAGGTCTGCCTCTCCTTAGCGGGAGGGTGGGTGGCAGCCTCAGCTGGAGCTCTTGTGGCCTCTCCTGGCAGGACTTTCCCTTTTCTTCCCTCGGCTCTCTTCCCTGCCCGTTCTGCACATGGGCTTCTCCCATTTCTCTCTCCTCTCCGCGCCTGGGTCTCTCTCTCTCTCTCCTCTTCACTTAGCTCTCGTCCACCCCACCCCACATTTTTCTTTCTCCTCCTGCCCCCCATCTCAGTTTCCTAGATGGAGAAGCCCCCTTCCTCTCCCTTCACCGCCGCCGCCTTCCCTCATTGTCTGGCAGAGCCTGTTACCCAATTTTGGGGCAGGGGGAAATGATGGGCCTGCACCAGCTTCTGCTTATCTGGCACCACATAGAGGAGGTGCCCCCACTCTGGTGGAGTAGCCCAAAGTGGGAGCACGCAGAACCCGTCCCTGGACCAATGGCCAACCGGGTGTGTGTGTTGGGGCAATGATGTGTGTGCCCACAGAGAGGGCTTTGAGTGCCACCTCTGGCACCCGTGCCATAGGTTCACCACCACTGGTCTAGCCCATATTAGAATGCCTTCTCTTGTGTTCAGATGTCCCTGCACTCCAAGTGGCTGAAGCCAGAACAGCATTAAAATAAATGGAAAGATATTAGACTGCATGCAACATGAGGCTGGCTTAAAGAGCCCTTCAGCTGACCCTCCCAAATCCCCCCCAATCACCCTCTGTCAACAGTCCTGACAGTTTGTGCCAATATATCTTGTTTCTTTTTCAGTTCCTCTCCACAAAAGTATGTAGGCAATGTCTGGTCATATATGCTAAGCAACTAACTGTTAGTGCTGTTAGAATCTGTCATGGGTTATTAAAAATATGACATAGGCTTCAGACACTTTGTATAGAGATTGTAACACCAGTGTTTTTACTACCAGGGGGCATTTAATAGCATTACTGTCAAAATTCAAGGGAAAACTGCAACCCAGAATTTGAACTGAATAACATGGAGAAACTGGGCAAAAAAGTCAGTTTTAACTCAATCTTCCTCATTCTCTACACTAAACCCATAGCTTAGGACATTTCCTGGATATAACAGCCTCTACTACTGTTTGAGCCAAGAATACCAATGCTACTGTCGAAGCCAGCTGAAATTACAGCAAAAATCTATACAATTGTTGTGTATTACCATCACAGTCACCATGTGCTCATGTAATGGTGACCACCATGTGGCCATTTGCACATGGCCAGAATCTACCTGAGCTTCGGCCAGGTAGAATAGCCGGCCAGATCCTGAAAGGTCACCAATCATGTACCTAGGTTCCTCCAGGGGACCTATGCAATGTAACCACTATCATAGGGTTCTATCAGGACATTTGGGTGAGGTCGGAGGTGTGTCTCCAACCGGAATAAAAGAGGGCTCTGAGCCCAGGGTTTTCATGTTCCATCTGACCCACAATAAACTACCATGCTGATTTCACTGTTACCAGCCTCCCAACTCCAGTACTTTTCAACAATGGACAGTAGAAAAGAGCGAGTCCAGTAGCACCCTAAAGACTACCAGTATTTGGGGCACAATATGAGCTTTTGTGAGTCACTGCTCACTTCATCAGATAGAAGCAGTGAATCACAATAGCTCATACCCTACCACAAATTTTGTTAGTCTTTAAGGTGCTACTGGACTCTTGCTCTTAATGGTGCTACGGACAGGTTAACATGGGTACCCATCTTGATCTATACACTGGAGAGTTTAGGCCCAAGAACTTCCTTATTGTCTTCTGTCCTTTAGCTTCACAGCCATTACAGGAGCAATTTGGACAGAGCCTTCCCCACCCCACAGCTCAGTCTTTAATGGTTCCTGATGCTCTTTATTTACCCTTTTTCTCCCTAGTGCTCTTTCATATTATTCCTTCTTTCACCATATTTTCCCCATTCACTTGCTGCTGTTTACTGTGGCCACTAAATGATACTAGTACACTGCTATGTTTTCTACCTGAGTAAGAAATGCAATGGAATATTTTTTTTTTTGGCGGGGGAGATTGATTAGAACAGGAAGCAGTTTTTCTCCAGGCCAGTTTGGCTGGAGATCCTGGAGGTTTTTTGTCATCTTCTGGGCATGGAACAGTGGTCACTGGGGCAGTGGTGGGCAAATGACGGCCCGGGGGCCACATGCGGCCCGCCACAGAGTTTTTTGCAGCCCGCCAAGAAGATTTCAGGACTTCAAGAAAATTGAGCCTAAATTCAATTTGCTCTCTTATCCCATCACTGCTGATATTGATGCCGCACCTGAGGAGCTGCAGCTTGAACTTACTGACATGCAGTCAGATCACACCATGAAAGAAATGTTTAATGCTGTGACATTAGTTGACTTTTACAAATCTTTGTCTGCTGAAAAAAATTCCATGTATGAAGAAATTTGCTGGGAAAATGTTCTCTATATTTGGGTCTACATATATTTGTGAGCAAAGTTTTTCTTGCATGAAGATCAACAAGAGTAAATAATGATGCTCTTTGACAGACATTAACTTGCAGGCTGTGATGAGAATCTCAACAAGCGATCTCACTCCTGATTTCAAAAAAGTTGTGGAAAAGTGTGATAGGGTACATTTGTCTCATTAAACTGATTCTAAAATTAAATGTGCTTGCAGCTATAGATGATATGAAATTAGCACAATAAATAAATTGAATAAAACCACCACTATTTTATTTTATTTATATTTATTGATTTTTATGATACAATTTATACCTTTTTTGAAATGCAAAGTTGACTAATGAATGCAATCATTTTAAAAGGTGCGGCCCTCCGCTAACCTCCGCTCCCACAAAGTGGACCCCAAGCCAAAACAATTGCCCACCCCTGCACTGGGGGATTGGGAGGAAGTATTTGTGAATTTTCTGCATTGTGCAGGGGCTTGGATTAGATTACTCTGGAGATCCCTTCCAACTATATGATTCCATAATTCTATGCCATTAGGAATATGTCCCCCAAGGTGAATTTTTTCTTCTGATCCTTTAAACTGAAAGATGGGCTGTTTCCTCTCCACTGAAAGGCTCTTCTGAAAGTAAGAAATTGATTTCTTACATTTCTATCCCACTTAAGTTCACAGCAGTGTTTTATCCTCATAGCAGTCTTTCCAGGGGGCACAGCCCCCCTCCTTACCTGGCAACAGAGGAGTCCCCAGGACCAGTAATCAAGGTAACAGGAGAAGGAGCATTCACACTGATGATCCCCCCTTGGCTATAGGAAACCAGCCTTGTACCTGCCACAGCTGAAGATGATCCATTGGGCTGGAGGACTGTGCAGCTCACTGGCCCAATCGCCTTGGAAACCAACCATAATTATATCAGTTGCTAGGGACATTGGGGATTGGGCTGGAAAGGCATCAGACATCTGGGGAAAGACAGGATGAAGCTATAGAAGCTAAAAAGGCCTACTTGACGTTTTGTAAGCGGAAGAGGCTCACACTCTGCCCTCAGTCCAAGCCCTCCCAAAGAAACAAAAGCCTAAGAGTACAGGTGAGCCAGATGATGTACGTGTGTTAAATGCCCTACCCTTTTGAACTGAGAAGAAGGGTGGCCAAACATTGTGACAGGGTGCCCCTATCTCCCATGACCCATCCTCCAAGCATGCAAGCACATCAGGTAAACTAGCAGGGATACTGACTTGCTCAGTTCTATCCCATGAGCTTCACCAGTAGACAGGGATCTCGACTTAGATTCCCCACTCCCAAACCCACCACTTAAAGCTGCTGCACTATCCAGGTTCTGTTAATGATATACAGATATGTGAAATAGGTTCATTCTCTTCCTCACCTTGTTGGGAGAAAGGTGGGCCTAGAAATATTGTAAATAATTAATTAATTAAATATCATACTATAATTTTGCATCAATAATATCTGGAGGAAGGCATTTGCTAGACCTAATTTACATGGCTGACTGGAATAAGTGGAGTTATGTTTATGCATAATATATTATCATTCCTTCTCCACTCTGTTTCAAGCTGGTACTCTACAGAATGTTTAAGGATTTCCTTCCTTACTCTTTGCTCCATTTATTGCTTAAAGCATAATCTCTGGCACTTTTACTATACAGTGTGTCAAGCAAAGTGGCAGCATGGTACTACACATCCTGCCACACATTTTTATACATTTTAAATATGTTTTATAGAGCTTGAACCATTATTAAGTGAAACCAGCAAACATTTTATTGGTCATGACAATATACCACAAGAACACCTTGCATTAAGGATGTGGCATTCTATTGTGTTAGGGATGTGGTATGCAACTGTATTCAGGTCTCCTTGCACCATTTTGGGATTTAGGTACAGGTATTCTCCCTGGGACGATTGGGGTGTGTGTGTGGAGTAGCTGCTTTTCAACCAAATTACATCAAATGGAGGGGGTTAGTCCTGCCTCTCCACTGAAGATCCCCCAAGTTTCAAGTGAATTGGACCAAGGGGACCAACTCTATGGGTTCCTAAACAAGGTGCCCCCAACCAACCTACTTACAAAGCTGCAAACTGGGAGAAAAAAGTGTCCCGCCCCAACAAAAAATGGAGGGAACAAGAAATAGCCAGCCAGGCTTGAAGCTTTGCCAGGCCCAGAACTTGGCTTGTACCAGCTAGGAACTGCCCTTCCTTGGCTGGGCAAGACTCTTGCCAGCCAGGAGCTGCCTTCCCTGGACCAATTTGATCCAACTGGGGGGGGGAATGCCAGGACCTGGGAAATTCAGAGAATTAAAGAAAAACAAGATCTTTGTGGCTGCTGAAGTTAAGAGCCCAAACACAAAAAAACTACATGGATTTTTTTTGGGGGGGGGGGTGTTTTTTACAAATGCTTAAGAATCTGAATTTGTGTAACCATTCCCAAAAATCATGGTAATAACCTGAAACAGGTATTTTCTTCTATATTTTCAGCTCAGGAATTCTGTAATGCACAACCTACCTACTTAAGAGAGGAAGTCAGTCAGATACCGCTCTGTCATTTGCAGTATGGGAAGTAGTTGGCCAATGCTTGTTCTGTGAGAACTCAGGGTGGCTGTATACTTATAAAAAAAATGTGTCCACTAAGTCCTGAATTAGAGACAATTGCTCAGAGTACTCCATGAATCAGAGGATATTGCTTCCTGGCCAGCTTCAAGAATGCTTTCTTCCAACTCTGTTTAGCCTGGAACATAATATATCATGTCTAATAGTTATGTTTTGTTTTCAGGTTTCTGTCCCTTCTGTCCTATTGCTTCATTTATCAGATGTTGTATTTTATTGATAATGTTGGGTAGTCCACCTTGAGTCTCAATCAGAAAGGTGGACTATAAAAACATAAATAAATTTTTCCTTTTCCTTGCAGAGCATGTGCAGAGTGATGTTCCAGTGAGTACAACCTTCATCCACAAGCCTAGGCCCCTTCTCTATTGTTTCTGCAGTGACACATAATGAGACTGACTGGGTACCACTTAGGAACCCCCAATCTGGATGGCCCAGGATACCCCAATCTTGTCAGATCTTCAAAGCTGATCATAGTTGGCCATGATTAGTATTTGGATGGGAGACCTCTAAGAAATTCCACGGGTGCTCTGCAATGGCAATGGCAAACCACTTTTATTCATCTCTTGCCTTGAAAACCCTACAGGGGTGTCATAAGAAGGTTGCAACTTGATGGCACTTCCCACCACCACCATTTAGAGAACATGGCTCAAACCACCATTTTCTGTTTCAGTACTACCCTACAAGCAGATTGAATAGAGTGAGGCATCCATCAACAATACATTGAATATTTTGCCCAGTGTCTCTTGAGTGGTGTGCCTAATCATAAAAGGGCCATAGCAACATCTACCTACCCCATTTCTTTCCTCTCCTGAACATGTTTCTAAGTTTTGTTTTCTGGAAACAGAACAGAACACTGGGGGGGGGGGGGAGAGAGAGAGAGAGACTTCACCCATAAGAAGCGTACATAGTTCATACAGTTCAGCCTTCCTCTCAACACTGAATTTCTACTGTTATCAGTTATGAATATCTGCCATATGAATTCCTAAGCATTTATATCATAAACTTGGTGAACACCTAGTACAGCGTATAGTGATTCCAGAAGGGTTTGCAGAGACTAAACATAGACCCAGTCCATCAAAAATATTGCTGTCAGGAGAAGTTTATTGGGATAGGGAGAGATTGCAATAGGAGTCCTGTCATTCATGGGCATAGTGTGCTATAGTGTGAGATGAACCAAAAGCATCAATGTGATGCTAAAGAAGCAAAGAAGCAAAACAAAGAAGCAAAAAGCAAAATAACTTATTCTTATAGGATTCTGATCTCACTATAGATGCTAATTTTTTGCCCAGCACTTTTCCTCCACTCTACTCAAAATGATTACAGTGTGCATGGTACCTCTGCACCCTGACTTCCTTCTTTGCAACACCCCTTTCACCTTCTGACTGGGTTATAAGGACTCAAAGAGCTCCATTCCAATTCATTTGTGAGAAAGGGAGCTTGAAACTAATACCCTGAAAATCTTGTTGGTCTCTAAAGTGCTACTGGAATCAAATCTAGCTGTACTGCTGCAAACCAACATGGCTACCCTCTGTAACTGACTTATTTGTGTGCCTTTATACATGCATAGTGGCTGGATTCTGTTACCTGTGCAAATAAGGCCAATGTGTAAGTACCAGAATAAGGCCCATATAGGCAATGGATCCATGACATGATAACTAAGCATGCATAGGTTATCTGTCCATGTTTAAGAGGACACCGGGCACATGCACAGTAGCTCAGATAAATGATTTTACCTCATCAGCATAACATTTGTATATCCGCTTCTCTGGTACACCCCAGGGAAATGCATATGGAAAGCTGCATTCATAAGAACACTTTCCCAGGAGCAAGCCCTGTTGAATAGACTTACTTTAGAGTAGACCTACTTAGCATGGTTCACTATATTGTTCTTTCAGTTGAATATACAATTTAGTGTTCCATACATCCATGGAATTATGTGCTGTAAGGTGAACATGCAGAGTGTCTTTCTACATTAATTGATAGGAAAGCTTTTAACATGGGCAGGCCCTTGGAAGACAAAAATTGCCAAGCACTCATATCTTAGTCATTTTATACCATTACTGGGGGAGGGGATAGTTGATGGAAATTAAGACAAATTTAATTACTCAAATAACAGTGAAATGCCACCTTAAGTTCTGCTTCTGTGCCATGATTTATTTTAAACATCTGTAGAAATGAAATCTAAGTTTTCTGGAGCAGTTTACCAAGCCATACTGCAAAAGAATTTAATCCTCCTGAAGTGCGGCAAAGAAAGAAAAACTCGGCAAATGTCCAGAACTGAAGTTAATGTTGAAGTAGTTGATTACATCAAATCTGACATAAGTAAAGCAGCACACAATTTTAAATACACATAAACAAAAGTAAATTTCATACTATTCAATGGGGAATACCTCCTGAAAAGTGCCTTTAGGATTGCCGCCACAATGGTATTTCACACATGGTAAAGGTTTACCTTGCTTGAGAGCCAGTCGAATCTGACTCTAGGGGGCAGTGCTCATCTCTGTTTCCAAGTTGAAAAGCCAGTGCTGTCCGAAGATGTTTCTGTGGCCATGTGGCCGGCATGACTAGACACCAAGGCACACGGAATGCTGTTACCTTCCCACCGAAGCAGTACCTATTTATCAACTTGCAATTTCTTGCTTTCAAACTACTAGGCTGGCAGGAGCTGGGACCAGAGACGGGAGCTCACTCCATCATGCAGCACTCAAGTCTCAAACTGCCAAACTACCAATCTTTCGGTCTGCAGTTCAGCATCTTAACCACTGAGCCACCATGGCCCTGCATCACACATGGTAGGTGCTCTTACACCATTATGCATTTTTGTCCTCCATGTATAATCTATATATGTTGTACATGGTTGTAGGGCACAGGGGTCATTTGGGGCTGGAGTGAGGCAGAGCGGTGCTCTGCCAGCCCAGGAGTGGGCACTAGGGCAGCCACAGGCCGAATCAGATTCTCTGATCTGATTCGGCTCACCACCGAATTGCTGCCAAAATTCGGTGGCAGCTTAAAAAGTGGCTGGAGGGGAGGGGGTTTAAGGGAGAGGATCCAAACTTGCAGGGTAGTTGCTGGAGCCTCTCCCCCATATACCCACTAAGTTTCAAGAAGATTGGACTAGGGGGTCCAATTCTACAGACCCCCGAACAGGTTGCCCCCATTCCCTCCATTGTTCTCTATGGTGGGGGAACGTTTTTTCCCACCATAGAGAACGATAGAGGGGATGGGGCAACCTGTTTGGGGGCCTGTAGAATTGGACCCTGTTGTCCAATCTTCTTGAAACTTGGTGGATATTTTGGGGAGAGGCTCCAGCAACTACCCTGCAGATTTGGAGCCTCTCCCTCAAACCCCGTCTCCTCCAGCCCCTCATATGCCCTATGAGTTTTTGCCATTGAGTTCAATGGACCATAGGGTATAATGGGGCTGAAACTGACATTCGGCTGGTGATGTCAGGGGGCATGGCATATGCTAATGAGTTATGCTAATATGTATGCTAATGAGCTCCTGCACCTCTTTTTCTATGAAATGACCCCTGGTGGGGCATATATGGATTATACGTGGAGAACAAAAAATGCACAATGGTGCAAGAGCATCTGAATAGCCCCTATTTTTCTAAGCATCTGATCACTGCCTGCCTATGCTCATTCAATAACAATAGCTGTTTCCTCTCCACTGTTACCAAGTGGTCAGAGGAGAATGAAGTGATACTTCACCTTATCAAGAGAAGCAAACATGTGCATTTACTTCTAAGCAACTGTTAGTAGATTATTGGCAGAGTATCAGAAAGCAAAGATTAGGGGCACCATGGACTAATTAAGATCCTGATGGGGCAGGGGAACCAAAACACTGTTTGTTTTGAAAGCAATAAATGGAGATCAATAGAAAAGAGTTCCTTATGAATAACCATCCTCCATACTATAAGGTCAGAGCAATCTGGAAGGACTGTAGAATCCTGTGAACAAAAAAATTATCATGTAACTACTCTTCAAATGAATGATACTAAAAATTGTGTATCACAAATATTGGTATTTCTTTTTGTTGCTGTAGAACTGCGAGGACTTATTCTAATTTAAAAGGACTGAACATTAGAATAGTAAAATTGAAATAAATGTGTGTTTAATGTTAAGTCCTGGTTTCAAGAAAAGAGAAACACTGAAACTGAGAACAATTTGCATGGGAATGTACAGGATAAGAGGAACGTGTGGTCACTAATATAAATATTGTTTGCAGAGCATATAAAGGCACCTAGTCATCAGGAACAGAATAACACCAAATAAAAGTATTTCATACAATGTGATGGTAATTATGTATTATAAAACTTTTTCAAGTTCTGTCCATGTCTATTTTGTTGTGTTCTTTTTGTGAGCTGACAATGAATGGGTCAGGGGAATATCACCCATTTGATGAAAAGAGGCCTGTCAATAGGGGGGTATGATTAGGGTGGTCACTCTTCCCTCCCCCCCAGCATGGATCAGAGCTAGGTTTGCCAGGTCAAGGTTGGGAAATGCCAGGAGATTTTTGGGGTGGAGCTACAGGATGGTGGGGTTTGAGGAGGGGAGAGAATACAGTGGGGTATAGTGCCATAGACACCTTCTTCCAAAGTGGCCATTTTCTCCAGGTGATCTGATTTCTGTCACCTGGAGATCAGTTGTAATAGCAGGAGATCTCCAGCCACCACCTGGAGGTTGGTAACCCTAACCATAAGAACAAAATGCAGTAAAGAAAAAAAACAAGGCCTCTTCTTCCAAAGAAGAAAATTAGATGGAAATAAAGAAGCAGCAGCCGTGAGTACTGACACCTCAGTCCAGAGTATCAGAACAGCACCTGCTTCTAGGAAGAAAAGGGAGGAAAGGAAGAAGACACCGAGTCCATGTGAGAAGGAGCCTGTCATTCAACCAGCATGGAGCTCACACAGAAGAAAGCTGGTGAGCAACTTTTATTTTGTCCTGTATGTTCAATAACACAGCAACACACTATGTCACACTCATGCCTGAACTCAAACAGGCTGAATCTTGCTTCTTTAAGATCTGCTTGCTAGTTAATAATCCTGAAGTTCAACATCTTGATCCTCTTTTAAATGCAAACAGCAGATGAGTGAACGAAAAGTTTTGAGAGGATGAGTGAGTGAGAGCTTGGTATTTTTCTGTTATGTATGGAGACCAAAGAAATGTGATGTTAGTGTTTGTTTGGGCTACAGTGAAAAATAAAGGTATTCCATAGGGTTGCTGACTCTGGCTTGGGAACTTCCTGGCTATTTGGGGGGTCAGACTGGAGAAGGCTCTGTTTGGGGAGGGGAGGGACCTTAGTGGAGTACAATGTCATAGAGTTCTCCCTCCGAAACTGCCCTTTCCTGCAGGGGAACTGATCTTTGTGATTTGGAAGTCAGTTATAATTCTAGGACATCTCCAGGCCCCACATGCAGACTGGTAGCCCTATCTATACCCTACCCCCCTTAAATACAAAATAACATGATTAAAATATTTGAAAAAGTGGTGCCTCTTCCCACTGAGATTTTAAAAGCGTTTAAAAATTAAAAGCAAACATTAAAAAAAAAATTTACAGCAATGTGTTGGCAAATATTGGCAATGCTATCTGCTTTTAACCAAAATGAAAGAAAGATGGGGTGCTATGTTGAGAGAACTAGAGGAAATAAAAGCATGCAGACAAAGATAAAGCAAGACTGCATCAGAGATTAACAACAATGAGTAGAGAGGTTATGGAATGCAAAGTTAGCAGCATTATTTTATGCTGTGTAGAGTTATAAAAAGTTTAGAAGCAGAAAGGTTTTACTGTTTCTGAAATGTTCTTTCAGTTCAAATGGACAATTTTTAAAAAAATTACAAATCATCAGGCTCAGATGGCATAGTGTTCTAAAAGAGCTCAAATATGAACTTGTAGATCTCCTGACAAAAATTTGCAATCTATCACTAAAATCTGTCTCTATTCCCAAAAACTGGAAGGGAGCTAATGTTGCCCCCACCTTTTAAAAAAGGTTTCAGAGAAGACCCAGGAAATTACAGGCCAGTCAGTTTAATGTCTATACCAGGTAAATTGATGGAATCTGTTATTAAAAATAGAATTAGTAGGTACACTGATGAACAAAAGTTACCAAGGATGAATCAGCATGGATTCTGTAAGGGAAGATCTTCTCTCACTAACTTTTTAGAGTTCTTTGTGGGGGTGAAAAAACATGTGGACAAGGGTTACAAAGCAGATGTTATTTACCTAGACTTCTGGAAAGCATTTGATAAAGTTCCATATCAGAGGCTCCTAAGTAAACTCAGCAGTCATGGGATAAGAGCACAAGTCCTCTTCTGGATTAAAAACTGGTTAATTAACAGGAAACAGAGAGTGAGTATAAATGGGTAGTTTTCACAGTGGAGTAAGTAGTGGGGTACCACATGGTACTAGGCCTGGTGCTTTTTAACTTGTTCACTAATGATTTGGAGTTGTGAGTGAGCAGTGAAGTGGCAAAGTCTATGGATGACACTAAATTGTTCAAGGCAGTGAGAACCAGGGAGGACTGTGAGGCACTCCAGAGGGATCTGTTGAGGCTGGGTGAGTGGGCATCAACGTGGTAAATAAGTGTTCAGTGTGGGCAAGTGCAAAGTAATGCACATTGGAGCCAAAAATCCAAACTATAAATATAAGTTGATGGGGTCAAAACTGGTGGTAACCGACCAGGAGAGAGATCTTGGAGTCATGGTAGATAACTCAATGATGTCAACTCAGTGTGCGACTTCAGTAAAAAGGGCCACTGCTTACACCGTGATACACTACTTATCTATTAAAGGTTCTAATGAATATGTAGAAGTGGTGAAAATATGTTATACTGAATAAGTAGTAATGATGAAACCAGTCTTGTAGTCTATTTATGAAGTTTAAAATTTAAAACTTAAATGATGAATACAGTGGTACCCTAACAGATCCTTACTTTTTCTTGACATAAAAGGAATAGAACAAGTGGCATTCATGGCATTAGCAGCTGTGGATTATCTGTCCTGGCCCCTTCAGGCAAATGAAGCACAGGACAGCACTAGTCAAGGCTTTTTTAGTTGTCTTTTTATTTGGGGATGCCTGGGCAAAGATAATTAAAAGGCATTGCAATTAATGATTCACAGAAGGAATCCACAATACTTTATCCTGCAACCCATGGATTATCAGGACATTTTTTTATGCAATTGGATCACCATACCACAATCTTGTGGGATAAATGGAGTCTATAGTCTGCAACCTGAAAAAGAGGCCCAAATTTAAGTCAATGACAACTTACAATATCTAATTATTAATAAGGATTAAAGTTAACGTTATCATGCTGAAAAAGCCCCTGATGTGTTTTCAAGGGGAAAAGAAAAGGAGGGTAATGACAGCCATTTAACCCTATGGGAAGGAGAAAATAAAGATATTCAGGACAGGTCAGGTTTGGTCAGGTCAGAGTCTCAGAAAGGATTTTAACACTTCAGTCTTTGCTAGTGGACAGAGCATAGGTAAAGAGGAAAACACTTATCTGTGTCCAAAAGATAGCATCACTATAACACAGGAAATAAGATGTACATTGAAAAAGAGACACAGAAAAAGGAAGCTTTTCAGAACAAAAGATAAAGGCTGAGGATCATCATGGAAGTTAGAGTGGAGTGGGTAATAGGAGAAAATCCAGTCGTTAATGGCCTTCTAACAGAAGGGTCTCTCAGACAACAAACAGAGCAAGTAGTAGAAAATGGAAAAGTACAAACAGACTCCTCATGAATAATCAGCATCTTAGCAACAGGCAAAGGAACAAATAATACATTAAAACATGCAGCTTCTAATTTACCAAATTAACCTTGAACTTTCAGAGGTCAGCACAGAGGTTTCACAATGAAAAGAAATCAGTGCATTGGTTTCAAGACATCCATCAACTACACACACATCACCATAGTACAGTCTCAAAGTTAGAAATGAAAAAGGTTAAAACTAAAGGAGATGCAATTCAGCAACATGAATAGCCACAGGAAAGTTTTTGAGAGTCAAATTTCCCTTTGTCAGATACTTGTGAATACCATTTCTAGGAAGCAGCATCAGGGGAAAGCTTAGGCCTCTGTGCCCTGATTGTTTGGCCCTCCAGAGAAACTGTTCAGCCACTGGGTGACTACCTGGACTACTTGTCTGAGCCAGCCAAGTTGAGCCTGCATTGTGCAGGGGATTGGACTAGATGACCCTGGAGGTGTTCTTATATGCAGAGGCTGGTTCTAGTTATTCAGTAATGAGCTCAAGGAGCTTTGTGAGTATTTGCCTGTTTATTGATATTCTGCTTTTCTTCCAAGGGAGACTCAGAGCAGCTCTATTTCATCCACACAACAACCACCCTTTGAGGTAGGGTAAAATGAGAGAAAGTAACAGGCCCAAAGTTACCTAGGAAACTTTAGCAGCAGAGTGGTGATTTGAACCTGCGTCTCTGAGATCCTACTCTGGCCCTCTAACCCCTAAACCAGGGGTGTCAAACATGTGGCCCAGGGCTGAATCAGGCCCCCAGAGGGCTTTTATCAGGCCGACAAGGGACTGGCTGTCTCCTGTTTCTTCCTCCAGTTCTGCTGCTGTTGCTGTGTCATAGCTTGCTTTCCTAGACTCGCTCAGTCACTCAGGAGAGATAGATAGGCAAGCTTCTGCTCCCTGCACTGGGCTGAGGCTCCTCCCCCTCCCACATTGCAACAGCACAGACATTTTGATGCAATAATTCAGAGCAAGAAGTGTCAATTATCAGAGACTGTTAAATAAACAAAATATTGCAAGAATGCTAATGTTTCAAGCATGTTTTTATTTTAAGTAAAAATATATTTGTGTTCGTATCCTTTATAAAGTTTATCTCTCTGCTACCTAGTGTTACGTTTTATGACAGACATAGCCCAGCCCGACAAAGTCCAATTTATGTCAAATCTGGTGCCCCATAACAAATGAGTTCAACACCCCTGCCCTAAACTGTCTCTTGGGAGCTCATATTTATCTGTGATCTGGACGGATTCTCTCTCTCTTTCTCTTTAATATACGGTTTAACATTGATGAGTCCCAGGACACCTTCAGTTGTTGTCTACAGTACATGACTGAGTATGATACAAGTCTTATCCATTGGTACTTCCTCCAAAGAATTCTGGGAATTGTAGTTTAATGAACCCCCTAGGTTCAAGCCTCCTAGTTCCCTTGACAGACCTACAATGGCCATAGTGTCATGGGAGAAAGGTGATGACCAGGCAAGATTAATCTGTAGCAGAGATATCTCCTAGACTTCATGGTGTCAAAATTCCTGTCTCATTTTGCCACCACATGCACTAACGAGGACACATGACTATGCAAACACAGAGGCCTGTAGGGAGACTTAAGTTATTATTGTGCAAGCAATCCCCATCCTTTGGACATGTGAACTGAACTGGAAGCAATATGGAAGTTGTCTCTGAGATGTCACACCAACTTCCCATGTATGTCCCGATGCTGCAGTGGTGAAGCAGCCCAGCAAGAAGGAGAAGGGAACTGGAAGGACCAGAACAAAATATTAAAATCTAGATCGGGATAATACCTTTTTAAAATTGCTTGAGATTTAGGGTCAGTCTTAGGCATACTTACCTGGGTAGAAAGCCCCCTGGCTCTCAGTTGGTCTTACTTTAGAGTAAACATGCAAAGGGCCTGACTGCAAGGCATTCAGCTTTCCCTGTTGGCCCCATTGGTTAAGTCACCCCCCTCCCTTTCATACATGCCAGACTTCTTTGTGCTTCTTTAACCTTGACTCCAGCTCGGTGGAGCTGCAGCCTGGTCTACATTGACCTGCTTCCTCTCTTTGCCTTTTCAGTGAAATCTCTCTCCCCCCCCCCCCAGCTTCACGCCTCTGACTATTTCTTTAATTGAGTGGCTGCCCCATCATTCCTCCCGGCTGGTCCTCCCCCCTTTCCCTCTTCCTTGCAGTCTGCTCGGGTCATTTCCTTCCCATCACACCAGCACAGAGGTACCTCCGGAGCCGGGGAGGCTCTATCAGCTGACCGGGTCTGCAGCAGAGTCAGGAGGAGAGCGGCACACGATTGCAGCAGTGGGGGGAGGGGCTGCCTGCCTGCAGAGTGAGTTGAATCCAAGGGTGAAAGAGTTCTCTTCCCTGTTCGCCTCCCGGGTCTGATGCAGCCCCTCCAATGACTCGGATTTACAGACTGGTTGTTGTTATTATCATTGTTTTCTTTTCACCATCAAAAGCTCCGGGGTTCCTCCCTGAGCAGGCGCTCCCACCTCCCGCCTCCCATTGCTATGCCCCACCCAGGGCTTGCATCTTTGACATTCTCCAGCCATACTGTACTGTAACCTTCAGACACCCCCTTGGAAGGGAGGAGAGGCAAGCCCTCTTTCAAACCAAACCAATGTCCTGAGGGCATTTGGGAGCCACCCTCCTTGATCTCAACCTTGCGGTGTCCTCTCTGACTTCACCTGGCTTTTTTTCTGCATCTCCACTCCCAGGCTTCCTACGCAGGACCTTTGGCCAATGGTCGATGCAGCGCTACGAGCAAGGCAGTGGTGGTGATGGAGAGCATGACTGGGCTGCCTCCCTGCTTGCTGGTGCCCGCTACTGCATCACATCCAGGCGGGGGGGCGGGAAAGTGGCGCTGCAGTGCTGGGTGCAGCTGCTGGATGGCGCCAAAGTCAGTGTGGAGCTGGGAGAGGCAGCAGAGGGGGGTGGTGGTCTCTGAAGGCCTTTCCTGGCCCTGCGCTTCAGTGCAGGGCCAGGAAAGGCAGCGGGAGTGCTCCGCAAACAATTTACCCATCTGCCTCTGCCTCCTTGTAGCCCGACTGAGGGCTGCAGGAGGTGGGGCTTTGTCGTGTGCCTGCCCCCTGGGCTCCTCACTCCAGGAGCACAGCTCTGGTGAGCTCTAGCTCCAACTAACCCCTGGTCTTGACCATGAAGGAAAATCCAGTTGTAAACTAAAGGTGTGTCTTTTTTCCCCTCAGTATTTATAGGTTCAGTATATATTGCAATTTTTTTTCACTGTAGTTTTTGGTTGGGTCTATTGGACCTGAAAAGAATTCAAGATTCCTGAAAAAAACCCACATCCCAATACCAGTAAAGTATTTGGATCCAGGAATTTTTAGAAATCCCAAATTTTGGGGAGGTCCAATAGACCTGAACCGAAAAAAACAGAGAAAAAAAGCAAAGCTGCAAAAAACAGCTGAGAGGCTGCTCAGCTGAGACTGTTTTGGGCAGTCCCTTTAAACTGGACTGCTCAAAAGAGCCTGCAAAGCAGCTGATCCTGCAGGGAGAGTTCTCTCTGCAAGCTACACTGGGTCTCTGCTGGGCAGCCCAGTTTAAACAAGACTGCCCAACAGAGCACACAGAGCTGCTGAACCTACAGGGAGAACTCTCCCTGTAGGCTCAGCTGGGGCTCTCTTCGGCAGTTCATTTGAACAGCCCAAATGGAAACAGAAATCCCAAACATCCCTCAACTGTTTTGTAGGCTGTCTTCTGCAGTCCCTTTAAACACCCACTGTGGGGATCCCTGTGTTAAAACATTCTTGAAACTTTCTCAAATTACTCTGTTACTACCAATGATCACATGTTTCCATCTAGATTAAGCTGTGCCTATCACACTGATGCACTTCAAAGGAATGTAACGATATTTATTCCAGCTACATCCAGTACTGGGAGCCTTGGCCAAAGAACAACTCCTACAGTAGGAAGCAAGAAGAAGCTGCAGCCTGGCAAGAAGTTTACTTATGAAGCTCCAGACAATGCCTCATAGGCAGGGCTATTGTGGGGCAGGAATGCACAGGAACGGAGTTTCCGGCTGGCTCCTGAGTTGGCCACACCTACAACCAAAACCTCTGGCATGCATGGTTACAGAGCATGCTGCCTTCCCCACGTTACACACAAGAGGGAAGGCGGCATGCCATCTTTCCCTCTGGGGAGCCCCTGGGGATTTCCTTGTCAATTTTACTCCCCACCAGTCAGCTGAGAGTAAAATTGACAAGGAAAAGCTTCTCTCTGCCTTCCCTTCTCTAGCTGACATGTCGCAGCTGGAAAAGGGCAAACAGGGAACCCAGGCACCTTGACAATGCCTTTCTTTCCCTCCCCATGCCTGCCCTGTGCTTTCCCAGCCCCCCATATGCTAATGTGCTGCATTGTCAGGGGTGTGGCCTAATATGCTAGTGAGTTTCTGCTGTTGGGTGTGGCCTATTATTCTAATGAGTTCCTACTAGGCTTTTTCTACAAAAAAAGCCCTGCTCATAGGGAAAGCATTTGCTCATCCACTCAGTTTGACTGTTGAATCCTCTTGCTCTGCACTCCTTTATGTTTCCGCTCAGTTTCAGTTCTGCTAGTTAGAACATTATTCTGCTTTGGCTCCCATCTGCGTTTCTTTCTGCTTCACATTCTGCCATGTCCTACCTGCCCACCCATCTGGTACTCATTGTCATGATTATTATCTCTCTACAATATTGTTAGCATTATGGATGATTCAAGAGCCATGTAGAAACACTTCAAGAGCAAGGAACTGTGTCAGTTTCCCAGGGTTATTAAATCATTCTTCAAGCTTCACATAAATGTTTCTTTTTAAAATTATTATCCCTTTGGTTCACCTTTTTATGCATCCAAAGAAAGAATATTCTCCATGCTTGTATGAGTTCCATGTATTTTCAGTATTTTCTTCATTTTTGCATGTCTTTATCCTTATGCAAATTATTTCCAATTGTGCAGAAAGAGATCTAGGACATGTATGCAAAGGAACAGAGCTACTCTGCTATGCTCTGCCTATCTGATATACAGCCAAGATACTGACTGAGTAGTATTTAGAGTTGTGTTTACATCCTTCTCCTGGTGCCTCTGTTCTCACCAGTTTTCCCAGTGCTGCTGAGTCACTAAGCCCAGATCACCTACCAGCAGCAGTATCTTCTCTAGAGACAACAATAGTGACTGGAAAGTCTCTTTCAGGACTGGTTTACTGCTTCTTGGGTTACATATCGCCTGTCTAATAGGTAAGCTCTTGTGATTCTCATGTACAGAGGCTATTGCTGTTTCTCACAGTCTGTGTGGTTAGGGCTAGCAGAGAGGATCTAGTATGTGCAGTACAGACTGCAGCAGACATGGAAGCCTTACATCTTGACACTGGCATGTGCCAGGACATGTAAGCCTTTGTAGAGGTCTTTGCAGAGGCCTGGTATAACTAGGTATGACTGAGAACCTAACTCATTCTGGTAAATTTCCTGCTTCCAACAAGTCCTACATTCATGCAGAAATAGTGAGCCCACAAATGTGAGGTCAACTATTCAGCCGCATTCTTGTTGGTAAGTTCACCCATGTTGTGTTTCCCTTGTAGAATCCTTCCACAGTGGCTATTATTTTTATTAATAAATGAAATACTCTCCTTTTAAGGCAGGCTTTCTGTAGCACTGTTTTGGAAATAAAAGCATACTGTTTTATGTTTTAATTCTTCATTATTTGCTACTTGTATGCTGGGGTGGGGACTACAAATTAGCTAGAGCTGAGTTGTGGGAAACAAAGTATATAAAGCTTTTGATAAAATAAATAACTATTTAAAAATTAGGATTTTTCCCTTCTAAGTTTTGTTTCTATTATCAAACCATTTCCCTTCTCTCTTCCAGATTCGAGATCACACTAATCAACATAGCATATCAGTAGAAATCCCAAACCTTGTCTTTAATTATGATAAAATTGCTGGACGTTCAGCAAATAATACCATACATTCCCTGTCTGTGGTGCAGTGGTCCAATTCCAGCAAAAGTAGAATCTGCTTTGAAAATCTGCAACATTTACTCATTCAAAAATATGGCAAATATAAAAATCTTTGTTCAAAATCTAAAGCTGGATGTGATATGGAGATTCACCCAGAAGCAACATCAACGTAGTGTTAAGACAGAAAGAAGCTGCTGCATTGGACTGCCCTGTGTGTTGACATGAGTTGACCTTTTCCTAAGGTATATTTGATACACCTGTTGTTTCTTTCTCCATATTCCAAGAAGAAGACATTGAATCTTCTGCCATATTAGCAGCATTTTGACATGAAATGGAAATTCAGGGATCAAACGCTTTGCTTCTTCTTGCCAAGAAATAAATAAAGGGGGAAAATCCTCTGTCCAGGCCACTACAGATAATAATGACAACGACTTTTTTAAAAGGATAGTAGTCTTTTAAGGACTGAAGCTCTTGCTTCCTAGCAAGCATCATTTTTGGAACTTTTATTGAAGTTTGCTGAACCCTTGCTTGAAAGATTTGCTCTTTAAGTGGAGCTGAGAAAAAGAGATATATGAATACATGTGTGACCCAGGTTTCAGGGCTGGAAACATTTCTGGGGGGAAAACTCTAATTTTGAATTTGAAACATTCTAATAAGCAGCACTTATATGACTCGAATCTGAAGCCTATTATGTAAATGTATCAGTTTTGAGGCATTCATGGCAAATTTAAAGAAAAGTAATATAGAAATATTTTTTCTCTGACTATTAGTGCCATCCTAAGCAGAGTCACAAGCAATTCTAAAGTTTATTTAAGTCAATGGGTTTAAAAAGGCTTAACTCTGTTTACAATGCCATTGCACTTTTCCTAGTTATCAAAATGATTAATATTTGTTCATTCTGGGCAAAATTTCCCATGCACAGATATAATTTGTCTAGTCAAAAGAAATCCCATATGTTGATAATAGGCACACAGAAAGGGTAGTTAATGTCAAAACTTTTCTAAATATTGAGAATTCTGGGATTCTAATAAAATATTCCCTGTCATATTTTGATTCTTTAAGCCAACTGCGTCCAAATATTACCCAATGCAGTATAGGAACAACACACAACTGAATATAGCAAAATGTACATGGGACTGATAAAGATTCACTTGCCGTCTCACAGTACCTGTTTGCTACTATAAAACAAGCTAACCTTTAACCTAGCAGACCTGATATATTACAGTTAGTTGTTGTAATGGAATGGAACTATGGAGTGCATAGCATAGAAAAGCAGACCTGCTCCAACCGCTAAACAAAAGGCTTTTCTGTATGGGTTTTTTTCCATTGGCTCTGGCTCCATACTGCTTCAGTTTATCCCCTGATTTTTGCATGCTTTTTTGTGCCTTTAGTTTTTGCTTTGGGTTTGTTTTTGTTTTGTTTTTTTGTTATCCCCTCCCCCTTTGTTCTTTTAAAACTCCTTTTACCCCAATTGGAAACCAATTTTCAGTTGGCTTTTTTTGTCACAAATAATGTTTCTGATGGTTTTCTTTTTCCCTACCCACTCTCACCCACCTCCAGTTCACTTTCAGTGATTGGACTGTTCTCAGGATCAAACCACTCCCCCTCCTCCTCCTTGGGCTACCAAGTCCCCCCAGGGGGTGGGGATTTCCCCACTCAAAGGGCCTCCAATCTGCCGGTCCATATCCAGCGGGTGGGGGAATTCCACCCCCACAGTGGCCAGATCAGGTCAACGTGCCTGGCATGATGACGTCGCCTGGAAAGGACGTCATCACACCAGGTACATTGCCAGACGACGCTCTAGCAATCACTCTGAAAACTCTATGGTTGCGAGAGCATTGCCCTGTGACATGCCCAGTGTGAGGATGTAACTTCCAGGCAATGTCACTGCAGCATGCATGCATGTCCCGGAATGGGACCAACTGCCACCTGCTTATTTCGGTGAGTCACTTGGCAACCCTACCTCCTCCCTGACTTTGAAGATGAGTAGTTTCAGTTTTTATTTTTTAAAGGCCCTAAAATATCAATGTATCGGTGTAATGTTGTAATGGTAGTTTAAGCAGGTTCTCTGAATTCTTCGCTTTCCTGTTCTTTTTAAGTAAGTCTCTTTCATTTCCCTCCCAGAAATATGACTTTCCCTTTAAATATCCATGAGGGAATGAATTTTTTTTTTAGAATGAAAGCTGGGAATTCAAAACATCTGCTTAAGATTTCATTACAACACTACACTGATATTTTAAGGTCTTAAAGATAGGGGGTGCAGTGGTACCACCAATGATGCCACTAACAGCACCCTTCTTTGAAAATCCCCATTATTTAAGGTATATGAGGAAGGAAAAACAACAACAACGCCACAACTGTGGAAATGCTCAGGGAGGGCAAAAGTGCAGAAGAACCATGTCCAAACCAATTTCAGTGCTTTTGGATCAACTGCCAAAAAAAATCAGGAGTAAGTTGAAGCTGTGGGAAAAGGTCAGAGATTTTAACTAACTGATTTCTCTTCACTTGGTAGATCCGCGTGGGTAGCCATGTTGGTGTGAAGCAGTATTAGAAGAAGAAGAGACTGGATTTATACTCCGCCCTTCACTCAGGGTCTCAGAGCAGCTTACAAACTCCTTTCCCTTCCCCTCCCCACAACAGACACCCTGTGAGGTAGGTGGGGCTGAGAGAGCTCTGAGAGAAGTGCTCTTTCAAGAACAGCTCTGACAGAACTATGGCTTGCCCAAGGTCACCCAGCAGCTGCAAGTGGAGGAGTGGGGAATCAAACCTGGTTCTCCCAGATTAGAGTCTGCACACTCAACCCCACTACACCAAACTGGCCATCAAAGAACAAAGAACTTTGTTCACTTGGTGATTCTCAGCTAGATTTTCCTTTTTTACTTGTGTAATACCCAAAAGGTGATTACATGAACATTCTCTCTTGGATGTTTCACACATGGTGGTTCATCACTTAATGTTCCTGGAGACCTCGTTGACTATGGAGGCCCAGGTCACCAACACTGCCAGGTCTGCCTTTTTTCATCTGAGGCAGGTCAGGCAGTTGGCCCCATACCTCACCACCCCCCCCCCCCATGATCTGGCTGCAGTGATCCATGCAACAGTCACTTCCAGATTAGATTATTGTAATTCTCTCTATGTGGGGCTTCCCTTGACTCTGCTCTGGAAATTACAGATAGTGCAGAACACAGTGGCATGGGTGCTGATGCCATTGCCTGTGCAGGCACATATCCACCTGGTGCTGTGTGACCTGCACTAGTTACCCATTGAATTCCAGATTTGTTTCAAGGTATTCTTGCTTACCTTTAAAGCCCTATATGGCCAAGGGCCTGCCTATCTTTGAGACCGCCTCTCCCCATCTGAGCCCCATAGAACATTACATTCTACCATTCAATACCTCCTGGTAATCCCTGAACCAAGGGATGTCCAACTTGCCTCAACTAGGGCGAGGGCTTTTTCCACCCTGCATGGTGGAATGAGATACCATATGAGATCAGGACCCCGCTGACCCTATTACATTTCCACAGGGCCTGCAAAATGGATTTCTTCCACCAGGCCTTTAGTTGATGCAGTGGGCATCCATTTGATTAGGCCTCCCCCACCCCCAGTGATGGCAGATCTTGGAAGCCAGACTGGGACCACACTATCTGCTGCTGAGGCACGATGTTGTTCTAATGTTTTAATGAAATTAAATGATGTTTAATGATGTTTTAATGGAATAAGAATGATGATTTTATAGATTTTAAATTGATTATTGTAACATGTTTTTAACGTAAATCTGCATTAATTGCAGACACATATATGTTGTTATGTTCCCTGAGCCTACAATGTGGAGAGGGCAAACTATAAGTCTAATGAAATAAAATAAACAAACAAACAAATAAATGTAGTGATCTCCAAGTGATACCTAAATATAAACCCACCCTATTTCATTGGAACCTCTTATTTATGCTAGTGCAGTTGTGCTCACCCACTGTCAGAATACTTTTACCCCTTGAACAATATCAGCATACCCCATCCGGCTGACCCAGGTTGCAGCCTGAGACTGGACACTGAAAAAAGTAATTGATACAGCACTCCCGAAAGATGTCATCATATTTAATCCTTTGGCTGAGAGAGAAATAAATACATTGCAAACTTAGTTCTAGCTTGCCTAGCTATGGTGCCCACTATTGAAAACACATCTGGGACATTCCACCAATTAGGCTGAGTGAAGATGAAGACAAATGGATCAAGGTCTGCTCATTTGTGATCAATGGAAGGTAGTTTTGGGAAAGGACATGGTTATTGTGTCAGGCAAACAAGTCACAACACAGCTTTTCTTGCTGAGACTCAAGGCTAATTACAGTTACAGAACCTATTAAAATAGAAGGCGTGGTCCATCATACTTCCCTCAGAAGCCACTTTTTATGTTCTTTTCCCTCTTATATTTTGTTGCTACCTAAATTAAACTTAGCTTCAGACTAAAGAGCTCCACCTTCTATGATTTCTCTTTTCCACTTCCATCCACTTTCATTCTACTCATATTGCCAATTGTGTACTATCATTATGGTTTCTTTCTTATCTCTATCTTCATTTTTTTCTCCTCCCAGTTTTCTTCTGCTTCCCTTTCACCATTCACATATGTGTGTATAGACGTGTGTGTCTGTGATATACTCTCCTTTCTCTGCCCCCTCTTCTGTGTGTGAGCTGACAAAGCACTTTTCCAGCCATAAGTTTCATGCATTATATAGTTAAAGAAGTCCATCAGTACATACATGTACAGGAAGCATAAGAAGCAATTGTTAAAACACTGATGATGGAACTCACATGTTGAGGCAAGCTTGTTTTAACATTCCACTGCTGCACCTTTCTCTGGTTGAATTCCAAAGAGTATCATTTATGCTTGAATTCCAACCATTATTTATAGAAATTTTGCATGGAATGAAAAAAATAGAATGTCACTTTCTATGTTTTGGCTGTTTGTCTTTTCAGCCTGTTTAAGACTATTACAGTAATACCAGAATACCAGTATTTCCCTGGGATTGGCTCCCAAGAAATAGGCTGGGGCAAACTTATATAAAACAGGCATATAGCATTTACACAAAATGTTATGTTTGTCCAACTTTACACAAATTCATGTTCAACTGGCAATAAAAACAGTATTGCCAAATAAATCTTATCCAAGTCTTTGGATTTCTATAATCTCTTGCAGCCAGACCTGGTTGCATCATAAAGGCTGCTGTAGCTGGACAAGTTAATGGTCTCTTTTCATTCTGATGGATAGAAGGTAATTCAATTTGTAATGTGTGCACATACTTGTAGATTTTTATGCAGGACAAGAGGAAAACATATTGTTGCGTGGACTTGGTAATGATTTTGCATTGTGGTTTAAGAGTTAAAGGCAGACACAGTTGGGTGCTCAAAGAGGGTTTAAAGTTTTAGCATTTAAATCCAAGCACATGAAATACTGTGTTTATAGAGATTGTGCTTAGGGGCAAAACTGAATGTCTTGGTAGTTAGGTTTATGTTTTTCATGAGTTTCTTTTGCCTTAGGGAACCAATTATGTGACCAAAGTAAAACATGATTTGAACTTAATGTGGAATTCCCACTATCTGGCAGCCAAACTGCTTTGGGAAGGGCACAGCACAGATTGTTTTGCCTTTTCAATATTGTCCTATTGAAAAAGTCCTTGCCCCCTGAACCGGCAAGAAAGAGACAGACACCAAAGCTTTTTGGGTTTGAACAAAGGCCACTTTATTAATTAAGTTTTTGCATTCTTCATTATGGCGAGGGGTTGGGTATTGCATACCAGATAGGTGTCCATATTCCTGACCTCCTTCTTATCCTATTGGGCGATGTACCTGCCCTGATCTCGAGCCTTTTTACCAAGACACTTGACCAGCAGCTCGGCAATTGTAGCTGCTACACACGGTCCACCACCCCGAGGCCCCAAAGCCTGCTGGGATAGCCGAACCAGGTTGTTTTCAAACAGGACCTCCTTTCCTGTTCCCGAGCTGCCAGGCTCGAGAGCTGTTCCTGGATGCCTGCTTAATTATCATAACAATGCTTAGGTGCTCACCGTTTTTACTTTCTGGTCGCTCTACCCCGCCCCAGCAAAGGCCACGCCTCTGCTTAGGCCTTCGCCCCCACTAAGCGATCCAGTGCCAAGAGCACCCCTCGCCTCAAGTCAGATAGGAAAATATCATTGCCCTTGTCCGAAAGGTGCACCCCATCAACCCTATACAGATCCGGTAGGTCTACATGTATTCCAGGGTGTGGTAGGAAGAAGCCCAAATCACCTTCCATGGCTAAACACAGCTGCCTGTTAGCCTTTCTTCATGCCCTATCCAAGCTTCTTGGGTCCCCCAGATCCTGCCACAGCTGCCTTGGTAGCATTGCCGACCAAACGATCAGCGGCCAGCAATCACTGTCATGTCAGTCTTCACTTGCATGATAAGCGTCGTTTCCACCCAGGTGGACCACCAACACACCACTCCCCAAACAAAAGTGGTAGCAGTGCAGGCCAGTGCATGCCTCTCCGGCCCAGCCACTTGACCTCTGCACGCTCACTGCATCCCAACTGGGACCCCATTGGCGTTCACCTGGCCTGATGGGCAGCCCAGAAAACCATGCTGTGTCCACACACAAGCACTTGGCTCCTGCTTTGTGAGCCAAACGGAACTGGACCCAATGCCAGTCTCCATTCCCTGCTGTTTGCCATCACTGGAACAAACAGCCCATTCACCCTTGCACCACCTGAATCACAAAGAACATGTTAGAGCTGAGTGGCCGTGCGCCCGCCCCCAAAGATGTAGCACAGAGCCAGCAACACTATGTGGAAGTAGGCATGCCAAACCCACCAACATGCAAGGCCAGGAGGCCAGACCAGAGCCCACCCCCACAGACGTAGTGCCAACCCATCAAATCGAGCACAGGAGAACATATGATTTATAATGTGCAGACCTCCATCGACCCAACTTCTGAATATCTTGCGGTTGATACCCCAAGGCCGCAGCTGTAGATGCCGCACCAATTCTGAATGAGTGAGTACCAAAACAGTAGTCTCCCAGACCAAGCGCATTTAACGTCCTCTTGGTCACCGTCCAAAATTGATATTTGGTCAATGGAGACCCATCCTTATGCATGAAGAGAAAACCATGTGTTTCCCCTCGCAGTACCAAATAAGATCGAACTGCTGCCAGCGGGCACAGGTCCATATCCACGCACTTGCCCAGGGACACCCACGTTCCCCGCCATCCTTGGTCCGTCTTTGACCGTCTCACTGTGATATGCAGCATCTCTTCTTCCACCTGAATGTCCCGAAAGTATAAAGCCCTCTCAGACTCATCGTTACACGAGCGGGCCACCAACTCACTAATCCTAAGGGCCCTGAAGAAAGCTACCAAGGTGGCAGCATGAAACAAAACTTCCTCAAAGGCATCCGTGCACAAGGACGCCCACTGAAGCTTCAAACCCTTTAAAATGGTTGGGGTAAATGGTGCCCTGTTATCAGTTGGTGTGCCATCCTCCCTGCCCCACCCCTCTAGCATCTTCTTAATCCTAACATCATTGGAGTTATCCTCGAACTTTGCTTGCGAAAGCAAAGGCCGAGAGTTTCCCATGAATGGAATGTACCGACAGCCCCTTACCTTTCAGGTACACACAAAACTGCCAGAAGTCGGACACAGGGATAGGCCAGCGGTGCTGGAGAGCCACCTGGCTCCTAAATGCCACAAATTCCTGTCCTGCCCTCATATAGGAATGACGAGTGCTAGGGGCCAGGGCTAAACCCATTGCCTTATCCACTTCGGCCCTCCAATTTCCCATAGGCACTTGGGCATCTTTACTGGGAGCAGATCCGCGTCCGGGGCCAACTGGCAGAATTTCTCCATCTGTTTCTGAGATAGAGCATCCGTGATTCCATTACTAACCCCCAGTATGTGCCTAGCCTTGAACAAAATATTAAATTGGAGGCATTGCAAGGTAAATGCCCGCACAAGGGCCATCACCCAAGGCGATCTCGATGTTAGGGAGTTGATGACTTGAACGGCAGCCATATTATTGCACCAAAAAAGTACTGTGTGGTTAGCTAGTGCCTCAGCCCAGGTATGGACTGCCACTACAATGGGGAAGAATTCCAGAAAGGTCATATCCCGCGTCCAACCCTCCGAGATCCACCTAGCTGGCCAGTCCTCCGTGCACCACTGCTTCCTGAAGTAGACGCCGAAGCCCAAAGAGCCCACCACATTGGAGGTGACCTGTAGCTCTGCTTCCAACCACGGGTCATCCCTCCAGAAGGAAATCCCGCTGTACGAGGCCAAAAATTTACTCCAGACCGCCAGGTCCTCCTGCATTCCCTGGGTAATGCATGTACAGTGATTGGGAAGCCTCAAGCCCACCGTCGTATCGGACAGGCAGCACAGAAAAGCATGCCCTGGCGCCACGACCCAGCATGCAAAATTGAGGTGCCCAATCAGCTGTTGCAATTCCCGAAGCGTAACCTTGTACTTCCCTTCCAGCCCTTTCAGTAAACCCAGCAAATTCACCACCTTATCCCGAGGTAGCCAAGAAACCTGCTGCACCGTGTCTAACTCAATGCCCAAGAAATTCAACACCACACTAGGCCCTTCAGTCTTTTCCCCCGCCAGAGGCACCCCCAGCTCCTTGGTCAAACCCTCAAAGCTATACAGCAGATGATGACATGCCCCTGACCCTGCTCGCCCTGCAAACAAAAAGTCATCCAAATAATGGGTGGTGGAGTGGAGGCCCATGCGCGCCCGCAGTGCCCATTCCAGGAAGGTGCTAAACCACTCGAATGTGGCACAGGACACTAAGCAACCCATAGGGAGATCCCTATGCATATAGTATTGCCCCTCGAAAGAAAATCCCAGGAGAACAAAGTCATCTGGACTTGATGTCACACTTGGCCATCTCCACCCCTTTTCCGCATCTCTTGACCATGCAGACTGCCTCATCGAAAGATGTATACCTAACCGAGCACAGCCCCTCTGGTATCCCGTCATTCACTGAGCTACCCCTTGGATAGGATAGATGGTGAATAAGGCAATACTCCCCAGTGCCTTCTTTGGAACCACACCCAACGATGATACCCGCAGGTTCGGCACTGGGGGCGAGGGAAAGGGGCCCAGCACTCTGCCTTTCGCACATTCCTTACTAATTTTTGTACTAACTACATGCTCCAGGCCATGAACTGATGGCAAATTGGGAGCAAAGAATGCCTGTCTGTCACCCATGAATGGAATCCTAAAACCTTCACTAAAACCGTTCAACAGATATTGCCCATCCCCCTGTTTGGGGTATAGGTGCAGCCATTGTTCTAAAACCAGAACTTTAATTGGACTGGGTTCCTTTGTCAGGTACAGCCTGTCCACCTCCGCTGCCCTGTTTCCTGCCCCCCCGTCCCCTTACCTTCGAGCAAGCCGGAAAGGAATGGGGGCCAGCACATACTGGACACTCATGCCTGAAATTGCATGTCTTCCGATTGCACAACCCTTGGCCGGAGAATTCCCAACACAGTGAGCGTTTTTGAACATGCTGCCCGGCCTGTGGCCGGGAAGTCATTGAGTTGCTATGTCCGGCTGCATAGCCATATGATGCCCGCTTTGCCACGTGACCACTGTCCGTATGGTCACCCATAACCGGCCTTGCTGAAGACATAATCTGCATCCAGAGATGCAGGTGAATCTCATCCCAACAGATGGAGGGATACATTGCCGCCTTCATGCGAAAGCGCCGGTCATATTCCAACTAAGCAGACCCTGTAAAATCGGAATAAGCCTTATAGACTATATCCATATACTGTAGCAGCAGCAGTGCCCGCTCAGGGTGTGCCCTAATGATAACCCCGGCATAAATAAAAAAACTGGGGTACCAATTCACATATATCCTATCTACTGTCCTTCGTCTTATTCTCTCCTTCTCCCTGTCATCCAAATCCTCTTTGTTCCTCTTCTCCAACTCCCGATACAGTAGCGAGAAGACATCCACAAATTCCCCCCTAAGAATCTTTTCATGCGTTGCCATGGTGAGGTGGTAGCCCAAGGGCATAGCCCTGTCCCCCTCAGGCAACTCCTTAGCGAGGGCCATTGCATACGTTTTGGCCCCCACAACCACTTCGCCCTATTGGGCTGTGGCCCCTTCCTGCCATGGTGTTGGTGCGGCTGCGAGCGGCGGTGGCCTGCCAGTAACCTTGACGGTGACCAACCTGTCCCTGCTCTGTTGCCCCTGTGCAGGCGTGGCCCGGCCCTCCGCATTATCTGAGGACACCTCCGTGCCCCAAGGCCACTGAATGCCCGTGGCATGTGATGCTGCCTGTGTGGGTGCTTGTGAGGATGTCTGTGTGGCTGCTAACATACCTGCTGGAATCGACAGACCCCCAGCCTGTGGCTCCTGTGGCACTGGCGCAGCCTGCTCCTCCGGGATCTGCTCACCCTGGATCCCAATGTTTCCTGCAGCCGCCGCACCATTCCCTACTTGGGCAGGCATGGCTGTACAACTTGCTGACCATCCCATCGCCATTGCCATCCCACTGTCTATTGCTGAAAGCCTCGCCAGCACCTGGGATTGAGAAACGACATTGGGTAGAATGGGAACTATTGCGCTCTCCAGCGGAGGCACAGGAAGGCCCCCAAGGTGCTGTTCAATAGCAGACAACCTCTCCAAAATAGTCCTGGTGACCCTATCGTCGAGGCCATAGTATGCTGGCACCACATTAGTGACATCTCCTTGCATGGGGGCCACCATGATATTGGGAGCAGTGGGAACACCTAAGCCAGGTGGGACCAATTGCCCAGGTGGCATAAAAGCCATGGGGGCATGATACATATATGCAGGCATGCCCACCATGATGCCTGCCTGCCCCTGCAACATTGTTAGGGCCAGAGCAGAGAGCAAACTGCCCCCCTCCGGTGCTGGCACAGGTCCTACCATATAAGTAGGAGCCGGCAACTCGCCCCCATTAGGAGTAGGAACCTCAGGATTAACCGGCGGCCTGGCAGGCTCTGAACAGGACTGTGGTTTTGCTGGCTTGTGCCGGTTTTGCCGGCTTGTCCCCCAGGCTTCTTAGGCGGAGGCAGATTCCCTCCCCAGCTGACTGGCTAGGACACTTGGGACCCCCCCTTTCCTCTTTTGGGAGCCCATGGCATGCTGGATTGCTGTATCACAGCACAGCGAGTGGGGTCAAGTACCCAGATCTCCCACGACATTGCCCCTGTGCGGCCTGCCCCCTGGACCCAAGGCCTGCCCCCCTAACAGCTCCCCAAAGCCTGACCTAGGTGGCCCTCCTGTCACCCCCCTGGTCCCAAAGCAACCCGCCGAGTGGCTCACCCTCTTAGCTGAGAGTTCCCCCCTGACTCCCCTCCCCCGGAACCAACAGGCACTCGGTGGGATGAGGGGCTCGCCCCCTCCCCTTCCCCGGGCCCACAAACCACGCGGCCAAGGCCTTACAGTTGTGAAAATCTCTTGCCACTGGGCCCCTGCTGCTGATGCCACTGCCTCCGCTGCCACTGCCTCTGCTGCCACCGTCCAACAGGCAGCAGCTATGTGGGCTGCACCAGGCCCCCTGACAAAAAGGGGGTGGCCTCCTGCCTACCCAGCTTGCCCCCCCAGATGCAAGCTCACCCTGCCTCCCCTTCACCCATGACCAAAAACCCCCCTGCCGAGGCGCTGGGCTGTGAAAATTACCTGCTGGCCCTCAAGCCCCTACTGCTGCTGCCTCCACTGTTCTGCCCTGATGTTTCTCATCCGTGGGGATCCCAGCCGCCGACCCATATGCCGCTTCTGCTCCTCCCTCTCTGGGTCCTGACAGGGCCCCTCCTCCCTCCCCCATTTCTCCTTAAAGCGTGCGGCTTTCCCCCGCCTCCCCTCCCCCGAATCCCCGCTAACTACGTGGCCAAGAGTTCTCGGCCGCACGTCCACCACCACTGTCCGTCTGGCCACTGCCGTGTTGCTGCTGCCGCCACTCACTCGGTTCCTGCAGCCCTCACTCTACCCCCCCAGGCTGCCTGGGCTGCCCTGGGCCTGGGCCTCAGCAGCAGCAGGCAAGGGGACCTCCTCCCTCCCCCATCCCCCTTAAAGCGTGCGGCTTCCCTCCCCCTGCCTCTCCTCCCCCTAACCCCTACTAACTACGCGGCTGAGCGCTCCCAGCCACACATCCACCACCGCCGGCCGTCCAGCTGCTGCCACATTGCCACCACTTAATCCGCCGCTCTGCTTGCCTCCTGCTTTTCCAGTTCTCCCCCCCATGTGCTGCCTGGGTCGGCCTGGGCCTCAGCAGCAGCGTGGTGAGACACGTGCTCTCCCAAGCACACTGATGAAGAGGCCTGAGCTCCGCCCCCTCCTCTCCCTCCTTGCCTTCAGGAGGCAAAGCGGCCCCCCTCACCATTGCTGCAATTGGTGAGGGTCAGGGCTTGCCATGTCAAACCAAACAGAAATAAACAAATACCAGTACAATAGCTGACACTTTACACACTCCATTCTCACTTTGATTCCAAAAAGTTACTAAAGCATAATTTCTTCCAAGCTTGTGTTGTTTTGTTTTCCTTTGTGTTATGATTAGGGAGCACTTGCATTACAAATGAATATATCTGGCTTCCCTCCAAGGATCCCAGGAAATTAATATTTTGGTGTGATGCTGGGAGCCTCCTTTTTTTTAAAAAAACCTGAATAATTAAGGGAGTCTCACAAAGTTATGCATGTAAATCCATGAGCAAGAACATTAAAGTATTGCTAAGTAAATCATACAAATTCATTCCCTGATCTTGAGAACAGCACAAGGCATCCATTGTACCATGGTTAGGACTGTTTGGGCCTTATGTGACCCATTTATCTTGAAGAGGAACTACAGAAGCTGTTTAAACTGGCAATGCCTCTCTATACACCTCCCATTTCCCTATCTAGGGCAGGAATTACCAGCCCCCAGGCCCAATTTCTTGCTTCTGAAAAACTGAGAAGTAGGAGGAAAAAATGGCCTCTGCATGGTCAACTGAACACTCTTCAACCCCTAAACAGATCTCATTACAGTCATCTAATCTTGATGTTATCAGGGTAATATTTTTGTTGTCAAGGAAAGACTAGAAGAGAAAAGATTGGATTTATACCCCGCCCTTCACTTGGAGTCTCAGAGTGGCTTACAAACTCCTTTCCCTTCCCCTCCCCACAACAGACACCCTGTGAGGTAGGTGGGGCTGAGAGAGCTGGTTCACCCACCAAAGCTAATGGAAGGCTCCTGGCCTCTGCTGCCACCTGGTTTTCCAAGAGGAACCCTGGCTCCAGCAACACCACAAAGATACAAACCTGCTGTATTAGAAGGAGTGCCACCCCATCCAGAACAATTCCAATTAACTAGCAGCTGTCTCTGCTCAAAATGAATTCACCTTTGAAGCAGGTCTAAAATTTCAGGGCTTTCATTAATACAGAACACAAACAGTGACCATTTTTCAGCCTGATTTTTTGGACTGAAAAACATTTTATGTATAGAAAATGTTGCCAAAGGTATCTTGTGAATTAGCAAGGCTCATGAAACTACAAAGATCCATGCCAGCTGGAATGACAAAACACAGGTTAGACTTGCAAGACAACCAGCTCCTAACCTTTTATGAATGTCTTGATTAACATATATTTGCCTATACTGATGCTTATCACCATTAGAAAAAGCTTTACTTGCTGTTTTATGCTATCAATGAGCTGTTATCCTATAAAAACGTATATTTGTTCTTATAGCCAATTGACAATTCTGTTTGCCACCCCAGCCAGAATAACGAGACAGACAACAGTTGGAATTAAACAAGGGCCATTTTATTAACTATTTAACAGAACTTTGCAGCAACGGGCAAAATTAAGCAAGCACAGGAACAGGCAAGGCAGGCGTCACTCCCTGACACAACCTCCTTGCCCTTGATATGGGCGGGTCACCTAGCTCCAGTCTTGAGCCAGCCAACTTCTGGCTCGTAACCAGCAGCCCAGCATACTGGTTGCCCCACAGGAGTGCCTACCCCTGAGACCACATGGACCCTCAGGAAGGAGCCTAGCTGGAGAGGTTCCCAGAGGTGATCACCATTCTCCACCCTGAACCACGTAGCCCTGGGGCAGTATCCTGATGACCTCCTGTTCCCAAATGGGATATGCCGTAAGGTGCTCACCAGTTCCTTTTCTTGTTTGCACAAACCTGCCACAGCCAAGGCCAAGCCTCTGCTTTGGCCTTTGCTACCCCATTCAGCAACCAAATGCCAACCAGATCCCGTGCTGCAAGTCCTCTAAAAATATCCCATTGCCCTTGTCAGAAAGGTGCACCCCATTGGGCCTATAAAGTCTGAAAACTCAAACCTTATATTGGGGTGCGGCAAAAATAAACCCAACTTGGACTCCATGGTCTTCCTCATCTGGTTGTTGTCCTTACGCTTGGCACGGTCAATACACCTGGGGTCCTCAACATGCCACCACACCTGGCGGGGGAGCATGGCTGACCACACGATCTGCATACCAGGCCACCTTGTTCTTATCCTCACAAGGTCGGCCCTGGCCTGCAACACAAGGGTCACATCCTTCATCAGCCCCAAATCATTGCCCCCCAGGTGTATGACCAGGACATGAGGGGGAGGCCCCCGTCTCTCTTTGAATAACAAGGGAAGGAGCGCAGGCCACCTCATGCCCCTCCTTCCCAACCACTCGACTGTTGCCACCTTGCTAAGGCCGAGCTGAGAGCCAACAGGTGTCCTCCGTGCCCGATGAGCAGAAAACCATGCTGTGGCCGCAGATTGTGACCATTCGTCTCATCTTGCAGCCTGCAGCACCTGTAAAAGGAACTTTGTTAACAACAGGGAAACTAATTGAAACAGTATCAACAGGATTGCACCTTGCAGGACCTAACATAACCTTTATAGCAGTGGGATTTCCAGTGCCCAATCCTCCAAATTTCACTGCCCTGATACCCCATGGCCGAAGCCATCGATGCAGCCCCAATCCTAAAGGAGTGCATACTGAAGTGGAACCCACTGAGTCCCAGCTGGCCCAATGCCCTCTGCATCACAGTCCAGAACTGAAACTTAGTAAGGGGGGTGCCATCCCTATGTTGGAATAATAACCTGGGCCATCTCCCCTAAGTGCCAAATATCAGCCCAGAGCTGCCACTGGGCACAACCCGGCCTCGGAGCAATGGTCCAACTCAATGACTGAACCCTTCCCACGTTGGTCTGTTTTTGTCCTACGCAGCCTGATCCTAATTCTGGGATTCAACATAGAGATGTCCCGTCACTCCAGAGCTCTACCCGAGGCATCATAGCGAGAGAAGGGCACCAGCTTACTGATCCTAAGTGCCCCCAAAAAGGCGATCAATGATGCCACATGAAACAGCGCGGCCTCTTAGCCATCGCTGCAATACGTGATCCACTGCGTCTTGAGCCCCCGCAGCACCCCCGGGGTCAGGGGCTCCCTGTCATCAGCTACCCTGCCACTCTATCGGGACCAACCCTTGAGCATTTTCCGAATGCGGAAATCATTCGTCGTGTCCTCATGGCCAGAAGCCTTGCTGGAAAAGGCCAAAGAAGTCAACTTGCCTCTAATGGTGTGGGCTGAAAGACCCTCACTCCTCAGTGTCACGCAGAAATGCATTAAGTGGAACGCTGGAATGGGCCATACAGGCTTCAATCCAGCTTCCTCCTGGAAGGCCAGGAATTGCTTACCAGCCTTCATATAAGCTCTGAGGGTAGAAGGGGCGAGGGCTAGACTTATTGCCCTGTCGGCCTCAGCCCTCCAATCTCCCACACCTCTATGGGCATTCGTGCTGGATGCAGGTTGGCCTCTGGTGCCAGCAGATGGAATCTCTCCATCTGTTTGCGAGAGAGAGCATCAGCGACCCCATTGTTCACCCCCGGAACATGCTGGGCTTTGAACGATATGTTGCAATGAAAGCACTGCAGTGTGAAAGCCCAAACCAGTGCCATAACCCTGGGGGACCTTGACGTAAGGGAGTTAATGACATGCACGGTGGCCTGGTTGTTGCACCAGAAATGGACCGTCTGATGGGCAAGTTCCTCGGACCAAATCCACACTGCCACGACAATCGGAAAAAATTCCAGGAAGGTAAGGTCTTTGGCCCACCCTGCCTGAAACTAATCCACTGGCCAATCTCCCACACACCAGTGCCCCCGGAAGTATACTCCAAAACCTGAGGAACCTACTACATCTGATGAGATCTGCAGCTCCGTCTTAAGCAAGAGTTCCGCACGCCAAAGAGACACCCCATTGTATGACTCCAAAAATTGTCGCCAGACAAGAAGGTCATCTTGTATCCCCCTGGTGACCCTAGTCCTATGATGTGGAAGATGGAGGCCCCTCATAGACTCACATAGTCTCCTTACAAAGACCCTGCCAGGCGCAACGACCTTACATGCAAAATTTAAGTGACCTACCAGCTGCTGTAACTCTAAGAGTGTAATCTTGGATTGGTGCAGTGCAAAGTCGACACGTGCCTGCAATGCCGCCAATTTATCACGCAGCAATCAGCAGCACTGCCCGACCGTGTCAATCTCTATTCCCAGTTAGGTTAGTGCAGAAGTCAGGCCCTCCATTTTTTCCTGAGCGAGGGTAACATCCAATTCGCCAGCTAGGCCAATGAAACTGGACAGCAGAAATTGACACTGCCCAGTACTCCTGCACCCGACCAAAAGGAAATCATACAGGTAGTGAGCCATGCTGCTGAGACCTGTACTGTATCTCAAGGCCCATTCCAAAAATGAACTGAACCTCTCAAAAGCAGCACAGAACACCCCATGGGAAGGGTGTGGTCCATGTAGAACTTAACCTCAAAGGCAAATCTGAGCAGTTCAAAGTCCTCTGGGTGGACCGGAAGGAGGCAGAAGGCAGACTTGATGTCGCACTTAGCCAACTCCACCCCCATGCCACAGAGGCAGACCACCCGCATGGCCTGATCAAAGGAGGTGTACCTGACAGAACATAACTCATCTGGTATCGAATCATTCACTGACCCCCCACATGGGTAGGACAGGTGGTGAATGAGGCGAAATTCACCTGGTGTCTTTTTGGGTACAATTCCCAGGGGAGAAACTCTTAAATTACAAACAAGGGGACAGGAAAAAGGACCTAATACCCTGCCTTCCTTGCACTCCTTGGCTATCTTTTCCCTAATAATCTGCTCCATACCAATAACAGATTTTAAATTGGGAGCTAGGTAAGGAGTTCTCCTGCCCTGGAAAGGAATCCTAAACCCAAACTTGAACCCATCCCAGAGATAAGTGCGGTTGTGGCGGTTTGGGTAATAACGAAGCCACTGCTGCAACTCCTATAATTTAACTGGGCTGGGACCCTTTGTCAGAAGGGGGGGTTAACACTCCCCCACCCCTGAAATGCTTACTTCCCTTTCCACCCTCCGGCCCTTTGGCTTGGGGCAGTTGGCGAAGGCATGGGGCCCAGCGCACAAGGGGCATTCATGCCGAAAGGAGCAGGACTTACAGCCACATGTACCAAGGGAGGTAAACTCCCAGCAAAGTGGGCATCTCTGGACTGCCTGCCCTGCCTGTGGATGGGTACCTGCCTGCAAAAAGGCTCTCTTTACCGATTGGCCGCTGTGAGACCTCTCACCTCCAGTGTTCCTATTCGGGGACATGATTTGGAGCCACAAATTGGGGTGGATTTTATCCCACCACATAGAGGGGTTCATGGCTGCCCTCATCCAAAATTCCTCATTGTACAGTGACCAAGTCGGGTTCGGAAAGTCTGTAAAGGCTTTATAGATGATGTCCATATATTGGATCATCACTGAAGCCCTCCAAGGCTGATGCCGCACTATTACAGCAGTGTAAATAGGAAATCTGGGGTACCAATTCACCGAGGTCCTGTCAACAGCATGTCGTTTCAGATGCTCCTTTTCCCGCTCGTCAAGGTTATCCTTATCTTTCTTCTCCATCTCACGATAGAGAAGACTAAAAACATTTACATATTCACCCTTAAGGATTTTCTCCTTGGTGGCAATAGACAAATGATCACCCAAAGGCAAATCAGAGCAGCCACTAGGCAACGCCCCTGCAGGAACTGCATCATACAATGCACTCCCAGGACATGGATAGGTGATGCCAGGCTGGGTGTAACTCCATGCCGGCCAGGATACTTGGGTAAAAGAAGGAAAACCTAGTGGAGGATATTGTGGCCAACTAGGCTGCATCATATGCAAAGTGGCCGCACCCTGATAAGCAGGGCCCCATGGCCATTGGGATCCATCCCCACCAGTGGCAGCCTCCTTACCTCCTTGTCCAGGAGGCACCACATAAAGTGCCACTTGTTGATCCCCAGAGCCGTGCCCCAGCTGACCAGATGCCGATCCTCCACCAACCACCGAAGCAGCAGCATCTCGCTTGTTCTCAAGGAAAGCCAGTCACGCTAAAACCTGAGCTTGAAAAGACAGATTAGAATCTCTTTTTTGTTTAGCGCCCTTGGAAGACAAACCTTTCTCCTTCTCCAATGCATCAAGATGCTGCAAAATGGCAGCATTAACAGGATCCTCATCTTCATCATCCTCAGAGGAGAGCACTGGTGCCGGCCGTGCAGGAGGTTGTTTGGGAGCCGGCTGCTTACCTTTTCCCCTGGCCTTTCCTAGAAGCCATGGTAAATTATGTTATTCGACACCCAAACACAGAAGACTTAAAGAGTAAGTGTAGGCAGGAGGAACTATGGCCACTTCACCTAAAAGGACCCAAGGAATGCCAGACAGCCTCAATTAGCTAGCCCTAAAATGGCCACCGACAAGCTACCCAAAAAGCTAAAAATCACTGCCGACCGGAGTCCACCGCCCTCCAAAAGCCACTGCTGCGCCCGGAGTCCTCCACCGTCTGATAGCCGCCGCCGTCGCCAAGTTCGCCACCGGGAGGTAGGCTGGAACCACTCTCAGAGAGTGTGCTCCAGACTGCTGAGCACACGGAGCTAAAGACAAGGGCGGGAGCCACCTTTTATAGGCAAGCCCCGCCCCGCAGCTCCAAAATCGTGAAAGAGCGCGATTACCGTTGATGCACATGGGCAAGTAGCCCTCAACAAAATGGCCGACAGCAGATGCCCAAGCCTCAGCCTAAATGCCACACTCCTAAATACGGCTCCCGAACAAAAGACCTACTGAGAATGGCTGCCTAAGGGCCAAGTGGGATGCCTTCACAAAATGACCACAAACTAAAAGCCCAGCAATGTGCCTGGGCAATGGGCCAACACAGGGCTGACCGAAAAGGCCCACAAAGGCAGGGGAGGGGATGGAATGAGCTGTGGGTGGCTATGCCCTCCCTTCCTAGCTGAAGGCATGGTAAATACGAGGGGGTGGCAATGAGCTGTGGGTGGGTGAAAAAAAGGGGGGGATGAAAGGCCTCTATAACAGCCCACCCTGCCCCCAGACGAAGACCCCACAACCAGGCTCCTAACAGACTGCGGGCTGCTTATTGTGATCCACCGGCCTGCCACGAAAGCTCCAGGTCGCCCAGCCTCCGCACTCCAAAAAAGGGGGGTGGCCGCCCACAGGCGTGCCGCCGCCACCACAGAACTGGCTGCCACAGTACCTTAGTGTGCACACCGCTGTGAGCTAAAAACCACTGCCGACCGGAGTCCACCGCCCTCCAAAAGCCACTGCCGCCGCCCAGAGTCCTCCACCGTCTGATAGCCGCCACCACCGCCAAGTTCGCCACCGGGAGGTAGGCTGGAACCACTCTCAGAGAGTGTGCTCCAGACTGCTGAGCACGCGGAGCTAAAGACAAGAGCGGGAGCCCCCTTTTATAGGCAAGCCCCACCCCGCAGCTCCAAAATTGTGAAACAGCGCGATTACCGTTGCTGCCCTGCTCTTGGGCGTGGCGGCAAAGTGTCCCCCAGGTGCGACAGAGTGCGCTGGGAACCGAGTTAAAGTGTAGATGTAGTACATGATTCAGCTAAAATTTAGTTGTGACAAAGTTTCATTGAAACCAATGAAACAACATAGTAATGAAAAACCTGAGCCACATTACCTTGAAAAGGGCTTGCGCTGCAATCCTAAACATGTTTATTATGTGTGCATGGGATTGCACAACTGTTGTTAGCCATTGTGTTTAGACCATATTCTGTCAAGATAATGTATAATTGAAAGTAATTTGATGGAAACCAAACTTCACTGGTTTTGCATAATGTAGAAACAGTTTTCCATAATGAATACTGTGTGTGTAAAGTGCTGTCAAGTTGCAGCTGACTTTTGGCAACCCCAGGAAAGGGCTTTCAAGGCAAGTGAGACGCAATGTGAGCCTAAACCCTTGCCAAGCTTGCACTGGCGAGGGGGGGCTGATTTGCCTCCCTGAGGGAGGAGAAAGGCAGACTCTTTGCTGTGCTCTGCACAGCAACAGGGAGGGGGTGGAGCTACCCCTATAAGGCTTGGGCTCGTCCCCTCCCTGCTGTCAGTCCTCAGCGTTCTTGGTCGAGGACGAGCGCTGCTCCCACTGCTGGGTTCTGTGGCCTTCTCACAGTTGAAGCAGTGGGAACAGATTGGCCAAGCTTACTTCACCTACCTCACAGGGTGTCTGTTGTGGGGAGGGGAAGGGAAAGGAGTTTGTAAGCCGCTCTGAGACTCCAAGTGAAGGGCGGGGTATAAATCTAATCTCTTCTCTTCTTCTTCTTCTACTTCTTTGACATCCTGAGTTCGCTGGCTCTGCAGCTGTAGCTCAGCTGTGGCGGTGTTTGGTGGATTCAGCGGTGGTGGCAGTGTGTGCGGTGGCCTCGGCAGCAGAGCGTTTTGGGCTTGCCTGTGTTAGAGTGGGCAGCCCACTTCGCAGCCCCCCCCCAGGCTTGTCGTTGGGCCTGTGCTTTCCCACAACCCTTAGCCGTGTGTATCACGGTAGTGGCAGAGGGCCATGTGCTGGCCGTTTGGTGGCCATCTTTAGCAGCATTAGTCGCCGTTTAGAGACTGTGCCCTCTTTCCTTGTGGGTGACAGTGTGGTGAGGCTGCCTCCTCCCCTCCTACAGTGTTTGACTGTCTTGGTGCTTTGTTTTTGGGTGGACATAAAGAGAGGTCTAACCATAACGGGTGGCTTTTAGGTGGCCATTTCGCTCACTCGGTTGGGGCTTGCCAACAGCCATTTTGGGGATAGAGGACAGGTTCATTGGTGGCCATTTTGACTGTGTGATCTGCTAGTAGGCATTTCTGGTGGTTTAGGGTGCTGAATATTGTGCAATATCAGCAAACTCTTTGGTGAGGGATGGCTCCTAAGAAGAGAGCTGGGGCCTCAGGCAAGTATCCTGCCCCCAAGAGGGTGGGTTGGGGCAAAGATATGGTAACCTCACCACCTTCTAAGAAGCAGGGTCAGGTGCAGTGCTCCCTCTAAGCTGTGGAGTCCTGTGAGCAGAAATTCTACTTGGTGAGCCACTGGCGTTAAAGTTGTGAGCGAGCAATTTGGCTACTGCATAGATTAGTTTGTTCTGGAGCCATCCTTCCAGAGCTAAGACAAAAATGTGTGAACCGGAGACTAAAAAACTGTGAGCTAGCTCACACTGACTTGGCTTAGAGGGAACACTGGTCAGGTGGCTTGGCCTTCTGCTCCTGCAGCCCCCGCTTGCCCTGCTTTACCTCCTGGGCAAGATACCCGGTCAGCAGTAGGTGCAGGAAATGGGGTTCTGTCCCTTTCTCAACAGACAGCCCCTGGGCTGGCCCTAGGTAATGTTGGGGCGGGAACTGTTTCTAATTCTGAGCATGGTCCCCTCTTAGAACATCAGGGTCCTGCTCCTTCATCATCCTATAATCATAGTGCAGATAGTATGGTGAACAGGACTATTTTAGAGAGGTTAATGGCGATTGAGCGACAATTGTCGGCAGCATCCACATCTTTGGGTGAGAATAGTGCACAGCAGACAGTTTCACCGAACGAGGCTTTTCAGAGTCAAGTTTTGTCTCGTTTGGCTGCCATTGAATCCAGGTTTGACAGTTCGGCTGGCTGTTCTGAGACTCGTACTGGAGTGGTGCCTGTGGCAGTGATGTCTGAGTTCTAGGAAACACAGGTGGTGGTTGGTCGCCAGGTTGTGACCTATGCTGGTCCATCTTTGGGGTCAGGTAGGCCTGCCTCTACACAGACTCACACATCTGACTGGCCCTGGGATCCTATCAGTTCTTCCACTCCAATATCTGGGGCTACTTTTGTACTTGAAAGCTCCGGACGTCACTCTGCTACTACCATTTCCGTTACTGTGTCTGTGGGTGTGGGGACTGACCATATGGGACAGGGAGCAGCACCTTCTTCAGGTGGCACTCCGGCTCCACAGAAGGGTGATAGCCAGGTTGACAAATCCCCTGACCCAGTACCAGCCAATGTGCTGGAGGTTGGTGAATCCGCCATACCTTTGGGGGAACACCTTACATCGGCTACTAGGGAGAAAATACTGAAGGGGGAGTTTGTCGATGTCTTTACACTGCTTTACAGGGAGTTAGACAAAAAAGAAAAGGAAGAGTTAGATGACACTGCAAATGAGCATTTGAAACTCAGGACAGTCAACAAAATTTATTTAAACTGGTACCCTGGGTTTTTAATTTATGCTGGGGTTGTTGTTAGTGCACACCCTGAGAGAGCCCTGCCCTTATTACAGTATACGGATATTATTTTTAAGGGCTATTCAGACTTTGCAGGGTCGGCGTGGCTTGAATACGATAGGGCCTTCTGTATGAAGGCAGCTCAGTACCCATCATTGCACTGGGATCAGATTCATCCACATTTGTGGATGCAATACATGTTGCCGGCTAAATCATTCCTTGGGGAGCATTCAGATAGTGGACATGTAGTTAGGCGAGCCAATAATGCCGGTGTTGGCCCTTCATGGTTCCCTAGCTTGCAACAAGGTCAGAAGCGCCCTATTTGCTGAGAGTATGCCTCGCAAGGGCTTTGTAGCCAGCGTGCCTGTAATTTTTGCCATGAATGCCCACCTTGTGCCAGCCCCCATTCCTTTCTGGCCTGCTCTAAGCCCAAAGCAAAGTCGGCCGCAAAGGATGCTAGAGGCAACAAATTGCCTGGGGGAGGTGGAGGCACTACCTTACCTGACAAAAGCACCCAGTCCAATTAATGTACTGGTTCTGGAGCACTGGTTGTGCAGTTATCCTAAGTTAAATGATGGGCAATATTTACTGGACGGTTTTACGTTTGGTTTCCATATTCCATATTTGGGAGTTAGAAGTGCTTATTTCGCACCCAACTTGCCATCTGTTCGAGGCTTGAAACAGGTAGTAAGAACCAAAATTCAAAAGGAATGTGCTGAAGGTAGGGTAGTGGGCCCTTTCCTTTGCCTAACTTACGGGTTTCCCCATTGGGAGAGGTACCCAAGAAGGCACCTGGGGAGTATCGCCTCATTCATCATCTGTCCTACCCACAGGGTAGCTCTGAGAACAATGGGATACCTGGTGAATTGTGCTCGGTTAGGTACACACCCTTTGATGAAGCAGTGTGAGTGGTCCAGGCTTGCAGGCGGGAAGCCGATCTTGCAAAATGTGATATCTAGTCGGCTTTTCGCCTTCTTCCAGTTCACCCAGAGGATTTTGTTCTTCTGGGGTTTTCCTTTGATGGGCAGTACTACATGGACAGGGCTCTCCCTATGGGGTGCTCGGTGTTGTGCGCTGAATTTGGATGCTTCAGTTCCTTTTTGGAATTGGCCGTGTGTGCACACATGGGTTTCTGTACTACTGCTCATTATTTGGACAATTTTTTGTTCGCTGGACCGGCTGAATCTGGGATTTGTGCTTGGCTGCTGCATACTTTCGAGCACTTAACTGCTGAACTTGGGGTGCCCTTAGCTAGGGAGAAAACTGAAGGGCCCAATACTGTTTTATCTTTTTTGGGTATCAAATTGGATACTACCTGGCAAGTGTCTCATTTGCCTGCCAGCAAATTAGTTACCCTCCTTGAGATGGTGGAGGGGATGGTTAAAAAACCAAAAATGACCCTATTGGAATTACAACAGCTAATTGGGCACCTTAATTTTGTCTGTAAGATGGTGGCCCCTGGGCGCGCTTTCTTGCACTGGCTCTGTGATTCCACAATAGGGTTAAGGTGACTGCACCATAGGACATGTGTCACACATGAAATGAGAGATGAGTTGTCAGTTTGGTGTGAATTCTTGGCTTCCTACAATGGGGTTTCCTTTTGGAGGAATGATCTCCAATTGGAAGCGGAACTGCAGATCACATCTGATGCGGCTGGCTCTTCGGGCTTTGGTGTCTACTTTAGGGGACACTGGTGCGTGGAGGATTGGCCTCCTCAGTGGATTCAGGCTGACTGGATGCATGATTTAACATTTCTTGAGTTTGCTGTTTATATTTGGGCCCTTGCTAACCAGACGGTTCACTTCTGGTGTGATAACTTGGCTCAAGTAGTCAATGCATTGACATCCAAGTCACCCAGAGTGATGGTGCTGGTTAGGGCTTTTACCCTTCAGTGTCTGAGGTTTAATATTCTGTTTAAGGCCAGGCATGTGCTGGGGGTCAATAATGGGGTCGCTGACGCTCTGTCTCGAAAACAGATGGAAAGATTCCGTCAGTTGGCCCCAGACGCTGATCCCTGCCCAGTAAGGATGCCCAAGTTCCTGTGGGGAATTGGAGGGCTGAGGCTGAGAGGGCAATGGGATTAGCTCTTGCCCCCAGCACACGCAGGTCTTATAAGAGAGCAGGACAAGAGTCCGTGGCTTTTAGGCAGCGAGAGAGCCTGCAACAGCTCTGGCCTATTCCAGTGCCACATCTGATTCAGTTCTGCATCTCTTTAAAAGGCAAGGGCTTGTCTGTCTGTTCCATCCGGGGCAAACTGTCTGCCCTAGCCTTTGCTAGCAAGGCTCAGGGTTTTCGGAACAATACTATGGATTTTAGAATTCATAAGATGTTAGATGGTTGGGCCAGAGAGGATGGGAGGCCTCAGGACTCAGGACTTTTCCCCCTTCAGTCCTTAAAGGTTTGAAATCCCAGTGGGCCTCTCTCTGTGTAGATCAATACGAGGCCGCCTTGTTTCATGTGGCAGCATTGACTGCATTTTTTGGGGCCCTTAGGATAAGTGAGTTAGTGGCCAGATCCAAACAGGACAAGTTGGGGTATGCTCTGAGCATTAGGGATATTTCTATCTCTGGAAATAGCATGAATCTTAATATTAGGCAATCCAAAACAGATCAGTTAGGAAGGGTTTGTACACAAGGACGGTTCCCCTTTAACCAAGTTCCAATTCTGGACTATTACTGAGAGAGCAGTAGCTGCTTTGGTTCTTGGGGATTTTAAATTTGGAACACATTCTTTTAGGATAGGGGCTGCTTCTACTGCTGCCGCTTTAGGGTATCAAGAGGCAGACATTAAGAAATTGGGCAGATGGCAGTCGGGTCGTTATAGGTCTTATATACTGAAATCTAAAGTTTAACGGTTTCTTTTTATCAGGTGTTAGGTGCTGCATGGTTGGAGATGCCACCTGTTTGTTCTTGTGGTTAACTTGGTTTTTGTTTTTTAGGTACTGTTGGTTGACAAGGAAAGAGCCGAGTGCTTCTTTGTGGCCACAGCATGATTTTCTGGGCTGCTCACCGAGCCAGAACGATGCACATCGGGTCCCAGCTGGCTGCAGTGAGCGAGCCATGGTCGAGTGGCTTGGCTGAAGAGGCATGCACTGTTCGAGGAGCAGCGTGGCCCACCTCCGCAGGTGTTGGTAATACACCTGGGTGATTACGACCTGGGCTTGGTAAAAAAAAAAAGCTCTGGTTCTTCAGGCCAGGGCTGATCTGGCTGAGATTGCTGACCGGTGGCCTGGGGTGCAACTGGTTTTTTCAGCAATGTTATCGCGCCAGGTGTGGTGTAGCCAAGGGGACCTGAGGTGCTTGGATCGGGCCTGGAGGAATGCTAATAGGCAGTTTCGGAACACTGTGGAAGGTGTGTTGGGCATCTTCCTATTACACCCTGATATACGGGTTGACGTACCTGACCTGTATAGGAGGGATGGTGTTCATCTCACTGACAAGGGCAATGACATCTTTTTAGCTGACCTACAGTGAGGGGTCCTGATGGCACTGGATCGCTTGGTGGGGGCGAAGGCCTAAGTAGAGTCTTGGCCTTTACTGTGGCGAGAGAGTGCGATAGGTAAGTGGGAAATGGTGAGCACCTTGGCACTGTATCTATGATGGGAGGTCCTTCACGAATGGCTTTCGGGCCTTTGCGGCTCAAAGCCAGGAATTGGGATCTTCATTGGAACAATTTGGCCTATGCTGCCCTAGCGGGCTTTGCAGCTTCTGGGGTATTGGGGTCAGAGGTTCCTTTAATTGCCAAGCTGCTGGTCAAGAGTCAATTATGGCACGAGATCAGAGCATGTGCATCGCCCAAAAGGAAATGAAGGTGGCCTGGGGTCTGGCACTGTCATGTTCCTATGCTAGTCAGTACCCTCGCTGTTGGTTAATTAAATAGTTAATAAAGTGGCCCTTGTTAACCCCAACTTTGTGTCTTTCTTTTTATTCTGGGGGGGGCAATGTGAGCCCAAACCCTTGTCGAGCTCGTGCTGGCGAGGGGGGGGCTAATTTGCCTCCCTGAGGGAGGAGAAAGGCAGACTCTTTGCTGTGCTCTGCACAGCAACAGGGAGGGGGCGGAGCTACCCCTATAAGGCTTGGGCTCGCCCCCTCCCTGCTGTCAGTCCTCCCTCCCACCCCACTCCCTCCTCCCTCCCACCCTCCCACCCCATTTTAGTGCAGGAATAGCCGGTTGCCTATTTGGAGCCAGGTAGGAATTTTTCACCCCTTTTCGATTGGGTCATAGAGAGGGGGTGTTTTTGCCTACCTTGTCCTGGAGTGGTGGTTTGGGGAAATTGGCTGTGGTGGTTCATATGTTTAAATAGGATGGTCACTTTAGTTGGCGAGACAGCACGATAGGTAAGTGGGAAATGATGAGCACCTTGGCACTGTATCTATGATGGGAGGTCCTTCACGAATGGCTTTCGGGCCTTTGTGGCTCAAAGCCAGGAACTGGGATCTTCATGGGAACAATTTAGCCTATGCTGCCCTAGCGGGCTTTGCAGCTTCTGGGGTAGTGGGGTCAGAGGTTCCTTTAATTGCCAGCTGCTGGTCAAGAGTCAATTATGGCCCGAGATCAGAGCAGGTGCATCGCCCAAAAGAAAATGAAGGTGGCCAGGGGTCTGGCGCCTGTCATGTTCCTATTCTAGTCAGTACCCTCGCTGTTGGTTAATTCAATAGTTAATAAAGTGGCTCTTGTTAACCCCAACCTTGTGTCTGTCTTTTTATTCCGAGTGGGGAGGGCAAAGGTTGTTTGCCATTGCCTTCCTCTGCAAAGTCTTTCTCAGAGGTCTCACTTCCAAGTACCAACCCTGCTTAGCTTACGAGGTCTGACAAGATCGGGCTATGCCATACCACCTTTCCTTCCATAAGGGATATTACAGACCACAGATAATAAGCTACACTGTGCAGAATGCATATTCTAAAATAGATAGTGATGTTGTACATGGACATGGGCCTGAATTTACTAGGACTGAGATAGCAAGCATACTTTCAGCAAGAACCACAGTGTCCACTGACTAAATGTCAACTGTTCCTGAAATACTACAAGGCATCAATTAAATATTTGTGTTTTTTTTAATTCTAGAGAAAATATTGCCAAGAAAAAAATTAAACAATATTCAAAGGGAATTTAAACATTTACTTCTAAAATTGTTGCTTTACTCTAGAAAGTCTTTTGAGAAACTTCTCATTAATGGAAAACATTCTGCCCTTCCTGATGCATTATAACTAAGAAGAAGAAGAAGAAGAGATTGGATTTCCCAAGGGAGTCTCAGAGCCGCTTACAAACTCCTTTCCCTTCCCCTCCCCACAACAGATACCCTGTGAGGTAGGTGGGGCTGAGAGAGCTCTTTCCCAAGCTGTCCTTGAGGGAACAGCTGGTTGAGAGCTATGGCTTGCCCAAGGTCATCCAGCCAGGTGCAAGTGGAGGAGTGGGGAATCAAACCCGGTTCTCCCAGATTAGAGTCCGTGCACTTAACCACTACACCAAACTGGCTCTCAAACTAAAACAATAGGAAGACAGTTACTCCAGTAGATTATGAGAAGGCAGGACTGAGGGGGATTGGCTGCTTAGCCCCACCTTCCCCTGTGTCTGTGGCATTATGAGAATGATTGCTTGCAGTTGGCCATTGTCAGAATAGAAAGTTCCAACTGGGACAGAGGGAGACAAGTTGCTCAAATCTTCCCTTCCCCTCTCTCCCCTGTGCCTGAGGCTCAGAAAGAACCTCTGCTTGGGTCAAGGGACTGTAACTTGCCATATTTGACTTATAGGTCTGCTTCATGGCACAGTTATCTTTGTTTACTGAACTTTTATCATAAGCTGCATTTTAAAATAAATAAATAAAATAAGATTATGCTCTTCAGCTTGCCATTTTCTGGTTGTTCCCCCATTAAAGGTTGCTTTTCCGGCATCAACAAGGGCCAGTGCTTTCTCTGTTTTTGCTCCACTTTGTGGAACAGGCTCCCCAAGAAGGAGAGAAGCATGCTGTCCATGAAAACTTGGAGCTGCTCAAAGGTTCTTTAGTTCACCAGAGCTTTTAATGGAGCATTGGTTGGAGGCATTTTATTATACTTTAGTCAAATGAATTAGGCTTTATTAGGTTAGGGAATTTGGGGTTTCTTTGCTGTTAGATGTTTTAATTACATATTTCAAGACTCTTTGAGCCATGGGGAAAGGTGCAGTATAAATATTTTAATTAATAAATAAAAGCCCATGAGCTGCATATTGTAAAGAAGCATGCTCCTCTGTGTTTATTGGTCATGAGGCCAGTCAGAATTATACACAGCACCTGCTTCTCTTGCTCCAAGAAAAGTTCAGAGTGGCCTCTGCTAAAGCAACAACAGGAATTCCTGTCTTTATTTGCTAGAAATGTGTATCCTCCATAGCTTTGACTTGGCTTCTTTGTGGTTTTGCACAAGTATTTTGCCTTGGAATTGGTCAGTCCTGGTTCCGCTTTGATTTATACTCTCTGGTGGCCAGAGTTCAAAATCCACATTTCCTGATATAAAATTATCTGTTTGTAAACCATGTTCCACCATGAATGTACATGAGCCAGTGAATAAGTTCTGTTGAATATGCAAACCAGGAAAAGAATAAGTCTGTTAGAGCTGGCACTTAGGATTGTTTGCCACTTGCTGCTAAGTTTCATATTACAGGTTTTTTTCCCTTTTATTATCAGTCTTGTGTTACTGTACACATTGTCATTGTGTGACAAAGCATTAAGTATATTCATGTTTGCACTGTACAGTCACCAACACCTAAAATATTGGACAATCCAGATACAACACTGAGCTTATCTTGATCTTTTCTATCAAGTTCATGAGCTGGGAAGAAAAAAAAAATCAGAGCATGGAAAGTGATTTCTGATATGTCTTATGAACATTCAAATAACATCATTTGGCATAAGATGGCAGTAGTTCTTGCCAATATCCCAAATGATACGTGACATAAATAAATCAGTAAATTATTAATTCTTACAGACTTAGAACTGCTTTAAACATGACAAGAAGTACTGACACAGTAGAAATAACATGCATACTACATATAGATTATTGCATGACTTGATAAATATGCATTATTTTGATGCATCATCGTATGGTTTGCCTGTAGCTGAATTCTGCAGGCAATCCCAGCTCCTTGTCACATGACGATGTAGCAAAACATATGTGCAGTTGATGCATGTTTGAATAGAGTTACTGCATTTATAACCCTTAAAACTCCAGAGATGACATAATATGTTCATGCAAGCAATAATCAAAACATATGAAATACAGCAAAATACAATATTCACATAATGGAATATAGGAAGGACATTAGGAAGAACTTTCTGACAGAGCAATTCCTCAGTGGAACAGGCTTCCTTGGGAGGTGGTGGGCTCTCCTTCTTTGGAGGTTTTCAAACAGAAGCTAGATGGCCATCTGACAGTAATGTGGATTCTGTGAACTCAGGCAGATCATGAGAAGTAGGGCAGGAAGGGTTGCCTCAGTGCTTAGTTCTTGTCGGCCTTTCTTATATGCCCAGGGAAATACTGACTGTCACTTTTGGGTCAGGAAGCAACTTTTCACCAGGCCAGTTTGGCCAGGGATCCTGGAGAGTTTTTTTGCCATTTTCTGGGTGTGGAACAGCAATCACTGCGTGTGTGGAGGGGGAGGTATTTGTGAATTTCCTGCATTGTGCAGGGGGTTGGATTAAAAGATGCTAGAGGTCCCTCCCAACTCTGATTCTACAATTATATGATTCTATGATATGTACATTATCCCCTACCTATCATTTCTGCATAGGAATAACATTTAAAGGTCCTTAGGAATATTTGCAGTAAGCAACAGTTTTAGTTCTCTATTTAGCAAATTAAGCCCATAACATCTTTTCTTTCTTGTAAACATAATGTAGACATAAAAAGCATAAAAAGAAAATCACATGCATGGAGGGGGAGCTGGAAGGTAATTTACAAAAACATCTTCTAAATGCTAGTAAACAGGTTTACTTAAATTATCATTAATTTTATAGTAGTCTATGGAAAATATAAATGTAGAAAAAATAGCACGGAATGATATGAATATCTTTATTAATTACAATCAGAAATAAGAATCCCATTAAATCTATATTAGCAGTGGAGTGGAAGCTACTGAACCTATTTAGGGTAACCTCCTATTCCTTATTAAATATAAAACTGTGATCCAGAGATTCTCCAGAATAAATGCACATCATATATTTCAGTATTGTCCTTCAAAATAGTATCTAGTTTCACTTCTTTTTAAGAGTCCAAGCTCCTCGAATACTCAGTAGATTTGACCTATATTTCTTATGCTTTACCACCAATACTGTGGCTGAAATGGCTATCTGCTTTTGATCTTCTAAGCACAAACAAGTTGAGAGGGTTTTTTTTATAGGCTTTGCTCTTGAATACCATTTTGGCAAAAAATGTCTCATACTGTTCAAGAGGCCCCCAGGGCTATTTGAAACTGTGTCTGTAGATTCCAACATGGAGTCAAGGAGCAAATACCCTCCACAATACATATTGGCACCTGACTCAGATTTAAACACTATTGTGATTTTAAACATTAGTCCCTTTCATACAAGTTTTGATCCTACATAAAGTTAGCCTGACTATTTGATACTTCTTGTAATAACTTTGCATAGGAGATTATTGCAAAATGTAATTATTTGCAAGAGTTATTGTTTTTATTGGGGGGGGGGGCGCATTGTGGAAGAGCTCCACCTCAGGTTTTCCCCCACACATTGTACACCTAACCCAAGAAAACTGGCATTTTCCGCAGGTTTATTCCTGGAGATAGAATGGAGCTTGGCTCCGGCAATGCAGGCACCTCAGTCTAGATGATCTGGACTTCTCTTGCCATATTATCAGTGACTCCATTGTGATAGCTGATCACTTTTCATGATAATTATAAACACTGCTATATCCTTTAAGCATAATTAAATTTAATTTGATTGATGGGATGAGCAATTAAGATATTGTTGTCTAAAGATACAGGAGACCAGATTAATAGATCAAAAAAAGTCCATCTGTATGAAATTGTTTGAACATCATGGGGTGACTCTCTACAATGGTTATGCAAAACAACTTATACCAGAAGGATAAGTGAACTTAATCTTTGGCTTTTCTCCAGCATAAATATATGTATCTTTACATATAGTATATATATTTCATCATTTGTTATTTATCTAATTTGCTTGCTATAACTGAGCCATGTTAGGTGTTAGAAATCTGTAATTCATTAGGTATTTATTTATTTCAGAGCCTCCATCTCTGAAATAAATAAATACCTGATGAATTACAGATGGTTGAAGGGCTAAACCTGGACCTAGAACATGACTGTGTGATTTTTCAGTAATGTCATATTTTCCTATGAACAGAACATACGCACGCTCCAGATAGTTCAAATAGTGTCATATAAAATCCTCAGGAAGAATCCCTCTGGATCTTTTGCACAGGATGCTATTTTGGCAGTGCCAAGGGTCTTGACTCAACCCCTTCTGGAAGGCCTCTGCAGCACCAAGATCAGTTGGAGGGATTGTTGGCATCAAATTGGGCCTAAAATTTGGCAGCCTAGACCTGCTACAGAAAGGATCTGCAGCCCAAAATATGTAGTTTTCTTCTCTGGTTCATTATGGCAAGGAAAATGACAATGACAATTGGGCTATAAATCATGGTGTCTCAAGAAAGTAACAAGGGTGTGGTGGTGAAAAGTGCCATAAAGTTGCAGCCAACTTATGGTGACCCCTTAGGGTTTTCAAAACAAGGGATGTTCAGAGGTGGTTTGCTTATGCCTGCCTCTGTGTAGCAACTCTGGACTTTCTTGTTAGTCTCCCATCCAAATACTAACCAGGACCAATCCTACTTAGCTGATAAGATTGGGCTAGCCTGGATCATCCAGGTCAGGAAGTCACATAGGTTGTCAGAGGTATATATCACACTATCGTTTATTGTAAGTGAACATTGAACGAAGCTCATGAAGATGATTGCAAACAAGGAAAATAGTGCATGGAGAAAGGGTCAGCTGTTGTAGGAAACCAGCTCTCAACCCATGTGTGTTAATTATGTTGTGTTGCACTGCACTATGTAAGTATATTCAGGGTCCCAAACACTTGCATGATTAGTACACATGTCAGTTTTTCTTAGGCTTCAGTGCAGGTCATTTTCTGGCAGACAGGTCCAGGAAGTGGAGGGTAACAAACCCCCTGGCACCTGTCATCGTGTGGCAAAAACTCAGGCAGTTGTGTTTTAAGTGTCAAGCAAGATCCAAGGGCCTAATGTAGTTACTCCAGTCACTGTGATGATGGAGTGAGTGATAGAATGTAGAAATATCACACCCAACAATGCCAGTTGGAACAATCCTGTTTGATAGAAACCTTCCAGTTGGACAATGTTCTTGTCAGCATCTGCTGATTATGGCAGGGCATAAACCGCATTTTTGTAGTTTGATTTGTAGTTCATGGCTGACCCATGAACTGAACCATAAACCAGTTCATATCAGTTTGTGAGCCATTTAAATCACTATATTCTGCTCCCCATTGCTTTTTATGGGGAGCAGAAAGCAGGTGTTTAAATGATTCTGAGCCATTTAAGCTGAGCAGCTGAGCAGCAGAGAGCAGAAAGCTGGCTCCAAGCCAATTAAACCCCTGCTTTCTGTTCATCATGAACCTTAACAAATTGCCACAAGCTGCATCAAAACTCATGGAAGTTTGTGGTAGCTTTTCAATTTGTGAATATTGCTTTACGAACTGCCCAAAATTCGTGATGAACTTTAGTTAATGAGCTGGTTTGTGCCCATCCCTACTGCTGATGCTGCAGCCTCTCTAACCTCCCACTGTTTTCAGAAATAAAAGAAGACTGTGAAGGGCCAGAATAAATGCTCAAATCAGAAGGTTTCCGACTGCTCCCAAAGGTGAGAAGTAAATCTGTTCAGATTGAGATAATTTATGCTGTTTACAAGTGGTCATTGTTTGGGTTTAATCTTTGATTACTAATCAATGTTTGGAAACAACAAAGCAATGAGCTGTTTAGGCTTTAGTGCCATGTATAATCAAAGCTTTCTGAAGTCTTCATGGATGTTTGGGATGCATTAGATCAGGGAGGATGCATTAGCTGCAGGACATCTAAGGAAAGGAGAAATTCAGGTGGGACAAACTGTTGCATTCCTTGCAATGAGGAAATTCTAAAGTTTGGTAAATTCAATGGAAGGGTTTCTTGTCAAGCCTGAAACAAATCACCTTTTCAGTGACAATCAGCAGTGTGTTATCACTCTTCTGCTCAAATTGCAATTTGATCGGGGGGGGGGGGGACCTTTGCTTTTCATCAGGCATGCAGAATTGTTCTAAATTGTATTGCAAATGCATACACATTCTTGGATGTCCCTGCTTCCTGTCTCTGTCCTCCTTCTCTGCTTTATCCAGCCCATACAATAGATAGCAAAATATCAAGATACCAAAGGAGATGGGGAAGCTATGTGGCTTATCTCTCAAAAACTGCAACATCATCCATTTTGGCTGCCATATTTCCAAAGCCAAACATACTCATCAGGTTTTCTAAACTGAATCACAAATACTTTGTGCTTTCTTACACTGATGTCTGGGACTCATTATTTGATCCAGTAAGTCCTGAGCATGTGACTACATGATTAATACTACAGACTTGCATGAATGTATCACATATACTAGAAATGTAACTGATTTTAAAGGATGCATGGTCTGGTCCATATGTAATCCAAACAAGCTAGTGAACTATTAACATTTACTAACAGTGGTTACCCAGCTAGCCATCAAAGTGAATGATGCCATTTGCAAAGATGCAAAACTAGTTAAACAATTGCTTATTGGTGCAATTTTAGAAGGTGCTTGACATGAAGAAAAAATGGACATTGGAAACAGGGCAAGTTAATTTTAAACATGGTTGTGGTGAAAACCAAAGTGCCATTAGTGATAACTAACATTCCAAAAAGTATTACAGGAATTCAGGTCCTAAAAATGCATAGTTTTTAAAGAAACGATAGAAATATTATGTGCTTTAGACACCATGAAAACCCTTTCATGCTGGAAACAGCTGCAAAGCACAGCTTCCACTGCAATGATAACACTGACAAGGTAGTGATAAGGTCTTTTTTTAAAAAACAACAACAACAACCATGAAACAGTATGTGCAAATTATATCTCTGCAAGTAGTGTAAAATGGCTGGCTAAGAGCTGAGATGCAGGACAGAGTTAACTCTTTTGCACAATAAATATTTTTTAAAAATGAAATTTAAACATAAATTAATCTCATCTATGGATAATTTGAATTAATACAAAAACTAATCTGACCTTCAGCTTCTGCTTCTATTTCTAGTAATATTATATTATTCATCTACTATTTCTGGTTGTGGGTGAGCAACACATTTTCATTAAAAAAGTTACAATGGTTAAAAGCTAGTCTTGTTTCTGCAAGTGGCCTGCCACTTTTTACTAACATTTTTCCAAACTTGTCTGTTAGAGTCACAGTATGAAAGCCTTCTTTTCATAACAGCATGAAAACCATATCTGTGACACTTAAAAGTAGGCATAGCTGGTCAATGCAGGTTTGATTCTGTTTTAGCAGCAGTTTTGATGAAGGTCATAGCTAGAGACTGAAAGCCATCCATCTGACTAAAGTGTGGTGACATTTGTACCTTTGACCTTAATAGATAAGAGTCACCTCCTGTGGACAGCTGTGAGTTTCTTATAGAAACAATGATTTCCAATTACCAAACCCTGATGCAACGTGGCAAGTGGCAGCTGGGAAGATAACTTGTATCATCCCAGAGTGTCTGCAGTGTGTTGCATCTGGATTGTATAGATAAATCCACACATCAGTGCCACAGTGGAAATCTTATAGAGCTTATAATTGAAATTTCCTAGTGTGAAGCAAGTCCATACCTGCATGAAAAATTGCATTTCTTCAAATGTGAGTCCTCCTCCCCTTCAACAATCAAACATACATACATATTTTAGGGGGGATCTGAAAGACATACTCAAAGTCATGGACCATTGATTTCTTATCACTAAAGTAAAGTAAGACTTTGCCAGTGGCTTAAATGTACACAGGACCAACCCCCAGTATGCTAAAGTGTCATCCATTGCTGCATTCAAAACGGACATTTCTAACTTTTTCTTCATGCCAATTTCCCCTGGGATTTTAGCATTCCAAATTACTTGGTCTAGTTTCCAAAGCAGAATAGATATATTTTATTGTTCCATTTTTCTTCTTTCAGATTATGTTCTTTGAATATTCAGGGGAGTTTTGCACTTTCAGTTTCTTCATGTCTATGTCTATGTATATTTATTTATTTATTTATTTATTTCGACTTATATCCCACCTAGCCAGCAAAGCCGGCTCTAGGCGGCTAACAACATAAAATCAAGAACATACAGGGTTAAAAAGAAGCAACATGTAGAATTTTTAAATCACATTAAAATACAACTTAAACAATAAAATCGAGTAGATGGCAGCGAATACTAAATCAACACCAAAAACAGCATCCTACTTATTTCTGGCCAGGAGGCTTCTACCACAGATGTTCTAGAGGTGACTAGCCAGCCATTTGCTAAGGGCCATTCCCTCCGGTGGCGGCTCCAAAAACCTGGTGGAAGAGCTCCGCTTTGCAGGCCCTGCGGAACTGCAAAAGGTCCCACAGGGCCCTGATGTTCTCCGGGAGCTCATTCCACCAGTGGGTAGCCACCACCAAGAAGGCCCTATTCCTGGTGGTTGCCAACTTGGCCTCCCTCAGGCCCAGAAGGGTCAGGTGATGTTGAGTGCTCTCTGGGGTGTATATGGGGAAAGGCGGTCCCTTAGGTAGGCAGGCCCCAGACCATACAGGGCATATATTCTGAACATGCCTGGGTACATTGATAAAAACACTGCAGAATATATGCCGATCTAAGCAGGTTGAAGCCTCTAGTCTGTACTAATTCTGCTTATCTCTTAGCTAGGACCTAATGTGTCTCAAATACTAGGCTTATTTATCCTGTCACACATCCACACCCACCCACCCATCCACACACACACCTTACAAGCAACATGAAGAAGAAGGCAAACAAAGAAAAAGAATCCATTATGGATACACTATGTCTCTTACAGTAGAGACCCCCAAGGGTGGGGGTAAGAGGATCACAAGATCATCACATCGTCTGGGAACCCAATTGTTTGCAGTTACTGTAGAATATTATTAAATACTACCCTTCTGTCTACAAGGACTCTTAGAAGGCATCCCTCCCACAGGGGTAGAGACCAGAATGACTCCAGAATACAATGCCAACTAATGCTTGCAATATGACCACAATATGATGATGCTTGCAATATGACCACAGCAGCAATAACCAGTGCATATCTAGCTGGTCTTCTGTGGGAATAACAAATCTCTCGTTCTAAGCAGTGCTGACACAAGATACCATCCTGCATGGTGGACCATGTTTTGGGACTCACCTAAATCCACAAAATTTGTACAGCTAGAGGTTCAGGGAGTATCTATCTTTGATACCAAAACAGGGAATCAAGATCAGGCTTTATGAAATCAAAGACAATTGCAAGAGGAAGCATCCCTGTTTCCCATAAGAACCTTGATACTCCTCAGTTAAGACTCTTCTGTGACTCTCCAAGACCCCTCACAACCAGACCATGATCAACAATGTTTGCAAGAAAATTCTGACACAGCATTCCAAGCCACTCAGAAATATCACTCACAATACATGCTTCTCTGGAAAATTAATCTAACACCTGGTCAAGCAGGATAGCCTCATCTCACAATCCATTCACACTCCCCAAGGCTGCACATTCTTCAGATACATGGCCCCAGAAAGCCATTAGCCTTACGTCACCAGTGATTTCTCGTCACCTGAACCACTCCATGAGGGATCTCAACCAATGACATTCAGCTTGTAGGTACCTCACAAGAGTCCTGAGAATTCCCAGACTAGCCCACCTGTCAACAGTCAGGTTCAGAAGTACAAAGAGGGCTCCTTGAGCCTCACCATTTTGTGTGGGTTTCTTCCCTGAACCTTCTTCCATCAGCAACAGGACTAATGCTTTTCAGGATAGGAGACGTATAATCCATCTTTTCCTTTTTCTCACCCCCTTCACTATGGCTCTTGATCCAATGCTCCTTCTACCCCTCTGTCTGTCTGTCTGTCTATCTGTCTATCTATCTAGTACTGCTCATATAGCGATAAACTTGAGCAGAAAATAAAATTATAAAATAAGATAATGCCTTACTGTTATTCTTTTTTTGTTCAATTATTGCTCCCATAAATTTTGCCCTACCCTCAGTCCACTCCATTGACCAAATTCCTGGTTCCTATTATGGATCCATCCTTCAAATTCCCTGAAGATCCTCTCCCAGTCCTCAGGGTTCCCTGGCTTCTTCTGGATCTCATTTATTTTTTTCCTTCTCCTCTACATCGCCTGCATATCTCTCCCTCACATTCCCCCCTACAAGTCAAAGATCTTTTCCTCATCTAATCCCCCCTCTTCTCCTGTCTCCATTGGACATACCCACATCTCTCCCTGCCCCCCCCCGTAGGTGTTTTCTCAAGCCAGCCATGGTTGAGACATTAAATTGAGTATGCCAGACTATTAAAGACACCAGGTATTGTGCAAACTATTGCCTGATTTGGATTTGCCAAAGTGTTTTACTGCAAGCTACTGTCTGAATTTGCCAAGGTAGATTACTGCTAAGTACTATTTGGGTTTGCCAAGATATTTTGCTGTCACTGTTTAAATTTGCTACAGTTTTTTTTTTAAATTGATGATAGCCATAAAAATGGTCTTTCCTTCTTGTTTTTACTGTACCCCCTTCCTGCCAGTAAGTTAGTCTAGTTAAGAACAAAGGAGCCATTGTGAAGACAGATTAGAACCTGTACCTACGAGGCTTGCTGGGTGACTTTGGGCTAGTCACACACTTTTAACCAAGCCTACCTGACATTGTTGTGCGAATAAAATGAAGAAGAGGAGAATGTTATAACTTAGGGGCCCCATTTGAGGGGAGAAAAGTGCATTATAAATGAAGTAGGTAAATAAATAGCTTGTTTCATTGGCATGATTTGCTTGTAGTGACACAGTTGTATTGTTTTGGCTGGTTTTCTTTTTTCTTTGTCCCTTTAGGTATTAGCTGGGCTGGGCTAGTGGCATACAATTTTCCTTTAAAAAAATAATGTTGCAATTGGAGCTTGTACAGTTTGTCACCACTATTGGTTTTTTTCAGTTCATTTTTATATTTTGGCATCTCTGCATTTTTGATGTGAACATAAAATGGTGCAAAAATGCAAACTTAATGTATATACATATGATTGCACTAAGTCATTTTGTTTGATTTGGTATTTTACTAATGCACACACATAGTAAAATGCCACAATGATGGAATGTTGATTCAACTGTACTTAAGTCAGATCAAGGTAGGTTTATTTTTTAGGATGTTTTATCATTGCACATGCATTTTTTCCCATTAGAGAGGCAGGGAAAAGACAAAGTAATGGAAAGAACACAAAACCCCCCGCAGAAACTTGATATTCACAACACTATTCAAACTTTGGAAATAAAAAACAAAGCAATTTATCAGTTCCAGTTCATAAACAAGACATGGTAATTTAAAACTCTGGGGAGAAGGCTGGGTGAGGAGAATTTCAGAAACATCCTTTTTAAAAACTTTTTCTAAGTACCACCTGCTAACTTAAGTCTTGTGACTCATTTGTACTAACATTATCTTAAACACCTACCTAGTCCTCCCTATTTAACACATTTAAATAAAATCAATAGCTATTGAAAGGAAGCCAGCATTTTCTTTCTCGTTGTTAGTCATATGTCTCCTGAATCAGCCACTAAAGCAATGTTGTTATGAATTTTGAGTACATTTATTAACACTAGCACTGTATGTGTACAAAATCTCAGTATTAATATGTTATTGTGAATTTCACTTGGATGAAAGCACAGCTGAGTGAATTATATGATGACAGTTTCCTTTATCTCATTTTTTCTTAATAGTGCTATAAAATTTTAAGAAAACAAAATAAATATTTATAGAAACACTTCAGATCAATAAGAAAAGAGGAACTGGTGTAACAACATTGTAGTTTTTTGTGCCAATATCCCACAAAGTCCGCCATGTCCCAGAAGGGTTAAAGAAATCTTGAAGTGAGGCATTTTACATACTAGGACTCAATGGCCAATATGCAACAAGAATTGAGAAATAGTGTTGAATAGCTAGGTTCTAGGAGACCAAGATCTGAAGCCCCGCTATGCCATGAAAGGATCTAATAAGCTATGCTCATAGCTCTAATAAGCTATAGGCCAGTCACACACTCTCAGGCTAATGAGGATAAAATGGAGGAGAGGAGAAAATGTAAGCCCTGTTGGAGAGAAATGTAGAGAAGGAAGGGACAGAGGTAGGGAGAAACTTTCACGACCCTACTTTCACTGTTACCCTAAATCAACAGTCTTTCACTGTTACCCTAAATCAACAGTCTTTACCAGGGAACTAGTGCTGAACTGGACAGCTCCAGCATAGAAATGGGGGGGGGGGGGTTGAACTTTCCTGACTTCAGCATGTGCATACACAGATTTACAACAAATGGTTAACAGGCTGACTGGACATGACCTGGAGACAAAACAATCTTCTGATAGGAGCAAGGTATCCAAGGGAAAAGGAATAAATTTTCTCTAAAAAAGATGTGGCTCCAGGCAGCTTCAGCCTCAGGACAATGGGGTGCAGCTGGGAAACCCTTTGTTGAAAATGTGAATGTGCTTTTCTGGGAGTGAGGAAGGGTTAGTTTCCCCCTCCCCCGCTTCTTTCTCTCTGTGTCAAAACTGTCCAATCCAGAATCCATTTTCTGGCAAACATGTAACCAAACAAGCAAAGAGAAGTGGGTGAGTTCTATCCAAGAGGTCCAATCCCCAGAAACAATACATCAAAGTTTTTAAAAGCTTTATTAACTAGACATATATTTTAGAAATTATAGGCAAATGCCTTCTGGGTGAACTTGCTGCTTGGAGGTGTTTAAAGGGACTGGGAGCCCTTTAAATGCCTTTGGAGTTCACTTGCCATGGAGCAACTTGGACTGTGAACACTTTTTTCTCTGTAGGAAACAATGGAAGATGGGGGCACCTTCTTCTGGGGCCCATAGAATTATACCTCCTAGTCTAATCTTTTTGAAACTTGGAGGGTTTTTTGAGGCGAGGTACCAGCAACCATGTGGCAAATTTGGTACTTCTACCTCAAAAAAAAACAGCTCCCAGAGCCCCAGATACCCCTGGATCGATTCCCCATTGTACCGTACGAGAGCATTGATTATAATGGTCCCAATAGTGGACCATAATAGAGCCAGAAAAATTGAACTTCTCAAATATTTACCAAATCCCAATACCATACCAGTATTGGGATTCAGGAATATTGGAAAATATCAATTTTTGGGGGGTCCAATAAAACTAAACCCAAAAAATACTGGAGCTTTTGCACACCCCTACCTCCAATGAACAGACAGCCACAGTCAATGGGGTGGGCACACCCCATGCCAAGGGAACAGAGACCCAGGGGCAAGCCCAGGGCATGGGAGGAATTAGGTCTGGGCCAATGAAGGGAGTCCTGGGCTCATGGGCAGAGGCCCCACTGTCATTATAAACAGAGGATGGGGTCAAGCCAGGAAGGTGGAGGGGTTGAAAGGAGGCTCTGAGAATGAGGCTGGGGAGGAAAAAGCCATAGCCAGGAAGTGCTGGTAGCCTGACATCTGACATTCCAGCTGGGAGGAGGCAGCCCCAAGGGTAACCTGTCACAGGAACAGCAGGGTGGAAGGAGCTGGTTCAGCCCTGCTCTGACAGGCTAGGGGATTGGGGGCGTCTGGGGAAGAGGCAGGGCCATACCCAACCCGTATAAAGCTGACCCTACAACAGGCCAGGGAGGAATGAGAGAACCTTGCTCCAAGGTCTGGGGGGAAACAGACTCAAGGAAGAACAAGGTGGCTCAACCCCCTCCTCTTCCCATTTTGAGGGCAGGGGGAGGCTATCCATTGTGAGGCAGCACACCTAAAAGCAAGCAGGTGTGGCGAGAGAGGGAGGGAACCTCACATGGAAATACAATAAATATGACAGTGCAAGTAGCCACCACAATTTTTCCTTGTGGTTTTGCTTGCACAAGAGCTCTTGTGCAAGAGCTCTTGTGCAAGCAGAAATTTTGCACTGGATCCAACCCAAGGACCTTTACTACGTGTAAGGACTGGTCTATTTCTTGTATCAATCCCAATCGTTTGGAGCCTTGTTTAGACAATGGCAACAGCACAGAGGGAGCAACTGCTTACTCACTGGAAACATGTCTCCAAGGAGAATAGCATTCTATTATTTTTAAGTTCCACTGTGATCTGACATTAAACACTATCTAAAATGAATGTGGATCATCAAGATTTTCTCAAGTGGACACTAGCTTAATTTCAAGCATTTCTGAATCACCAAGAGCTCTTTATCAAAATAAAATAAAACACCAACACTATGAAATTGGGGGGGGGGGGGACCAGAGTAAAGAGCACTGTATGCTGATAACACTTATGCAAATTAAACAGTTTTTCAACACCCTGTATTTAGGCCAGGATGAAACAAACATCTGAATGTATCTGTTCCCTCAGAAGATATGCAGCTGGGATTTTGATGAGAAATCTCTTTATCTTTATTTTCTTTCTTGTGCTGAAATAACAGCAGAAAACTTTCTCATAATGTGTGGGATTTGCTAGGAACAAACACTATTCTGTGGCTCTGGAGAGGTCAGAAAAAGTGTTGCTGCAGAGATGGTGGAGCCTGTGAATATAAAATATTTTTTCATCTCAACCCTAACAACTTTTCTAGTGATGTAGGGGCCACTCATAATCCTAAGTGTGTGGGTTTAAATAATAACAGCACTCTGCACATGTTTGAGATAGTCTGCTTTGTTATCCTTTAGCTGTTCCAGGACTCAGCTCTTGCACTTATAAAAGACTTCTCCAGGGCAAAGTTTGAGAAGACCTGAAGGGATAACAAAGCAGGATGACTTTGAGTAGGTACAGAATCACTGATTACTTTTATTGTTTAAACTCATACATCTGGGGATTGTGTGTATGTGTGTGTTATGTGCCAAGTTGCTTCCCACTTATGACAACCCTATGAATTAATGACCTCAATTAACAGCTTTGCTTAGGTCTTGCAAACAAAAGGTCATGGCTTCCTTTATTGAGTCACATCTGGGATTAAGAGCCTGGTTTTCCAAGTTGAAGGATGTAGTTTAATCAGAAGACACTGAGATCCCTGGATTTATTAACTTTCCAATACCAGAGAGAGGAGTTGAAGCCAGATGAGAAACAGTAATATTTTTAACTACTTGTCCCTTCTGCTTGAGCCGAAAAATCCTTCTATTTTGCTTTTCTTAAGTGCATCAAACCTGTAATCCTTTATTTTCATGCCACTCTAAGCTTATTCCCTCCAATTTTCCTATTAAATAGATGCATTGTTTAATACTATCTGTTCACCAATAGATCAGCATAGCATATTGTACATATTATGAATGTAAAGTATTTATGTATATACCATATATATACCATATACCATGTATATACCATGTATATACCATATAAACTGCATGTCAAAACCATAGACATGAATACAAAACAAAAAAGAACAAATTTATAAGCCCACAAGCAAAAAGTGGAGAAACAGCTGTGTTGACAAAAACAAAATTATGAAAAAATAGGAAACATTTCTTCATCCTTAATTTGAAATAAGAAAACATTATAAACAAATGGACCACACATTTATTCCCAGATTCCCAAACACCACTGAAATTATCTACTATACATTACAACAATTCACATTTGTATGGAGATGCCAACAGATACAAAATTCACTGTGTTTTGTAGAACATTTTGTCAGTCGCTGACAGTGCAGTCCTAAGCAGGTCTACTCAGTATCCTACTCTACTCAGAGGGACTTTCTTTCATAAATGGGTGTTTAGGGCTATGTTGTAACTTTATCATCTTGTAATATATAGGACTAAGGATCTGGGCACTTGTGTTGATAACCCTGATAAAAGTTTCTTTGCTTATGACTTTGTGGATTGAACATTCTCTTAAGTAGACTGCACAGGGATGATTCTTCTCTTAATGGACTTCAGTGAACTAGCCTCAGTCCACATACTTTGGCTTAACTGTGTTGTTTTCTTTACTAAACAATACTTTTTCAACAAAAGGGAGGGGGAAATCAATTCTAACACAACATTCTAAAAAAGCTGAAATCTTTAAACTCAAGCTCTGAACTGATGCGATGAAACCATGATGGCAGAAATCAAAGCATGGAGTTGTTATAGCAACTGGCATTCAGAGAAAAAGGCAGAATATCAGAAATTACATATAGCAGCTCATAACATACAAAGGGATGAACTGGAATACACTGGGCAACTCTTTGAAACAGTACTACAAGCCCAACAAAGGATTTAGCCAGCAAGAGTTTCCTTTACTGGATGAGCCAGGTCCTTGGATGCAGCTAATGTGCAGAAAGAAGATAATACATGTTTTTCTCTATATATTTTCTGTCAGGGAAGCTTGGCTGGTTCTATTTCTGAGCAACAGACGTTCCTCAAAATAACTTTGTTTCCAAATATGCAAAATATATCCAATTTAGGACTCATGGGAAATATATTAAAATGTATTTAAAATTGATTTTTTTATTTAAAATATGTCGGCACAAAGGCAACTCAACACAGCTAGATTTCCCCATTTGCCACAACAGAACAAGTGTAAGCTTTCTCTGTACAATGTACAATGGCTGGCGTTCAGTGATCCATCCATGTATTGGTGACTAAAAGGAGGGGAAGTAAACAGTGAGTTGTTGATCCCCTTCTTCATCCTCCTAGTTCCACTGAGAAATTAGTGGGGTTGTATAATCAAAAGAAGATGATACAAAAAAAGCTTAGGTAACTTTTTTCTACATTGTCCTCAACCTGCAGAATTGCTCCTCTGTGAAAAACAAGTATCCAACGTCTCCAAAACAGCCTCCCCCCGCAGCTCGCTCTCCCCGGCCTGCGCTTCGGCGCGGAGCCAGAGGAAAGCCTCCCCCTGCTCACCCTTCCCGAGCCACAGCAGGCCGCCGGCCCAGGGAGAAGCCCCCATCCCTCCCCCCTCTTGCTCAGCCCCCATCCCTCCTCCCTCTTGCTCTTCCCGGGTCGCGGCAGGCCGCCGGCCGAGGAGAAGCCCCCATCCCTCCCCTCTCTTGCTCTTCCCGGGCCCCAGCAGGCCACCGCCTGGGGAGAAGCCCCCATCCCTCCCCCCTCTCACTCTTCCTGGACTGTGGCTGGCTGCCGGCCCAGGGAGAAGCCCCCATCCCTCCCCCCCCCTCACTCAGCCCCCATCCCTCCCCCCTCTTGCTCAGCCCCTATCCCTCCCCCCTCCTGCTCTTCCTGGGCCACAGCAGGCTGGTGGCCGGGGAGAAGCTCCCATCCCTCCCCCCTCTTGCTCAGCCCCCATCCCTCCCCCCTCTTGCTCTTCCCGGGCTGCAGCAGGCTGCCAGCTGGGGAGAAACCCCCATCCCTCCCCCTCTCGCTCAGCCCCCATCCCTCCCCCCTCTCGCTCTTCCCAAGCCATGGCAGGCTGCCGGCCTGGGAAGAAGCCCCCATCCCTCCCCCTCTTGCTCAGCCCCCATCCCTCCGCCCTCTTGCTCTTCCCAGGCTGCGACAGGCTGCCAGCCTGGGGAGAAGCCCCCATCACTCCCCGCTCACCATTCCCAGGTGGGAGGGGGGCAGGAGGGAGGGAGGGAAAAGTTGGGCCCCAGTGCCCAAGCAAGGGGGGAAGGGAGGGAAACACCGGGCTAAGTGGCTACAGCCACTCGGCCCGAGGGGGGGAAGAAGCGCCTTGTCTGTCTGTCTGTCTCTTTCTTTCTTTCTCTTTCTTCTCTCTCTCCCCCCACCCACCTACCTACCTTCTTTCCTGTTCCTTTCCTTCCTTCCTTTCCTTCCCCCCTCCCTTCCTTCTTTCCTTCTTTCCTTCCTTCTTTCTTTCTTTCTTTCTTTCTTTCTTTCTTTCTTTCTTTCTTTCTTTCTTTCCTTCCTTCCTTCCTTCCTTCCTTCCTTCCTTCCTTCCTTCCTTCCTTCCTTCCTTCCTTCCTTCCTTCCTTCCTTCCTTCCTTCCTTCCTTCCTTCCTTCCTTCCTTTTTTCTCTCTCTCTCCCCTCACCTACCTACCTACCTTCCTGTTCCTTTTTTCCTTCCTTCCTTTCTTCTCTCTATCCCCCCACCTACCTACCTTCCTTCCTTCCTTCCTTTCTTCTCTCTATCCCCCCACCTTCCTTCCTTCCTTCCTTCCTGTTTCTTTCCTTCCTTCCCCCTCCCTCCCTCCCTCCCTCCCCTTCTTTCTTCTTTCTTTCTTCTGACACACTTCCGGTGACGTCAGGGGTGTGTGGCCTTCTGACACTTCTGGTGACATCAGCAGGTGTGGCATATGCAAATAAGTTATGCTAATGAGCTCCTGCACCTCTTTTTTTTATGAAAGGACCCCTGACTCTGATGAACCAAGGGTCTGATTCAATATAAGGCAGCTTCATGTGAGCATAGATTGCCTGCTTGTAACCATGACCACTTTTTCATTAGAGAATTGAGGGGGGTCAAGTGTCACTTAAAGGGCAAGCAAACCACAAGAATATATCACAAACAGGCAAACTCATTTCAGCTCAGTCCTCAGAAAGTTGAGAATGCTCCAGAATGTTGATCCACACACACTGATGGTGTCATCTGCATTATTAGATTACTGCCCATGAGAAGTTAGTTGTTTTCACCTAAAATGCATGCATAGCAGAAAGCAGTTAAGATTTCAATTGTCTCTTCCCACCCTTACCTCCCAAAAGATGTGCAAACCTTGGAGGGGGGGACTTTTAAGATACAAACTTGGCAATATCATTAGACCATATACTGGAAGTTGTAGATCAGGTCCTACATCCATTAGTACTAGTAAAGCTTTTAAAGCCATTCCCATATGTCAATCATTTATGACACTGATTTTTCAGGATATGGTGGATCTAAGATTGGTACCTCACATATCTACAAGCAGATGAGACAGAGGATAATTTGGCATAGGAGCTCACTGATTTGACTTCATAGGAAAAGAATGCTGCAAAAAGATGGCACCATTCCACTGGTGTCTCTTTAAAACAGTCTGGGAAATAGTGATACAAGGGAAGGTGCTCTAAACTGAATTTATTTCCTTCCAGGCATTATAGATATTACATTTGGAATACAGCAGTATACATCACTGCTCACATTACCCCTTTGCCAAAGATAGAGATTATATCTGAGTTCAGTTAGAAGACAGTTTTTAAGATGTGAAGACCTTGCAAAGATTTTCCTCCAGGGCTATTGCTGGTTCCACTGCTTCCATTTTAAAACTGAACTGAGCTGGACACCTAGTCTATAGCATACCTATGAAAGGGCTGACTGGTTGAAGCTGCTGAAAGGTGTACCTGTTCAGGGGTTCTGTGGGTTGGGTTTTTAATGGTGCATATGTATCTCCTACTTTTGTGTTCCTACTAGAAATACAGTTGAATAAGCATGCAGATAATTTGGTTATATAAGTAAAGGTTAAGACTGTAGTTTCACCCATAATTTGTCTTTTGATTTTCATTCAACTTGTTTTATTCCTTTTAAAGATCATTTGGGCTATTAACACAAGAATGTAAGAAGAGCACTGCTGAATCAGACCAATGGTCCATCTGGTCCAGAATCCTAGAGTCCAAGGTCTTCCCCTGAATTTGCAAAATGGCACTGGTATTCAGAGGTTTAATACCTCTGAAAGTGGAGCTTCCCTTTAGTAACCATGGCTAGTGTCCACAAATAGACCTGTCCTCTATTAGTCTGCCTAATTCTCTTTTAAAGCTGTTTATGCATGTGGCCATCACTAAAACCTCTGGCAGTTAAGTCATATGATTTCTAGCAATCTGTCATATGTTTAAGATTGTTGAATTTATGTGACATTTATGTTTGTTTTACTGAGAATCATGTTCTTATCTCTAACTGCCCCCCTTCAACTGAGATGCAGTTCTTAATAACATTATCATTCACTAAAAGAGAGACAGCATCCCAATTCCTGGTACAATGAAAGGCATAATGTATTTCCAGATCTTTCTGTCTGCACCCCTATGAGGATTAAATTCTCGAGGAAAAATGAATAGAGAGAAACCTGTTTACATCTTCAGATGAACAAACTGATTCACATCCTCAGACTTCAAACCCAGTGCTGTTTCTGGAGGAGGGCTGAGATACTTTCACACAGAGATACCTGATCATTCTCTTGCCTCCTCTGTGTATGTTTTTTTTTCTTTTTTAGGACAGTGGACATTTCAGTCTCCACTCTGTAAAACATGCAGGCTGCCTGCGGCCCCAACACCTAGGGAAGGGCAGAGGCAGGGAACCCCCAACAGTAACACCCCCAAACACCATAACACTCAGCTTTTGGAATAAAAGTGGCCACAACTTTATTGGTTACAGTTATAAGAAACTTTGGCACAGCGTGGGCCTACCGGATCCTAGCACTGACTCACCTTCCTACCAGTCAATGAAGCCCAGCCCACCCCAGCCCACCTGCTGGAGTAGGAGACCTATAGGATGACAGGATGTTAGATTCGACAAGAACAACCCCACTAAGTGGTCTCCCCTGCCACTTGAGCGGGAGGGTAACCCATGGCAGCCCCTGAGCTAGGCATGCCTCTTGAAAGCCTTTAATCCAAGATCCCTTAAGGGAATCCCCATATGCAGGGAAAATGGACATGCAGGCCAGTTTTCCTACAAACAGTATTAGGTTGGTGGGAAAGACAAAGTATTTATTCCCTTCCACCCCATGCCAGAATTTTACATAATAGATAAGAGAGATAGGAAGATGAGTGTGTGGGATAAATGGATGGATGCTGGATGAATTAGAATCCTCAGATTCTTAAATTTAAGTTCTAGACATCACCTTGTTTCCTACTGACAATATAGGATAGAAATCTAAACAGTATGAACGATGATAGCACAGTACTTTATAGATTATTGAGCCTTCCAGTTAGAGTGACATAGATTACCACTCACACTTGATGCAGAATATTTGTTTCCTCACTGAGATTATGATAACTAGTACCAAATTCCAGGTGTTTCATGTTGCCATATACTGACATGGAAACAATTTGGTGAAATAACTCCAGTTGATACCTTTTGTTTGAAAAGTTTGAGTGGAAGCAAGCTGGAAAACTACTGGAAGCAAAACATTTTAAATTCATACTATGTTGGCATCTCAGATCAAAAGAGGAGGGGGAAATTCTGAAGCCATGTATGGATTCACATTTCAAATTTCACATCCTCAGTATTATAACTGGATTTATGGAACTTAAATACTGTAGCAAAGCACGGGTATCAGGCTAGTCTTGAATATTTCTTAAACTGTAGATTCCCCCCCCCCCCTTCAAATGAGCCAATGAAAGTATTCCAACTGAGACTAAATCAGGGTCAAACAAAATGATAATTTCATGAGACATTATATCTACAGCAATGCCCAGCAGAATGACACACATGTTTATGTCCTCTTTAGACCTCAAAGACACAGTTGTTTTTGGCATACCAACTTGGTTGTGAACTTGACAAGAATACTGTCAAAATATTAAGGGTGAATTTTATTCTGATTAGGTTGGTTTTGATCTGACAATCTTCCTTTCAAATTTTACAGAAGCTTGGGAAAGAACCCAAGGAATAAAGTACTCCTCATTAGGGATGGGCATGAATCGGTTCACAAACCAAAATTCAGCCCAAACTTGGGTGGATTAGGAGTTCATGAACCGATGTATGGGGAAGGCACCTTCCCTGAATTTTTACCAGACATGGGGCTGGTTTGGCTGTTCGGGATCAGCCATTTGAAACTGACAGCTGGGTGGCATGGGGTCTGCCAGTGATCTGTTAGGTTTAAATGGCTGGCTGACAGGCATTTAACCTTTTGGTTTTGCTTCCCCTCTTCAAAGGGGATGGGAAGTGAAACTGAAGTATTAAATGGCTGCCAGCCAGCCACTTCAACCTAATAGCTGACCAGCAGACCCACTGAGCTTTTATGTTTAAATGCCTTTGAGCCTTTAAACCCCTTTAAAAGGGGGAAGCAAAACCAGCCATTTAATGCTCTTCCTGGACACTGGAGAAAGTGGAAATATTTCTTTCATCTCTCTGGTGTTCATACCTAATATGGATGGGGGGGTTGGGTGTTTTTCTGGGTGTCACAAGGGTGTTCTTCTAGGTTCCAGTGATTTAGGGATTATCAGATAAACACAGGCCGAGGACAGACTGGCAATGTAAAGCGGGGGCAAAGTGGAGGGAACTGGTGTGGGGGAAAAACTCCACGGAGCTGGCCGTTCATACTGGCCAGAGCAATGTGCAGTGGTGCCAATACAGAGCGTTCAGACTGCCGCGGAGCCGGCGCGCGCCATTGCGCTTTTTTTTGTTTTTCCTTTGATGTGTTTCACACTACCGCCTCCGGATGCCTCCCGCTTCTTCCGGTTCACACTCTTTGGAAGCGGGAGGCATGCGGAGGACGGCCCCTGAACACCGGTTTTACCCGGTGTCCTGTTAAAGTGGATGGAAAGCGACTGGGAGACGGGTAAGTGCGAAATGGAGCCGAGGGACAGATGCGCATGTCTGAACGGGCTCTTTTCTTCCACTTCCGACACGGGGCTGCCCCGCTTTACATTGCCAGTTTGTCCTCGGCCACACCTGGGTATAGTAAGCTCAAGGACCAGGAGACAACATTCGGAAGGTTTTGAGTTGTGCAGTTCTGCAGTTCAGGGATGATGAGGACAGTGCACAAAGAACTTCATAGGCTATCTAATGTGTTATTAAGAAATTCTCTTATGTGTTATTAAAATACCATGTAAGAGAATCTTCATTAAGGACTCTCTAGGGAGCTATTATTTAAATAACATATTATAAAATCCCTTTTGAAACCACATTAGAGAGGCTTCTGAAGCCCTTGAAATACTTCTCCAATGATCTCTGAATCCCAGCAACACAGGTCTGATCTGAATTTTTTCCTTCTAGTGTCTCAGTTTGGCAGATACTCATGAACTTTATTAAACACCTACGAGCACTTTTTGGATCTACATGTTGCAGAAACAAAGAAATGTGTTCACTAAGAGACTTTTCACAGAGAGAGAGAGAGAGAGAGAGAGAGAGAGAGAGAGAGAGAGATTAGGGATGGGGACAAGAAAATCTGGATCTGGATTTCAAGGAGGGCATAATTTTTGTTATTCCAGATTAATCAGGTCTTCTATACCAGTTCAGTATTCAGATTCAGGTTTTTCCCTGAATTCCAAAACTACTTGGAGCCATTATTCACTATGAGGAATCTTTCCAGGAAACTGAGGCAGCTGTTTTTCAATCAAATGACACCAAAATTACTGGGTAGTTAGTGTTGCATATCCACTAAAGTGCCAGGATGATAGTTTCAAGTGAATTAGACTATAGGGTCTAATTTTGGAGCACCTGAATATGGTCCCTCAGCCATCCTCCATTGTTTCCTGTAGGGAAAAAAATCTGTGCAAAATTCCAGGGCAAAGAATAGCCAAACACACGAGCAAGAAACCAATGGCTGAAAGCTTTCAAATGCAAACAGAACCAATAAATCCAAAAGAACCAACATCAAACCAGAGAATCCAAACAGACTCACAGACCAATGTAGCAAACCCAGCACATCCAATGTGAAATGCAAGCCAAACCAACTGAAGCAAGGTAGGTAATTATTTCCAGTCCAACAGAACCAACATCCAACCACAGAAGCCAAGCAGAACCAGGCTGGCAAGCTCCCCCAATGTGTGATCCCATTTTTCTGTGAGAACTGCCTCCCTCCTGTTTCCCCAAGAAAACCCCAAGTTTGGCACTTTAAAATGCTGCCCCCAAACATTCCCAGATACCCCTGAATATTTACAGGAATATTTGAGATCAGGATACTGGCATTGCCAAGATTCCCAAATATTGATCTGGATCCCAAATATATATTTACTTAGTAGTAAAAATACTACTAAGTCTAAATATATAGTAGAAAAAAAATACTGATGAGGTATTTTCCTGGTAGATATTCAGACTGCATATATCCAAGTGCATACCCCTACCCATGATATCACCACACAATACAGTGAAAAATATGGGATAGTGATTGCAAATACATACCAGAGTGGTCATCATAACAGTTAAGGTTTAATTCTAATGAAAAGACTGGGGGAGGAAAATTCAAAGTTCATGCTAATCACATTTTGCAATCACTCCTACCTTTTTATGTAACCAACCATTCCATCGTAAATATATTTACTCAAAAAATAAGGTTTACTGACTTTAGTGTGATACCTTCTAAAAAGTATATTTAGTAATGTAGCTTAAGAGTCAGACAGACATTATGCAAAAATACACCGATGATATAACTGATTAATCCTTTTTACAACTGAGTTCCCTTTCTCCAAATGGCAAACTGATCAAGTGACTTCATACGGATCTTTTCAGAAGTGCAAACTGAACAAAAATGCACTTCTTTCCATTTTGCAGGTAAGGGGGCAAATTATTTCATTATTTAATATGTAGACTGCTGTCTCCTTATTTGCTATTTTTACTGGACTGTGAAAAAGATCCCTAACTGGAGAAGAGAAGACTTGTGTCATTTCTCTTTTGGGGTAGAGTGTTCTACAAAATGTATGTTATTACAGTTCACAATTGTGGAGAGAGGAGTCATGCATGACCTCATGGGAAAGCAGGGTCTTTAATGTCCCATCACCTGTGATTTGACCTTTTGGTCAACTGGCTGAGTGCCAGGCTGGCCTCTCCACCAAGATCATATCAAAGCCTTTAGATACCACACGAGGAAGGATGCACTGCAGCTCAAAATATCAACTGATTTGAAGAAGATTGCATCAGTATCAGTGTAGATCAGGACTCACAGCAACCAAATATTTATACCCCATGGACTAAATCCTGTCCAAGCCTGTTTTCTAGCACATCTCTCAATACTGTAAGGAGTCCCACTGAATAAAATTAAATGTTTAGGTTAACCTGTGAATTTTAATTGATTATATGAACAGATCTGGCAGCAGAAGGAGAACATTTCTCATCATTCTTTATTTGCATTTGATGCTGCCCCAGTGTGAGCGCTTAGAGTCACCTACATTTTAAACAACATGCAGCCCAATCCTAACCAAGTTGTTTCAGCTCTGTCCTATTGATTTTTCTCCCCACACTATTGAAATTTTTAATTTGTATGCTCTTTGGGTCAAGAGTCTGTACTTATATTCCTTTATAAAGCACCATTTACATTCATTGCGCTGTAAGGTCTTCACAGTTGGTGCTTTCAGTAAGCTGAGCATAGTCCATTAGTCATACACTACTGCTTGCTAAATCTCCTGCCTACCCAGGGCTACAAAAACCAGGCCACTACATTTGGCCCAGTTGGCTATGCGTTGAATAGGCCTGACCCTTTCAAAATCATAATCATTGTCTCACCTTCATAATGCCCTCTCTTCACTTATTTCAGTGATCATTTAATAGCTTTGCATAATGCAGCATCTGTTGACAGCATCTGTTTCCAGTGCAGCAGCAACCAATCCAGACAGCATTAGTATGGTGCCTCATGTGTCCTTGTAAGGATACATTATTCCAAGGGGTTATGGGGGTATTCAACTAGGGTGGGTGGGTTTTTTTTGTTGTTGTTTGTTTCCCATCTTAATGGTGTATGGCTACTGCAACAAAGGTATGGCAATCCAAAGAAAATTTCCAAAACAAACTATATCTGGAAGCATTTCCCAGTTGCATATTTATCAAATTCTAACTTAAGCATCTTTTTGGGCCGTCTGTGATTAGTGCTTTTGATATCTTCAAACCTTACTGAATTAAATCTTACATCACTGTGGATTCATGGATCAGCCCCAGATCCCTTCTTAAATAAGGTGCAAAATTAGTTTGTCTTAATGTGCCTTCCCTGTTATCAATTAGCTTTTCTCCATGAACTCAAGGTTGAATTACTTCTCTGAAAAATTACATATTCTGGATTGCTCAGGTTTTTCTAAAAATTGATGCTATTGAAACTGGTTTTATTGGAGTACTTTGTTATATAATCTGTGAAGAAATAAGCTTGTTGCTTATGTTCTGCAGTGTTTGAATACATTCCATTCAGAATCAAAAGAGTACCTTCATAAGTAGAGTTACATCCTTCTATGTCCATTGACATAGAAGGTCAAAGAAGAAGAAGATGGCAAAGGATGCGATTGTTAGACAGTGTTAACGATGCAACAAACATGAAATTAAGCAAACTTCGGAGCACGACAGAAGACAGGAGGACCTAGCATGATGTGGTCCATGGGGTCGCAAAGACTCGTACTCGACTGTGTGACTGAACAACAACAACAACAACTGTCCATTGAAGTCAACAGGATGTAACTCTGTTTAGGATTGTACTGGATGTAACTCTGTTTAGGATTGTTTAGGATTCATCAAAGGAGGCTCAATGCCCAGTGCAATCTTTGAATTTTCTCGCCTCAGAAGAGCAATTTTCATATCATATTATAATTTCAGACTGTTGCTGTGCTAGTCTGCAGTAGAAGAGCTAGATTTGAGTCCAGTAGAACCTTAGTGACCAACAAGATTTTCAGGGTATAACCTTTCAAGAGTCAAAGCTCCCACTGTCAGATGTATCTAATGAAGGGAGCTTTGACTCTTGAGAGCTTACACCCCCAAAATCTTGTTAGTCTCTAAGGTGCTATTGGACTCAAATCTATGTCATATTATAAATTGCTTTAGCAGCTTCCCATAGTTTCTAAGTGGCATTCTCTGCATGGAGTGCATGCATAGCATTTGAGAAAAACCAGCAAAAGCTCACAGAATTACAATGCAATCCTAAATAGAGTTATGCCCTTCTAAATCCATTTAAGTCAATGGTTTTAGAAGGATCCTCTTTAGGGATGGACCCAAACCAGTTATTGAACTAAAGTCCATCACAAATTTTGGCGAGTTGGTGGTTCGCAAAACGATGTTCATGGAAGGGCAACCGGCATGAACATTCCATGAACTTTGATGCTCTTCATGGAGGTTTGTGGTGGTTCATGAATGGATACATTTCCAGACAGACTGTCTCCGGTCAATTAAAATATTTACATAACTTCAAAACAACAGGGGGCTGAATTCTCCAGTTTTGAAAACCCCTATAGGGGCCCTCCAAAGCTTTAAAAACACTGCTGGCTGCCAATAACAGAGTTCCCATTCTGCTCTATGGGATCAGAATGCTATATATCAGCTCAGCTCCACAGCCTGTCCTCTGTTGGCTATTGGCAGTTAGACAGAGAGGCAGGGAACTTGTTAAAAGCAGAGCACATTCATTATTTATTTCTGATTGTGAACACCTCTCCCCTGCTGGGGTTTGAGTGTTAGATGGACTCAGGGCTCCGAACCATCCCGTATCTCTGCTCATGTTGAGCAGTGGGGCTTAGCTACTGGGTGCCTCAACTGAATGAGGACCCAAATTTTACACCCTCCTACCCTTCCTGATTCTGAACACCTCTCCCCTGGTGGGGTTTGGGTGTTAGGTGGACTTAGGACTCTGAGCCACCCTGCCTCTCTGCTCACACCAAGCAGTGGGGCTTAGCTACTGGGTGCCTTGGCTGAGTGAGGGCCCACATTTTATACTCTCCTGATTGTGAACTCTCTCCTGCTGGGGTTTGAGTGTTAGTTGGATTCAGGGGTCTGAGCCACCCTGTTTCTCCACTCACATAGTGCCACAGCTGAGGACCCATGTTTTATACATATTTCCATTGCAAGAGTTCTGTGTTCAGGAGACCAATGCTGCCTTTTATTCAGGGGTCACAGTCTCTACAGGCCAGCTTGTACTCCTCTTTATTGCAGAAAGTATGCAACCTCTCATGCAGCAGATGGGTAGACATGATGCTGTGTAAGAAGTGAGTGGCCAGGTGCTGGCAGGTCTCAAGCAAGGACCACATCTCAAGGTTGGCAGCATCCCAGATGGGCTTGGCCATGCTCCCTAGCCTCGGAGCATCCTTTACCACCAGCTGAAGCATGTGCACCAGGCAGACAATGCCTTTGAAGTGCACAGCCTTCACCACTGCCAGTTCGTTGGTGCCAGCATCCGTGACCATGTAGCCAGGAACAATGTTGCTGCTGTCCATCCACTCCCTCAGGCTACTCTGTATCACATGGCAGTGATGTTTTGTGCCATGTATTCTGTATCCATCTTCTGCACATAGAGCAGAACCAATTTGTAGCCTGGTGGCAGGATTGTCCCCTCCTGGGGTCTGGGCCATGCCCTGACAGTCCTTCTGGCTGCTCCAGAGGTCTGCTGTGAAGTGCATGGTTCTGCCTTACACTCTGGAGACCTGACGCTTGACCACTGCCACTGCAACTGGTGAAAAGCTACATCCTCCACAAGGGAGAAGGGTTGGCCATCCACAGCAATCATCTCACTGACAAGGCAAGTGACTGCTTCCCAGGCCCTCCATGTAGCCCTTATGTCCTCTTCGAGGGTGATCCACCTTGATATCTCACCACCCATGGCAGGCCAAATGCATGGAGCCTTTCTTGGAGGGGCCTCCTGCTGAGAGGGAATGGGCCTCTTCTTCCTCCCATTGGCTGCCACTCTTTCCTCCAGCAGCAGCATAATTGGGTCACAGTGCACCCTTTGCAGGTGCCTGTGAAAGACAAAGGAGGACAAATGTTGGGGGTCTGCACCCCTCTGGATGTGGGCGTGACACAGCTGGTGGTTTGCCTCATAGGGGTCACTGGAAAGGGTATGAAAATGTTTGCAAACTGTGGGCTTTCCCCACACCCTCTGAATCACTGCTGTCAGAAAGTTCTCTTCTCCAAAGAGTGTTAATAACTGCTTTTAATGCTTCATAATGCAAAAACCATATTTTGTAGTACTGGGAGCAATCCTGAGAGCCACTCCTCTGCTTGCCTTGCTCATGTGGTGTGTCTAGGGTGCCTGCCAAACTGTTGTGGGGTTACTTTGGGAAGCCTCTGTTGGAACTCTGGGGGATGTCTGCCTCTCTGGTATTCAGAACCTGCCTTTGAAGACTTGGGTGGGGGGGCTACAAGCATCTGCCCAGGTGAAGTTTCCCTGTGACAGCCAGCTGAGGGACCAGGGCAGATGGTGGTGGATCCTGAGGTGAGTGTGCAGCTGGGTGTGTATTAGTCTCCCCCCCCAAGAAGCCCTCAAAGTCCTAACAAATGGATATAGAGGGGGGGGTGTCTGATGCTGCAGCTGATGCTTGGTAAGGAGAGGCCAGGGCATGGATGCTGTCCCCTCCAGACCCAAGGAGGCCTGCACTTTGCTCAGCTTGTCTTTTTGCACAGGAAGCTGAAGCCATGCAAGCCTCCCCTCCCCCGCAAGTTTCCAGGGCACTCCTCTTTCCTGTAGAAGGGGGTGGTGCCTATGTCTATATGTTTTCATGGGAGTAAGACCTGGGGTTTGGCTCTCTCTTTCTCTTTCTCCCCCACCCATTGAATGCTGACCTTTTAAATCATATTTAATAATCCAAATAAATGGGAAAACAAAAAAACTTGGTGGCCCCAGTGAACCCACCCTGGCCCATAGCTAACATGGGGCCCATGGGGCCCAGCCCCCTATTGTTGGTTCTGGCCCCCCTCCCTCCTGGACTGCCCACAAAGTGCCCCAATTTACTACCTGCACTATGCTTTGATTTAATTAGCTGGCAGGTCCCCCCCAAGGCCACCTCCCCAAAAATTCCTTAGTTGCCCCACACTGACCAAAAGGACTCATTCCAAGGTCTTAGACAAGTTATGGGTCATGATGTAATCCTGTGAGTACAAATTATATTACCCTGGGACTATATTCCATTCTTCCTCTCCCTGGCAAAGGAAGTGCATGCTGCAGATACTGTTATGTTCAGTGGACAGCTAATTGCAGGGTCTGGGGCAGCAATCATCGACCATACACCACCAAATTTGCATGGAACATTCTTCTCCTCCTCCTCTAAAAACCTCCCCCCTCCCAACTTCAAGCATATTCAACAATGGGGCTCCATTTTACTGGACCCTGAAATAGGCACATTTCTACACTCATATATTGCAGACATTGTTCTATTTAATGGACAGCTCATTTCAGGATCTGGGCAGCAATCATTGAAGATAATGTCAAAGGTCATTGGCTGGAACCACTCTGTGCTTCTTCCTTGCATGGATCTAATTGGTTGGAAGGATGCCATTGCCCATGCTGCTGCTAGCTTGGAAAGCACCCAAACTTGAAAATAGCATGGTTTCTTTTTGGAATGGTGGTGGTTATTTTGTTGCACTAAGAATCATGGTTTGAAGTAGTGACAGAATTCACGTTCCTGGGATCCAAGATCACCACAGATGTTGACTGCAGCCATGAAATTAAAAGACACCAGCTCCTTGGGAGGAAAGCTATGGCAAACCTAGACAGCATAATAAAAAGTAGATACATCACATGCCAACAAAAGTCTGCATGGTCAATGCGATGGTCCCCAGTAGTAATGTATCGTTGCAAGAGATGGACCATAAGGAAAGCCGAGCACTGAAGAATAGATGCTTTCTAATTATGGTGCTGGAGAAGATGCTTGAGAGTCCCTTGGACTGCAAAGAGATCAAATCAATCCTAAAAGAAATCAACCCTGACTGTTCCCTGGAAGGACAGATACTGAAGCTGAAGCTCAAATACTTTGGCCCCCAAATGAGAAGGAAGCACTCACTGGAGAAGACCCTGATGCTGGGAATGAATGAAAGTAAAAGAAGAAGGGGATGGCAGAGGATTAGATGGTTTGACGGTGTTATTGATGCAACAAACATGAAATTGAGCAAACTCTGAAGGATAGCGGAGGACAGGAGGGCCTGGCGTGATGTGGTCCATGGGGTCGCAAAGTGTTGGACTCAACTGTGCACCTGAACAACAACAAAAATACTGTTCTGGGAAACAATTGTAAAAACCTGAAACAGTGATTTCCATGTGTTTTTTTTGGCTCAGGAATTCTGTTATACACAACCTATCAATGAAATAAAAATTGTAAATAATGCATAAACAGCATCCAAAAGCTGTAACAGTATAGTACAAATATCACATATATTAAAATGGCAAAAAATGCCAAAGGAAAAAAAATAAACAAAGTGGAAAAAACAAGAAAAGAAAATAGGCCAAGTGAAAATGCTTACAAATAACATGTATGAAAACTAAAATAAATCAATATGGTACATCTGGACCTCCTGACCTAAAGTGTGCCATTCTCCAACTAAAACATAGGTAAACTGAAGGGTGATGTGGAATAATAACAAAAGAGAGGGTTTTTTTTTCAAACTTTCTATCTTCAAGAAATCCCTTTTCACACTTACTTTACAATGAAGCATTCTGGGGATCATACTGAGTTTCTATGGGAATGCTATTAGGCCTCTCCATGCCCCTGTGTGTGAACTGAAACTGTAAATTCAAACACATCCAACACTCCTTTGCCAGTACGTGCTGCAAGTGAAAACTAGTAAGGCAAGCTACCTTGCTGGACAAACTCATTTCAATTTTGCCTTCCAGTTGAAGTCCTCAAGGCACCTTCGATACAAATATTCTTTTTTCTAATCAGAACTGCTTGATAGGCATCCAAGGAATCCCAAAATTATCTGGACACCATTTCAAAATCACTGTCCATAAACAATTGTATGGTTTAAGAATCATAAATATTGTGCTGAGGCGTACAAGACGCCATAAATGCCCACCTGGAATGGTTGGTAAGTCAATATAGAAAGGATAATTAAACAGCAAACCACATTTGGTTCAGTATAAGTACATCTGACTCAAATAGTGAAGTTAGCATTGCAATGTCAACAGTATTGGCTATTTCATGTGTTACCTAAGCTTTTTACCCATCTCCACTGCTAGGCATGTGCACATATGAAATGTGATTGGAGTACACGTATGTTGGACCAGAATGTAAGGGGAGGAGGCATCTTATCTCAAATAATGCCCATACTTTGCAATAATGCATCTGGAGTGACTGCTTATTTTGGATAGTTCCCCACTTCAGTATCACATGGTGACTGGACATAATAAGACAGCAACAGTACTAATTTCATATATCAGAAGGGAGTTAGTTAGCTTTGAGTAATCCCTAAAATAAAGATTAGGAAATCCTTGTCACAAGATCATAGCATTTTTAAAAGCCCAGGGGAAAAGAGAGAAAAGAAGATTCCACCACACTAGGCTGTAACATTCAAATTGTTTCATCGTTGAAAGCAAAGTTACCATTACTTGCTCATGAAAGCATCAAAAGAAGAAGGAAGAGTGATGTTCAGTGTTTGTCCTAAGTAAGAACCTGATTGAAGGAAGAGATGTAAGATGGAATGTCAGCACTGTCATTGTCACATCACTCATTTTTATTAAAGTGTGAGATAACAAAGGATTCTTGACATTTAGATGTGAAAAACATGACGTTTTGGTTTGATCAGTGACTCAGAGAGGTAGCAGGTGAAACAACTGGTATAACTACTACAGAAATGACTCAGCATAATTGTTTGAGAGTATGACTAGAAACTATTAATTTCATGCAGTTAAACAGAAATCCTTTCCTGAACTGACGACTGCAACTGATACTCATGAATTTTCTGAAGAGGAATACCAGCCAGACATGGTAGCGGAATTCCTCAGTGATACCAGCTTGATTTCAGCACCCAAATGCCTCTGCAAAGACTTTGACTGGCAAAACACTGAGCAGACATGAAAATTACATTTTGCACCATTTGTGCATGGGAGGTCGCGGCCACACGAGCAAGAAAAGCCAGACAAGAATCGATGCAAATTTGCTCCGGAGCAATTTGCACCGCAGTTGCAAGATCACATGCAACCGCGGGTGACTGTTTTTTCTTGTGTGGTGGGTTTCTGAGGCACTTAAACAGGGGATTGATTAAGTGCTTCAACAGGGGAAGGGAGAATCGATGATTTGCTTCTCCCCCTAAGGGGGCCTTTGATGATGCACACATGGAGAAGGGGGACAAAAAACCCGTGTGGCATCAGGATAGTGTGTGATCACGCTATCCGTGATGCCACACTTCCGTGCTGGCACGATCAAACAGGGAAACTCTGGTTGTGAACTGCAGCAAACCATTTGCTACCAGTGTTTCACTAGTAGCTTTTTACAATGCTTCCCCCACCGGATCAAACCAGCTTGTGACAGTTTGATGACGGTTGTGGGATGCTTCCCAGATGTGCTTGTGTGATTGTGCCCATTTGATCCTTCAGTGAATTGTCTCCTTTCTGTGGCAAATGGGTGCGTATGCTCGCTCCCGGAGTATTCTGGGCTTCTGTCATCATAGAATGTATCTTAGAATTGAGCCATCCCAAACATGATTCCATAGAGTTGACAGAAGCACAAGACATTGTTTGTATTCACCTGAAAGAGAGAAATGTAGTTGCACATATAGCAACTACCTTCAAGATTCTACAAGTATCCTTCAGACAGGGTTCCGGAAATCCCACAGAACTGAAGCTTGAAAGTTCATGGAGCCAGATTTACCCTGAATTTTTACTTAGATGTAGCTTTTACTGAAACAATTTCACTTGTTGTTGACACCTAGAGCCTTATACATTATGTTCAGTTCTCTTTGACATTGGTGGCAAAGTAAATTCCAAAGTATCCAGTTGAGATGGTTGGGATATAGTCTGTGTCTGAAGATACATGGCTGACTAATCCCTTCAAGATGTACAATTGCTCCATAATTCTTTGAATAAGCCAAAGATCCACTTGGGGCCAAAGGTCCAGGTTTTCATACCTATTGTTGCTTTATGACAACACTATAAAGCGCGCGGGGGGGGGGGGTTACTCTTTTTCATTGCTCCAGATCCCATTGCTAAACACTTAAATTGTCCTGAAGCTCTTCAACTGAATTAACTGAAGGGAGGGGTTGTGCTTAAGCCACTCTTCATAAGACATACAAAATACCAAACAGAAATAAGCCCTAAACCTCCTACTTAAAGCATGGTAATATGCTTTAATTTTGCACCATTAAGGTGTTTTTCACACATCACCTGATCATTGTCAAGCATAAAGGCATATCAACCCTGGCCCTTGGCTGGTTATCATCTGATCAATTTTCCAAATATCTCACAAACTAAAAATAAAATCAAAGGAAGCTCACTTTTCATTTGCCACATTCCCAGTTCACTGTGACTATACCAAAGGGAAGAATTTTCAATAGCTTGTTGTACAATATATATGAATTATTCCATTATAAAACTGTAATTATTATTGTGGATTAATTCTAAACATTGTACCTCAAAGCAGTTTCTTGATTCTGCTTAAAGTGTTAACAAGTGTTTTCATAACTGAAGACTGCGCCCTTGGCCTAGTTAGAGGCCAGCATGCATAAATGCTTTACAACTGTGGCTCTGATATTAAATATATAAATTTGAATTTAAAAAAAAACTTCACACACAGAACAGATCTTTTTGACCTCTGTTGCCATCATGCCTCTAGCTTTGCTGGCCTTTTCTTTCTATCTTAGTGCGGAGACCAGCTGTTCTCCGTCAGCTACAGGAACCCCCTGACCATGAATTTTGGAACATCTACAAAACAAAGGCTGAACACCAGCCGAGAATGGTCTTGTTGTCCTCAGTGAGAAACAAAGGCAGCCTCAAAGAGAAACCTGTGTGTATGTAAACTGTTTCCAAGTTGCAGCTGACTTATGGCCAAAGTGTCTCAGCTCCAGTGACAAAGTGTCTGTAACAAGAGAATAAATAGGGAAGTTTAACAGATGAGCATAAAGAGTGGCATTTTTATAATGAATGGGCAGTTTTCACAGTGGAAAGTGTTAAGCCATGGGGTACCACAGGGACTGGTACTAGGCCTAGTGCTTTTTAACTTGTTAATTAATGATTTGGAGTTGGGAGTTAGCAGTGGCTAAGTTTGCGGACGATACTAAGTTGTTCATGGCAGTGAGAACCAGGGAGGACTGTGAGTCACTTCAGAGGGTTCTGCCAAGGCTGAGCAAGTGGGTGTCAACATGGCAGATGAGGTTCAATGTGGGCAAGTGCAAAGTAATGCACAGTAGAGCCAAAAATCCTAACTATAAATATATGTTGATGAGGTCCGAATTGGTGATAACTGAACAGGAGAGAGATCTTGGATTTATGCTAGGTAACTCACTGAAAATGTCAATTTGGTGTGCAACTGCAATAAAAAAGGCAAATGCTATGCTGGAGGTTATTAGGAAGGGGACTGGAAACAAATGAGCCAGGATCATAATGCCTCTGTATGAATCTATTGTGAGGCCTCATTTGGAATACTGTGTATTGTTCTGGTCACTGTATCTTTAAAAAGATATTATAGCATTGGCAAAGGTGCAGAAAAGGGCAATTAAAATGATTAAGGGGGATGGAACACCTTCCCTATGATGAAAGGTTCAAGAGGCTAGGGCTTTTAGCTTGGAAAAATGATGATAGAGGTTTACAAAATGATAGAGAAGGTAGAGAAAGAAGTACTTTTCTCCCTTTTACACAGTACAAGAAGTCATGGGCTATAAATGAATTAAGGAACAGTAGGCTTAGAACAGATTAAAGGAAGTACTTTTTCACCCAAACAGTAATTAAAAATATGGAGCAGAGATCCATGAGTGGCTTTTAGTCACAATGTATAGATGGAACACTATGGTTGTGGTCACACAGTCATTTTGTTTGGGTTTCACCACTGTTCCGTATTGCATTTAAAAGGGCTGATCAGACAGCCACATCTGTCTCCTGTATTGAAGCGGACTCACCCCCACAATCCTCCTGGTTTCCTAGTGATTTTCCAACACTGGGAAAATCAAGTACTTTGAGCTGTGAGTCCACAATTCTGCCAATCTGGACAGACATCTTTTGCTATGACTGTGATTAGGTTGTCTGAATGTCCTTCTTGTGCTGAATTCCCCCCCCCCCCCCAGCTTTCGCCATTGGGCACATGAGCAATCCTGCACTGCATATATTCAATGCATGAATGTTCAAGCACACATATATAGACATATATAGACTCCAGTGCTCAGTTGTATGTCTGTAGTTCATTTTGTTCGCTGTTTGGGGGGAAAAAACCTGCAAAAACAAGGGAGTACAATGCATCCAAGTGGGAGTGGTGATTTGGCCATGCACATATGCCCAAAGAAAAATTTAAAAACTTGTGCCACACCACCAGCTGGGCAGTGCAGCTCTCTGGACAGTACCTAGAGCCTCATCGCATGATGCAAGCGGGGCAGGGAGGGATAAGTGATCATCCCAACCTGCAAAAAAATATCCCCAATTAAATATACAGCAGGAACAAGTCATGATAAGCTTGTCTCTTGACCACAACCAAAGTTTGGGGCAGTGATGTTCTGTATTCTAGGTGCTTTGGGGCAACATTTGGTGGCCTTCTAGAAGTCTGGCCCTGCTGGTGGACCCCTTGATAGCACCTGGGTTTTGGCTACTTTGTGATACAGAGTGTTGGACTGGATGGGCAATTGGCCTGATGCAACATGGCCTCTCTTATGTTCTCGTGTCCTTTTCACTACACAGGATTTTCAAGGCAAGCGATGTTTAGAGGTGGCTCATCATTACCTGCCTCTGCATAGCCCTGAATTTCCTTGGTCATCTCCCAACAAAACACTAACCAGGGCTTACCCTGCCTAGCTTCTCAGATCTGATGAGATTGGACTAGCCTCAGCTATCCAGGTCAGGGGCATCTTTTACCTAGCCCAGAAAGTTATTAGACCCCATACAGTCATTAATTTCAGCACATTTAGACATAAAGAATCCTGCTGCATTAACATTTGTGATGACCTAGGCTGCTTTACTCTTTAATCCTGCTTTATTCCTTTCTACTTTATTTACTTATTTGGCTTCTTCTTCTTAATTGGTACATTACACAATTTGTATGTGAACATTTGGAATATTTGCATATTAACATGGGCATTGAGTGGTGAGAATTATTATGATTTGCTGTGGCTACCTGATTTTATTCTTTCATTGAATAAAACTATCTGGTTTCCCCACTGTCCACATCACAGAGCTTTTCCCATACTTGTGTGAGGAACCCCATCTTTCTGTTTGTGTTGGGTTTGGCCCAGAGTAAGCACAAACATTTAAGCCACTGTATAACACATAAATATCATAAAAAGCATAAGTACTGTAAAATGCCTCCTCCTGAAAAAACCAACAGCATCATGATATAATCTAAGCATAATGGAATCAGTTACCAAATAAAAACAAACAAATGCATAAAAACAGATAAATCAGAATTAGCAATGGCAAAGTCCCCTCTACATGACTGAAGTTGATAACTCTTGAGCATCATTGTAGATGGCTAAAAAAACCCTCATTTAATTCAAATAGTATAAAGTAATTCATAATTTAACAAGATTATAATTTATGTGGGAGGCACTTCCTGGGTTTTTTTCTCCTTTAAAAAGAAGCTGAGTGCAGTCCCTGAGCTTATCTGATAATGTTCTGGGAAGCTTCTGAACTCAGATTGTCTATAGTTTTGCAAAGATTTTATTAATCTCCCTCAACTGTTCTTCCCAGAAGCGTGTTAAATAATGGAGCTTCCTGAGGCCTCAGCCCAGTTCCTTGGAGTTCAAAAAATCATCTGGGTGGGGGGGGTGGGGGGGTGAGGAGGTGATCATGTGACTGCACTGGCAATACTGTCTAGGTCTTGGACTGGAAAACAGATTTACACTAAATGCACATTCTGTGGATCTCATTTGATATTATGAGCTGTAGAAGAGCATCTGAGTGGAAAGGTTTTTGATCCTCAGCAACAAAAGGAGATGAGCTGCTTACTGCACATTTCATTGCAGAGAGCCAGTTTGGTGTAGTGGTTAAGTGCGCGGACTCTAATCTGGAAGAGCCGGGTTTGATTCCCCACTCCTCCACTTGCACCTGGCTGGATGACCTTGGGCAAGCCATAGCTCTGTACCAGCTGTTCCCTCAAGGACAGCTTGGGAAAGAGTTCTCTCAGCCCCACCTACCTCACAGGGTGTCAGTTGTGGGGAGGGGAGGGGAAAGGAGTTTGTAAGCCGCTCTTAAGTGAGTGAAGGGCGGGATATAAATCCAATCTCTTCTCTTCTTCTTCTTCTTCTTCTTCTTCTTCATTGCCTTCAGGGTAGGAAATGGAAAACCATACACCAAGCTTGGCCTCTATTTGTTGACTTCTAATGTAGGAGTGTGTGTGGGCTATACATACCAATTTCTCTAGACTTCAGTATAGCTTTCTCTTACCTCTTTGAAATCTTATATACCAAAAATAGTGTTTTCCTTTCTTGCATGGAATGTCTAGGCCTCACAAAGAATCTACAAGGTTCAAAAAACTTATAAAGTGCCTATGTAATGTAACTTGGTAAATACAAATATCAGTTTGCTTGCCCTCACTCTTTCCTTCATGCTGGAATAAAAAAAAACTATTTAGAGTTCTGGTTATGGACAACAAATATTGTTCAGATTCTTCTCAAGTATAAGGCTGGAGACAGCAGAGTATCAAATGGTGTGGTGTATATTACAAGACTGAAAAGAAGTTTCTGTAAGTTAAACAACAAAAGAAATCTGATGAATGATGAGCTGTCAACAGGGATTAGGGCTGCCAACCTCCAGGTGGTGGCTGGAGATCTCCCGCTATTACAACTGATTTCATTACTTTTTTCCCACCATAGAGAACAATGGAGGGAATGGGGCAACCTGTTTGGAGGCCCATAGAATTGGACCCCCTGGTCCAATCTTCTTGAAACTTGGTGGGCATTTGGGGGAGAGGTCTCAGAAGCTACCTTGCATGTTTGGAGCCTCTCCCTCAAACCCCCTCCCCTACAGCCACTTTTAAAGTTGCCGCCGAATTTCAGCGGCAATTCGGCGGTGGGCCGAATCAGATCTGATTCGTGGCTGCCCGTGGCTGCCCTACTGCCCCTCCTGAGCTGGCAGAGTGGCACTCCGCCTCGCTCCGGCCCCAAAGGACCCCTGGCCATGGTATTAACTGGTAGGCAAAAATAATTGATTCCAGCATTGGAATACTTATCCTTTGACTGATGGTTTCACATCTAGCTGAAAAGTATCTTGCATTGAGTACATAATTACCTGATATAAATCCTACAAGATAGAAGAGCACAATGATCTTCAAAGGACAATGGTAGAAAAGTGAAATATCAAGAAACAATTCTTTTTCCTCTGAAACTATACAAGTATATTAGGGTGGATCCTGTCTCTGTTCTAGCACTCTACTGAGCAAAGTTTATTATTTTTAATGTAATTATTATAATATTTATACCACACATTTCAAGTGTAAAGACTTGGGTCCACCCCAGTATCTCATTTGCCAGAAACTTGGGGCTAGTTCCCATATTTATATTTATCAATTGACTGTAGCATCAAGTGATAATTTGCATTTGGAGATAGGCAATCACTGGTGTACCACCACAGACCAAATTTTCATTTCACTTCTGATTATCAAAGGAGTCCCTTCATACATTCAGCTGAAAGTCACAAGGCTTTGTTCACACATTCATGATTCCTGCACCATCAAGTAATAACTTGCCTGTGTTAATGGGATATCACACATGTAACACTACAAATAGACTTTTCATAACACTGCACATCACATCAAATACACAGCTCCAATTCACTGATTCACTCCAAGGGGTGGGTGTAGCAACAGCCATAGATTTCTAAAATATATTAAGCCAGGGTTCTTTTTTTTTTTGCCTGAAGATTTCCTCTTATTTTTTATGGCAACAAGTCATCATCCTTTCCTACCACCCTTTCCTCATTAAGTAGGAACAGGCACATTTCCAGGAGTAACTTCAGTGAAATGAATGGATCATCAGTACTTTAGTTGTTGTAGATTTTCTGGACTGTATAGCCGTGGTCTTGGCATTGTAGTACCTGATGTTTTGCCAGTTACTTCTCACATTGACAGAGAGAGTATTCCATCTTTCAGTGTTATACCTCTAAGGATGCCAGACACAGCTGCTGGCAAAAGGTCAGGTACTACAATACATATGGAGCAGAAGTCCATCAGTGGCTATTAGCCATGAAGTATAGATATGAACAGTCTGGGGCAGGTGATGCTCTCTATTCTTGGTGTTTGGGGGGGTGGTAACAGTGGGAGGGCTTCCTGCCCTTACTGCTGGACCTTCTGAGGGCACCTGGTGTTTTTGGCCACTGTGTGACAGAGTGTTGGACTGGATGGGCCATTGGCCTGATCCAACTCTGGCTTCTCTTATGTTCTTATGTTCAAGACCATGGCCATATAGCCCAGAGAATCTACAACAACTAATGAACTCCAGCCGTGAAAGCCTTTGACAACACATCAGTAATTTCTTCAAAGAAACAGAAATCATTTAACCAAGCTCAAGAGCCGCTGGCACTAGAAAAGTGTGAGCTTGGTGGAATTTCAGAAACTTCTACATGCTTAATGAAGGTGATAAAATCTGCAAACTGGAATTATGTATGATCAGGTGTGGTTCATTAGAACCTACCTCCATGGGAACAAAAAAGGAATTCAGTGACATCCCTGCAGATGCTTCACAGAATGACCAGCCTCACCTGGGGCCTGATAATCATGAAGATGCTGCAAGGGCTATAGAAATCCATCAGCCGCAACCTGGCCAAAACCCAACTATCGGCAGGTCATGTATGGGCACAAGGGGGCTCCTTCTAGCAACAGTAGCTGGAAGGCAGAGCATGGTGCATGTTAGGGATGTCAGCCAATAGCTGACAATGGTTGGGGATCCAGGGACACAGGGACCTCTGTCAGCAATGACATGACATCACTTCCAGGGAAAACCTGGAAGTGTAATCACACCCTTTTAAGAACCATCAAAAACTCTATGGCAAAATCACAGCATTTTTGGCAATTCCTAGAGAGGACTGACAACACTTTTTCTGGAAGTGACATCACACTGTTGCTGAATCAATCCCATGCTCGTGTCATCTGCATGACTGCATCAGAACTGGAGGGCCTTAACAAGCCATGAGTAGCAGTCTGAGAAGTAATGGGCTGCACTCCAGAGTTGCAACTAGCCAGATGCTATAAAGGCCAGATAACAGGAAACAACTAGGAGGTGGACCAGGAGATGAAGTAACAACAAGAACAGTGACAATAAGAACTTATCAGGCGTGCCAAGGGGAAGAAGAGAAAGAAAGAATTGACACATACCATGTAAAAGCAGAGCACTCAGCCAAGGAGCTCAGGAATAATGCTTGGGTAAAGGAAATTGCAGGTAGGTGGACTTTATTCATGTCAATAAATAAATAAGACTGTTCTCTGACTGATGGTGAGTTAATGACCATGGAAATGCCTTCAATATAAACCTTTCCTTGGGAGGCCATAGGCTGGCATTCAGGCCACAGGCTGGCATTCAGGATCACATTATGAATTGCTGAGCAATCCAAAAAAAAACCCCCAAAGAGGAACACACAACCAAACACACATACAGACACAGAAAGTAAGGAGAAATCAGACATATTTTTCATTTTAAAGCAATATCTTTTTCTCTTTTCTTGGGGGGGGGGTACTTTGGCATGTTTTTCTTACACGTTGGCTCAGCTGGTATATCTGAAGTGGAAATACAACCTTCAGCAGCTCAAAATGCTCACTTTCAACACTGAAGAGACCAATACTCTTAGCAGAGTTCAGGAAATAATCCAATCCTCACTTTGAAGTTTGCTTTCAATGAATTTACTGCAACAGGATTATGCAAAAAGACAATAACTGAGTGCAGGCCATTAAGGCAACAGAGAGGCCTTCAGAGCACATGCACTAACACATTCTATCACACAGCAGAAAGAGAAAACAAGAGGTAGGCTGAACTGCAAGAGAAAACATTGTGTAAAACCTAAACACTAGAGAATGCTCTACAGCTCCCCCTAGGTTTCAAGTGGACTAAACTACTTTTTCAGCATTATTTAAAATAACTAGACTCTTAGCAGGCTGTCACTTCTCCAGCAAATACTGCTCCAATCCTTTTGCTGACTCCTTTGCTCTTTTCCCTCCTTTTTCCTTTTTGCCTCTGTACTTCGTGCTCATGATGAACCAGCAAGCATGAAGCCCTCTGACATTCTCCCTCCTTCACCAACAGTGTATGAGGAACACCTGGAAGAGGCTTCCTGAGGAATGTTTTCCAAAGCTTGGCTGCCAAGAGACATTCAGAAGTGAGTTTAGTAGTTTTCCCATCACTATTTCAGTTTTTGCTGCAAAATTCTCCTTTTATTTGGATAGAGATAACACATAATAAAATGGAATGTCCCTCAATAACTATTCATTCATCCAGAACTCCTTGCAATGGTTATATGCTTTAGTAGACTTTTAGATTACTCATTCCTACTCACTCTCAAAACAATACTTTCGGGGAGCTGTTATGACAGTGTGTAATTTTTCTTAGCAATTATCCACTTGGAGCTTTTTATTCCAAGTGTTTTTGTAAATGCAGAATGCTACAAGTGGGAAGAAATTATAGCCATAATGTTTTCTTAAAAGAAAATCCTGTTTGGTTTTACTTGGGTGGTGATGGGCAGCGTGTGTAAGTCTTTTCTCCTACATGAGGATGTGGAGTGGTTTGCCATTCTTTTTTTTTAAACAATCACATGGTGTCCTTTTTAATACTACTTTTTAATACTACCTAGAAAAATTTTGCTTTTGCTTGAACATTTGGGATTTTAGAAGAAATGTGCAACAGGCTAATAAAAGGTATTTTCTCCATTTTTTGTCTCCAGAAAGCTAGGCACCTCTCCTCATGAGGGAAGTATAAATCAACTAGGCTTTTTAGTTTAAAAAGAAGGATCATGACAAGGAAAATATGATAGAAGTTTACAAAATTGTGAATGGTATGGAAGGTGTGGACAGACAGAACTTTTCCCTCCCTGTTTCATAATCCTACAATCCTGGCTCTGGCAGTAGAAGCAGACCCCCCATTGTGTATGGAATTCATCACTGTGTTGGCGTTCTACAACTCTCAAGAAACTGGTTTTCCTTTCACACTAAGCCTGACAATTCAAAACTTATTTTGGAAAACATTTAAAATTAGAACTTTCTGTCTGGTTCATATCATTTAATTACTTACTTCATTTATAGTCTGCCTTTTTCACAGAGACTCCAGGCTCAAGAGACTATACTTTCTGCTTACTATTTCAACCAAAATAGAAGCTTAACTACCAAGTTAGAAATGTTCAGTTTTATAATCTCCCCCCTCAAAATATTCACTGTAATTTTTCTTTTGCATTAATTATACCTTGTCAAATATAATTAAACCACTACAAATATACCTTTGAAAAACTAGTTTCTCTAAAAGAGTTAGTGTTTTATTATCTTACTCTACTTGTCTTATTTGCAGGCTAACAATATTCCATTTTTTTCTAGACAGCTGGTAATGAAAACATGAGATAGTTAGGGCTTTATGTAGATGGATTTGGCAGCCATTTCATATTTGCTTAGATTGGAAGATATAATTAGAATTTGGAGGTCAGTTTCTCACAGAATAAGTCAATTTTAACAGAATAAATGTTTGTTCATTAATTCAGTCATGAATAGATTTTGATAAGTGAAATGATGAATCAACGTGATTTGTTTATTCTGAAGTTTCTCAGTTATTTACATTGAGTTCCCAATGTTTGTTTTATTTAATATTATGAGCTGAAGGACCAACCATTGGAGGTCAGATGCAGAGAAAGTTATACCGGGGCAGCATGGGTCAATGCTACTACACCTACAATAGCTCCTTTTCCCTGATGCAGCAAAGGGGGGAGAGAAAGGGGACTGGGCAAGATCTTGGCAGGACTAGATGCTCACCATGTTGAAAGTCCATTGGCCACTCTAGTAATTTCTACAGTCATCAACAACACTACAGTGCTTTGCCTGACACATTTACCCTATTTCTAAATACGTTTATTGGAAGTTCTACTTGACTAAGTCGAATAGAACATGCCCCTTAGTATTATGGATTAATTTGGAACTGAAGTCAGTACATAACCAGATGCCCTGGAATGGGACAAACAGCTTGTTCAATAAGGGATGTACCAAGTAGACCTCACTCTGCATATCATGATTGCTGTGATAGTACAAATCACTGCATTGCACTGCCCTGGTTGGATTAGTGCAGGATGCTTATTATGTGTGTTTCATTCTCTTTACAGGTTACGAAGATTTCCAGATCTTATAAATCTTTGATTATTTGCTAAAAAAACTTTGCTGAGTTGGATCCTGTGACTCTCTGCTGTTAATTGAGGAGTCTTACACCAGTGTGTTAGCCTGACTGCTCTTTTATGTTATTAATATTTGGGGAATATTAGCTCTTAACAATATGCAGCCAGCTTTACGGGGTCTAGCCAATGTATACAGAGGCGGCGCTAAACTGAGGCTTCTCAGAAACTGACATAGACTCAAGTTAAAGTATAGAAGATATATTGTTTACTGAGAATGTAATAAAAGACTTATAAACAACGTTACAGTGTTATTCTATCATTCACACAGTTATACAGAACTAAGAAAATAGGTAAGAAATACAGAGACATTTGCATGAGCAGGATAAGTGATGGTTTCCGTCGAGGGTGATATTTACCTCTATATGAATCTGTGGAATACGTCTGGAAAACGAGGGGAAGAAGTCTTCCGGAAGAGGACAAAGGATCATGGTTCTGGACCAGCAGCCACGTGGCGGACCCCAGTGGTGCAGCCAAGGGTCCGTGAGGGAGGGAGGAAGACAAACAAGGGACAGGAACTGGAACTAGACTAGAACTAGAACTTGTGACTCTTAGGGGAGCAGCTTTTATTGGAAGGTGGTACCTGGGCAGATGGCATGATATGATGCCATCTCAGAAGAGCCTATAGAGAATCCATTCTCTATCTCTATCCACTAAGGGGACGCTATAGGAGTGGTCAGTATTTAGATCTACCTGATGGTCAGGGCAGGATGCTAATGTCAGCTGCAACTGGCGCCTGTCTTCTGGATCACAAGAGTGCCAGGCATGGGATCCAAGTCTCAGGAAGCACCCCACTGTCTTCGCACCCAGGTGTGAAGTCCTTTGATGTAGTAAATGAAAATGAGATCTTGCAGGAGGGGGCATAAGCCTGTGTGCTTGCCTGGAGAGCATACCTATATGGAGTTGCTGATACAGCCTGTAACCTCATGGTTTTGTGTGTGAGAATGTCTTTGTTCTCTATGTTAACCTCCCGCCTGGAGGTGGCAACTTCAGAAAATGGTGCTTTGACCCTATAGTGTAGGTGTCTGTTCCCATCTTCCCACTGGCTACCTAGTGTATTTTCACGTCTCACATAGCTGGCATCATAGTTCATGCACTTCTCAGAGAAATCAGTTGTAAAGTCCATAAGAATGCTGTACATCCTTACAAGTGGACATATTCTTGATGCAGCAGGCAGAGGAAAACCTCCTTCATCTAGAGCACTGGTTCCCAAAGTGGGCAATAAAGCCCCCCAGGGGGGCGCTGGAATGATCCAGGTGGGCAGTAGGAGCCTTGGGTGCAACTGGGGGGCATTGAATAAAAATAAGGGGGCGGTGGAAGCATAAAGAAAGAAGAGTCCAGAACCTATCTAAAGCAGCTTTTTCCTGCCTTCTCCTGGTCTTCCCTGGGATCAGGGAGGGAGGGGGAGGTGAAGAGAAGTCTCCGCAGCCAATCACAGCCATGCATTTGCAAATTGTAAGGCTGGTGTTGCTGCTGGGCTCTTTTGTGGTGGCTGCTGCTGGCTTCAGGCCTTCAGCTGCTGCTGCTGCTCTGTGCCTGCCTTGGCTTGCCTGGCTGCTTATATCATGGTGGACTCTACCTGCATCTTGTTGTCCACTTTTTGAAGGTAGATTTCCGGGGAGGCGCTGAGTAATTTTTTTTCTGAAAAGGGGGTGGTAGGCCAAATAAGTTTGGGAACTTCTGATCTAGAGCAGTAATCCTCACATAGCAAAAGGCAGTCATGGTACACAAGTGATGGTGATAGTGATGATGATGTTGTTGCTGTTTGATCCCATTCAGTAACCCCAAAGCAGCATAAATGGGTTTGCAAAATGGCTTTACATTCAGAATTGATCTGGGTGTATCTACTTAACTTCAGAAATGGAACTACATCAAGTGCCCATTTCCATGAAGAATTTATTCAGTTCTACCTGGAATTCTTTCTGTGTTTGAAACTGGTTTTCAGTGTTTTATTATTCAATCCCCACTTCTATTCACAGCAGCCTTCTGAGGTGAGGTAATTTGTTGGGATATAACAGATGTATGAGAAACTTGTATGTATATGTTCATTGCATGAAATCTAACTTGTTTTTGGTAAGGCATTTATTGGACTCAAGTAACTGCTCTCTTATCTAATAATTATCCATGCAGAACTGGTGACTGTATTATTGTATTTTATTATATCAGTATTTAAAGGTTACATTTTATTAAAGAATGAAGTGGAGACAGAGATTCTTCAATAGTATGTACTTGTATACAGTACACTAAAAAATTACACACACTGTTGAGGCATACCTCTCACCAGGAAATTAATGAGCTGATATAGAAAAGCTAACTAGATATGTGAAGAGCCATCTGTATGTGACTTATCTATGTGACTTATCCACCTGCATGTGACTTATCTCCATGTGTCTGACTGGACTTATCTAGAACAGTCAGACAGCATCCCCACTAGACAGATAGAGATGCATGGGGGTTTCTTTGATGAGGGGTTGCATATGCTGCATAAAGACAGAGTTGGGGAGGGGTGGAAGAGAAGCTGGCAAATGCTACATTACTCCCAGCAATAGGCAATGTGTGCTTTGGTGTATATTATCACTGTATACTGGAATGGTAGTGCACACTGTTAGAGGCACACTGATCGAGACAGAAGGGCCTAGGGCCAAAGCCCTAAAAGGGGATCATAAGGGTTTGAGATCTCTCAGTGTTTTGCTTACAGTGACAGGCTGCTATAAATCAATCACAAGGAAACATGCAACATCTTAAGATTTTGAAGAAACAGGCATTTAACCTATGAAAACTTCCTCCTAGTTGTTCCCTCAGTGATAAGGTACAGCTTGAATGGCCAGTATAAGGTTTTGGGATCACTGCCATGAGGTAAGTTTGTGGCGAGCAAGTAGAAGTTGAATAAAAACAAACCAAAGAAGATTTATTTGTGAAAAGGTTGTGTCTAAAGAACAGTTCAGCAGCACTGGTTCCCAGAGAAGCCTAAACTTTAATTTAAGCTAATTATGGTTTCAAATCTTGATTTAAATTCCCTTTAATGCTTACCACTATAAACAAGCTTTTATTACCTGGTCACCAGGTTGGATCCTCTCTCTCTCTCACACACACACACGACCCTGCCCTCACCTTCTTGCCCCTTCCCAAGAGTCAGACTAAAAGGTACCAGGCCTGCTCATTACTAGAGATAAGCCTCAAAACCAGATATTCTGTCCTCTCCCAGAGGTAAAGTACTCTGCCATTCTACCAGGCAGAGCCACCCCTTAAACTCTCTGATCCCTTGCTGAGGCAGACCCAACATGATTGCTGCTGTGCTTCCTTTCAACATGCCATTCCACCCTATGAAAGGTGGTTGGATGCTAAAGCAGTACTCCCATAAGCTCTGGTATGCAACAGCTGTTGGCTGTTTCACCTTTCAGGGGCAGGACAGCCTCCTGTCAGTCATACGCACATATAAAAGCAGCTCTGCAAGGCAATTTAGATTGGAACCAGGACTCTAGAAAGGAAAGGGGAGTGGTCTTGATCCCACTCTATTCTTTAGGAGAAATCTCCGTATATGGGATGCTGTTCAGTTCAGCTCAAAAAGTATTAATACAAGCAAAACTGCCACAAAGTTTTATATGTTCCATAATAATCCAACATTTTAAAAACCTCACACACATTTCACAGTAGAGGGGGCCAGTTATTTGAGGACTCAACCATCTGTTTTTGTATAGAGCATGCCATTATACAAAATTTTGTTACATTAGGAGTAATCTCTTTAGAAGAGGCTGAAATGAGGAGGGGAGCGTACAATTGCTCTGATCTTCCAGGGATGGGCTGCTGTTAGTCCTTTAAGGAAAAGAAGCAGGCAACCTCCAATCTACCTGGAAAGAAAACAGGGAATAGATAGGAACATTTTCAATTAAAAAACAGAGCATGGGGCAAGGCTGTTGTTTGTTGGTCTGTGTCAGGGATGGACCGGAAGAAAAAATGGCCCTAGACAAGGGCCCAAACCCCAGCCTGCCACAGCCCCACTGCCACAAAGGAGGGATGGAAGGAAGGAAGGATGGAAGGAAGGAAGAGCCAGATATCCCCACACCTTGCATAACTCACCTGGGCTCCTCCTGTGGCTCTGCCAGGCTGGACACATCTGCTCACAGGTCTCATAAGTAAGGCACTGCCTTTCCTGGGCTGGGGCTGCATAGGGCTCACCTTGGCTTGGAAACAGCCAAAGGGAAAAAAGGGAGTGGGGACCCAACCTGAAAGTCAAGTCCGGAACCTAAAAGGTTAAGCAGCTAAAAAATGAAAAAAAAAACAGCTATTTATTACATAGTGCACAAAAACTCCAGATTAAAAACAACATATATAGAATGCAAAGAGAAACTCAGAACATAGTATACAGCAACAAATGTAAGTTGCATGTACAATAACTCCTGGATCTCAGTATTGGTTACACATATATAATAACCACAGGACCAAACACATTTCAGTCCACAGGGCCTTCTTCAGTGGTCTAAATTAAACCAACACACCCACAAAAATGTAAATATACAATATCTTTTCCAGGCCATGCAGGTTGAGCATGCATCCTAAAAATAATTTTAAAAATTCATGTAAGGATATTATTAAATTGTAACATACAGGCTGTTCATAAGAAAGATGTTTAATTTACACACAGACATACACTGGGAATAGAGCAACAGCCAAGGGCAGGTCTGTATGTGAAAATTTCTTTTAAAAAATAGGATTACATCTGACTTTCCAGCAGGGGCATACTCAATGTTACTCAAATAATATTATAACTTAATTACACATTGATGCTATCTCTTTCAGAGAATGGTTGTTTTAAGTTACCATCCCTATTGGGTATGGACTCCTCAATATATGCAAGCCTCTCATAACTATTATTTGGAGTGACAATATTTCAGTGTAAGTAGCAACTATTCTTTATAAACATTTTTTTTTGAAAAAAAAAAATTTCTTGGGAACAGTCAGTATGTTACAATTGAATAATAACCTTACACATGTTTTAAAATTATTTTTAGGACTCATATACAACCTGCTTGGCCTGGGAAAGATATTGTATATTTACATTTTTATGTGTGTGTTGGTTTAATTTAGACATCTGGGCCAAAACGTGTTTGGTCCTGTGGTTATTATATATGTGTAACCAGTACTGAGATCCAGTAGTTATCGTACATACAACTTACATTTGTTGCTGTAAACTATGTTCTGAGTTTCTCTTTGCATTCTATGTATGTGGTTTTTAAGCTGAAGTTTTTGTGCACTGTGTAATAAATAGTTGGATGTTTTTTCATATTTCAGCTGTTCACCTTGGCTTGGAGCCATCTTCCCTAGGCCATGTGCCACTTGTCCTGGCCATGCATGGGTCACCCAAGCTGGGCACTGCCTTCCCTGGGCTCTGCACAGCCCTTCTACCCAGGGCTGGGGCAGTCCAAGTGTGGAGGCAGGCCATTGGACCTACAGGAAATTACCCATTAGCTGCCCCCGGTCTGTGTTGCATGTTCTGACCACATGGTGGCTTGGCTGCCTGGTGTGAAGGTTGTGGACATCATGCAATGGATGCACTGTGTAATTTGGATGTGGAATAAATGGTTATATTCCACATCAGTACCAATGACTCTGAGAAGTCCAGTCATGTCAAACAAAGTAGATTTTACATTCAGAACTTTTACACTGTTCCATCATGTTCATGTAACCATATTGTTTCACCCATTTACCTGCTGTAATTTCTGGGTTTGTGTTTATGTGTGTGTGTGGGGGGGGGTGAGAATAATTTCTTTCTACAATATATTTCCTCCAAAGCATAAATAAGTCACCTTAATTTAGACAGGCTATCTGAAACATTAGGATTTAGTGAAGATTTTAAACAGGAAATAACTTCAAGGGGAGAAAGTGACACTCACTTGTCACATGTAAGCTTTTAAAATGATAGGACTTTTAAATATGACCGTAAAAAGTAATGAAGCTAGAAATGTCATAGACATGACAGGAGAGAAGGACAGATATATATTTCAATCTTTAACAAGGGTCTCTGCCCAGTGATACATTGCCCAGGCTTCTAATTACCACCATTGTTCATTACTGACATTCAGTGAATAAATCTACCCACCTCTGACATGACAATCTCTATTACCTCATGGTGGCCGCTACAGAACAGATAAAAGAAATCATGGCAGAGAATGCTTTCTCGCCTCCCCATGCTCCAAACTACTGTCTACTTCTCAATTTTATAAAGATGTATTTATTTCTACAATGCCTATCAAAGCTAGGCACCATGCATAACAACAAATACAGGCCTTGCCCTCAGGCAACTAAGAGGAAGTCAAGGGGCCATTTCACACAGCCAATATGTTCCATTTCAGGAACTCTTCAGCACGGGTCATTTCGTAGAAAAAGAGGTGCAGGAGCTCATTAGCATAACTCATTTGCATATGCCACACCCCCTAACATACCGGAAGTGTGTCAGAAGGCAACACCCACCCCTCAGGCTCCACTCCATAGGTGAGTGAAACTGACCTGCTCTTCCTCCATCCCCTTCCCCATCCAATACTTTGTGCAATAAAAATAAGCGTAAAGAACACACCCTCATTCTCTTCCTGCTCCCTTGAAACCACCAGGTTTCAAGTAGACTTGAGATACCCAGGACATGTGCACCACCCATCCCTTCCCCTCCCCACAACAAGACACCCTGTGAGGTAGGTGGGGCTGAGAGAGGTCTTTTGAGAACTGCTCATAAGAGAACAGCTCTGAGAGAACTTGTGACTGGCCCAAGGTCACACCAGCAGCTGCATGTGGAGGAGTGGGGAATCAAACCCGGTTCTCCCAGATTAGAGTACAACTCCTGACCACTACACCAAACTGATGGGGTGGAAGCTGCTGAAGGGTTGGTGAAATTTCTCCAGTACTTATGTGCCATGTGCCCAGATAAAAAATGGGATACTTAGAAAATTTATATGCCACCTTGAGCAAGTCTCTGGAAAAGCAGCACACAGTCATAAAAGGAACAATGATAAAATTATCAGTATTAAAACAAAACATTAAAAACAATAAAGACCCTAGCAGGGCTTTCCCCGGGGCGCTGCGCCTCTGCACTGCTCGGGGAAGCCGAGGAGGGGGCGGGGCTTGTTCATGTGCCCACCCCCTGGGCTCCTCACTCCCGGAGCTGTGCTCCTGTGCGCTCCTGCTCCAACGGACCCCTGCTCTTCAGTAACAGTTTCTGTCAGGCATTTCACACAGAACCATATTAATACCGGTTCAGCAATGGAACATATTGGCCATTTCAGACGGAAGTGTTAGGGAAGCATTCCTGAGCCGGTTTACCTTGAAACCTCCTCCCAAGTATTCTTCAGTTCTTGTACCAGTTCTGAAGTGCTACAGAGGGCGCTGTGTGAAATGCCCCTGAAGCGCTTCTTTTGATGACGAGTGTTTTCACGCCTCTTTTCACCCACGCGGGTGATCTCCATGATTTTTTTTAAGAGGCTGAGTCTTAAAACACCATGTGTGTGTGTTTGTGTGTGTGTGTGTGTGTTTGCATGTGTTTGGGTTTGTCTGTGTGTGTTTCTGTGTGCTTGTGTGTGTGTTTGTGCATGTGTTTGTGTGTGTGTTTGTGCGTGTTTGTGCATGTTTGTGTGGTTTTTTGTGTGTGTGTTTGTGTGTGTGTGTTTGTGTGTGAGAGAGAGATATCCAGGCTGAGTCTTAAAATGCGGGGGAGAGAGAGAGAGATCAAGGTCCAGGCTGAGTCTTAAAACACCATGTGTGTGTGGTGAAAAGAGGCTTGAAAAGAAAGCAGCAGTCTGAAATGGCAAACTGCTTCGAAGATGACTCCAAAACGGTAGGGGAAGGGCTGTCTGAAACGGCTGTCACTGTACCGGTTTATTCCAAGCCGGTTCAGTAACGTTTTTAAAGCTGTAGTATGAAATTCCCCAAGTTTAAGTATGAGGAACCACATGGGAATGGGAGCGGTGAAAGATCAATGAAAGAATGGAAGAGTGAATAATAAAGGTTTTTTGTTTGTTTGTTTTAGCAGGAGGTAGAGCCACAATGGTTAGGAACAGCAAAGAAGGAAGGAGGATGACATTCTTGGCTTCACAGAGGATGTTCAAGAACCAGAGGAACAAAGAGGGAGAAAAATGTGGATAGATAAGAGGGAGCAAGAGAAGGAAAATGTCTGAAAGTAAATAGAAATGTAAAAAGAAAAGAAAAGAAAAGAAAAGAAAAGAAAAGAAAGAAAGAGCAAATGAAGAGAAAAGAGGTAGAATGAAGTAGACATCTCAGGCGGTAGATTTTCTAGGGATGAGCACAAACCAGTTCACAAGCCAAAATTTGGCGTAAACTCAATACAGTTCAGAGCCCCAGTACTGATGTTCGAGGAAGGCGCCTTCCCCAAACATTTACCAGAGTTTTGTCTGGTTGAGCTGTTCAATCCATTTAAATCTAACAGCTGAGCTGCTGACCTGTTAGGTATACATGGCCACAAGTCATTTCACTGGTCAGTTCTGCTTTTCCCTGTTTCAAAGTGTGGGAAGTGAAACAGATGGGTGAAATGGCTGCCAGCCATTTTAGCCTAGCAGCTGATGGGTGCACCCACCCCACTGTTCGGTTGAAATGGCTGCCAGCCTATTTCACCCAGCCCCCAGGTCTGTCTGTCAGCTGTTAGGTTTAAATGGCTGTCAGCCATTAAACCCATTGGTTTCACTACCTGTCCACTTTGAAGGAGGGGGAAGTGAAATGGATGGTTTAAATGGCTGACAGCCATTTAACCCTTCCTGGGAGATCCCCCCTTTCTCCCAGCCATGGGATCTGAACTGGCCAGTTCAGTTTGGGGCATTTTTGGCTTGGTTCAGTTTGGGGTTCAGTTCGGTGGACGCCCTGAACCCTGAACTGAACCAGAATTTTTAGGTTCATGCCCATCCCTAATATTTTCTTTCCATTTACAGAGCAGATATAGCAATTTATTCATTACTGGAAAAAAGGCTCAAGGTCCATTAATACAGATTTTAAAGTCTGGGGAAAATACAAATTTTAAAGTCTGGGGAAACTGGGCAAATGTGCATTCGAAAAGGAGGAAAAGTGTCAGCCTTTTATGGTGCCTTGCAGGGACATTTGCTTATACAACTCACAGCACCTAAAGATCACCTTAGAACTCACTCTACCCATTCTCCTGTCTGAATCACTTGTTCTCCCAGAGGTGAATGGTTTGGGAAATTCAAGTAGTCCTTGGAAGGTTACAGGGCAGAGCCTTGTAGGTCACAAACTATGCAAGGTACTCATATTTGACCCTGACCATAGGGCATTTTTATTTAAATAAGAATACTTTGGGAAGTCACTTTTCAGAACTCTTGAGGTTTGAAAGAGAGGTTATTTGAGGTTTGAAAGAGAGGCTTTTCTTTAGATATTGACAACTTGTCAGTCACAATCTTGAATCAGGTAGAAGAAAAACAATTTATAGCAACTGAAGGAGTGGAATATATTTAACACAAATGTGGGTATTATTAGATACACAGAAAATAAGAAATGCCCTGTAGTCAGGGTCAGACATGAGTACCATGCATAGAAAACAAAAAAAGTTGGACAGTCCCAAGCATTAAGTTGTAACCACGACTTTCCCGACTTTGAAGGTTCAGATACCAGCTGTGGATTAACAACATCCTCCTCCATCCACCTCATAAAGCAGAATACTTTTACCATAAAAACAGCAAAAAAACAAAACCCCACACAGCATCAGTTCAGTAACTTATCCCAGCATCATCTATCTGTCATTCTCACTGAATGCATTTCATAAAGTGGTATAGAGCCACGCAACTTTAAGTCATACTAAACCTGATAGACACAGAACATTATTGGGTTGGCTTCAAGAGATATGCTTTAGCCCAATGAAGGAGTGTTTTCTCAGAAGTAAGTATCATGGAATTCAGTGGGACAACTGAGTGTTTGTAAGTCTGCTGCATACATGGCTATGCCATTAGAAAGCTGTTTCTGACTCCTTAACTCTGAGCTGGCTCAAGCTTAAAAGGGGAAAGTGAAGCCAGACATATTCATGAACTGCTCTGTTGGTCCCTACCCTTTCCCCACATGGACCTCTCTCTTCAATCAAATGCACTGCCAGCCTCACTCACATGCTCTTCCAAAATCCCCCAGGGAAGCATCTTTACCAAGCACATTCAGTAACAACTGAAAGGAAGCCCAGAAGGTTAAATATGACCTTATCTGTGGCATCCCCCTCACCTGCCCTTTACCCTTCCTTTATACAGGGTGATGCCAGTTCTTCACATGGAAAGGGGTAGCCTTCCAGGAAACTGGCCCACCAGGAGATCTCCTAACAAACTAAATAATTTGTTTTCTGCCTTTTCTCAGGTCAGCTACATGATGCCCCTTCTCAATCTTGCTTTAAGTTCTAGCTCATACCCTAGGTCTTAAATAAGGCCTTTGGCTCAGTCATTAGTCTTCACCTCTTAACAGTGCCTCAGTACATATAACCAGTTTGCTTGTACTGATACCTTATTACATTAGTCTCTTTCTCTTTGTGTTATCTCCCTACTTCCTTTATATCATGTTAAGGGTTAGTTTATTCATTTGCCTTATTTGTATCCTGCCTTTCTTGCACCGACTCAAGGTGCAGTCACTGTATTTCTAATTACATGATTCTGAGAAGGCTGCATTTAATTTAGGATATACTAGTGTTCTTGTTGTTCCAGATTAATCAGGAATTAAATATAGTTAATATAGTTTTAATATTCCATACTTTAAACTATGTACAAACAAGTTTCAATAATAGGCCAAAGAACTTAAAGTAAGGTTTTCTCCACTGCTCGCTGATACAGACTATGCAAAGAGTCATTCTCTGTGTCGTGAACAGAGGATGAGCATTTTTCTACCTATGATACTTCACTGCCATAAATTAACTTAAATGAATAATTAATTATACCTCATTACCTCATTAACTTAATTATAACATTAATATTCATTAACTCCAATTTTTGGAGCGGTATTAACATTTTGGTGATGCTCCAATAGTTTCATTATCATTTCTTACTTGTATCTTCCTAGTCTTAAATGGGATAGGAATTATTTATTAATTTATATATTTAAAATAATTCTTTTTAGCTATCATAAACTACAGAAAGCTCTCCACTGGTATCTATGCCACAAAGCCTTGCTTGCTACTTCTGCTTTTCTGAGATAAAGTAGTTTCTGTGAATGCTTTTCAGATACGTATATGTTTTGATGAACACTTCTTAATCTGAAGAAACAATTGGTTGTCCAGAACCTATTTCAGCAGGTTTCAGCACAAGCCAAGAGTTATGCCACATCAATGCAATGATGTGTCTGATTTCCAGGTGGATGTGGAGAATAAGGAAACATGGCCAGGAAAGAGAGAAAACCACTGCTAATGGCAGGGGTGACTAGTCAATTGTCTCTGTTTTAGCCACACCCATTTTGAGGTTGGCACTCAACGGAAGGGTGAAACAGGAAGAAACTATCCTTCACCCTCTCCTTTAGTTAATAATGTGTATTGGCCACATCTATAAAATCACTGAAAAATCTGCTTTTTGTACTTCTAGCAATCACAGTGAACACAACTGTGTGGACACATGGGAAAGGGTTCTTCAGGCCACCAACATGGAAATCTTAAATCTCACATACCCAGTATAATTCTAAAAATGCTTCCCTGGGAGAAAGCCCCATTGACTAGATCTGAGTAGGATTCTGAGTAGACCTGTTTTGCATTGCTCCAGGCCCATAGCCAGGATTTTTTTAGTCCGGGGGGGGGGGGGGCACTGGCTAATCAAAATAAAGGTAATTTAATGTGGTCCCTTGCACTGGACAGCTACACAGGAATACCTGGCTCCTTTCCTGCATCCGCTGCCACTCAGGGGCCCTGAGCTGAATGGGAAGTCATTGGGCCTTTCCAGTAAGTCAGGGGCCTAGCCCCAAGATGCCCCACTGTAGCTATGAGCCTGCATTGCTCTCAATTTCTGAGCCATGTATGCAGTAAAAACCTTCTGTAGTCTCACATGTTGCACTTACTTACAGCATAGCCTCTATGCACCTTGGTCTTTCAGTTCCAGTTTTCTTTCTCTGTAGAGGTTTTTTGATTCTAGAAAGTATTTATTATTTATGATGTTTTCATTCCAGTTTTTCATGCAAAAACAATGTCTCAAATCAGGTCACTCCAGTCAAAATTCAATTCAATGGGCATAATGTGTACATAAATAAAAATAAGAAACACTCCCAGCTTTCAAGCTTACAAACTAAAATGGAGTACACACAAGGAAATAGGAATGAAGGTGGGGGGGAAGATAGTGAAAGAAGACCCACTCAATGGTGCCAGAACAACAACAGCAATTTGTTCACAAACCATTTGGGGTGGACTGATGGCCCCTAGCTAGAGTTCTTGCTGCAATGGAGATAACAGAAGTATGCACTTCAACAATTTTCATACTTTTGGATCTGAATTTTTTTGGTAGGGCGCTATTTAATTATTCTGATTTTTGAAGTATTTTTTACCACTTTAGGATTTGGGGGACGGGGTCCCATGAATTTGGGGTCATTGTTTTCATGATTCCTCCCCAGAGGCATCAGGAGTGGGGAGGGGAAAAGAGAAGAAGCTTGCTCCAGTCTTTCCATACAGACATCATCTCCAATAGGCTCTTCTCTCTGTCCTAAGCATCAAAGGTGTCATAGCCTGCCTCACAACTAGAAAATGGCAGGCGAGTTCCTGGACTCCTATGAGGCTTGGTTTCTGCAGCACTCATTTCCTCCATGCCACTACCTTTTGTGTGTTGTGTTAAACCAGCAATTTAGTAGCTACATACTGATATAACAGTACATCAATATGTGTATCAGGTTCTCAGAATTCCCAACATTCATTAAAAAAATTAATTAGTCTTTAGCACCTTCCTTTGCAGAGATAGCAAGGATATCTCTGTATACCTCTGTAATAGAAGCAGCTAGAGACTGACTCTTTTTAAAATGAAAGCTGGGAATTCAGAAAGCTTGGAACACATATTGGTTTACTTTCCATGAAGATAGATTCAGGTGGGTAGCTGTATTGGTCTGAAGTGGCAGAACAAGATTTGAGTCCAGTGGTACCTTTAAGACCAGCAAAGTCTTGTTTGAGGTATAAGCTTTCGTGTGCATATACCTGCTACAGCACACACTACAGCCACCATCTGCTCCAGTCCTACAGACAGAGATTCTCACCTGAGAGATCTACAATAAACTTTTTTTTTAACTAAATAGCCACCTGATGAAGTCAAGAAAGAGATTAACAAAGCCAGGAAGATACCCAGAGAAAACCTGTCGCAAGACAGGCCCCCAAAACCTCGCCATCTGTTGGCGAGAGAGCGCGTCAGCCACAACATTGTCTACACCCGGCACATGCCTGGCAAAAAATAGCAAGTTAAGTCTAACGCACTGCAAGGTGAAAGCCCAGACAAGCCCCATGACCCGTGGGAGACCTAGATGTGAGGCAATTGAACACATGAACAACTGCCAAATTGTCACACCAAAAGTGGACAGTGTGATCTTTCAATTCTTCACCCCACAACCAAACCACCACTAGTATGGGAAAGAACTCTAAAAAGTTGAGATCCCTAACATATCCTGCTGAAACCCATTCCCCAGGCCACTCCTCAGTGCACCAGTGTCCACGAAAGTACACACCAAATCCCAGAGATCCAGCAGCATCAGATGACACTTGGAGCTCAGCTTCCAGCTTCAATTCCTCCCTCCAAAAGGAGACACCATTAAAAGAACTTAAAAACTTCTGCCAGATCCCAAGTTCGGCCCACACTTCCACATTAATGCGCACTCTATGATGTGGGTGCTGTAGCCCCCTCATCACATCGCAGAGCCGTCTAACAAAAGCCCTCCCAGGAGCCACTACTTTGCACGCGAAATTGAGGTGCCCAGCAATCTGCTGAAGTTCACGCAAAGTGTCCTTCTTCTTTTTAAGAAATATAGAAAGCCGGACCTGCAAGTCCTGAATCTTGCTCAACGGCAACCGAGATGTCTGGGCAACTGTGTCCAATTCTACCACTAAAAATACTAACTTCTGAACAGGTCCCTCCATCTTTTCGTGGGCCAACGGAACTCCCAGCTCCTCTGCTAGTTGTGTAAAACCCTGCAACAGCTGGGTGCATCTACCCATCCCACAAGGACCCATGAAAAGAAAGTCATCTAAATAATGAACCACTTCCGGTAATCCTGTTTTAAAATGTGTTGCCCATTCCAAAAATGTGCTGAAGCGCTTGAATGCAGCGCATGACACAGAACATCCCATGGGCAAGGCCCTATCCATAAAAAACTGCCCTTTAAAGGAAAATCCCAACAGCTCAAAATCATCTGGGTGCACGGGGAGGAGACGAAATGTGGATTTGATGTCACATTTCACCAACTCCACCCCACGACCACAGCGGCACACCACATGCACAGCTTGGTCTAATGAGGTGTACCTCACTGTGCACAGATGATCCGGAATAGGATCATTTACTGATCCAGCTCGGGGATAAGAAAGATGGTGAATTAAACGGAACTCACCAGGTGCCTTCTTAGGTACTATATCCAGAGATGAAACCCGCAAATTAGGAAGCAGTGGTGCCGGAAATGGACCTAGAACCCTACCTTCTTGAACCTCTTTGGCAATCTTCACAGCAACCACAGCCTGCATGCCATTAACTGATTTTAAATTGTGGGCTAAAAAAGGAGCTCTCAACCCCGAAAACGGAATTCTAACCCCCCCTTGAAAACCCTCCAGCAAATACACGGCATCCTCTTTATTAGGATACCACTTCAACCAACTATGCAATGGACCAAGCTTAATTGGTGTGGGCCCCCTTTCCAGTAGCTGCTGAAGGACCACCACCTCCCCTGGGCCATTGACTATGCCTGGGCCTTCCTTTGGGGCATGCAGTGAATGCATGCAGTCCACTGCACATTGGGCACTCATGCCTGTAAGTGCACGTCTTCCTATTGCAGACCCCCTGTGAACCAAACTTCCAACAAAGTAAGCGGGGTTGAACCACCTGCCTCATAGGCCCACGGGAAGCAGTATTAGCACCAGCCGGAAAGTTCTGCACCATGTGCCCATTAGGTGAGTGTTTCCCAACATTAGGCTGTGCCTGCGACATCAGCTGTAACCAAAGATGCGGATGTATCTGGTCCCATGGAAGGTTGGGGTTCATAGCAACCCTCATCCTAAACTCCTCGTTGTATTTGAGCCAAGCTGAACCCACAAAACCAGTTTACACTTTATAAATGATATCCAGATACTGGTATAGTGCTGCGGCCTTCCAGCTCTGGGCCCGAGAAATCACCCCTGCATAGACAATGTATCCTGCCAGCCAATTTGTCCATGTCCTATCAACCCTGCTTTTCTTTAAAATGTCCTTGTCATCCATCTCTTTATCCTTCTTCTCCAATTCCCAGTAAAGAAGGCTGAAGAGGTCGATGTACTCACTCTTGCAAATCTTTTCCCTAGTGATTGGCAAAAGGTGGTCACCAAGGGTCAAGGCTGCATCGCCAAAGGGCATGGCCTTTGCAGAAGCCGCCCCATAGGGGTTGTCATAAGTGGGAGAAAAAACCCATGCCCCCATGGACTAGGAGGCGACATCATTCCCGGAGACGGCACAGAGCCCCAAGGCGACTGCCAGCCCATAGGCGGAGGACCCCAGACCCATGGCTGAGTAGTCCCAGGTGAATCCTGCATCGTATGAGGAGGGTCCCAAGCCCACAACTGCCCTGAGGGGTCCTGCAGAAAACCAGGCTTATGCACCCAAGGTCCCCAGGGCCAAACCGTGGCTGGCTGTGCATCCGCCTCATCCTTACCACTGGGCCCAGGCACTTCCACCTCAGCCACTGCCGTCACTGCAAATGTCTCAGAAACCAGCATCACTGTCGCCGCCCCAGATGCAACTGTCGGAACCCCTTCACGCTCGATGTGACTTGTGGACTCTACAGCACGAGATTCAAGAAGGTATATTTTCTTAAGCACCTCCTCACGAAACTTCTTCTGCTCCGCTCTACCCCCAATACTTCCCGAAGCTCAAATGACTGCTTGAAAAGGGTGGGGGGAGATCCAGTGTCCCTGGTTGCTGTAAGGCTGCAAGCTTATCGAATACAATCTGCTGCTCCCACACCTCCTCCTCAGAGGATGATGGAGCAACAGGAGGGGGTGCCGCAGCATGCCTAGGTACCTTTGATGCAGGCCCTTTTCCTTTAGACTGGCCTTGACCCTTTCTAGAAGCCATATCCAAAACACAATGAGCCGGGAGGCCTCCCTCAATTAATAGAATTGTCCTAAAATGGCCACCGCCAAATGAAATGGCCACCACCTAAAAGGACCTTCCAAAGATGGCCGATCCTAACGATACCCCAGAGGAACAATTTAAAGACAAAATGGCCACTCAGCACACAGGAGCAGACCTTCCCAAAATGGCCGCCATCCCTGATTATTTCAGCAAAGTACGCCCCCACATGTCTAACCACCTAACAACAGCAAAAAAAACTGCCCAGCAACAGCTAAACTGCCAGGAACTGGATGTAAATCTATAGAACCCAAAAGGAGAAAAAAGGGGGGGAAGAAGTGGGCAAATGACCAATTGGGCCCCAAGCAGCCTCACCAACTGCACCTTAACCCCCAGCCCTAGGCCTAAGAAAACTCCCACTAAGTGTATGTGCATGTAATTCTTGCTTTAACAAGGCTAACAGCATGCAGGCCGCAGCCTAGGAGCCAGCCAAAGCACAGCCAACTCTAATTTACACCACAGTTGCTGCCCAGCCGCCGACGTGTCTTCCGTCCTGCAGGTATTCCAGACCCAAGTGCTGCCTCCACTGGCAAGGGGATGCCCCCAAAACAGCCCCCCAAATACCCCCGAAAAAACCCCTTGCCAGTCCCAGGCCCAGCCGAGCCACAGCCTCCAAGAAAGGAGGGGAGGGAGGCTGATTTTGGGGTGGGTGGGGGAATACCCTTTGAGTTTCTGCCGGCTCTAGTCCAAAAGCCAGGGAGCAAGCGAAAAAAGCCTTGTGTTCCTTCTCTGTCGAGCACAAGGCACGAATGAGGTGGCTGGGGCTGTCTTTCAGCATGCTAGCCCCGCCCCCCAGCAAAACCAGGCTGCAAATACAGCCAGTCTGATCAGTCCTCCTTACAAGGAGGCAACTTCATCCCCCCCCCCCCAGCCGGCCTTTGGCAGCTGCGGGGATCCATCCTTATATAACACTATTCAATAACTAATTAAACAAGATGTCAACCCTCATAGGAGGCCAGGAGCCTGCAAGGCCACACACCAGTTTTTTGGATAGGGGGTAGGCTCTTCTGCTCTGATGCTGGAATTTTGGAAGCATTTTGAGTCATCACTGGCAGTCTTTAAGTAGTGGCTGGACAAACACTTGTCGGGGTACTATAGGCTGATTCTGCATTGAGCAGGGGGTTGGACCAGATGGCCTGTATGGCCACTTCCAGCTCTGTGATTCTATGATTCTATCTTAGGTGTACCTGTGTTGACTGGAAACAACCAATTTTGGGTATGATTTCCATTTGGGTGTATTCAAATGCACCCCCCTAAGTAAGACTATCTCTAAGAAAGTAGTCCTTCATCTAAGAGGAAACAAATCAGAGCAGTCAAAGGGAAGAGGACTAGAGAAACATAATTCTCAGGGCCTGAGACACCAAGCAATTCACCTGCCTCATTTTGTTTTATGCAGGAGCAAAGGAACAGCTGGCATATTAGTTGTTCATCATGCCAATAGTTAAATCTGGTGGTTTCTGCAATAGTTAAGCCTCACCAGGAATCTAGACTCTCTCAATTTAAGTCTTTACTTGACTTGAAACTGTAGTAAGTGCTTTCTTGCATCTGCAACAAGAAAGCACTTGTGTCTTCCAGAAAAGCAAAGGGTTAAAATGATAGAATCTGAAATTCCTAGATAGTTTTTGTCCCTCTGCTGAACTCCATTAAGCATGACTGATTCTCTTCTCTTCTTTTCCTAATCTTTTTAGCCTTACTGAGAGGGTGTAATGAAGAAGAAAAAGCCCCAGTGAGTTCGGTGGGGCTTTTTTCCTTTTTATCACTTTCTCACCATCTTAGGTTTCCATTCTTTTTCTCTTTTTCCATTCGTGTTTTGTTTGTGGGAGACCCAGAAGAAATCTTTATGGTGATGCTGGTGGGGGGTGGTCTTTGACAACTCTAGAACAAATGTATTTCCCTTTGCATTCATAATTTAGAGCAATGGTAATCTTGCTGGCAGGGAATAAAAACAATTTCATTCTCTAGCTAATGGTCACAGCTAGGCTGCTCCTCTCCTTTCTGTGGTGTTCTTGATCCTCAGGCTGTGGACAAAGACAAGTGTAGTTTTTCACTTCACTGCATTATCAGACCAAATTACAGATGGAGCAGATTTTTTTTTTCCTGGCACCAAACAGGAACCTGCCTATTTATATTACTTCTTTTTGTTTGTTTGTTTGTGGGGGGGGGGGGTTGTATTTTTTGTGTGTGTAAGTGTGTGTGCACCTGGAAGTCATGGCAGCCTCTGGTGACTGACCCCCTACTGGGGGCCTGGAGGATATTCAGAGAGGTGGCTGAATAAAGCATGCCCCCACCTCCTGCCTTTGGTATTTCAAGGAGGTCTCCCATCCAAGTACTTGCCAGAGTCCACCCTGCTTAGCTTCCGAGATCTGACAAGATTGGGCTTGCCTATCCAGGTCAGGGCCTATACATACTACTTCGTTATACTTATATTTTTGCTTCAAGCTTTTCCTGAGGAGTATTGGTACAGCTGCAAATTCAGGTGCTAACGCAATAAACAAATGCTAAAAACATCATTCCAACTTGTTGCTCTGAATTGTACAAAGTGGACCACCAGAACCCAAATGAGCTTTGCCATATAGGAAGTCAAGTACCATTTAGTGGGGGACCAAAGAGGTGTAAAAAAAAAACACTTCAAAAAACCCCAATCATGGTTCATGGACCACTTTCTTATGTCTTATATTTTCACCCTGCTTGACTAAGCTGGGTAATGTGGGCCTCTATGTATCTTGACACTGACTCTTGGTGATCCAAAATGCTCTGCAATAGCAGCAGCAGTATTGTATCAGCACCACCGAAATTACTTTCCTGTTTATTAGCACAGTTTACTTTTGATTTCTTAATGAAAGAGCCACATTTAGTATTCTCTCGAGTGCCCAGAGTGACACCAAAATCCTTTGCTTAAATTGCTCTGGCTCACACAGCAAGTAATCAAGCAGAAAATAAAGTGTCACTTTCAACAAGGCTACTTGGTTTGTGGGGGGATGTTATTAAATAATTCACACAAAAACAAATGTAGCGTTAATTAATGGGGCAGAGGAAATGGATTTAATGTGGCAATATTTTTGAAGGGCTATTAAAACAAGCTTGAAGATCTGCTCAGCTCTGTCCTTAGCGAAAGTTATGTATTGTGTAATGTAGCATAAATATTCTTGTGACTTGAAACTATTATGGATTGGAGATTTGAATGTTAAATGTAAGTGCTATTAAGTCTAGCTGAAAGCCACAGAACAAAATTGAAAGGGAAGCCTAATTCAGTTTGTGTTTAACATCAATATATGCCCTTCTAGTTGTGCCGTAAAACTGCTCTAGAAACTATGAAAAATTTAACAAATATCAAGCAAGATAATTGAAAAGGCAATTCTTGTGATGCGCTTCCCCATTATGAACTGATTTTCACATATATTGAAAATAACAGGGTAATCAAAATTTGGTCATCACCTCTGGGAATAAAGCAGGGCTATATCAGTGTATGTGTAGTGTTTAGTAGTGCCATCTACTTCTATAAACACTGGTTCAACCCTTCAGACACTGATTTTTCTTTCAAAGGCTTAGATTCTTTAAATCCATTTTCTCCAGAAAACACCTATAGGGCTGATTTTTATTCTCTCTCCCCCCCCCCCCCAAAAAAAATCCCATTTTGCATATTTTCACTTTGGTTAAAAAAGACCCAAGAGGTATTTCTAAAGTGACTAATCAGAACAATGGGGGAAAGCAATTACATTATTTATATGTTGATTTTGATGTTTTATCAATAATTTAAAGTGTAGAAGTTTGTCACAAGCCCTTTCCTTACCCAAACTCCTCCTGCCTCCATTTCCCTAGCCATCTACTGCAAAAAAGGGGAAGGGACTGTGAGGATGGTTTTCCCAGGATAAGAACAGAAGAGCTCTCTAGAATTGCTCAGCAGTGCAAAAAAAGGGGTGGTAATGAACTTTTTAAAAAACAAACAGTATCATAATTACATGTTCTTTTAAGGACATATGGTATATGATATCTACACGTATGGATTTTCCTAAGCTTTGCACCTCTTATACCTTATTGCTAATATAAGTTGTAAGTTTATTTTTGTTATATTGTTGTTGCACACTCTTTTATTGCTGATTGTTTTATTATTGTTGTTAAAAATAAAAAAAATGGAAAAAAAGAAAAGCAGTTCCCACAGGAAAGGTAAAGCACATGAAGCTCTTACATGCTGAGTGCACCTTTGGTCTATCAGGTTCAGTATTGTCTACTCTGATTGGCAGCAGCCCTCCAGGGATTCAGACAGAGGAGTTTCACATTATCTGATCCTCCTTACTTTGGATGCCAGAACTGAACCTGGATTCTTCTACATGCAAATCATGTGCTCTCTCATTGATCCTCAACTTTTTCTTTTTTGGTGGGCAGAAGTGATCATGGAGAATACAGTGCAGCTCACTCTGGACAGTATTGCTGCCATGATATTGCCCCAATCAGCTGGTTGTGTGGCTTGTACTGAGAACTGGTCCTGTCTGCGATTTCTTGGGATACTGTGACCACTAATTATCTTTTGTAAATCATTTCTGCTGCATTAACTGTACATCTTGAAACACTGGTACAGCATTTAATTAGGTGTTCCAGTTTCACATTGATAAATTAATTAGTTGTTCCATATGCCCGTTCCATATTGATAAAAATTGAATGCTTAAATAAACAGGTTGTAGTTATAAGCCATGGGTTTATGACAGTGTATCATTTTGCAGTTCTGCATTGTTTATCTTGTCAGCTTAAAGATGGAGCTTAATTGCAGACTAGAACTCAGAATGAGGTGATGTAATCTCTTCTGAGATTCTTATAAGTAATAACTGAAAGGAAACTGTTGCAGTTTAACAAAAGTATGTTTTTCCAATATATTTTCCTTAGCTATTAAAGAAAACATGCTTTATGTGTAAAAGACTCATATTCCTCATCTTTATGTAAAATGAACATTTTTGCACCATTTTAGCTATTATATGTATCTCTGGGCAGTGATGTCTTTATTATCATTTAATGTATTAATGTCTGGGTAATCATATTTCCTCTTGTAGTGTCAATTAGAAAGGTAGCCTGCAGGTGGCTATGAACCAATCCCTCAGAAGAGGTTGGTGGTGAGAATTGGGTGTCTGTGTGATGAACTTCCCCGCTGTTTAGTATTTAATGCCACAGAAGAAAAGAAAAACGGTGGTTGGAGAAGAAGTAGAGACGGAGCTCTTCCTAGTAAAAAAACATGCACCCAGTGAAAGAGAGCTTGACTATGAATTACTTTAATTCAAGCAGTAGACTGAAGGCCTCCCCAGAAGCAGATTTTTTCATGACTAAGCTCCCAGCAGTATTGCATACTTTCCCCTCCCAACACTGGTGCCTTTTCAATAATTTTTCATGTCTTTGCAAAACTCTTCAAAGGAGGTAGAGGTCAAGGGCAGGAAGGAATATCTTGCTATTGCATCGCCCCACTACATCAACCCTTAGGTGACTTGTTGGAACAGAATGCAGCTGGAAATGTGAATTGAGGTGTGCTTCCAAAGGCACATACCTAACTGAATGTGTAGAAGTACAGCATCCACATTCAAATTTACCTCTGGATTCCCTCCCAGGGAGTCGTTGAGTTTGAAAGTTATCTGACTTTGTGCATCCAATCTACATTCTGCTCACCTCAGGGTTAAGTTCTTGTTATGCAGCACTTGCAAGCAAGGAAACCAACAATGCAATTTATCAGTTGTGTTGCCTGGGAAACCAGGATGTGTTCCCTCTTTTCTCCCCTACTGAGAGCAAAGTGTGGTCTTCCCATGTCCTCAAAGACTCCATTGCAAAGCCTAGCTTCATTTGATATTTAATGCTGTGGCATCATGATTTTCATTGCAGGATCTCTAGTCAGCTGGGATCATGCTGTGAAGAAGCCCTTCAAAGTGTTTTTTTTTTAATGGTACTAAGCAGCAGATCAATGGCAAAGAACATGTGAGGAAAAACTGCAGGAAAAAATGAAAGGGGAGAAGATTTGCAAATTTTCACAAATTTAAAGATTGCAACTTTCACAGTATCGGTTCAAAAGGCATGAAATTTGGTGGACTATTGAGGTGAATTTCTAAATATTCCATAAGATTCAGGGTAACACACTGATCTTATGTTTCCATCAGGCACGTTACTGGAAGTTATACACTGAACAAGCATCTCTGACACCATTCAAACTTTCTGCCACTTAATTATCTTGTTCCCATTACAACATGAATTTTTACCTCATGGGCTACTGAATACACATACCCAATTGTTGGCCTCACTGTGATTCTGTATTGCTTTGCATATTTCAGTACCTTCAAGTATTCTTAGGACTTCCAGCATTTCTAAGTTAGTGTGCTTAGGTGGCAAATCTCTTTGTGGTATATCTCTGCATCCGTCTCCAATCTATCCTGTCCAAGTACATGCAATCGCTTTTCTTTACAGCATGTTGTTTCTCCCATCACCAGCAAAGAAAATAGAAGACTAATGCAGCCATCAATACTTCCTGGAGCAGGAAATACAAGAAGCCCACTTTCTAAAGGGCAGATAAAAACTGGTCCATGGTAATAATCATAGCACTTAAAGTCTGTTCAATTTTTTATTATTGCCTTTTACCTTGCACCTGCTGTGTTCCTACTGTGCAGGCTGGAGAACACATTAGTTCCAGGCACTACTGAAGCCCACAGTTCAGTTAACAACACATTTCAGTTACCAAGAGTGTGCATTGGTGTTCAGCAGGAAGATAACAAACTGTAGCCACTGAGGAAGACTAGCTATGAAAACACATCATAGATTTTGGCTCTAATATTAGTTCTAACATGCGAAGACAGTCCAACAAAATTTTTGCTAGCCAATCAAAACCTGTTTCTCAACTTTTGGATCTTCAGAACCTAGATATAGGAATTAGTAAATAGTTCCTAATTGTTTGTATGTGGACAGGGCCGGTGCCAGGCTTTTTTGTGCCCTAGGCGAGGCTAACTACTTGTGCCTTCTCCCCACACATACCCTGCTAACCAGTTTTCAAAAACAGGTGGATTGTAGAAAAAACAAAAAGCACAAAGCTTGAAATTGCTAAATAAAATAAAAAAAATATAAGAATAAGTAATACAACAATCTTTGATTTTCTTTCTCAAACAGAAAACAGTTTTAGCACCCAAATCACAAATCATTTTGAATAATCCTGTGAATTGTGATATTAAAATTTAAGTCTCTTGAATGTTTCCATTTCAGGCACATCAAAACCTCATTTCACATGCCTTTTCTTTTGTAAATTATGTCACCAGTTCCTTCAGGTCAAGTGCTGATAATTCTGCACGTTCAATTGATATAGTTGCCAAACCAAGTAGTCTGTTTTGTAGGATTGTTGAGCGTATGTTCATTTTTATAAGTTTGAGCTTAGAGAAACTGTTAGCCACTGACACTGGAAGTATGAGAAGGAACCTTAGAGCGACAAAAACATTAAGCACACTATCTAGGAGTTTTTGCTGCAGTATGAAGAGAAGTACTCCTTGTGGTAGCATACACTTTGAAAGTCCTAGAACACTTCTGCTACTTTCAGGGGCTGTCATTCCACTCTGAGGACTGCCATTCCAGACCTACAACATATCTCCTACCCCCAGGGGCTGTCATTCCACTGTGGGGCCTATCATTCCAGTTCCAAAAGACTTCTGCTACTCCCAGGGGCTGTCATTCCATTCTAAGACCTGTCACTCTGCCTCGGTTTGCTCCGGAGGGCAGGGAGGCAATGCTAGATTGGTTTCCGGTTCCAGCACCAGGGTGCCAGCAAGGTCTTAGCCAGAATGGTAGCTTTCTGCCAGTCCACCCCCTCTGGAGTGAGATGTGAGAAAGGACCCTTCTTTGCCTCTCAGGGAGCCCCTGGGCTTGCCTGGCATCTTCACATGGCCAACAACTGGAGGCAAGAGGGAGCCATGGCAACCAGGCTTCTGGAGCCCTGAGCTGCCCCTGCGCATCCCTTGCAGACGACCCTGGCAGGGGAGGCCGACAACACCCCCAGCCCAGCTGCCATCCCAGTGAACGGCAGGGAGGCAGAGGGAAGAACTTACTTGGCTTGGCTCTCATGGTGTGGCAATGGCCAGCTGTCACACTCACACTGGACCTCTGACTATGCCGGTGAATCTAGACTGGCCACAGTGGCTTCTGTCTGCACCATCCCTCAATGCAAGCTTCAGCCCAAGCTTGGCCTGGCTGCTGGAGAGGGTCCCAGCATGGCTGCAGCTGGTGGCTGGTGCTGGTAGCTGGGCTGAGTCTGCTAGGGGAGGGGGTAGAGGGGGTGAAGTTGGCCTTTGGGCTTCCTGCCTGGAGAATGGGTGGCAGCGCAAGGGTGCGAGAAACAGCAAAGCCGATGGGCCTGGTGGGGGCGAGCTGCTGGCATGCGCCCAGAGAGATCCTTCAGTTCAAGTGAGGCTGCCGGCATGTTGGTAGTGGCTGTGCGTCTAGCACATGACTTGCCTTAGCACCCCTTATATACCCCATGGGAAACAATCAAACCTACCCCTGGGGGCCCCTCAGCACCCCCCTTCCCTGGGCTGGATCTTTCTATGTGTTTCATTCTCATCACTCATCTCTCTCTCTCTCTCTCTTTGGGCTGCGTCTTCTGAGCTCTGCGTCCTAGGTTGCCGCCTAATTGGGCCTAATGGTAGCACCGGCCCTGTGATCAGTTGCTTTGGTTCTAAGCTCTTTAATATAGGTTTGTACCGTGAATGTCTGCTGTGTAGGTTTTTTTACCATGAAATTTGTACAGTATTTATACTGCTTTGCATGTCATCTATAAATACCAGACTGTGCCAACCAAACAGACCAGAGTGAAGCTCATGGTATGAGGATTCCCTACTCCATCTTTTTGCTGTACCCCCTGAATTCCCAAAATTCTCTTCCTGGACATCAGGTGACCTTCATGGAAAGTGCAAGTTCCAAGTGGGGGTTTGCAGTGGAAAGTGAGAATCAGAGGAAAATTTTCCCCTCTTCCACTAACAGAATTACCCTTTTACCCAGTGGAAGATGCTGGTTAGATACATCCCAGGATGCATAATGCTGATTTACTGACTTACAAATAACATTGCAAAGTGTGTATACTTCACAGAAAAAATTCAGAGCAAGAAAGAGAATCAGCGTCAAAAGAGAGAATCGGTGCTCACGGAGAAAGTGAAATACACACTTGGATTAAAAGAGCAAGACAAGACATCTGAAATCAGTTTAATATGCTTATGATGCAAGCAACGACCACTGATGCCCTGAGATTCTCTGCCTTAACATCTTTTACACAGTAATTGCATTGTTCACTGCTCCCAGCAGTTTCTAAGTTGGCGTAATAGGGCTAGCCTACGGAAAATTCAGTGTGCTAACAAGGGTCTGTCGCATCCATTGTCAAGCAATATGGATTAGGGTTGCCAGCTCTGGGTTAGGAAATACCTGGAGACTTTGGGGGTGGAGTCTGAGAAGGGCACAGTTTGGGGAGGGGAAGAATTTCAGTGGGATATAATGCCATAGAGTCCAACTTCCAAAGTGGCCATTTTCTCCAGGTGAACTGATCTCTTTCACCTGGGGATCAGTTAAAATCTCAGGAGATCTCCAGCCTGCAGATTGGCAACTCTAAATATGGATCCATAAAGCAAAATTTAAGGATAGCCAGTGACCTGTTTCAAATATAAAAAGACAGAAGTTGTAACATCCCCAATGTGACTTTGTTGATGTGAGCAGAATGAACTTGTTTACATTCTAAAAATCATGTATTCTGCGGTCTTCCAGATATTTCCTTTTTGAGTTCATTAATCTGCATGCTGTGTGGTGTGACAAAGTATAGCTATCATTTCTTGTGTCTTGTGCAACGCATGTTGAGCCTGTAGTGACACAGTGTTCAGAAGAGATTCCTATCTGAAGGCCAGTTCAAACATGAAACTAGCCTTTCTTATGCAATGTATTTGTGGGAATGCTCCCTCTAAGCTGTGGAGTCTTGTGAGCAAAAATTCTACTTTGTGAGCTACTAGCATTAAAGTTGTGAGCAAGCGATTTGGCTACTACATAAATTAGTTTGCTGTGGAGCCATCCTTCCTGAGCTAAGACAAAAATGTGTGAGCTAGAGGCTAAAAAACTCTGAGCTAGCTCACACTAACTCAGCTTAGAGGGAACACTGCTTGTGGGGAACTTTCAGGCAAACACTTCTTCAAGTATAACTGGAGAAGTATCCAGTCCCTGTATCTATTCTGTATTGCATCAAGTGGACAAATTTGAATTAGCCCAAATATACAGAAATGCAAGAAAGATATGTGTTCTGAATAATACAGGCAGCAGAACACCCTGGTTATGACAAAGGAGATTGTACTGAATCTAAAACATGAAGTCTAAAACATGAACATCTAAAACCCCATCCTTAAACAGTAATAAAACAATCACACATGGTTATTTCATATTCAAATATGCACATAGATACCGTGTGCCATTTTATGTTCTGGGGAAGGGAAATCAAAAGGGACTGCAATTTAAATGCCCACATCTAGCACTTATTTTGTTGTTGTTCCTGGTTGAACAAGTGTCTGCCAATGACTAATACATTAATGTGTGTTGCAGTCACATTCTATATAGAGAGTCACAAATCAAAAGAGAACTTTTTGTCCTGCAAGTTTTAACCAAGAAATTTCATAATGAGGACGGGGAACTCAAGTGAGTGCCAGGAAAGGGTGTAATAATGGGGATAAAAAATGAGGACAATGATTGGTGTTACTGATGCCAAAAAGTAATTATGTATAATGAAAATTTCTTACATTTGTGATAGAAATGTGGAGTGCCGCCCGCACCCCACCCCCCCAGTTCTGGTCATCCTACTATGCATTTCAGAACAACTTGGCTTCGGGAACAGGTTATGTTCTGAGGACAAACTTGAATTTGGAGTAATCTCCCTGAAATCAATATCTTGGAATTAAGCAATGGAAGATGTTCGCCAACAAGAAGAGAGTTTTCAGGTTCTGGATTGAGCTTGTGACTTGTTCAACAATTTTTTAAAAATTAATTTTATTTTCATTTTTTAAAAATCTAGTTCCACAAATGGTATACTATTTTCACCCCAATTCTCTTTGTAATATAAAACTGGTTTCTTCTCACATTACAAACACATAAAACATGTCTAATGTCGAACATTAGAGAATATTCCTGACAAAAGCTGAAAAATGTTGTACATTCTGCATCAAATAGAAAATGCCATAAGAATGACAAATCGTTGTCTTTGTACACTCTGCATAAGACCACAGGACTAGCACTCAAGAGCTAGTGTGATGTAGTGGTTAGAGTGTCAGAGTAAGACCTGAGAGATCCAGGTTCACATCCCCATTCTGCTACAGAAGCTTGCTGACTGAACTTGGGCTAATCACAATCTTTTAGCCTATCATACCTCACATGGTTGTTGTGAGGATAAAATGAGGGAGAGAAAAATGATGTTAACAGTTGTGGGTCCCTACTGAGGAGAAAATGAAGTAATGAAAAAAATAAAATTTATTTCAACATAAGCTTTTGTGGCCCTGACCTGGATGGCTCTTGCCAAATCTTGGAAGCTCAGCAGGGTCACCCATAGTTAATACTTAAATGGGAAATCACCAAGGAAATTCAGAGTTGCTATGCAGAAGCAGGCAATGGCAATCCGCCTCCGAATGTCTTGTGCCTTGATGACCCTACAAGATAGCTTATAAGCCGACTACAACTTGATGGCACATTCCACCAGCACTAAGCTTTTGTGAGTCAGAGATCACTTCTTCAGATGCATAGTGTAAAACCATAGGTCCTGGTTTTATATATGGGGTGGTATTACAAAGAAAGTACAATGTAAAAGAAGATCCAATCAATGGCTTAATTCACTAATATAGGGTGAGTATGAGTCATTCCTAGCTAACAATAGCAAAACAGAATACACATGTCAGAGGTAGAATGAAGTTGTAACAGGGACTATGGATAAAATGTGAAGTTTAAATAACATATTTAACATACTTCCTACCTTTTTGGCAGGAAGTAGATGTCTTGAAAATACCACAGAAGTGTTCAGAACACTAGATCTATGTCATAACATGAAGCCGCACTACTTGAATGGGAAATCACCAAGGAAATTCAGAGTTGCTATGCAGAAGCAGACAATGGCCTTAAATGGCCTTTCAACCTTAAAAAAACAAATTGGTTTGCAGCAAAGTGAAACTGTGATATGTTGCTTACCGCTAAAAGCCTATCATTACAGGGGATAGAACAGGGGTGTTAAACAATAGGCCCTTGCAGGGCTTCTATCAGGCCCGCGAGCAACTGGCTGGCTGCTGCTTCTTGCTTCCTGTTCCTGCTTCCTTCTCTGGGGCTGCTGCTGCCTCACAAATTGCTTGCCTGGGGCTCCTCAATTGCACAGAAGAGATAGACAGCCACACCTCCCTTCCCTCCATTGGCTGAGTCTCCTCCCTGCTCCTCCTGCGGGAAGAAAGGGAGGAGAACAGAAAGAGAGTACACGCCAGAGACAGCAGAGTTAGAGCCAGTTCCATGGCACCTTTAAGACCAAAAAAGCTTTGTTTCAGGTATAAGCTTTCTTGACCACACCCAATTGTACCCATCTTATGGAGCACTGGATCCACACGCCTGAGGGGACGGTGGTGCTCTGCAAATGGCACCCCATCCCCTATAAACAACTGCTATTGGTCATTCAAAAGGTCAAAGAGATAGGCAGTTAGGCATCACAGAGCACTCTCGGAACCCGTTGGTGTTAGTCCTGAAACTGGATGGAAGCATGAGATTTTGCATAGATTACCATGAAGCCAACAAGGTGGCAAGCTTTGATGCTTACCCCATGCCCCAGGCCAACCATCCAATCTACCAGCTCAGGAAAGCCCACTATCTATCGGCACTCAACTCCATGAAAGGTTATTGGCAGATACAGGTGAAGACGGAAGATAGAGAAAAGACTGTGTTAGCCACCCTGAGAGGCTCATTCCAGTTCTGGAGAATGCCCTTTGGCCTGCATGGTGCGGCCGCCATATTCCAGCAATTAATCAATGTTTCCAATTCGTCTGGTCTTACATTGATGACATTATAATATGCAGCCCTGATTGGGAAACCCACATGTCCCATTTGAAATGGGTTCTGGAAGCAGGCCTTACAGCAAATCCAAAGAACAGCCGGATAAGCTTCTGAGAATTAAAGTATCTAGGGTTCCAGTCTGGGCAGGGGATGCTCCAACCCCTGGCCAAAAAGGTGGCTGCAATAGAAGCCCTCCCCTTGCCAACCATGAAGAAACAGCTATGCCATTTTCTGGGATTCATGGGAAACTATGGAAAGTTTATTCCCCACTTCACCTCCATTGCCTCACCCCTAACTGAGCAAGGCCCAGTCTCAGCAAGGCCCAACCAAATGCCATCCAGGGGACTTCAGAGAAACAGAAAGCATTCAAAAAAACTCAGAACAAGCTTGGCCCAAAAAATCTGTCCTCCACAACCCCAACTTCAGCTTAGCTTTTGTACTCCATACAGATGCCTCCAAAACAGGACTGGGTGCTGTCCTTTCCCAGGACCTAGAAGGCCAGGAACACCCAATCCTCTCCTTAAGCCAGAAGTTGCAGTCAGCGGAATGACAGTATTCCACGATAGAGAAGGAAGCCCTGGCCATAAAGTGGACAATCAGCTCCCTACAATTCTACTTAGCCAATAACCCGTTCATGTTAGTGGTAGACCACGCCCCCTGGTAATGCATTGGAATGTCTCTTTGCTCCCCTTTAGATTCACCATTCGCCACCATGCCGGAAGAGACCATCTAAATGCCAATTTCTTATACAGAATTCACAATGCCAGCCCCTTGATTCAGCCAGAAAAGGGGGGGGGTTCCCGGCCCAAGCCGAGATGATGCCTCTGCAGCCAGGGAGGGGAGGACAGAGCACAAAAGTGGTGGTGACAGTATCACGGAGGGGGGCAGAAATGATGGGGCTGGGCTGGCTAGCCAAGCAAGCACCCGGGCTGACCCCCCCCCAGGAAGGGCATGCAGACTCATGAGGGCCCTGAGGTGGGAGACCAACAAGAGAAATAGGACCCCCTTACTGGGACCCTTGAGCAGGCAGCCAAGGAAGGGGGAGGCAGGGGAGCTACCCACACATGGCCAGTGGCTGTCACCTGGGCAAAACCAGAAGATGTGTCCACCTGGATACACCTGGTCATGGCTGCAAGGATGGCAGCCAGGGATGGAAGACCTCCACAGCAGAGCGGGAAGCCTACCTGGGTGGATGGAGGGCCCAGGCAACATGAGGGGAGCAAAGCTGAATGCAGGCAGGATGGGCCATGCCCTTGACACTGCGGTGGAAGGCGGTCCTAGTGAGAAGGGGAGAAAGAGAGAGAGGTCCCACCCAGGCTGGGTGAGGGCAAATGGAATGGAGGTAAGGGGGAGTGAAGGGAAGAAGGGCCTATGATGGGAGGTGGGAGGAGGGAGAGGGGATGGCACAATCTCGGGGCAGTGTATAAAAGGGGGAGAGCCCGTCAGAGCCAGGGAGGGCCAGGGAGGGAGGCCAAGGCCTGAGGAGACATCCAGAGAGAGATGAAAATGGCAGGCCTGTTGCCTTGGAGGATGGCTACCGGAGATGTAGTAAACCCAGGGCCCCTCATTTCTGAGGCTTCTGGTGAAAACCCTCAGACCCTCATTCCCCCAGCATGGCAAGTCCTGAAGAAGATACACACCCTGTCTTGCCAGGGCACCACAGCTAGAATACTTATTTCAGGCTTTAGTCCTTTGACCCAGATGTTACCTAGTTTAATTAAAGGCACATAGTCCAAAGAAGAGTTCCGAAGTCCAGAATACAGTTATTCTAGCCATATAAGGCCCAACCAAGAAATCAAGAATCAAGGAAGGATCAGTGAATGGTCTTGTTTTATGCCAGACTGCCCACAGCTGGCCTGATCCTGGCTGAACAATGAGATGTGTTGCCAAGAGGTGTGACCACATATTCACAATCAGGCAACTTTCCCTAGTCCAGGGCACTAATGAGTTGGAATGTGTGTGCAAAACTCCCTCTTGAGCTCTAGCCTTGAAGCTCCCAGGCCCATGATCTCACTTGTACCTGTGTCTGATCCCATTTCATCCTTATCTATTTCTCTCTCTGAAACTGAAGTCATTGTGACATTTACTTCCCAAAGAGGGTCTTTCAGTAATTTAACTGGGCTCCGAAGCCTGAACCAAAGATTTTAAAACGACAAGGAACAGCTAGTGAAGGCCAGTTTCTTGACATTTGTCCTCATAGTGTGATCTCATATCCCATATTTTAACTTATGCACCACTATTTCTTACTGAGAACAACGTTGACACCTAGACTATTATGCCCTACTTCCATGTCTTATTCTACCCCTGAGGGGTATCCATCCCTGGGCTGTTTGTAGATACCTATTTCTCTTATCCTCACCTGTTTGGTGTAGTCACCCCTTGTTGGGACTTTTGTCCTCTATACCTGTTCTTCTTCCAAGCAGGCTTTCTCCTGGGCAAGGTGATTGATTGATTAATCAGTTATAATTTTGCCAAAGCAGCAGCAATTGCCTGTGACACATCTTTCACAGTCATAATTTGGCATGTGTTCCAGATCTTTGCCTTAGCTGACCCATCTGCTACTCTTGCTTCTCAGATAGTATATCTGTTTCTTTCAGTAGTTCTGCTTTATAATTCTGCCAGAACAGCAAATTTGGCTTCATGAGGGACAGATATGTGATCTATGAGATTAAAGGCCTTTAATTCAAATCCTGACAAAACAAAAGGACTCCAAGATAGATTTCCTATGTATTGCTCTAATACTAAACAATAATATTCTGGCTCAAAGTTCCTATGAAACCAATTTTACAATTTTCAGGTTCTCATAACTAGTCCTTCATTCTTTTCCCCTATCATGTGTAAAAATATTTTAGTCAGTTATTATTTAGTTATTATTAGAATGCATAGTGGGTTCTGGTCTAGTCTGGAAACACTGCCCTCTAGTGAAGGTGGATGGCTTCAAGAGGAAGTTGGATAAACATATGGAGCAGAGGTCCACCAGTGGCTATTAGCCACAAGGTATAGATAGGAAATCTCAGTCTGGGGCAAGTGATGCTCTGTATTCTTGGTGCTTGGGGAGGCAACAGTGGAAGGGCTTCTAGTGTCCTGCCCCCACTGTTGGACCTCCTGATGGCACCTGGTATTTTGGCCCTGTGTGACAGAGTGTTGGACTGGATGGGCCATTGGCCTGATCCAACATTGGCTTCTCTTATGTTCTTATGTACAGTGGCTGGATGGGTAGTTGCTTGGCCACAGGACAAGGAAGGGAGGCGAACTCAAACAGAAAAAAGTAAATCAGTTTAGGTGGGTAGCCGTGTCGGTCTGAAGTAGCAGAACAAAGTTTGAGTCCAGTGGCACCTTTAAGACCAACAAAGTTTTGTTCAAGGTATAAGCTTTTGTGTGCAAGCTCACCTCTTCAGATACTTTATTGGTCTTACATTTTCCATAAAAAAGTAACTGAGGTGTTTTCTCCTGAGGCAGTGGAGATTTTCTGTGGAAGAAATTCCAGAGAAGACAGCCTGTGGAGCAGTGAAAAGGGCAGTTGGCAGAAGAATGACCATTTTCTGGTGTGGGTCTTTGATCCACAACATTTATAGGACATCTGCTGCTGAGAGAAAAAAGTTTTTGTCAACTACTGTGAGGAAGAGAGACCTTGGCAACTATTCAAAACTCCTTGGAATTTTTGAGTTAGAGTCTAGGGACTAAAGAAAAAACCCCTTCCACCCTGACTATGAAAATGCTCAGTGCTTGTTATTATCACAACTGTTTTGTTCAAAACTCTCAGCCCTGTACCCCTTGTCCCCCCACCGTAAAAAAAGCTATTTCTTTAAGTATGGTTCAGGTTTTGAATGGAGATAACTGTGAGCACTAACATGCCCCTTTTAAGGCTAAACAAAGTTACATTTGTAAATCAGAACACCAGCCAATGGAATGAAAAGAAGAAATTACTTACATCAATCATATGAGTTCAAGTAGGCTGCTAAATAGGTCTTTCAAACTCTGCTTCAAACCATCACTCCCCCCCACCTCTGAACTTTTACACTACAGTGCAATCCTAAACATAGTTACACCCTTCTAAGCCAGCTGATTTTGATGGGCTTAGAACAACATAACTCTCCTGGCCCCTTTCACATTGTCATTTTGAACCAGGTATTTGTTGCTGGCTCGATTCCATGTAAAGCAATGGGGAGGCACGACAAAGTTTTCAGACAGCATTTTACACTCATTTATGAATGTATCAAATGTTCTCTGCCCATTTCAAACCACTGCTTCCCACCCCCTGCCCATTTCACAGGGTTGCCAGCTCCAGGTTGGGAAATTCCTGGAGATTTGGAGGTGAAGCATGGGGTGTGTTTTGGGGAAGGAAAGGACCTCATTGGGGTATAATGCCATAAAATCCACTCTCCAAAGCAACAATTTTTCCCCCGGGGAACTGATCTCTGTTGTCAGGAGACCAGTTGTAATTCTGGGAGATCTCCAGGCCCCACCTGGATGCTGACAACCTTTTTCAACAGCATTTTGTATCAGTTTTGTGTAGATGGTGTATCAAATATCAGTGATGTAAAATGGCAGAAAAAAACAAATGGTTCATCAGTAGAAACAACTGTAGGCTTTCAAGAAAAAAATTAAATATGGTCATCTTACAGACAAAGAACCAAACATAGACTGCAAAAGGCAAACACACAATAAAAAGAGGATCTGTCCTTTAAATTTGCTTATTAGCATGCTCCACATAGTAGCATATTGAGAAATAGGCAGGTCACTGGAAAGAAGAGCACTTAAATGAACTGCTGCAGGCTGTTCTCTGTTTCACGCCCACTCTTCTTCTACAACACCATAGATGAGCAGGACAAATTTATCTCCTAAATTACACCATGTCTGAATCTGTGGTTTATATTATCATGTTCTATTTCTGGAAGTCTGCTTTGATTCATTGCAAACTAGCCACTAAAAAGAATGGGATGTGGTAGACCTCTTCATACATTGGAACTACTTGTATGATATGATAAGCCATTTTGCTGTCAAAGTTAGTGGTAATGTGTGCAGGAAAATGGATTTTAAATTATGTGATAACTTCCCTTCCTAGCTAGAAAGGGTGGGCCTGGCCTGGGGGATAATTTTGGATTAGCTGATATGACAGTTTTTGGTTTTGTTGATTCTATATCTTGTAATTATCATCAGCCTTGGTTCACTTCATTTTCATTGCTTTTATTGATGAGTTGTTTCTTTTCTGCCATTTTGCACCATTCATACGTGATGCTCCATCTATACAAAACTGTTGGTAGAATGTGTAAGTTAAATAAATTAATAAGGAAAGAGGAACCCATACAAAATTAATGATGCTTGTTATTCACAAAAGTCAAAGATACCTGCAATGGGGATATTTGAATAAAGCTCGACAGTGATTTTGCTATCAGTGATTTTGTTTTTGTGAAGCACGGTAATTTTAAGCACAAGTAACACAGACAGGAATAGGCATAACAGAAGGCTACAGATTCATAGTAGTAAGACCAAGAGGCCTTCCTTAGCACCAGCATTCTTTATTCCTTACAATGGTACATTCCATCTTGGACTGCCACTAGCAAGCCTAGGCTAGAAATACCTTAAATGTTACCTCAGAGACTTGTCTGTCAGTTCCTGCATGGCTACAGTGATGTCTGAAGGACTCCTAGATTGGTACTACCTAAAGAACCATTTCCTGGAACGCAGAGCCATTTACAAGGGAAGAGCAAACATTTCCAACAAATGTCCCTAATCTTACATAAATGATTTTATTAGTATTTCCACTAAAGAGAGACCCCACCAGCTCATTTGGAATTTGCTTTCATTGGAAAATTCCAATGAAAACGAAGTCTTCCAAAACTGGTCCCAGAACATGGCAGCATTGTTGTTGATAGAGAACTACCACATTGAGTATATTTCTCCTGCCACCACACCTAGAGCTTCACTAACTTCTAGTTCAGGGGTGGCCAACCTTGCTTAACGTAAGAGCCACATAGAATAAACGTAAGAGCCACATAGAGATGTCTGAGAGCCACAAGACAGGAACAAATATCACACACACGTTTTTATTTTTTAAAATATGCAAATTTGCTTTTTATTAACGTTAAATGGGACTGCCAAAAATAAAAACAAACGAGGAAAACCGGTTATAAGAAAGAGAGAGAGAGAAACTAGGAAAGCAAATAGATGGGAGGGAGGAGGGAAGGAAGGAAGGGAGAAAGAGAGAAAAAGCATGCCTCCCCTTTGCTTCCCCAGCCGCCCTGCCAGGAGCCGCACAATATGTGTGAAAGAGCCGCATGTGGCTCTCGAGCCACAGGTTGGCCACCCCTGTTCTAGTTTGTTTGTACACACAAGTCAAGGTTCTAGGTTTCACCTATGAAGCCCTAAAAGGTCTAGCACCAGAGTGGCTGATGGATTGCCTTTTGCCATAGAAGACTGCCTATCACAGGAAGCCCTGCAACAATTGCTTCTGCTTTTGAAGATTAGGCTACTGGACAGAGGGCTTTTTCTACAGTTGTGCCTTGGCTATGAAACTCCCTTCTTAGACATTTACCTGGCACCATCCTTCTTATCTTTTGACTGACAGGCAAAATAATTCTTTTTGCCCAGGCTACAATATGGAGTCAGTCAAGAAAGTCCAGATCCTGTCTCTTTCCCCTCCAGCAAAAGAACACTTTGCTCTCTCTATGCCCCTATTAAGAAAATGCTACTTGCCTTGTAAATGTGAAATCAATAGAGACAGAGACTATAATAATGTAAGAAACTAGAACAAAATGAAAGAAAACCCTGTTGTTATTTTTCATTATAGGCTGTTTACATAGGGAATTTGTTTTGTTTTCACATTAATTACAATAATTACACAATGCCCCATTTTTTGTAATGGTTGTAATTTATAACAAAAGCAACACACAAGCCTAGTTTGCCTGCTTTATCAAAGGAGAACCAGTGAATATGTTCCAGACTGGAATGCAGAACAGGCAAAGCAACCTTCCAAATTAAGGCAATATTGTCAGCTGCTAATAAAGCATCACGATCCATTATTAATCTGATTATTATAGATATCTAAATAATCCCAGAAGTTAGCTTGGACTGGGGATACTTGAGGTGAAATGCTCATAGGCTATAATAGTCAGTGATTTTGAGCAAGCTGCTATCTATTAGCTTCTATTAATTTTTATCTATTGGTCATTGTAAATGTTAAGTAGAATATTTCCATGTTCATAAGCAGGATGTGAACATAGCATTATGACTCTCAAGTAAGGAAATAACCTTTTTAATAGATAACAAAAAATATTTCTTTAATGGGCACTGATGGATAGAAAGTGCTTTGTTCAATTACCATTTAGGACTGCTGGTTACTAGTTACTAATTGGGTGCAGGCTGGGGACAAACAATTAGTATGTAGCCAATGAAAAGAAAAAGTCTGACTTTTGCAGCTGGCAAGGTGTTCTTGTGAGTCTCCAAGGGCAAGTGATTCACTTTCTGGAAAACCAATGCTATTTTCAAAACCAGAATTGCCTTTCAGGATGCATAGTTGTTTCTCTTTGCTCACTTTATAGATTTGAAAATGAACAGATGTTACAAAGCAGTAGAAAAGGTCCAGTAGCACCTTAAAGACAAACAAAGTTTGTGGTAGGGTATGAGCTTTCGTGAGTCACTGTTCACTTCCTCAGATACAGATACATGAAAGCTCATACCCTGCCACAAATTTTCTTAGACTTTAAGGTGCTACTGGAGTCTTACTCTTTTCCACTGCTACAGACAGACTAACATGGCTACCCATCTAGATGTTACAAAAACACTCAAACCTACAGTCCTCTTTCTCTGAAAGGAAACTGATCCTTTTTAAACCTACTCTTGGAGCTTTCTCTCACTTGGTAAAGTTGGATGCATAAAACAATGTGTGTGTGTTTTTTAAAAAATCAATTATTCTTTATTGCATTTAAGGAGTAACAGAGAACCATAAAAACCAAGTATAATTGTTCTGTACAGCATATGCTAGTCATTCTTGAGTAGATTTATATTCCTTGACTTTTGCACTTTATTATTGTAGCTAAATTTCTAGTTGCTAATGTTGGCATGGGGCAGGAAATATTTCTCTAACATGGTAATGAAGCTGTTTTGCATATGCTGCTTTACAGTTCCAGTATAATTAACCATCTTGTTTATTAATCCAGAACATTTTTTCACAGGTCTTGTGGTATTGAAATTGTATTGTCCATCACACACTTTCCCCCCTGCATTTCTAGGGTTGCCAGGTTTGACTCAGGAAATATCTGGGGACTTTGGAGGTGGAGCCAGGAGACTTTGGGGGTGGATCCAGGAGCAAGGATGTGACATCACTTTTGTGATGTCACTAGGATTGCCAGGTGAGGCAGGCAAGCTAGAAGGGAGTTCTGGGTGTCATATTTAAGCATTCCTTTTAAAAGCATTCCTTTTAAATGCTTTCCCTCCATTGGAAATAATGGAGGATGTGGCACCTATTTTTAGGGTTCAGAAAAGTGGACCCCCTGGTCCAATATTTTTGAAACTTGGTGGGTTTTTTCAGGAGCATTTCTATCAGCTAAGCTGAAAATATGGTGCCTCTACCTCAAAAACCAGTTTTCCCAGAGCCCCAGATACCCACAGATCAATTCTCCATTATACCCTATGGGGACCAGTCTCCATAGACTTTAATGGAGTACCCAGCAGCCATCCCCCCTGCTTTGTGACAGCCCTGGAGTGGGGGGAGGGGCTCCAAACCAGGGGATCCCCTAACCCCAACTGGAGATTGGCAACCCTATGCAGTTCTGAAAATGCAATTAAATATTTTGGCCTAACTTCCCTCATTCTCAATTGTGTTCCACTGTTCAATTAGTTTGGCTGTATCACTTAAACACATCCCAAATTAAAGATCTGGCTCTGTTGTTTTTCTTGATATAAAGCAGCAGTCATACATCCTTTTGATATAAATTAAGAATGTACTCTTTATGACCATTACAATGTGATACAAAATGGCTTCCAGTAATATCTCTAGGAAACCTCAGAGCTTGATAAAGATGCCATGACTGCCATCTTGTCTAAAAACAAACAAGTAAACTTCATTAGCAATTCATTCCCTGCTTTCCAATGGACAGAAAAAATTATGTGCATGCCATTTTCAAATGGAGTGCAGGGTTCCTACTGACTCAAAACTGGGGCTAAGGCTCTTGCAGATTATATTTATGCTGACTTTTCCTCTTCAGAACAGGCACTTGCCACAAGCTGGCCCACCTATTCATTTAGAATAATATGTGATTAGCAGGTACCCTGAAGGAGCCAAGCAGGAATTTTGGGTATCCTTTCATGTTTGCATTGAAAGGATTTTTTTTAACCAGTTCTGCATTGTTCATGGAATTTTGGAAGGATTATAATGAATCCTGGTCTTGGCCTTGTTAGGTGTTGACTATGATTGACAGGAGTAGCATGAATTGCTAAATCAGGCCTTATATCTCCAGAAAATATTTATGTATCTGGTAGACAGGGTGGGTCAGCTTGATCAGAAAGATTATTTGACTAACACATGGGAGCACCCAAAGATGAAGGTCTGTTCCCCAAACCAGCCCATCATTGGCTTGTGTGGCCTCAGGAACCTTGTTCTACTATAGGGAACAAGGGGAGGTACTCAGTTCACCCGGGGCCCAAGCTGCTAAACTAGAGAAATTTACCTCTCCAGCTTTATTCCACCTCCCCATCCCCTGAACACAGCACAAGAATGTGGGCTAGAACAGATCCTGTCCTGTCTTTAAAGAATAAATAATAGCCATGTGTAGCCCAATTTCGGAATGGGATCATGTAGAACACGAAGAAGGGAGTTTTACACTTTTATTGTTTTGCTATTAGAGCTTTAAAAGGAAACAAAGACAGGGACAAGAGAGACACAGATAGGCAGGAACTGTTATCATAGCCAGGCCTTGTATCTCCAGAAAATATTTATGTATCTGGTAGGCAGGGTGGGTCAGCTTGATCAGAAAAAAATTCTACAATAGGTTGAGACTGAATTTCAGATAAACTGCCTGGAATAAAATTATTTTAATGGCCACTTCAGCTAGTGTGATATGCAGCAAGTTTCTATTGCTAATAACAGCATATTTCTATATCATCATCAGTCTTTTATTAAGCATATGGGAGATTGCTTGGAGTGAAGAAAAACACCATGAGTAAAGATGGACATGAACAGTGGAAATGTGGTACATATTGGTTTGTGGTGTGTGGCGTGCCCGGTTCGTGAGGCACAAACCATCACAATCTTTTAGGCGCTAAATGAACTGATATGGTTTGTGAGGTCTGTAATGCAGTAGAATGCCCCCTGATGTGCTAGAGACACCAAACTCACAGAGGATTTCTAAGTGATTCTCCTCTGCTGGTTCTCCAAGTTTGGTGAGGATTACATCATGAGCCCCTAAAGAAGATGTCCCCAGGAAAGTGCTTTCTGAGGAAATGACAGGAGCAGGTTCATGAGTGTATAGAATGGACTAGAGACCTAAAACTCACATGGGTCCTGCCCCTGATGCTGCTTTACATGCTTTCCAAGTTATGTGAACACTGGGCTTAGGGAGTTATGGTTCCCAAAGAAGATGACCCCAGGAAAGTGCTTTTGGAGGAAATGTCAGGTGCAGGTTCAAAAGTATATATAATGGACCCCCTGCAAGCTACACACACCAGCCACAAAGGGAACCTCACCCTGCCACCCACCCCTTTACAATCTCTCCAAGTTGGGGGCAGATTTTATTTATGGAGTCCCAGTTTTGGACCACAAAAAAAGTCTCCCCAGTACTCTATTCTGGAAAAGATAGCTGCATCTATAGGAGTCCATGGAAGAACTCAGGAGCAAGCCACTGATACCAAACTCACAGGGGAACTTTACTTGGGCAGATCCCCCCCCAACCAGACACTAGAAGAGAGGCAAGCATCCCCCCTATGCTCACAGCCCCCCCCCAAGTATCCAAAGGCAGGTTCTAAAGGACAGGAAAATAGATATCCCCAGAGTTCTGACAGGGCCTCCCCAAGTAACCCCATGGCATCATGGCAAAGACCCTTGGAAAGCACTGGAACCCAGCAAGGCATGCCCACAATGCTCCCAGGTCCCCTCAGGCCCAAACACATAGATCCTCTTGGTCACAGCCCACCCCTAGGTGAAATTTCTGGTTATTCACCATTAGTGGAACACATTGTGCAGATAAGAGATCACTTGTAAATTGTATAAATGCAATGGAAAGGGGTAGTTAAACAGGGGCTTGCTTTTACAGGCAGATATTTGTTGAGGTAGATGTTTGCTAAGGTGGATGTTGTTCCACAAGGTAGGTGTTGTGTTATGAGGTAGATGTTCTTTCATGAGGTAGATGTTCAGTGAGGGAGATTTTCTTTTGAGGGCAAAAGTAAAAAGTGATGTCCAGGGGTTTTCTCAGTAGGGGAATTTCAATGAGAAAGTGTTAGGTATGGGGCCAGCCCACCCCCAACCTGGCAGAGGTAGCCATCTTCCCACCCAAGGACCAAGGGCACAATCCACAGGCCACATGCTGGATCACCCAGAGAGGTGGAGGAATGGGGGGGACATGCAGGGGTCAACAGGAGGCCTAGATCTTACTCTCTGAGGTCCAGATAGGGGTAGCCCAGTAGGGGGAAGTTGATCTTGAGGAAGACCAACTAGTCCACCCTGGCCAGGTCCAGGCAGGAGTGGTAGGGGCTGATAATGTCTCCCAGGTGGGATAACACCTGCTCACTCTGGACACTGGTGGGAGGGCAGGAGAAGAGACTCATGGCCACACAAGAGAGGCTGGGCCAGATAACAACCTTGCATGACCAGTACTCCAGAGGCCCAGCATCGGCGGGCTCAGGGGAATTGCTGAGGTACTCCCGCACCATCACCTCTGCCAAATCCTCCTCCATTGCACACATTTTTTTTTAGAAATTTTATTGTATTTTTCACAAAACATATGCCTGTACAATTACAAATGTATACAGTGAAACTACCAGCATTTTGGTTGGCTATCAGAAATACAAAATGTATAACCAGAACATATTCGTATCAACCAACAGTCTCACTACCAGCAACTAAATACAACTATGAGTGCACCTCTTGTCAGTGAACTGATGTATATCCCCATGCCCTAGTTTCAATTTTTTTTCTTCATTCATAGGCCTTTCTGTTCAAATAATTAGCTTGCATTTACCAACTACCAAATCGGGATCAGTTTTGTCTAACATAGGGTACCATTTGTCAAGGAGGTTAAGTCATTCTCTTTCATAGTGCTTGTTGTTGAAGTAAAAAGAACTCTTTTCTAAGATGAAGTATTCCCATATCTTATTTTGCTATAAGTCAATTGTGGGGGGTCTTTCATCTTTCCAGTGTAGAGCATTACTGCTTTTGCAGCTATAAGAAGTGTGTTTATCAGGTCTTTTTCTTTTGCAGGAGGTCTGTCATCCGGCCAAAGCAGGAGCAGCGCAGGGTCTAAAGGTAAGGTATATCCTACAGGTGTCTTAATTGACATCCAGAAATGCTTAATATGTTCACATCCCCACCAGCTGTGTAGGTATGTGGCCTTTTGCCCACATAGTTTCCAGCATTTTGGGGAGGCTTCGGGAAGCAAGTGGGCCAGCTTAGCTGGTGTGAGATACCATCGAAGTAGTACTTTGTATGCTGTCATTTGTACATTTAGTGTTTTTGATATGGTTGCATGGCTTAGCCAGATATTTTGCCATTGTTCTTCTGTAAGTACACTTTGAAGGTCCTTATGCCATGCATTTTGATACCCCATTATTTTGTTTTTTTGAAGTTCAAGCAATGTTTGGTATATTTTTGAGATCAAGCCTTTTTTGTTGTTAGAGTTGTTTAGGATCTGTTCAAAATCCGTAAGTGGTGCTTTGGAGGTGTCTTAACCTTGGGGGCTCCCACAAGGTGTTGAATTTGAAGGTATTCAAACCATGGAATTTTAATGTTGTGCCTTCTTTCTATGGTAATCTTGGGTGCTATTTTACTTCCCTGGATAACATCAATTAGCCTGGTTACTCCACCTTCCTTTCAGCTCCTGAATGAAGTTGTCTCTTTCACTGGTGGGAACCATTCCTGTCCCGTAAATGTGCTCAATAGGGAACGAGGTCTAGTCAGTATGGGTCTGTTGGTGTACCAAACTCTTAAATTTGTTCTCAGGAACGGGTTCTGTGTTACCAATGCTGGCAAGCGAGTCTTTTCTGTCCATAGTGCTTCCTTGAAGGTTTGATGGCCTAAATGCTGTTCTTCTGTGAATGTCCAGTTCGGTAATGCTGTATCCTGATATTCTCTATCCGTGCTGGCCAAGCAAGTTGCCGTGTTATACACGTATAAGTCAGGAACTGCTAGACCCCCGTTTCGCATCCACTGACACAGAGCCTCAAAACTAGTCCTAGGGTGCTTATATTGCCATATGAAGGCACTTATGGAGTTTTGCCATTTCCTGATTTGCGAGTGCGGTATAGAGATCAGGATGGCTCTAAAACAGTAGAAGAATTTTGGGAATATGAATGTTCTTATCGAGTTGATGCGGCCCATCCACAATAAAAATGTGGTGTTCCAGTTCTTTAGCAGGTCCTGGACTTCCCTGTCTATTTCTGCATAGTTAACTTGAGTGAGCTTTGATAAATCAGTAGGGATTTTGACCCCCAAGTATTGCCAGAAATCTTTTGTCCATTGAAATGCATACTTTGTTTGCAACAAGGTGGCTACTTCGGATGTCAAACATATTGGGTATATGATTGATTTAGTATGATTTACCCATAGGCCTGCAACATTGCCAAACACTGTCATTACTTCTTGGATTACCGGCAAAGACACTTCCAGTTTAGAGACATAGATTACCAGGTCATCTGTGAAGAGACTGGCTTTAAATTCTTTCTCTTTGATTTTGATACCGCTAATGTTAGAATTGCTCCTTATGTCATTGGCCAGAGGTTCCATGGCCAATGCAAACAAAACAGGTGATATTGGACACCCCTGTCTGGTGCCACAGTGGAGCAAAATCTCTTGTGAAACTGTGCCATTAATCAGGAGCCTGGCTGTTGGTTTAGCATATATGGCTTGAATTGCCTTCCTAAAAGAATCTCCAAATTTCATGTTTTAACAATGCTGTAAGGTAGGGAAACTCAACAGTATCGAAGGCTTTCTTGATATCATATGAGATTATCAGCGAGCCTTGCATCTGGTTCTTATGACTGTAGTTTATGATGTTGAGCATTTTTCTGTCATTGTCAGTGATATCTCTTGCTGGAATGAACCTAGTTTGGTCCAAGTGTATGTAGTGACCGATTGCTTGTTGAAGGCACATTGCTAATATTGAGCTGAAAAGCTTATAGTCCACATTCAACCATGATATCAGCCTATAAGACTTCGGGTCCACTTTTTCTTTATCCTTTTTCGGTAACTAGATGACGTTTGCTTGACTCCATGTTGCCGGCATCTCACCTTTTTTCAGAACCATGTTGAATAGCATTTCTAGTGCTTGTACCAACGTTGGAGCGAGTGCTTTATAGTATTCACTCGTGTAGCCATCTGGGCCTGGGGATTTGTTTATCTTCAGATTTTTTATAGCCTTTGATATTTCTTCCTGTGTTATACTTGCATCCAAGAACATGCAGTGGTCTTCTGATATACTGGGTAGGTTCACCCTCACCTCCAGGTATTCACTAATTTTGTATGCTACAGGCCTCAAGGATGAGTACAGCTCAGTATAAAATGCTTCTAATGTCTAGATTATTTTGGAAGTAGAAGATTGGAGATTCCCTCTCTTGTCCCTTAGACCGGTAATATGCCTCTCCTCATGCTGTTTCCTCAGTTTCCAGGCAAGAGATTGTATCAATTTGGGTCCTTTTGTCACACTAGCTCTTTAGATATTGAGGTCTCTGGTTTCAATACTTGCCATGTCTAGCTTTTCCAGTTCCTTCCGGATTTGTAGTAACTGTTTATAAGCATCTTTTTTGCATGTTTTCTTATGCTGGGCTTCCAGATGTTTTATGTTCTCCATGAGTTCTGATTTTTTCGTTTGTATTGCTTTTTTATAGGTTGTGGTTGACTTCACATCCTGGACTAACTTTAGTGCAGTAATGACAATTGAATAACAACCAGAATTATACGAGAAAGAGGTAGCATTAATAGTCATACTAGTTTGTATCTATGCCTATAGACTAATGTATAATGTAACTAATGTGAACCTTATTGTTCTTCATCTGAACTAGAGCTCATGTATAACTCATGAATTGTAATTGTAACTGAAAAATTTTTATCAATTAAAAAAGGGGGGGAAGGAAATCCATTTCTCACGAAGGACCGCTTTTGACGTGTCCCATATATTCCCAATTGGAACTCCACAGTCTTGACTGTGTAAGAAGAATTCCTGGATCTCTGCCCATAGGGAGTTCAGTAAATCTGGGTCCGCTAATAAAGTTTTGTTTAGTTTCCACACCGGTCTTGTCTTGATTTCGTTGCCTATCCATATTGTACATTCAACTGGCACATGATCTGATAATCTTTGAATGCCAATATTTGAAGATCTAACTGAGCTGAGCAGGTCTTTGGACAGTAGGATGTACTTGTGTGCATCAGATATTTCACCGAAAAATAAGTATAGTCCCTCTCAGCTCCATGCTGGCTTCTCCATATATCAATCAGTTCACCATGTTGTTGAGCTGTTAGCTGTGGGCTTGCTGGAGATGCCCTTCTTTGGCTGTAGCAGTTTTGGATTGGACCTGTCCAGCATTCTATCCATGAGATAATTAAGGTCCCCTCCTAAATAGTTGGCCCCTCTTGAAATCTTTGCAATTTAGTAAGTGTGTCTCTGATAAAAACAAGCTGACCTGCATTTGGTGCATATATTGAGGCAAGTGTCATGGTGGAGCCATTCAGTTTGCCTCTCAAGAAGATATAGTGACCTTCCGTATCAGATTCTAAAGCTTCTTGCTGAAGTCTAATATCTTTGGACAACAATATGGCTACCCCCTTTGATTTAGATCCACCTGCCAGGAATTGTGATGAGAACCATGAAGATGAAAACACCTTACTATTCTGTTTAATATGCATTTCTTGTAGCAGCGCTATATTTACCCACTGCCTCCTTAGATCCGCTTTGATGCATTTCACTTTTATTTTTTTATTTAAGCCCCTGCAATTCAGAGTTATGATCCTGACTACTTCTCCCATCATTTTATATTACTGCTCATCACATATGTTCCCCTACTTAACCTTACGTAATGGAAATTAGTTGCCCTACTGGAGTGTAGATGGTCAAAGAGCTTTGCTGCACTGCTCTCCTCTGCGGTGAAACTTATACCTTCGATCTTATTTACTAAATGTAGTTGCACTGTCTTAAATGCAGTCTAAAACACAGATTCTTACAACTTCTATTCTGTAGTTCACCAAGTATCAATCTCTTTTACAAGCGTTTATTTACTTTCCTTAATAAATCTAATATTAAAACAAAGAAAAAAAACTAAAAAAGCCAGACACCCCCCCAAAAAAAATATAAAGTATAAAATATGTAAAATATCCCTACACACGGTAAAGTCACTTGACTTTGCAAGGAAGAAAAAACAGTTTTCCACCTCCCCCTAATTTAGACAATCACTGCTTAAAAATATTCAGCTTTACATTTGTATTTCACACATCATATTATTCCTTCATCATTATATCACTGTTAACCCATATCAGCGATAAGTCAATCCTTCTTGTTGTTTCTGGAGATGAGGTATGTCTGTGTTTTCTTTTTTTCAAATTCCCCCACATCCCAGTCCCCTTAACCGCTTTAATATCCTGTATCAATCTTGAACCTGATTCTTCATCATGTGCTGAGTAAGTCGTTCCTTGAAGGTTTACTATCAGTCTACCTGAGGCAGCCCATTTATACCTTTGATCCATAGAACGTAATGTAGCTGTTGTCTCTTTAAGACTTCTCCTTCTCTGCATGGCTTCTGCTAGAATATCAGGAAACTCCAGAACTTTGCTGTTTTGAAGATTTAAAGTTCTTTTCTTTTTTGCTAAAGATAAGATTATTCCCTACATGTTTGTATTTTTTAATTGGACTATTACATCCCTTGATTCCTTCTGCCACTGATTGCCCACTTGGTAGGCATTTTCAATGCAATTAGTGAAGTTGGTTTCTATTTGTAGCAGAGTTGTAATCCATTCTGACAGAGTATGAGGAAAGTCTTCAGGGAGGCATGCCTCCATTGCTCACATGACATCCCTGCTGCTCCTCACCTTCTGGTTCATCACTGGCAACCAATAGTGGGGTTTTTCCCTGGTTGGGCTCCTGAAGGCAGAGGTGCTGGGCTTAGGTTCCTCCTCTTCTTCCACCCACTGTTCCCTCTAGCCATGTCTGTTGGCCTATAACCTCCGCATTTCTTTGCAGAGCTCATGCCTCAATTGCATGAGCTCTGCATTCAGGAGAGCAATGCTGCCTTTTATCCAGGGGCCACATATACCAGCCAGCTTGTACTCCCCTTCCTTGCAGAGAGGATGTAACCTAGTGGTGATGGCCACTCTCTGCCAAGGCCCTGATCTGTGGAGAATAGCCTGTGCAGGGAGGCCAGCACCCAGTCCATCACTCAAATCAGGGGAAGACTTGCCCCAGGCTGGCCTTATGGGTGGTGTCCTTGAAGGGCTTGAGAATATACACTACTTGAGAGAGGGTCAGCCAGTTGTTGGAGCTAATGATGAGTTCCTCTTCCCTGTTCAGGATGGTGATGGAGGAGATGATATCTGCCAAATGAGCTGGTGTTTAGGCTCATCTCCCCCACACACACACACACATCTCTTGCGCAGCAGATGAGCAGACTTGATATTGTGCAAGAAGTGGGTGGTCAGGCACTGGCAAGTCTCAAGCAAGGACTGTGTCTCAAGGCAGGCAGCATCCCTAGTGGCCTTGACAGTGCTTCCAACCCCAGACCACCCTTCACCACCGGGTGAAGTATGTGAACCAGACAAACAGTGCCCTTGAGGCATGCCCCCTTCATCACTGCCAGCATGCTGGTGCCAGTGTCCGTGACCATGTAGCCACAGACAATGTAGTCACTTCCCACCCCCTCCTCAGGCTACTGTTGATCAAAGTTCCCTCTAAGCTGTGCTGGGGGTGCTGATGCACAAAATTGTAGCTGGCAGCTCAGGGATTTTTGCATCAGCTCACAAGTGAACTGAGAGGACATTTCCCCCTCCATTGGAAACAATGGATCAATTCTCCATTATAGCCTATGGGGCCCATTGATTATAATGATTCCCAGAGGCTATAATGGAGCCAGAAAAAAATCTTTTCTTTTTTTTTGCACACCCCTATTATGCTTTTCAGTATTATTTGTAAGCTACCTGGAGTCACTGGGAAAAGTGGGATATAAATATTTGAATAAATAAGTAGTTTGTCCAGGTTGATAACATTTAAGCAACTTCCTATTTGTTAGGTTAGGCAGCATTCTATCAGTGATTGTTCCACCTCTGTTATACTTGACCTGTAATGCTGGTTTCATATTTCACTTAAAAAAGCAGAGGTGACTGCAAGAGTCACACACACACACACACACACACACACACACACACACACACCCAGCTGGTGTGTTTTTTAAGGCTCAGCACAGGGTGACTGTCCGAGGCTACATCTACCAATATAGTGGACTGGGGTGGGTAGACCTGTTCTCTGTAGGCCTGGCCTACCATTATAGTGGAAAGGGATAGGTAGAGCTGTTTTCTAGAGTCCAGGTCTACCAATATAGCAGAAAGAGGTCAGTAGACCTGTTCTTCAGAGGCCAGATCTACCAATATTGCAGAAAGAGGTAGGTAGACCTCCAGAAGCCAGGTCTACCAATATAGTGGAAATGGGCAGGTAGACCTGTTCTCCAGAGGCCTAGTCTACCTCAGTACAGGACAACATAATGAAATTTAACTTGATTCTATTTTCTCTTATAATGTTTAAATTATTCTTAAAATATAGTTTAAATATAGTTTAAGAGAATTCATTCTCAGATTTTTACAGGCTATGGAAACAATCTAAACAGTTAATTTGCACAAAAGTCAAATGCAGATTTGCTCACAGATTTAACGCTATGAGCTTTTTTTGCTTGTAAGGTAGAATTTTTGCTCACAAGACCATGGAGCTTAGTGGGAACATTGCTCTGTAACATGGTGGCAATGTTTTGTGCTGTGTGGTCTGCATCCATTCCCTGCACATAGAGCAGAACCACTTTGTAGCCCAGTAGCAGCACTATCCCTTCCTGAGGCCTGGGCCATGCCCTGACAGTCCAGACACACAGGTCCTCTGGTTGCACCAGTGGGTGGTGAGAGAGAGGTAGCCATGCTGCTGGCTGCTCCAGAGGTCTGCTGTCAAGGGCACAGTTCTGTCTTGTGCTCTGGAGAGCTGAACCTTGATCATCAAAACTGTGGAGCAGTGGGGACTTCCGGTGGCGGGAAATCACTGATGGCAGCCTAACTTGTTAGCTCCGCTCACCTCTCCCGCTCTACCCCTCAAAATAGCCTACTCTGACGACTTACTAAGCTCAAAATTGATGGAGAACGATACAGAAAAGAAAGGACAATCGACAAAACACAAAAGTAAGAAACTTCAAACCATTTTAACCCCTGTTACGTCGAAAAACACCTCGGGCCCACAACTTGGGATTCTCATAAAATGGCGGCCGGGAGTGACGAGACTGAGTTAGAGACGAGGGTGGTTACCTCCTCAGAACTTAATACAGTGATAACAAACCTTGAAAAATCCATACTGGATAATTTTGCTGCCCACTTTAAGCCATTGTGCGAACAGCTGGAAGGCTTACAATCCTTTGTAAAAGAAACAAGATCTGTTGCAGAGACAGCCCTAAGTAACAGCATTTCCAATCAAAATGATATTCAACAGTTACAGCAGATGGAGGATATCCTCGCTGAAAAAGCACTACGCTCTGACATGTCTCAAAGACAAAATAATCTTAAAATAAGAGGGCTGGATGAATCAATAGGAAAAAACCGAGACTTACCGCAAATTCTCTCAGATTGGTTTAAAAAAATAATTCCACTTGAGGAAGACATATCAACGGCCATTGTCAAGGCTTACAGAGCGGGACCTATAGCCCTTCTTAAAACTCGTCCCTCGAGAGATGTTATCGCTACGTTTTTAGACTACAGATTTAAAGTCCAGATCTTGCAAGCGGCTAGGAAATCCGGGCATCTAAAATACAACTCAACCAAGGTAGAAATATTTCCAGACCTACCTAAAGAAGCGCTCCTCAAGAGAAGAGAATTGAAACCGATGACATCAAGACTGGCAGAGGAAGATATTCGTTATTCCTGGCTAACTCCTCTTGTACTCCAATTCCACTTTAGAGGCAAGCTACATAAAATTGCAACGAAAGAGGAAGGTCTCCGAATCCTGCAATCTCTAGACCTTATAGAACCTATGGAACTGTCGAAAGCCTCTAACAAGAGAAAACACCGTTCCTCTTCGCATTCATCTAATGACGGCCAAGATGTTCCTGATGAAGCTTAAAAAGTTTTTATGCATTCGTAATCTCTAATAAGTATATGTGGTGTTATTTTTATAGTTATCAAGTAATTGTAGGGTTTAACTTTAAGTATTATTGTTCTAGTAATGGCGCCCGCCATTTTGAAGCGGGAATTGAAACTGTCTGTTCAGTGCGTCATTTTAAATATCTCACCCTTATAGCATAAGTCGTCAAAATATGCACAAACCCGCTTAAGTCTACTAATGCTTGTTCACTTATAATGATTTCTTCGAATTATAAGGGTTTGTTAAGTTTCAGTTCTGAGGGGGGGGGGGAGGGGGGAACGTTATGTGGAAATTGGTTCCGTCTCAGGTTTTTCTCAGTGAGCTGGGGGGAGGGAATCGAAGGAGTTTGGTAACCCAGCCTCCTGTCAGCCTCTGGGCTACAGGGGAAGAGAAATTCCTCACCTGAAGCTTCTTAGTGGTTAAATATATAGCTTCAACCGATTATCTTATACTTTATTCAAACAGTGTATAATAGTTTAAGATTGGTTTTGCGTCCTATTTGCCCCCAATTTAATTGTTACATCTACGTCGTCCAAGAAGCGGGGCTTTTATAACCTCTTTCTTAGCACGTACAATATTTTCATAGTTCATATTTTTAAAGTGTATTGTGAGTTAGGGTTTAAGATTTAATAAGTGTATACTAATAGATAAACTACATAATAAAACTTCTGCTAGCAAGTCACACAAAGTAAGATAGAATCCTAAAGCAAGGTATCATTTAAGTAGCCTAAACTACTTTGAGTTCTGTAGTAACAGTAAAACTTCTGTCTTGTGTTCAAATATACTTGGAAATAGCTTTTTATAGTGGTCTAGCTTCCAGTATTCTGAAGCCTAAGATTAATAGTCGAATTCTTAAAATTTATCAGGATAAGAATCTCACAACTTTGCTACCTGTACTCTTCTATAACCCCTGGTTCTGCAGTTTGTACCCAGGGGTTTACATAGTCATCAATCTCCACTATATAAATCTCAATAAGCTAACATTTGGATCTCTGGTTCTGCAGCAAGTACCCAGGGACCACTGAAGCTTATTGAGTACATTCACTCCTGCTGTCAATACAACACTAAACTTCTGGTTGTGCAGTGGACACCAAAATTTTCTTCTTTTTCTTTACAAAAGGATAATTCTTTCTGCTTAGATTACAGTTTCTAAAAATAACTATTTATTTTATAGTGCTCTTCTGTTAAGTAGGGTAAGGAGTTCAAAGCTACGTTTAGATAAATATCAACCAAAGGCTACCCCCTGATTCTGCAGCGTGTACTCAGGGGGTGTGTATTCTAACTTTTTCTCTTAAAGCTCAATCCAAACACTCATATTCTTTGTGACACAGAGCTTAATATAACCTCAGTGGCTGGAGTGTATTTTAGTAGGTCTTTGTGATATATTAAACTTGCCTAACTATATTGTATTTCTTTGAGCTTTACTTAATAGGATCTTAGGACCTCAACTGTTTCCAATATGTCCGCACTGATCACCTGTACGTCTTACAACGTGAGAGGGCTGAACAACGTCATCAAACGTAAGAGAATCCAGAGTCAAATTAACAAACTAAATTCTGACATAATTTTTTTGCAAGAAACTCATATTAAGGATGTTTCAACCCCTCTGTTCAAATCTAGAAAATTTCAACACCAATTTTTAGCAAAAGGTTCCTCCAAATCAAGAGGCACAGCAATTCTGTTGGGAAATAATGTAACCTTTGATTTAATCAAATCTAAAACTGACCCGCAAGGGAGATATATTTTTGTTAAGGGCACCCTGAATAGAAAATTGGTAACATTAGCAGCAATATATGCCCCTAACTCTGTACAACTAGAATTCATTGACCAAACTCTTACACTACTAGACAATTTCAAAGAAGGGGAGCTAATTATAGGGGGAGACCTTAACTTTATATTGGATCATAGTCGTGACAGATCGTCTTACAATAAACCCAAATCCAACAAATTCAGATCAAAAACGAAATTGGCTGATATTCTTGAATCTCACAACTTGGTGGACGCCTGGAGAACGGCTAACCCTAATGAGAGAAATTATACATTCTTCTCAGCTAGACACAACACATACACTAGGATAGACTATATCTTGCTATCAACATCTCTAGCTGGAAGCATGGTATCCTCTAATATTGGAGCCCAACTTTGGTCGGATCATTGCTGGGTCTCCTGTAGCATTAAAATCAATGATGAACAAAAATCCTCAAGACCATGGACTTTAAATAGTTCTTTATTGCTAAATGATCTAATCACCGAATCCATCACAGAAAATATCCAAAATTATTTCTCAGACAATCCAATAGGCTCAGTCTCCCTGGCTATACGCTGGGATGCTATGAAACCGGTTCTCCGGGGTCATTTAATTTCCTCGGCTTCACATCTAAAGAAACAAAGACAAGCAGACAGATTAGAATTACTTTCTAATATTGCATCTCTAGAATCCAAACATAAACTTACAGGCAGCCCTAAAATCTATACTAAACTCCTTGCTGAAAGGAAAAAACTGGAACTCCTAGAGATGTCCAAAATCCAAAAAAATATACTATACTCAAAACAAAGAGGATGGTCATTCACCCCGAAATCCTTAAAATTTTTAGCAAATAGAGTCAAAGCACAGAAACAGGCTAAAACCATTTTGGCACTAAAAGACAGTCATGGGACAAGACACTTTACCTCCAACAGTATCTCAAACATTCTCCTAGAGTACTATAGAAAATTATACAGCTCAAAAGCCACTAGTATGGAGGAGCTAGATTCCTTCTTTAAGCAACTCCCACTGCCTCATATTTTATCAGATGAGCACAAAAAAATATTGGAGAAGGAGATCACCATACAAGAAGTCACAGATGCAATTAAACAACTTAAACCTGCCAAAGCCCCAGGTCCAGACGGCTTTACTCCAGAATTTTATAAAAAATTCTCACACATTCTAGTATCTCCGCTAACGGACACCTGTAACTACATTTTGGAATCGGGCTTACTCCCACCTTCTTGGAATTGGTCTGAAATCATTGTGCTTCCAAAAGCAGGGAAGGACAAGGAAGAACCCTCCTCTTATAGGCCTATTTCGCTTTTAAACATTGATTTCAAAATATTTACGTCTATCCTTGCCAAGAGACTCAACACAATCATTACTCATTACATTGATCAAGACCAAATTGGTTTCATACCTAATCGTGACATTGCAAGTAACACCCACAAAGCCTTTTCAATTATGGGATTTTGTAACCAAAACAGAATCCCTTCCCTTATAATGGCCCTAGATATAGAAAAAGCCTTTGATTCGGTTGAAATAAATTATCTTAAAAAATTAATTGACTTAATGAATTTTGGCCCCAATTTTAAATCAGCAATTTCAGCAATTTATAATAAACCAGAGGCTCATATTAAAACAAATCAATTACTATCTTCTCCGTTCCTACTGCAGAGGGGGACCAGGCAGGGATGCCCGCTGTCCCCGTTACTATTTGCAATCGGTATAGAACCTCTTGCAAATCTTATTAGAGAGGACAAAAACATTCATGGTATAAAAATGCACTCCAAAGAATTTAAAGTTTCATTATTTGCTGATGATATGCTTCTGTTCCTGTCCGACCCATTGCATACCAGGCCATCTTTACATTCTCATCTGCAAGCCTTCGAAAAAATATCTGGCTTAAAGGTGAACGTCTCTAAGTCAGTTATAATGCCCTTAAACATGGATAAGCAGACAGCTCAGCATTTCCGTGAATCTTATGGGTACACTTGGGCACCCGACTTCATTCCCTACCTAGGTATCAATCTACCAAAAAGCTTATCAGACATTTACAAACATAATCATAAGTTAATGGAATCAGAGATACAGAAGAAGCTACAAATATGGCACAAACTAAATTTATCTTGGATGGACAGATTACATTTGATCAAGTCGTTTCTTCTCCCTAAATTCATCTATTTATTTCGTACAATCCCAGTGCATATTCCATTATACAACCTACGCAAATGGCAAAAATGGCTGGTTGATTTCTTTTGGTCATATAAATTTCATAGAATCAAAAATACCACTTTATACAGAGATCCCAAATCAGGAGGTATAGGATTTCCTAACTTAATTAACTATTACAAAGCAATTCAACTATCACATATTATTAAATTGATCAGTGCCCATGGAGGGACTGATCAAAATGATATTATGACACTATATTCCACTCCATACACCATCAAAGAAAGCATCTGGCAAAACTCTTCATTCAGACCTAGTACACTTAGAAACAACCCTTTTATCTCACCGGCTTTACTTTTATGGGACAAATTACGCATAACGTTGCTTCCTACAATCTCCAGATTGCAACCCTACACTAATCAAAGCTGGTTTAAACCAGGTATAGAAAACCCAATTTTTCAAAAATGGTCGCAAGCTGGGCTGGCCACTATACAAGATTTATACTTAAACAGACAGATGCTTCCCAAAACAGATCTTGAACAGAAAATTAAAAGCAAAATCTCCTGGTTACATTACTTCCAAATTAGAAATATGTGCACATCTCTGAAAATGGAACTGGTTTTAAAAAAGGCTCTCTCGCCCTTGGAATCGGTGATCAAAGTCGCAGCAGATTCTATAAAAGGTCTGATTTCTCGACTATACAAAATCATACAAAATATTAATATCCAGCAGCCATTGTCATATCAGGGAAAATGGAACGCAGATTGCAACAATGCAATATCCACTGATCTTTGGAATGAAATATGGTCTTCCACGCCTTTCAAATCAAAAATCACCACAATGAAATTACAATCATTTAAGATCATGGCACGCTGGTATACAACTCCTGTGAGCTTGGCTAAAATTAACTCATCATACAGTCCTCTTTGCTGGAGGGGATGCAAACAAAAAGGTGATTATTTACATTGCTGGCTGCATTGCCCTAAAATTATACAATTTTGGGAGAGCATTATAACCATTATAAACCAATTGTGTGGAATCAGTTTGCACATCAGTCCAGATCAGTTACTTTTGAACAGTTGGGTTGAACTTTGTTCCTCTGGAGCAATCAAAGAAAGAGTTTCCCTTTTGCTTTTCACAGCTAAATCTGTCATTGCCAAAAATTGGAAACTGGCATTGATACCCATGCTTTCACATTGGCACCTGAAATTATGGGATTTATGTAAAATAGCAAAACTCTCGGATAATCTTACGCGCTTTGACAGGCCCTCCTCAACTTCAACTTTCTATACTACTTGGAATCCAGTGTTGGAATACCTTAACAAGCAGGAAAATGTACCATCTACTTTATCTACATGGTGGATATGGTAGCAATTTATAAGGCCTTCTGGATATCCCTTATAGTTATCAAGTTTTCTAGTCTTTCACTACTTTTTAGCAATAAACACAATTACTGTTATGTAATGATAGATTTGTTTAAGACAAATATGTTGTACACTGTTAATATATATACATACAATAGGTATACAGTTATTTTATTTCAAGCTGTATAGTGGCATTCTCTAAGTTATTTGTAATCGCAATTGTATAAAGCTTTGTTTATCACTGTTTTATTACCAAAATTTTTCAATAAAATACATTGGAAAAAAAAAAAAAAAAAAAAACTGTGGAGCAGTGCCTGTTGGGAAAGGCTTATCAACCCAAGGTCCTCCATGAGGGAATGGAGTAGTAGGGAGCTACGTCTTGCAACAGCTAGTGAAAGGCTATGTTTTCCATGAGGGAGAAAGGTTGGCTGTCCACAACAATCATCTCACTGATAAGGGAAGTGACTGTTTCCTGGGCCCTTCACATAGCCCTTTGGGGTGGCATTGTTGGCATCCCTGGGGGAATGACTTCTTGGAGGGTGGCCTGCCTTGATGTCCCACATATGGCATCCTGAGGAGCCTTTCTTGGAAGAATGTCCTGTTTCCCCTACATTTCTCCCTGCTGAGCAAACATGACCCTCGTCTTCTTCCTGCTGGCTGCAACTCTTTCTTCTAGAGGCAACACAGAGAACAAATGTTGGGGGTTTGTGCCTCTCCAGACATGGGTGTGGCCCATCTGGTGCTCTGCCATACAGGGGTCACTGGGGAGGGTATGGTACTGTTTCTAAAGTATGGGCTGGAAACTGGGCCCCACTTTGTACCCACTTCCACCCTTATGGTACTCAGAGATGATCATAATCAGGAGGGGTGGGAGGGTATCAGGCTGCTTATCAAAAGCTATGGTGGGGCTTTTGGGGGCACCACTTCATTTCTTAAAGTCACAGCCCACAAGCATTTCTCCTTTAAATGCTTTTTTTCAATTATTGTAAAACATTTTTTATAAGTTGTGCGCTCTTTTAAGCAGAGTGGGGTTCTGTAGTTGACTAATTCCTGCACTGAGCAAGAGAGTTGGAGTAGGTAGGTGACCTCTAGGATAACTCTGTGTCAAACAACTGATCTCCTTTTAGAGAGTTTTTCTGTCTAAGTGTTGGCTTTCTTGGCTCTAGAAGTCATCACCCTCACCTGCCGGCTTGTTATCAGAACTGTTGCATAGGCTGGCAGAAGTGATTAACTTGCACCAGCTGAAAATTGTCATCTAAAGTGGTTGACAGCTTGCAGTTTAGAGATCTATCCTGGTAACAGCTTTCTTTTGGCTAAATGGTTAATATGCTAAGGGTGATTGCTAGCATAAAAACAGCTATGTAGAATAGACAGCTTGAGAAGACTCAGAGAGAGAAGAGTAGCTGAAACATAATCCTCAAAATTCTGGCTTTTCTTTCTGCACTGAGAACTTCAGCCCCGCCAGAAAAAACATTGCTCCACAAGCCACAAAATCCTGGCTATGGGCCTGGATGGTATAAATGTTGGTCCTCAGTAAAGGCACCCAGTAATTAAGCCCCTCTACTAATCATGAGCAGAGAGGCGGGGTGGCTCAGAGTCCTGAATCCACCTAACATCCAAACCCCGGCAGGGGAGAGGTATTCACAATCAGGAAAAAATGGATATGCTCTGCTTTTAACAAGTTCTCTGCCTCTCTGTCTAACTGCCAACAGCCAACAAAGGAGAGGCTGAGGAGCTGAGCTAAGGGTATATATAGCATTCTGATCCCATAGAACCAGAAGGGAATTCTATTATTGGCAGCCAGCAATGCCTGTTAAACTTTGGAGGGTGCCTATTTGTGTTTCCAAGGCTGGAGAACTCTGCCCCCCCCATGCTTTGAAGTGTGGTAAACATTTTGACTGAGCAGAGTGGAGATTGTCTGTCTGGAATGTATCTATTCATGAACCTCCATGAACTGCCACAAACCTCTTGAAAGTTCATGGAAACTTCTTGCTGGTTAACCTGCCACAAACTTCAGTTCACAAACCACGAACCAGTCAAAATTCATCATGAACTTTAGTTTGTGAGCTGGTTCATGCCCATGCCTAACTTTGAGCTTTGAGCAAATAGCAAAAGCCACTCAGCTTTGCCCTATAATGTTCACACTGAGGCATTTTATTTAGCTAAATAAAAATTGCCTTCTCAGTCTGACAATACAATAAGATTTAGTGCTATATTCACCATAGGACTCCCTTATGTAGGTAAAACCAGGAGAAGAAAAGCTATAGTTTAGTGACCATTTTTTTACATAGAATAACACTCTGGTCTCAAGCTGATGATCAGGACTAATATTTGTGCTTGACAGGAGATTGGTGATTATATATGATATGCACTTTAAGAACACAGTACAGAACAGCTGACTAAAGTTTTTAGGTGAAGGTTTTACAGATGAATACGAAAATGAAGAATGAACTGTTTGTGGTAATTACTGTGGGACACAAAATGTCTGAGTTTTAAATCAGTGCCTATTATAGGATTGCTTTCTGAGCTGAAATAGTACAAAATTGGGCTGGAAAGCATGTAGTATGTGCCATCAAATTGCAACTGGCTTAGGGTAACCCCAGCAAGGGACTTTTAAGGTAAGTGAGAAGCAGAAGTGGTTTACTCTCACCTTCCTTGCTGGACTCCTATCTAAGTACCAGTTCTGCTCAGCATCAAAGATCTGACAAGTTCAGCCTAGACCATGTCCACCTTCCCTTCAGGGTATAAAGTACTCTGTACAAAATTCAAATGCCTTGTAGGTGTTAGAAACTGCCTCTGAATTGTGTAAAGGTAACTTTTAATTCTTCATTCACTAATTGAGCTGAAGTATAATTTAGGTAATTCTTTCATAGTATCACATGTACCCCTGCAATTTCCACTGCAGTATTTAACAACCTTGTTGAAGTATATTATGACAGAACTAAAACAGGATAGGCCGTAACTGTTTTAGTGGATTAGAATGATTTTAGCTTGCATATTCCAATAACAAATGGCTTCCCACCACACACACACACTGTTGAATGAGAAAAAGACCCATTAAATCATCTGAAAGCACAAAATAAAATTTAATTGCCAAAACTCAGGAGGTCTGGTCCATAGCAATACTCCAGTAAGAGACCTCCTGGGAATCACATGTAAGCTACTCTGATCTCATTGAAGAAAGAGTAAAATATAAATATAATAAACAAACAAATGGTGCTATGAAAAGAGTTTTATTATTACAACATTGTTCTGAATATCATCTTTGTGACATCTTAAAACTCCAGTCATAAGATAATTACTTAGAAGTAAGTTCGGTTGCAGGATATATCTCACTATTTGGTAAATGTACCTAGATTCAGTAAAGCAGTGCCAGGAGAACATTTTTAACCAGTTACCCTCCATTAACTTTAATATGAGCATTCCCATCTATCACTTTCTTGATTTGCACTGCATTCTATCAGTTGCTCACACTGCCATCAGCTGTGGGATAAATGCTTCCCCTTTGGCGGATCTTTATACTGCTATCAAATAAATAAAATTTGTCATTGTTTCTTCCAAAATGAGCTTCTCCTACTTTGTGTCCATATACAATGTTATTTTGGCACAATCCCTCCCATGACATTTCACAATTTTTAATAAAATTATTTCATCTGACTTTGGCATTTTTAAAGTGATATATCCAACAAACAACCTTTAACTTTTTATCAAATGTCATTTTTGCTGTAATTCTATATCGCTTGAGAGATGGAGTTCACGTGTTCATGGATTGAGGATCACAAGCCCACCTTGTGAACAAAGTCATACCTGATGTGACAGAGCTCTTTGAACTCTCCCCAGTTGTGATTCAGTGGATTGAAAATCTAGATCATTAGTATTTAGAGGGAATGCCCAGTCAGTCTGCATACCCATTGTATCAACTTGGTTACATGGGGGGGGGGGGGGAGTGACAGCGAGCTGTGCAGTTGCTCCCAATACAGCCTCTGTGTCAGGCTCCTACAGAAGAATTAAAATTAAAAAAACAGGCTGCAATTTAAATATCACGGCTTTACTAAAACAATGGGGAAGAACAGAGGAGCAAAAAGTGACAAGAATCCTTCCAAAACAATGCCTAGAGCAGCGGTTCTCAACCTGTGGGTTGGGACCCCTTTTGAGGTCGAATGACCATTTCACAGGGGTTGCCGGCTGGCGTCCGAGCCTGCCCCTCCCCTCCCCGCTGGCAGGAAAGGGTGCAAGGTCTGGTCTCCCGGCTCTTTGCCCTCAAAGGGAGCTTTCCATTTAAGGGCAAAGAGCAGGAGTTGGTTGGGCTTGGAGCCCCAACCCCTGCTTCCAGCAGCCCTTCCAGCAGGGGCCATGAGGAGGAAGAAGCCAGCAGGTAAGTCAATGGCTGCTTCCCCCTCCCCGCCGCCACCTTTACGGTGCTCCACCGTTGCCTTCCCTGGGCTCCATGCCAAAGCACAGAGCCCAGGAAAGGCGGCAAAAGCCGCCCCCCCCACCTTCCCTAAGCTCCATGCTGAAGCGCAGAGCCCAGAAAAGGTGGCAAAAGCCCCCCACCTACCTACCTTCCATCCCCCTCTCCCCCAACCTTTCTCTCTCTCTCTCTCTCTCTCTCTCTCTCTCTCTCTCTCTCTCTCTCTCTCTCTCTCTATATATATATATATATATATCTTCCCCCTTTCTCTCTCTCTCTCTCTCTTCCCTCTTTCTCTCTCTTCCCCCTCTCTCCTTCCCTCTCTTTCCCCCTCTCTCTTCCCCCTTTCTCTCTCTTCCCCGCTCTTCCCCCTTTCTCTCTCTCTCTCTCCCCTACCTACAAAAGCCTCTCCCCCCCACCTACCTTCGTTTTCTCATGGCATCTTCTGTTGAAGAAAAGTAAGTCTGAAGCCTGAGTGTTTGTTGTGTCTTGTTGGGACTAGCTTGCAAATATATGTCTGTCTAAATTCTGTATTAAAGTTGTTTGGTGCTAACTACCATGCAAGAGAAAACATCTGAAAAAGTAGCTTCATTGTTGTGTGTGTTGGCAGAATTTTATGGTTGGGGGTCACCACAACATGAGAAACTGTATTAAAGGGTCACAGCATTAGAAAGGTTGAGAACCACTGGCCTAGAGCAATACAAGAAAGCCAAAACTCTTCAGATGAAGACTCTCCTCCCTCATTGGAAATGGAGGAAGCAGAAGCTCATGAAAGTAAAAGGAAAAGAGAAAACTCTTTAACCAAAAAACATTTACAGGAGATGCTGACAGATTTAAAACAAGACTAAAAGAAGAGATAAGGAACAGCATTACTCCAGTTATAAATAAGTTGGATGAAGTCAATAAAAAGCTACAGGATATAAAGGAGAAGGTGGATTCAGCAGCTGCCAGCACCCAAAAGAACTCTAAAGAAATAGCTGAACTGAAAGCCTTTGAAGGTTGGATAAAAAGTAAGCTAATGTCATTGGAATGCAAATCATGGGAAACCAAAGTAAAATTTCGTGGAATTTTTTTGAACTTTGAGTTAAGCAAGGACCTTACTGTTGCTTTAAATGAATGGTTAGAAGGAATTATACAGCTTCCGGGGCCAGTGGTAAACAATGCTTTCCACTTAACACCCCCCCCCCCCCCCGAACGGGCTCACCAGCGTTAATACCTGACATTGTGGCAGATCTTAAGGATGTAAAGATCTAAAGGATGTAAGCAGAACCTCTTGGAAATTGCCAGGAGGAACAGAGGATTGAAGCTTGAAGACACTTTGGGCCAGCTGTACCCCGATATTCCCTTTGAAATATTAAATTCTAGGAAAAAATATGCGCCCAATTGTACAAAAGCTTGCAGAGAAGAACTACAGGTACCATTGGCTTGCACTTAGACATATATCGGTCACACATTAAGGACGTATATTCACAGCCCATGATTTAGCATCTGGTGAAGAGCTTCTGAAGGTGTTGGACTAGGACTCGGGCTAGGAAATCAAGAACTGGTAACCAAAGAAGAGGAATGTACTATAAGATTGCAAAGAACTATACTGGAGGTGTCCCGTCGCAGTGGCTCCGGGCCTCCCCCCCAGCCCCTGGCAACCCCTCCGCACCTACCTCACCCCTTTGGAGGAGCACCACCCACTGAGGAGGAGGCCAGCCGGCGACCCACCGCCGTGTCGAGTCCCCGGCCTCCACGTGCATGGCTGGGGCATAACTTGCCCCAGCCCGGCATCCCGGGCGCACTGGGAAGCACGGCTGGCCCCCTTGGCGCCGCCGGTGCCTTCACCCCACCCTGGGAGGGCTTGGGGCAGGAGAGCAGGGAGGCAAGGGCCGATGGATGCTCCTGCAATGTCAGGACCTCTCTGGGCCCACAGGTGGGGCTACAGTGGGGTGGGGCAGGGCCGACTGAGTCAGCACAGCATTGCTCCTTAAGAGGGGAGGGGCAGAGCTCAGAGGGAAGGGGGGAAGCTCCTTGGGGCGGTCCTGCCGGGAGGAGGGAGGGGATAAAAGGCTGCCTGTTGCACAGGGGCTGGGGAGGAGACGCTGAAGGAGAAGCGGGCCCAGGAAGAGAGAGAGAGAGAGTGAAAACAGGGAAGGGGCCAGCAATGCTCTCCGACAGAGGCCAGGAGGCAGCAGAGGGTGCTGTAAATCCCTGCCCTCGACCTATCTGAGGCCCTCATAGCCTTCAAGGACCCCCACCCCCTTGCAGGACCACTTTAAGTCGCCCCGCTGTGATGGCCGCCAGCGGCCCCTCGACAACGGACCAGGAGAGGCTTGACACTGTGGTGGAGGAGTCGAGCAGCTCCGACCCGCTAACAAGGCCTGTCCTGCGGTTGCCCATCCCAGCAGGGTGGCAACCCCCCACCCAGTGCACTGACGTAGCCCGCTGACATGCAGTCCAGCAGAAACCTTGTCAGACGAGTCCCCGGAGTCAGATGACAGCCAGTCGCAGGTTCCCCTATTGGTGCAGTCACCCCCTTCCCGGATTAATCTCTCACAATTTGGACAATGGATGGCTGAGCACCAAGCCCAGCTGCTGTGTGAGTTGGCACAGCAGCAACAGGCCTCTCAGGCCTCATTGATGCAGGATATGTGGCTAGTGCTGGCCACACAACCAGCACTGGCTGGGGCTGGGCTGGCAGGCACCCCGGCTGCTGTTCCACAGGCTCCCTGGCCGGCGTTTGCCAAGATGACTGCCAAGGATAATGCAGAGGCCTTTCTGGAAGCCTTTGAGCATGCGGCGGAAGTGGCCGCTTGGCCCAGAGCCCAGTGGGCTCACATCATGGGACCCTACCTGTCCGGCGAGGCGCAGGTGGTCCTAAAAGCCTTGGAACACACAGAGGCAGCCGATTAAGATAAGTTGAAAGCAGCCATGCTGGACCACCTGGAGATAACCCCGGACACCTACCGGCAGCAATTCAGGTCGATTCAAGTACAACCCTTGTCTTGGCCCAGGGCCGTAATCACTGCATTAAAGGACATGGCCACCCGCTGGCTCAAACCCACCATGGACAAATCCTGTTGAGTCATTGAGTTAGTAATCATTGAGCAACTTTTGCAAATCCTGCCTCACAAGACACACCATTGGGTGGCCTGCTGGAAACCCATGAAGCTCACAGAGGCCCTGGAGCTGTGGGGAAACCACCTAGCTGCGGAGGGTCGAGATGGCTGACCTAAAGGCAACCTGGTGAAGCCTGGAAGGGGAGCAGGCCTGGTTGGCAAAACTCCCTCTGGGGTCCCCTTTGGGCCATCCTGGGAAGATGGTATCCATCCAGGATGGGCTCGTCCAACACCATCCAGGGGGCCTCCCAGGCTTTGACCCACGGAAAAAGGAGCAGCCCCCCTCCGGGGGATGGAGGGGTAGCCAGGTGCCCAGCAGAGGACCACCCACAGCCAGTGCCAACACTGCCACTCCGGCCAGGCGAGGCCCATCAGGATTGGGTCCCTGTTTCACCTGTGGCCAATGGGGGCATCTGCGCCGGGACTGTCTCATGATGGAATGTGATCTTGGCTAGGATGATGCCCTCCAGACAGCCACCGTGGGACAACGACCTCCAGCCTGGACTCTACCCATCGAGCTGGGCCACCAGCAATTGAAGGCTCTTCTCAATAGTGGGAGCTCCCTCTCTATGGTTTGCACTCACTTGCTCCTGGATGCCCTACTGGTGCTACAATCCGCGATGGTGGTTTGCTTCCATGGACATGAAGAACAATATCCTGTGGTTGTAGTACCCCTGACCTATTTGGGATGGTGTTGGGCAGTCCCCGTAGCGCATGTCCCTCGGCTCCCCTTTCCAGTCCTGCTGGGGCGGGATGCACCGAAGTTCACTGAGTCCCTGCAGGCCACTGACCCCAGGCCTAACGATTCACCGCCAGAAGAACCGCAGCCAGAGGACTTCGCCATGCCCACTGACCATGGAAGTGATGTCGATGGTGGCGCCAACCCCCCCACAGATGACTGGGAGATGGACCCAGGGTTCCGCATGGTGCAGGAACAAGATGAGGCCCTGGCTGGACTACGTGGATGTGCCGTGGTGAGTGAGGGCCAGGTATTGGACGACTGCTGAAGCCAGTGGCTCCCCTGTATCATGAAGGAAGGGGGGGTTGGTTCAGGGAGGTGAAAGGGTGGTTGGGAACTTACCGGCAAGTGTTGGTCCCCCACCAGTACATGCCCAAGGTTTTACCCATGTTGGTACCCCACCTGTGTGCCAGGCATGAGGGAGTGAAGAACACCCTCACGAGAGTACTGGCTTGTTTCTTCTGGCTGACAGTGGCTCGCGACATCCATGCCTACTGCCACTCGTGTGACCTTTGCCAGTGTCTAAATAAGCTAGGGGAGCTCCGGGCCCCGCTTTCACCACTACCCATACAGACAGTCCCATTTGATCGGATAGCAATGGATTTTGTGGAGCCTCTACCGCGGATGCCCCCGGGTTCCTGGTACCTCCTCATCATTGTAGATTATGTGACCTGCTTCCCAGAGGCAGTCCCCCTCTCCAGCCTCAAGAGTGTGGGGGTGGCCCACACCCTCATGTGTTTCTTCGCCATGGTGGGCCTGCCAAGGGAGATTCTCACAGACCGGGGATCTCTTTTCATGGCCACCTTGATGAAGCAAGTGTGCCGGAGCCTGCAAATACAGCAGCTGTTCACATCTGTACACCATCCTCAAACCGATGGGCTTGTGGAATGCCTCTACCAAACATTGAAGTCTATGCTCCAGAAGCTGGCCCACGATCAACCCCAGGCCCGGGATCTTTACATGGACCTGGTTTTGCTGGCTCTCCAGGAGACCCCACAAGACTTGCTAGGCTTCTCCCCATTCAAACTAGTATACGGACGGCAGCCCTGTGGTATTCTGAACCTGGTCAATGGTCAACCCACCACACCGCCCAAAGCTGCAGGAGCACCTCTGGCACATCAGGCAAGAAGCCCACGCCAACCTCGAGCGAGCTCAGGCAATCCAGAAGCGCCACTACGATTGGGGCACCCTCCCCCATTCATTTCAAGCCGGTGACAAGGTGCTCATTTCACAAGCCATGATAGCGGACAGCGAAAGGGACCCCTGGTGCAAACCGTACATGATTACCCGCGTCTTGGGGCCTTTGTCTTATGAAGTGCAGTGCGGGGTGTGGCCTTGGCATAAAAAGCACGTCCACGTGAATGATCTGAAGGGTTGGTATCTGCGAGAACCCCTGGGTCAGCAGGGGTTGCTGGCTGAGGACCCTGGGGACCTCTCGAATAGTTCGTTACCCTGGGAAGCTGGTATCCCCTCAGTGGAATGGCCCATGTTAGATGAGGACCTCTCAGAAGGAGTCCCTTCACCAAATGCTAGCCTCCAGCCCACCGCTTTTCTCCATGAAGCGGGGCTTCACTTGGTTTCCCACCAGATTCCCACTCCACCAGGAAAGGTAGCCTGGGCCCGTTGGAGGCCCATTCCCCCAAAACTGCAGGAAGCGATCACTAAAGAGGGCAAAGACATGCTGTGCCTAGATGTAATCGATCCTTCATTCAGTGCCTGGCATAGTCCGGTGGTCCTTGTCCCGAAGCCCGACTGCACAGTCCGCTTTTGTGTGGACTACCGGGAGGTCAACAAGTTGGCTTCATTTGATGCCTACTCCATGCCCCAGGCTGACTTTCTTATCGATCAGTTAGGTAAGGCCCGGTTCTTGTCAGCCCTGGAGTTGACCAAGGGGTACTGGCAAGTCCCGGTACACCCCGCGGACCGGCCTAAAACCGCCTTCGCCACACCCCAGGACCTTTTTCAATTCAAACGGATGCTCTTCAGTCTGCATAGGGCCATGGTGACCTTCCAACGATTGGTAGACCAAGCATTAGTGCAATGTGGCGCCTTTGCCCGTGCCTATTTGGATGATATAGTGATTTGTAGCCTGGATTGGGACTCTCACCTATGTCACTTACAACAAGTATTCCATACTCTTTTTGCTGTGGGGCTGCAAGCCAACCCCAAGAAAAGCCGTCTGGGCTTCCAGCAGCTGAAATACCTGGTGTATGTGGGGGGGGCGAGGCCAGCTACTCCTGGTCCCAGAAAAGGTGGATGCCCTCACCGTCCACCCCCGACCCCGGACAAAAAAATGGCTCCAGGGTTTCCTGGGCTTTGTTGGCTGTTATAGCTGTTTCATACCCGGATTTGCAACAATAGCCAGCCCCTTGACCGACCTTCTGCGGAAGTCCAGCTCTAACCAGTTGCCATGGGGAGTAGCAGCGGAGGGTGCTTTCCAATGCTTACGACAGTGTCTCTCGCAAGGGCCCATCCTCTGGAACCCCGATTTTGTGAGGCCTTTCATCCTGCACATTGACGCCTCAGGCACAGGGCTGGGCACTATGTTGGCACAAGACTACAAGGACGGGACTCATCCTGTCTTATTCAACAGTAGGAAATTGCAAGTGGCAGAGAAGAGTTATGCCACGGTGGAGGAGGAGGCCTTAGCCATGAAATGGGCTATCGGAGCACTGCAGTACTACCTAACAAATGACCCCTTTCAACTGGTGGTTGAAAGGTGCCCCCCTCCTGTGGTTAGCTTGGATGAAAGACTCAAATCCGCGGATTCTAAGATGGTATCTCTCACTTCTTCCCTTTACCTTCACAGTGCAGCACCATCACGTGGCTGACTACCTGTCCCGCCTGTTTGATGAAGACCAGCAGACTTCTGGCTCCAGGGAAAGGATGTGTCCTGTTGCCATGGCTCCGGGCCTCCCCCTCAGCCCCCAGCAACCCCTCCACACCTACCTTGTCCCTTCAAAGGAACCCCACCCGCTGAGAAGGAGGCCAGCCAGCAACCCACTGCTGTGTCCAGTCCCCAGCCTCCACGTGCATGGCCGGGGTGTCGCTTGCCCCAGCCCGGCATCCCAGGTGTGCTGGGAAGCGCAGCTGGCCCCCTTGGTGCCACCAGCACCTCTGCCCCACCCTGGGAGGGCTTGGGGCAGGAGAGTGGGGAGGCGAGGGCCAACAGATGCTCCCGCAGCATCAGGCCCTCTACAGGCCCACAGGCAGGGCCACAGTGGGGCAGGGCAGGGCCAACTGAGTCGGCACAGCATCACTCCTTAAGAGGGGAGGGGTGGAGCTCAGAGGGAAGGAGGGAAGCTCAGAGGGAAGGTGGGAAGCTCAGAGGGAAGGGGGCGGTCCTGCCAGGAGGAGGGAGGGGATAAAAGGCTGCCCGTTGCACAGGGGCCAGGGAGGAGATGCCGAAGGAAAAGCTGGCCCAGGAAGAGAGAGAGAGAGAGTGAAAACAGGGAAGGGGCCCCCAACGCTCTCTGACGAAGGCCGGGAGGTGTCAGAGGGTGCTGTAAACCCCCGCCCCCGACCTATCTGAGGCCCTCATAGCCTTTGAGGACCCCCACCCCCTTTCAGAACCACCCCGAGTCACCCTGCCGCAACGGCCACCAGCGATCCCTCGACAGCGGACCAGGAGAGACTTGACAGGAGGAGATAGCAGCTATAGAGTTATCATTTTTGTTCTTTTGTTTTTCATATTTTCCCCAAGCAAAGTAACCTGGAATATAAAGCACAGGGGAGCACGCAGGAAGGACCATTGGGATTCTCCCTCCCCCACATCTCCCCAGTGGGCAAGACTCACATTTTGTGAGTCTGCTTCAGAACTGTGCTAGAGTCCCGGGGGGAGGGAATGCCGATTAGAAGAGCTCCAGTTAAAGATGAAGAACAGAATTTGGTAAAAAATCTTTAAAAAGCAGAGTAGCGAAATGAGTATTATTTTGTTTCTATCTTACTGTATTGTGAATCATCTTAGTATATTAGTTTTGAAATGAAAATGAAATATATAGAGAACATATGGTTATAAACATAAGAAGATCTAATGGGAAACTATAGGAAACAGTTGTACTGCAGTTGTACTGGAGTAATTTTGAGAGGCAGAAATATTTATTTAGGTGTGCCAACATCTATCTGACTTAATTAATGATTATAATTTACAAATGAAATAGTAGCAGAATAGAGTTGGCAACTTGTAGTAGAAAATGTTTAAAGAATGTTAATTTCATTTCCTCTTGTAAAAAAATTGTAATTAATTTGTAAGATTTTGAAATTAATAATTTTTTTAAAAAAACTTGGTTACATATTTTATATTATTATATACTTCCTGTGTGTAACTCTGCCATACAATAAATAATAATCCTGAATTCCCACATAAATTTTTGCTTCAGACTGGGACCATGACACACATCTTCAGCCTTCTTCTCTGTACTGATCCATGCAAGCTATTTGACTCAATGCAGAAGACCATCCAGCACCACATTGTCTTCTACAAGAGGCCATTTAGTTCTTTCCATAGACCATTTCAGTTCAGGGTAGCAGTATGGAGAAGAGACTGAATCTCCTGCACATGTGTTAGAGTTCCAATACAGAGCACGAGCCATGCATATTGGAACTAAGGACAACATTTCAGTGATATATGACCTATATAAGGGCAGTGGGGCCCTTGGATGACCAAGGGGTAAAAGGTGTACTGAAGGATCATAGGGAAACGGCTGAAAAGCTGAATGCCTTTTTTGCCTCTGTCTTCACTGTGGAAGATGAGAAGTGCTTGCCCACTCCAGAACCACTGATTTCGGGAGGGGTGTTGAAAGACCTGAGTCAGATTGAGGTGACAAGAGAGGAGGTCCTATGACTGATAGACAACTTAAAAACAAATAAATCACCAGGCTCAAATGGCATACATCCGAGAGTTCTGAAAAAACTCAGATATGAACTTGTGGATCTTCCGACGAAAATATTTAATCTTTCATTAAAATCTGCCTCCATTCCTGAGGACTGGAAGGTAGCAAATGTCACTCCCATCTTTAAAAGGGGTTCCAGAGGAGATCCGGGAAATTACAGGCCAGTCAGTCTGACTTCAATACCGGGTAAGTTGGTGGGAACTGTTATTAAGGAAAAAATTAACAGGCACATTGATGAACAAAATCTCTTGAGGAAGACTCAACATGGGTTCTGTAAGAGAAGATCTTGTCTCACTAACCTGTTAGTGTTCTTTGAGGGAGTAAACAAATATGTGGATAAGGGGGACCCAATAGATGTTGTTTATCTTGACTTCCAGAAAGTTTTTGATAAAGTTCCTCATCAAAGGCTCCTAAGTAACTTCAATAGTCATGGGATAAAAGGACAAGTCCTTTTGTGGATCAAAAACTGGCTAATTAAAAGGAAACGGAGAGTGAGTATAAATGGGCAATTTTCTCAATGGGGGTGGGGTACCGCAGGGATCTGTACTGGGCCCGATGCTTTTTTAACTTGTTTATTAATGATTTGGAGTTCGGAGTAAGCAGTGAAATGGCTAAATTTGCAGATGACATGAAATTGTTCAGGGTGGTGAAAACCAGGGAGGAACGTGAGGCACTCCAAAGGGATCTGTCGAGGATTGGCAAGTGGGCATCAACGTGGCAAATGGGGTTCAGCGTGGCCAAGTGCAAAATGATGCACATTGCATCCAAAAATCCTACCTATAAATACACATCGATGGGGTCTGAACTGGCAGAGACTGACCAAGAGAGAGATCTTGGAGTTGTAGTAGATAACTCAATGAAAATGTTGAGACAGTGTGCGACTGCAATGAAAAAGCCCAATGCAATGCTGGGGGCTATTAGGAAGGGAATTGAAAACAAATCAGCCAGTATCATAATGCCCCTGTATAAATCAATGGTGTGACCTCATTTGGAGTACTGTGTACAGTTCTGGTCACTACACCTCAAAAAAGATACTAAAGCATTGGAAAAAGTGCAGAGGAGGGCAACTAGAACGATAAAAGGGTTGGAACACCTTCCCTATGAAGAAAGGTTGAAGCGCTTGGGGCTCTTTAGCTTGGAGAAATGATGGCTGAGGGGTGACATAATTATAAGATTATGCATGGGATAGAGCTGGTAGAGAAAGAAGTCCTTTTCTCCCTTTCTCACAATACAAGAACTCATGGGCACTCCATGATATTGCTGAACAGTCAGATTAGAACAGATAAAAGGAAGTACTTCTTCACCCCAAAAGTGATTAACACATGGAATTCACTGCCACAGGAGGTGGTGGCAGCTACAAGCATGGACGACTTCAAGAGGGAATTAGATAAACATATGGTGCAGAAGTCCATCAGTGGCTATTAGCCACAAAATATAGGTAGGAATTCTCCATCTGGGGCAAGTGATGCTCTGTATTCTTGGTGCTTGGGGGGGGGGGGCAACAGTGGGAGGGCTTCTAGTGTCCTGGCTCCACTACTGGACCTCCTGAGGACATCTGGTGTTTTTGGCCACTGTGTGACAGTGTTGGACTGTATGAGCCACTGGCCTGATCCAACACTGGCTTCTCTTATGTTCTCTTATGGCTTTTGTAACTGTTCACAAGTTGAGTCCACAGTGTCTACCCTGTGAACTCCATCTCATGGAAATTAACCCTAATTCCAACATTCTTTTTCTGGCTATATATTGGATGTTTGTCTGAAGAATGCAGTTGCTTTCATTCACCACTTGAGTGTTGCTTAGAAACATCTGAATAGATAATGCTGAACAAGATAGGCCCCTGGCCCAGCTCAGCAGAGCTCTTAGCATAAGGGAAAACAAGAGGTCCATTTGAAAAATTGGTTATAACTAAGGAAGCAACATGGCTCAGTGGTACACTATTCATTTTGCAAAAAAAAGGTCCCAGTTTTAATCCTCAACATTTCCATTACAAGAGCTCATACACCATTAGCTGGGAAATACCATTCTCTGCCCTGGAGCCTGGATAGCCATTGTCAGCCAGAGCAGAGAGTACTGAACTAAATAGACCAGAGTCTATCTATACGCATAAAGCAGCAAAAAGCCTATAGGAAAAGAGAGGAACAAACACAGTTTTAAATTATTCTGTGCTAATAGAAAAATGGTTAGAACCATTTTTTTTCAATGGGAGTGAGGGACACCAGCTACATTATAGCTGGGTCTCAGAGTGGAAGCAATCATTATTTTCTTTCTGTATCCTTCTGACTGGATGATGTTGCTGAAAGCCTCACAAGTTACATGTGTCAGACTGCTGTTACAAATTTGAAATTTCCATTTACTTGAATAATAAACCATGCTGTGCTCTGCATTGAAGCACTAAAGCTTAGTAAAGTACATTTAGACCCCCCAAAGTTCACCCATGCTGCCTGTTCAATACACAGGCTGTAGGCGAAGGCAGCTGAATTAGCATTTTCAGTTGTATTAAAGATTTTGAGCAATGCTCTGTCTGAACTTAAAGACCTTTTCTTTTCCAACTTGCCTAGTTGTAATGAACATTAAACTTTTTAATTAAGGGTTTATATAATTTTCCTATGATTATTACAACTCTTAAGCTTTAATCATGGCTTATAATAGCATTTAAATTAAAAAGGACTTTTTGCCTCTAAAAAAATCATTATTTGTCTAGCAAGAAATCATCACACATTTATTTTACAGAAATTTGTAATTAGGTTTCTAATTTTAAACTTGAAAGACCTGCTTTGATTCAAGTAAAGTGGCATTAATATTGATTTCTGCTTTAGCTCTCCCCCCGAAACTTTAGGTGTTTTCCCCTATGCTTTAAAAAAAAATCATGAGTTATTTTTTCTTTAACATATTGATATTTAATGAGTAAACTATACCTGAAACATAAATTGCCTTATGATGTGTTTGTTTGAAATATTTCCCCTCTTTTTTAAGAGTCCAGTTGAAAGAGCAAAACAGATATACTAACATAGTTGTGGACAAATGCCAAGTGTACATTCCAGTGCATTGACCTGAAGGCAACCTGTCTGCACTTGGATCAATAAGCCATCTTCCAAAGTGTTTAGATACAGGCCTTTTCTTTCCTCTTGAAACTATGCTACATTTAAAGGGGGTCTGCACACTGTTTCCTTAATTCCAAAGCAGTGAATTATTTCCAAAAGTCAATCTGAGGTTTTATACAACAGTGATTTCTAAATGGCGGGTCATGGGAGATTTATGGGCTGCCAGAAAGAGGATCTTGAGACCCTATAGTGTGAAGAAAGAAGTTTGATTGTAGAAAGTAAAATATAGACAAAACCTCATCTGATTCATTCCATGTGGGATTGTTGTTGTTTGTTTGTTTTTGGGTTGGGGGGGACAAAGCATGAGTAATCAGTAGTTAATGAATCAAAAATATGTATAATAATTTTTAAAGGGCACAATCTATTTGAAGTATTAAATATTGTTATTAAAAATGAGCAGCTGTTTTTATATACCAGATGTGACCTGTATTTTAAAGTATTTAAGTTACAAACAAATCAGCTGATGGTTTTGTTTTTCTACTTTAAAAAACTGGGCTCCTGGGTGCCCGGCAATGCCATGGCTCCCGGGGGCCGCTTTGCCGCCATGCTGGGGAGTGGATAGCAACAGTTGTTCACGGTCACGTGCGTATCAGAACAGACAGGGGTGGGGCTTGCCTTTAAGAGGCGACGCCCTGCTCCCGCCTCTGTCAGTTGCTCCGCATGCTCGTAATGAACAGAGCACGCAGAGAGAGGTTCACGGCGGGCCTGTCAGCAGTCTGGGGTTTTTTGGAGGCGGCATCTGGGCTACAGCTAGGCAGTCTTCACAGCAATGTTTGGATTGCCGCAGGTGGCTCGAGCGTGGCGGCAGCGGAGCATTTGCGGCAGCAGCAGCCACCCCCTCCGATAGCTTGCAGCTTGGGGTGCAGAGCTTGGCCATGGTGGACCTTGCGGTGGTGGCACGCTTCTGGCAGGCAGTTGGTATTTCACCTAGGACCCTTGATTAGGTGGGTGGCAGCACCTGGGATCCTCTTTTCAAGGCCTGTGCCGGTAGCGGCAGCTAGGCCTCTGCCTGGGGTAGCTGCATAGTGGCACGACCTGCACATGTGTGGCAGCGGAGGCCAGTTCCCACACTTTCTAGCAGCCCAGTGGGGCTTATTTGTCTCTGAACTTGAAGCGACATGTGGTGGACAGGACATGGGCAAACTGGTAGCCCGGATTCCTAGTATACACTGCTGTCATTGTGCGGCACCAGCCTTGGAGGGCTTTGGCAATGATCCAGTACATGGACATCATTTATAAAGCTTTCATAGACTTCCCGAGCCCGGCTTGGTCACAATATGAAGAGGAGTTTAAGATGTGGGCAGCCATGAACCCATCCATGTGGTGGGACAAAATTAACCCTAACCTATAGCTGCAAGTCATGTCGCCAAATAGGGCATCTTGGGGTGAGAGGTCGCACAGCGGTCACTCAGTGAAGAGAGCTCATGTGCAGTCTGGTTCCCACATGCAGGTGGGGCAGGTGGTTCAATGACACCTGCTTTGTTGGGAGTTTACCTCTCATGGAACATGCGGCCACAAGTCCTGCTCATTTCATCATGAGTGCCCCCTGTGTGCCGGGCCTCATGCCTTATCTAGTTGCCCTAGGCCAAAAGGCCAGGGGGGAGGCAAGGGGGGCAAGTGCCCGGGCGGTGGTGGAAACTACATTTCCCCTCCTGATAAAGGGACCCAGCCCAATTAAATTGGGAGTTTTGGGGCTCCGGTTAAGTATTTACCCAAGGGTCCTTGACCACACTTACCTCTTGGAGGGGTTCACATTTGGTTTTTATATACCTTTCCAAGGGAAGAGGGCACCTTACCTAGCTCCTAATTTAAAATCAGTTCAGGGTATGGAACGTGTGGTTAGGGAGAAGATTGCCAAAGAGTGCAAGGCAGGCAGGGTTTTGGGGCCATTTAATTCCCCCCAGTTTGTAATTTGAGACTTCCCCGTTGGGAGTTGTGCCCAAGAAGGCACCCGGTGAATACCGCCTCATTCATCACCTCTCCTACCCTCATGGGGAGTCGGTGATAGACGCAATACTGGAAGAGCTATGTTCGGTGAAATATACTTCTTTTGATCAGGTCATGCGGGTAGTCCGCCTCTGTGGCACGGGGGCTGAATTGGCAAAGTGTGACATTAAGTCAGCCTTCCGCCTCCTCCCTGTCCACCCAGAGGACTTCGAGCTACTCGGATTTGCCTTTGAGGGTAAGTTCTACATGGACCGGGCCCTTCCCATGGGATGCTCAGTGTCCTGTTCTGCTTTCGAGAGGTTCAGTTCTGCTTTCGAGAGGTTCGAGAGGTTTTTGGAATGGGCATTGAGATTCAGGACGGGGCTTTGCAGCATGGCCCATTACCTTGATGGTTTCCTTTTAGTGGGAAGGAAGGGTACTGGACAGTGTCAATTTTTACTGTCCAGTTTTGTAAACCTAACAGAGGAACTGGGCATTCCTCTTGCTCAGGAAAAGACTGAGGGCCCATCGTCCACATTAATTTTTCTAGGGATAGAGATTGATATGGTGGGGCAGTGATGCAGGTTGCCTAGAGACAAATTAGCCACTTTGTGAATGCGGATGGACATAGCGAGGTCCCACTCTAAGATTACACTGCTGGAATTGCAGCAGCTGTTAGGCCACCTCAATTTTGTGTGCAAGGTTGTGGCGCCTGGTAGGGCTTTTGTAAGAAGACTCTGCGAGTCGATGAGGGGCCTCCATCTTCCACACCATAGGACCAGAGTCACCAGGGGGATGCGGGATGACCTCCTTGTATGGCAACAATTTTTGGATTCATACAACAGGGTTTCTCTTTGGCGTGAGGAGCTCCTGCTCGAGGCTGAGCTGCAGATTACATCGGATGCGGCAAGCTCCTCGGGCTACGGAGTATACTTTAGGGGACATTGGTGTGCTGGAAACTGGCCGACTGATTGGTTTCAGGCTGGGTGGGTCAAAGACCTCACCTTCCTGGAATTTTTTCCAATTGTCGTGGCAGTGTGGATTTGGTCCAAGGATCTGGCCAACCGGACAGTCCATTTCTGGTGTGACAACCAGTCCACTGTGCATGTAATTAACTCCCTGACATCAAGGTCTCCCAGGGTTCTGGTTCCGGTTAGGGCCTTCACTCTGCAGTGTTTATGTTGCAACATCGCGTTCAAGGCCCTGCATTTTCCAGGGGTGAACAATGGGGTCGCTGACGCTCTCTCTTGCAAACAGATGGTGAGATTCCATCAGCTGGTGCCAGAGGCCAACCCGCAACTGGCACGAATGCCTGAAGAAGTGTGGGAGATTGGAGGGCTGAGGCTGACAGGGCGATGAGTCTAGCCCTTGCCGCTTCCACCCAAAGAGCTTACATGAAGGCAGGTAAGCAATTCCTGGCCTTCAGGGAGGAAGTGGGCCTGAAGCAAGTCTGGCCCATACCAGTGTCACACTTAATGTACTTCTGTGTGACACTGAGGAGCGAGATCCTGTCAGTGCATACCATTAGGGGCAAGCTGTCCTCTTTGACCTTCACCAGCAAGGCTTCTGGCCATGAGGACATGACGTGCGATTTCCGCATTCGGAAGATGCTCGAAGGGTGGTCCCACGAGAGTGGCAAGGTGGCTGACACCAGGGCACCCCTGACCCCGGCTGTGCTGCGGGGGCTCGGGACTCAGTGGCTCATGTGTTGCAGTGACAACTATGAGGCCGGGCTGTTTCATGGGCATCACTGATTGCCTTTTGGGGGGCACTCAGGATCAGTGAGCTGGTGGCCGGCTCTCACAATGATGCCTCGGGCATGGCTCTAGAGTGACGGGACATTTCCATACTGAATTCCAGAATTAGGATTAAGCTGCGTAGGTCAAAAATGGACCAACGTGGGAAGGGATCAGTGATTGAAATGGACCACTCTTCTGAGGCTGGGTTGTGCCCAGTGGCCACCCTTGGCCAATATTTGGCACTTTGGGGTGATGACCCTGGTTATTTGTTCCAACACAGGGATGGCACCCCCCTTACGAAGTTTCAGTTTTGAACTGTGATGCAGAGGGCATTGGTCCGGCTTGGACTGGGCGGAGTCTGCTTTGGTACGCAGTCCTTTAGGATTGGGGCTGCATCAACGGCTTCGGCTATGGAGTACCAGGGCAGTGAAATCCAGAGGATTGGGCGATAGGGATCCTGTTGCTACAGAGGTTATGTTAGGTCCTGCAATGTGTAAGCCTGCTGAGGCTCTTTCCGTTTTATCCCAGTTATTAATGAAGTTCTTCTTACAGGTGCTGTGGGTCACTGTCTGCGGCCATAGCATGATATTCTGGGCAGCTTATCGGGCACGGAGAACACCCGTTGGCTCTCAGCTTGGTCTTAGCGAGTTGTCAACAGTCGAGTGGTTGGGAAGGAGAGGCATGAGGTGGCCTGTGCTCCTTCCCTTGTTATTTGAGGAGAGGTGGGCCCCCCTATGTCCTGGTTGTACACCTGGGGGGCAATGATTTGGGGCTGATAAAGGGCTTGGCCCTTGTGTTGCAGGTAGTGTGGTCAGCCATGCTTCCCCACCAGGTGTGATGGCATGTTGAGGACCCCAGGTGTATTGACCATGCCAGGCAAAAGGCCAACAGTCAGATAAGGAAGGCCATGGAGTCCGGGCTGGGTTCATTTTTGCCGCACCCCAATATACGAGTCAAGTTTCAAGACATGTATAGTCCCGATGGGATGCACCTCTCAGACAAGGGCAATGGGATATTTTTAGAGGACTTGCAGCATGGGATCCGGTTGGCTCTTGGTTGCTGAATGGGGTAGCAAAGGCCAAAGCAGAGGCTTGGCCTTGGCTGTGGCAGGTTTGTGCAAGCAAGAAAAGGAACTGGTGAGCGCTTTATGCCATATCCCATTTGGGAACAGGAAGTCATCAGGAACTGCCCTAGGGCTTTGCGGTCCGAGGTAGAAAATGGTGATCGCCTCTGGGAACCTCTCCGGCTAGGCTCCTCCCTGAAGGCATGTGCAGCCTCAGGGGTAGGTGCTCCTGTGGGGCAACCAGTATGCTGGGCTGCCAGTTACGAGCCAGAATTTGGCTGGCTCAAGACCAGAGCTAGGTGACCCACCCATATCAAGGGCAAGGAGTTTGTGTCAGAGAGTGACGCCTGCCAATGCTCCCTCTAAGCTGTGGATTCTTGTGAGCAAAAATTCTGCCTTGTGAGCTACTGGCATTAAAGTGGTGAGCGAGCGATTTGGCTGCTGCATAAATGAGTTTGTTCTGGAGCCATCCTTCCTGAGCTAAGACAAAAAGGTGTGAGCCAGAGGCTAAAAAACTGTGAGCTAGCTCAGACTAACTCAGTTTAGAGGGAACACTGACGCCTGCCTTGCCTATTCCTGTGCTTTGCCCATTGCTGCAATGTTCTGTTAAATAGTTAATAAAGTGGCCCTTGTTTAATTCCAAACTGTTGTCTGTCTCATTATTCCGGCTGGGGTGGCAGACTCTAGATCCACAATCACAGATCACACAAACTTTCAAATGGAACAAAGTCAGATCTAATACTGGTGATAATAATAAAGTTAATAAAGTGGCCCTTGTTTAATTCCAAACTGTTGTCTGTCTCATTATTCCGGCTGGGGTGGCAGACTCTAGATCCACAATCACAGATCACACAAACTTTCAAATGGAACAAAGTCAGATCTAATACTGGTGAATGAAGAACTAACTGTGTGCTGTACACAATTCATCAGCTTAAAAAATACTCTGTCCTTTTTTAAAATATCCAGATGTATTCAACACATCTAGCATTCTTTTTTAAAAAAAATCATTCAGGAGCCTTGAAAAGTTTCCGTTAGTGGATGCTGAAAACAACAAACATCAAACATGAAGATGTTTATGATGGCAGAGAGATCGCTGGAGTTAATCCCTGGGCCTTGTTAAAATGCAGATCATTTGTAATACCTATAAATAGCATCATCCCCCAACTACTCTGCTAATCCTGATATAATTCAAAATGCTGAATTATCCAACATCTCTATTAATGTTGTTACATAGAAAATAAACAGTTCCCCATCAGTTTTAAATTACTTCCCTGAGTAGTTTCTAGGTCCAGACATTTTGGATACATTGTGTTATTCACATGTGTAAGGAAGAGACCAGCTCAGCTGCAAAAACTGCAATCCTGAAGAGCCAAGTGCAGGTTGGAGGGGAAGGCCTCACCTTGTAAGTTGTTACAGGAATAGCTGCTTTCCATCTTACTGGGAGCCGGAAGGCCAAACTACCTAATCAACAGCGGGACAGGATAAAAGAGTCGGCAGCTCCTTAGGGAGGGGCGAGCATCATTTTAGGGAGGATGCTATCTTTGTCCTCCCTTTGGATTAATGTATTTTAACTGTGAAGCTCAGCTGATTTTAATTGTTTTGTTGTATTCTGATCTGCCAGGGGCTTTTGGCAGCCATTCTTTTGTTTTGTTATCCATTCTTGGACTGGTATTCTTTCTGTTTTGTTTGGATAATAAACCCAGCTTGGATTATTGAACTCAAGTGTGGAACATGAGTCTGTGCACCTGGAGGAGGACCCTCAGCCTCAGCCCTACATGGTTGGTGGGAGTCTGGGTGCTGAGCTACAGCAAGCTTAGTTCTGCACTTAAATTTCAAACTGGCAGTAAGGAATGTTGATTTATGGACTTTCTGGAGGTGACATTATATATCATGGATCCAGTTTTATCTTCAGTGGGACCAAGAGAAACTCTTCAGCAGGAAAAGTCTGGAGGTGACATTATATATCATGGATCCAGTTTTATCTTCAGTGGGACCAAGGAAACTCTTCAGCAGGAAAAGTCCTCTGAGAAGGTATTGGACAGTGGCCTAACTCCAGAGGAGTGTAAACACAATGATGCCACCTCAAGGAGATGGGTGCCACAGTTTGAGATACACATGAAAACTTGGCATATGGAACAGCAGAAAAGAGATAATGAATGTTTGGAAGGACTTTCACCTTTACAATTGCAGCCCAAATACTTAGTACAACCAGAAGACTTTGTAACAAGCCCCTTGAGAGAGTCTCAGAAAACTATGGAATTACAAAATGATAAGGGAATAAGCATGGCTGTACAGCCAGATGCAACCACACTGGCTTCAGCTGTAGGTCAACCAGTGGACCCTGTGCAGCAGTTATGTTCCCTGATGACTCAGCTCTTGGGGCAAAATGGGCAGCAGATGAATATGATGCAGCAGCATTTAATAGAAAATCAAGGAGATAGATGGACAGTTAAAGTTTCCTGAGCTAAGGTCTGGAGACGATGTTGCAACCTTTTTTTCCTTATTTGAAGCTACAGCTTTTTCCTTATTTGAAGCTACATTTGCCAGACACTGAATTCATGGGAGCTCTGTGGAGGTGCTTGCATGGGGAGGTTGCAGAATTACTTGCACAGCTCAATCCCCAGCAAGCAAGGGACTATCAATATTTTAAGCAGTTAGCTCTTTGGCAGTTTGGACTTTCAACGGAGCAACGTTGGTGTCAGGCAGCACCTAAGCCAAAGGAATCTTACTGTTCCTTCATTAGTAGGGCACAGAGGATGTGTCTTCACTGGACTGAGTCAGCTCAAGTGCATACATTTTGTGATTTAGTAGAACTGATCATTCGGTAGCATGTTTGTCAAGTTATTCCACCAGAACATGTAGTGTTAGCACACGCTCAAAGGCCCGCTACTATTCAGGAGTTGGCAAGGGTGCTGGATGAAATAGCTGCGGTGGATTATTTTACCTTAAAACAGCAAGGAATTGGAGAGCCATTACGAAGAAAATTTATATTTCCTTCCAAGCAGTATAGACAAGAACAACAGAATGAGTTTAGGACGGTTCCCCGGCAACAAATTCAGACTGCAGCTAAGATCTCAGTCAAGGAGGGGAAAGGGTTGGGAAATTTAATTTCACCTTGGGTGATCTGTCATTATTGCAAACAGCCAGGACACATCAAAGCTCAATGCTCTAAGTTGATGGCTAAGGGTGACAGACATCAACCCACAGGCCAAGTGGTTTCAAGTTGGCCCCAAGTCCATTTGATTACCGAGGATGGACAGCAGTTAGGAGATGGGAAAGTGGATATTCAGGACCAATTAGTAACTGGTGATACAGCAGAAAGAGTGCAGGTGGATAAGGGGGATAGGCTGGATCCCTGGGACTTAAGAGGTTTGGTTGGGAAAATAGGTCCAAGAAATGAGCAAAAGCAGAGACAGCCCCAAGGTTGTGAGCAACAACCCAGGAGATGCTTAGGGATTAATTATATTGAGTTAGCAGCCCTACCAAAGAAATCTGTCTCCTGCTATATTAGCCCAGAACAAGCGCATTGGTGTGCTCAAAAAAGGACCATGCAAGTAACATTGCAGGATTGTATTGATCTTCAGGCTGTATGGGACAGTGGGGCAGATATGTCAAGTGTGTCTGAGGACATTTTTCATGGGTTAGGACTTCAGGCAGATGGTAAAATAGAAATACGATCCTATGATTCCAAACCTAAAGAACAGCCCATTACATTTTTGAAGGTGGGAGTAGGGGACTGGAGTGATACTGTTCCCCTTCTGGTACATAAGGAGCAGGATCCACAGTTTCTCGTAGGTATGGATATTCGATACAAAGTATTAAGAGCAAGGCAAATGGTGTCTCAACTTCCAATTATGACAAGAAGACAAGTGAAAGCAAGTGAATCCCATCCCAAGCTGTCTCTGTCAGTGAGTCTTTCAGAGCAGCTTGGAGAAAATGAAAAGAGATGAGGGAGAGGGAAGATGGGCAGCCAACTCAAAGAGATGAATTTCTGTTTGTAAGCACTGATCCAATGGCTTACAAACACCAATTAAAAGAGTGCCCATCTCTGAAAGAATGCAAAGAGGCAGCGATGGAGGTTAACCCTTCATTGGATAAACCAGGAGATACAAGGTTTGTGTGGATAAACGAATTACTGTACAGGGAATATATGCCAGAGAAGAAAAGCTCTAAACTGGGGTCGGAAAAACAACTTGTAGTCCCAGAAATATTCAGAAAGGAAATCCTGAGAGTTGGGCATGATCTACCTTTGACAGGCCATCTTGGGTTCAAGAGGACACTGGCTAAAATCAGTTCAGTCTTCTACTGAAGGATGTTCACATAGGGATGTGAAACAGTATGTTGCTAGTTGTGAAATTTGTCAGAAAGTAGGCTATGCCTCTGATCATCTAAAGGTCCCCCTAGGAGAAATGTCAGTGGTTCAAACTCCCTTTTCTGAAATTCAAATTGACATTCAAGGGCCTTTTGTACCCTCTAAGTCAGGAAAGAAATTTATTTTGGTAATTATCGATAGGACAACTTGTTTCCTGGCAGCCATGCCTTTAAGGACAGCTGATGCCATGAGTGTCGCCAAAGCTGTGCTGGAATTTTGTGCTTCATATAGTTTTCCCAGAGTAGTGACATCTGACCAGGGCACCATGTTTGTAAGTAAGGTAATACAGAAGCTATATGAATTAGTGGGAGTAACTCAAAAATTAAGTGCAGCTTATCATCCACACTCACATGGGCAGGTTGAAAAATGGGGAGGGACTCTTACCCGCATGTTGAAAGCCTTTTGTATAGAGCATTAAAGGAATTGGGATTAGTTCCTACCAATGTTGGTGAGTGCATATAGAGAAGCTGTACACCCCTCATTGGGAGGTTACTCACCCAATGAGCTGGTGTTTGGGAGGAAACTGCCTGGGGTTCTAGAGTTGTTAGGGTTAACTGGGAAGGCGCTCGGGCCCTAGAGACACTCAGTTGACCACAGAGTATTTTGCAAACCTACAAAGGGTTTTACAGAGTGTAAGACGAATAGCCAACAAAGCAATGGCAGAAGCCAGGCAAAAGCAGAAGTGCTATTATGATAGGTCTGCCAGGCCTAGGCAGGAGGGAGATCTAGCCCTGCTATTGAAACCAGAAGGAGTGGGGAAGTTAGACCTGAGATGGAGTGGGCCATTCAAAGTGATAAAAAGTTGTGGGAATGGAAATTATCAAGTGGAGGACCCCGAAAGAGGGATTTTGTTGGCCCACATTAATCGATTAAAAAGAATTGTGAGGCGAGAGGTACAGCAATTGTCAATAGAAGGTTGGACTGAGGAGGATTTTGACATCCCTGATCTAGTAACTGAGACTGGAAGGAAAGAGGGGTTGGAAGAGGTTCCTATTAATGAGGCTCTAACAGTAGAACAGCAAATGCAATTGAAGGAGGTGCCACAGGATTTTGCAGCCCTGTTTACAAATTGGCCAGGGAGGACTGACTTAATTACCCATTACTTAGATACAGGGGAGCATTCACCAGTTCGGTGCAATCCATATCCCATTAGAGGGCCAGTGAGGGAGGTAGTGACACAGGAGATAAAGAAAATGCTTGAGATGGGAGTTATTGAACCTGGTACTTCTGAGTGGAGTAGTAATCTTGTCATAGTCCCTAAAAAGAAGCTGCATGAAGGAGACCCCCCAGAATATCGCCTGTGTGTGGACTATAGAAAGTTAAATCAATTGTGTAAAACTGATCAATATCCATCACCAAATATAGAGGAGGTCTTGAAAAGGATTGCGAATGCTGAATATATTACTACCTTGGATCTTACATCTGGGTTTTGGCAGTTACTGTTAACAGAAAGAGCCAAAGACAGAACATCATTTTCTTGCTTCATGGGGCAATTCCGTTTCAATGTGCTCCCATTTGGAATTAACTCGGCTAGTAAGGTGTTCCAGAGATTAATGGACAAGGTGTTGCAGGGGTTAGATTTTGCAGGGAGCTATCAGGATGACATTGCAGTGATGAGTTCATCTTGGTCACAACATTTGCACCATCTAAGAGTAGTATCAAGGGGAATTCAAGAGGCAGGATTAACGATCAAGCCTTCGAAATGTCAAATTGCCAATAGCTCTGTTGTATATTTGGGCTATCAGATTGGGAGAGGGGAAATTGCACCTCAGACTGTAAAAGTTGATGCAATTATCAATTGGCCAATCCCAGTTACTGAAAGAACAGGAATTAATTTGGGGGGGGGGCATGTGGATTTTACAGAAGATTCATTCCCAATTTTTCACATCATGCAGCACCTCTTACTAATTTATGTAAGAAAAGGGTACCCGGAAGAGTGCCCTGGACAGTTGAGTGTCAGAGAGCCTTTGATACACTGAAGAAGAGGCTTGCAGCAGCCCCAATTCTTAAACTGCCTGATTATTCTCAAGAGTTTATCATGCGTATCGATGCAAGCCATTATGGCTTGGGTGTAGCTCTGTTGCAGAGAGGGAAAGATGATTGTCTCTACCCAGTAGTATGCCTGAGCCACAAGCTACTGCCCAGGGAGCAGAAGTATAGTGTCATTGAGCAGGAAGTCCTGGGAGTAGTATGGGGACTAAATAAACTCAAGACATACTTAAGGGGTGTACATTTTCAGTTGGAAACAGATCATAGCCCATTGGTCTTTATCCAGAGGATGAACGATACCAATGCCAGAATCCAGAGATGGACATTGTCCCTTCAAGATTTCTCATTTGACATTAGACACATTAAAGGAAAGGAAAATGTTCTAGCTGATTCCCTTTCGAGATGCTACACTGAAGTGGAATAAAGAGAATAATGATGTTCAGCTAGGGATCTTAGAAGAGTTAAGGGATTGCAGTTGAGTCCAGAAATTTTAGAATAATGTGGTATTGTTTTGAATTTATAATTTTTTCTTTTTCACTCGCTGAAGGCAAGATAGACTTTCACTCACTTTCTGCATTGGGGGGGGGGTGTAAGGAAGAGACCAGCTCAGCTGAAAAAACTGCAATCCTGAAGAGCCAAGTGCAGGTTGGAGTGGGAGGCCTCACCTTGTAAGTTGTTACAGGAACAGCTGATTTCCATCTTACTGGGAGCTGGAAGACCAAACTACCTAATCAACCATGGGACAGGATAAAAGAATCGGCAGCTCCTCAGGGGGGGACATGCGTCATTTTAGGGAGGATGCTATCTTTGTCCTCCCTTTGGATTAATGTAGTTTAACTGTGAAGCTCAGCTGATTTCATTGTTTTGTTGTATTTTGACCTGCCAGGGGCTTTTGGCAGCCATTCTTTTGTTTTGTTATCCATTCTTGGACTGGTATTATTTCTATTTTGTTTGGATAATACACCCGGCTTGGATTATTGAACTCAAGTGTGGAACGTGAGTCTGTGCACCTGGAGGAGGACCCTCAGCCTCAACCCTACAACATGAAACAATAAATTGGAAAGAATCTCAATAAATATGCAGCCCAATCTTAGGAAGATTTCTTGGAAATAAGTCTTACTGATACGATGGCCCTGTCCACTTCCCTCCTTCAGAGGCAAGATTTTTCCCTCCGTTTTTCTTTCCCTTTACTGACTGAGCTGCCCTAGTAATGTGTTTTCTTCTTTGCTGAAGAACTCTGGCTGCCCCACCCTGTGACCGTATGATATTTTGGTTGTGGGCTCAGTCCAGAAACCTGAGGGAAGGATCAGGAGCCTGCTTTAACTTCAACAATTTAAATGGCACTCAAGGAGTTTTGTAATTTGAAAGTAACAAAATATTTTATTTAACATAGAAGGGGAAAGTCAGGTGCAATCAGAGGTTGAAATTTGTGAGGTAAAACCAGTACATACACAGACTTTAGTTCTAACATTTCAGGCTAATGAACGTTTTTTAAGCTTTTCATAATTATTTAAATCTTTATGTTGAGAGGCTTTTGTTCCAGTGTTTTCCCTGAACATTCCAGTATACTTTCTTTGAGTATTCTCTTATTCTTTTGGTTTACTGAAGGCTGGAGCACTCTTTCCAGTACCCAAACCCCTTCTCTATTGAAACCTTCTCTTGAGTTTTTAACTGACTCTTAAGGTCTCTACAAGCAGTTTTTAAGAACGCCAGACCAGACTATTCAGAGCTAACTCCCTTTTTGATTGGGTAGGGAATTTTATTCTTTGTTTAGAAGATCTATCTCCTTTCTTTGGCCCAAATGGGAGCCTTTATCTACTTCCAAAACTTTCTTGCCAACTTTCTCCCAGTTCTGTGTTAAACTGCTCTCAGCAAAGGCTGAAGTCAGACTGAATTCAATCAAGGCAGAAATCTGACTGTCTCCTCAGCATGCAGGTCTCTCAAGACTTTCTCTGCTCAGCTGATCCCAACCAATCAGATTGCTTGGATCAGCCTGTCACTTAAGGCCATCTGTTTCTGTGAAGAATTAACTCTTCACAGTCCTTCAGCTGTTTGTACAGCGCTTCTAAGCTTTTAAAAAAGGCAATCCATCACACTGTTAGTGCATCTTAATATCAAATAAAGATACATATGAGCACAGTCTGATTCCCTTTTCCCCACTATTAGCTAGACACCTTGCAAATTTTTCAAGATCTTGTATGCAGTTGCTCACATTGACTGACAAGCTGATGAACGTTCAGTGTAAGAAATCTAGAAACCTGAATGAAATGAGCATTGTCTTAGGATCTAGTTGATACAAATGAAAGATCATATGGAAAAACTGTTTGCGAATGGTACCTTCCATTAAGAGGTCTCTGCATACAGATGACCAAATTGAATAGGATGGAACCCTTTCCCATGACTGAAATGTAGGCCTGCTTAGCCAGATACATTAGAGTGTTCTTTACTGCTTTCTCATGACATAAAGAAGTACATTCATGATCTAACATCTCCTGTCCTCATGGTCAGGAGTAAGACAGCAGAGAAGAATTAATAGAAGGTACCTAGTTTTCTTAGTTACACACAAGACTGTCAAAATATAGCTAAATGGGAAGGGAAGCAGGGAAAGGTTGTTACTATACCACATAAAGCTGTGTATCACAACCAGGGCTGCTTCCATGTTTTTATGAACCCTGGGCAGAGAATGCTAAGGGCCCCACCCCTCCTATGCCCACCACCAAGACCCCTGTTCACACTTCTCTTCCTGCCCCCATCCACATACCTCACACCTGTGTTAGAAATAAAAATATGGGTAGGTGCTTTAAGTATTGGTCCTACCTCTCAGGGATGGTCTGCAGAGAGTGGTTCCATGGATTAATACCATACTATAGTAAGGCTCTGGGGAATACTTTCTCATGATCCAGTTGCACAGATGTAGCCTGTCATGGACGGGAGGATCAGACCCTCCCCTGAGAAGAGCAGGATTTGCATTTTGCCCCATTCTCTCCAATACTATAGAGGGTGGAAGAAACAGGCTCTCATCCAAAGCAACAGCAGTTCACAAGCAATTAAAGCAATCCCACACAGACTCTCAGATTAAGCTAGAGAACAGAGGAACAGATACACATAGAGACAATATATTTACTTATCAGAGTTCTCTGTTGCTGCAGATGAGATTCAGACTACCATCAGGGTTACGCCCTCTGGAAAAGAGGCCACCCTTTCCCATTTGTGGGGTCTCTTCTTATACCCTGTTCTGAACAACTGGTCTATGGGCACCACTGTGACTCAGGGTGAACATGCACATTTACATGTTCTATAAGTCTGGCAGGTACCCCTAATGTGATAAGACAGACTGGACCCTCCTTTGAGCATTATATGAATTTCAGAAACTGTACATTCTCATCAGGTGTGTTTTTAGAGTCCTTGTTCTTTTGACATACAGTTGACCTTCAGGGCTAATAAGCTGGCCCTTCCTGCTGTCTCCAACTGGTACAAAAGATGCACTTGTTTCTGAGAGAGACAGGCAGACATTTGCTTCTTAGAAATACAAAGAAGCATACAGGATCTAAAATGGCTGTACTTTGGGCAACAGAAAGGGGCCTGTAAGGTCCAGGGACAGGAACAAAAAGATGCAGGATTGGTTTTCATTTATACCAACTGCCTGTGCACAGCCTTCCCCTGCATGCCTGCCCTGAGCCCTCCCACAGCCACTTGCATGTCACTGAGAGATGTGTGCAGCTGGGAGTGCCACTATAGTGACTGTCACCATCCACACACTCTTCCCTGGCAATGCTAGGCAGCCCAGCTAGCTAGAAGCAGAGGAGGTAGAGTGTTTGCAAGCTGGTGGTCGAGGGAAGGGCACACAAGCAGGTGGCAGAGGAGGTGTGTGGGTAGCAGCTGATGTCAATGGGCCCTGCCAGATTCCTTGGGACCTGGCAGATGCCCAGCTTCAAGCTATGCTGGTGTCAGCTCTGATCACAACATAACACATCTGGTACCAAGCCTCTTTAATAAAGAATAATGATAGTTAAGTAGGCTTTCTCATGATAAACTCTCTTTCACTTGGGCATGTCATAAATGAGGAGGCATAATGGAAAGTTTGTGCTCGGTATAGAGTTACATTGTTAGTCTGTTGTTCATTTTACTCCAATAAAGATTTTTTCTCTATTAACTGAAGGAAATGCATTATGTCGGAGGTGAGAATCCTGTATCCATCCAGCTTTGCTTTACCTGGGGTGATCTGAATTTCAACTAATGATAGCAGGGTTTGAGTCCAGTAACACCTTTAAGACCAACAAAGTTTTATGAAAGGTGGTATCTGAAGAGGTGTGCTTGCACACAGAAGGTTATACCTTGAATAAAACTTTGTTGGTTTTAAAGGTGCCACTGGACTAAAACTTTGTTCTGCTGCTTCAGACCAACATGGCTACCCACATGAAACTAACGATAACACTGATATTCATGTTTGGAGGGATCCTAATGACACACTGAAAAGTTCCTTTGAGTCCATTATGAGTTGAGTCACTACTTCACTGAAGTTCAAGCCCAGCACATAGGGGATTTGCCCTGCACCAATACTCATTGTGACAACCAACTCTCTCCTGCCAAACATACTGTTATGTCCGGTGCTTGATTCTTTGTCTGCAGCCAGGGAACATGTCTGGGCATGTTTGCCTGTAGTGGGATGTGATAACAACAGAGCGTCCTTCCCCAGAGAACAACGGACCTAGGAATCCTACCGGTCCCCCTATCAGAGGATATTTGAACAGACCCCTTAAGGGGGGATGGTCAAGGTGTGGTTTATTTGTAAATATAAGTGGCTTCCCCATCCCTTTGTCCCCATGCTCCATCCTGACCTGCAAGAAACCACCATGCCGTATACATGATCCTGACTCCCTAATAAAAGAGCTATGATTGAAATCACTCCACTGGCCTCCCGAGTCCAGTACTTTTCACCTACATTACCAGAGATCCAGCAGCAGGGAGGGCTTAAAGCAGTAAAGGAGAACTAATCTTTACCTTGGCACTTGGTACAGAGCCAATGCCATAAGGCAGCCAGAAAAATGGAGTTCCCATTTGCTCTCTCCCAGGCTGCAGTCACACGGGTCTTTAAATCCGGGAGCCCTCCCAGATTTAAAGAAACCATTTTTAAAAAATTTCGGGTTGGGATGATTACACATTCCAACCCGCCGGCGGCGGCAGCGGCTGGGGGAGGCAAGGTGCGGGCATGCAGGTGGTCCTTGCACGGCTGCCTTCCCCAAATGCAGACAGCCAGAAGCTCCCCCTCCCTACCACAGAGAGGCTCTTCCACTTAACTACTGGCTGGCTGGCTGGCTTGCCTGTGCTCCACTCCTGGCTGTGAGCCCCACTGGCCGCTGGAAGTTGGGAGAAGCGTGGGGGGGTTGCCAGGCAAAAGTGGCCAGTGGGACTTGGGGCCAGGACCGGGGCGTGGGTGAGCCAGCCAGCCAGCCAGCAGGTAAGAGCCTCTCTGCAGGGGAGCTTCTGGCTGGGCTTTTTTCCCTTTCTTTGCACTTGGGCGCTTGAGTGCCCAAGCATCCAAGTACAAAGGAAAAAAAAAAACGCAGGAGGAATGATCAGACACCCCTATCCCACAATGACTGTGAGAGAGGGCAGTCCGGATCGGCCCAATTGTGGGTTCAAAGCGCAAATCCTGGAAAATAGTTGATTTTCCCGAGGATGGAAAAAGCGCTATGAACCTGCGCTGGAGCCCGCTTTGGCATGGGAGTAGCCGCAGCCAGTCTGATTGGTCCCTTTAAATGTGGGAGGAAACAGCAGTTCCTCCCGCTTTAAAGGGCCGTGTGACCGCGGCCCCAGTGGCTCAGATAAAGACAACTATCTTACCTTTTTCTGATGCTTTCAGTATCAGGGTAGTGCCCCTATGAACCTCACATATTCAGTTTCTAATGCATCTCTGTTCAATAGATTCACTCCATTTTCCAAGCTCCCTTGAGGCAGTGGAAGCTCTAGATGAGTATTCAGATTTTAAGTATGAATTTTCAATTGCTGCTGTAAGTGATCACTGCCATCCTTCCCTGCTGCCATCCACTTTTATAGGGGTAAGTTTGGAGAAAGGATACTGGCTATGACGGTTAGTTGGGAGTACCCTCAAGACACCAAAATGATAAGCTCTTGGAGGGGAAAGTCTGAGTATTTCTGACATTGCTCTGAGAAAACTTGCAAAGTTGAGTCTTCACTAGCTTCAGCTAGAGTCTAGTGTCTTGGATTGAACCTGCAACTCCTTGGCATCAATACAGATTCATACTTTGATACTGTGAACAGTTTCAGTAGTTCAGCAGGCCAATAAAAAAACTTGTGTTCATCTTCCTTGTCCCAGTTTCAGACTTTTTTTGTCTATGACATGTAGCAGTGTATGAATACATTTTATGTCCTAGGATGCTTTTACATATGATTTTATTATGGTTGTCATACAAGTGAGCGATCAGAAAATACCCGCCTATAGTCTATAAAATGCTGTAGAGACAGTTTACCTGAGTAGGTCTTACTCTGCTGGGAGTGCCTGCTGATTCACTCATCATTCCTGACTTCCATGTGTTAGTCCCTGCCATGCATGATCAATATATACATGAACATTTAAATGCATATAGAGAAGAGAAGAGATTGGATTTATACCCCACCCTTCACTCAGAAGGAGTCTCAGAGCGGCTTACAATCCCTTTCCCTTCACCTCCCCACAACAGACACCCTGTGAGGTAGGTGGGGCTGAGAGAGCTCTGAGAGAACTGCTCAGGAGAGAACAACTCTGACAGAGCTATGGCTTGCCCAAGGTCATCCAGCAGATGCATGTGGAGGGGTGGGGAATCAAACCCAGTTTTCCAAGATTAGAGTCCGCGCTCCTAACCACTACACCAAACTGGTTAGGATGTATGATCTAATTTTTGGTAGAGAACGGATTGTATATACAGATCTTTATGTATTTGACAGAAGAGGAACAACCCCTTGTGCAGACAGGATATCAAAAGCATGGGATTCAGGTATCATGAGGGGCAACATACCAGTTGCCATGAATAAGATCTTATGTTTGTACACAGTTCCAGAAACTTAGCAAAAAGAAAAGTATTGTGGGTTGTAGTTATGTGAGAATCAGGAATGCCTGTAGAAACAAGAGAACTTTGTTCTTCTAAAGCTGAAGAATGCTGGACTGGTAACTGAACCAGAATATTTTGAATTCTTGAGTTTAGTTTGCAACAAGGAATGGAGAGGGGAAGAAGCCTGGTTTGATTCAGCCATCTTTTGCTTTGTTTAAAAGTGTAAACCAAGTAAAAATGCCTGAATCATCTCATTACTCTACTAGGATTTGGTAGCAAAAGTTCTTGCCTGCTGTCTTACCTGACCCAAGACATAACTGGAGGGTAAAGGAAGAAAATGTCCCTGCTACTTCCTCTGTGCTAAGGTTATTGTACTTCGTGAAGAGGAGACAAGGGCTGAGGACAGACTGGCAATCTGAAGCGGAGGCAAAGCGGAGGGAACTGGAGCGGGGGGAAAAACCCACGGAGCTGGCCGTTCACACTGGCCAGAGCAATGCGGATCAGCGGCGATACGGAGCATTCAGACTGCCACGGAGCGTTCAGACTGCCGCATAGCCAGCGCGCGCGGCTTGCACATGCCGCTGCACTTTTTTTTGTTTTCCTTTGATGTTTTTCGCACATGCGCACTTGCGCACATGCGCATATGCGCAAAACTTTTTGCCGGTGCGTTCACACTTCCTCCGGATGCCTCCCGCTTCTTCCAGTTCACACTGTTTGGAAGCGGGAGGCATGCGGAGGAAGGCCCCTGAACCCCGGGAAAAACCGGTGTCCGGGTAAAGCGGAAGGAAAGCGACTGGGAGACGGGTAAGTACGCAACGGAGCCGATGGACAGATGTGCATGTCTGAACGTGCTCCTTTCCTCCGTTTGCGAAGCGTGCCTGCCCCGCTTTAGATTGCCAGTCTGTCCTCAGCCAAGAAAAGGCATAATGTTGGACTCTGTTATTTAGGTGTAAATGTGACTAGAGGGCATCGAACTGCAAATGCCATCCTTGTCAGTGACAGGAAAAGAAGCACAGCCCTGACACAGTGAACTCCACAAGGGTTTGTTAAAACTGGGGAAGAAATGTTTCGATTCCAGCTGCCATGACATGCTGCTGTTTAAAGGTATTGCTTATATTTTTTTTTATCCCAGGTGCCCACTGGACAAATCACCTCGGAGCAGACTGGTCCACTGGGACAGCCAGGTAGCCTTCATCCACAAACATGACCAGCTTTTCCAAAAAGGAGTTTTTATTTCCCCCCCCCTCCCTTCTCCTCTTCTCATTCATGGATAAAAATGCTTTCACTTCTGGTAAAAATTCCAGTTCCCAGTATTCCAACACGGCTTCTTTTCAGAGCATTTGCCTTATGAAAGCAAGCAGGTAGAGGAATTGGAAAGTAAGGGGTGGGGGAGGGCCGTGAGGCAGCCAAGATGCAATTATGAGTGACCTTGCAATACTAGGCTGGCATACTCTGCAGAATCAATAGCCAGACAAGTTTCTGTGGCAGATCCAATCAAAGGAGAGTGATACAGCTGGCATGGGATGGGGGTAAGGCATGTATATGAAAGTGGTGATATTACTGTTCTTTCCACCCTGCCTATGACTTTATATATGCATTTGTGAAACATATATTTTGATTAAGGCACCAATGGCAGCTGTTTCCTCTTTGGCCAATTAAGGGGACGAAAGATGTAGTAATTATATGCTCTGCTTGCTGCAAAAATAGGTACTTGAATGCCAGGTTACTAGTCAGGAATGATAGGTTCACATGCAGTTTACTGCTTGGGAAAAGTTCTTTTCCCCGTCAAGATATTATTAATAAATAAACAAAATTCTGCTTCTGGGGGGGGGGGGGAATCTTCCCAACTATATGCATGATAAAAGGATTTATTTTTAAAAGAGGAGAATCTGTTAAACTGGCTGTTAAATTTGCAAAATATATGGTTTTATTTCACATTCCTGAAGTACGAAAATATCAGACAGGCTTTGTATCTCAAATGATGTTCTGCACAGTGGTAGTAAGGTTGAGAAGCCAGCATTTTGGAATACTAAAGTTGTACCAAAGAGCTCTAAGTCCCTTCTCAGTTCTTACATTGGGGATCATCCATTTTTAAGGTGCATGAAAATGTTGTGTGAAAAAGACCATGTGTTTATTCCCCTCTGGCAGACAGTGGAATTACTATGTCTACTCCCACAGGCCAGTCCTGCATAGATCTTCTCTTGGAAACAGACTAATGTATTTCTTAATGCAAATTTCATTTGAGAAACAGTTCAGAATTCTCTAAGGCTGTGGCCGCACGGCCCTTTAATGCGGGAGGAACTGCTGTTTCATTTAAAGGGGCTGTTCACAAAGGCCACGGCTAGTCCAATGCCAAAGCAGGCTCAAATGTGGGTTCCTCCCGCATTTTCCGACCCCAGGAAAATCAAGTGGTCATGTGAGGAACCTGAATTTGAGCCATCTGGACAGCCCTCTCTCCCAATCATTGCAAGAGAGGGCTGTCCAGATGGTCCTGTCCTCCATCCCCCCCCCCCTTTTACACTTGGGCACTTGTAAAAGAGGGGGAAACCCAAACTTACCAGGCGGCCGGCGGGGCTCAGGGAAGGGTGCCTCCCCCAGCTGCCACCAGCCACCGCTACATAAATGTACCAATTGCTCTATATGAGGTTACTAAAGGTTTTTATTTTCCTTGCCATAGGAAGTATTAATGGTTACTAGCTTTTGAAATGATGCCTGGAGTGGAGACAAAGGTCTATTTTTTTTTGTCAAGGATAGCATCTAGGGGGGTGGATAAGTCTAGAGCGTTTTATGGAAAAAGTATTCACCCAAGAGATACAGCTTTAAAATATAACTGGAGTTGGGGGTGGAATACACTTGTCCTAAAAGCAAGGAAACTTGATCAGGTTGATTGGCAGCCATGTTTTATGAAGACATGTTACTGTAGTTGGTGGATTAATGATTCAGTTATGCTGCATTTTGTGCACAATGCGTGGGCAATTATGTATGCAGTAATAATGACATAACAGTAACATTTCTCGATAACTTCATTTTACTGTGAGATGTCATAGATTTCTAAGGTATTCTCGGGAGATTTTTCTCTAATGGAACTGTGAAGTAAAAATATCACATCTTTATGGAAGCACATATTTTATTTTAAAATCTTTCTTGTGTTAAATGACCTCTTTTTCAAAAAAATCAGGGAAAAGGGGGTTTGTCTCTATATGCTCTGATATTTACATCTAGTGATTTGTTCTTTTTTTTAAAAAATGCAACACAAAGCAAAACCAATCAACTTTTAATTGTGACAAATCCTGTCCTCCCTGAAGAAACAAATGAAGCAATCACAGTGCAATCAATTCTATAAATATATTGCAGATGAAATTAATGTTTGCTCAGGATTTGTTTGAAAGATTTGTAGATTCAGAGCCTAACAGGCCTTCTAGTTTGTTAATCGCTATATCCCTGATACTTTCAAACAAACCCTGGCCTTTTTAGTACCAATAAGAATCCTAACCTAGGATCCAAAAGATTCTTACTCTATCCTATCCAGGAAGTATGGAATACTGAGCTGTCATAATATGAAGATGGTTGTTAATGTGGCAAGAACTGCATGAGAGGGAGACGTAGATGCCTTAAATCTGAAGTGAGTATGGTCAAGCTTCACCCAACTGAACAGATGGCACAAGGCTGCTTTGCTGCTTCATCCTTCTAAATGCTAGGCTTCTGTGGGCTAATCTATGTTACCTATACATTTATGGTACAGTCCTAAATACAGTAAAAGATAATAGATGTAGAAGGGCATAATTCTGCTTCTGACCTCACTATTCATCTACATGAAGAGTTTAGGAAGGGGTAATGATTAGGTTAGTGCAGATTAATATTGGTAAAGTTGTTGTAAGGTATTTAAACAGTCACTGTAACTCTTATATTGTTCTATATCAGAGGTGTCAAACTCATTTGCTATGCGAGTGGATCTGACATAAATGTCACTTAGTCGGGGCAGACCATGTGTGCCATAAAATGTAACATGAGGTAATGGAGGTATAAACTTTATAAAGATGATTTCAGAATCCAAATGGCAGTAGCAGGCATGATTGGATTAGGTGTGATATGCAGAGGGGCAGTAGACGTGGAGATATCAACATTGGCAATGAGACAGGAAAACTAGGTCTCAGGAGGATTCAGTCCAGGAGGATGCAAAGAATAACTGGAAATAAGTCTGAAGAAGTGAGCAGTGACTCATGAAAGTACATTTCCTACCACATTTTTTTTAGTCTTTAAGGTGCTACTGGGCTCTTACTCTTTCTACTGCTATTAGAAACCACAGCATTCAAAAACCAGTGGGACAACATTTTAGCCTTCCAGGACATTCAGTTGCTGATCTAAGAGTAGCAGTGCTCTTACAAAAAAATTTCAAAAGGGAGATTAGAAAGACAAACTGCTGAAAAACAACTGATGAAGCTCAAGACAATGCATTTTCCTGGACTGAATTGAGACCTACGTTTCTTTTCTCAATAGCAAGGCCTGATCTTATCATTTGGCATCTGAAATCACTCCACTTTCTGAGATATAAGGACAGGTGGACTCACATTATTGTTGTATCTGAAGAAGTGAGCAGAGACTCATGAAAGCTTATGCCCTTCCACAAATTTTGTTAGTCATTAAGGTGCTACTGGACTCTTGCTCCGTCCCACTAATAAAGAATGCAAGCTGTGCTGTTAGGTTTCTCCCCTCCCCCCAAATCTGCTAGAACTGGAAAGGGGAATCTCTCCATGTGCCATGGGACTCTGTCTCATCCCCCCCCCCCCGCCGCCATATTATCTCTGATTCTTTTCCTCCATCCCTCACCCCCTCTTTGAAGAAGTTTACTTGCACACAAAAGCTTCTACCTGGAATAAAATGTTGTTCAAGTCAAGCCAATAAAATATTGTTGGTCTTCTTAAAAATGCCACAGGACTCCATCCCCCCCCCTGCTCTTTCCCTTATCCTCCCTCCCCAGAAAAGGAGGAGGAGGAGGGGAGGAGCCCTCAGCCAATCGAGGGAAGGGAGACAGCTTTCTTTCTTTCCTCTGTGAAGCAGGAAATAGGAGAGACTGGGCAAAAGGAGCTGTGATACAGGAAAAAGGAAGCAGCAAGCAGCAAAGAGCCAGTTGCTCATGGGACAGATAGCAGTTTTGCAGGGGGAAGATCTGGCCCACAGGCCATATGACGCCCCTGTTCTATATCATATTGCAAATGTTTGTGCACACACATGCTCATATTATTTCCCCACATCTGTCCAGCCCAGCCAATGGGGGAGTCTACTTAAAAATTAATCGCTTTCATTGGTCACCTTTTGGGGGACAAAGAAAACAAGAAGTATCTTTCATACATTTGCCTGGCAGAGCCATTGAGATGGAGCTCTGAGCTTTCCCCCCCCATAACACAGTGTGAAACCTCAACTTCCGTATTCTGACAGGGAAAGGAAGTGAGGCCAAAAGCCCTGTTCTTGCCCAGACTGTCTTCACAGCCATATTAACACTGACACATCAGCATAAAAGTATGGAGGGCCCTGGTTAGTGGGGTGGTGACCCCTGAAATTTACCAACAATGCGTTCCAGAACCAAAAGACAGCCACCAATTGCAAATACTAGAAGCAAGGAGTTTATCGTGGACCATGCCCTCTGCTTCACCCACACACTAGCAGAATAGGGAAGACAAGGCCGAACTATGTTTCATGGTCTCTTCGCACCCTCTCCAATATCCTCCCAATCCACTGGAATTTTTTGTTCAGTGTTCAGTGGAGGGACCATCACTCTAGTAATCCCCCCCCCCAAAATGTTTACCCTCTTTCAAGGGATTGAGCACCCCTTCCTTCCTTCCTAGTGCTTCCAGATTACTTGAAATTCTTAACTATTCCAACCTCTCAAAGACTTTTTTTTCTTGGCCAGACATAATGCCTTACCACTTAATGAATTATCTGGCAGATTGACTGAACAGGGAGTCTGCCGGTGTGGAATCATGAATTCGGACACACCCATCATTTTCAGTTGAGAGTTATATTCTTCCATAAGTTTTTGTTCTATTTCTCCATTGATTTCACACTTTCCTGTATGTTCACGATTACCATTTATCATATTTGCTATCTTAGTGTGTGGCTAGGACACAGTGGGGCTGGGGTGACAGTGGTCTGAGCCAGAGTTCACCCTGTTGGAACTTAACCTGCAGACAGACAAAACAGAAACACATGCATCTAGAACAAGGGTCCAAGAGTGCCTTGGTGGGCACAAGGAGGTGCATCAGGGGTCACCAGGGAGTTTACTTCCAGACCCATGGGCCAGATCTCTTCTGCAAATACCCCCCTCCACAGGCTGGCACCATCCAAAACATCCTCCCTTGTCTGGCATATGTGGCCAAACCAACAGCAAAATATGGGCCCACATAGGCAAGCTGCTCCATGGGAGTCTGATCCTGCAAGGGAATAAGTACAAGGACTGAGTACACTCAGCATGGTGGAGCTCCAACCCCTCCCCCCATGCCTTGTCCATGTGGGACCCTGGCAAACAACTGAGTTGTCAGTCCAAGGCACAGCCAAGAGCTTTGCCCCCCCCCCCCGACAGCTCTCCCAGGCCAGACTGTGTGTGCCAAACCCACTTGAGCCTTGGGGACATGGTGGTGGAGCTTCATGGCTCTTACCATCCCTACTGGATTGCCATGCTGGTGGACTCAGATGCAGGAGGTGTTTTTGCCAGGGCTGCTACCAGCCATGGACAAGGGGAAAGAGGGAAGGAGCCTGGGAGAACAGATCCCTGCTTACCTGTTAGTGAACAGGTGACCCTTTGTGTCCTGCCTCTGGAGATGGGATACCTGCTTGAGTATGACAAGGCAGGAAGATATGAGTTTCTGATTCTAGATGGTGTCAATCTAAATGACAGCTAACAGCTCCAAGGCTAGCAGTTCTAGCTGGGGCAAACCAGTTCTGACTAGTTTGTACAGTAGACATTGTACAGCAATCAGAGTGACTCAGCAGCTAATGCTGATTGGCCAGTCTATGAATATAAGCATTCATTATACAGTCATTTTCTCTCTCCAGTGTATAGCAGTGTATGGCGTAGCGCTTTGTCAGTTTGTTTACTGAATTGTGTATACCTGCACTGAGCAACAAGACTTTGTAAATAAACCTTGTATATATTCCTTCCCTACTTGACTGCATGGACATTGGACTCTGTGGGATTTTGGCTCTGCACTTTACTGAACACTCTGCTCTGGTGCTAACACACCAGCCCAACAGATACCACTTCTTAACAGAGTACACAACTTGAGGGGTCAGCCACACTGATCTCCCTATGGCACCATGTATGCCCAAAGTGCTTGCCCAGCGATGCTAAGTTCTTTCTCTGTGTTTTTCCCACTACCAAGGTGCCTTGATGCTTGCTTTATGTTTGCACAGCAGGGAGCTGTCAGACAGTGTCCTGTGCCACAAGCCCTACCTTGTTATTCTGGAGTGTGTGTGGGGGGGTGGAGGCTGGAGGGCCATGATTGGATGCTGGGGAGGAGTCTTGGCCACCACAGGGGAAGGAGGTAATTGGTTGCACCCTTAGTTGCCATCCTGACCTGCTTGGGCTTCATGGGCATGGCAGGGGGGGGCACTTGTTTTTCTGATCAATGGCCACCTATAGGTTGCACTGCCTTTTTTGCTGGCACAACTTTGCACCTCTTTCAGGAGGCATTCCAGGGCTGATGGACTAGCTGTGGCCACACCCCACAATTCACCTACAATGGCAGTGTGGAGGCCTGCACATTTGTGCCCTGCACAGCTGCTGCACAGCTGCACTGGTGTCCAAGAGCAGCATAGCAGTGCTCAAGTCCTGCACTGGCATAACTGGCCCTTATATTACTTTATCTTGGAAATACGCCACTGTAAGTGTCAGTCAGCCCTCTGAGTTCATTCAGCCACTCACAAATTATGCTGTAAACCTAGGAAATACTAAGTTCTTGGTGTCAGATATGTTGCAGGATAAAGAAAGAAGGTTTATATGGGTTCATGCAAAGGAAAACTATATACAGTTGGATCAGATTATGCCCCCAATGGAAAACAATGTCAATACTTGCAAATTTAACCAAAACCTTGATTCACTTCTTGGAAGGTGAATTAATTGGAGAGATAGTACCTGGTAAAAAAAATTAGATCATGCAGATGCAAGAAAGAACAATTATAAATCTCCATAAAGATTTTTGAAGCCATCATTCTTTTAAAAACAGAATATATGTGGTGTAACTTATATTGAAATGAAAAAGAGTTTACCTTTTATTCTGGTGCACAAAATCTCTACTCTAGTTTCTCAAAATTTATCAGTCAATTTTCATTATTGCATTAACAGATCATGCATTAATTAATGTGAATATTAAAATTAATCCTAGAATATGCACTAGTGCACACAAGAACACAGTCCTTGTAAAAATATATGAAGTTTATTTAAATCATTTTCAGAAATACTTTTATCTCTAGGCAATACACCACTCTAAAATCATACAGCAAAAGAAAACAAGACAAATTGTATTAGATGGCACAATTTTAAAGTCCCAAAGTCAAAGGCCATAGCTTAAGCATCCATTGCAATATAAGTATATCAGTCCAGGTCTTTAGTCCATCAGAATCCAAGCTCGTTTCCCTTCTCCAGGCTCTTAGGCCAATTATAGTTATTTGCCCAACTGGCACCGGGTGATGATAGCAATCCAGTCAGGATACATTCTTGCTGGAACCCTCTAGAAAATTACCTTACCACTACTGATTCCCCTTTCACATCCTGTGGGCCACAGGTTCTCATGAATAGCTAATTATAACATTCCTAACTCTGACCTTGAAGATGATAAGGGCCATGTCGGAAGATAGGCCAAATTAGCAGCATATACAAGATGGAATAAGCCTGTTAATATTCACTTTAACACTTGGGAGGTATCAGGGTGCTTTGCCTCACACATGGGAAGCTAGTAAAGCTTACATAAACTGAGTCATTCTAAGCATAATGGCTCAATAAAGAAAGAAATGGGGAGTGGGGAAGGAACATGCATCTTGAAAACATTAAATTTCTTGAAAAGCTACATAAACATGAAGTCCATAAAAATGAAAGAAGAATGGTTAGAGTTTGAAGTAGATAGAATTAAGAAAAAACATATTATACAACCAACAATAATTTTTTGAATATGGGAACAAACTGGGTAAACTATTAGCTGCTAGAATAAACAACAGATATGCAAATGAAACTGTAATAGCTTTTAAAAATGATGGCTCCAAATACAATTTGTATTTTTTGTAAGAATTTATATCATTTTCAAAACTGTGGTAGATCAAATTAAAGAAAAAAATCTAGCTTCCATAAAACTTTCTCAGTTTTCCATAGAAGATATAAAAGATTTAGATCCCCCAATTTCATTATTAGAAGTAACTTCTATTAAATAATGTCTACTGTTAAGATACCCACTGCCTTTTTTATTTCTAGATACTGAAAAAGCATTCGATTCATTAGAAATGTTACCTTATCTAAATATAGACTGCATTCCCAGCTGCTTATTTATATTTTCTGGAATCTAAACACCAGAAGGGAATTCACACTGGCCAGAAGTTCAACTTTGCCTTTGGCAGTGTTGGAAGAGAGGTTTAAAGCAATCCCTAACCTTTTAAGGCTCTGTTCTTGCTCTCTAAGTGACATTGACTCTACAGAACACATTTTTAAAAACTGTCTTAACTACACAAAGGTCCAATCGGAAAGTATTAGCCCACTGTTAGAAAGATTTCCTGGGAAATCAAATAAAATCAAGCTTGATTTTCTCCTGTTTGATAGAAATCACCAGACTACTCGACAGGTGGCTAAATTCTGTGCTCAGGCAGCATGACTCTGTAGTTGTTTGGCATGGTTTTGTATGTTTTTAAGAATTAATTTTATCTTTTTATCTTTTTAAGGTATGGGTGTGTATATTTTAATCCAATTGTAATGCTGGTCACTGGCTTTTGCATTTCTTAACCAAACTGTACTGCTAGTTGCTGACTGTTGTAATAAAAAAATAAAATGAATGCATTCTGATTTGGTCAGCAGGCTATAGAGTGGGTTAGGTTAATTTATGTAGATTCTGACTGCATTGTTAGCATACATAGTATATTATTTTTTTTAAAAAAAATAAACAACTGAAACAGGGCTTTTTCAGCACTTTTTTTTTTTTGCCTTATCCTGAGAACCCTGTGCTGCCAGACTCTATATTCTGGTTTTCAGTTTTTATTGAATTGTTGTTGAATTTTAAGGTTTTATATGTTTTTTAAGGCATTATGCCCCTGGGTACATCACTCAGAGCCTGGCACAAACTGAGATAAGGTAATTAACAAATTGAAGTAGTAGTAGTAGTAGTAGTAGTAGTAGTAGTCAGGGGTCATTTCGGTTGTACAGGAGCGCCGTTCCGGGAGTAACAAGCCCAGGAGTGGGCACATATGGTAATGTGCTGTGGAAAAAAAACAAAAGATTACTAACTTGATCTGTATTTTCATGCTTGTTGTAGGGTAGCTTCCCTGCAAGAGCGAAGGAAACCTAAAGTGTCTTTAGTCAAAGTGTAAAGCTGGGTCACCAGCTCTGAGTTGGGAAATACCTGGAGATTTTTGGGGTGGAGCCTGAGTGGTGGGTGTTGCCTTCTGACACACTTCCGGTGATGTCAGGGGTGTGTGGCATATGCACATGAGTTATACTAATGAGTTATGCTAATGAGTTCCTGCACCTCTTTTTCTATGAAATGAACTCTGAGTAGTAGTAGTAGTAGTAGTATAATTTCTCACACACTGGGAAATGCAGACCTTGCAATATGTCTTGTTCCCCCAGGATCTTATTCATGTAGTATAAATTTCTCAAATTGTCTCCATACTCAATTGGAGATGACACGACAAACAAGATCCTGTGGAATCCTGTAAGAGACAGCACAGCTGGCAGCACGTTCTTCATACAATGCATATGGAATTTACTATTACAAATGTGGGGATGGCCATTACCCTAGACAGCTGTACAAAAGGATTAGACAATGCAGTTCCTGCCCTCCCAGTGAAGCCAATGGAGGGCAGGAGCGTATTTGCCACCCTGGAGGAGCGCGGGGGAGACGGCAGATTGCGGGGGCAGGGCCAACGTCTTTAACTTGGCCCCACTCCTGCCAGAGGCAGTTTTGCCACATGCTCGGCAAGCAGTTATCCCGCCACGCTTCTTGGAGGGCCTGTGGCCTACCAGGTCTTGGTGTCAGTGGCAGCAAGCGGCAGGTGCTTCCCGGGGTTGCGGGTTGCAGTGGTTCCAAGGCGGTGGCTATTTTTGGCAGCAGATGAGTGCATCAGCGTTTGGAGATCGGCGGTGGCAGGGATAGCTGCAGCGGCTAGCTGGGCTTCAAGGAGGTGGTTTGGATCTTGGGGGGAGGGACGGTGTTAGCCTGGTGACCCCCTGCTATTTATCCTGGACTTTGATTCGGCCCCCTGACTAGTGGAGTTCAAGGGACTGGCTCAGGGGCAGTAGCCTTTGCTTGACTGCAGTAGGTCCCTAGTTCAATCCCCAGCATTTAAAAATTTAAAGGGACGGGACTGTGGCTCGGGGGCAGTAGCCTTTGCTTGGCTGCAGCAGGTCTCTAGTTCAGTCCCCGGCATTCAAATTTAAAAGGGACCTCTCATTTGGGTGGTATTGGCTGCTAGTCTGCAGAAGGTCCCAGTGTCATATCCCTGGCATCTCCAGTTAAAGGGATTGATCCAGAAGTCCCAGGGTCAGATCCCTGGCTTCTACTGTTCCAGGGACCACTCAGTTGTGGGTTTGTGGTGGGAGGTCTAGGTTTGTTTTTGCCTCATCCCAACACACAGGTCAAGTCTCCCAATCTATATAGGGATGACGGCATCTACTTATCAAACAAGGGCAATGATCTTTTTTTAGAGGATCTGAAGCAAGGAATTAGGTCCGCACTGGGTTGCTGATGGGCCGTGTTGACCAAAGCAGAGGCTTGGTCAGACGGGTGGCAGAGTAGTGCGGGTTAGGGAGTGGAACAGTGAGCACCATAAGCCAATTCCCCTTTGGGAATAAGGGGATCGTCAAGATCAGGCTTCGGGTTTTATGGCCCAGGCCTGGGAAGGGCGATCACCTCTGTGAGCCTAATTGGGTTTGCTCCTCCCTGAAAGTTGTATGGCTTCAGGGATAGGGTGCCTAGTTGGGTTAGCAGTTGGCTAGGCTGCTGGTCGCAAACCCAGTCAGGGCTTAAGACCAGGGTGGGTTGCTCGCCCTGAATAAGGCAAGGAGGGTGGTCAGTTGACACCGGAATTGCCTGATCCACACCTGTTTTGTTCCTTGCTACTCAGATTTAGTTGTTTATAAATAAAGTGGCCCTTGTTTGAATCCAATCTGTTGTCAGTCTCATCATTCCTCCTAGGGGGGCAAAAAGGTTTGGCCTGTCAATGGCAATCAGTGCTGATGGTTAAATAGATCTTCCACTGAATTCCAGATGCTGAGGACAACAAAGGGGTGGGGAGGAGCCTTCATGCTCCTCTTCTGGACTACCTAGAGGGATCTGGCTTGCTAGTTGTGGAGAGAGGATGTTACACCAGATCCATCAAGGTTCTTCTCATATTCTTTTCTCCTTCAATATAAATCACAAAGGGTTGGAATCCAAGATGAAGATGCAAAGCAAATTCTTATTTAAGAAAGATTGTTGTTGTTGTTCAGTTACACAGTTGAGTCTGATTCTTCACGACCCCATGGACTACCATCACACCAGGCCCTCCTGTCCTCCATCATCCTCCGGAGTTTGCTCAACTCCATGTTTGTTGCATCAATAACACTGTCTAACCATCTCATCTTTTGTTGTCCCTTTCTTCTTTTACCTTCAATCTTTCCCAGCATTAGGGTCTTTTCCAGTGAGTGCTTCCTTCTCATTTGGTGGCCAAAGTATTTGAGCTTCAGCTTCAGTATCTGGCCTTCCAGGGAAAAGCCAAGGTTGATTTCTTTTAGGATTGACTGATTGGATTTCCTTGCCAGTCCAAGAGACTCAAGAGTCTTCTCCAGCACCATAATTTGAAAGCATCTGTTCTTCGGCACTTGACCTTCCTTATGGTCCAACTCTCACATATATAAATTACTACTGGGAATACCATTGCTTTGACCATACAGACTTTTGTTGGCAGGGTGATGTCTCTAATTTTTATTATGCTATCTAGGTTTGCCACAGCTTTGCTCCCAAGTAGCAGGTGTCTTTTAATTTCATGGCTGCAGTCACTGTCTGCAGTGATCTTGGATCCCAGGACCCTGAAGTCTGTCACTGCTTCCATGACTTCCCCTTCTATTTGTGAAGAAGTTATGGGGCCATGAACTTACTTTTTTTGATGTTGAGTTTCAAGCCAACTTTTGCGCTCTCCTCTTTCACCCTTACCAAGAAGTTCTTGAGGTCCTCTTCACTTTCTGCCATTAGAGTGGTATCATCTGCATATATGAGGTTGTTGATGTTTTTCCCAGCAATCTTAATTCAGGCTTGTAATTCATCCAGGCTGGCGTTTTGCGTGATGTACTCTGCATATAAATTAAATAAGTAGGGTGACAATATACATCCTTGTCGTACTCCTTTTACTATGCTAAACTAATCAGTTGTTCCATATCCTGTTCTAACTGTCGCTTCTTGACCCTTATACAGGTTTTTCAGGAGATATGTGAGGTAGTCTGGTACTCCCATCTCTTTAAGGACTTGCCATAATTTGTTGTGATCCACACAATCAAAGGTTTTAGCATAGTCAGTGAAGCAGAAGTAGATGTTTTTCTGGTACTCCCCTGCTTTCTCCATAATCCAGCGAATGTTGGCAATTTGATCTCTAGTTCCTCTACCTCTTTGAAACCCAGCTTGTACTACTGGCAGTTCTCTATCCATGTACTGCTGAAGCCTAGCTTGTACTACTGGCAGTTCTCTATCCATGTACTGCTGAAGCCTAGCTTGTAGCTTAAGCATGACCTTGCTAGCATGTGAAATGAGTGCAATTGTGCGATAGTTTGAACATTCCTTGGCATTGCGCTTCTTTGGGATTGAATGTAAACTGACCTTTTCCAATCCTGTGCCCACTCTTGCATTTTCCAAATTTGCTGGCATATTGAGCACAGCACTTTAACAGCATCATCTTTTAAGACCTTGAATAGGTCAGCTGGGATACCATCATCTCTGCTAGCTTTGTTGTTAGTAATACTTTCTAAGGCCCATTTGACTTTGCACTCCAGGATGTCTGACTCGAGGTCAGTGATCACACTGTCGTAGCTGTCAAGGACATTGAGGTACTTCTTGTATAGTTCTTGTGTGTATTCTTGCCATCTCTTCCTAATCTGCTTCTGTTAGGTCCCTACCATTTTTGTCCTTTATCATGGCCAGCTTTGCATGGAACGTTCCCTTGATTTCTCCAATTTTCTTGAAGAGATCTCTAGTCCTTCCCATTCTATTGCTTTCCTCTATTACTTTGCATTGTTCATTTAGGAAAGCCTCCTTATCTCTCCTCGCTGCTCTCCAGAAATCTTCATTCAGTTGGGTAAATTTTTCCTTTTCACCTTTGCCTTTCACTTTCTTTCTTTCATCTCCTATTTGTAAAGCCTCATCAGACAGCCACTTTGCTTTCTTGCATTTCATTTTCTTTGGGATAGTGCTGATTGCTGCCTCCTGTACAATGTCACAAACCTCTGTCCATAGTTCTTCAGCCCTCTGTCTATTAAATCTAGTCCCTTAAACCTATTCTTCACCTCCACTGTGTATTCATCAGGGATGTGATCTAGGTCAAATCTGAATGGCCTAGTGATTTTCCCAACTTTCTTCAATTTAAGCCTGAATTTTGCAATGAGTAGTTCAAGATCTGAGCAACAGTCAGCTCCAGGTTTTGTTTTTACTGACTGTATAGAGCTTCTCCCTCATTGTCTGCAAATGATATAATCAATCTGATTTTGGTGTTGCCCATCTGGTTATGTCCATGTGTAGAGTCACCTCTTAAGATTGTTGGAAGAGGATGTTCGCTGTGACCAGAAAGATACAGATCCACATTTGACTATCATCTCTACAGATGCTGTACAGCATGCTACATTGTGGAATAGAGTAGGGTTACAAGGCTGATGGGTGATTCCAAGGAATTCTCCAATCAATGCAATCAAAAGCAAGATGTAAGAAACTAGGTCCTTTTCCAGAATGTATCATTCAGAAATAAGATAAAACATTTTATTCTATACTCTGGCTTCAGGTGGCAAATATAAATTCAAATTAGGAAATGGTCTGCAAATAAACCACTTAAAATAAAACAGTGGAGGTATGGTCTCATAATAACTAATAAATTATTACAGATTGTCATAGAATAGCATAAAGCAGGGGTGGGCAATTGTTTTGGCTCAGGGGCCACTTTGTGGGAGCGGAGGTTAGCGGAGGGCCGCACTTTTAAAATGCATTAATTACTTAACTTTGCATTTCAGAAAAGGTATAAATTGTATCATAAAAATCAATAAATATAAATTAAAATAGTGGTAGTTTTATTCAATTTATTTATTGTGCTAATTTCATATCATCTATAACTGCAAGCACATTTAATTTTAGAATCAGTTTAATGAGACAAATGTACCCTATCACACTTTTCTACAATTTTTTTGAAATCAGGAGTGAGATTGCTTGTTGAGATTCTCATCACAACCTGCAAGTTAATGTATGTCAAAGAGCATCTATATTTACTCTTGTTAATCTTCATGTCTTGGCGGGCCACAAAAAACTCTGTTGCGGGCCGCATGTGGCCCGCGGGCCGCCATTTGCCCACTCCTGGCATAAAGCATTGTAGAACAGTTCTGGAACACATAACATTGTTTTTCACAGCTATAAAGCTTCCAGACTAAGCTTTCTGTTATTTTATAAAACTAAAGAAAAATATGGGTTTATATTTTTCCCAATCTACATCATTGCCTTCTTGGGGATTTTAAGACTGAATAAATGGAAACATTAAAAAAACAACCTTGGAAACAGTTTGACTAAAGAAGATAGAAGTCCTGAAGAAATGAGTGTGCTAGCTCAAACAAGTCATGCTTTGTTCCAAGCCCTTTTGTTAAGCTTGTGATTTTTAACTTCCTTTGAGCTATTCCAAGCTTATAAAAACTGTAAGCAACCTTTCAATTTTTTAAAAACCCACTATCCATCTCCACAGGAAGCAGGAGCTTTGAGGGGGAAAAACTTGCTCCAACTTTTCACTAGTTAGGTTCCTTGGTGTGAGGGAAATGGAGGAGGAGGAGAAGTAGAGTTGGTTTTTATACCCTGCTTTTCACCCAAAGGAGTCTCAGAGCAGCTTACAGTCACCTTCCCTTCAGCTCCCCACAACAGACACCCTGTGAGGTTGGTGGGGCTGAGAGAGCTCTGCGAGAAGTGTGACTGACCCAAGGTTACCAAGCTGGCTTCAGTGTAGTGTACTACATGTGTAGAAAATTAAGCAGAAGGGCCATGGCACCACAAGGACAAACTAAATGTGGTCTTGTTATGCTGATAAAGGTATGTAAAGTAAAGTATACCAGCTCAAGCTTTTGCGAGTTGGAGCTTACTTCATCAGATTCATGCTCAGAGAGAAGAATAGCCCAATTGCTTCACCAGTGCCCGGGAAGAGCGGCACATTAAAAGTCCTTCCCATCACTCCACTGAAAAATCAACAGATCAGATTCTCCATTCTGTTCCACTTTATTCATGACCACCACTGAACATTGGCCCTTGCTTAACTGTGCTCAGCTGTCATGGCAACTCTTGCTTTTGTGCTCAGCCACAGAGAGGCCTTTTTTCAGCTGCTTTCCCTAGCCAGGCCTCTCAGTACTGGCCCATTGCCTAGGCAGCTGTCATCCTTCTTCTGTTCTTCCCACTGCCTCTATGCCTCTGTCCTTCTTCCTCTTCCTACTGCATTCCCCATCTCTCACTCATCTTCTCTTGGCCCCTAACTGTTTGCTGCCCCCCTTTCTTGGGGCCAGCCCAACTTCTCCCTAGTGGTCATTCCATAACCTGTTAATCTCTGAGATTGGTTTTGCAGCCATGTCCCCAAGCCAGTTCTCATGCCAAACTGCTCATTGTAGTCTTTTCCATGCTAGGTCAATGACATGCTACTCTGTTGCAGGGGGTGGGAGGGTGGAAGCTGCAGTCCTGTTCCCACCAGTCAGGTGTTCACCGGGCCTGGAATTTGACCCTGGCCATTGGTCTGCTACTGCTGCCTTCTCAGCCTCTGTTGTGCTTTGGAGCATCAAGTCCATAAGCCTTAACTGGGCAGCTCAGCTGCTAAAAGGGAAGATCATGTGAAGATTGACAAGATAATTTACAATGTGAAGGTTGCCAAGACAATTGTCTGGGGGTTGCCATGGACCTATCACCCTCAGCCTTGTCTTGGAGAATCACTGAAGTGGCGGAGTCCAAGGGGACACCCCTGCTTGCCTCCTGAGAAATGGGGTTGGAAGAAACTGGAGACATCAAGAGCTGGGACAAGAGGCACAATTGCCATGGAGCCAGGGAGAGAAAGAGTTGGAGGTCATCATTGACAGAAGGGGCTGATCCAGGAGCAGAGAGAGACTGGAGGGTTGAGGGGCAGGAAAGGGGAGAGAGTGATAGGCCCGGTATCCTTGTTGCCTGTCTTGAGGCACTGAGACAGGGAAGGGTGGCAGGGGTGGATGGGCTACCCACCCCACCCCACCCCACCTGACACTGAGGTAACAGGTGGGAGGAGGATCTGGGGGGCAGGCTCTGGAATTAGAATCCAGGCCATCCCATTGGCTTCCCTCCCATTAGAAGGAGCAGGGATTGGGTCAGGAGGCAGAAGCTGGGCTGGGAGCACTGGATTTAAAAGGAAGCAGATTGACTGGCCAGGGAGGAAGAACCCATGATGCTATGCATGCCCATAGGTTCCAGAGAGAAGGATCTCAAAGGATAGAGTCTGGGAGTGAGAGAGGAGGAACTAGGTGATTTTGACCCCCCTCCTTTCACAGTGTTCTGAGACTGTCAGCTGCTTCTTAGAAGAAATCAAGCCCTGGAGTGACCCAACCCTTCGCCCGCAGACCTAAGGAAGCCAGGGCCTGACAATAATCCACACCTAGGGCTGATATTGAGTTTCTCATCCCTTTCTTTGCCATTCTTCTCCTTTGTGCAAAATGCACCCTTGATTCTTCATTTTCATGTCATTTTTTTGTTTTCTCACACCAGTTCACATCTACATATTCTACAACAAATATCTCTGCATCAGGAAATCAGCATTTTATATATAAAAATAATGTACATTGTACAGATAAAAACTCAGGCAACATGTAGAACAGAAATTAATCCACAAAACTAACATTAGTAAGTGGAGATCCACAATGTTGAATAAATGCTGAAGAAAGCAGCCCTGTCCCGGATAACCCAGGCTATCACAGTCTCACCAGATCTTGGAAGCTAAACAGGGCTACAATTTGGATGGGAGACCTCCAAGGAATACAAGGGTCATGACGTGGAGACAGGCAAAGCAAACCACCTCTAAATGACTATTGCCTTGAAAAACCCATGAAGTTGCCATGTCAGACATGGCTCGATGGCAAAGAAACCAGGGGTCATTTTGCAGAAAAGGAGGTGCAGGAGTTCATTAGCATAACTCATTAGCATAACTTATTTGCATATGCTACACCACCTGACATCACCGGAAGTATGTCAGAAGGTAAGAAAGAAAGAAAGAAAGAAAGGGGGGGGGGAGAGAGAGAGAGAGAGAGAGAGAGAGAGAGAGAGAGAGAGAGAGAGAGAAAGAAAGAAAGAAAGAAAGAAAGAAAGAAAGAAAGAAAGAAAGAAAGAAAGAAAGAAAGAAAGAAAGAAAGAAAGAAAGAAAGAAAGAAAGAAAGAAAGATGCCAGAGAGGGGACAGCTACTAATCCAAGCCTCAGAAATACCACTATTCCGGAAGGATAGCTTCAGTGATGGCTGAAGCCTTCAGAAGGCTGGTCGGAGGAACAAGGACCTTTCCAGGGGATGGGTCATTTTGCTGCAGCCATGACACAAGCCAGCATTGCCCCGCAGGGGTGGGGCTGGCACCAACTCCCGGAGCTGCGCTCCCCCGAGCTCCTGAAATGACTCCTGAAAGAAACAAAGAAAGTATGGGAAAGTCAGTCTCTCTCTCTCTCTCTCTCTCTCTCTCTCTCTCACACACACACACACACACACACACACACACACACAAACACACACAGCATGAACTAAACAAAGAACTTTGTAGAAAGCTCATGGCCAATCAGACGTAGTTCCTGTATCATACTTCATCCTGCTGTGAACTTCAGCATGGACACAGTTAGCAGGCAAACTTACTTTACTTGAACTCTGTTGCTTATGTTTCAAAGGAACTTCAGATTGTGAGTGGTATCTATTCAAGAACAAATCACAAGAACTAATTGCAAGATCAGTTGAGTTCACAGGCAGATACTGAAGGCACACAGAGCTATATGAGAAGTAAGTCTCAATTCAAACATCTTAAACAGGATGTTCTTCTATTTACTTTGTGCCTTTTAAAAATGGGAGAAAATGGCAGCAGAGGAAAGCTGATAGGTGACCTGGGGGGTGGGCTGTGAGAAAGCATGGTAATTGTCTTGATCAGATATATATGAATTCCCTGAGAACTTCACTGAATAATCAGCATCTTACCTGTGACTCACAAGAAGAACATGAGCCAAACTGATGGATGATTGAGTGTGACTAACTGTACCAAGTACTGAACTGCAGAATAAAACAGAATGCTGTCCTAATATAATATGACATTACCTTTCCTTTAAAAAACAAACAATCAATAGAGATATATTTTAATCACCTAATTAAATATATAGATATTTTATCTTGCCTCCCCAATATGTTACTGAATCTTTCCAGTTTTACCATTAGTTTTTTCAGGGATTGTTAAAATGTCATCTTTTAATATCATCAGAATTTCCATGAAAGGAATCCGCTTAAAATTGATTGCAGTTCATAGGTAAGTAGAGTCCAAGTATCTAATTCTGTGAGAAGAATTATAATTTTGAAAATAGCATGACTACTACTTCCTTTTCTGTCTTGCTAAAATGTGAAAGGTGGGTCTTGTGAGTCTTATTCATGAAGTCTACACATTTCACTGTAGATTCTCATCTCGCCAATTCTTTTCAACATTTTAAACCTTTTATGGTACTAACCCCCAAACACCTTAAAAATGTCCTAAAGCTGAAAAAGGAAGGATGATCTACACATTTCTCCTTTGGTTGGGGGAAACAGTAGTGCAGCCTTGCACAAGTGTCCAAAGGTTATCAAAGTACAGTTATGGGGGAGGAGTTCCTGATGGCAGGCCCCATCATCTTGTGATTCCTATCCTCTCCATGATGAAGAGTAAATCTGCTTAGTGGGTTGTTGTTGTAAGGTACCAACTGGTATAGCAGAAAAAAGGATCACTATGCAGGCATGGCAGTAAGAGTACTTAGAGCATGTTTGCAGAAGTACACTTCCATGGGGCTGTAACATTCAAGATGGGAAGAGGCATATCTCAGTGTTGGTATCTGCTCATCACCTGAAGTCATGCATGTTTCAATGAGCCATGAATTACTGTTGACTAGTCAATGCAACTCAACACAAGACTTTTTGGTGGAGACAATTCATATACTTGACTGATAGACTAGCATCTGTGAAAAAATTCAGTAGTATCTATCTGCAGAGTCTATAAAGTGCAGAGATTGGAAAATCAGAGAGCTTTCCCCCACCTTTTCCCCAAACAGCTCAGGTTAATATGGCAGCTGATGTCAGTATGCATTGATCTACTTCCTTTTATCCTCACAATAACCGTGTGCATTAGGGTTAAATTGAGAGATAGTGATTGGTCCAAACTATGCCAGATGCTTCCTGATTGAGCAAGGATTGGATTCAGTTATTCCCACTCAAAATCTAATGATTCATTCACTATGCCACACTGCTTTATTTCAGCACCTACTCTGTAGTTAGGTACTGCTTCAAGCGCTTTCCACAATGGATATTTAGATAGACTATTGGAACATACCCATTCTTTAGTTCTTGTTTATCATCACCTAACAGGCTGTATCAGTTCAAGAAAGGGAGGTCTGTCAGTATGCTTGGCACCACAAGATACCATGTCCCTTTATTAGGGTTACCAAGTCTGGGTTCAGAAATACCTGAAAATATAAAGGCTGGAAGAGTGGGGTTTGGGGAGGGAACTTGGTAGGGTGCCATGCAGTCCATCTTCCAAAGCAGCCATTTTCTCCAGAAGTAAAATAAATGTTTTAAATAAATAAATAATAATTGATCAATTGCAATTATGGTAGATTGCCAGCTCTCACCTTGAGATTGACAACTCGACCCATTCTACAATAAAGTGACCCCCCCCCAGATCTGCCACTTCAGAACTTGTGTAAGCCAGCAAGGCATTTTATATGCTCTTATGAACTTTAATATCATAAGTTTGACCTTTGGGGTTGGTCCTCTGCCTAAGGCAAAAGCATTCTCTATTGCCATGAGAGGCTCCAGCCCACAGTGGGAGACTTCCTTCAGAGTTCACACTTGCATGAAGAGTAGAAATACATTTCAAAGAACTCCCTCATGAAGAACACGAAATACATTTCAAAGAGCTTTCACATCTACTTCACATGCACCCACCATCCGGGAAGCCAAGACTCCATTTCAAAGAGTCCTTTTCTCCTTTACGCTGGCCTCTTCACACCTGCCCCCAACAGTTCCAGTAAGAGATTAGGTTGCCCAGCAACTAATCACCGTCCATCAAGTGACCTGGCCGAAGCCATCAAGCGACCAGAGATTGGCGCCAAGAAGACCGACCAGATGGCCCAGGTGTTAGTTCCTGATTAGCACCTAGTTTTGCAATATTGCCCACTCCTTCCTGCCCCCTCCTAACTATGACACTGACCAATAGAAAGACTAGAAAGGACGAACAACCTAGTGGGTGTGACAATGGGATGTGGTCAGCGCAACCCGCCCAAATGCCAGCTGATAAAAGATCTTGCATGGCAGAAATAGCTCTCTGCCCTCTTCGACCCCTATCTTCTCAACAACCTCTCATGTCCAGCTTCCTATACCCAGTACCTTGCCTCCATCTTTAATCCCTGGTTTGCGCAGCCAGGACTGGAGTGTATCTGCAGGTTCAGAGATCGCTCCCCCTTATTTTTCCACTCATCCCTCCTCAATCTTCTCGTGGAAGTGATTCACCCTCTATCAAGCCAGGTAACGTGACTCCCCCTCAACGATACTCCAGAATATAGAGTCCATGATGGCATCCTAGAAATTTTCTACACCATTACTGGATCATTTATCTGGGCAAGGGGAGAGGAAGTTCATAACAACAATGCAGAAAAGGGGGAAGGGATGGAATAAGAGGGTGCCAACCAAGGAAGAAAACTGTTGCTGCCCTCAACCAAAAGCCTGGATGAACATCTCTGCCTTACAGGCCTTTGGAATCGCATGAGATCCCAAAAGGCCCTGGTGTCATTTAGCAGAGAGTTACATCAGGTTGGGGCCAGGACTGAGAAAGCCCTGACTCCGGTGGAGGATAGCTGTACATCCCTAGGGCCAGTGATCACCATGAGAAAGATGAAAGGAATAGTAGGCAGGAAAGAGAAGAAGAGGGGACTGTCTATGGTGGAGGGACTCATCTTTTGGAGATTTATTGAGAGCAAGTATAGCAGCTTTGAACATCTAGCTGTGTGCCCTGCATAATTCCTGGGAATTCACCTATTACATGGATTACAGTTCTCCTTTCCATTGTGTTTGCAGCCTCCTGTTTCTCTGTTCCTAAAAATTCATTCAGTTCATTCATAGTTACAACATGAGAGAGATTTTTTGCTTGCCAAGGGGGTCACGCTTTAACAAGCAGTTAGTAACTTAATTCTGAGCATTTTAACAAAACAACTCATAAGCAGAAAACAAGACAATTTTACAATAAAAGGGGCTATTACTGGATTTGTTTTTTGTTTCTTGTCTTAAATGGGATGCCCAAGATAATTGCTTAAATGCCAGAGAATCACTGTTGATTCCATTCACAAATGCTATTTGTTTTATTGAAAACAGCATGCCAAATCCTGATTAAAAGAGATCAGAACAAAATAAACAGAACAGAATATACACAAGAATGTAGATTTTTGTATTAGTGATGCAGCATGTTCTGAGAAAAGCACTGGAAATTCTCTGGGACTTACTGGATTCTGACAGTGTATTGGTGGAGAGTCTTTCTCCCATATCTATTTTGGAGTAGAGTTCAGACTTTCCAGAGTTTCTGTGTGCTGTCAAATGAATCTGAATTTAGTCCTTGTATAACGTTGGGCCTGCCCATCATACTCTTACATCATTGCTTCACAATTGGGCCAGGAAGCTTCAGACTCAAATATTTTTGAACATTTTAAATTGGATTTAAAACATTAGGTGTGTGCATGTTCTCACACTGCTTTCCCATTCCTCATCCATCATTATTGTTATATGTTATAAAAAAATCAGTTTCAATCCTGACTGTCTCTATGTACACTAGGTCTGCATCATCAATATTTTATGCTTTAATGTTGGCTAACTTACAATGCCATTCTTAGCATGTTTATTTGGAAGTAGGCCCCACTAAGTTCAATATGCTTAGGTAAAGGTAAAGGTTTCCCTTGCTTGAAAGCCAGTCGGATCCGATTCCAGGGATGCAGTGCTCATCTCCATTTCCAAGCCAATTCTAGGGATGCAGTGCTCATCTCCGTTTCCAAGCCAAAGAGCCAGTACTGTCCAAAGATGTTTCTGTGGTCATGTGGCCAGCATGACTAGATGCCAAGGAGCATGGAACATTGCTACCTTCCCACTGAAGTGATACCTATTTATCTACTTGCAATTTCTTGTTTTCGAACTGCTAAGTTGGTAGGAATTGGGACCAGAGACGGAAGCTCACTCCGTCATGCAGCACTTGGGTCTCAAACTGCTGACCTACCAACCTTCCAGTCTGCAGCTCAGCATCTTAACCACTTGAGCCACTGTAGTCCTATATGCTTACTTTTTAGCAAATGTGTTTAGGACCTTGGCCTTGATGTTCTTTGGTCTAGATTACCAATACTTTACCATGGCTGCCCCATTTTCATCCCTTCATCCATTTGTGTAGTGCATGTAAATGGGGGGGGGGGGGAATCACAGTTTACAAAAGAAGTGACTTACTTGGTTGTCTTGGTATTACTAAATTACATGGCTGTATGACTTCAAAACCTTAGTGTGTTTCTCTATATTCAGTATATGTATGCATCTTTGTACTGACAGCTAAGACCTATAATATGATTTAGTCAATTTTAAGCATTTGTGAAGACATTGACTCCACAAAAATACCATGGAGCGGGACTATGGCTCAGTGGTAGACAGTCTGCTCTATATGCAAAGAATCATAGGTTCAAACACTGGTATCTTCAAATAGTTGGTGATGTGAAAAACCTCCACCTGAGATGCCAATAAAAAATGACAATACTGACCCTGATAATCAATTGCTACCAACTTACCAGTGACTGCTTTGAAGCCGCAGGGCTTGAGGGGCCCTTGGAAGGAAGGAGGCCACATGGATGAGCCTGGGGCTGGCTCTGGCTGGATCGTGGCTCCAGGTGTTGGGGGCAGCCTCCTCAGCAGCCAGCCTATCACTGGCTATTCTTCTGGTCTTCCCATTGGCAGGATGGGCTCGGGCAAGCATTCGCACTGCCCCACTCACTCCTGACTTATTTAAAGCCCTGCTGCCTGGGATTGGCCTTTCTCTTCACCTTGGACATTCACCTCTCTCTTCAGGCATCGCACATGCCCAGGACATCCCTCCTGCCTTGGAGATCCTCTCATCATCTCCTCCAATTCTCCAGTGTGTTCTAATGCAGAACACATGGCCAGGCTTGTCAATAGTATCCAGGCCGCTGCATTGTGTGGGTGACCTGATTGCTTCTGACCCCCCCTTGAGCTGGGCTGAGGATCTGCCTGCAGGTAAGGGGATCTTTTTGTTGGCATTTAAGAAAAAGGAGGCGGAGGAAAGGGGGGAAGTAGAGAGCTTCTGAAATTGACCAGTTGGTGTTGGGTCTTGGCTGGGAAGCTCTGGTCAGCAAGGGTGAGCTATATTTTTGGGTTTCCTTTGGAGAGATCTATCGCTGGGGAGTTCTTTTTGGTCTGTCACATTTGCTTGCAAATATTTGATCAGGTTTAAACTTGGTTTCTTGTATGGTTAATATTAAGAATAATATCAATTGCTTAATTTCATGTATAGTCATATGTGACAGTCTGTACTTTAAAAGCTCATATGTGCTGTGTAAACATGTGAAGGACTGTAAAGGGAATGCCTCACAGAGCCAGAGAGCCTTGAGTGACAGGCTGCTCAAAGGGATTTGATTTGTTAGTGTCAGTTCAGCCAAAAGCCTTGGGAACTGACTGCTGAGGAGAATTCAGTTTAGTACTGACTGAGGACTGGGAAGCCTGGCAAGGAGGCATGGGAGGATCGGGCCAGGAAAAGGGATAGATCTTCTAGTTAGAGGGAAGAAATCCCTTGCCTAGTTGATAAGAGAGTCCAAAGACTGGAGTGATCCCTGGTGTGTTTAGGTAAGTAATTTGGATACTTGGTAGTCTATCCCTGACTTCTGAAAATGTAAAAGTCAGAAAACCTCAAGAAAGTATACTGGGTGATTAGAAAGCATTGAAACAAAAGCCTGTAATTTCAAAAATTGTAAGACTGTGTGAAAAGCTTAAAACCCTAACGTGCTCCGAAAACAAGAGCTCCAGGAGCAAAGCAGGCTCAGCCAGCCCCAATGGAGTGGGGAGTCATAGTAATAGACCCATTAAGGCTGCTGTTTTCTCCAAAAAGAAGCAGCCTGTGTCTGCAATGGCTGCCCCCACTCCAAGGGGTGACAACCCCCGCCTGACCTCAATGCCTTCTGTGGTCCCAGCACATTCAGTTGTGAGTGTTTCAGTCAGCTGGGTGCACTGCCAGTACCTTCCCTATCCCAGCCAGCAGTTGAGCCCATTAGACCTTCTGGCTCCTGCTCTGTTGCCAAAAAGCCTCCACAGCTGCCTAAGGGGTATAGGTATGCCTACTCACTGAGTGATTCTTTGAGTTCCAGCTCCTCTGAAGATGAGGTTCCAAAAGAGTGAAAATCATGCAGAAAACATAGCCGCTAAAGACATAAGGCCCACCGCTCCTTTAGAGTCTCCAATTCTTCTTCCTCTGAGCAGTCTTCAGGTGATTTGTCTTCTAACAAGAAATCTTTTCATTCTTCTGGGGATTATTGGGTTACCAGTGCCTGTGTCCTTGGTTTACCTTCATGGACTGTTAGGAGGAAGGAGAGGGAGGCCAGCAGCTGTTGGCTGTGTGGGGATTCACCCACCCCTCAGGGACCTCACCAAGGTGAGCCACTTTTAATGACTCTGAGGACCCAACCAGCATTCACTTGCCACATAAAGTGTGAGAGCAGATACTGGAAAGTAGTACATTGATATATTTACCCTCCTCAAGCCAAAGGCTGAAGAAGGCTTGCTTGACCCACACTCAAAGAAGAAGAGGAGCAAGAAAGGGGCTGTTGAGCATACATTTTTAAATTGGATCACTGGGCTTAATGTTTTCATGGGTGTGGTTTTGTCAGCTTGGCCAGAGTGAGGCTGACACTTTTCCAACCACCTTGGCAATGTTTTACATGCTCAGACCTGATGATGTTGTAAAAGAGCTCCTCACAATGATTTAGCCAGGTGGGAGTTAATCAGTGATAAATTGTGGCTTGCAAAGGTAGGCCTGCATATGAAAGGCAAGCCTGCCCCCTCCAGGGCTTCTAAAATGGGTTACAGCTGGGATTCCAGCTGCAATGTTTGCTGGGAATACAGTCAGGGAAAGTGTCAGCACACCTGTTATAAGTTCAGCCACAACTGCAACAACTGCTTTGGGCCTCACACCTGTCCAGCTTGCCCATGGGGTGGGGGTGATCAGCAGCTTTTTTTGTGGTGGCCGGTCTTCCAATAGTGGCAGAAAGGAGGGTGGAACCACCTCAGTTGCTGCCTCCAGCTCCAAATCCAAGTAAGCCACACATAGCAGATTCAGGGTCAGGCTTGGCACACACACCCATTCACCTAGAGTGTTATCCCAATCACACAGCAGCAAGTTTTCTTTGGGAAGGTTTCACACAAGGCTTCCACATACCCTTCTTGGGTCTTCATGTGCCTTTTGATTCAAGTAGTTTAAAACCAGCCTGTGCAGCACTTGGCCTCTTTTCAAGCTGTAGCTGGGGAACTGGGGGACCCTTTGGCAGAAGATAAGGCAGAGGGCCCATGCACATGCCTGGCTTACCTTGGGATCTTGCTCAATTCTGTATAGCATTTCTCCCAGCAACCTGAGGATAAATTGGCCACCCTTATGGCTTTTATTACTTTAGTCATAGCCTGCCAAAAGTGCACACTCAAAAAGATTCAGACACTTTTGGGCCTCCACAAATTTGCTTGCAGGGGCAGGACTTTTGCAGACATCTGGCCAGAGCCACCTCGACAGTTCGCTCTCCTCATCATTGTGTTAGGATCACTAAGGGCATGAAGGCAAAATTGTTGGTTTGGTTAACCTTTCTGGCACCTTTCAATGTTGTATCTATATGGCAAACTCCCCTTGACTTGGGTGCACCCTTGCAGATTCATTTGGATGCCCCTAGCGGCATTGGGTTTAGTGAATTTTTCAGTGGCCATGGGTACACTAGTCATTATCCCAGAATTTGAGCTGGGTCAGACATCTTCAGGGACCTTACCTTTGGGGGGAGGTTTTTCCCCAGTTCTGGTAGCGTTTACCATCTGGGAGGAGGCTTTTAAGAACAGGAGGGTTCACTTCTGGTGTTCTTGTCATCAGTTGCCAAACCCCATGCTCTGAGAGGATTGTTGATCTGGTATGTAAATTTGTCCTTCTGTGCCTATCTAGTAACATCTCCTTTTCACCACAGTATATTGCAGGTACTAATAATGATACTGCAGATGTCTTGTCTCAATTTCCAGAGGAGAAGTTTTGTTCATTGGCCCCGGAGGCAAACTGCTTCCTGGATCCCTTTCCGGAGGAGCTGTGGGATATTGGCAAAGATTGATCAAGCAGGGAATATTTAATTCTATCACTCTCTCCACAAGGCATTCATCCTCTCAGGTGGTGGACACCTTCTTGGCTTTTGTTTCTTCTAATGGGGGAGCTCTTGGCCTGTTGCAGAGACTTTGGTTCTTCAGAATCTTTCTTTCATGAGGGAATGGGAGCTAGCACCTAGGACCATAGCCATTCACCTGTCTGCTACATCCTTCTTTAATAAGGTTCAAAGTTTTCCAGATCCCTGCTTCTCTTTTGTGGCCCACAGAGCAATACAGGGGTGGAGGAGGCTCATTCCATGCAGACTGGACAACTACCTCCCAATAACCTATGGTATCCTAACTGCACTTTTCTGGCAACTTCCATCAGTTTGCTGGTCTGAATTTGAGCTTAGTCTGTTTCAGGCTTCCTTTGCATTGGCATTCTTTGGGGTCTTCTGTTGCAGCAAGCTTGTATCAGCATCAAGGCATGATAGCTCAGGCCCGGCCTTGGCTCTAAATGATGTTTACATTCAAGGATATACCATATGGGTGCTCCTCCATAGGTACAAGATGTATCAGAAGGTGCTTGGGTCCCACTTTGGGCTTACAGCTGCTGGGAGTGGACAATTTTGCCCTGTTCACCTCACTAGGGATTACCTGGCCATACACCCTTCTGGGCACAGCTCTCTCTTCCTGCATGCTGACGGTTCCTGACCCACTTTCAGTTTACTAGCATACTCAGGGCCAGGATCACTTCCATTGGACTTTTTCAAGGAAGATTTTGGCACACACTCCTTTCAAGGAAGATTTTGGCACACACTCAGCTTGATGCTGCCACCTCTGCCACTGAATGTGGGTGGCCCCCTGACCCTATTTGCTCCATGGGTTGCTGGAGATCTTTGGCTCACCATGCCTACGTTTGCCCACAAGCGGGGCTCATTTTTTTTCCTAATTTTTAGGGTTTTTTAGGCCTCACAAGGACAGTTTATATTGTTGGGCACAGTATTGTGCGCTGGGCGGGTGGCTACTTTTCCACTTAGGGATGGGAGACTTCATTGGGCCTGGATGATCATCCGCATCTCACCTAGGTGGGACAAAGGGGTATACCCTGGGATGTCTTCTTGCCTACAGTTTGGTGTGCCACCACTTCCTGTGGTCCTCTGTAGACTTCCATGATCCAGCTGGTGAAAATGACCTGCCCAGTTGTAAAGGTGTCAACCTCACACTGGCTGTTTTAGCAGACTTACAGGCCTTGCACTCTTGGCTTTCTTGGGTTGAATTATTTTGGTCAGAGCTGCTGGAAAGGAGGAATTGGGGGGGGTGACGCTCTCCCTGACAAGGTGGACTCAGCTAAGAAAAAAGTATGCAAGGCTGCTTCTTGATTTGTGGAGTCAATTGGCGGATCAGTCGTTTGCCACCCAGATATTGTTTTTAGGTTGTCTGGTCTTTACAGGGCCAGCAGGGTGCAGGTGTTCAGGACTACCTCCTTTCTTGGTAGCAGTGCACATGCCCAGCTCTTGTGGCAGTTTTTGGCATTGGGCAGGATCTATTTTGGGGGAAGGCTGTGCCTGCATGCCTGCCTCCCTCAGTGAGGACCCTTATATGGGTCTTGGGGTCAAGGCATTTAGCAGGATGCCCAGCTTGGGAGTAGTTACCTGGCTCCATTCCCAGGTGGCAAGAATTACATGCAGGGGCTTGTGCCTTTGTAGGACCACCTTCTTGTCATTCCTGGTTTTCCTAGCATGTGGTCTGGGATGTGGTTTACTGATCAACACCCAGGTCACTCGATTGTTGGGATTTTGCCCTGTGCTGTACCAAATGCTCTGAATGCTGTAATCAATAAATCTATGGCCTGTTTTGCTCCAGTTATTAATTGTGGTGTTTTATTGCTGTGTTTAGCCTCCTTCCTTGTTGGTGCCCACAGTGCCCTTAGGAATGCAAACCAAGTATCTGACACCCCATAATGCAGCTTAGTGTGTCCATGAGTTTTTAGTGCCACAAACTGATAATGCTTCCCACTGTGCAAGCAACATAAATACTGTAATGTTGTGGATTTAAAATCACCCATGACCTGAGTCAGACCATCCATGACCTGCTCATAAAGATGTTGGGGCATACAGAATCCAAGCAAGTGACTCGCATCATCAGTGATTACCTGGTCAACACATGGATGCTGCTATTGTGCACCTGCAAATGTATGCAAAATGCTACTCATTTTTAATTTTTTAAAAAATTGCCAAGCTGATCGTATGAGGTGTTCGGAGTTGACAAAATAGGCATTAATTACAGTTCTTGACAAAATAGGCATTAATTACAGTTCTTACATAGATTGCATCATCCCTGATATCAGTATACCTAATGCTAAGGCAAGTAATGTTAGACTTTCTGGCCGCATCCATTTCTCCCTTGGTTGTCCCCTGTGCTTTGAAGCCACATGAGAAAACTGATATGTGGACCAGATATCACAAGACATATCTTTGGTTGGCCGGATAAAGTTTGCAAGTAGCACTTTTCTTTTTCCTTAATCAGACAATTAGATTATTGGTATATAAGATTTCAACATTTAGTTTTATGATAAATGGATGCTGTTACATATATTTCAATTTATACTACCTTTGCTAGCATATGCCTTGTCTACAGTATAATGCACAGATATTTGAGAGGCAAAAAAGTTGTAGGCAAGGGTACTAAATACATCCACTCATTCCCCCTTCATTCTGAACATCCACAGCATCTACTTTAGGGCTATTTGTATTTTAAGCAGAAAACCATTCTGGTGATGGCTTTTAAATGCATCTCCACTACTTATTTAGTAGGTGGAACAGGGGCCCTGGTCTTTATCAACAATAAATTACACTCCTGTTAAACTTTCTGCTAAACAAGGAGTTACACTCCTATTAAAACCCAATTAAACATGCATCACAATTGATGGATGTAATTAGAACAACTGTAGAGGGTAAATGGTTCAAAGCACAGTAGGTAAAAAAAGTTTTGTGTCTAGCTAGGGAAAGCACCCAGTCCTAGATATCAGTCTGTCAAAGGGAACAGTTCCCATCTTAGGCCCATTAATGGAAGATTACAGATCAGATAATATTTGGTTTCTATCATCAAAACAGGCACTTCTTAACTTGAATATATGTTGGTAAGCTAATTAACATACATCAATGTGCTGATGCAGCTGTAGAATCATTGATATGTATATATGTGTGTGTGTATGATACAATCCTCAGCATTCTTTTTTTGTAATAGATATAGAAACACATTTCTTTATTTTCATTTATAGTCCACCTTTCTCACTGAGACTCAAGGCAGATTATGACTACCAAAGAACTGTGCAATCAATCAGCAAGTGAATTACAAAATATGATAGCAACATTTCAGTCTAGCAGCAAAAAAATCCTAAAAAAACAACATAATGTGGTGGAGCTGAGATGGAAGAACTGAAAGAAGAAAAATATGCTATCCCTAATAGAGGCCATTACATCACAACTCTGTGCTTCTACAAGAATGTCCTCTGGAACATTTCTTTTTTACAGATTTTTTTTTTTACAACTAGAATGTGGGGGCATTCCTAATAGCCTCAGGCAGAACATTACATAATGTCGGAGCTGACACAGAGAATGTGCATAACCAGGAAACTGCCCTTTTTTCCTGTTACAGGGTGGCACCGTCAGAAGGCTTTGCACAGATGAGTGAAATTGTTGCAGTGGAATATAGCAGAAGAACTAGTTTTGCTGGAACATGAGTCTAATACCGTTAAGGGATTTGTAGGTGATAGTTAAAATCTTGAATTGAGCCAAGTACCTGATCAGTAACTTAGGGATTGGCATGAACTGAGAAAATGGAGGTCAGTTTTGGTTCATGGTTTGTGTGGCCACACAAACCATGAACAACAAACTTTCATGGACCTTCCCATTTACTGAACCAGTTCATTTTGTGAAGTCCGTGATGCGGGTAGAACGGGCCCCCCTGTGGGCTAGAGACACCAAACTCGCAACAAGTCTCCAGCTGACTTTCCTCTACCTGCCACCTAGGTTTGGTGAGGACTGGATTTAGGGGGCAAATAACAGCCACCAAAGCAGGTGCCCGCAGGAAAAATGCTCTCCAGCATGCTATCATACTTTCTTCACATTATGAGAAGACAAGATTCACTTCAAAAGACAATGGTAGGAAAAGTTGAAGATAGTCAGAAAAGAGAAAGACCAAAATTAGATGGATTGATTCAATAAATGAAGCCACAGTCTTCAGTTTGCAAGACCTGACCATTTACTACTACCAAAGGCACCAAAAGGACATTTTGAAGCTTATTAATTCATAGAGTCACTATAGGTTTGGAAGCAACTTGATGGCATTTAACATACAAACACACCTATAGTCTTTAATAAAATTCTGTTTCCCAATTTAAGAACTTTTTATTTCATTTTCACAACAAATCAAATATATTAACTAGTCTTAGAAGCTTCAGATGTTGGAAAACATGGCATATCTAAGAAAGATTGGCCCAGATACTCTTTCACAGATGCCATTAACTTCACAAACGAGTAACTCTAAGTATCAAATGCAAAGACTTCATGATAAGAAGGATTAGGAAATATCCTTCAAAGGATTAAGCTCTTCCTCTGAAAGAGCAAAGAGAACCTCAAGTGTAAAACTCTGGCTCATTTGAAGTCAAAGAAATATGGCCATGGATCCCTCCCCCCCTTTAGATTTATAAAATCAAAGATGGTTCCACAGCCATCTAGTCCAGCTAAGACATTTCAATAAGAAAAGCCTGGAGTTGAAACATCTCTAATGTATCACATTGAGATTCTACAGTTCCCAGTATCAACCATTTTCCAGTGTATTTATTTATTTAGTGTGTATTTATTACCATCAAAGGCACCTAAACCCTGATAATAACTACAAAAACATAATTAAAGAGATAAGAAAATATTTAAAATAAGACATCAGCAGCCCAGCAGCCAATCATGTCCACAAAGCTACTAGCCGCAAAGTATAGATAGAAACTCTTAGTCTGGGGCAAGTGATGCTCTCTATTTTTGGTGTTTTGGGGGGCAACAGTGGGAGGGCTTCCTGCCCCCACTTGGAGCCAGTTTGGTGTAGTGGTTAAGTGCACAGACTCTAATCTGGGAGAACCGGGTTTGATTCCCCACTCCTCCACTTGCACCTGGCTGGATGACCTTGGGCAAGCCATAGCTCTGTACCAGCTGTTCTCTCAAGGACAGCTTGGGAAAAAGCTCTCTCAGCCCCACCTACCTCACAGGGTGTCTGTTGTGGGGAGGGGAAGGGAAAGGAGTTTGTAAGCCGCTCTGAGACTCCAAGTGAGTGAAGGGCGGGGTATAAATCCAATCTCTTTCTCTTCTTTCTTTCTTTCTTTCTCTTTCTTCTGAGGGCACCTGGTGTTTTTGGCCACTGTGTGACAAGAGTGTTGGACTGGATGGACCACTGGCCTGATCTAACAATGGCTTCTCTTATGTTCTTAAGTCATAGCAGCCATTCAGTTTGAAAGAAATCACAAAAGATAAACACTTTAAAAATATAATTCAAAGGCATTCCAGAATTTTTTTTAAAAAAAATCTTCAGTTTGGTCCGAAGGAGGACAAGTTGGTACTTTATGCCTGGGGAGGGAATGCTGATGAAAATACTCACTTCGAGGTCCCTGGCAACCTAATTTCAGATCAAGCATGTACCTGCTTACAGACTCAGAGAGGATGATTTGGGTGGATGTGGTCCATCACTCCTTTGAACCCAATCTGTTTTATGATTGAAACCAGCACCATATATTTGGGCCCAGAAAGCAACTGGAAGCTAGTTTACCTGGTAATGTGCTTGTTTTATATGCTCATTTCAAGGAGTTGCAGTTGAACCACTAAGAGCAGTATTCTGCAGCAGCTGAAGTTTCTGAGCCATCTTTAAGGCAACCCATGCAGCATGCATTTCAATAGTCAAATCTAGGTTACTCTAAGATAAGTTTTACAGAGGCCAGATCAACTTTTCCCAAGGATGACCACAAACAATTAATCATCCTAACCTGAAAAAGCACCTTCAGCCACTTGCCTTTTCATGGATAGTAAGATACCTAGAAACACTTGAGAACTGCAAACATACTCTTGAAGGTGGAGAGAAAACTCAACTAGAACAGTTCTTTGATCCAATCACATTTCCCACTCACAGCATTTTAATTTTGTCTGGATTAAACTTTAATTTATTCATGCTCATCCTGTCCTTCAATTCCTCCAGGCGCCATCTCTACTGACTCTCTAGGTTAAATGGAAAGAAAAGATAGAACTGTGCATCATCTGTGCATTGGTAGCCACATGTCCAAATCTCTGGACATCCTTCCCAGCAGTTTCTTATGGATGTTAAATTGTATGGGACAGGGATTCTTGTGGGACTCCATAGACTAAGGGCGTACAATTGGACATGGCTGACCTGATATAATCACTAACATTTCCTTTAACAAATCAGATCAGCAATATCCAATACAGACAAAGGCTTTCCTAAGATTTCCTGATTACAATAATTTTCTCCCAGCAAATGTTAGAAAAATCCAGAGTCCAGGAAGCCTTTCATTGGTCTGTGATGCAATGGCCTTTTTAACAACCATTGTTTTCAATGGGAAGACCAGCTGGGGGCACTGTAAGCATTAGGCTTCCAGACTCAAAGGCCAGGTGTACCCCAAATAAAAATAAAAGGAGCATTATTTTCAATGGTTGGGGCAGCAGCCAGTCTAGTTGCAGGTTCCCCCTCCCTCACAGGCAGCAGCACAGAGCTCTTTCCCTACTCCTTTGTCACCCTGCTTCCTGTTAGGGAGGAGGGAATCTGACACTGGGCTTGCTGCTGCCATGACCATTGAAAACCATGAGTTTTCTCCCTACTGCTTAGCTGTTTTGGCCTGTCTTGTGCAGTTCCTTTTAAGTTTAAAGGGACAGCACAAGACAGCCCAATAAACAAATGAGAAATGGGGAGCAAGCTGCTCTCTGTCACTCAACTGTTTTTCTGCAAACCCCATTTAAAGTCCCTTTCAATGGATTTGCAGGGCTATGGACCACAAACCAGTTCAGTTCGCGAACAAATCTCCTGGTTCAGTTCAGTTTGTGGTTCGGTTTTCAGTTCAGCTATGAACCAAAACACATTTTCTTGGTTTAAGCCCATCCCTAGTCAAGGATCACCAAGAAAGTTAAACTCCTTGCATGAGTAGACCACACAGAACATCTAACAGAGAAACTAAGGCAGTTCCATAACAGAGCTGAGACATTTAAGAAATGTAGGTATTTGGTTTACTATAATCATGTTTTAATTGAGGCATTGCCTCCTGCCCTGATCATCTCCAAGTAATTTCAGAGATATTTCCATTTTATCTCAACAACAACCATTTAGAGTAGGATGGTCACAAAGTCAGGCATGCAGCTGTTCCACAAGCAAAATGCTTGGCAGCCAATCTCTTCTAGTTAGAATGTCACTGCCAGGCCTAGAATATGAGGGAGGAAAACATATGGCTGGAATTCTGTGGCTTCCTCTTCTGACTAACAATTATGGAAAGTTTGAAAATAATGGTTTCATATTTAGGGATGCAGAAGAATTTCACACATTTGCTGGTTCAACTCAAATTTGATTAGCAGAAATTTTTTTTTATGTGAAGGATGAAATATTGACCATCAATCATAGTTCACTTTCAGATGAACTTAGGCTTCAATACTAATGGCCAGTTGTTCAAGTCTGGGAATTAGGTTGTGTTTTTTGTTTTGTTTTGTTTTTTTTAAAAAAACAAACTGTACTTCTACTAATTGTTCTGATTTTTGATGTGCTCAACATTCTTTTTTTTTTTTTGCTGTCAAGTCACAGCTGATTTATGGCAACCCCATGAGATTTTCAAGGCAAGAGAGGTTTTGAGGTGCCATTTCCAGCCTCTGTTTTGTAACTCTGGACTTCCTTGGTGGTCTTCCATCCAAATACTAACTGTAACTGACCCTGCTTAGTTTCTGTCAACTTGGTTGCAAATTAGCTGAAGAAGTCAATGCTAAATGTAGGGGAGAGATTAATTCAAGCTTCTGAATATATTTGATTTAAAAGAAAACACTCCGGAATCAGCATTTGTGAACATTCCCGCTGTGTAGTTTTACCAGAATCTTAGCCCTTGATAAAGATAATTTTGCCTTTACTATTGCACAGATAGCCTCCAGTTCTGCCCTCCAGGTGTCATTGCCAATCCTTGATCCCTGGGATGTGTATAAATTCCCAGAGTTTCCAGACAATGAGAAGCCATGGATCCTCTGTGAGAATAAGGGCATTGGTAGCAAGAAGAGGGTGAGAAGCTGAGGAACCCAATCAAATAGACATTTAGGGCTCTGTCAGATACACAGAGAGGTATAGTGATAGGTCTAGGTATCCTGAGTTAGGCAGGTTAGCCTATATTAGGGAATCTGTAGGTTAAAAAAGGTTGAGAGGATCAAAAGAGAATCATGAGACAACAGGTAACCTTATGTTCAGGGTGTCAGTCAAAGGGTGATCAGACTGGGAAAGTGTAAGGACTACACAGGTAAAAGTCCACACTTCCAGTATCCCTATCAGCATGGTGAAGGCTGTACTGAAAAGATCAGAGACCCTAGTGTTTAGTTGGCCTCTGTCTCATAACACTGCTCCATCTCCCTCACAGGGAGATACAGCCTGTTTGTTGTGTAACCCTGGGCATGGATGTGACATTTTAACCATTCTTAAGAGAACTGTGGCCCAGGGTGTGAAAATTGTTACACTTTTATGTCCTTTTACTTATCAGCTGCTTAACCCTTCTATGGAAGAGACAATAAACTATTTGCTGTGTTGTTAAAATAAAAGGTCTGTGTGAGTCAAAAGAAAAGGGAGAAGGGAAGTCTAAATCATCCATTGAAAACTGGGTTCACACAGTAACTTCAGCATATTATCCAGCCTTCTTAATATCTACATTTAGCTTTATTGACCACTCACCATATTGTATGGTACCCTCAGCTAGCCAGTCACTGGGGCTTGTGACAGGTAGAGGAGTTGATAAAGAACACTGCCTGTCCTTTTAGAATTTTTAGAAGAGCAAGCAGGGAACTGTAATAAGTAGAGGGGGGAAGATTTGACTCATGGCTCACAATATCCAAATCTATGTGTTTTATTGTATTGTTCAAAATGAAAATTGAAACTCTTCAGTTTATCAACTGAAAAATAGCTGAATGAAATGTACAGCCCAAGGATGAGTGTGTAAGCTTCTGTGAATATTGATTTTGTAGCATGCTGTTGATCTGTTATTGCAGAGTGGGTGGTGAAAGTTGGCAAGGTATTTTCTTTAGTTCAGCAGAAGGCCTAAAAGTGCTGTAAACTATATGTGGCAGCTCAAATGCTTCCAGTGTTCTTCTAGTGCTTTCTGAAGTAACTATGTAAAGTGTTGAGTAGAGGCAAACACCTTCTGACATACACTGAACAAAATCTACCAAAGAGTGATAGCCAATTGTGGGTCTACAACACATTCCTGAATGTTTGGAGAACACCGTGCATTTCTGTTGGGCAGTTTATGCATTTACCATGAGCAAAAACTTGGCATGGTACCAGTGTGTGCAGGCTACATTGTGGAGCATTCTTAGATGGGAAATCAAGGAGAAACATAGACTTGGAGCACATGTTTTGTTCATTAACTGAGCAACACCTATTGGTTATTTGAACTACTGAGAGAGTATGTTCCATTGCTACCTGTTCACAGGCTTTTCATGGAACAGTTTCTCAGAGGAAATCAGGAGACTGCTGTCTATATTGTACTTCCATAGGAGATGTAAGACTAAACTTTTAAAAAGAGCATGTGGTGTCTCTGGATGGGATTACAGATTTTATGAAGAATAATGAACACTTCTGGACATTATTATTAAGGTTTTAAACTTTATTGTGTTTTAGATTCTTTGTGATACATTTTTGTTATCTGCCTTGGGCCCCAACTGTGTGAAAGAAAGGTGGCGCTATAAATATTTAAATAATCAATTGGACCTCAAAATTCTACAAATAATAGTGGGGTTCAAACAGAGAATATGATTCCCAAGATGTTTAGTAAAGAGGAACACAGTGAAATGTCACTGAATGAGAATTCCATTCCAACCCCAGAATGAGCAGTTTCCTTTGTTGAGAAAAGTTTTGTTATTGCAGGTAGGGCTGATAAAAAAGAAGTAGCATGAAACTATTTCAAGACTGAACCATATTCTTTTCATTGTGATACAACAGAGGAGGTGAAAATTGGTTTAGACTATCTCCAAGGATTAAACCCTCTCTCCATGAACTGAAAAAAGAAAACTATGACCAACTGAGTCTGCACAGCTGAGGGTACATTTTGCAGACAAAGGGTACATTTTATAGACAAATCAAGACATGTGATCTCCATCTTGCTGTTCAAGCCCTGTGTTGGTCTCTTACCTAAACCTGTGTATCACATTGACCATGACAATATTATTTGGGAGAAATTGCCCATAGGGATGGGCATGAAGCAGCTCACAAACCTAATTTTGTAACGAAATCACCCTGTGTGTGGTTTGTGAGTCAAGGCTTGTGCAGTTACACTGGTAATGAACCTCCAGTGAACCTCCATGTTTTTCAGAGGTTTGTGTAAGCAGCTCATATGCGAGTGAACTCCAAGCCGTGAGTTCACCCACTTCCGGGTGAACTTGCTGCTAGGACTTCACTTGCATGCTGCGTGGCTTGCAAAAGCCTTTTAAATGGAACATTCCCTTTAAATGGCTTTTGCAAGATTTCCCCCCCACCTCCATTTTGCTAGCCTAAAGGAGTCACCCCCAGCATGGGCGACAACTACGGGGGGGCTCGAGGGCTCGAGCCTCCGCCGAAATTTCCCGGGGGGGCTCAGTCCCCCCGGCAAAATGCAGCGCCCGCGGGAGCGCCCGCCGGTGGCCAGTCGGCCCTCGCCGCCTCTCCTTCCCCCCCACCCCCGGCCTGCCCTCCTGCCTCCCTGGGGCGGGGGGGGAGGGAGGAGGTGGGGACATGGTCCCGCTCGCGTGGGGGGCAGTCAGCTGGCCAGCTGGCTGCTGCCGCCGAGACTGCGCCCCGAGGAGACTGCTCCCTGCGAGTCTGCCTCCCTGGGGCGGGGCGGGGGGGAGTGGCGGGGACATGGTCTCGCTTGCGCTGCAGTCAGCCGGCCAGCTGGCTGCCGCCCCTGAGACTGCGCCCCTTGATTCTGCCTCCCGGGGGGGAGCAACGGGGACATGGTCCCGTGCGTGCGTGCGTGCTTTGCACGCACGCACACAAGACAGCCCCCGCCCCCCCGGGGATTTAAAAAGTCTACGCCCCTGACCCCCAGCAGAAAGGAGGGAGGGAAGATCTCAGATTCCCCCCGTACCTCATCATGAACCTCACAAAATGAACCAGTTTGGTAAACAAGGAGGTTCATGAAGGTTCATGTGACCCAATGAACCACAAACCGGAATGCCTATCCCTATGCATATCTAATTTTATGTGTATTATAGGGTGAACAGATTAAACATGGATTGTAAGGAATATAAGCATGACCAGTGGTATGTATTTTTTCAAACTTTTAAAGTGTTGCCTTTGCAGGGAAGATAAATATTTCATGGAATGATTAAGGATAGCTATAACTTGGGACAGTGTCAAGGATTTGGCATTACCAATTGATGTAGGTCCCAATCAATATCAAGCAATTGCACCTTATTTTACATCAGTCAGCATGCTCAATTCTTGCTGGAACTGCTAAACTACCAATCAATACCTGTGACTGCACACCCTTCCAATTGTATGCAGTAAAATGGAAGGAGGGTTCATGACAATACTTCCATTTTACAGTGGTCCAAAGGGGACACTGACATATAAGACCCCCAGTGGTCTAGTAAATTGCTCAGTGAAGTGACTGACTACTCAGCAGTGTGGCTCATTTATATAAACATGACATCAACAAGAGCAGTAGCTCCAGGAGGATTACAACTGTCTGAATTAAATATCTCTAGCTCTCCTGGAGCAACGGCTCCTCTTCATATGTTTATATAGCTGATTGACTTTGCTGAGTCACTTCCTGTCATCTCTATGTACTTTGGTGTTTTCCTAGCAGACTTGCTAGTTGGCATCTAGGAACAAGTGAGTCTGCCATTTTTTCCCCTGGGAAGCACTGACTTTCAGTGGAAGGAGACATTATTCAGTATCAACATCTTGTAATTATTTTACATATTAAGAGTGCTTTGGAATGTATGTAATGTATAGTAAGATGCACTAAACAAGATGTCTTAGGATGGGAAGTTCCTCAATGTTAATCCCTAAGTAACTAGAATGGGAAGGAACCAGACTAAAATTTCCACCAGCAGAATATATCATTCCTGCCTTCCCCATCCCTGCAATCCACTGATCTCCACAAATTGCGGCTTCTGGGGAGTGGGGCAGCATAAGTAATGACATCAGGGGATCTGCAACGGGGGAAGTAAGAATTTAGTCTGGATCCAACCCAATGTCTAAAAGAACTGTTGTTTCCTTAAGAATATATGAACTGCTGCCTTCGGGCAGAAGATATAGGACAATCAAAACAAGGACAAATAGACTAAAAAACAGTTTTTACTCGAGAGCTATTATTGCCCTGAATGCTGCATGAGACCGAAATCTGGAGGAAACAGTGGTTTGGTTGCTATGTAAATCACAAGGGAGAAGCAGTCGTGAATGTCTGTGTGAGTGTGCATGATTATATGTTGCGAGTCACTGAATGATGGCACTTTTTAATTTCATTGTACTATGTACAATGACAATAAAGTATATATATATATACCGTATTTTCCGGCGTATAAGACGACTGGGTGTATAAGATGACCCCCAACTTTTCCAGTCAAAATATAGAGTTTGGGATATACTCGCCGTATAAGACTACCCCTCTTCCAATGCACACCAAATACAGTGCCAGACCTTCAGTTAGTCCTTCTCTCTCAAGCAGCTCTGTGGACGCCGGAGGCTAAGAAACTGTAAGCTAGCTCACACCAGGGGTGTCGTCTTTTTAAATTCCGGGGGGGGGGGGTTGTGTGCCAGCACAACACCTCCCTGCAGCTGCTGTGAGCAGTGCGGGGCCTCCCCATGAGTGGCGTGGGGGCTTCCTTCCCCGCGACCGGCAGTGGTGCGAGCCCCCCTGAGAAATGAAACTGCTGCTGCTTGCACCGCCGCTGGCCTTGGTAAGGGAGGCCTCACGCCGCTTGCGCCACCCCCAGCCATGGGGCCTCGCCACAGCCGGCACAAGCAGCGCAGGGCCTCACCACTACAAGCGGCGCAAGGCTTACTTCCCCGCAGCCAGCAACGGCACGAGCAGCACACGACCTCGCCGTGGCTGCCACGAGCGATGCAAGGTTTCCCTCCCCACGGTAGTGCAAGCGACCCGAGGCCTCTCTTCCCACAGCTGCTGGCGGTGCGAGTAGCAGCCACTTCATTTCCCAGAGGGGGGCCTGCCTAGTCCCGCCTCACTAAGCCCTGCGCACCGTCTTTCGGAAGGCGCCCTTTGGCTGGAGGTCTGCACAGTGCCCTTCCCTTTGGTTGCCCCCTCGTTCCCCTCCATCGGCCGAGCTGTGGACATGGTAGGGATGGGGTAACCGCAGATTCTCCAGTCCAGCTTGGAAGTTTCATCACCCGCCCTATAAGACGACACCCGGCGTATAAGACGACACCCGACTTTTGAGAAGATTTTCCTGGGTTAAAAAGTAGTCTTATACGCCAGAAAATACAGTATATATATTTTGTTCCAGTTCTGTGTCTCACCATGAACTTCACACATTTACTAGATTGTCAGAATAGTGTTCCTGTGTACACAACTACTCATGTGCAGTGTTCTCTCCATGCAATCACATACCCTACTAGGGGTGTACATAACAAAATAGCCAGGGCAAAGATATACATGGAAATTGTTGTTTCAGGTCATGATCGTGATGTTCAAGAATGGTATTAGGTATCTGGGATTCTTAGTGAAACAAAAACTACCCTCCCCAAAGTAGTTAATGCTGTATTCAGCTTTGGGTGCTGCCCCCAAATCTTCAGGAATTTCCTAAGTAAGAGTTAGCAACTTTAGCTCGTATGAATTATGATAGCATTACGGCAGTATGTGAAGAAATGAGCAGTGACTCATGAAAGCTCGTACCCTACTACAAATTTTGTTAGTCTTTAAGGTGCTACTGGACCATTGCCACAATGTTGCAATTTCCTATTAAATAAGCAAAACAGAACTTGATGTTTGAAAAAAAATGTTGCAGAATATTTTCAGGCATTTGGTTTAGTGTGAGAGTCTGGAGAGAAGGAGAGGAATGGACCTGTAATCCACTTTAAAAATTGTATAATGATTTTCCAGGTCTTCAGATCAGGAGCCCTTGGGTCTCAATAGTTCCTCCTTAACCCTGTTTGCCTCAGTTTCTCCTGTGCCCTTCTCCTCTTGTACCAATTCCCAGGTTCCTCAGCATTATTTCACCAAAACAGTTATTTCCCCTTCACTTGCACTTCAGTCCCAGGCTCTTGCCCAGCTTGCAACATGGGCCACTTGTTTCTGGCTCCGCAATTTTCCTCCAGCTCATCAACCTCTCAGCTGCTCCCTTCTGGCCCATCAGCTGCCACTGCCAGTGCCAGTGCCTTTGGTTCTGCCTTGCCCTCTGTTGTCTTGGCCTCAGACCCGGGATCACTCTGGCTTCCTCCTGCTCCCATGCTCATGCTGTCTCATCTCTTCCCCCCTGACTCACTGCTAGGCTTTAAATGCCCTTGCAGCTGGGCTTGACTCCACCCCCCCACTGCCAGTGGTGCCCACTTTCTGCCCAGCCATATTTACCTCTGGCCAGGCCATCAGGAGTGCCTCACTGTCGGTCAGGCCCCATAGAGTTGCTTGGCTGTCCACAAACTGAAAAAGCCAAAAAAAAGTTGAGGCAGAAGATACAAACAGATCATTGTTTAAAAAATGATAAAATATGAATTTTAGTGAGCACAAGAGTGTTCCAAAGTAAACAGAACATTTAAAATATTCCTGGTTTTAGAACAGAACACAGGACATTGTGATACTGTTGTTTGTTTATTAAAATTAATATTTGTTAAATTAATTGCTTTTAAAAAGCAATTACTGTATTTATATGTCTTTTCCTTGATTCATTTCTGCTTTAGCAATATACCTATTGCTCCTGCAGTATGGCAGCAAGGCCTTCATAAAGCATAGCATCTGACACCTGTCATTTCTCTTCCTTTGTGCTCCATCTTCTGCACCAAGTAAAAAAATATGGTGAAAATGTGGATGTCAAAATGTTACCACCAATGGCCTGCCTCATTATTGGGGGAAATTAGCTATGTGGCAAGGGAGGCTGGAGGGGTACCAGGGATTGCACACCTGTTTATGCCAAGGTCTGGTAGTTTTTAATAAAGAATTTCCCTAATTACAAGCACACTGAGCATTCAAGAAAGAAGATGCAATTCAGAACTAAGAAAGCAGAGGTGATGATAGCAAATACAAGGGTCAGTTACAGGGGTTATATTACCTGTTCAAACATGCAGAGATCCTTGAAGAGAACAGCACCAATTGCCAGTGTTATGTGCTATGGAGAATGCCCAAAGGAGAGGGAGTGCACTCAAAGTATAGGCACCATCAGAGTGCACATCTTGATGACCATGTGTATGGATGGGTATAGACATTGGAACACAATGTGAACCAATGGGAGGCCTTGAGGGGCTTGTCTTAGGTGAAGACAAAAGGTTACCTGGACCAATAAGGGGTCCCTTATTGCACCAGAAGGAGCAAAACCTAGGTGTGACCAATGAGGTTCCAGAGGGACAGAGTCTGGATTCACAATAGCATTGATGAGATTAGCCAGGTGTTGGATGGCTCTGCTGGAGCTGGCTGAATGGGTTCGATGGCCATTGATGGTCCTGCCAAGGCTGGTTAAATAGATTCTCAAGTTTACACAAAAGGTGGGAAATGATTCCTGATTAGCGTCAGGAAGGATCGCTTAAACATTCAAATGTTTGATTGGTTTATCACAGTATCCTAAGGAAGGACAGTTGTGGAGACAAGGGAATTTCTACATGGACATAAGGGTTACACAAAAGGGTTACTTGAAGATTTGGAGACAGAAAGGTCTATTCACCAGGTGGCCTCTGAACAGCTTTTAGAAATGAAAATACTTTACCTGGTGGAACTTGGCATTGTTTCATATGCATACTTTGCTGGGTGGAGGGGGAAGACTGGAGATTACTTTGAGGGCTGCCTTGTGCAACCTGAAATTAAAACCCTTTTCCAAAGCTTTTGGCTAGCCTTCCTTGGCCTGACTTTGTGTGTCCCTGATTCAGGTCAGAAGTGGGGTGCCCTGCTATTTAGGGCTACATGAGTAAAGCAATGCCTCTGGGCTACAAAAAAGCTGAGATTTCCTTACTAAACCTTCAGTTTTCTGAAGTTTCTAAGGCCAGACAATAAAAATGTATTTTTCTTTTACTACATGTTAACACTTCCCACATGTTAACACTTCCTAACTTCAGCTTCTATTTTCTCTGTCAGTGAAATAACAACACTACAGTATAATCAAGTACTTTAGGATGCAGCTTCATCATCTCTAATACCAGGCAGAGCTGTAATTATAGTTTGAATAGATGTAAAGCATCAGTGCTCTTACATTCACAAATATACTGAACAATTATATATGCTCTGTTATAAATAATATATTTCATGACATTCAAAGTGGTGTTATAAGGCCATTTAGGTTTTACAAGAAACAATTATTGTAAATATTCTAATTTTTACCAAAAAAGAATTGCCAGGGGAATGCTAAATTTTTAAAATAGCTTCAACATGCTCATAAATTTAAATATCAACATTAGCACAATAAATTTTATTTTGACAAACATTTCTTCCGCATTCTGATTTTCATCACTTGTGTGTTCCTATTGGTTCAAGGTCCCCCCCCCATGTGTTTTGCTCTCTCTAGTAGTCCCAGAGGGAGCAAAACACATGTGGAAAAGGGGGGACAGACCCAAATCAATAGGGACAAACAAGTGACAAAAATGAAAATGCAGAAGAGCTCTAAGTTACAAGATGGAAGACTAACGGGCAAGAATTGACAATCTGACCACAATCAGTTATTTGGTGTTCATAAATTGTCATCCCAGTTTCATAATGTAAGCCAGAGCACCATTCTTTTGGACTTTTCTGGTGACTTATGAGAACAGTGAATGGACTATATTTGAGGATTGTGTGAGATGAAAAAGCTACCCAGGGTGACCAGAGGGAAAAATGACTGCAGATGCTTCCAACTGAGGCTTTAATCACCATTTTCTGAGGTTGCCACCTCCAGGCCTGGAGACTGCCACAAAGCACAAAGACACTCACACACAAAGAGCCATGTCATCTTCCATGGCTAAAGACACATACCCACTGACTCCATGTAGGTATGAACTCCTTACACATACACAAGTTGTGTCCCCCTCCCTTCCAACTTCCCCTCCATTTGGCGCATCAAGGAATTTGACATGGAAGTGTGAAGACAGAGGGATGCTTCCTGATGAACTGACTTTCCCAGCCCGGAGCCTGCTTTCATCTTTGAGATTGTGCCAGCTGCAGATGATGTCAACATCCTGTCCTGACCATCAGGTAGATCTGAATATTGGCCACCCCCACAGGACCCTCTTAGTGGCTAGGGACACAGAACAGACCACCTGTAGGCGTTCTTGGAAAAGTCCCAGACCTTGCCAACCTCCCGGTGACACCCCCCAATATATACAGGCTCCCAAGAGCCAACAGTTCAGTTCTCTCCCTAGCTTATCCTCATCCTCCCATATCTTTGGGTGCACCACTAAGATCCGCCACATGGCTTCTTCAGGTCCAGGACCATGCTCCCCATTCCTTTGTCCTAGGCATCCTCTATTTCTTCCAGCAGGATGTTTCCAGATTCCTATGTAAGTAAATATCACCCTGACGGATACCATCATATATTCCTGCTCATGCAAAGGTCTCTGTAATTCTATCTATTTTCCTAGGTCTGTATAACTGTTTGTATGACTGTGTAGTGTTTGCATTATTATTGCTACGTAAACAATTTTCATTTTAAGCCTTACTTGAGTTCCGTGTCAGTTTTACTGGGAGCTCTGGAGAAGCCCAGCCCTCTGTATAAATAGGGGCAAGATCCTTTAACGCCTACTGCTGGTTATTAAGAGCTAATATTTCCCCACTATTGATAATATAATAGAGCAGTCAGGCTAACAATAAGGCAAGTGCAACTTGAATATAGGGTTCTAACTTACTGCATTTTACAACAGTGTGTTCAATCACTGTTGTCTATCACTGTGAATCAGCAAGAAGTAGATTGCTTTCAGTTGCTGTTTTCACATAAAGGATACCAGACGAGCCAGGCCCCAAAAGGACAAGCTCCAATAAGTGTAATTGTGTAATTTTTCTGTGCAGTCTGCAAGATACCTTTGTAAATAAATTATTCCTAATAGAGAATAACAATGTCTTCATTTTTGTGGTGTACTTCTAACTACGAAATAGTAACTTCATCATTTCTTTTTAAAGAACTTTTTTGTGTAATGCTTTAGGAACAAACTTTCATTCTGTATATTTATCCTTTCTTTAGGATCGTGACCTGACTAATGTACTGGCAGCACTGGATCAAAGTACGTCATTGTTTTTCAGTTGTGTGATCTGTGAAATGAAAATAATCCCCTTTTCACCAGCACACACACATTAATGTTGGGAAGGAACTGCAGAGCTTCACCAGTTAATTAATATATGCAAGTGGTGAGAATTATAAAAGTTATCTCCAGCGGACCCCGAATTAGGATCGAAGCTTAGGCTAGGCTTGCAACATTTCATTTCTCTCCATGCATGCATTCAATTCACTGAATCCCAGTGGGCTCCAATTCTTTTATTTGCAGCCATATTCATCGTACTGACTTCAGAAGCAATTTCCATGGCTAAACTATAATTCCCTGTGACCATCCTTTCCTATTTGCAGATAATTTGATTGACATGGCAAGATGAATTCCCTAGAGACTTGATCCGAACCGAGATCTGTCTTCAGTCTTCTCTTGCGCACATTGTCTGTTTCACTCAGATCAAACTATTTTAACTTTGGGGACAGTAGGTCATGAGGGCAAGATCCCACACCCAGGATTTTTGACTTGGTGCTGGTTTTGCCTGAGAGTACAATGCAGTGAGAAAAGGGCAGACTGCTGAATGCCCACAGATGGAAGATCACACGTCTGATGCCTGGAGGCATTATTAGAAGAGTTGTTTAAACAAAGTTCTTCTCTGCCCATCTCTTGGGCTTTTCCTGACAGAAAGGTTAAAAGCTCAGCAAAGATTATAGGTATAGAAAGTTACAGTTATAGAATATAAAGAATTTGCAGGGAGACAAGGGTCTAATCCTCCTGTTCATAGCAGCATAAGATTGTGACACTGAATTTCACCCAAAGCAAAATTTGAGGTGAATTTGGAAGTCAAAAGCGTTTCAGTCACACTGGGAGCATGCTGAAAGAGCTATGTTCTTCCTTAATTGTGATACTTTCCCAGGAAACCTTATTTTAGAGAAAGTAAATTTATCACTAGGCAAATGTTTGTCAGATGTTGCCGGATCTACTTGCTATACTGGCATGGCATGTTCATCATAGCCTGACTGAATGCTTTAGACCAGCTGGTAAGTTTGGAAATGCTTCCTGGACAATTTTATTATGCTACTACTTTTCACCATTCAGCTGACCAGAAACCCTTGAAGGCAGTTTTTCAATGTTAAATCTCTTATTTATATTTTTTTTACCCAAGTCTCCACCCCATTATTTTCCAAATCTGTTCACTTCTCTTTGCTCTTGCAAGTCAGCTGCCCATATGTCTAGGTCACATGATGATTCTGAAAGTCAGGGACACACCTGGCTTTAGCCAAACTGATTCCAACTGATTAATGACCAGGGGTTGCTCACCAGTATTTCCTGTGCTTAATACACTGTACCTATTAGTCATAAGGCCACCTAGGACTAACTTGACAAATTCAATGAACAACTGAGGTTGGAATTGCTCATTCCCCTCCAACAACGCAAAGCAAATGAAAAAAAGGCCCAATTTTTCAGGACAACCTAAGTGTGCAACACCACAAAATACCTACTCAGACCCTAATGATCACCACTCTAGTGATCCGGTATTCAATCGGTAGCCAGTGCAATTGGCGTAGCGCTGGCCAAACGTGTGCCCACACAGGCAACCTAGTCAGCAGGCATGCCACTGATTTTTTCACTAGCTGGAGTTTCTGGATCAGCCACAAAGGCAAGCCTGATTCCTTCACCATGAACAGGCAGGGAAGGTTGTTTCAGATAATAGAAAAAGAACCTCTCAGTGGATGGTTAGCCTTAAATAGATACATTTGCACCTAGAACTGATTGGATGGGCTGACATATGTTAAGTTTACATTGATCATCTGTCTCGTGCTTTATTCATCAGCAACTGTGGAGGCAAATTTACCTTTCTGTAGGAATAAGTTACAGGTTTTCTCTGTGCATAGTTTTGCATTTGGAAGTTTTTGTTTCAATTTTTTTTTAAGTAGACATATACCTGTTAAAGTTAACTTATACTCCTGCATTACAAAGGCAATAAACTTTAATGAAGATACATGAAGGAGTTCTTTAGTTGTCTCTGGTTATCTCAAGGCCTTGGCATACCATGTCTAAAAGACAACCAGACATCTTCAAGGTGTTGGCAAACCACATCTGAAAGGGAACAAAGAACTCCTCTTTGACCCTCCTCTTTCGCTCAGGCATCAGAGAATGTAACCATAGATCATAACTAATCAGCCTTCTGATGTAAAACTCCCCTTCCGCAAGAGCTGTATCTTGTAACAACATAGTTCATATATCATGTACAACATGTATATCCTCCAGCTGACGGAACAAATGATTAACTACTGATATAGCAAATAAAAGCAGGGTCCGAAAAGCCCTGATTTCATGCCTCGCATCACCTCTGTCTCCGTGTGTCTCTTTCACCATCTCTCTGGAGATGGTCCCTCACCACCTTGCTCTGGGTAAGGTGGTCCATCGTCACACAGGTGATTCCTCACCGCTTCATCTGGTGACCCCGACGTGATCCGCCCCATACTTCACCGGCTGGAAGAGCCCAGGTGCACCTCAGCGATTCATCGCTTATCGTGAGTATGGGTGGGGAACTGTCAGCTCAGCAGAAGATTCATGCAAAAGAGCTGTGCAAAATACTCAAAGAGCATGGGTGTACAGTGGTATCTCAGGGAGAGTTAGAGGGTTTCTTACAAGAAATCGCATGCCAATGTCCATGGTACCCTGAGAAAGGCTCCTTAAGAAAGGAAGACTGGACAAAGATAGGAGCTCAGCTGTATGCTGAGCCCCGAGCAGCCATACAGTATTTGCTGCTATGGCAGCGTTTGAGTAAAGCTCTGGGGAAAATAGGACCAGGTGAGGGTCCTGAGGCATCCTCCACAGCTGCGCTCAGCGCTTTCCCTTCCTATCCACAACTAACCCTTCCAGCTCCAGCCCCTTCAGCCCCCTTTCAACCCCCAGATGTCATGTCTGGACCAAAACCTGAAGGAGCAGAAAAAGGAAGGATTAGGCAAATGATAGAACAAGCAAAAAAGAGGGAAATGCTAACATAACTCCAGATCAATTGTACGGCTCAGGGCAATTTTCTCAACTGGAAGCACAAATGCAATGTAATCCTGCAGTGTTTCAAGGAGCCTCACAATGCATCATGAGGGCATTTTGCAGAGTCCCAGTAGGGGGAAAGCCCACTCACTCATTCACAAACATTAAGCAACAAGCTCCAGAGCCACACCATCAGTTCATAGATTAAAGAAAGCAATTCAGTGACAAGTAGGAAATTTCTGAAGCACAAGAAAAACTTAGGAAGCAACTAGCTTTTGCCCAGGTATTGTTCAATTACAAACTGTAACTTTTGAACAGAGCACTACTACAGGGAGTTACATGCCATTAAAATTAAGAGCACAAAGATTCCTGGGCACGATTAATCCTAGTATCATACACTCTTCCAAAGCAGAAGGCACATTACAATCTGGTTGCAAATAAACCTCAAATACTACACAGAACTACTGCACTTAGCCATGAATCAAGCATTCCATTTTACCAACAAGTAGCAACACAGGTTAAGCCATACATCTTACCAACTGACATTTGTCTGTGGGGATGGGATCTTTTAGATATGCATCATAATCATTGCATTAAGACTGGTTTGAGTAAAATGATTTGAAAAAAGTACCTTTAAAAATATTTAACTTTTTAAAACAACAACAATAGTATTTGTACAGTGTTTTATGTGAATGGAAAATAGGAATATGTTTAGAATCAGTCAAAAAATTAGACATTGTCTGGAAAATATCTCAAAGAAAGCCTTACTTTTACAATAAAAGACCACTTAGTCTGTATAGAGCAGTAGCCTCTTTCAAAAGAAAAATTAGAAGCTTTACATTTTTTAGTTCAAGAGCAAATTTGGAAGCAGGACACATTGAGACAAAACCAAAGTCTGCCAGCCTGTTTCAAAAAGCTGCTTTTTACACCAGGTTGTGAGAATTGGGCTCATTAACTGCAGAAATGAGTTTCGGTTCTTGCAATTATGAGATGTTAATTGGAAAAGCAACCGTAAAAGAATTACTTCACTAAAATGATCTCTGATTGGTGACTGGCCATGACCCTCTCAGAGGCCATTTTCTTATAAAAACTCCTGGTTTATTGAAAAATATGGTTTAGTTATAACTCCAATAAATTGGTTCCACCCATACTGTAAGCTAACTGCTTCCAACCTTGTTCCATTATTTACTGCTCTCAAGCAAGGGGGAAAAAAACTTGCAGAACATATAACTCTCACATAGGAACAATTAGCAGTGTTATTTCAAAACCTATCTATATATTATTTCTGGGGGAAAACAGCTCTATGCTGTGTTAATTCAACAAAGATCTCATGCAAATACACTATATATTCTTAAATGGTTGTGTCTGGGACGCATACTCAAAAGGCACAATATTTTCATTAGCTATGATGTTTTCTAAATCTTATACTTAAGGCACCACACCAGAGCTATTGCTCTTGTTAATTTCTCTTTCATTCAGAAGATTTACAAATCGCCCTGGCAGGTTCTGTGGGAGGAATAGTATCTCCCCTGCCCCTCCATGCAGCAATCACCATATATATTGACGGCAGCCCAAAAGCAAGGCGTCATTGCATAGAGAACCAAGAACACCTGGAAAAATCAGTTTACTCTACCACAATTTTGTTAGTCTTTCAAGGTATTACTGGACTAATCTTTCTACTACTATTAGAGACCACAGCATTCAAAAATCAGTGGGAAAGCATTTTTAACCGCTGGACTGCAACTATGATACATCAAAATTCGGCCCTCCATATATTTACAACATATACGTTTTGCTAAAAGGCTGCAGTATATCCTGCCTATATATAACACAACCATGACTTCAGTTGCACACTCAGCTACTAATTAAATATTTACTTCACACAAAGAGGAACCCTTAGTAACAAAGCTACACATTTGCAGAGAGAGAATGTCAGATATGATTCACTAAGTTCATAATTTTTCAACTTAAGTCTTCTTATCCTGAATGACATTTCTATTCATAGTACTCTACTTCTTGATACCTCAAACATTTTGTGTAATTGTTTGACTGGTCTATAATTTATTTCATAGAGCAGAGTTAGCTGTTATAATAACTTGCATTTCAGCTATTTCCAATCTCTCAGTATAATCACAAACAGTCTCTATGTTTCAAACCTTGTTATTCACCATCAGAGGGCAGGAACTAATACTTTCTCAGTCTGCCTTTTCACAGTCTTATCTGCATAGGCATTTAAAGTGAAGATTTTTTTAAGCAACAAGAATGTTTCCTTGTTTTCTAGCTGCTTCATATGAGAATAACAGCTGAAATTTTTGCTAGCATTATTTTTAGTTTACAGGAACTTTTGAAAGTAAGAACCAAGCCATTTTTCATTGCTCACATCCGAAGTCATCAGCCATTTCCTGGTGTAATAACTGAAGGTAATCAAGTAGCAGACGAAGCTTTAAGAGCCCTTGTCTGCTCACCTGCAGAAAGTCATGCTTTTCACCATCAAAATCCCAAAGCCATAGCTAAACAATTCAGTATTCCTTTACATGAGGCCCAGGCAATTGTACAACAGTGTCCTCAGTGTACTCAAATCCACTCTGCCCCAGACATAGGTGTCAATCCCAGAGGGCTACAAGCCAATCACATCTGGCAGATGGATGTTACTCAGTTCACACCATTTGCACCATGGAAATATCTTCATGTAGTGGTTGATACTTATTCTGGGTATGTGTGGGTCACTCCCCAAAAGGGAGAGCAAGTAAAACATGTCTGCAACCATTTAATTCGCTCCTTTGCTGTTATGGGCCAGCCACAACAGTTAAAGACAGACAATGGGCCTGCGTATTGTAGTTCTGCCTTTGCAGACTTCTGCGCACGCTGGAACGTTACACACCTTTTTGGAATTCCATACAATTCCCAAGGACAAGCCATTGTTGAACGCACAAATCAGACCCTCAAAGAACATTTACAAAAACAAAAACAAAAAGAAGGAATACCTATTGGTCTTCCTGCTAAAGTAGAATGGCTTGCCCGGGTATTGTTTACTATTAATCATCTCAATCTTACACAGACTTCAAATTCTTTTCTGACTTGTGTTCAGAGACATTTTATGAGCATTGAAGTGCTTCCAGCACCAAGAGTACAATATAAGCAGTTGCCTGATCCAGCCTGGAAAGGGCCGGTGCCTTTGATAACTTGGGGATGAGGCTATGCCTCTGTGCTTACTCCCACAGGTCCTGTGTGGGTGCCAGCTCGGTGTGTTCGACCTTGGAAGGATGGCCTGGCATCAGGGACTGCAAAATCCAATTCCTGAGTTTTCTTTGCAACAACTGATGGACCCAAAGAAAGACCGAAAGAGAGGAGCCGGAAAAAATCCTCTCGTGACATGGGGACAAATCAAAGCTCTTTCTTTACAGGCTGAACAAGCTCTTGAGAAGACTGAACAAGAAAAAACACCTGAAAACTTCTTGCTTGCTGCTTTTTCATGTTTAAATGCTAACTCAGTTACAATTCTCTTATTAAGTGCAATTTTCTGTATTGTTTTACAAATTCCAGCTGAGGCAACATTTACACAGCCTTCTTTTCATGAAAGACTGCAATATAACATTTGGGTGCAATTAGCTAATATAACTGGAAATGATTATTTTTGCCTCACAGACACACCAGACATGCATGGGTTGCTGGGAACATGTTTGACACCCATTTGCAAAGCTCCTGGTAATATTGGAAATGCAACAGGGTTATCCAAGTTTTTAGATGACACTGAAATAAGGTACGATTCCATGGCTAATTGGGGAACTCCTAGTCGTCACTTACATCACAATGCACTTCAAATATATACTCCTAATGTAGCCAATCATGTAAATAACACTTGCGCTAGAATGGTAAATTGCACAAAACATAATCCTCCAAAAGGGTGTCTTAACCCTGGCCCCAGTCTATGGAATTGTTCTAAATATCTAAATGTCACCAGCAATTTTGGGCACTCCTAAATAGTTTTTAGGAGTCTTTTTTTTTTTTTTTGGTATCCTGAAAAATCCCAGATATATTTTTGAGACCTGAATATATCTGTAAAACATCATTAAAGTATTTTTCAGATATATATATTGGTCCAGGAATATCCAAATGCACATCCCTATCTTGCATCTCTCTGATTCTATGTGCCTTTTATTTTTAAATTTTTATTTGCTTGCTTAAGGGTATAAACATTTTATTTTTTCCAGTGTAAATGCTGACACTAGAAAATATTAAAGATGATAATCTTTGGTAACTGTTTCTATACAACGTGTGACCACAGGAGCAAGGTATGTTTCATAATATTCTGTTCTTTTGTCAACAGCAGGTCATGATACCACTTAGATCAATGTCTTCTCTATTGATTAGTCTGCAAGGCTGGTAACAAAAGTAGGAGTCCTAACAGACACATCAGTGTGTGTGCTTTCTTAGAAACTGAAACCATTTCTGATGCATTTACTATGGATTAATTTCTGTCAAATGGATTAGGTTTACAACTGATGGTCATTTTCTTTCTTGGCTCTACTAGCAAGAAAAGGAAATTAAATAAATGTTTTAGAGTGAGCTAGAAGACATAGGTGGATCAGGAAAGATGCACAAACAAAGATCTGACATTAGGAAGTAGCTGGATATATCAAAATGGTCTATAAAATACTGATTACTTTCAAGGAACTAAGGTAAGCGATGTAAGTGATTTTCTTGTAGAAAAAGCCCAGCAGGAACTCATTAGCATATTAGGCCACACCCCTGACAGCACAGCTCAGTAACATATTAGGCCACAGCCAATGTTCCCAGAAGTGTGGTCATGCAGCCACATCCACCTTTTGGTTCTTATTCTGTTTACCTTGTTGTCAAAACAGTTTTGACAAAACCAATAAAAACATTATTTTCTGCCCCATCTATACAAGACCTTGCCTGAACCAATATCTTATGTCCAACAATTATTCCCACACTGGATTGGAATCAATTCCTAAGGGTTAGGTTCCCATGGAAATCAGGTTGCCTTCCTGCAGAACTAGTACGCTGAATATGATTTTTTAGGGTTGCCAACCTACAGGTGGGGTCTGGAGATCTCTTGGAATTACAACTGAGATCAGGTCAATGGCTGCTTTGGAAAGTAGAGTCCATGGCATTATGCCTTGCTTAGGTCCCTCCTTCCCCTAAACTGCACCCTCCACTCCCAAATCTCCAGGGATTTCCTCAACCTGGAGTTGGCAACCCTAGTTCACTGGCAGAACAACACTAGGAGCCAGTTTGGTGTAGTGGTTAAGTGCGCAGACTCTAATCTGGGAGAACTGGGTTTGATTTCCCACTCCCCCCTTGCACCTGCTGGATGACCTTGGGCAAGCCATAGCTCTGTACCAGCTGTTGTCTCAGAGCTCTCTCAGCCCCACCTACCTCACAGGGTGTCTGTTGTGGGGAGGGGAAGGGAAAGGAGTTTGAAAGACGCTCTGAGACTCCCTTGGGTAGTGAAGGGCAGGGTATAAATCCAATCTCTTCTTCTACTAAATTTGTGGATGCACTGGGTGGGAGTAGTTTGTGGACTATTTTATTCAAGGTACAAAATTTTATTCAAGGTATAAGATTTCATGTGCCACCCACACTTCTTCAGATGGAAGACGTGTGCATGCACACAAATCTTATACCTTGGATGAAACTTTGGACTCCAGCTTTGTTCTGCTGCTTCAGACCAACATGGCTACCCACCTAAATTATTACACTATAATACTTTTTACAAGCAATTATGTACCAGTGGAGTGGTTACCATGCAGAGTCTGTCCCACAGGTAAAATTATCCTGTGAACAGGTGGTCTTTACCACATAAAAGTATCACTACCATCACAAGATCACCAATCGTTGGAACTCCTCAGAAGCGGAAATCTTTCTTATTAGGAGGTTTAAGAACATCGACTTTGCTGGCCCATTAAAGGCAGATGTCAGTCCAGTGGCAGTAGAAGAGGGACAATCATCTTCTAACGAAACTCTGCCCACTTTTTTACATTTCACAAAACAGGCAAAGTGGGCAATCACCAAAGTGCAGCTGACCATGCTCATTTTTAGTTACAACTCTGTTTCTCTGCAGATGTCCCCCAAAGTGCCCCATGCAACAGTCAAGTGTTCTGCCAACACACACAACAATGAAGCTACTTTTTCAGATGTTTTCTCTTACATGGCAGTAAGCACCAAACCACTGTAATACAGACTTTAGACACACATATATTTGCAAGCCATTCCCAACAAGACACAACAATGAACTCAGGCTTCAAACTTACTTTTCTTAAGCAGAAGATGCCATGAGAAAACTAAAGAGATTCTCAAAAATTAAAGATATTGTCAAAACCAGCATTTCCTGGGCTCTCTGCTTTTTTACATCCCCCCCCCTTTTTCAATAATTTTTTTATAAAAACAGAAAGAACAGAAGGAAGGAAGGAAGGAAGGAAGGAAGGGGTAGATGGGGGAGAGAGAGAGAGAGGAAGGAAGGAAGAAAGGAAAAGGAAGGAAGGAAGAAGGAAGGAAGGTAGGTAGGTGGAGAGAGAGAGAGAAAGGAAGGGGGGAGGGAGAGAGAGAAAGAGAAAGGAAGAAAGAAGGTGGGGACAGAGAGAGAGAGAAAAACAGAAAGAAAGACAGAAAGAAAGGTGGGGAGAGAGAGAGAGAGAGAACGAAAAGATACGGGGAGGCACTTACTGGAGCAGGGAAAGCCACCGGACGTCGGCAAGCCAAATGCAAAAAGCCTAGCCCCTGTGCTTAATCTCTGGGCGGGGCTTTCTCCTGCTGGCTGTTTGCTCTTAAAGGGAAAGCACCCGGTGGAGCTTTTTCCCGCCAGCTCTCTGCAGGAACTTTCCCTTTAAGTGTAAACAACTCAGGCCGGGCAGGGAGGGGGCGGGGCAGGCTCGGACGCCAACCAGAATGGCGTTCCTGTGCATTCCTGTTGAAATCGAGCCCTGGGGCTACCCATTCTTTGCATTTTTATAAAGCAAAATGTCTACAGAAAAAAAGAGCGAAGTAGACATTCCTGATATGTAGTGATGCAACTCTTGGTGTCTCATCTAGTTTTGTTTTGTTTTTGTGGTAGTGGCATTCTATCATTAAAAATACTGTACTGCTATACATGTTGCAGCTGACAAGGCCAACAGCACTTTTGTGTATTATACAAAAGCAATATTTTTTTTCCTTCCAAGTAAAATCTTCTGCAAGCTATACAACACAAGTCCTAGATGCTGTACTTGTCAAGGGATAATAGCATTCTCATTGCACCCCCAAGGCATTACAAGCCTTCTAACACTTTTGATGCATGATTACCCAACCAAAATTGCGCTCTTGGATCAGTTTTTTTCCCATTTCTATTGCACTGTAGAGTGTCAGAGGTCTGACTTTGGGAAACTATTTAAGGACCTGAACAATTTGCTAAAGCACTTACTTTGAAGTGGTGCTGGAGGGCTCCCATAGAGTTTGGTGTGAAACCAATGAAAACACTTTCAAGGAAGTGTCTTGTACACTGGAGTGGCAAAAATAATTCAATGTTGTGCCTCTTTCCAGATCTGCATGTTGTTGGGAAATAGGATCTCAAGAGAAAGACAGAAGTTTCACAGAGCTGGTCTCTGCAGTTTTTGGAAGTTTCCATTTAAATGGACATGGCCAAATTGTTTATATTTAAAAAAACACCCAAAATTGTACAACACTGTGCGTACAATTTTGGCCCACTTTCTAGACTGTAAGTCATATTGAGTTCAATGCTAGTTATTTTTGAAGAATGAGTTAAATTTCAGTGATTCTGGTGATCTTAACACTGCAATTCTGGATCCTCAAATAATTCAAGACAGGCAGAGTATGGGTCATTCATTCCCATTTTGTTTTCATTCCCTGTTTTAACATATTGTGTCTTTTTACCCTTTGCACCCTTCTCTTGGCTCCCCCTTCCCTGATTCAGGATCAGTCTGCCCTTCAGCCAGCAGATCTCAGGCCATAGTAACCTAGTTACAGATTCCTTCCCTTCTTACCAAAGCTCCATCCCACTTTCCCCCCACTTTTTCCCCACTGGCAGCCCATCATTTATCTCCTATCTCTGGGCTAGATAGCCATAGACTAGTCAAAAGGGAAGAACACAATTAATTAAATAATATTAATCAGGGAAGGGTTATCTAAAAGTAACAAAATTACACACTAGGATTGGGTAAATGTGTGTGTTTTATTGTTTTGTTATAATTCTGCTTTATTGCCTTGATTTTCCTTTTGATCTCTTAGTTTCTAATCTGTGCCTTGATAGGGTAGACCTGGCTGTCCCCCCACAGGAAATAATGGCCCTTCAAAATTTAGCACTCTATTGTTGATCAGTGGGGCACCCCCCCCCCCTTTAAATTTTAAAGGACTGTTATTTTCAATGGAAAGATTTGGACTCTGGACTCCAGAGACCAGGTCTACCCCTGATAGGCCACTGACCAGATGGAGAATGCTCTCTTCTTTCTAGCTGCTTCTGCCCTTCTGACAGGATTCCTAATTCTGATATCAGGACTGCTAATACTGGACTCATGAGTGCATCAAAGAGATAGAAAATCTGTCAGATATTGCTAATCTGATCTGATATCCCAAGTGTCGGGCACTTTATCAGGTCAGTGATATCTGTCTGCACACAGTACCAAATGGTTTGCCAAATCTTCATTAATGAACACAGCAAATTAGCAAGGCTAGCTGATTTCAGACTCTTGTCCTGTTAGAGAAGGTGTGCCATGCAACAGAGATAAGACTCAGGCTTAGTCTATATGAGACAATTTAGCAGTTCCTGGTTCTGAGGTATGCATGGTGTGAGTACTTTTCACATGTGTTATCACTACAAACGTTAACCTGCATTATGTGGGCTAAACAATTTTCTTAAAAATAAAATTTCCTCAGAGCTCTAGAGTACTTATACCTATAAGTCATTGCTAGCTTGCTAAAGTAGTTGTAGAAGTCAGTAACTTAAAAGGAGAAACATATACACAGTGGCCTAGATACTCTCCATTCTTTCAGATGGTTTAGAATCTATATTCTCTATATCCAGACCATCTTGAAAGATTCCTTCCTTGGGAATATAACTTTCTAATTGCCATGAGCTAAAAAGATCATGTTGTTGTTCAGTCGCACAGTCAAGTCCAACTCTTCGCGACCCCATGGACCACATCATGCCAGGCCCTCCTGACTTCTGTCGTGCTCCGGAATTTGCTTAATTTCATGTTTGTTGCATTGATAACACTGTCTAACCATATCATCCTTTCCCGTCCCCTTCTTCTTTGACCTTCAATCTTTCCCAGCATCAGGGTCTTCTCCAGTGAGTGTTTCCTTCTCATTTGGTGGCCAAAATATTTGAGCAGCTTCAGTATCTGGTCTTCCAGGAAACAGCCAGGGTTGATTTATTTTAGGATTGACTGATTGGATCTCCTTGCAGTCCAAGGGACTCTCAAGAGTCTTCTCCAGCACCATCATTCAAAAGCATCTATTCTTTGGTGCTTGGTCTTCCTTATAGTCCAACTCTCGCAGCCATACATTACTACTGGGAATACCACTGCTTTAACCATATGGACTTTTGTTTTGCAGGGTGATGTCTCTACTTTTTATTATGCTGTCTAGGTTTGCCATCACTTTCCTCCCAAGGAGCAGGCATCTTTTAATTTCATGGCTGCAGTCACCATCTGCAGTGATCTTGGATCCCAGTAACATGAAGTCTTTCACTGTTTCCACGACTTCTCCTATTTGTCAAGGAGTAATGAGGCTGGATGCCATGATCTTAGTTTTTTCGATATTGAGTTTCAAGCCAATTTTTGTGCTCTCCTCTTTCATCCTTAACAAGAGACACTTGAGAAGAAGAAGAGATTGGATTTATATCCTGCCCTTCACTCACTTAGAATCTTAGAGCGGCTTACAAACCCTTCCCCTCCCCACAACAGACACCCTGTGAGGTAGGTGGGACTGAGACATCTCTAAGATAACTGTCCTTGAGAGAACAGCTGGTTTAGAGCTATGGCTTGCCTAAGGTCATCCAGCAGGTGCAAGTGGAGGAGTGGGGAATCAAACCCGGTTCTCCCAGATTAGAGTCCGTGCACTTAACCTCTAGACCAAACTGGCTCTCCAGCATGGGCGTCAACTACGGGGGGGCTCGAGGGCTCGAGCCTCCCCCGAAATTTCCCGGGGGGGGCTCAGCCACCCCCGGCAAAATGGAGCGCCCGCCAGGAGCGCCCGCCGGTGGCCAGTCAACCGGCCAGCTGGCCGTCGCCGCCTCTCCTTCCCCCCCACCCCCGGCCTGTCCTCCTGCCTCCCTGGGGGGGGGGGAGAGGCGGTGGGGACATGGTCCCACGCAAGCGCGGCAGCCAGCCAGCCAGGAAAGGCGTTCATCCCGAGGAAAGGCGTTCATCCCAAACACTGGCCGCCGCGGGACTGGCTTTGGAGTAAACGTGCTTTGACTCGTTACGACTCTGGCTGCAGTCTTCAGTACAGCTGCTTGGAAGTGAGTCTGGCAGCCGGAACCAAGACCCTCCTGTCCGCCAAAGAGGGGTCGTTTGGCGTTCCGAAGGGGCGAAGGCAAGGAGGGGGGCTGTTCTGGTCTCTGGCAGACGGCGCTCTTGCGGCCTTCTGCCAGGGGGAAGAACACCCAAATCGGGGGCAACACTGGGGCCGGGGGGGGGGAGGAGCGGCAGGGACATGGTCCCGTGCGCGCGCTTTGCACGCATGAGAGAGCCCCCGCCCCCCCCAGGGATTTACAAACTCTACGCCCCTGCTCTCCAGAAGAGGTCCTCTTCACTTTCTGCCATTGTTACTGTCTATAGGGTTTTCTTGGCAAAGATACTGGAGTTTTCATGGAGTTTTCTTGGCAAAGATAGTGGAGTGGGTTGCCATTTCCTTCTCCAGTGGATCTGAGTTCTCTACTGTGGCCTGTCCATCCACAGATCATGGGAAACCATTAATGAATTGTTGAGGCAAATTCCTGAAGTAAGAAAAAGGAGGATAAAAGGAGGACGGGAGAAACAGGTACGCTGCTTAAAATCCTTAGATAAAAATGTACTAGATCAGTAGACCTGCCTCTGAAGAAGGTATTGTATACATTGTCCAGTCAATAAACATAACTTCCTGAAGGCCTTGGGGAATGTGTATATTTGCTGGACAATGCAGACCGTACAGTTGACATATCCCAAGTGACAGGTATGCATATTAACTAAGCAATGTGTACAGTTCACTCTTCATGGACAGATGATGTAATTCTCCATAAGCTCTGCTGAATGTGCAAAATGGACAGAAACATGCCAGTTTCAGATCATCCCTATTCAATAAGAAGATTTGTGTCATTTTTGATGATGAACAATATTTTGCAAGTATTTTTAAAAGTCTTGAAAACAAAAACAAAGGGTGTCAGAACAGTAAGCTATAACTGGGGACAATATTGAGCAAGTAAATGGATGCTACAACCTTATATTTCTTGTTTCGCCTGTGGGGACATTTTAATGGGCAGGAGTTAATTTCCTTCTTAAGGTTTAATTGAAGGAAGGAAGGAAATGGTGATCCTTTTATAACATGTGGCACAGATTCCTTGCGGTCATCAAACAAGCTTTGCCAAAATATGCTTTTTTGAGAGGTCTGTTCCACACCACCCTTTGGACTACAGGCAAGTCCCAAACCTTTAAAAATATGTGAAAATAAATACTGAGACACTTAAATGTATTTGATATAAATACATTGCCTAACGTTTTTTCTTATCACCAAAAGACAGCTTTTAAAAAACTTAATTCCCTAAAAAAAAAATTCTCATCCTTAAAGGGTCTCTGCTTGTCATGGAAATAACAATGAATCTGTGGCATCCATACTCACAATTCATTACACTGCTGTATGACATCCTGCTCATTTCTGCTTCTGATATACTGTGATCTAGATCACTTTTGTGTGTATTTACTATGGAATGTCTTTCTTTCTTGGTCTTGAATTCTTTTAACTAATCTTTTAACTATTTCAGAACATCATGAATCATCTTCCAGGTTCAAATCTGTATCATTCGAATACAGATCACTTCATTTTATTTACAGTGCAAATCAACTATGAAAACATATATACTCCCTCAGAAATACCTTAGGGAAAGATTTTTCTTTTTCGTATCTGTGAACTGTCTGAATCAGATGGATAATTTACATTCATTGACAGTTCAGGGAAATCAGACAAAATGTCTCTGTCTCTATTTAAAATGGTGACCAGAAGCAGATTATAGAGTTTTCAGATCAATAATTCTTTAGCACATGTCAACTGTGGTAATTATCTTTACCTGATAATTGCATTTAGGGAAAGGTCCACAGAAACAAATTACTTGCATGTACATATTGAAGATATTGTCTTTTGCACAATTTGAATGTTTAGTTTAGTCATACACATGAATGTATGCTGTTAGTTATGAAGGACACAATCACAGAGGACATTGTTTGTCTGTCTGTCTGTCTATTTATTTGCTGTGGTGTGCCAGGGGAGACCCAGGGGCTGAGTTCCTCCAGTTGCTCAGACCAACCTCCTGGCTGCTACCGCCTTAGTATTCTATTGTACTGTGACTTTTATATTCTTGTTTGTTTATTTTTTCTAGGCTGCTTTGAGTCTTGCTTTGTGGGAGAAAAGTGGGAGAAAAATATCCAAACTAAATAAATAATGTACATATTCAATTCATTTATTCCCCACCTCATTCTCCTTTCCTCCATTTTATCCATACAACCCTGTCAGGTGGGTAAGGCTGAGAATGTGCAATGGGCCCAAGGTCACCCAGCAAGCTTCCATGGCAGGGCAGGGATTTGGACCTGGAGCTCCCAGATCCTCATTTGGCATAGTTATAAATATACCCTACTGGCTCTTGATAATGCACAATTAAATTATACACAGTGTGCCAACAAAGACAGGATTCCAAACCAAAGGTGAATTACTAATCACTTTATTGACCCTTTATACAGCTTATACTGGTGTCTATAGTAAAAACCTCAGTACTCTACAGAATGTCCATTTTGTGGAATAGGCCCAAATGCAAGATATAATTTTGGCCCACCCTTGCTTAATTTTACAAAACAAAACAGAACTTTACTATTTCAGCTTCTTGTAAATATTATACTTTGGTAAAAAAAATATTTTGAATGAGCAATATAGTCAAAAAGTACAAAATTAATAACAGCTTAAATATAATGTTAATCTGTTCCAGCAGCAATATATAGGAGTTGTGTGACTTAATTTAAAAAAAAAATCATTAATTTAGGTTAAATAGAAGATAGCGAGCAATGAAAATAGACAATTTAATCTTTCACCTTTAAAGCTGTTTTCCTTTTAATACTACCATTAGAAAAATGTGATGGGACTGGCTTTATAGAAGGCTAGTAGAAAATAACACTGAGCTACCAGGCAAAACTTCAACTTGTGAATCCCTGGTCCAAACCAATCCAGTGCTGTGCTGACAAAGCCCCATTCACAAGTTACAGTGAACACATGTACCGCTGAACAAGTGATTAAAACTGCATATTTATCTAAGTACTGCTCTCCCAGTTTCATTTGTAAAGCGAACATGTTGGCTCTTCCTTACAATAAGATGTATGTTTATACATGCAGAGTGTACATGCATTCACTATTTAATAGGGCTAGTGATTCATATTATGCCTTGGGGGAGTTGCTATGTTCACATTACAGTGTGCAAATGCACATTGTATTCTGCAGGTACATCATACACCTGTTTGTAAGAAAGTGCTAATGAGCATTCACTCTACAAATGAAACCAGGAACTAGCAGGGGTCATTTCGAGCAGGAGCTCGGGGGAGCACAGCTCCGGGAGTTGGTGCCAGCACCCCCCCCCCCCCGCGGGGGAATGCCTGTTTGTGTCATGGCTGCAGCAAAATGACCCCGTCCCCTGGAAAGGTCCTTGTTCCTCTGACCAGCCTTCTGAAGGCTTCAGCCACCACTGAAGCTATCCTCCCAAGAACAGTGGTATTTCTGAGGCTTGGATTAGTATCTGTCCCCTCTCTGGCAGCTCTTTCTTTCTTTCTTTCTTTCTTTCTTTCTCTCTCTCTCTCTCTCTCTCTCTCTCTCTCTCTCTCCTTTCTTTCTTGCCTTCTGACATACTTCTAGTTATGTCAGGTGGTATAGCACATGCAAATGAGTTATGCTAATGAGCTCCTACACCTCTTTTTCTACGAAATGACACCTGGGAGCCAGTATATGGATAAACATGGGGTTTGTATCACACGTTTAGCTGTACATTTGTTAAATTTAACTAGAGTATAACTCAATGCATGTACACTGTACATGGACTATATGTGTGTTGAACATCGCTATTACGATTGCTTCAAGTAGCTGGGGTGGTAGGCAACACTGGCAACCTGCCTGCCCCAGTGCCAAGCATTCTGCCTCCCCTGCCAACACCTAGCACAAAGCCCATCTGTCAGAAGGGAAGAAACAGGCACCTACCAGAAACAGCCAACAGAACAAGTAATTCAGAGGATCAAGGAGAAGAAGAGAAACTCTGTATTTATGTATGATTGCCTGCATGGGTTTTGAGCACTGTCTCTTATCAATTCACTTGGTCTGTGTCTTGGCACCCTTTTATTAGTGATAAGGCACTTTGCACAGTTTTCAGCATTCTGCCATGGATTCAGTAGCTGTCACACAGCATGGCTTACTTTCTTGAAAGATCAGTTCTGCATGAATTTTGAGCTTTCTGCTATGGATTCACTGCTATGTTTTGAACTAGAAGTTCTCAAGCCTCTAATACACAATACACACAACACACATTGGGTCACAGGTGCATGACTGGACTTGTAGTCAGCCGCACACCAGGGAAACTTATCCCTGTTCACTTGGCACTGTGAGGGAGTGCTGCAAGTTGGGAGAAGGAGCTTCCAGTTTCCCTCCTGTCCCATTTCCCCCTGAAGAAATGGCAGTGAGTGAGCTTTTGGGCACTTTTCTCTGGCTCCATATGTCCTTCCTAGGGCGCGTGTCAAGAACATCGTGTACTCTGATCTTAATATGGATTAATTGATTTCCAGAATATATCTAATTCCGAAGGCGCCCCCTGTGTGCGAATAACTAAATCCATGTGGGGGGCACCTGGGGGCAGGGAGATTTCCCTATACATGGGAGGCACTCCCCCTTTGTGCAGAAAAATCCAAAAAGTTTTTTAAAAATATTCGGGGGATATCTAAATCCCCCCAAAATTTAAAGCATTCTCTGCGCATGAGATCTGATCTGATGAGATTGGGCTTGCCTGGGCTTTTCCAGGTCAGGGCATGGGCAAGGTTTTTTTAATGCTTAAGAGCATTTACAATGAAGTCCTATGCAGAATTACTTTCAGTGGGCTTAAAATGTAGTAGTTCTGCATAGGATTGCCTTGTTTATCATGCAGTTATTCATCTGCACTCTCAAACACTATGCTCCATGAACTGTTTTACCATCTCATCCCCTCTCTGTATAAACTAGTCCACAGTTAGGAATGTCAATATTTACTTGCTGCAACATTACTAAAACTGCAAATTCTGATTTATTGCTTAATAAAACATATGCAAGCTAGTTGCTACTTGACCACTGCTGCCCTAGAAATAGTGCCCCTTTTCTAGGTATACCCTGATCAACTGCTCCATGAACAGTAGTAAAGTTGTATGTTCTCTTTCACACTCCCCAAAGGAACTGGACCCCTCCTAGGGGTCAGGGCTAAGCCAAGTGTCTCATGAAGGTGAAGTTTCCCAAGCCAGACCTTCATGGAATTGGGGGGGGGGGGGGTTAGACAAAGCAGCATAAAAAATAGTTGCTTAAGCAGTATCTTGGGAGATGAAGCTAACACCTCTTGTCACTGTTTTCTGTGCAGGCTAGGATGAATCAAGCACACATAACACTGGCTAAGGTTTGAGCCAGGTTGGAGTTCCCTAAACACTGGTAGCCACTCAAGCTAAAAAAATTCAGAGATATTTTATTGAAGATGCAGATCAGCCATAAATAAACATAGTTTAATCCACTTGTCTGGTGTTTGATCCAGGGTATCTGTGCAAATGTAAACTTTGTGCCAATTATTTTAGCTTATGAAGTTATGTACTGTGCAGCAACTGCAATAATGATTCATAAGGTCAATTGTTCACCTTTGAAGCAAATCTACATCGCAACAAATACCCAGGTGCTGCCCCAAATGCATGGTTACAGCAGGGTAAAAAAAAAAAAAGTAAAAGCTGAGACAAACTAAGTAGCAGGAGGGAACAAAAAACATGTTCTCTGATAGGAATTGCTTATAACTGCACTACTGTTTGGATGCCAAACAGTTCAGATTCAGTTCAGATTCAGCACTATTCTAAGTTTCAAATATAAGCATAGATTTTTAATGCACATTTTTAATGGAAGCCAAGGGCTTTGGCAGTTCTAAGTGGGCAGATAATGTGCAGAACTCTACTCCTCCAATTCCCCATATCTTTATCATCTTTGACCTTTGATAGATATATTGAAGCAATTTAATATAGGAAGGATTCCCAGTACCTCTGAGGTTTATCACAGTTTCATGTTTCACATGTTCTACAATCTGGGGCTGGGGAAATGTGGAAGAATAGACTCTTACAATGAAAAGCAGCACAAGGCAGAATCCTTGAGAAACCTGAACTCATGTTTATGAGAATGAATTCAGGGCATCCATTTCTGAACTGGATGTTTTTAAAAGTTAGGCACAACCTAAAACTGCAGTGTTATAGGGAATAATGCATCATTGTGAGCCACGCATTTGTATGCATACAGTTATATTTGTCAGTGCTCATTCTGAGAAAGTAAAATCTGCAATGTATTGATTTGCTTATTATTCCAAAATGCCCCTAAATTAAGACTGTGGTAATAAATGAATGCTGTAACCAGAACATACATTGACCCAATAATAGTGCTTTCTTGCATGGATTTATCCCCTCATGATAGCAGAAAGTAATGCTGGATGTTTTATTTTAGCATTAAAAAGCCTTTATAGTCTTCTCATTCATCTTCACAACAATCTTTCTCCAAACTCTCAGACAAAAAAAAGGAAAACTTCATAAGTACCTTTTCTCATATCCTATAGCCAATTAGTCCATCGTTTAAAATAACAGGGGTCATTCTGTCATGACCTATCTGAACACAACACTGTTTCCTACCCCAAAGATTATTTTTTAGCTGAAGCTAATTTAAGCTTAGTGTTCACTTAGATGATGAAGACTGGCAGGAGGTAGTGGGGAATGACAGACCTCGAGTGTTATGCGGGAGCACCAATGATGTATGCCCAACCACAAAAAAAAAATCACATAAAAATGGCATAGCAAAAAAAAGCATCCTTATCTTTGATATGACAGTTTCCATGTGCAGACATATGTGATGTTCTTCAGGCACAACCTAAACACAGGTTAGGTATCTCCATGATAATTAGGCCTAAATAGCTTATTGAGATAGAGATCAGAAAATCCTGAGACCAGAAAATTCTAACCTGGACTCCAAGATAGCAGTAAAGAAAGAACACCAGAGGTGCATTTATTTACACCTTCCCCTTCTCTCAGCAGCTCCTTGTTATGACCGTAACACCCTCTTGCTAAGGATTGTGATGACCCTAAAAATCAAAATTCACTGAATTATGGGCAGATGCAGTGAGGAAATGGGATCAGGCAAAATCTCCCCTATTTACAAACTGAAAACTTACTCCACCATCCTTTCTCTCCCTGAGATATAATACTATTTTAAAAGGGGGGGGGGAGGCTATTGGAATAGATTACCATGAAGAAGCTATAGCTCTTGCAAGAGCTTCCATGTTGCTGTGCAGACTAGGACCTAGCTTTCTCTACCAAGGACTAGTAAGGTTTCTAAACAAAGTATAACCCAATAAAACTAAGATGGGTTAAAACAGGGAGCCTCCAGTGTGGTGCCAATGGGTGCCATGGTAACTGCCAACACCTTTTCTGGTGCTCACCAAGTATTTTTAGAAAGTAGGGCTTTTTCCCACAAGGGCTTCTGACAGGCCATTAAAGATCTGATTAGCTGAGAGAATTTTAATTTTAAAAAAAGTTTTCAGCAACAACTGCCACCACAGGACAAGTATCTTCACTGCATGACTGAATGTAAGCTGTGTATATGCAAGGAATTAATTTTAAACACCATATTCATTTTAAAAGGCATCCTGTTAAGCAGAGCTTCTGCATGAAATAATAAAGTGTTACGAACAGAGTTACGCATAATCTCACTTTCTGAACATTGTTGGCTCTGCCTTCTGTGGCAGCAGTTTTGTGGTTGGGCCCACCACCACCTTGTGTCAGAATTCCTATTGGCTCAACAGTTTGGACACCCATGTGAGCTTCCTTCCACTTCATCTAAACAGCTCTCCAATTCTAGCAAGCAAATTCCATTTGGGAAACAATTTAGTGGTCATCTTATTCTGGATAGGGTTGGCTTACTTCTTTGAATAATCTGGAACTAAGGTTGCTAGGTCCCTCCTGGCAACTGGTGGGGGATGGGCGGGACTTACCTGGAGAAAGAGAAGGGCCCAGGCCTCATAATCAGCAATACACAGGAAGTGACATCTATGATAAAACCAGCTGCTACCATAGAGTGCCCGAGTGTCACCAGGACATCACTGTGTGAAGATGTCGCTTCCTAGGCAATGCCAGTGAGGAGACCTGGGCCTTTCTCTTTCTCCAGGTAAGTTCCTCTACCAGCCAACTGATCAATGACTGTGGGTAGGGCCTGGGAGACAGGGACCCCCGCCTCCACCAGGAGGCCTGACTAACTTTTAAGTATTGAGCAGGAGGCGATGAATTCAAACAAACAGGCTTTTATTCAGTGACATTGTTCAGCTCAAAAGACAGCTCTATGAGAGCAGCACTGTCATTTATACTATTCCAACACATAACTTTCAACAATGTAACTATATACAAGCAATACTATTGGACCCAAGCAGGGCTCAGTGATTGGGTATCTAGATTGGCTTCAGGACCAATGGGAGTCTTTATTAATCAGCCAATAGGAATTGGAGCTTTAGGATACCAGAGCCCTTTTCAAGCTATTACTGCTTCATATTCTAAACAAACACAACCCTAACTCTATCTAGAACACCCCCCTCTCTGCATGTATGCATGTGTGTGTGTGCGTGCATGTGTTTGTGGATGACTCAGCCTTTTGCATAAAGCTGTTCAGACTGTCTCTTGTATTGATTTTATTTCTTCTTTGTTGGGTATTACAACTGGCATTACCTTTTACCTAACAAGGCACAGGATTTGTGAGGTCTGAAGCAGAACCTGGTGTAGTGCTGTAATTCTCTGGCCTAGCTCACAGTGCTTTTAACAAATTCTCCTGCTTGCAAACATCAGACTGATCCACAAATATGCCTAAGGAAATATTCTTACAAAAACGGCAAGGCAAATGAGCTTAGACTCTAAAGCCCCCTGAGTACTGATATTGCAGGAAGAATGAATCTATTTTCACATCTTAGTGCATTAGAGAGAAATCCTTATTTAATCAAATTTGTAATGATGTCAATGGCTTCACAAGCAAAAGGGCTTGCCTGGAACATCTGCTGTATTAGGAAATCTGTGCTCTCAATTTGCTTCAGATAGGCCAAGAGGTAACAACAATACTTAACATTCTTCAAGCTTTCCTTGGAACACTTTGCTACTATAATGGAAAGACCAGATGAAGTGAATTAAAATGACCTTGCTGCTTTGAATTAGTAAAAATTGGTGTATTCAGGCACTAAATCAATGGCTGGCAGCAACATGGCTCAGCTGTATGGAAGCCTGCAGTAGGCCTCTCATAATGTGACATGCAAAGTATCTGTCTTTGCAGATGCCAGCACTTTCCTAGCTCTTTCCCTGAACCCACTGTGCTAACACCTGTCTGAACTTGAAGTTTGGATTGAAAGTGGCTTAATGATTTGGCACTGGTGTTCTACAAAGACACGAGGTTAGCAGTGCCTCCCAAGTAACACTGGGTTTCTTGTTCCCAGAGCCAGCAACAAGCTTAAAAAAAGGAGGGGGGAATGACAACATGAATAATTCCCTTCATTTTCTAATTTCATCACTCAGAAACCTTGTGCAGCATTGTCATACAAGCGGTATTTCACTAAAACGAATGTAATCATTCTCTAAGCATAGTCTATTACAAAACCTTACTTAATACCATTAATTCTCATTAACCAGCTTCCGTTCAAACAATGCATTTATACAAAAAAAATAGAATGTCTGCCTTCTGTTTTGCAAAATGTCTTTAATAGTGATAATGTTTTAAATGATAAGAGGGGGAATTGTTTGGGATACAGATATAAATGATTATAGCTTTGTATCATTTTTTGCATAGGTATCTATGGTGTACAGTTTTGTTTTGGCTAGGAGTATGCTGGTACAATATTGCTATATGGGGAAACCTCTTGTATAACAGTGCTATACAGTGAATTTATGAAGACAGGAGCAATTATTCTAGGCAGCACTTATATTGCATTTATACCCACTCTTAGTACCTTCCTGGACATCAAAGATTCTGGCAAACATAGCAATGTCAGTATGTAAGTATAATTCATACCTTAAACACTTTCAAAATAGTATAGCCATTCATCTACTCTAGCATATCTGGTCTTGCCATCCATCCAAAACCAATGCTTTTTTTCCCCTTTTAGTGTTTTGCAGATGAAGTCATTCTCAAAATGCCAGCCATGTCCTTCTTTCCACCTTGAATCTAGGAATCTAGCACTATCACAGCATAGCCCTTATAAATACAAATAAATGCAATCAGATGAGTTGGGTATTCTTACAACTTTGATTTATTGGATTTATAGGAATCTCCATTTTGTTTTGTTTCACATTTTGTAGACTTCCCTGTTGGTTCAAAGAGTTATTTGTATATAAATGGAAAGACCAGATGAAGTGAATTAAAATGGATAACTGTAAAAGAGCAGCGACAAAACAGTGAATTACTGTGCAATCCTAAACAGAGTTAGACCCTTCAAAGTCAACTGAAGTCAATGTAACTCTATTTAGGATTGCACTGCAAGTGTATATAGACGATCAGCTAGTCACAGATAGACTTAGTTTCATATAGATATTTATTTTAAGAGCAAGAAATGGATGTAACTCACACAATAGGTTCTACATCTTTGGAACCACTTTTCAACTGAAAAGCATTATTGTAAAATAAAAAGAAACATCACAACCATTTCTTTGAAGAGCAATGCCACATACCAGGGAACAACTCTAGCTTAGATATTAACCTATTCTTATACTGAATTATAAAATTCATGGAAGATACTTGTGGAAGCAAGTTCAAGCACAGAAAGTCATAAAATGCCATACAAAATGGCCTTTGGAACCTCAGAAATATGAACTAAGAAATATTATGCATAGTGGTACAGCTGAAGAGGCAAATTCCTTAAAACAACATTTGTTTTGCAATGTGTGTGTGGGAGGACTCAAGGTTGGAATTAAAAACCTATTGTATACAGATCTTCTCCCTTCGACTGTGTAAAAAGTAGGGTATATCCCACCGCCACCTCCCAGGGAGGAAAATATGTCATTGACATCTCAATATCACTTCCTCCTAAAATGCAAAAGTGATGTCTTAAGATTTTGCTGATCTTTACAGACAAATCCAGGTTTTAGCTGGAAGGGACATCAACTCTTTTCCCCATGCCTGCCCCCCACCTGGCAACCTTAATACAAAGCTTATTAGCAACAATCATAAATAAGGCGTAAACAAGGGACACATTGATTTGCCAGTATGATGATACTGAGCAGGATATTTGAACCCAGGTATATATCCAGGGCTCCGATGGGGCCGGGGCGCACCAGGGCGCTGTTCCGGGAAAGAGGAGGGTGAGGGGCGGGGACTTGACAAAGCCCCACCCCCCACTTACTCTTCCCAGCTGCGGCAGGCCGCCACCGGCCTGGGAAAAAGCCCCTCCCCTCCCCCTTCACTCTTCCTGGGCCGCGGCAGGCTGCCGCCGGCCCAGGGAGAACCCCCTTCCCTCCATCCCCCCACTCACACTCCCGGGGCCGTGGCAAGCGCTGCTGGCCGCAGGAGAAGCCCCCTCCTTCCCTCCCCCCACTGACAATCCCGGGGTCGCGGCAAGCGCCGCCGGCCCCGGGGAGAAGCCCCCTCCTTCCCCCCCACTGACACTCCCGGGGCTGCGGCAAGCACCACCGGCCCCGGGGAGAAGCCCACTCCTTCCCTCCCCCCTCCACTGACACTCCTGGGGCTGTGGCAAGTGCCCCGGCAAGAAGCCCCCTCCTTCCCTCCCCCCCCGCTCACACTCCCGGGGCTGCGGCAAGCACCACCGGCCCTGGGAGAAGCCCCCTCCTTCCCTCTCCCCCGCTCACTGCGGCCCGAGGGGGGCGCAAGGGAGGGATAAGCCGGGCCCCAGAGGCGTGAAGCCCCTGGGGCCCAAGCAAGAGGGGGGAGGGAGGGAAACGCTGGCCCCAGTGGGTGAGAGAAGTGCCCCTTCCTTCCTTCCTTCCTTCCTTCCTTCCTTCCTTCTCTCTCTCTCTCCCCACCTACCTACCTTCCTGTTCCTTCCTTTCCCCTTTCCTTCCTCTCTCCCTTCCTTTCTTCTCTCTCTCTCTCCCCACCTACCTACCTTCCTGTTCCTTCCTTTCCCCCTTCCTTTCCCCCTTCCTTCCTGCCTTCCTTCCTTCCTTCCTTCCCTCCCTCTCTCCCCCCACTTACCTACCTACCTTCCTGTTCCTTCCTTCCTTCCTTCCTTCCTTCCTTCCTTCCTTCCTTCCTTCTCTCTCTCCCCCACCTACCTACCTACCTTCCTGTTCCTTCCTTTCCCCCTTCCTTCCCCTCTTCCTTCCTTCCTTCCTCTCTCCCCCTTCCTTCCTTCCTTCCTTCCTTCCTTCCTTCCTTCCTTCCTTCCTTCCTTCCTTCTCTCTCTCCCCCACCTACCTACCTACCTTACTGTTCCTTTCTTTCTTCCTTCCTTCCCCCCTTCCTCCCTCCTTCCTTCCTTCCTTTCTTTCTTCTCTCTCTCTCCCCCACCTACCTACCTTCCTTCCTGTTTCTTTCCTTCCTTCCCCCTCCCTCCCTCCCTTCTTGCCTTCTGACACGCTGCTGATGATGTCAGGGATGTGTGGCCTTTTGACACTTCCAGTGACGTCAGGGGGTGTGGCATATGCAAATAAGTTATGCTAATGAGATCCTGCACCTCTTTTTTTACGAAAGGACCCCTGTATATATCCAATGGCATTTGCACACAAATGCGATTGTGGGTGATCAGTTCTATAAATCAAGAGGAAAATAGGCTAGGTATGGGAGAAAAGTTGTTAGTGCACCACTGTTGACAGATCTACAGAGCATTTCTAACTTTCCTAGGAATACGCTCCACTAAGAAGACATGCTTTGGATGGCACCATTAAATACATACAGAAGAATAACTTCCTGTTGTGCTACAGAAGGAATTACTTCCTGTTATGCTTCCTGTTTCTCTTCGACCAAGGTTAAAGGAAACATCTTTCAGTGCTCAAATACTCCTTACAAAACTGTATGGAGTGTATGGGGTATATATGGGGTGGGGCTGTGGCTCAGTGGAAGAGTTGCTTGGCATGATAAGGTCCCAGGTTTAATGTTCGGCATCACCAGTTGGATGATCAGACAGTAGGAGTTACAAAAGACCTCCACCTGAGTCCCTGGAGAGCCGCTGCCAGTCTGAATAGATATACCAACAGTCTGCTTCAGTATAGGATAGCTTCATGAATATAACTGCAGCAGTTCTCATAGTTCATTATTCATATTATATCTGAAAAATCATGCCTGTGCATCTTTTCGATGCACCAAACCTATACAACACAACTGCCATGACTGGCAGCCTTCTAAAGGTTCCATAAATTTCTTGATTTTGCCACTTGCCTGCAATTGCTACAGCAGTGAAATTTTTAAGCAGTCAGGATGCCATAATACAAGACTTCTGGGCTATGTTCAACTGAAGGCCATAAGTTGTGCAGAGCCCTCATAAATGCAGACTGCTTCTGTGCCTTTGCTGTGGTTATTACCAAAAGGTTCTCTAACAAACCCAGTCATAATAGCTCAGAGCTTTTGGGTTACACCCAGGGCTTTTTTTGTGGAAAAAGACCAGCAGAAACACATTAGCATAATAGGCCACACCAAACAGCAGAAACTCATTAGCATATTAGGCCCCACCCCTGACAGCACAGCTCCCTCCCAGGATCGGCTTCCCCAGGTGCCCCACGGCTTGTGGGATACACGGAGAACCTGAGGGGAGGAAGGCAGTTTCTGGATTGGCTTCCCTAGGTGCCCGAGGAGGGGAGGTAGTTTAAACTGCTTTCCCTCCCTGAGTCGGCTTGGCTTCCCCAAGTGCCCCACGGCTCACGAGGTGCCTGGGGAACCTGAGAGGGGGGAGGCTGTAGGCGTGGCCAATTTGGAAGCCAGCCAGAACTCCATTCCTGTGTGTTCCTGTACAAAAATAGCCCTGGTTACACCACAAGAGTATTTATCTAAATTGTCTAGAAAAATGGACCAAGGAGAGATAAACATACTTGGGTTTTCTTAGGTTAATTTATTTTGAAAAATGCTTTCACACAGTTAATCTAGTTTGGTAGTGGATATTTTTAAGTGATGGTATTTAACATTTTTTATTTTTTTAATAACTGCTATAGCAGCAAGAAAGTTTCTGGATGAATGGTTAGAATATAAATGGTTTATAACGAATCATAAACATGCAACACATAATTCAAGCAACTCCAGTAGGAGAATCCATATAATTTTAGCATAATGCATCTACCAGAATGCATAATGGATCAAACCAAGTAGTATCAAAATGAGACGGAGGGGGCTGAAATGGCAAGCAACTTTTTTTTAGTGTCATGAATTAATTTTAATACAGAGCAAAGCATGGTTTATGTAAAAATTTATGAAATATAGACATGAAAGCATGGCAATAAAAAGATCCAGGATTTTAAGGAAGTAGCTGCCATTTAATTGGATGCTATAATTAATAAAAAGACAGGATACTGAGCTTTCTCATTTGAAGTACCTACACATACCTTGAATTTAGTGGATGAAATATATAACTGGAAGTCCTCAATAATAGAATCATCCTTATATTATTAAATTTTTCAGCTTAACCTCTTTTCACCTTCCCATCTCCCTACACTACTTTGTGGAACAATGAATAACACAGGTTTTCTACAGGAATATATCAGAATAATAGAAGGGTGTGGGGGTTTTTTGGAGGGGGGGTTGCATTGTTCAGGGATCCACTTTAATTTTTATCTAGCATCTAATCAAAATCTCAGCTTCTAGAGTGATAGAGCCAGTTCTTGTGACATCCTTTTAATCATTTTATATAATGAGATGTTGTAAAAAGAAGTTGCTTCTTTTCTGAGTATATCTTGATTGTCCTTTATAGGTAGAGATGAGGTCAAGTTATATATTTGGATGCCCACTGTGAGGCCTTCAGAAGCCGACAAGGCTGTTGGCAGGCTTAGCCAAGATGAGTGGGGCCACAATATGTATATAAATCAGTGAAGGGAACTGTATGTATGGTTGCCTTGTTTTGTGCATTTTTGCCAGTTTGAAAAAGGCTACAAAGTTTGTTAATGGTTTAATATGTCCCTAGAATATGTCTAGAATTGAGTGTGGGCTGTTTTATGACAGCAGAAGACAATAAGAACTGAAATCACAGTTCTGTTTCTTTCAAAATAATGTTAAACATATTAGGGCTAAAACAAGTAATTATTTGGTTAAATTACTTGACTAAAAACATTATTTCACAAAAATCAGGTAGCAGATTGAAATATGTATGCTTTGCCAAACACCTTGTGAGAGCAAGAAAGTGGGCTTATTTCCTCTTTATTTCTGACCTGAGACCTCTGGGGTTCCTTGCCATAACTTGGGAGGAAGGCCTGCCAGTAGTGTTGCCAGCCCCCAGGTGGGAGTGGGGGAATCTCCGAATTTTGTGGGCTCCTGCTTGCTGCCAGCCAGTTGGCCAGTGGGGAAGCCCTGCCCCCAACAGCTATGACTGGGTGTGACATCCCCAATGTGATGCTGTCATGTGGAAGTGACATCATCATATCGGGGATGTTGTACGGCAATGCTCTGGTATTTTGGGCAAAACGTGTTTACTATGGGTTGGTCTGTTGGGTACATTTTTCAGCAGCTGGCCATTTGCTTGAAGAGAGATATGTATAATTGGACTGGTATTTGGGTGGTGTAGGAAGGGGGAAATATAATGTTGGGAGGAGTGTTACAGGAAATAGAAGAGATGTGAAGCTGGGAGGGATAGTGAAGAGCAAAGGGAACCCAGGAAAGGTGGTGACAAGGAAGCAGCCAGCAGGAAAAGGGAGCCCAAGACTGGAGCTGTGGCTGGCATCCTTGCTGGACTCCCAGCCCAGGACCCAGGCACCCAACACTGCAGGGCCAGATGACTCAGCAGCAGCTGCAGGAGCCAACCAAGGGTGACAAGGCACAGCCAAGCCAGACATGGTGGCCAGACACTAGGGATGGGCATGAACTGGGGAAATGCAGTCCAGTTTATGGCATGCCCAGTTTGCGAACCATGTACCATCATGAACTTTTAGGTGCCAAATGAACTGGTTCTATGTGTGAGGTTTGTGATGGGTTACAGTCCCCCCCCCCAGCAAGCCAGAGACACCAAACCCACAGGAAATTTCTGGCTAACTCTCCTCTACTTGCTCTCCAAATTTGGTGAGGATTTTATTTACAGGGTCTGAGTTATGGCCACCCAAAGAAGGTCCTCACAGGACAGTGTTTTCTGGGTTTAGGAGGGATAGAACGGATTCTGTGCAAGCTAGAGAAATAAACTCTCAGGGGACCTTCCACTTATGCTCCTCTACATACCTTCCAAGCAGTGTTCCCTCTAAGCTGAGTTAGTGTGAGCCAGCTCACAGTTTTTTAGCCTCTGGCTCACAGATTTTTGTCTTAGATCAAGAAGGATGGCTCCAGAGCAAACTAATTTATGCAGTAGCCAAATTGCTTGCTCACAACTTTAATGCCAGTAGCCCACAGAGTAGAATTTTTGCTCACAAGACTCCACAACTTAGAGGGAGCATTGCTTCAAAGTTATCTGCAGATTGGATTTAAAGGGTCTGAGTTATGCCCTCCCCCAAAGAAGATGCTCCCAGGAATGTGCTTTGGGGGAAAATGTCAGGCACAGGTTCAAAAGTATACACAATGGACACCCTGCAAGGTACACACACCAAACACATGGGGAACCTCACTCTGCCACCTGCTCCTCTACAATCTCTCCAAGCTGGGAGTGGATTACATTTCTGGGGTCCCAGATACAGACCCTTCAAAAAGGTATCCCACATTTATACTCTCCCACCCCTCCTGTGTGTGAACACCTCTGAATATCATGAGGGTGAAAGTGGATGCAAAGGGTGCTCATCATGGAGAGAAGAGGTACTTCCCCCCCTGTGTAAAACAGGCCCCTGTTCCCGGACACCAAACTCATCCTGCCATCCCACTGGAGCCCATCCCTGGCAGGGTACCATCAGGAGTCTCAGAGGCTCCTTCCCCTGATCTGTTCCTGGGGCTCTCCACAGAGACAAAAGAATTGCTAGCATTGCTCAGAGACACCAGTAGTTGCTAACACTCTTTGGAGAGGAGGACTCAACAGTGATTCAGAGGGTGGGGGGAGCATCCTCCCCTTCCACATCCCAAGTTCCTGTTGCTGCTCCCACCTCGAGTATACCCCTCTGTGGCCACTCACAGCCCAGCCCCAGAAAGCAGCTGTGCCTCCCACTTTCTCCAATCCTGGGGCCCTGTTTCCAGCCCACAGTTTGGACATATTTCTGCACCATCCCCAGTGACCCGTGTGGCAGAGTGCCAAGTACGCCACACCCATGTCTGGAGGGGCACAACCCCCCCCCCACTTCTGTTCTCTTCCATCCTCTGCAGGCACCTGTAATTGGTGCACCCCACTATGTTGCCACTGGAGGAAAGAGTGGTGGCCAGTGGGAAGAAGAAGAAGAGGCCCACTCCCTCTCAGCATGGAGAAGTGGAGGGAGAGCTGAAGGCCCCTCCAAGAAAGGCTCCCCACACTCGGGTCCTGTGGGTGGGACATCAAGGTGGGCCACCTTCCAAGAGGTCAAATATGCTATGTGGAGGGCCCAAGAAGCTGTCACTTGCCTCATTGGTGAATTGATTGCTGTGGATGGCCAACCCTTCTCTCTCATGGTAGGCATAGCCTTTCACTGACAGCGGTGATGGTCAAGGCTCTGCTCTCCAGAGTGCAAGGCAGAACCATATACTTCACAGCAGACCTCTGGAGTATCCAGCAGGATGATGGAACACCCCCCAGAAGGGGACACTCCTGCCACTGAGCTACAAAGTGGTTTTGCTCCATGTACAGGGTATGGTCACAGATGCCGGTGCCGACATGCTGGCAGCAGTTAAGGCTATGTGCTTCAAGGGAAGGTGAAGGATGCTCTGGGGATGAGAAGCACTGTTGAGGCCACCTGGGACACTGTTCCTCTCAAGATGTGGTCCTTGCTTGAGACCTGCTAATGCCTAGCTGCCCACTTCTGGCTAAGCATCAAGCCTGCCTGTCTGCTGTGTGAGAGGCATGGGGAAGGGAATAACAAACTCATTCTATGCCATGATTGCATGTTTGGTGGAGCAGAAGGGTGCAGTGCAGGATGTAATCTCTTCCATTACCATCCTGCATGGGAAAGAGGAGCTCAGCATCAGCTCCAATGGCTGACTCTCTCCCAAATGGTGCATATCCTCAAACCCTTCCAGGACACCATTGATGTGCTCTGCACTCACATGGCCAGCCTGGGGCAGGTCATCCCCCTGATTTGAGGGCTGAACTGGGTGCAACCTCTACACTGGAACTGGGCCCCATGGGGATGATTGTTCTCCCACTGGCCAGGGCCTTGGCAAAAAGGTGCAGGTGGGCATCACCACCAAGTTGCATCTCAGCCAAGGTACCCAGTAGTTAAGCCCCCACCGATCAGTGTGAGCAGAGAGATGGGGTGGCTCAGAGCTCTGAGTCCACCTACCACCCAAACTCCAGCAGGGGAGAGGTATACCCATTCAGGAATAAATGAATGTGCTATGCTTTTAATAAATTCCCTGCCTTTCTGGCTTACTGCCAATAGCCAACAGAGGGATGGCTGAGAAACTGAGCTAAGGGTATATATAGCATTTTGATCCCATTGAGCAGCATGGGAACTCTGTTATTGGCAGACAGCAGTGCCTGTTAAACTTTGGAGGGCCCCTACTGGTGTTTCCAAGGCTGGAGAATTCTCCCCCCCCCAATTGCTTTGAAATTTAGTAAACATTTTAATTAAACCAAGACAGTCTGTTTGGAAATGTGTCCATTCCCAAATCACCACGAACAGCTTGAAAGTTCATGGAAAGTTCATGCTGGTCACCCTGCCACAAACTTCACTTTGTAAACCGTTAGGTGGCCAAACTTTCATTCATGAGCTGGTTCATGCCCATCCCTACCAGACACCTCCACAAGTCCCTGGGCCCAGGGTAGCCCCAATGTGGGTGTGAGGGATGGAGCTGGCAATCTTGGCTGTCTTAGGACTGCACAGGCCAGCTACACAGCCCTTTAAAGAAAGCCATGAGGAAGGGGAAGAAGAGCTAGAGAGACCTGTGGGTGGCTTATTGGCCTCTGTGTCTGTCACAGCAATAGGTCCAACCCCTGGAATGGGGGGAGTGGTAGAACCTGGGATGTCCCTCCCCCAGGGAACTCTTCACAAGACAAACCCTGCGAGAGCCAGGGAGGAAAGGCCAGACCAATTCTAAGAACTCACAGTAAAGGCAAGTGGCAGGAGAGAAGGATCTGGATGAAAGAACACACTCTCACCCTCTCTAAAGTTCTTCCTGGGCAGAACCAACAAAAAAGGGAACACTGGAGGGTGCTATAGTCCCAGACTCTGCCCCAGTTCTGTCATAGCCTGACAAAAATCTATAAACAGGGGTCCGTTAGGGCCGGAGCGAGCTCAGGAGCCAGCCCAGGAGTGGCCACTAGGGCAACCATGGGCCGAATCAGATTCTCTAATCTGATTCAGCCTGCTGCTGAATTGTTGCCGAAATTCGGTGGCAACTTTAAAAGCAACTGGAGGGGAGGGGGTTTAAGGGAGAGGCTCCAAACTTGCAGGGTAGCTGCTGGGGCCTCTTCTCGAAATACCCACCAAAGTTCAAGAAGATTGGACCAATTCTATGGGCCCTCAAAGTTAACATTTTTTCCCACCATAGAGAACAATGTAGGGGATGGGACAACCTGCTTGGGGGCCCATAGAACTGGACCCCCTGGTCCAATATTCTTGAAACTTGGTGGATATTTCGAGGAGAGGCCCCAGCAGCTACCCTGTAAGTTTGGAGTCTCTCCCTCAAACCCCCTTTCCTCCAGCCCCTCATATACCCTATAAGTTTTTGCCATTGATTTCAATGGCCCATAGGGTATAATGGGGCTGAAACTGACATTCCCTTCCTGACACACTACTGGTGATGTCAGGGGACGTGGCATATGCTAATGAGGTATGCTAATGAGTTATGCTAATGAGCTCCTGCACCTCTTTTTCTACGAAAGGACCCCTGTCTATAAATATGGAAAGCTGAATTTATTGGGAACTTCTTCTTAGAAGGGCTTCTTGCTTGTGACCAGCTCATCTTTGGGCAGGATACTTTTAGGGGTTCATGTAATTGCTCTCCTTTTAATTATCTATGTGACTGTAATGGATGGCATAATTTTTTGTTGAGATAGTCAGTGTTAAGAATACAACTTAGTTATACTTTAATAAAAGATTGAAAAAGGAAGCAAAGATCACCCAATAGTATCACTTGTGTACACAACAAACTTAAAACATTGTTGAGGTGCACCTCTTGCCAGTACTTAAATAATCTGATATAGGTAAGCTAATTAGATGTCTAGTGCATACTTATATCTGAATCAGGCCTGACCAGAGTCATCCAGAACAAGGTCTCTGTCAGATCATGCTTACATTTGGGAGTGGTGGCATTTTCAAGGGGCCAATGGTGCAATCCATTGTTGAGTAATTATCACTGTAACTTTCATGTCTACCCCATTACTATGGTATAAAGTCATAAAGCCTTATAATGTGACCCTTAATCATATGAATATCTGATTTAGCTTAACAAACACACTTCAAGGTCATAATTAAGTATCTACCTATCTATCTATCTATCTGTCTGTCTGTCTGTCTGTCTGTCTATCTGTCTATCTATCTATCTATCTATCTATCTATCTATCTATCTATCTGAAAGCCTAGGTGTATTGGCACTTTCCAGCTCTCCTGTTGGCTATGCTGTGCTCTCCATCAGCCATTGGCCCTTCAACCACCACTCAAGAGTACTCACGTACCATTGGCTGAAGGCTGGGTCTTCTCCTCTCCCCTGCCCACTGCCATTCCTTGTCTGAATAAACTGCCAAAACAGCTGTGTGGCTAACTTTTCCCTCAGTGGCTGTTGCTAGGCAAACAAGCTGGGTTCTGTCAGTAAAAAGGCAAAAGCAGGAGACCCTTTCCAGGTCTACTTTGGCCTTCATTGGGAACTCATTGCGGCAAGTCCTTACTAGGGTTGCCAGCTCCAGGTTGGGAAATTCCTGGAGATTTTGTGGAGGAGTCTACAGAAGCCAAAGTTGGGGGGAGAAGCCTCAGCTGAATAGAATGCCACAGTCCACCCTCCAAAGCAGTTATTTTCTACAGGGGGAGACCTAGGTTCTTGCTGTGGAAGCTCAGTGGGTGATTTCGGACCAGTTGCAGACTTTCAGCCCAACCTATGTCACAGGGTTGTTGTGTGGATCAAAATGGGGAGAGGAGAATGATGTAAGCTGCTTTGGTCTCCACTGTGGAGAAAGACTGTATTTTTCTTCCTGGGGAATAATTGTTGCCAATCTCCAGATGAGGCCTGGAGATCACTCAGAATTACAACTGTTCTTTAGATGGCAGAGATCAGTTTCCCTGGAGAAAATGGTGGACTCTGTGTCCTTATACCCTGCTGAGGTCCCCCCCCCCCCAGTGTGATGTAGCAGTTAGCACTTCAGGGCAGGGTCTGCCAGACTCAGGTTCTATGGAAGCTGATTGGGTGATTTCAGACTACTCACAGACTTTCAGCCTAACCTACCTCACAGGGTTGTTGTGCATATTGAAAGGGGGAGAAGAGAATGATGTGAGCTACTTTGGTCCCCATTGCAGAGAAAGACTGCACTTTTCCTAGGTAGAGGCTGCAGGAAGGGGGGAGGTGATGGAAACCTGAAGTCAGATGGGCAGATAATGATACATTGATGGTTGGCTGGAAAGGAGTTAGGATTGCCACCTCCAGGTTGGGAAATTCCTGGAGATTTGAGGAGTGGAGCCTGGAGAGGGTGCAGCTTGAGGAGGGGTGGGACCTCAAACAGGTACTTTGCCATAGACTCCACCCTCCAAACCAGCTATTTCCTCTGGGGAACCATTGCTGCCAATCTCCAGGTGAGGGCTAGAGATCACTTAGAATTACAACTGCTCTTCAGATGGCAGATATCAGTTTCGCTGGAGAGAATGGTGGACTCTTTGTCATGATATCCTGTTGAGGTCACCATAGAAAACTGACGCTGAGTGCCCAAAGCTGAGGCAGCCACCCAGAGCTTCTTTCTAGAGCCCATTGTATTTATTTCCACAACAGGCCTTATTCCTAGTAACAGTATAATTCCGTATAACTGAATCCTAAGAGAAATTACATGAAAATAAACGTGGCAGTTATCCCTTTCAAATTTTGTGGGTATTTTACAGGACTACATGTTCTTCTCCAACCCAGAAAGCTCCTGTACATCACAAGGAATATGGTTATTTGCACATAAATAACAAAATCAGAAAGGATTTGGAGTATTTTGTTTGTTTGTCTCCTGCTTTCCTGACAGTTATATCTCAGAGCAGCTTCTTAACAATAAAAAGAAACATCCAGACATAACTTTCACCAAACATGATGGTTAGAGAGGGAGTGGGATTGTTGGTGTTTGTTCTTGAAATTAAAAATTGCCAGGAAAAGTGACCCCTACATAAATGTTTAATGCTATTTACTTAGGGATAATACAGTGAAGCTCATCTGAAGATATGGAGGAACACTGGGGGGGGGGGGAGTGAATTAGATATGGAGGAACTCTCTCAGGGGGAGAATTACAAGACCTGGTAAAATATTATGGGAAAGGGTTCGGCTAAGCTGAAAGCTGGCCTGTGTTACATGTGATTGCTGGAACCCTGTGAAGTGTGTGATTACCAGACTATTGGGGTTACAGCTATGGAAAAATGTGAGTACAAAACTCATCCTTTGAAAGTGAAATCAGTAAGTCTCCTTTCAGTCTCCTTTGTAGATCGAGCTTCCTGCCCTCCTTTCACAAGTACTTCTCATCTTTAGCAGGCTTCCTGTCACAGCCTACAAATTATTTTATCAGTCCTTCACTTCTGCTCAGTTTAATTTTAAGATCAATGAACTCACATCCCAGTTTGACAGAACCATCAGTTGTTCATGCCATTAATTAAGCCTTATATTTTTTAACGAAACATTAACAGATCTTACTGAACTTAATTGCTACTCAATCACTCAGTGAAATTTTCCTGAAATTAAAATCCTGTTCAGCTAAGGGATACAAATTTAAATGGCTTCCTGGAGTTGTTTGAATTACATGTTATTTTCTGAAATATGTGCCCTTTTACACAGTTCTTCTGGAAAACACGTTTCCATTTCAAAGTGTTCTTTTCATATGCAACAATTAATTTAAATCAGCTAAAATAAATGATCAGATAAGCAAATTTGGGAAGAGTCTGTAAATAACTTAATTTTGTATAGTTCAGAAGAGAAATAGTAGTATTATACATCAATGAGACTATTTAGATATAACGTTCCAGCTCTCAATCTTTTATCATGACAGCCAAATGTTAAACCAACGAACCGGTTCACCTTCTCAAATGTTTGCATCTGTTTTGTATCTAGAATGCTCCTTGTCTGTAATGCATGCCCAATGGACCTTTTGAAAGAAATAGTGACAGGAAGTCTTCCAGAATCATACAGTTCATCTGATTACAAGTTCCAGAATAGGATTCTCATTGTCCTTTACAACAACGCAGTCATTGCCACCCCAGCATGAATAACGAGACAGGCAACAGTTTGGAATCAAACAAGGGCCACTTTATTAACTATTTAAACGGAACATGCAGCAACGGGCAAACTAAGCAAGCGCTGGAACAGGCAAGGCAGGCGTCATTCCCAGACACAGCCTCCTATGCCCTGAAATGGGCGGGTAACCTAGCCCCAGTCTTGACCCAGTCCGATTCTGGCTCGTAACCGGCGGCCCAGCATACTGGTTGCCCCCCAGGGGCACCTACCCCTGAGGCTGCACAGACCTTCAGGGAGGAGCCTAGTCTGAGAGGTTCCCAGAGGCGATCACCATTCACCTCCCCAGACCGCAAGGCCCTAGGGTAGTTCCTGATGACCTCCTGTTCCCAATAGGGATATGCCGTGAGGCACCCACCAGTTCCATTCTCTTGCTTGCATAGACCTGCCACATGCAAAGCCAAGCCTCTGCTTTGGCCTTTGCTACCCCACACAGCAACCAAGTGCCATCCGAATCCCATGCTGCAGGTCCTCTAACAAGATCCCATTGCCCTTGTTTGAGAGGTGCACCCCATCAGGGCGATACAGGTCCGGGAACTCAACCCGTATGTTAGGGTGCGGCAAAAAGAAACCCAACCCGGACTCCATGGCCGTGCGAAGTTGGCTATTAGCATTACGCCTAGCCCTGTCCATACACCTGGGGTCACTGGTATGCCTCCACACCCGACTGGGGAGCATGCCTGACCACACTATCTGCACCCCGGGCCACCTTGACCTGATCAGCGCCAGATCGGCCTTGGCCTGCAGCACAAGGGCCACACCCTTGACCAACCCCAGATCGTTGCCCCCCCAGGTGTATGACCAAAACATGAGGGGGGGGCCCACGCCTCTCCTCAAACAATAATGGGAGGAGCGCCGGCGATCTCATACCCCTCCTCCCCAACCACTCGACCATCGCCACCTCGCTGAGGCCGAGTTGGGAGCCGACAGACGTTCTCCGTGCCCGATGACCTGCCCAAAAGACCATGCTGTGGCCGCAGACTATGACCCTTCGTCTCGTCTCTCGGCCTGCAGCACCTGTAAAAAGAGCTTAATTAACAATGTCTGGAACGAAACGTAAGCCGACTTATAAGGTACAACGCCTCACATAACTCTTATAGCATCTAGATTTCCAACACCCGATCCGCTGTATCTCCTTAGCAGGGTACCCCATGGCTGCAGCCGTTGACACAGCCCCAATTTGAAAAGAATGGGAACAAAAATGAACCCCTCCCAACCCCAGTTGGACCAAGGCCCTCCGTGTCACGGTCCAAAACTGGAACTTCGTAAGAGGGGTGCTGTCACTATGCTGAAACAAATAGCCTGGACAGTCGCCCCGAAGTGCCAAGTACCGACACATGGCGGTAACCGGGCACAACCCAGGCTCTGAACTGGGCCCTAATTCCAGAACTCGCCCCTTACCCTGCTGATCAGTCTTGGATCTACGCAGCCTAATCCGCAGCTGGAAATTAATTATGGACACATCCCTACGCTCCAGCGCTGCGCCAGAGACATCAGCCCGAGAGCCTGCCACCAGCTCGCTAATCCTGAGTGCCCCAAAAAAGGCAGTCAGCAAAGCGGCGTGAAACAGGCAAACCTCATGGCTGTCCCTACAGCAAGAGGGCCACTGGCCCTCCAGCCCCCTAAGGACCGTGGGTGTCAAGGGTTCCCTAGTGTCAACTGCCCTAATGGACTCTCAAGACCACCCCTCAAGCATCTTCCAAAGACGGAAATCGCCTGAGGTGTCCTTGTGACCCGAGGCCTTACTGGCAAAAGCCAGCGCAGACAGCTTACCCCTGATAGTGTGCGCTGAAAGGCCACCATTCTGCAGTGTCACACAAAATTGCATCAAGTGTGACACCGGAATAGGCCATACCTGTTGCAAGCCCGCTCCAGCCCTAAAGGACAGAAACTGCCTACCAGCCTTCAGGTAAGCTCTTCTGGTAGAAGGGGCAAGGGCCAAGCTCATTGCCCTGTCGGCCTCAGCCCTCCAATCCCCCACACCTCGTCGGGCATCTGTGCCGGGAACGGGTCGGCCCCTGGAGCCAGCTGACGAAACCTCTCCATCTGTTTGTGAGAGAGAGCGTCAGCGACCCCATTAGCGACCCCCGGGACGTGTCTACCTTTAAACAAGATGTTAAACTTAAGGCACTGCAAAGTAAAGGCCCGGACCAAAGCCATGACCCTGGGGGATTTTGATGTAAGGGTATTGATGACATAAACCGTGGACTGGTTGTCACACCAGAAGTGGACAGTCCTATTAGCTAAATCAGCTGGCCAAATCCACACTGCTGCGACAATTGGAAAAAACTCCAGGAAGGTGAGGTCTTTGACCCACCCGGCCTGAAACCAATCCTTAGGCCAGTCCCCAGCACACCAATGTCCCCTAAAGTACACTCCGTAACCAGATGAGCTGGCCGCATCAGATGAAATCTGCAGCTCAGCCTCTAGCAAGAGCTCATCCCGCCACAGAGAAACCCCGTTCAATGAGCCCAGGAACTGTTCCCACACAAAGAGGTCCTCCTTCATCCCCCTGGAGACCTTGGTCCTATGGTGTGGGAGATGGAGGCCTCTCATTGAGTCACAGAGCCTCCTCACGAATGCCCTACCTGGCGCCACAACCTTGCATGCAAAGTTGAGGTGACCTACCAACTGCTGCAGCTCTAAGAGAGTGACCCTTAAAAGGGACCTAACGGAGTTAACCCACGTCCTTAATGCGTCCAATTTGTCCTGGGGTAACCTACAACACAAACTAAGAGTATCAGTCTCAATACCTAAAAACGTTAATGTGGAGATCGGGCCCTCAGTCTTTTCCTGAGCAAGAGGGACACCCAACTCATCAGCCAGGTAGACAAAACTGTCAAGCAGAAAACGACACTGGCCAGAACCCTTCTTGCCCACGAAAAGAAAATCATCCAAATAATGGGCGGTACTGCAAAGACCCGTCCTGGATCTCAAGGCCCATTCCAAAAATGAACTGAACCTCTCGAAAGCAGAACAGTACACAGAACAGCCCATGGGTAGGGCCCGATCCATGTAATATTTCCCTTCAAAGGCAAATCCGAGAAGCTCAAAATCCCCCGGGTGCACCGGGAGGAGCCGAAAGGCTGATTTAATATCACATTTAGCCAATTCGGCCCCCACACCACAGAGGCGAACCACCCACATGGCCTGATCAAAAGAAGTGTATTTGACGGAGCATAATTCACCTGGGATGGCATCATTCACCGACCTTCCCCAAGGGTAGGACAGGTGATGAATGAAGCGAAACTCACCAGGTGCCTTTTTAGGCACTACACCCAAAGGGGAAACTCTTAAATTGGCCACTGGTGGACTAACAAATGGGCCCAAAACCCTGCCCTCCTTACACTCCTTAGCAATCTTGGCCCTAACTATGTCCTCCATGCCCAAAACCGATTTTAAATTATTACATAATTACATAATTGTTTAGGCATGAGTGCGCATCAAGTGCTCCTATCTACCACACGGCGCATCAAGCACAATCATTAAATTGCCGTCTTCTCCCACGGGGGTTGTTAGAGCAGAGGCGGTGATTGTTTGGCTTGCCCCTCTTCCCTGCTGCGTCGACAGCGGCCGCGGCTGCCCCTGGGCTCGGTCGCTCAGTAGCTTGATTTGGTGGCTTGGGGGTGGCGGCGGATTGTTCCGCCGGCTCCGCTTTCACCCCCCCTCCTCCTTTTGGGGCCTGGCGGCTGTTGGCTGTGGAGGCGGTCGTTTTGCTCTCTGTTTTTTCTCCCCTGCCGCTGTCATTGGCTTTGCCCCACTTTCCCTCGGGTTTGTGAATGTTTTACCCCCCCGGCGCTGACGTTGTGGCATCAGGCTTTAAGGCCCTGGGGCCCTGTAGGGGTGGTGGTCCACACGTAGAAGGGGTGGAGGGCGGCCTGCAAGGTAGTGGAGTGCGGAATTCCCATTGTGTTGCGGGACTACAGTTTTGCTCCCGGCGTGGGATGGCGGGCTGTTCCACAGGAACACTATTATAGTGTAATCAGGTGGGTAGCAATGTTGGTCTGAAGCAGCAGAACAAAGTTGGTGTCCAAAGTTTCATCCAAGGTATAAGCTTTTGTGTGCATGTACACGTCTTCCATCTGAAGAAGTGTGGGTGGCACATGAAATTTTATACCTTGAATAAAATTTTGTACCATGAATAAATTTATTTATTTATTTGTTTGTTTGTTTCAATTTATACCCCGCCTAGCCAGCGGACCGGCTCAAGGCGGCTAACAACATAAAATCACTCTATTACAAGTTAAAACATAGGATAAAATAGATTCATTTAAAAATATAACAACATTCAGCACAAAATGGCGGCATCATACCAGCACTAGATACCCGCATTAGCTTACACCAACCAGGAGGCTACCACCATAGATGTTTTAAAGATGGCCATCTGCTAAGGGCCATTCCCCCCGGCGGCGGCCCCAAAGGCCTGGCGGAAGAGCTCCGATTTACAGGCCCTGCGGAACTGCAAAAGGTCCCGCAGGGCCCTGATGTTCTCTGGGAGCTCGTTCCACCAGTGAGGGGCCGCCACCGAGAAGGCCCTGATTCTGATGGCTGTTAGCCTCTTCTCCTTCAGGCCCGGAAGGATCAGGCGATGTTGGCTGCCTGACCGAAGTGCTCTTAGGGGTATATATGGGGAAAGGCGGTCCCTTAGGTAGGCAGGCCCCAGGCCATATAGGGCTTTAAAGGTTAAAACCAGCACCTTGAACCAGACCTGGTACGCTATAGGCAGCCAGTGCAGCGCCCTCAGCACAGGCTGGATGTGGTCCCTCACTGAGAGACCTATCAGCAGCCTGGCTGCGGCATTCTGCACTAGCTGTAGCCTCCGGAGCTGGGTCAAGGGCAGCCCCATGTAGAGAGCATTGCAGTAGTCCAGCCTTGAGGTGACCATAGCATGGATCACAGTCGCCAGGTCATTGCGTTCGAGGAAGGGAACCAACTGCCTAATCAGCCGTAGATGGTAAAAGGCTGCTTTGGCAGTGGCTGCTACCTGGGCCTCCATAGTTAAGGAGGCATCCAGGAGCACTCCCAAGCTCCGGACCCGTGGCGCTGGCACCAATGGTGCCCCCCCCCACAGGCTGGTAGTGGGATACCCACCCCTGGTCCACTCCGACTCAGGCAAAGGACCTCCGTCTTCGTTGGATTCATTTTCAGATGGCTCAGCTTGAGCCAGCCCGCTACGTCCTCAAGCGCCCGCTCCAGGTCATCCAGGGTGGCCCTGGACCGGCCACCCAACAACAGATACAGCTGGGTGTCATCCGCATACTGGTGACAGCCCAGCTTGTGCCTCCGGGCAATCTGGGCGAGAGGGCACATATAGATGTTAAACAACATGGGAGATAGCACCGCCCCCTGGGGCACACCACATACCAGTGGGTGCCTCTGGGACACGTTCTCCCCTAGCGCCACTCTCTGTCCCCGACCTTGGAGGAAGGAGACGAGCCACTGTAAGGCAAGCCCCTGAACCCCTATGTCGGCAAGGTGGTGGATCAGTAACTGGTGGTCGACCGTGTCGAACGCAGCCGACAGATCTAACAGCACCAGTACCGCCGTTCCGCCCTGATCCAGATGCCGTCGGAGGTCGTCTGTGAGAGCGACCAGTGCCGTTTCCGTCCCATGACCCGGGCGGAAGACAGACTGAAACGGGTCAAGCACAGAGGTGTCATCCAGGAAACTCTGCAGCTGAATCGCCACCGCCCTCTCCAAAATCTTGCCCAAATAGGGCAAGTTGGAAACCGGCCGATAGTTGGCCAATTCAGCCGGATCCAGTGATGGTTTTTTTCAGGAGGGGGCGGACCATCGCTTCCTTGAGTGCCCCAGGGAACAGTCCCTCCTGGAGGGACTTGTTGACAATCTCCCTAAGGGCACCTCGTAACCCTTCCCGGCCAGCTTTTACCAGCCACGAACGGCATGGATCAAGGCTGCATGAGGTTGGGCGTACAGCAGAGAGTAAACTGTCAACCTCCTCAAAGCTGAGTGGGCTGAAAGAATCCAGAATAGAACTAGAAGACGTGCATGGTGCCTCAAGTTCACTTACTGTCTCAACTGTGGCGGGGAGGTCACGGCGGAGCGACAGGATTTTATCTGCAAAATAGCTCGCAAAAGCCTCACAGCCGATATCCAATTCCCTATCATTTAGTCTGCCTTGTGGCAGTTCTGTTAAAGACCGAATAGTTCTAAATAATTGTGCCGGGCGTGAGCTTGCAGACGCAATCATGGCCGCAAAGAACTGTCTCTTAGCAGCCTTGACTGCCATCTCATAGGATCTCATAAACGTCCTATAGGATGCTCTTGATGCTTCGTCGCGGGCTCGGCACCACCATCTCTCTAATCGTCTCAGCTCTCGCTTCATCTGCCGCAGCTCCCCGGTGTACCAGGGAGCCCGCTTAGAGCGAAGGCGAAGAGGATGCCTAGGGGCGATCTCGTCGATGGCGGCCTGGAGTCGGCCATGCCAGTCTTTGACCAGCTCATCCAATGAGCCGCCAGGGGGAATGGGTTCCCGCAGGGCCATCTGAAACCTCTGAGGGTCCATCTGGCTCCGCGGGCGAGCCAAAATATGCTCACCACCCACACGGGATCTGAGTGGGACATTCAGACGGGCCTTCAGAGCAAGGTGGTCTGACCATGGTACTGACAAAGCAGTAATTGGACCCACCCCAACCCCTGCCGCAAAAATCAAGTCGAGTGTATGCCCCGCCTGATGTGTGGGCACCGTTACAAATTGGGTGAGTCCTAGTGTCGCCATGGCCGACACCAGGTCCTTCGCCGGCCCAGAGGCTGCATCATCAGCATGGACGTTGAAGTCACCCAGGACTATAAGTCGAGGGTGCTCCAACGCCCAGCCTGACACGGCCTCGACCAGCGATGGCAGGCTAATGGGTGGTGCATTGGGCAGTCGGTACACCACCCAAATAGCCAAACTCTCCCCAGTGTCCCACACCAGGCCAGAGCACTCTATGCCCTCAAGCTTAGGCGGCGGGAGCGCTCTGTAGGAGTAAGCCTCCCGAATGAACAGAGCCACTCCACCCCCCCACCCCTCAGTCCGTGATTGGTGAAGGACCGAGAACCCAGGAGTAGTCCACAAACTACTCCCATCCAGTGCATCCACAAACCTAGAAGAAGAAGAGATTGGATGTATACCCTGCCCTTCACTACCCAAGGGAGTCTCAAAGCGTCTTTCAAACTCCTTTCCCTTCCCCTCCCCACAACAGACACCCTGTGAGGTAGGTGGGGCTGAGAGAGCTCTGAGACAACAGCTGGTACAGAGCTATGGCTTGCCCAAGGTCAAACAGCAGGTGCAAGGGGGGAGTGGGGAATCAAACCCTGTTCTCCCAGATTAGAGTCTGTGCACTTGACCACTACACCAAACTGGCTCCTAGCGTTGTTCTGCCAGTGAACTAGGGTTGCCAACTCCAGGTTGAGGAAATCCCTGGAGATTTGGGAGTGGAGGGTGCAGTTTAGGGGAAGGAGGGACCTAAGCAAGGCATAATGCCATGGACTCTACTTTCCAAAGCAGCCATTGACCTGATCTCTGTAGTTTGGAGCTCAGTTGTAATTCCAAGAGATCTCCAGACCCCACCTGTAGGCTGGCAACCCTAAAAAATCATATTCAGCATACTAGTTCTGCAGGAAGGCAACCTGATTTCCATGGGAGCCTAACCCTTAGGAATTGATTCCAATCCAGTGTGGGAATAATTGTTGGACATAAGATATTGGTTCAGACAAGGTTTTGTATAGATGGGACAGAAAATAATGTTTTTATTGGTTTTGTCAAAACTGTTTTGACAACAAGGTAAACAGAATAAGAAGCAAAAGGTGGATGTGGCTGGATGACCACACTTCTGGGAACATTGGGTGTGGCCTAATATGTTAATGAGCTGTGCTGTCAGGGGTGTGGCCTAATATGCTAATGAGTTCCTTTTTTCTACAAAAAGAGCCCTGATGACATTCATCAAGAAACACATTCTGGAACTCTTCTGTGCCATTTTGTGCGAAACCAAAGGTCCAGAGTTCTGGAGCTCAGGAAAACCAGGTTAAGAATTGCTGCTTTAAACAAACATGGCATGTTTTGAAATTAAAAGCTTTTGGATTGCTTAAGTCAAAAGTAAGTCTCACCATTCAAAATGATGGAGGGGGGAACTACTAAGACTGAATACAGGGAGAAAAGTAAATTGGTGAGGTATTTTATATTCCTTTAGAGTTGCTGGAAAGATCTAATCAAATATCAACTCATTTTATTTTCATATGCCAATGCTCCCAGACATTTTAATATTTGGAGGTGGTGGAAGGAAATAAGGGTTTTGTTTGTTGCTCCATCAGCTTTAAAAATTATTTTTCTATTAACCGTTTAACATGATTCTATCCATTCCAGGTTTCAAAGCATGGCCAATCTAAGTTCTAATATAATTGCTTCCATCTTGGTTTGCTGCTGTTTCCAATTTGTTTCTTGCATTGTAATTGCATACATATAAGATAAGGGATAAAATGTCTAGATCTATTAGTAAGAATGTTGGCAAAGGAGGAGCTCACATGGTATATTTCTGTCCCTGTCTCCCCTTTAGGAGGAGTAATATCAAAGAGTTCATAAAAGAAAACTAAAGATCACTGACTGGAATGGCTTATATTGACTATCCCTGTCATCCAGCTTCAGCCAATCACATGGCAAACTGAAATGCATGAGAGCAGTGATGTGCTGAATGATTCTTGTTAGCCAGTATTCCTAGATTCAATGTAGTACTGTGTTGACCCTGAGAAAATGGCAGTTGGAAGCACCATGGGAAGATACTTCAGAGATCTTGAAGAAATTTCTCAAGCATTATACTGGGCATAGCAGCAGAGAAATTAAAAAGTGAAGGGACTGCACCACTAAAAATTAGAAGAAAAGACTCTATGACCCCGTCCACACGAGCGAGATAAGCCGGACGGGAAGTGACACAAATTTGTGCCGGAGCAATTTGCGCCGCTTTTGTGGGATCACACAGGTCCATGGACCTGTGAGGGCAAACCGCCGCTGTGTGATCACCCAAAAAGCCCATTCCCCAATGCCACTTGTTTGCGCTGGCGCGATCACATCAGGAAAGGTCAGTTCTGGGCCGTCGCAAACCATTTGAGACTGCCTTTTCACTGGTAGCTAAATAAGCCGATTCCCCACCGGCTCAAAGTGGTTTGCGACACTTTGACACCAGCTGCAGGACACTTCCCAGATGTGCTTGTGCGATCGTGCCACTTTGAGCCGGTGGGGAATCGTCCTTCTTGTGTCGCAAATGGGTGCGTATGATCGCACCCTATATCACTCAGTGAAACCAAGAATTCCCAATGTTTAATTTTATAAACATAAGCAATAAAACTATCAAAATGGTTTTGTTTTTGTTTTTTTAAAAAAACGCACACACTCTATTATAACACATATTACTCTAATTGTACATACTGCCCTATTCTTAACAGCACTATTATAACACAGAATGATATTTTGGAGACTGAGAATCACTGCTAGCTTCATGTCACTACAAACTATAGTCTAATTCTCATTTATTTATTTATCTATTTGCTCAATTTATACTTGCCTTTCTCATTGAGACTGGTGGATTACTACATATAAACACAATCCAGTCAGACATCATAAGACATCCAAGAAACAATGCATTAGGACTAGAAGTACCAAATGGGAAAAGAATGCAAGCGGAAAACCGTTTAAGGCATGACCTACGGGAAAGTTGGTAAAGCTGTATCTAGATGGTTCTTCTTCAGACTGTAGGTGGGGGTCTCACATGACTGAAAGATCTTTCATAAAAATTCAGAAACCATCAGGCAAGGGGCTAGCCTCAGTGCTGTTCTTTTCCTAATTAAAAGTCACACTCACTTTATCGACATATCTTCTTCAACTCACCAACATGTTTTTGTTACAATTGTTCAGTCACATGAAGCAGATATACTTACAGTAGGCTCAGAAAATGAGACCACTAATGTGCTGTAATCCAGAAGTCTTAAATTGATCTCTTTAGTGTTGCCACATTGGTGTCCTATGCCCTCATTAGTATCCACCCTGGAAGTCAGAGCAGATCAACACTTTCACTAGCAGCACTTCAAACTGTTCTTATAAGAAGGCATCTGAAATTCTGGACTACTACATACAATGATTGATCAGCATCTTTAAAGGCCTGGGGTGTGCAATATTTATTTCTGAGACCCTTTCCAGCTGGCCAGTCTGACCACACATACTGAAAATCATGTTAGCAAAACCGGTAAGTAATCTTTTTTGAAGTCAAGATGCAGTGAAGTCCATGCAGTTCGAGCCTCAATCCATTGTCTTTCTTTAGAAGTGTATTCAGAATAAGTACACACACACTAGCTATACACACTTGTTTCCAGTTAAGCAATGCAGAAACTGTTCAACAATTTATAGCCCAGCAGCTTCAGTGCAGTTTATGAAAATTAAGCTCGGCTGTGTATCTCATATATCATTATCAACAATGGCCAGGTAATGAAAAACAAGATCTGATTCTGAAACAGTAATTCCCAGCGATGCTAAATTGTGATGTATGAAGCCAAAAGAAATGTAGCTGGAGTGCTGTGAACTAGATTGACCTCAAAGCACTGAGGAAAAGCAAAATAGAAACTTGCCTACATTAGAAGATTAAATGGGCATGACATGAAAATCGTAGAGGCAGTAAAGATGAAAACACTGTAGAAGTGTTAAATATTGTGTTAGAGGGAACATCTATATTGTATGTAACTGGGTGTCCTGTTTAAATTAACCCTGTTGATGCACAGCTTTCTCCTAAAACATGCAAACATTTTGTCCATAATTTACATAGCACAAATTTCACTTTCTATCGCTTCCTTTTAAAAAGCATAATTAGTATGTGCTACCCTGTGCTGCACATATACCTGAATTTCAGACTTTCAGCAGTTTGCCTTGATGACCCCTGCAGTTGCTACTTCGTACTTTCATAACAGAGGAGCTAAGAGTTGATTCATTGGTTATTCTGGCAGAGATGTAATTAGAAAGCAGACAATGAAAACTGAATATTTTCAGTTGTTCTTGAGAGAGCATTCGCAAACATTTTAAATCTCTAATTGTTTTGTATTTTAGCATTGCTGAATGATATGTACCCACTATTTATTTTCAATGGAATAAAATAGTCTTTCTCTGTATACATAATGGGAGAAAGATAAACTGATGAACAAATATTGCACACATGTTTTTAGTGGAAAATATGCAAATTTACCTTTTATTAATATTAAATGAGACTGCCAAAAATAAAAACAAAAGAGGTTAAAACAGATACTGATATTTGTTTGTCCAATGATATTTTTTTTGTTTGCTAATGATATTTATTTGTCTAAGAGAGAGAGAAATAGCGGGAGAGGTGGAAAGAAAGCTGAAAGAGGTGGAAAGAGAAAGAGAAAGAAACAAAGAAAGAAAATGGAAGGAAGGAAGGAAGGAAGGAAGGAAGGAAGGAAGGAAGGAAAGCATGCCTCCCCTTCGCTTCCCCAGATGCCTTGCTGGGACCACACAATATGTGTGAAAGAGCTGCATGTGGCTCCTGAGCCATAGTTTGGCCACCCCTGGAATAGTGCAACCCCTCCTAAAGAAACCTACCCTGGACTTAGGTGATCTGAATAACTACCATCCAGTCTCAAATGTACAATCTCGGGCAAGGTAATTGAGTGAATGGTAGCTGAACAACTTCAGAGATTCCTGAATGAAGCAAATTGTTTGAATCCATCCCATTTTGGTTTCAGGCTTGGTTATGGGATGGAAATGACCTTGGTCACCCTGCTGAATGTCCTAAGCTGAGAAATGGACTGGGAGTGAGACCCTATTAATTCTCCTAGACCTCTTGGTGGCTTCTGATACCATCTATCATGATATCCTCCTTTTGGGGTTGGGTTTGGACACACTGTGTGCAGTAGTTTCAGTCCTACCTCAAAGGTAGGTTTCAAAATATGGTGGTGACTGCAAGAATCTACATCAAGCTGCTGGGAGAAGTCATCTGGGGAGTTGGACTGAATTGCCTCCAATATGCAGATGACCTTCGATTCTATGTCACACTTCCAACAGATCATAAGGAGGCTGAAAACCATGAACAGGTACCTGGAGGCAGTTTTTGGTGGATGAGGGATAATAAACTCAAACTTAATCATGACAAAACAGAGGTGCTACTGGTGGAGGGAAGATTTGACCTAGGAACTGAAATATCTCCTGTTCTGAATGGTGTTGTCCTCCCCATAGAGGAGCAGGTTCAAAGCTTAGGGGTGCTGCTGGATCCAGGCCTCCTGTTGGATAAACAGGTGGCAGCAGAGAACAGCAGTGAGAGTGCCACTGTGCTGCATACCCTGATAACACCTAGATGAGATTACTTCAATTACTTCAATAAATAGAGCAGTCAGGCTAACACAGGAAGGTGGTAAGATCATTCTCTCTTGGAGGTAATGATTCCCCCCCCTTCCCCTTCTCACTGCAGCCCACCAACCCGTCATTATTATTATTTGTGGGTCCAACAGTTTTGGGAATCAACTTTCGTTGGGCAGGAAATGCTAGCTGGGCAGAAGAAAAAGCAGGGAAAATCTGCAAATGTTAGTGCTTTCTATTGATGGGTCATTGTATCCAGCCCTCTGGAACCTGATTCAGTTTCCAGATCAGTTGTGAAGCACACAGAGTGATCTAAGGTGAACCACTGTTTCAAGGAATCCAACAGGTTTCATGATGATAAAGTGAAATACATATAAAGCACCTGAAATAATCAGGAAAAGAAATAGAAAGATGAATGTTTCTTCACAATTTACACTGGTGTCAGCTAATGTGGGCATAGGTAATAATACACAGGAAATCAATTACCGTGTTTTTCGCTCCATGAGACGCACTTTTTCTCCCAAAAAAAGTGGGGGGGGGGGAGTGTGTGCGTCTTATGGAGTGAATACTGCCCGGGGAGAACCCCCCTCCCCCGCTCACCTTTCCTGAGCCGGCCTGGGAAGAACCCCCCTCCCTCCCCCGCTCACCTTTCCCGAGCCACGGCGCGGTGCACGCGGACGGGGAACTGAGCTCACTGCCCGGCAGCTCGAGGGGAGGGGAGGCAAAGGTGCCCACGTCACAGCAGAGCAGAGGCAAGCAGCGGGGCAGGAGGCAGCAGAGACCTGCAGGGAAACACACATGCATGCAGCAACAGCAGCGGCAGGGCTGCCTTCTCCTCCTCGCAGGCTTCGGGCCACTGGGAAACTCCGGCACAGACTACCGAGAACACAGGCGGAGGAGGGGCTGCATAACCTAGACAACGGGCTTTCCTTTTTTGAAACTCGGCGGGGACTGGAGATGGGGAATGCAGGTTTCAGGAGACCCGAAACTCGCTGCTTTTTGTGCAAGCCCCTCTCTCTGCTTAGAATGCAAGAGAAACCCCCCTCCCTCCCCCGCTCACCTTTCCCAAGCCGCGGCACCGAACGAAGCTAGGTGCGTCTTATGGTCAGGTGCGTCTTATGGAGTGGAAAATACGGCACTGTACTATGAATCTCCTGTCAGATGGGAAAGATTAAAAGAGCACATAAAGATGCCCTCCATGTACCAGACTATTGGACCCTTTTTCTGAGTATTGCCTACTCTGGGCAGCAGTTGCAGTTCAGCGTCTCAAGTGATGAAGGCCTTTTCTAAATCCTGCTACCTGAGATCCTTTAACTGAAGATACTCAGAATTGAATTTCTTCTGCATGAAAAACATGGGATTTACCACTGAATCATGGCTACAGATTCTGCTAAGACTCTGGATATTACTTCACATGTGTAGCATATCTCCGTTGTCAGGGTTTTTTTTAAACAATAATTAGAGCCATGTTTAATGATGCTTGCTCACTTTATGCTAATTATATGACAACCTCATGGTGAACAATTAATATTGTTCAACAAGGCATCTGATCAAGCCTCATATCTAGAGATTATCTTGTTTTCCAGGCTAGAGAAATACAGGGAAAGGGGTGAAGAAAAGAGACAGAAAAGAATATGATGAAAAAAAGAACAAAAGAGGGGAAAAGAAATAAGCTTGCAGAAGGAATAGCCCCCTGTGCTCTTTCTAACACGGTCCATGGGGGAGAAATATTAAATGGTAGGAATACAAGTCAGATGATGAATAACCATAAAAACAGCAGTACCAAAAAAATTTCTCTTTACATAAAACTGTACAAATCTCTTCTCAGGGGCTTTGCAGGATTTTAACTGTGCTCAATAACATGAACTGTAATAGAGCTGCACGCTGAGAAACTTTTAAATATAAATGTGAGGCAAGAAGTACGATGATGCCTTTAAAAAATTAACAAGTCTTAGGTATTTAATGATCACACTCTTTCCATTAAATATGATATATCTTTCTATTTCTAGCCTCTGCTTAATCATAGTGATGGAATTACAATTTTGTTTTCACTAACGGTGATTTACTTAGTGAAGCTTGATTTATGGCATCAAGGATTTGTTTAGTTAATGGAACATTTTAATTTGCTGTGCGTGACAGAAAGCACTTAAAATTACTTTGAATGCATGTATTATATTACTGTTGACTTCCAGCCACAGCATGAAAGCAGAATAAAATTACTTATGTAAGCATTTTTTTCCTCTTGCTATCTTTATGTTAGGAGATGGATTTCATACCACATACAGACAAGAGCTTTGCATTTGCTTTTCCTTGCGTTTGTTTTCTTGTATTGTGGCAGTGCTCAAAGGCTTCCATTATAATAATCTGGGTAGGATTTTTTGTAATAATCTGAAAATGAATGTCATACAAAATTTACATACTAATGCCCTGAGCATGAGCCTAACTGCATATCCAGGAAAAGTGCACTGGCAAAACTTGGCTCCAGTGAGTGAATGAGATCATTCTTTTTTGTAGCTTCCAGCACAATTAATAATATTCTGACACCCTTTGTTAGGTTCATAACACTGATCTATTTAATTCTGGGATCTGCAGACTCACTTAACTGTGGAGGTTGTATTTGTGTGTTGTTGTTGTTAAGCTTGTCATTATTGAAACTACTGACAAATTACAGTAAAACTGAGGGGACTTTCCAAAGCAGTTGGTATTACAGTCTGGAGGTCTGCTGTTCAAACCAGAGGAAAATCAAAATTCTATTCAGCATGCTCAAGAATAAATCATTTGTTCCACTTGCTCTTCATGTTTGCAGTCAGCAAAATGACAAACAAAAATGAGGGCAGGAGGAGATGGGATTTTCAACAATATGGTTTCACAACATATAACGCTTCTCAACATATGCCTTTTCAAGCATCCCCCAAGCTGAATTAGAATCAAGAGTAAAGAACAGCCAGCTAAATTTTGCAGCATGCTTGATCTGTTTGCCTTTGTCTGAAATGCAGGGTTCGTTACAATCCTTCTTTGTGGCGAACAAGCTCTGACATTGAAGCTATTAGACTGGAGACAAACAATGCTAACAGTCAAATAAGACAAGACAGAGTAAGGCGCAAGACACTTATTACTACAATAGTGGTAAAGTTTTCTGAACCACATATAAAAATCCTTATGTGGCTGAAAATACAAGAAACATCAGGCAACAATGTGCTGGTTGATTTCAGGTTCCATCTATCCTTTTTCTGGAACAGTTATGGTCTCTTCTCCTGCCAATAGCTCATCAGCAGAAACTTTATATCTACCACATCTAGGACCTTGCACCTGAAATTACTCCTGATTCCCCGCTGGCAATATATATTACAAATTACTCCCAGGTTTTGACTATATAATTTGATTACCTTTAAATAGCTTTAAATGCTAAATACTTGAAGGTTAATTTAAGACTAATTATAGGTAACATGCCAAACCTACTGAAAAATCTATATGCTAATAATGTCTAGCAGCTATTAAAATACTTCATTTTAAGAAGGCCGTGGTTATTTGGTGGGTACCCTGGATCCTGAAAAAGAACTCACAGTACTGGTATAGCCAGGTCTCACAGTATATTGCAGGAATCTCTTGGTCTGGAATTGGTGATATTGTATGAAGGAGCAAGGTTTTTGCTCACACCATACTCTTGCAAGCCTTTCATCCCTGGTTTGCGTAGAGGGTATTAAGATATGCACCACACCCACTAATAGCCAGCATTCGGGGCAACTCAATCCTGGCCCTAAATCTGAACAATGTTGTCACTGGATTTGTTTATCCCAGCAGGCACAAGAAACTGTGCCACTTAGAGTTAAGCCTCAAGCCCCTTCCCCAACATGCTATTCAAGCAACTAAGAGTTTGAGTAGGAATGGGCACAAACCAGTTCACAACCCAAAATTCAGCACAAACTTGGTCCAGTTCAGAACCCTCAAACAGATGTTCAGGGAAGGTGCCTTCCCAAAACATTTACTGGACTTTTGTCCAGTTCAGTTTGGCTGTTTGGGCCATTTAAACCTGAAAACTGGTCAGTGCAGGCCGGCGTGTAAGCTGTTAAGTTTAAACTGCTATGAGCCATTTCATCAGTTAGTTTTGCTTTCCCCCACTTTCAAGCAGGGAGAAATTAAATGGACTGTTGAAATTATCTGTCTGCCTGTCCAGTGTTAGGTTTAAATGGCTGGCAACCATCAAACCTGTCAGTTTCGCTCCCTTCTGCTTCAAAGTGGAGGAAAGCAAAATGGACATGTTAAATGACTTAGCAATTTAACCCTTCCCAGATGATCCCCCCCTCCCCCCGTTTCTCTCAGCTGCAAACTGAAATGTTTAGGTTTGTGCTTATCCAACCTGGCCCTTAGCACCTTTTGTCTTTCTTGAATGAAAGGGTTGAAAACAATGGTACGGCCAGCTCTAGCAGAGTCATAAACAAATTGATCAGTGTGCACAGCTGCACATATTGAACCAAACTGATCTTGATGTGATTATATGTATGATTGCCTTGTATTTATTTATTTAATTTACACTCCACTTTTTCCCCCAATGAGAAAAAGGGGCTTACAGTATTCCACCCGTCTTTATTTTATCCTCACAACAAATGTGATTAGCCTGAGAGTGTGTAACTTCCTGAAGGAAGGTCACCCATCAAGCTTCAGTAGTAGAGTGGGTCTCCCAGCTCCTAATCATGACATAATTATAAACTCATATGTGCACAATGGTAACAGAGAAGACAGGGAAAGACAAATGAAATGAAGGAAAACCCTATGGTATCGGGTTTTTTGGAGAATGGTCACCGGGATTTTTAGCCTGAACTCTTTCTGTTTTTATTTTGGGTGGATTGTTTACTTGTTGTTTTAATACTACTGCTACCAAGAGCCAGGTTCCCGAGGGTAATTAACCAGCATTGTTAGTCTTTTTTTAAAAAAGGGGTTTAGCATGCAAGTTGAACCTGATGGGTGACTGGTGCTTTAATTATGTGTCTCTTCACTGAGGGATGGTTTCGACAGCCATTTTTGCTTCCATTTATCATCTTGAGGCTTTCCTGCCCCACTCTCAGCTATATTTTGAAGTACATCATTTTAGATCAAGGCATGGTTACAGTGAATGATACAGTGATACAAGGCATGGTTACAGAATGATACAGTGAATTCCCTAGATAAATGGAGCAGGTCGCATAGGTACAGGGGATTTTAAAAATCTAGGTTGTGGTCACACGGTCATTTCGATTGGATTTCACCACTGTTCCATATTACATTTAAAAGGGCTGATCTGATGGGCTGATCTGTCTCCCGTATCAAAATGGACTCACCCCCCCACAATCCTCCTGGTTTCTTTTTTCTTTTTAAATATTTTATTAATTTTTATTAATTTTTATAAGTAAAAAAACCAGAAGCACAAAAAAGAAAGCATATAACATACAACAGTACAGAGGCTGTACTTCAGGTAATTGTTTAAATTTGTCTGTATAGAATCTGATTTGAATGTAATTGTATCAGGTTATATTTCTAGCGATATGGGCCAATATTCCAGTTCTTATGGTTTCTTAAGATAGTCCTCCAACCATTTGTATAATCTTGACCAATTTTTATCAAAGATTTCTTCTTTCTTGCCTTGTAGTTGTAAAGTTAATTTGTCCATTTCTGCGGTTTCTAGTAATTTGTAGATAATTTCTTCTTTTAATGGGGTCTCTTATTTTTTCCAGTACCTTGCATATATGATCCTAGCCACAGTTATAACATGTACAATCAGATATACACCTGGGTTTTTAAATGAATCTGGAATAATATTCAATAAAAACAATTCAGGTACAAATGGTATTGTTGTATGAATCATTTTTTTGCAATATCTCATGAATCCATATTCAATACTTTTTTGTTACCTTACAAGTCCACCACATATGAAAAAAGAACCAGTATTTTGTTTACATTTCCAACATACCTTTGACATATTTGGATACCATTTCGCTAACATTACAGGCATCATATGCCACCTATAAAATATTTTTTATATATTCTCCTTGAAAGGAATGGCTTTTGTAAATTTGATATTTGTTTTCCATACCTTAGCCTATTGATCTAACTGGATACTATGCCCTATATTTTGTGCCCATCAAATCATTGCAGTTTTTACTATTTCATCTTGCAATTCCATATCTAATAACAACATATAAAACAATCTTATAAATTTGACCTCTTTACCGATAAATATTTTATCTATTTCAGTAGGATTAAAAGCCAGTTTATTTATCCTTTGCATATCTAGATTCTAATTGCAACCTTCCCACCAATTCAAAACAAGGCCCTGAGTTTGGAGAGTATCTGGTAGTTTTAAGGAGTCTTTCTTATCTAGCAAATCTTCATATTTCCATAGTTGCTCTTTTATAAATAAATTAGGATTTATAAAAGCTTTCAAAGGTGACACCCATTTTGGGATTTTTGTATAAATAGACTTCTTCCCACACCTTCAATAAGGATGTTCTCAATATATGCTGTCTAAAGTATTTGTATGGATTTTCTCATACCATACAAAAGCGTGCCAACCCAGTTTCAGATCATGTCCTTCTAGCTTTATCAGTCATGGGTTTTCCAAGGTAATCCAGTCTTTCATCCAAGTCAAGACTGCTGCTGTATAATACAGATACCAGTTAGGTGCTGCAGAACCTTCACTTTCTTTTGTATCTTGTAACACTTTCATATTAATTCTGGGTCTTTTACCTTGCCAAATAAATTGCTGTGTCAATATCTGTAAATCTTTAAAATATTGATGTTTAGTTACAATTGGAATTGTTTGGAATAATAAAAAAGATTCTCAGTAGTACATTTATATCTAGAGTGGCTATTCTTCCAAGCAATAATAGATGTTGAGAGTTTCATTTTTCCAGGTCTTTTTTAATGGCATCCAATAGTTTTATATAGTTGTCCTTTAAAAATGAACTGCATCTATTCATTAAGTATATCACTAAATATTTTATTTTCTTCTGCAGTTCAATACCAGAGTTCTCTTGCAGCTGATGTATCTGCTCTTTTGTGCAGTTCTTTGTCAGCATTTCTGTCTTTTTAAAATTAATTTTCAACCCAGCCAGTTGTCCACATTTTAACATGTCCAAAAGATAGATGATAGATAATTGAGGGTCTTCTAAAATAAATGCCAAGTCATCCACAAAGGCTTGTAATTTGTATTCTTCTCCTTTTATTTTGAGTCCTTTAATCTGAGTATTTTCTCTTATATTATTCAATGTTTCCAGGGCAAAGATAAATAATAGAGGGGATAATGGGCATCTTTGTCTAGTTCCCTTTTGAATTTCAATATTTTGTGACAAATCCCCATTCACTACAACCTTAGTGTATTGTTTTATATAAATTGCTTTTACTAATGTAAAGAAAGTTTCACCACACTGCCAATGTAGTAATTGTTCTAACATAGGACCAATTAAGGTGGTCAAATGCCTTCTCTGCATCAAGAAATATCATTGCTAGTTGCTTTCCCAGGTGTGCTTCAAAATATTCTAACACATCCAAAACACTGATTAAAAATCCTGATTAATCTTGATGTATTGTTTGAATTAAAAAAAATTTCAGCCTATTAGCCAAAATGGATGCATAGATTTTATAGTCAACGTTCAAAAGAGAGATTGGTCTGTAATTTTTAATTTCTTTCTCATCTGTTTCTAGTTTATGAATTAACGTTATCAGTGCTTGATTCCATGACTCTTGAATTTTCCCTTGTTCAATAATATTATGGATTGTGTATTTTAGAGGCAAAGCAATCTGATCTTCAAATATCTGATTAAATTCTGCTGGCAATCTGTCTGGCTTAGAGTCTTCTTTTTCTTCTGAATTTTTATTGCTTCTACTACATCAGCAAATGAAATAGGTTCATTTAAGATCCTTCAGTAAAAAAAATGGTTATGTTCCTTTAAAAAAATCTCCAATAAAATCTTAGTTAATATTCCCCTGTTGATATAATTTTTTATAAAAATCTTCAATCATTTTCTTTAGTTCCTTTAAAACATTTTTTTCTTCACCTCTTTCTGATCTCAATACTTTTATATGTTTCTTTTCTGTTCTTCTCTCAGTTTATATGCCAACCATCTTGAAGGTTTGTTTGCATTTTCAAAATAATTCTGTTTTGTATACATAATTTTCTTTGCTATTTCCTGGGTTAGAAGACAATTAAGCTGATGCTGAAGATTCTTAATTTTAATCCTTATATGGTCCTTTGAAGTTCCAGATTTTAATTTCTCTTCTTTTTGTATTTGTTTTTCTAGCTGTAAAGTTTTTTGTGTTCTTTGACTTTTCACCCAAGCATTTTGTCTGACAAGCCATCCTCTTGCATAAGCTTTAAATGCACCCCAAACTATATCTATAGAGATATCAGGTTGGATATTCAATTTAAAGAATTCTTGAAAATTTTCTTTAAATTCAGTCACAAACTCTAATTTTTTAAACAGCCATAGATCTATAGACCATCTTATCTTTTTTGGGGTGTCTTGTAGTGTTAATAACAGGGAATTCTTTTTTTAAGGAAGTTTAGACTATTTTCATCATTGGAATTTCCTCTGGGTTCAATGACTTGGTAATTTTTTCTATGATGGTGGAAGCTGACAAGGGGCAGAAAAGGTGGTAAGAAAACCATATTTGTTGTGATATTTGAGTTTGTATTTAAGAAGAAGTTCGCGGGGCCTGTTCGCGGGGAGGGCGGGATATAAATCTCAAAAATAAATAAAAATAAAAAATAAAAAAATAAATAAATAAGAAGTTCTTGCTGGAATAAAAGCTGTTGTGGTGTCATTGAAGGCTGGGGAAAGAGCTTGTAGAAACTTTACAACCTTGGACTTTTAGCCTCTTTTAAAGAACTGAACTGATTTCTTAGAAGCCCCTAAAAAACTGAACTGAGCTTTTAGAAGTTTTATAACATTTTGTGGCATTTACTCTTATCCAAAGAACTGAACTGAACTTTTAGAAGCTTTACAGAAGTCCTTGGCAGACTTCAGTGATGCTGTAGTGGCCTGTGAGATATTCACAGGAAGTGGCGAGGCTGAACTTTGTTTAAACATAATGTGTTCTTCGTGTAAAAAGGTCTTTGTAAAAAGGTCAAGTTTGATAAATATATAATACTGTATGTGTGTATGTAAGGGGAAGGGGGAAAACATACTTGTGATTTGTTTCAACTTTATTGTACCTTTGATATTCTGGGAGAAAAAGGAAGGGAGGGGGCTGGTGTTAAGTGGAAAATGTCTAAACTTTCACCAGCAGTGATATAATCAGTAGCCTCAACATTAATCAAGATGTCAACACAAGATTTGCAAGCCTGGATAGGTGAGGCTGTTACAGCAGCTGTTAACAAAGCAATTAAGACTGTAGTCCCCATAGCTGTAAGCAATGCAATTCCTGCAGCTGTAAGTAATGCAGTAGAACCTCTACAAGATAAAATGGATGCCTTGGCCTCACAACTGTCATCCCAGAGGAAATCAAAAAATAAATTGCTGAAAATACTACTCAAATGTCTAACTTGTCACAGACAACAACGTAATTAGAAAATAAATCAGAGGAAGTAAATTAGCAAATACAAATTATGAAAATTAAACAAGATCTTTTGGAAGATACTGTTACAAAATTAGAGATGGAAAAGGCAGCACATGTTCTGAGATTTCAAAACATACCAGAAAAAAGGAGGAAAATATTAAATCTGAGATGGCGCATAACCTGGCAGAATATCTTGGAGAAAAGAATCCACAGAAAAATTTTGACAAGATAGATGTGGCATTCAGGATGAATTCTGCTTATGCAAGAGGAAACAAGGTTCCCATGTAATTTTTATGAAAGAACTGCAAGAGACACTATATTAAAATGACCAATGAGAAAAAAACTTAAAATATAAGGGACAGAAATTAAAATATTAAAAGAAACCCCTTGGAGAGTTAGGGGAAAAAGAAAAAGTTATACAAGACTTACAAAATTAGCTAAGATATAATGGAATCTCTTACAGATGGCTAATACCTGATGGAGTTTTTTTTTACCTAAGAAGATAAAAGACATTAATTCGGTATTTAAAGCAGAAGAATTTCTAAAACTACATGAAGAAGATCTAGGAACCCAAGTAGAAAAGCATGAGACAGAAGATGAGACCCAGGAACAGGGAGCAACTGGAGGACAAACAAGAGAACTTAAGAAAAAACCCAAGTTAATGCCACTTCAAGTTGTTATAAGATTAGAAGACAAGAAAAAAAAGGATCCAAAGAAGAATGGATAGAAAGAAGTTAAAAATAATTTCTATCAATGTTAATGGCCTGAATGCTCCACAAAAAAAAAAAAGACAAGTCTTTCAACAAATTAAGAAGATGCAGCTAGATATAATTTTCCTGCAGGAAACCTACATGGAATGTTCTGATCAAAAACTATTAGAAGTTAAAAAGTTTGGAAAAACTTTTGCCTCATCAGATGCACAAAAGAAGAAGAGAGGGGTAGTTACATATATAAAAGATTATTTACATCCAGAAATGGTGTACAATTCAGAAGATGGAAGAATTTCGGAGAAAAAGTTCTGGTCTCGATGACAGCAGACACAAGTGGGAGTAGCTCCTCGCTAATGCTGAACTTTAACAGTCTCCAGAGTAAATTCCAACACCTCAGGAAGATACTCTTAGGAAGGAAGAGATAGAAGGCAAGAAGCTCATCATGGGGGTGCTGGAAGAGTGAGGCAATTTTGTCCAGCACACACAGGACTGCTTGGAAGCGGGAGACTGTTAGAGACGGCCAGCAAGACAACAGGTGCAAGCCTATCAAAAGCAACATCTGCACACTCGCCAACATGTTGGAAGAAATGTGGCGAAAAAGGATCATATGCCCACTGTTGGTGGAAGTGTACCTACATCAAGAAATTTTGGTTGGAAGTACTGCACCAAATAAAACTCATCACTGGTATTGATATCCCTCTTGAACCCACATTAATATTTTTAGACATATGGAACATCAAAAATATACATCTTCAAAGAGAACTTATTACAAGCTTACTGGTTGCTGCCAAGACCTCAATAGCAGCTAAGTGGAAAGCAGACAAGGCCCCTACCACTACTGACTGGCTCAACAAAATTTGGGACCACCTAATTTTAGAAAAAAAAATCACGGACCACATCAAGTCAAGTCAAGTCAAGTTTATTAGTACGGTCAAGCGACCAGTCAAAATAAAACATTTCCAAAGGGAATATTGATATAAAATACACAATAAATACATAAAATTCAAGTAGATATTTTAAAAGGCAGTAATACAAAACGGGAGCAGCACAATGTATAATTAAAGTGGGAACAGAACGATGCTAATTTATCATTAACTTACTATCTAGGATACAAGTTTCCTCTTCTTTAATGCCAGGAAACAAAATTTTGCCACAGCTAAAGATATCCTCTCTTTCCGATCTTCCAACAAAAAAGTTAAAATCCTTAATTCCGCAAATTTCAAATGAACATCCAAAGGTTTAAATTTGGACAACAATGGGAAGATAACAACTGTCTCTCCATAACATAAAAATTACAATGTAATAGAATATGTGAGACTGACTGTCTCAAGATTTGTACAAGGACAACATCTTTGAGAGATCGGCCAGCGCAAAAACCTTCCTTGTAATAGATTAGAGGGTAGGGCGTCAAAACGTGCTCTTGAAAAGGCCCGTCTATAGCCGTCATATATGATGTTAGATAGATATGGAGCGGGAACAAAACCTGCCCAAGATTTCAAAGCTCCATATCTCGAAGGTAGAAGCGCTTCTTCTATCTGGGCCTCTATATCCATTAAACGTTGGAATACTATAGATTTAGCTTTAGTCAGTCCTAGATCAAAAAGACTAGCAGGGTGAAGCCCAATTGATTCAAGTTTAACCAATATTTTGGAGGACCATTCAGGATATGGAGTGGCAGCTAAAAAAGATGGAATTAGCCCTGTAGGCTTCAGATGTGTTCTTAACCAGTAAAAAACTGAAGCAATCCAGATTTTCGTTTTCACTCTTGGCACCCCGAGCTCCTGCCTGAGAACTACGTTTGCTGTGCATTTAGGCGCATTAAATAATGCTCTAATAAATTCAGATTGGACTTTTTCCAGGTCCTTAAAGTTATTATCACTTAAAGTAATTACTTGCATACCATATGTAAGTTGGGTTAAAATCTTTGCATCAAATAGTTTCAAAGCCACTTGAATTACACCTTGGCCTTCCTTCCTGAAAAATCTGATAATAGCATTAGCATTTCTCTCAGCTGAGCAGATTGTAGAAGTTATATGTGCTGAGGAGCTGCCATTATAACTAAAAGTTATCCCCAAATACTTGTACATTTTAACTTGCTCTATAAGATGTCCATTTATTCTCCAGGTATCTTTCTTATATGCCCTATTAAAATGAATAATCTTGGTTTTGGAATAGTTAATCGTTAATAATTCCTCATCACATTTCTTGCTAAAGATTTTCAGGGCCCATTTAAGACCAACTCTAGTTTGGGACAGTACAATAGCGTCATCCGCATACATCAATATTGGAACCCCCTCTCCTCCTGAGAAGTTAGGGGAGTGCACATCTGCTCCATGTAGAGACTGAATTAGGGAATTAACATAAATATTAAACAGGGAAGGGGCAAGTAAACATCCCTGTCTTACTCCCTTCCGGGAGGGGATAGATTTAGATAGCACTCCTTCACCATTACATCTGATTTGTAGTTGCGTGTTCTCATGAACTTTAATTATCAGATGTAGAAGTCTTTTATCTATAGTTGACCACATCAAACAAACAGACATTTACCCAAAGCCCTATAATTTTGTAGGAAAATGGTCTCCATTCCTGGAATATTTATATGCATCAGATATACAACCATATAACCCTAATTATCATACATTACTTCAATGAATATTCCTGTAATCACCTGAATACACATATAAACAAACAAACAAACAAAAGTTTTATACCTAACCAAAACCAAAACCCTCTGAAAAACACATGATCACTCTAAAAAATACTCCCTTCTAGCTTTGACTTACTTTAATACTGTCCACACTGTTAACTATTAGTTGTTAATAAGGTTAGCTCTTGTTATGTTATTGATATTTCCCTAACACCGCAATGTTCTTAACTATGTGCTACTTGCTATTTTCTCAGCTCTATGTATCTGTATTACTGTAAAACCAATTAAAAGATTTATATAAAAAAAACAGGAGTTACCTGAGGTCTTAAGAACTAAGAGTTGTGAGGAGACAAAGAGAAAACAAGGAAACCACAAATGAAGCTAAGTGATTAGTAAAAATACCTCTTCTTGGGGGAGGGAGAAATAACTGACCTCTTGTTAAAAACTAGAAGTTGGTAGGTTGCCAAATAAGCCAATTAAGGAGAGTACTACTTTAAAGCGTCCATTTCGAGAGGGGAGGGAAATGAAGCAGATAAGATAAAGGGGAAGCAACCAAAAGCCTGTACTCACCAAAGAGTAAATACAGATGAAGATTTCAACCCAAATAGAGGACACAGACTGACCTGTTTTATTTCTTTTTGTCTGAGTTGTTGTAGCTGCTTCTCAGGAGGGGAGCCAGGGCTGGAGACAGAGCAGAGGAGGTGGTCTGAAGGCGGAGTGGCAGGGTTGGTGCAGGAGATGGAGCAGGCAGGTGGAGCAGATGAAAGGAGGAACAGAAGGAGGAGGCTGAGCCAAAGAACGGGCAAGTGAAGAAAGAGCAGAAGAGGAACAGAACAGGAGTGACAGAAACAACTGAGAGAATAAGAAGGGGAAGCTAATGATAAGCAGACTGAAAAAAGTGTAATCTAAATACATATACTTGAAATACTTAAGAAAAGACTAGATAAGCCGAATGGCAACAGGGTCTGGTAGAGGAAGGAAAGCATTTATTAAATCACCAGGTCAGGCCGGGATCCAACTGAAACTTAACACAATGAGTATAACACAGCTCACAATAAAAGACTTAAAAAGTATAATACAAGAACTTGTAGCACAAGGAATTAAAAATACAGTAATTCAAGAGATTAAAAGTACGGTTGAAACAACAATACCTAATTTAGTTAAGAAGGAGATAGAACCTATCCAAGAGAAAATGGGGGAAATAGCAGATCAAATTCGAACAGAAACAGATATGATAAAAAAAACAAATAAATGAGTATAACACAGCTCACAATAAAAGACTTAAAAAGTATAATACAAGAACTTGTAGCACAAGGAATTAAAAATACAGTAATTCAAGAGATTAAAAGTACGGTTGAAACAACAATACCTAATTTAGTTAAGAAGGAGATAGAACCTATCCAAGCGAAAATGGGGGAAATAGCAGATCAAATTCGAACAGAAACAGATATGATAAAAAAACAAATAAATGAAAACAAACAGGAGATACAAAAAATGCTTTAGTGAGTAATAATATGGAGGAGAAAATGTATGAGATGGATCAAGAAGTGCAAGAATTGAAGACAAAAGCAGATAGAATGGAAGAAACCCTGATAAACCTTGAAATGGACAAAGCAGCTCTATTTATAAGATGCCAAAATATACCGAAAACGGTTGAAAAACATTTAAAGGAAGAAGTTATACAAAACCTAACAGAACAGCTTAATTTAGGGACATGTGAAGATTTAGAGAGAGAAATAGAGCAAATCTATAGGAAAAATACATCACACGCGAGGACAAACAAAGTACCCAGAGAAATACACATAAAATTTAATAGACGAGAAATGCAAGATAAGATATTAAGAGAGGCAAATAGTAACAAGGTAACCATACGAGAAGCAGAGATAAAAATCTTGAAAGAGGTACCATGGAGGGTAAGGGAGAAATGGAAAAACTACATGGTGTTAATGAGGTTACTTGGAGACAATGAAATTATGTATAAATGGTTGTCACCTGAAGGAATAATATTCAATCATGAAGGAAGGAGGCATAAAATAGATTTTATTTTTAAAGTTGAAAACTTCCTGGACAGATTTGGAGAAAGGTTGGGATGGCAAGGGGAAGGAGAAAGTGAAGTAGAGGAAGAAACTGAGGGAGCCAAAGCTGGAAAAGAGGAAAAGACTGGGAAAAGACAGGGTAAGAAACATACACAATTAATGCCATTACAAATGCTTACAAGGTATCAATATAAGGCAAAAGCAAAAGATAGTAAGACTAAAAATGGAGAGAGTGAAAAGGATTAAACTACTTTCGATTAATGTTAATGAGCTGAAGAGTCCTCAAAAAAGGAGAAGAATTTATACACAATTTAACACACTTCAAGCTGATGTTAACTGTTTGCAGGAAACACATATAAGGAAGGATGATGTTAAATACTTAAAAAATAAGAAATTGGGTAAAGTATTTTGTGCGGCAGATATAAAGAAAAAAAGAGGAGTGGTTATATATGTTAAGGACTATTTATGCCCAGAGTTAATATACTCATCAGATGATGGAAGGGTAGTGATGATTACAATACTAAACATGAATAAAAGGATATTGATTATAAATATATATGCACCAAATCAAAATCAGGAAAAAAAATTTCAATCAATAAGAGAGATGCTGGCTACACAAATGATGGATGAAATATGTATTATGGGAGACTATAACGCGGTGCTTGACTCACAAATAAATAGGAAAAACCATACAATAAAGAAGAGACCAGGAAATGTTTTGCCTAGAGCTTTTCTAAGTTTAGCAGAAGAACAAAGTTTGATGGATGTCTGGAGAGTAAGAAATAAGAATAAAAGAGATTATACATATTACTAGGCTAGGCACAATTCCTGGTCCAGGATAGATATAATGTGGGCCTCAACTACAATTTTATCAGAAATAATAGAATGCGAAATACGCCCCAATACGTTCGCTGATCACAGCCCTTTAAGGCTAACTTTGCAGGGAAGACAGAAAAGGCAAAGATGGATAATGAACAAAACACTACTAAGAGTTAGAGAATTTACAAAGAAGATGGAAGTAGAAATTCAAGAGTACTTTAAGAGGAATATACAATTAGATACACCTATTTCTATAGTTTGGGAGGCATTTAAGGCATACATGTGTGGGTGGTTTATAAATCAAGATGCATGGGTAAAGAAACAAATGAAAATACAGTTTAATAACCTGACAGCACAGATTTAAAAAGAGGAGGACAAGATGAAGATGGCTGGAAAGCCTGAGGAAATGAAAGCCTGAGGAAAGCCTGAGGAAAGATGTTACATCATCAAATGAATCTCTTACTAACGCAGGAAATAGCAAAGAAGATAGAATATGCCAAACTTTATTATTTTGAAAATGCCAATAAATCAACAAGATGGCTGGCATATAAGTTAAGGAAGGAAAGAGAAAAGAAAGTAATTAAAGTTCTAAGAAACGAAAATGGAGAAGGGAAAAGTAGTATGCAAGATCTAAAAAGTATAGTGGAAAATTTTTATAAGAAATTATATCAACAAGAGCAGAATGATAAACAGACAATTAGAGAATATATAGAGAAACATAATAAGAAAAAAAATTGATGAGAAACAGAAACAGATATTAAACGAACCAATTACAGTTTGGTACACCTGCAAAAGTGTACCAGAGATTCGAAGAACAAATAATTCTTCCATTAAAAGAACTATTTCAAGATATATCTAAAACGGGAAAGATTCCAGAAACATGGAACCATGCAATGATTATGTTGATCCACAAACCTAATTCAGAGGAAGAAGAAATCAAAAATTATCAACCTATATCATTATTAAATATAGATTATAAGATTTTTGCCACAATAATAGGGACAAGAATGAAGAAGGTATTAAGACAAACAATCCACCAAGACCAGTCTGGATTTTTACCAAGAAGACAACTGAAGAATAACATAAGAACTATAACAAATGTATTGGAATATTATGAAGAACATCCAGATAAGCAGTTGGCATTATTGTTTTTGGATGCAGAAAAGGCCTTCAGTAATGTAAACTGGGGATATATGATACAAAAACTGGAAGCTTGGGATTGTGGAATAAGCTTTTTGACAATAATAAAATCTATAAATAAAACACAATATGCAAAAATAATAGTAAATGGGGAATTGACGCAAGATATTAGGATTCAAAAAGATACAAGACAAGGCTGCCCATTATCCCTGCTTTTATTTATTTTCACACTAGAGTCATTAAATGATCTTGTAAGAGATAATACATGTATACAAGGACTCAGATTAAAAGGAGAAGAATATAAACTGCAGGCATTTGCTGACGATCTGGCATTTATACTAGAAGATCCAATTAAATCAACACCATATCTTATCGAAACGGTACAAGAGTATGGAGTAGTGGCAGGTCTTAAAATTAACTTTCAGAAAACAAAAATTATAACAAAAAATTGTACAAAACAACAAATAAATAAACTGCAGGAAGTAACATATCGAAATAGTAAAAAAGGTCAAATATTTAGGGATAATTATATCCAATAAAACTATTACATTGAAGGAGGATAATTATAAGAAGCTATATATAGACATTATAAAATATTTGTGAAAATGGGAAAATTTGAATTTATTTTTTACAGGGAAAATTGCCTCTGTGAAGATGAATATTCTTCCCAGATTTTTTTTTCTTGCTCAAAATTTACCTATACTAAGGAATAAGGAATTCTTTAAAGATTTAGATAAAGTTTGTAGCCAATTTATCTGGAGTAATAAGAAACCTAGAATAAGATGGAAAATATTACAAGATAGGAAAGAGAGAGGTGGCTTCAATGTACCAAACTGGGAGTTGTATTATAAGGCGGCGGCACTTTTATGGATAAAATCATGGATTGTGTTAGAAAATTTAAGAACAATAAATTTAGAAGGTCATAACTTATTAATGGGCTTGCATGCCTATACATGGTATGATAAGGAAAAAATTCACTTGAGTTATCAATATCATACAATAAGAGGGGTATTGATTAAAGTATGGAAAGAAATAAAAGATAAATATTATGATAAAACACCTAAGTGGGTTTCACCCTTGGAAACATTTATAAAACCAATGCTGATTACAAAGATTAAGAGTCTTATGAATGTTTATTAGATAGAAATAATGAATTAAAGCCAGAGAATAATAGTATATGTAAATATATGAATTTGACATGGTGGGAAAAGATACAAATAAGTACTAGATATAATGAAGATAAGAAAAAGTGGTTTTATAAAACAATGAATGACTTAGACAAACTATGGTTGTCAAGTGACAAATTGATACAAAAACTATATAACTTTTTGTTAAATGAATATACATTAGATGAATGGGTAAAACCAGTCATGGTGACATGGATGCAAGATTTGAGACAGACTATGGATATAGAGCAATGGTCGAAAACATGAAAAGCGGCAAAATATCTGAGAGCAACGTCATATAAAGAAAATGTCATATAAAGATGGTATTGGATACTGGACAGGATTGCTAAATGTTATAGCAATGTTTCAAATTCCTGTTGGAAGTGTAAAAATAATGTTGGAACATTTTTCCATATATGGTGATGTAGTAAAATCCAAAGTTTCTGGTTGAAAATACATACAATTATACAGGAAATAAATAACACAGAAGGATATCCAATTATTACCAGAAATCTTTTTACTTAACATTTTACCAGAGGATTATAGTAAAGATGATAGATATTTTATAACGTATGCTTTAACATCGGCTAGAATGTTAATCGCGAAGAGCTGGAAGACAGAGTGTTTACCCACAAGAGAAGAGGTAAAACAAAAACTATTGGATGTGGCAGAAATGGACAAATTAAATGTGACATTACAGGGGAAAGATCAAGAAATATTTGACAGAAGGTGGGAAAGATTTTATATCTGGTTAGATCAAGAAAAGGAACTATAGACTCAAATATGTACAGTGTTAGAGATAACGGCTTGTATGGGCCCTACCTTGGATACGCTTAATAAAAGAATATAATTATAGTTAGAAACTGAATTAGAATTAGAATTTAGGAAGTTATCATATAAAAGACACGGCATAGAAAATATAGAACGTTATTGTTCTTTCTCATTGTTGTTGCTGTTGCTGTTGTAAATGAATAAGGAAGTTTTGCAAGTAGATAATTGTATGGAAAATGAAAATAAATATTTTTTTAAAAAAGAAGAAGATGGAAGAATTTTAATGGTGAAAATACAGAGGCAAGCCAAAACTAATAGTTAATATATACGCCCCAAATCAGGAAAATTTTTATCAAATACTACAGGAGGCCATTTTGCATCAATCATATAAAGAAATTTGTGTAATTGGAGACTATAACACCATATTTTACAAATTGTTTGACAGGGAAAAACAAATGGGAAAACAAAGACTCGGAAACGAATCGCCGAACACCTTCTTACAATTAGCTGAAGAATTTACTTTAGTGGACACATGGAGAACCAAGAATATAAACAAAGCAGACTTTACATTCCTCTCGGCAAGACACAAGTCATGGTCTAGACTAGGGCCGAGGACAGATTGGCAGTCTCGGTCACTCTGCCTCCACTTCAGAAGCGGAGGCAGAGCGGCCGTTCAGACAGTCGCATCTGCCCCCAGGAGGCAGCCCGGATGCATCGCGTCCGGCGCTGTGCTCCTCCTGCACCAGCCGAGCACCACTTCAAAGTGGTGCTCGGCTGCTGCGGCGCGCCCTGCACGCGCGTTCCACCTGCCGGAGGGGGTGTGAATACGTGCGGGCAGGGGCAGCCGCGCAGCATCTGCCCACCGCTGCAGGAAGCTGCCCGCAGTCTGAACGCTGCGGGCGGCTTCCTTCTGGTGGCGTGCGAACACCGCGCCATGGGGGAAATTCCCCCCGCCCCAGTCTGCTGCGCTGCGGAGGCGCAGCAGACTGGCAGTCTGTCTGCAGCCTAGATATGGCATGGATTTCATCAACCATGATAAATGATATCATAGATGTGGAGATACTTCCCTCAACATTTACAGATCGCAATCCTCCTGTTTTCCTGACACTGGAAAATCAAGTACTTTCCAAATATTTGCACTGTGAATCTGCAATTTCGCCAATCTGGACAGCCATCTCTCACTTTGATTGTGATTAGGTCATCTGAATGTCCTTTTCATGCTGAATCCTCCCCCCCCCCCACTTTTGTCATTGTGTGCATGAGCAATCCTGTGCTAAATATATTCAATGCATGAATGTTCAAGTACCTATGTATTTGTTGTACATTGTGGCTCGGTTGTACATTGGTGGTTTATTTTGTTCACTGTTCGGTGGGGGAACACTGCAAAAACAAAGGAGTACAGCACATATAAGTGGGAGTGGCAGTATCTGGTGCCTTCTCCAACCCTTTGCCAGTCCCTCAGGTTTTGATCCTGCAATACCTATTGCAATACCTGGTGCACATGAAGAGATGCAATCAGAATTGTTGCTTAGGCAGGCACAAGTGATTAACTTGCAGCAGCTGAGAACTGTCATCTGAAGAGGCTGGGATCTTGCAGTTTAGAGATCTATCCTGGCCACAGCTTTCTATTCGCTAAATTGCTTTTCTTTCTGCACTGAAAACTTCAGCCCCATCAGAAAAATATTTACCCCCAAAGCCACAAAATCCTGGCTATGGGCCTGCCTCAGTTTGCAAGACCATAGCAAGGCTATTGATGACAGACCATTCTGGAGGTCATTAATTCACAGGGTCACCATATGTTGGAAGTAACTTGACAGCACTTAATACACACAAATATATGCATAAATAAAACATTTCCCTAACTTTTTACTTTGGGTTGCTACTAACAGCTATAGTGGTTACCAACATTGGGGCAACTATATTCTCATTCCCAGCTCAGTCAGTATTAGTACTGGCTTTGTTTATCCTAAAGTGAACATTTAAAAAATTGTGCTACGAGGTGTTAAACATCATTCCTCTCTCCCCATATACCACTCAAGCAATTAAGGGAAAGGGTGATGCTGCTCCAGACTAAGGGAGTGCCCTTTCAACCCACCTGGCTACAAGAGCCAATGAAAGGTTGGAATGCCCTTCTTCCTTTGGTGCTTCAGAGTGCTCACCAGGTAGCCCTAACTGTGCCCCAGCAACCCATATTATTCCTGTGGCAGAAGTTGGTAATTATGAACACCCCTTGTCCCAACTGATGCCCATAAAGTCCATTGAGCCCTGATGCTGATCAGCCAGGACAATGTCACAACCCTCAACAAAAGTCCCCATCCATGCCAGTCTGAAGGGAAACTAAAAATCCCCTCTCATCACCCTAAAAGGCAAGTAGCTAGTACCAAATTATTCATTCGAGCGAGTAGGTGTATAAACAGCCAGAGGCAGCAGGCCCAACCCTGCTAAATAGTACTGTTATACTCTGTTCAGAATTTGCAACTACGCAGTGACATCCCCAGCTCAGAGAGCAAGGAACTGCATTCCTCCTTTAGCAGAAGAATGCCACTCAACCCAGCCTAGTAGAAAGGAGTCATTGGATCTAACTCTCTATATCTACACATTTACATCTACTGACATTAATAAAATTGTACTAATTACAAATCTGTTCATACCAAGGACTGGGCATATTCTGTGTGGTAGAAATTAACCGAGATAACAGAAATTCTGTGCAAAAAAACCCAAAACAGAATTCCACAACAGGTATCTATCATGCAGCTGTATGCATATCTGCATATATTTGCTTTATTTGCATATTTCTTTTTGCTTTTGGAAATCATAGGGGAAGAAATAAAGATCTCTACAGGGCACTGAACATCACCGCCTTATCATTCAAGATCTAGTTTTTCAATTCACTTGGATTTCTGAAACAAAATGGCACAAGAAAGCCACAACTTGATTTACATCCTCCTGCAAGCATTTGGATATGAACAGGTACAAGGACCATCAGGTCAGCAGTCCTGTCTTTTTTCTACTAGTTAATATATACTGGATCTTTAATCCAGAAATGTGAGCCCAACATTCTATATAAAAAGAAAGCAGCACTTATGAAGGCTCTAGTCCAACATGTTTTAAGACTTCAAATCCATATCAGGATATTATTGCCTAGTTAGTTTCAGAGCCTACATTTGGGTGTTCAACTTGAATATCATGAAGCTGCATATTACCAGCATTTGAATCATGCTTCTTGTTTGGTAATATGGAACCTTGATTCATGTTGTCACATCTATTAATATATTCATTCTTGCACATCTTAAAATCTCTAATGGGAGAGAAGGACTGACCCTTACAATTGCAGCCTGAGTGAATGATTATGCTTAATTTGCTCTCTTAGATTCCAGCCATTCCTTATAACTATAGAGTAAATAGTTTCCATTGTTGTCCAGTCTGACTATTTTCTTTCAAGAAATGCAACATCTCTCCCTCTGATTTCTAAAGCTCTTTCCCTCCAAGCTGTCAGTAATCAGAGCATTTGATCAAAGACTCCTTCCAAAAACCATACCATACCTTATCATGATATCAGTGTGCATATGATGGAGAAATCATTGTATCAGTGAAAAAAACAACAACAATGTACATAGAAACAAAGTATGTAAGTAGAACACTAGACCCAGAACTGGAAATTTATCATAAATTAAAAAGAAGAGAGCTTGATGCTTTGATATCTATTTAAGAGATAATGTCAATGGAATAAAACGTTGTCACAAGATAATGGCTTCCTACTGCTAGATAAATGTCACAGCAATTCAAAGGCACTTTATTTTCAAAGTTAAAAAGCTACTATACTGTCAGGAAGAGCTATAATAGTGCTTTTTAATTTCAGAAGGCTAGTCATGTGAGTCTGCAGCAAAAGCAACAAAGAGTCTTGTGGCACCTTAATCCAATATTCTTAATCTACTCCTAACATTAACCATAAATTTAACCCTAACACAGTTTAAATTGTTTTAAATTTAGTAAAATTAAATTTAGTAATGGATTACTAAATGTATTATTATTCCCTGTATAATTATTAATATTTATTTTAAAACTATGTACAAAATTTCATTTAAGTACCTGTTCCTGTTCTCATTCCTGTACCAAAATTAGAATGTCGACATGCCCCAAGGCACCTTGGTGAAACAAAGTCTATATTCTCACTAGTTGTTAAGCCCAGAGTTATTTTTTTAACATGTGCCAGCCTGATTCTAAGGGCATGGAATATAAACTTTGCCATGGCCAGACTTACACTTCTATCATTGCCAGCCAAAAGATATGACAGATGGAAATCATGCGAGAGCCGCAAGACGCTGCAAAATAGCCACATTCACCATATCCTCCACGTCATCGTCGTCAGGTGGGAGAACCGGATCCGGCTGAGCCAGAGGCCTTTTGGGAGCAGGATGCTTCCCCTTACCTTTTCCTTGTCCCTTCTTAGGAGCCATTGAACCTGTTATGTAATAGATACTGATAATTAATATCAAAACAATTTACCGCCTAATACCAGAGAGAAAATGGCCGACAACAGCTTATATAAAATGGTGGCCACCAAAGGCAGCAGACACTCTCTAAATGGCCGCCCTGAGTTACTAGGCCCTTGCCCCTCCTAAGATGGCCACCAAGCAGGGGCCCAGGGAACCCAAGGCCTGATTAATACGCCAAATGACTGCCAGCAACGAAACACCGGCAACGCAAGTTACCCCAAGGCAAGAGAAAAATACCAGGGAGACTGACGCACGAAGGAAAAATTCCCCTCAGGCCTGCTTGCTTTGAATGTTACCCCCACTGAAGCCTCAACGCCCCAAGGGACAAATACAGCCGGCACGCCGTAGGCTTCTAAATAGGCCGCCCCAGCATAAAATGTCCGCCTACAATGGCAGATCACCCCTAAAATGGCCGCCGAGGCACAGTTGCCCTACAGCCTAAAATGGCTGCCACCTTGCCAAAATATTCAAGCATATGAGGGGGGGGCAGATCTACAAATGAAACCCCTGAAAATGCTTAGTCGATCGTCCCCTAGAGGGGCTGGCAAACAGAGGAGGGAGCAAAGAAGGACTAAGCCAGCAGGGGGCCGGGCAGACAAGGCCAGAAAAATGACGCTGAGAGGCTCGGGCCGTCGGAAACACCACCGCCGCCCAAAAGGAGCCGGGAGCCGCGCCGCAGCCCAAAGAGACCGGGGGGCGGATACACACACTATGCCCCAAACTCTGTCGCCAACCGCTGCCACAGACGCGAGGCAGAAGGGGCTGATGCGCCTCCGGTCCGCCGCAAACGGATCAGCCGATGGGGGGAGGAGGGAGCCACAACCATGCTGGCCGCCCGGATCACGAATCCCGGCCGAGCCCCTGGAGTCTAGGAGGTGCTCCCCGCAAGTGAGGGGGGAGCAAAGCAGGCCCACTGGGCCTATGCCCGCCAACGGCCCTGCTGCCCCAGGGATCACAGCCACAACCAGTATGTGGGGGGGCGCCGCAAACCGAGCTGCCGCCGCCTGACCACGCACAGGACAGGGGGGAGCAGCAGGAGAGGCGAAGTGCGGGGAGCCAAGCCTCCACACTGCAAGGCCTGGGCTGACGCCATCTGACCACCATGAACGCCGCCGACACAAGGGAGCCGGCCGCCCCGCGGCCGCTCTCCGTCAAAGGATCCGCCTCCACTGCTGCAAGACCGTCCCGAGTCGTGCTGCCGCACCGCCAATCCCGTCTCTGACGCAGTCCTCCGGGCTCCTCAAAGGTAGGCCCGAGGACAACTCTCCCCTGCGTGCTACCTAAAGCCGAGCACACGGAGCAAAGGCAAAGGCGGGAGTGGGGCGCAGGCTCTTATAGATTGCTGCCTCGCAATCCGGCAAGGTGGCAAAGCAGCCCCCGGGAGCCAGGGCTTTGCCAGGCACCTGGGAGCTCAGTTTTAGATCTAGGGTACTGTTTTTTGTTATTCATATTTTTTGTAAGTGCCGTAACCAGTTTGGCTTCTGGGTTACTTCCTGCACCATTTTCAGTAGGAGAAACGGCTGTGGAATATCCCTGTTTAGTCCTTTCTCTGCCCCTCCTTGTCCATTTCCAAAGGTAGTGTGAAGGGGGGAACAGACGCTCCTTCTCCTGCCCTTCACAGAGCTCTGGAGCAATAGAGAATATGCAAAGTTGGTTCCCCAGTTCATACACATGACAGCAAGTTGTTTTGGGCACCCGTGCCCCAACTCACGTCAGATATTCAGTCTGCTTTTGATCTCAAATACAGCTGTGCTCCAGAGTGTTTTAAAATATAAAACAACTGTTCAGTATTATTCTATCCCCAATGAAAAAGTGGTCGAATAATATATTCTGCAAATTATATTTGATGAGCTCTAGATTTTAGACAAGTGCTCCATTGTCTAACAATGGCAACTGTAGCAAGGCAACCAATAACAACAATGTATTCAAGGGCCTCTTGTTGATTGAAATTGCAAATTGGAGAAGTGTAGTGCAGGATCTCAGACACATATTTATCTTACATTTAAAAATCAGCTTTCCCAAGCAGACAGCTATTGGAAAGAATATTTATATCATAAATTATATCCAGTCTCTTTAAAAAAAACAAAAAAAACCCCATCTTGTAATGCTTTTCAAAGCCATTTGTTCAGAAATTTCACTGACACATTCTATTAGCAATAATTTATGTTTACCAATGAAACCTGAAGGGACAGCTTGACACCTTGATATTTAATTCTGAGGTGAGGTGAAATAAATTGGTAGTTTCATACTCTCTGTACTCAACTGTAATTTATGTGAGGTGTTTTCTTTTTGCACTGTTGAGCAACACAATTTGGATTTATAAACAAAAGTGAGGCACCACTGCCAGTTTAAAAGAAGCAAATAGTTCTCAGATACCCTAATGAAAGAATAATTTACAACTATAGGGAGGGGAACTTGTTTCCCATTCAACCCCAGTTAAACCATTGTACAGATCTAACTGGTAGGAGACGAGCAAAAAAAATCAATTTGGCTCTTACTTTGTGTCAAAATGTGGGGGGTTCACAACTGATTAGTTTAATTTGCTAAAATTCTCTTGATATGGTCACTGTAGTCATATAATACGTACTAAAAATCCTTACAGTTCTATAACATCAAAGAGAGACGGATACTCAAAGAGTCAAATAAAAATCTGGCATAGTCAGACTTAATCTGATATATTGAGCTCACTAGGATTTCCCAGCACTGAACATACACAATCACTTAGCTCTGTTTGCTTTGCAGTGAAAGATTTATTGTACATCCTAAAACACCCATAAATGTTGATTAATAATGATTAGTTATATGGATACTTCTTTTTCTGTACATGATTGGCTAGAAAAGGGGTGCTCAAACACCTCCCAGTTCAGCAGTTGCAAGCAGTGAGACCATTGTCTTCAATCAGATCACTGTTCATAAGCAGTTTGTATCTGTTCATTGGGTTGCTTTTCAAGTATTTAAACAATATGGGACAATACAGAAGTAATCAAAAGAATTTCTCAAGGACACATGTTCACAGAGTGCAATGGCAGTCCAACTTCCCTCCTCCCAGACTTTTTGTCACTGCATGCTGTTTGGCAGCTTCTGATGTGAATGAACAATGAGCAAATCAGGGTTTCTGGGTTTTTTTGGGGGGGTGGGGATTTAATGTTTCTCTCCATGGGGTTTTATTGGCAAAGATACTGGAGTGGGTTGCCATTTCCTTCTCCAGTGGATCAAGTTTTGTCTGAGTTCTCCACTGTGGCCTCTATCCTGGGTGGCCCTCCACGGCATAGCCCACAGCCTCATTGAACCATGCAAGCTCCCTGGGGGTTTCTGGTTGGAGAATGGAGGTCTGACATGCTTTGCAAATGTGCAAGGCGGACAGCGGCTCTTCCTGACAGCTTGGGTGGATTAATCCACCTGACGCAACCTCACACAGGTAGTGTGAGGACCAGCAAGCAATATAATCCAGGTTTGAGCAACCTCGGTGAAGGGAAAGTCTCGGAGGAGACTTTTCCGACACCTTGAGCACTGCAGCCGAAGAGGATTTTTGCGAGTATCTCTAAGGAGCCGAGCTGAGCTGAAAAATTCAGCATAAAACCTCCAATTCCCCTGATTTCTTAACAAAGAAGACAAAGTTTAAATGTTGGGACCACATCTGAAGTGAAGTAACAACAAAAGTTTTTTGCCTTACCACCGCCGCGTTTTGAAAGACGAAAAGCAGATCGGGTGAAGCAATAGACTGTTGTTGATTGGATGAGAGCAGTTTTGAAGCGCTAAAAAACCGAATTTGAACTTAAAAAGCCAAAAAAACAAATTGTTTAACATTCCTGCGGTTAAGAAGAGTCGGGAGGGGAAGCCAAGCATCGCAAGACAAAGAGGGAGAAGGGAACCAAGCATTGCGAGATTAAGACGTGAGGACTGAGTCACGGAGTGACGGCTAGAAGAGCAGACAAGAAGGGAAAAGTTGAAGAACCGGAAGAAGGTAAAGGGGACTCTAAATACTCCCAGACCAGAAAGGGGACTCTAAATACTGCCGGACCAGAAAGACCATAACAGGAAGTGATGTGCAGAGAGCAGACAAGTAAATAAAAGGAAGGGACAAAAGGAAACTACAGCAAGCCAGAAGCAAGGTAAAAAGACTATAACCTTTGACATTAACCATAGAGAAGTCGCGGCCGCCATTTTGGATTTATAAAATTTTTAAACTGCAATATCTCAAAGATTATATAACTTAGAAGGCTGAAACCAACATAATTTGACTTGGCAAGATTAGCTTGTTTGAATGCACTAATTGGTGTTTGATTTGGAAAGCAAGATAAAATCGATCTTTTTTAAAGAGGCAAGACGGACCGCGGACTAAGATCGAGAGCAGCTACATGGTCCTCTCCTACAATGGCAGCAAAAAAAGAAAAAGAGCTACTAGCCGTTATGGAAGCAATGGAAAAGAAAATGTTAGACGCTATAGGAGAGGTAAATGTTAAAATGAATAATATAGCTGCTCAAGCAGATAAAAATTTCATGGAATTAAAAGCAGAATTTCAAAAATTATCCACAAGAACACAAGATATAGAAACTAAAGTAAAAGAACTGGAAGAAAGCACCCATAAGACAATGAGAGAGAATGAGAGGATGGAAAAGATGATGCATTATAAAGATATGCAAAATCATTTGAGATTTCGAGGGACCGAGGAAACATTGAATGAGGACATTTTTACAAGAATGCAAGAAGCAATAGCAGATTTTTTACAAGAACAGGAAGAAGTTGTTAAAGAACACATGGATCTTGTTTATAGAGTTAATTCTACATATGCAAGAGACAAAAACATACCAAGAGATGTGGTTGTCCAATTTACAATGAAAAGAACAAAAGAACAAATCTACAGGAAGTGTTTTACTGATCCTTTTGTAATAGATGGAAAGAAAATCATAGTAATGAAAGAATTGCCTAGAGCAATACTGCAAGAAAGGAAAAAATTCAAGCGTCTGACGGATAAACTGAAGGAGAAAAAAATCAGATTTCGTTGGGAAATACCTCAAGGACTAAGCTTTTATTATGGCAACTCCAGAGTAGTGATTAAAAGCACAGAAGAAATGTATGCATTCCTGGGAGAGAATAAAGATGACTTTGGAGATATTTAAGAATATATCAAGATGGATTACAAAATACTTACATGGAATGTAAATGGACTAAATTCACCTCAAAAACATAGAATGGTAGGTCATTGGTTGGAAAAACAAAAATGTAATATAATTTGCTTGCAAGAAGCTCATCTTAAAAAACAAGACTATAAATATTTAATAAGAAAAAAATTGGGAGAAGAATTTTATTCTTTAGCAAGCAACAAAAAAAATGGTGTTGTAACATATGTCAAAAAAGATTTGGAACCTAAAGTAATATTTAAAGACAAAGATGGAAGATATTTAGCTATTGAAATTTTACTGCAAGGATTGAAAACTTTGATTGTGAACATTTATGCTCCGAATGGAGCTAAAGAAATTTTTTTTAAAGAACTTCAAATGGAATTGGACAATGTAAACTATGATCAAATTATGATGTTAGGGGACTTCAATGGAACTGTAGATAATAAACTAGACAGGCACTCTAAAAGAAAGGATGAGACGTTAGGGAAGCTTCCAAAAAAATTTTTTGAATTGATAAAACAAGAAAAGTTGGAAGATATTTGGAGGAAAGCTAACCCTCAAGGAAAATATTTTACCTTTTACTCTAACAGACATGACTCACATTCAAGAATTGACATGATTTGGATGACTACTAATCTAACCTTTAAGACAAGAAAAGTGGAAATTTTACCCAGAATAATCTCAGATCACAATCCGAGTTTATGGACAGCTGGGAAGATTAAAAAACAAAAGAGATGGAGAATAAACGAGGACTTATTAGATAATCAAGAAATAATTAAAAAACTACTTGAAGAAACAGACCTATACTTCCAAGTAAACATGCAGAAAGAAGTTAAAATTCAAACCGTATGGGATGCATACAAAGCAGTGATGAGAGGACTATTGATATCGTTAAATGCTAAAGATAATAAAAAGAAAAAAGAGCAATATGAAAATATTCTACAAGCCATTAAAATAAAGGAAGAAGAACTGAAGAAGAAACCAGGGAAAAAGAAACTGCAAAAGGAAATTTGGATGCTACAAGACCAAGCAAAAGCCATTTGAACCAAGAGATGTACTGGAACTTAAAAAAACGTCAACAAAAAGCATTTGAAGGTGCAAATAAACCCGGAAAATACTTAGCATGGCAATTAAAGAAAAAACGTGAAAATAAATTTATCACTAAAGTGATAAGAGATAATATTGAGATAATAGATAACAAAGGAATAAAAAGAGAATTTTTTAAATACTATGCAAAACTTTTTAAGAAGGAAAATAAAGACAGAAGAAAGATTAAAGAATACCTGCAAACATTAAAGTTACCAAAACCAACAGAGAAAATTAAAGAACTATTTAATAATCCAGTATCATTACAAGAGATCAAAAATGCAATAAATGACTCAAAATTAGGTAAAGCACCTGGACCGGATGGATTTACAGCGAAATTCTACAAAACGTTACAGGAGCCAGTTTCACCGGTGTTACTGCTATTGATGAACGATATAAGAGTTACTGGAGAGGTACCAGAAACCTGGAAAGATGCATCCATCTCACTGATCCCGAAAGAAAATCAAGATTTGACCAATGTTAAGAATTATAGACCGATTTCTTTACTGAATAATGATTATAAGATTTTTGCTAAGATTATAGCGGATAGACTAAAAGAGCACCTTAAAGAGACTATACAAACAGAACAAGCAGGGTTCTTACCTAATCGACAAATAAGGGACAATCTAAGAGTAGTAGTGGATGCTATAGAATACTACGACAAACATCCTGAAAAGGAAGTGGGCTTTTTCTTTTTAGATGCGGAGAAAGTGTTTGATAATTTAAACTGGGATTTTATGTTTGAAGTTTTAGAACATCTTGAGATTGGTGAATATATGCTTAACTTCATTAAAGCAATATATAAAGAACAGAAATCCTCATTAATAATTAATACCGAAAAGACAAGACGATTTTAAAGTTGAAAAAGGAACAAGACAAGGATGCCCACTTTCGCCACTGCTATTTATTTGGATTTTAGAAGTTCTACTGTTAAATGTGAAGGAAGACAAAGATATTAAAGGCTTAACAACTAAAGGTTTTTCTTTCAAATATAGGGCCTTTGCAGATGATGTGATGTTTATAGTGGAAGACCCCTTATCCACATTACCATATCTGTTACAGAGAGTAAAAGAGTTTGGTGACTTAGCAGGATTTTATGTAAATAAGAACAAATCGAAAGTAATGTGCAAAAATATGTCAAATAAGAAACAAAACGAGTTACAAAAACTTACAGAATGTGAGGTGGTGAAAAATACAAAATATCTGGGTGTAAACCTGACTATGAAAAATATTGATCTTTATAAAAATAATTATGAAAAATTATGGTTGCAAATTATGCAGGATATTAAAAAGTGGAATGTATTGAATTTGTCATTGCTGGATAGAATTGCGGTGGTCAAGATGAATGTGTTACCACGATTAATGTTTTTGTTTCAAACTATTCCAATTGTGAAAGATGTAAAAACATTCAAATGTTGGCTGAAGGAGCTGTCTAAATTTGTGTGGGGAGGGAAAAAACCAAGAATTAAGATGAAAATAATGTGTGATGCCAAAGAAAGAGGAGGGTTTCAACTACCAAATCTAAGGTTATACCATGATGCAATATGTTTGACCTGGGTAGGGACATGGACTATGTTACAAGATAGAATGTTATTGTCCCTGGAAGGTCATGATTGTAGATTTGGGTGGCATGCATATTTGTATTATGGCAAAACAAAAATGGACAATATGTTTAAACATCATTATTTGAGAAGAACACTAATGGATACATGGACAAGATATAAAAACTTTTTTTCAGAAGAGATACCCATGTAGATTGTACCCGCAGAAGTCTTACATCCAACATCAAGATATAAAGGACAAGATTGGCTGAAGTATAGAGACTTATTAATAAGACATGGCAAAGATTTCAAATTGAAGGAGCAGCATCAGATTGACTTTGAGTATGGTTGGTTAAGATATAGACAAATATATGATATGTATAGAAGTGATAAAAAACACAGTTTCAAGGGAAAAAACAATGAAATAGAACAAGTTTGGGAGGAAGGTGGAAAAAAATGATTTCTAAAATGTATAAAGTCTTGCTAAAATGGTTTAATGCAGATGAAATGGTAAAAGAACAAATGGTAAAATGGGCGATAAACTTTAACAAAGACATTGAAATGGAATCTTGGGAATTTTTATGGAAAAATGCTATGAGTATATCTACGTGTTATAACTTAAAAGAAAATTGTTTTAAAATGATGTATAGATGGTATATGACACCAAAAAAAATTGCAAATATTGGTCAGAATATGTCTAACAAATGTTGGAAGTGTAAAAAGAAAGAAGGTTCTTTTTATCATATGTGGTGGACTTGTGATAAAGCAAAAATTTATTGGTCAAAAATACATGCAGAAATGGAAAAAATCTTGAAATGTACATTTAAAAAGTTGCCTGAAATGTTATTGCTAGGACTTAAACTAGAAGAGATAAATGTAAAGAAAGGGACAATAATATGGTATATGATTACAACAGCAAGAATGGTGTATGCACAAAATTGGAAAAATGGAAAAATACCAGAGGTGTGGGAATGGTTGAAAAAACTGTTATATATGGCTGAAATGGATAAATGGACTAGAAAATTGAATAATCTCTACTCAGAGACCTTTCTAGAAGACTGGAAAGATTTGAAAGAATATGTAGAAAAATACTGGGATATGAAAAACTACATTTATACATGGTTATAATAGCATAAAGGAATAGAAATATATTATATGAATATATTAGTTAAAATTAGACAATGAAGCTGTTTTTATTTAGAAATACATAAGAGTATAGAAAATAAGAATTGGTGTATAAGTATTTTAAAGATATATAACCGTTACCAGAAATGAAACATAGATATAAGTATTACTATTTTGAATAAAATGGAAAATGTGTTATGCTTCAGAGGTGGTGGGAAACCACCAAAACAAGATAAAAATAGAATGTACAAATAGAACAAAATGTTATATAATATGGAAAAAAGGATTTGTATAAGGTAAATATATTATTTTTGATGTCTTTTTTTTTTTTTGAAAAATAAAAATTTCTTTACAAAAAAAAGAAAAAGCAGCTGAGGGAGGGAGGGAGGCAGGGAAGGAAGGATTCCACTCAGCTTACAAAAGGACAACCCTTCTCCCCAGATGGTGCAGGCTTGGGAGGTTGGGACAAATGCTGTATGTACTCTGTGCTTAAAAATACAAGCGAACTCTGAACCCTGTCACTCTGAATTCTGTGCTCTCCTCCCCCAAGAGAAGCTGCATTTTGCAGCCTACATAAATTCTGTAAAAATCGAACCATGCAAGCTCCCTCACCATGTCAGGACAGCGATTCATGAGAGAAGTGAAGAATAGGTTTAAGTGATTAGATTTGATAGACAGGGTGTCTGAAGAACTATGGACAGAGGTTCATGACATTGTACAGGGGGCAGCAATCAGCATCAACGCAAAGAAAAAGAACTGCAAGAAAGCAAAGTGGCTGTCTGATGAGGCTTTACAAATAGCAGAGGAAAGAAGGAAAGTAAAAGGCAAAGATTTACCCAACTAAGTGAAGATTTTCAGTGAACAGCAAGAAGAGATAAAGAGGCCTTCCTGAATGAACAATGCAAAGTAATAGAGGAAAGCAATAGAATGGGAAGGACTAAACATCTCTTCAAAGAAATTGGAGAAATCAAGGGAACATTTCATGCAAAGTTGGCCATGATAAAGGACAAAAATGGTAGGGAACCAACAGAAGCAGAAGAGATTAGGAAGAGATGGCAAGAATACACACAAGAACTATGCAAGAAGGACCTCAATGACCTTGACAACCATGATGGTGTGATCACTGACCTTGTGCCAGACATCCTGGAGTGCAAAGTCAAATGGGCCTTAGGAAGCATTACTAACAACAAAGCTAGTGGAAGTGATGGTATCCCAGCTGAGCTATTCAAAGTCTTAAAAAGTGATGCTGTTAAAGTGCTGTGCTCAATATGCCAGCAAATTTGGAAAATGCAACAGTGAAACTCAACATCAAAAAAACTAAGATCATGGCACCCGGTCCCATCATTCCTTGGCAAATAGAAGGGGAAGTCATGGAAGCAGTGACAGACTTCAGGTTCCTGGGATCCAAAATCACTGCAGATAGTGACGGCAGCCATGAAATTAAAATATGCCTTCTCCTTGGGAGGAAAGTGATGGCAAACCTAGACAGCATAATAAAAAGTAGAGACATCACTCTGCCAACAAAAGTATGTATAGTCAAAGCAATGGTATTCCCATTAGGAGTGTATGGCTGTGAGAGTTGGACCATAAGGAAGGCCGAGCACCAAAGAATAGATGCCTTTGATTTATGGTGCTGGAGAAAAGTCTTGAGAGTCCCTTGGACTGCAAGGAGATCCAATCAGTCAATCCTAAAAGAAATCAACCCTGACTAATCCCTGGAAGGCCAGATACTGAAGCTGAAACTCAAATACTTTGGCCACCAACTAAGAAGGGAGCACTCACTGGAGAAGACCCTGATGCTGAAAAAGATTGGAGGTAAAAGAAGAAGGGGACAGCAAAGGATGAGATGGTTAGATAGTGTTATTAATGCAACGAATATGAAATTGGGCAGACTCTGGAGGATGGCAGAAGTCAGGAGGCCCTGGAGTGATGTGGTCCATAGGGTCACAAAGACTCGGACTCGACTGTGCAAATGAACAACAAGGGATTTAATGAAACTTCCTTCCTTACCTAGATTGGCTCCTTGTACTTTCTCTTGAGGACACATATAGGAAGTTGTACAAAAGGATAAAATTCTCCACAATAAAGACAGAAGTTTTCAGTTATGTTCGATTCCTTATGGTTGTTTTATACATTAAGTTGCCTTATGATTCTGCATTCATACATGTATGATCTACCATGTAACAGTGAGTTATCCATGCCAGAGCTTTTGTCCATGAAACCATTCCACAGAAGCCAAACAACCTTCAAATGAGTTTAGTACTTGTAACATTGTTAGAGATATGGCGCTTTCACTTTTTATGACCTTAAAGTTATGCTGCCTTAGTTACATTCACCATGACTTGGATATGAACACTGTCATTTTGATTGAAAACAAGATGAAAGTCAATAAATAACAAGCACTGGCTCAACAACAAACTGTCACCTACCAGGACACCAGCTATAAAACTGGGGGATAGGGTTCCACAACCATTTTCTGGGTCAAAATGCAACTTATTTCTATTTACATTAATCATTCCACCATACTTTTTAAGTACTATAATTCCAGAAATATTTGTTGGTAAAATAATTGTCTTAGACCCAAAGAACCATGAACCAGCTTACTGCCCCCCCCCCAATTCTCCCTCCCCACTGCAGCTCCCAGCATCCCTGGATAATCTGTTCCTAAAAATCAGGGGGTAACAGGGAATCAGCAGAAATTTTCTTATCTCAGGTTATTTCTTTCACAGACAGAGCAAGAGTTTATGCCACAGTGAGGGAGATAATTTCTGCAAAAAACGGTTTATTTACAAAATTGACTTCTCATACAAAAACCATTGGATATGATGTACTTCTGCACTAGCATGTCAATCCAGAGAAGTTGTATCAGGAACACTATGTGTAAGTTTAATATGGGCATCATATATTTGCTGTCATATATGAGGATCAAGCTATCAAAATAAGTTATTATAAAAATACAAATATTTAATATGGTGTACACATTAGTAAAAGATAAAATAAGTTAAAAGAAATGATCCAAATATCAGACTCTTAAAACTTTTTACATACAGAGCTGTCAGTTTCACATATACACATACAGTTTCACATATACAATTCACATATATCTATGACCAGTAGACCATACATGTTTCAGCCCCTTAGGGCCTTCCTCAATGGTCAATATTACTATTGTAAAACAACACACATCCAGAAATAAATATATGAAAAAATTTTTTATTTAGAGCCAGGTGTTGCTATCTGGAATTGTCAAAAAGGAGAGAAAAAAGCCAAATTATTACATATCAAATGCACATAATAATTCCATAATAAATTTTAAAATAACAGACATTTTTTGCTGTTATTACTTCATGTGATGTGCAGTTGCTAAAAGTTTACACAGTATACTTATCTTACCAAAATCTCTCTCTCTTTTTTTTTTTGAAGAAGTTTGAGTATATTTGAAGTTGTAGTTTGAATTGTTTCTATAATCAAGAATTTCAGCTGTTTTTCAGTATGTCCAAAGTCTAGATAATGACTGATAAATGGAGCATTCCTTTATTTTAATCTAATGCAACTCTTATGCTCACCAATTCTTACTTTAACTGGTCTAGAAGTCATTCCCATCATATATTTGCACCATTACTTTCTATGGAGATGTAAAACTCTACCCATACACAAATATGAATGGATATTTATAAATGTATATTTAACTATTCATGAAAATGCATATCTCATTGAATATGATAGACAGCAGATTTACTCTAGTATACAGAAGGTACATGCTCCTAGAATCTTCATTTGAATATGCATAAAAACTGCATATACAAATTTCTTTTTGCTGGAACAGCATATATAACTTTGGAAGACAATATTGGTTCTGTTTCTTTTCACTGAACTGTGGACGGGAAACTTCACTGGAAAATGGTGTGTGAAATTGCAGTGGAGATGAATAGAGGTGGGTACCCATAAATGGGATTAAACAAGCCAAACTTTTATTAAAGGAACACCTGTTTAGACCTGTGAGGAAGAGGTATCTGTAACCTAAGTAAAGTTCTGTGAATACAGGCAAGGCTGGTCATACAAAATGTCTCTTAGTACCACGCAGCTCAGCCCTGAGCTACACTTAATGAACCTGTCCTTTTCTGAAAGAGGTGGCTGTGAGGTAGGTTTCTATTGGGAATCTGAATACCAAGGACAGCAGTTATACTCCAGCTGTGTGGAAGTATTACTATTACTCATCTCCTCACCACCTTTTTATTCTTATAGTAGTGGTGGTACTTTTTCCTACATACACACTGGTCCTTCTGCCAAAGCTGTTGCAAAAAGATAAACCAGAAATTAACCAAATTCAACCAACACAGCATACTAATTGCCACCCCAGCATGAAATAACGAGACAGACAACAGGTTTGGAATCAAACAAGGGCCACTTTATTAACTATTTAAACAGAACATGCAGCAACGGGTAAACTAAGCAAGCACAGGAACAGGCAAGGCAGGCGTCATTCCCAGACACAGCCTCCTTGCCCTTGTAATGGGCAGGTAACCTAGCCCCAGTCTTGACCCAGTGAGATTCTGGCTCGTAACCGGCGGCCCAGCATACTGGCATCCCCTCCCAGGGGCACCTACCCCTGAGGCTGCACAGACCTTCAGGGAGGAGCCTAGTCTGAGAGGTTCCCAGAGGCGATCACCATTCACCTCCCCAGACCGCAAGGCCCTAAGGTGGTTCCTGATGACCTCCTGTTCCCAACAGGGATATGCCGTGAGGCACCCACCAGTTCCATTTTCTTGCTTGCATAAACCTACCAAGTGACCATTCTAATTAATACCCGACCACCATCTATACCTTTAATCACTAGCAACAGTGTAAGGTAGGCGAAAAAACACCACATCCAAGCGCCAAACAGGAAAAGGTGTAAAAAATTCCTACCTGGCCCCCAAAGGCGACCAGCCTCAGCCTACACTGCAACCAGGGTGGGTGGGTGGGCGAGCGCGCAAACGGACTGCGATGCGGGAACGGGGCAACGGCTCTAACAGAGCTAGCCCCGCCCCCCGCCCGGCCAATGAGCGCGCTGTTGCTGCCTCGCTCCCTGCGAGGCGGCAAATCTGCTCCCCCGCGCCACGGCGATGCCGGGCGGCGGGGAGCCCATTGCCACCCCAGCATGAAATAACGAGACAGACAACAGGTTTGGAATCAAACAAGGGCCACTTTATTAACTATTTAAACAGAACATGCAGCAACGGGTAAACTAAGCAAGCACAGGAACAGGCAAGGCAGGCGTCATTCCCAGACACAGCCTCCTTGCCCTTGTAATGGGCAGGTAACCTAGCCCCAGTCTTGACCCAGTGAGATTCTGGCTCGTAACCGGCGGCCCAGCATACTGGCATCCCCTCCCAGGGGCGCCTACCCCTGAGGCTGCACAGACCTTCAGGGAGGAGCCTAGTCTGAGAGGTTCCCAGAGGCGATCACCATTCACCTCCCCAGACCGCAAGGCCCTAAGGTGGTTCCTGATGACCTCCTGTTCCCAACAGGGATATGCCGTGAGGCACCCACCAGTTCCATTTTCTTGCTTGCATAAACCTACCACATGCAAATCCAAGCCTCTGCTTTGGCCTTTGCTTACCCCACACGGCAACCGAGAGCCATCCGAATCCCGTGCTGCAAGTCCTCTAAAAATAACCCATTGCCCTTGTTTGAAAGGTGCACCCCATCAGGGTGATACAGGTTCGGGAACCTGACCTGTATGCCTGGGTGCGGCAAAAAGAGACCCAACCCGGACTCCATGGCCGTGCGAAGTTGGCTGTTAGCATTACGCCTAGCCCTGTCCATACACCTGGGGTCACCGGCATGCCTCCAAACCAGACGGGGGAGCATGGCAGACCATACTATCTGCACACCAGGCCACCGTGACCTGATCAGTGCCAAATCAGCCCTGGCCTGCATCACAAGGGCCACGCCCTTGTGTATGACTAGCACATGAGGGGGGGGGCCCGCCTCTCCTCAAACAACAATGGGAGGAGCGCCGGCCATCTCATGCCCCTCCTCCCCAACCACTCAACTGCCGCCACTTCGCTGAGGCCAAGCTGGGAGCCGAAAGATGTTCTCCTCGCCCGATGAGCCGCCCAAAAGACCATGCTGTGGCCGCAGACTATGACCCTTCGTCTTGTCTCACGGCCTGCAGCACCTGTAAAAAGAACTTTATTAACAAACGTCTGAATGAAACTACAACGAACTTACAAGGTACAACGCCTAACATAACTCTTATAGCATCCAGATTTCCAACGCCCGATCCTCTGTATTTTCCTATCAGGGTACCCCATTGCGGCAGCAGTCGAGGCTGCCCCAATTCGAAAAGAATGGGAGCAAAAACGAACACCGCCCAGACCCAGCCGGATCAAGGCCTTCCGAGTCACGGTCCAAAACTGGAACTTCGTAAGAGGGGTGCTGTCACTATGCCAAAATAAATAGCCCGGGCCATCACCCCGAAGTGTCAGGTACTGCCTCATGGCGGCGACTGGGCACAGTGCTGACTCCGAACTAGACCCTAGATCCAGCATACTCCCCTTACCCCTCTGGTCAGTTTTAGATCTCCGCAACCTAATTCGAAGCTGAAAATTAATGATTGATACGTCCCTAAGCTCCAAAGCTGCACCGGAAACATCAGCCCGAGAGCCTGCCACCAGTTCGCTAATCCTGAGTGCCCCAAAAAAGGCGGTCAGTGAAGAGGCATGAAACAGGCCCACCTCGTAGCTGTCACTACAACAAGAAGGCCACTGGCTCTCCAGCCCTCTCAGGACCGTGGGTGTCAAAGGTTCCCTAGTGTCAACTGCCCTAATTGATTCCCGAGACCACCCCTCGAGCATCTTCCGGAGACGGAAGTCGCCCGTGGTGTCCTTGTGACCCGAGGCCTTACTGGCAAAAGCCAGCGCAGACAGCTTGCCTCTGATTGTGTGAGCTGAAAGGCCACCATTCCGTAGTGTCACGCAAAATTGCATCAGGTGTGACACAGGAATAGGCCAGACCTGCTGCAAACCCGCTCCCGCCCTGAAGGACAGAAACTGCTTACCGGCCTTCAGGTAAGCTCTCCTGGTAGAAGGGGCGAGTGCCAGGCTCATTGCCCTGTCGGCCTCAGCCCTCCAATCCCCCACACCTCTGTGGGCATCCGTGCCGGGAGCGGGTCGGCCTCTGGAGCCAGCTGACGAAACCTCTCCATCTGTTTACGAGAGAGAGCGTCAGCGATCCCATTAGCGACCCCCGGGACGTGTCTGGCCCTAAACAAGATGTTAAATTTAAGGCACTGCAACGTAAAAGCCCTAACCAGGGCCATGACCCTAGGGGATTTAGATGTAAGGGAATTGATGACATGAACCGTGGACTGGTTGTCGCACCAGAAATGGACAGTCCTATTAGCCAAATCGGCTGGCCAAATCCACACCGCCGCGACAATTGGAAAAAACTCCAGGAAGGTGAGGTCCTTGACCCAACCTGCCTGAAACCAATCTTTAGGCCAGTCCCCGGCACACCAATGCCCCCTAAAATAAACTCCGTAACCGGAAGAGCTGGCCGCATCAGATGAGATCTGAAGCTCAGCCTCCAACAAGAGCTCGTCCCGCCACAGAGACCCCATTGAACGAGTCCAGAAACTGTTCCCAAACAAAGAGGTCCTCCCTCATCCCTTTGGAGACCTTGGTCCTATGGTGTGGGAGCCGGAGGCCTCTCATTAAATCGCATAACCTCCTCACAAATGCCCTACCTGGTGCCACAACTTTGCATGCAAAGTTGAGGTGACCCACCAACTGCTGCAACTCCAGGAGTGTAACTCTTTTAAGGGACCTAACAGAGCTAACCCGCGCCTTCAATGCTTCCAATTTTTCTCGTGGTAATCTACAGCTCAAACTAACCGTATCAATCTCAATACCTAGAAACGTCAATGTGGATGTCGGGCCCTCAGTTTTCTCCTGAGCAAGAGGGACACCCAGCTCATCCGCCAGGTAGACAAAACTGTCCAGCAGAAAACGACACTGACCGGAACCCCTCTTGCCCGCAAAAAGAAAATCGTCCAAATAATGGGCAGTACTACAGAGACCCGTCCTGGTTCTCAAGGCCCATTCCAAAAACGAACTGAACCTCTCGAAAGCAGAACAGGACACCGAGCATCCCATGGGTAGAGCCCTATCCATGTAAAAGTTTCCTTCAAAGGCAAATCCGAGCAGCTCAAAATCCTCAGGGTGCACCGGGAGGAGCCGGAAGGCTGATTTAATGTCACATTTAGCAAACTCAGCTCCCACACCACAAAGGCGAACCACCCGCATGGCCTGATCAAAGGAAGTGTATTTGACGGAGCATAAATCACCTGGGATGGCATCATTCACCGACCCCCCCCCCCGAGGGTAGGACAGGTGATGAATGAGGCGAAACTCACCAGGAGCCTTCTTTGGAACTACACCTAAAGGGGAAACTCTTAAATTGGCCACTGGTGGACTAACAAACGGGCCCAAAACCCTGCCCTCCTGACACTCCTTGGCAATCTTGGCCCTAACTATGTCCTCCATGCCCAAAACTGACTTTAAATTGCTAGCCAAATAGGGAACCCTCATCCCCTGAAACGGTATACGAAAACCGACAGTGAACCCTTCCAAGAGGTAGGCCCCGTCGCCCATCCTTGGATAACTACGCAACCAGCGTCTCAGAACTCCCAATTTAATCGGGCTAGGCCCCTTTATCAGAAGGGGGGTTGCCTGGCTTCCCCCCCCAAGTACTTGCCTCCTTTGCCCCCCCCCACATCCCTTGGGCCGTGGACAACTGGACAAGGGATGAGGTCCTGCACACAAGGGGCACTCATGCCTAAAAGTGCACGACTTACGACCGCAGGTTCCCTGGGACGAAAACTCCCAGCAAAGCTGGCGTCGTTGAACCGCCTGCCCCGCCACAGGGCGGGAACCTGCCTGCACTGGCGCCCTCTTAACAGAATGGCCGCTATGAGACCGCTCCCCCCAAGCAGACCTGGCCGGAGACATGATTTGCAGCCACAAGTTAGAACATATCCGGTCCCAACGCATGGCCGGGTTAATGGCCGCCCTCATTCTAAATTGCTCGTCATATTGCGACCAAGCCGGGCTCGGGAAATCTGTATAGGCCTTGTAGATGATGTCCAAATACTGGAGCATCGAAGAGGCCCTCCACGGCTGGTGTCGCACTATGACCGCTGCGTAGATTAGGAAACCCGGAAACCAATTGGCCCATGTCCTATCTACTACCCGGCGCTTCAAGCGTTCCTTTTCCCTGTCATCCAAATTATCCTTGTCCTTTTTTTCTAGTTCCCGGTAAAGTAGACTAAACTCCCCTTTTAGTATTTTATCTTTAGTTGCCATTGAAAGATGGTCACCTAAAGGTAGGTCTGCGTCACCACTCGGAACCGCCCCAGCAGCAACTGAATCATATGCTGACCCGCCTACATAAGGGTAACCTTCATTGGGCTGGGGAAAACCCCAGTACGGTCCAGCTCCCTGGCACCCAGAAGGAGAGCCATAAAATGAATGTGAAGGCCAAGGAGCCAGTGGCATCTGGGAAGCGGTGGCCCCCTGCTCAAAAGCCGGGCCCATAGGCTGGCCAGGATGCGGCAAAGGCAAAGTGGCTGAACTCTCGCCGCCTGGGCCCCAAGGCCACGTTGATCCCTGCCTACCCAATGCCACCTCCTTACCTCCGGTAAGTTGGGAAGGCGAGTAAAGCGCCATCTGCTGCTCCCTTACACCTGGACCCTGCTGGCTAGACTCTGCACCCACTAGGCCTGAAGCCGCCGCCTCCTGCCTGTCCTCCAGAAAGGCCAAACGTGCCAGCACCTGTGCTTGAAAAGACAGCTTGTCAGATTTGTCAACCGGCAAACCACCTGCTGGCATACCCCGTCCCTTTTCAAGCGCCTCCAGCCGTTGAAGAATGGCCACGCTGATCACATCCTCCTCTTCCTCATCACTGGAAGGAACCACAGGATCAGGTCGTGCTGGAGGTCTCTTTGGCGCCGGGCCCTTGCCCTTGCCCTTACCTTTTCCAGATGCCATGATACAAACTAGTGCCAAGACAAAAGAAACGTAATTGAATTAATATGTTCAAAATAACCCACCTGATGTACCCACAGGGATATGCAATAATAAGCCACCTAAAATGGCCGCCACAGCCTTCTCCCAAAATGGCCCCCGACCATGAGGCCTAGAAGACCTCACTAAAATGGCCGCCTATCACCCACGTAAGGTAAACCTATAAGGCCAAGCGACCCTACCAAAATGGCCGCCGAACTGGCTCAACAGATAAGGCCTAACACCAGCTTGATGCCCAACCCTCTAGGGTTTCCAAGGCAAGAGACGCACAGAAGTGGTTTGCTCCTGCCCAGCCCCTTGCAGCAACCCTGGACTCCCCTCTAGATAGGTGGACTCCCCTCCAAGCACCAACCAGGCCGTAAAGACCGGGGGGGGCACCGCAGCCTACCCGCAGCCCAGCCGTCGGCTACTTCCCCCACCCAGCCGCAGAAGCCTCAATAGAAACAAGGTTGGGGGGGGTGGAAAAGCGCTGAGGCAACCAGGACCCCAGAGACAACTCTCTCCAAACCCCCAGGGAAAATGGGGGGGGGGCAGAACAACGCCGCAGCAAAAGGGGTGCCTCGCCGCCGGCTCACAAAGCAACACCGGGGGGGGACAGCGCCGCGACAAACCGGACCCGTCGTCGACTGCCTCCCAGCCCCTGCCACCGAGCCCTTGACCTGCAAGCTGCCTGCCGATGCCGCGAGCAGGTGCAACCCAAGGGCTCTGCCTATCCCCTGCCTCAGCTAGCCCCAACTACAGAAAAGAAAAAGGGGGGGGGGGAAACAGTGCCGCGGCAAAGCCGGAGCCTCGCCGTCGGCTCACTCTCTTCCCTTGCAGCCCAGCCTCTAACAATGACACCGGGGGGGGGAGAAGAGCCCACAAGCTCCACCGAAATTCACTCGGGCTGCAAGAAGCCCGCCTCACCGCCCCGACCTGGCTACCAGAGCTCCCCGGGTACATTGCCTGCCGTCGCCGCAAGCAGGCCCAAAACGGAGCTCAGACACAGCGTGCTCTCACAGCGAGCGCGCAAACGGACTGCGGGAACGGGGCAACGGCTCTAACAGAGCTAGCCCCGCCCCCCGCTCGGCCAATGAGCGCGCTGTTGCCACGGCGATGCCGGGCGGCGGGGAGCCCAGTCTGCACACAGAAGAAGGAACTACCCAGGGAAGGCAAAAACAAACAAACAAACAACACATGACAGCCACTGATCAATTCAGACTGGCATAAATAATTCCTGGCCCCAGAGGCTCAGGATTACTCCTCAGATTAACTTGGTGAGTGAAATGCACTACTGTTCTAAAAAGCCAAGAAAGAACTAGTATTTAGGGACATGCAATTCAAATTAAGGAATATTCCAAAGAATGCTGGTTATGAATAATTCTAAATCTGAATTTCTTCGTTCCAGATATTCAGAATAATTCCTAATATAATTCAGAGTCCCATTGCCTCCTCTAGAAAGCAGGCTAGGCTGCTTTTAAGAAGAGGAAAGCAAAACCTATTCATCAGACAGCTGGCCTGTCTTCTTGAGCAATGAAACTGCAACATTCCACAGACCACCTGGCAACATGGGTGCTGTGGCAGAGAGCAGTGTCCCCTGGCTGATTTTGCCAAGGGTGGAGGTAATGGGGTGAGAGCTAGGTGTTTGCATTCGGCTTGGCCAAGTCAAAAGATTATGCTGCTGTTGGCCTTGTTGGCTTCAGCTGCTGCAGATCTGTGTCTGCCCTGCCCTACTCTTTTTCCTGTGGACCATCATGGACTAGACTCCTGGACTGAAGACTGAAGACATCAGCCAGTTTGGAAATTTTTCTGTGGGGTGGGTGTGGGGGATTGGGTCTGCTAGTACTACTTTAAGTGTTCTAAAAGTTTTTAAAGTTTTGCTTTTTTTGTCTTTAATAGTTTTATTGTTGGTTGGTTTATTCCCTTTGGGACTGGGTTCCTTGGTGGGGAACTGGTGGGGTGTGGGTTTCTCACTATTGTGCCTTGTTTTTCATACTAGTTCCTTTCTGTTTGGGTTTCTGAACTGTTGTTGTGAAGGCTGGGTGAGTTTAGGAAAGTTTAGATCCAGCATATTATACCTACCTACTAGGTATAATATGCTGGAACTAAACTAGGATGGGCATTTAGTTCTTAGTAACTGGCACATGTTTAAATTTGCAAACTGCACCAGAAGGGCATAATCTAGAGAACTTGTTAGAAGGATATTATGCTGTTAGTATGATTTAAAAAAAATTATGCCCTAAGAAGCTAGGTTTGCATCTTAGCAAGACTCATAGATAAGGTTGGTTGGGGGTTTTGTTATCCCCATAGGAAACAATGGTGGGAATGGGGAAGCAACATCTTTGGGTACCCACAGAATTGTACCGACTAGTCCAATGTCTTTGTAACTTGGGGGTTCATGTAGGGAGAAGCTCCAGAAGCAACACTGCAAATTTGGAGCCTCTCCCTCAAACCCCCTACCCCCAACCCCAGATTATACCCTATGAGATTTTGCCATTAATTTTAATGACCCATAGGGTATAATGGAGCCGTATAATCAGGCTTCCCAAATATCTACCGAATTGGCCAGCATTGCTGAATATGGTATTCAGGGATATTTGGGAGTCCTGAATATGATAGCCTGGAATAGCCCCGAATCCAAATTTTACCAAATTTTCTCCCTGCACACCCCTAGTGAGAGCAAAGCCTGCAAGTGATGTGTGATTCCATTTATGAAATCCTGAAGGAGTCACAGACACAAGAAGCTACTTCCACTTTGATCCTTTCCAACTGAAAGGCAAGTATAGCTGCTTATTTAATCCCCCCTCTGTTATCTGACTTTGTTGTGATTGGTGCTCTACATATTGAAACAGTCTTCACTGTGTCCCTGCACTTGATTTCCTTTAGTGTAGATGAATAGGGAAATTTTAGATTAAGTTTAGGTCACTTTGGGAGTTCATCAGGCACAAGGTTGTTAGATAGATTTAGATTATTTGGGAAGAGCTTGTCAATAGTATGAAATATGGGCATGATGGGGAATGTTGGTGCATGAAGAAGGCTGAAGAAACACTGCCTGCACTCACTACAGCACCCTCTACCGAGGGGACTGGGAGAGGGAGAGGAGGAAGATGGCAACCAACCATCTTTATGATATTCCCCACTTATAATTTGTCACCCAGCCACCTTTTTCAGCACTGGCAGTATGAAAAACAGCAGGCAGAAGTACAGGGTATTTGTGCATGTGTGTCTGCCAAGGAGGTGGCAGAACCACTGCTAGTTCAAGGTGGGGCATATGTGAGTGAACTTCAGTCATGTTCCAGTGGCACCTGTGTGCAGATCACTGATGCTGGGGGCAGGACAAGATGCAGAGGAAGGGGCTCATGTTCCATAGAAGACAAGTATGACATCAATAGTAACACTGACAATGAGACTTCTAGTTTCTGTGATCTCCATGGTGGGTGTGTCTTCCCGAAGCTCTGGGAGATGCAACCTGGGCTCAGCGGACTGAAGGGGTTCCGAACAGGCTTTGGACCCCCAGGGACACTCAGAGGGGGACTCTGCCTGAGGTGCTTGGGGGGTGGCCTCTCCCAAGATGGCGATCCCAAGATCAAGGTGCCCCCCTGCCTCCATAAGTTCAGCCGCTGTTGTAGCCTCCGGGCACAGCCGAGTGCATGCCAGATGGCTGCAGAAGTCAGCGTGCAGCAAGGAAAAACCTGCCAGCATGGAACGCGTGGTGAATTGTGAGAGAGGATCTTTTTTTTGTTACTGGGAGATTCTCTGTTGTGAGCTTTTAGCTCAAAGCGAAGGGGGGGTTAAAGTTTAAATCCCCCCTACCTCCTCTTAAAGAATCCAAGCCACAGATAATCTGATTTCTATAAGGTGGCTGAAGATGGAATGAAACACAATTAAGCGGTTTAAGAGAAAAAAGAAAGACTTTTGGCTTCCTGGTAGGAACTTTCCTGTTAATGTAAACAAGAAACTATGACTGGAAGGGGAGAAAAGATGGTGGGTAAACCCAAACCTTCTCCTAAAGCTCCATCTACACTTCTGGGCACAAAGTCCAGCACAGACATATCTGCAGCTTTGGCAATAGCTTTACGCCCTCTGATGGACCAGCTGAATTCTGTTAATAATAAGCTGGATTCTTTGCAACAACAGGTGACTGAGGCAAACAAGAGGTTTGATCAGACAGCTAAAGGACTGGCAGAAGTTAAAACCAAAGTTGAAAAGACTGATTTAAAGCTGATCATGATGGAAAAAGAAAGATTTCTGACAAGGATAATTTGCTGAAACTTGAGATGAAGAGATCTTCCTTTTACTTGAGATTCCAGGGCATACCTGAACAAAAGGGGAAAACCTCAAAAAGATTCTCAGTGAAGCTATAGCTACAATGATGGATTTGCTAGTGGATCAAATACAAAGCAACCTGAATATGGTCTATAGGACCTATCCCGAATTTGTAAAGAAGAAAAATCTGCCTGGAGAAGTTATGGTGAGGTTTTCCAAAAAATCAACAAGAGATGTGGTGCTTAAGGCCACAAATAGAAATGCTCTGAAGATTCAGGAAGAGGATATTAAAGTGTTAAAGGACATTCCCTTTGAGATCAGGAAGAAGACAAAACCCTACAAAAATTTGACCGCATTTCTTCAAACACAAGGCATCATGTATCGCTGGCTTACTCCGGAAGGTGTGGTTTTCAGCTACAAAGATAAGAAGCAAAGAATTGATTCAGCTGCAAAGGCCAATAATTTTTTGGACTATTGCAAAGAAGGAAAAGACAAAGCTCCATCAGAGGACTCTTTGAATTTACAAGAGAGCATTTATGGTCTGGACGGCTCGGACACATTGGAAAGTAAAAGCTCAGAAGATGAAGAGTCAGATTCAGCATTGGGGGCAGCAGCACCGAAACCCTGGAGCGGAAAGAAGAAAAAAGAAATTGGCAATGAGAAATAATCTGTAGTTGTTGAAAGTCTTTTTTTTTTTTAATGATTCATTCCAAATATCAGTCACTTATGTAATTGTAAGCTTTTAAGTTAGAAATGTTAGCATTTTAAGCCTTGTTTATTTTAAGTTTCTCCTTGAACTGATTGAAGCAAGAATAATATCACAGCTTCTTTTTTTTGGCTTCTGTATACCTTAGGGTAGAATAGTTTTTTTCTTTTCAGTTATGGTAGTGTTTTTAGGTGTGTAGTTGTAAAAAATCAATAAAATTACATATAGATATAAAATAGTAACACTGACACTGGCAGCTTGGACAGCAATACTGGTACTTTTTTTGGTTTACAAAGAGCACCAGACATTCCTTTCCAAATCCATCCCATGGAGCACCATCATAATCAAATCAGTAGAGAGCCTAGCAATTAGCTGCAAGGAAGGTTTTGCCTCCAGTCCAAATTCCCAGGAAAGCACCCCTGTGCAAAGCAGCATTGTGCTTGGGGAAAACTCCCCTTCAACTACACACACATCTGACATGGGGGAACAGGAGTGGAGTGGGGGGACTCAGGTGAACTCTGTTCCAGAAGCACATGAAACTGAACTTGTCCCTGCCCTTCCAACTGCAGGGGCCCTCAAATTGACTCCATCTAGTAGTGACAAATCAGCAGTCCCTGTTGGGACCTGACAAGAGTCCCCAAGTTTGGAAGCACTTTTGCCAGTGCATAGCAGATGCTTATTTGGCTGAGCAGATGCAGAGAAGTATAAAGAGAAGCACCAGATATAAGAGGCAAAGATATCCATCCCCTGCCACAAAGGTGACTGGCCCAATGTTGCTTTACTCTTAAGTAGCCCCAATAGCAAGGGGCATCCCACTTCTAACTTGAACCAGAGACCCACAAAATTTGGGCCAAGGAAGACACTCCTGGTTCTGAAACAGAGCAAGCCATAGCTCTGGAAACAGGGATTTCATATTCAGGAGACAAACCAAAACAGCCCTCAGCAAACTTCCAATCTTCTCCCTCCACCCAGAAGAGATTATGCTTATGGAATAACAATGGGTTCTACCAGGTGAAGTATCTACATTTCTAAAGGCCATTCAGAGGCCATCTGGCAAATAGTCCTTCTGTCTTGAGAACCTCACCCAGCCCTTTTTGTGTCACCTCATGTCTATGTGTGTTGTCTCTCCTTGCCCCATCCCTCAGGATACCAAGATAAACCAATCAAACATTCAAATTATTAACGATCCTTCCTGACACTAATCAGGAACCCATCTCTCCCTTTTGTCTGTATTTGGGAACCTATTCAACTGCCTTGGCAGAACCATCAGTGGTCATAAAATCAGCTAGCCCCAGTACACTCATCCAACACCTGGCTTCTATTGTTAAAGCCTGACTCTGCCTCTCTGAGAGCTCATTGGTCACATCTAGGCCTTGCCCATCCTGATGCCACACACCCCTGGGTCTCATCATTGGTCCAGGTAATTTATTGTTTTCACCTGGGACCAGCCCCCAAGACATTCCATTGGTCTGCATTGTTTTCCAATGCCTATATGTGTGAGCACATGGCTTTGAGACCGTGTGCTTCTGCCCTGATGCCAACTGGCAGTCCACCCCTAAACCCTTTAGGTTTGGCCATAATCCTTTCTTCATGGCCCTCTGCACATCTGGACAGGTAGCATCACCCCATAAGTGACCCCCTCTATTCCCCATCAATCACCTCTGCTTCCTTAGTTCTGTATTGTGTGTATGAATGCTTGATTTTATGTTTATATGTTTAAGAATCCTTTAGTAAAGAAATCACTGCTTTAGTAATCTAGCCTCTGCATCTATTTCCGGGTTCCTGGGAAAAACAACTCTATACACAGGTCTGATCCTATAGTTATGCCAGTTGCACATTAATATCATAATTCCCCACCTTTATTAAAGAACAGAGCCATTTGGCTAACACCAAGTATTTTCTCTGAACTTAACCTTTCTCACAGGCTTGTTGTCAGGATCGAGTATGAGAGGAGAACGTGTGGAAGGAAGGAAAGATTTTTTTTTAAATGCTAGATGGTTTATTGTATCTACAGAATATGAACTAAGTTTGGTGGCTGAAAGAAAACTTTTCTTCATGTTTTCAGGTGAGTGCTGTATAAGGCTGCTCTCCTGCATGAATATCCAGTTGCATTATTATCTGATGCACTAACAAGTGGCCTCATATATTTTCCATCTATTTCTGTAAACATGAGAAATTCTGATACTAGCCCTGCATGGCTAATTATGTTCTCACAGTCTGACAGACAGAATCTGTTCATTTGGTAAACAAGTAATTAACGCATTCAAAAGGACCATTCACATGTCCATTTGAAAGCTGCATCTATTGATTGACGATTCCAATATTATGGGCATTCCATTGATGCTTCTTACAGCAGACTAGGTCAAGACATTTCAAGTTTCCACAACCATTCTGATTTGTTAAAATGAAACACATTCTACAGGATTTTGAAAACAATGCTCTAGCCTTTTTCCTCAGATAGATCCCTCAGCTGTAGCAACTGTACTGAAAAGACACAGTGAGCCGTGTTTTCTTTGAAAAATGAATAACAGTAATCACTGTTAAAACCTTCTGGAACAAATACTGCACTTATGTGTATGTGTTAAATTCCCACAGAGAGATATATACTTGGGAAGAATGTGTATCTTGCTTTTATATCTAAAGTGCATTATAGGCAAACTGTTAGTTCTAGGGCTCTAAGTTGTAAGGTTGGCTACCACTGAATCTAAAAAGAATATGGATAGCTTTAATATTTTTGATGGACTCAAAGCTATAAAATATTATAGCATTATTTAATGAAAAAGTTGTAGTGTGTGAAATTTTGAGACCATCTTCCCCAAGAATGTAGACATTTTTATAGGACTTGGAGGTTATGTTTTCTAAAGGCAAAACCAGAAAGGGAAGTAATGAAAATCTGTTGTGAGAAAATACCAAACAAGCTTTGCAGTCCTATGTAGACATCCGAACCTTACCAAACTCAGTGGACCATTCAATTATGGGAGGTTTTTTTCCAGCAAACTATTTCTTAGTACTTCACAAGGTTCTCCCTATAGGTGCTGCCCTCTACTTTTTCTTTTCACTGTGCCTTAAAAGGGGCAATAAATCTAGTACACAATAGATCCAGGTGATTTGCATGCACATGCTAGAAGCAGAGCTTGACCAGAGTTGTTTTTGCCATATGCCAGGCCCAGCACACAAAAACTTAGATTCTAAGGAGTGAAAACAGAGCTATGCTACAGAAACAACTTTCTAGTAATCAACAACTTGAAAATATGGGTCAGGACACCCCCAGGAACATTAGGGGAATCAAAATGGGGATTGCACTTCACCTGCCACTCTTCTACAAGCAGGAAAGCCTAGCAGGAACAGAAAATGAGGTTAGAATCCAAGCCTGTCTCTGTGGTGCAATGGTATACACTGCACTAATGCAACCAGAGACAGAACAGTACAATCCTATGTATGCTGAGCTCATTGCAGAGCTGAAAATTAAGCAATGGAATGCTTCTCTTCCAGAACATCATGTAACTTCAGTTATAACTGTTTGTTCTTACATCTGTGCATCTTACTTACTCTCTTTCCAGTAGTAACTGAACTGGATTTAACACAGCTAGAAGCAATAAACAGAGGGTGAGTGCTAGTGCAGTACTGAGTAATTGTGCTGAAAATTAAAATGGTCCCATTATTATATAAATACAATTTAGCTGCCACTAACTTTCTGACAGTCACTCTGAGTATCCCAAGGGAATCACTTTGAAAAGCACAGGACAAATACTTCTGGGATCTAGAGTATATATTACATTCCCCAGGACAGAATGAGTTGACTAAAGATTACTTGCTACTTCTAATAGTCATTCCTTACATAAGAAGTGAGAAAAAAGAAAATATTTTCTTATATATAATTCAGGAGTGGGGTGGCATATTCTGAACATTCCACACGCTCCTAAATCAGTTGGCTCTATAATGTGTCACTCAGAAGCTGTCCCTATCCACTGGCTATGTTGCCTGAGTCCTGCCCACAGTATGCTCCATCAGCCATTGACCTGTCAGCTGCCATTCAAGAGTGCTCGCATGCCATTGGCCAGGTGCTGGGTCTGCTCCTTTTCCCCGCCCACTCCAGCCACTGTTCCCTGTCAGAATTACTGGCAGACAGCTCTCTCTCCTGATGAAGACACTTCTTCTGCTTGGCTCCTCTGTGGTACTAACATTTTCCTCAGGGGCTGTGGGTAGGCAACCAAGCTTGGTTCTGTCAGTAAAAAGACAAAGGAATGAAACCCTTTCCACACTTTTGTGAGAAACTCATTGGGGCCAGTCCTGACTAGGGTTGCCAGCTCCAGGTTGGGAAATTCCTGCTGAGTCCTTCCACCCCTCCCCCAATGCTGCCCTCCACAGGACCCACCCCCCAAATCTCCAGAGCTGGGAAGCCTACTTTCCCCTCAGTGCCTGTTGCTGGTCAACCAAGCTTGGTTCTGTCAGTAAAAGGCCCTTTGCGCACCTATTTTGGACTTTGGGAGAAAACTCATTGTGGCCAGTCTTGACTGGCTAGTTCCAGGTAGGGAGTCTATGGAAGCCAGGGTTTGGGAAAGGGAGAGGCCTCAGCTGAACAGAATGCCATGGAGCCCACCCTCCAAAGCAGTCATTTTCTCCGGGTGGGGGGGAAGAGATCAGTTGTCTGGAGTTCAGTTGTGATACCTGGTGATCTTCAGGCTCCACCTGGAGATTGGCTATCCTAGGTGTAGGAGTAGGCACTTCAGAGCAGGGTCTGCTAGACCCAGGTTCTTGCTGTGGAAGCTGACTGGGTGATTTTTGACCAGTCACAGACTTTCAGTCTAACCTACCACACAGGGTTGTTGTACAAGTCAAAATGGAGAGAGGAGAATGATGTAAGCTGCTTTGGTCCCCATTGCAGAGAAAGACTACTTTTCCTCCTTGTGAACCAGTGTTGCCAATCTCCAGGTGAGGCCTGGAGATCACTCAGTATCACAACTGCTCTCCAGATGGCATTGATCAGTTCCCCTGGAGAAAATGCTGGACCTGTGTCCTTATACCCTACTGAGATGGTCTCCTCTAGGACAGCCAATGTGATGTGGCAGTCAGGGCTTCAGAGCATGGTAGAGGCTGAAGGTGTGGAATGGAGGTGGAAAGCTGAACAGTGAAGGGGAAATAAAGGCAGGGCTCATTTCATAGCAGGAGCTGCTTTGCAAATTAGGCCACACAAAACGCTAATGTAGCCCATCCTCCAAGAGATTACAGAGCTCTTCTTACAGGGGCTACTGTAAGCTCTTGGAGGATTGGCTACATCGGGGGGAGAGTGGCCTAATATGCAAAGAAGCTCCTGCTACAAAATGAGCCCTGAATAAAGGTAGGTTGATGGTTGGCTGGGAAGGAGATAGGGTTGCCAACTCCAAGTGGGAAATTCCTGAAGATTTGAGGGATGGAGCCTGGAGAGGGTGAGGTTTGAGGAGGGGTGGGGCCTCAGACAGGTACAATGCCATAGACTTCACCCTCCAAAGCAGCCATTTCCTCCTGGGGAACCACTGTTGCCAAACTCCAGGTGGGGGCTGGAGATCACTCAGAATTACAACTGCTCTCCAGATGGCATTGATCAGTTCCCCTGGAGAAAATGCTGGACTCTGTGTCATTATACCCTGCTGAGGTTGCCTCAGGAAATTGACGCTGAGTGCCCAAGGCCTTGGCACTCTCCCAGAGCCTCTTTCTAGAGCTTGTTGTATTTATTTCCACAATGGGCCTTATTCATATAATTCCTTGTTATGCCAATAAAAGTTATTGGAATTGTATAATTCCAATGGACAGATGAAATGGTAGCCAGATAACTGGGACGGGGTGGATATTAACAGAGAACAAAAAAAAAAAAAACACCCTTAGAAATTTGGAATTTTTAAATTTTGGAAATGGATTTCCCAATTTGGAAAACACTGAGCCATTACAAGCCAAGACAATTGTCTTCAAAGCTTTGGCACAGCTCATAATGAGGCTACCCAACACCAGCATTTGCTGTGATCAACCAGTCTTCCCCTCATTCTTTCTTTCTATTCCCAAATGCGCTAGGAATTAAGACTTTATTTTTTGTTTTTGTTTTTATTTGAAACATCACAAACATTAAAAAGGAGGAACTCATTTTCCAATTTCTTTTTCAGCAAGCTCTTGCTTAAATTGTCATACATTTGTAAATTTCACCTTATTTATTTGTACTAACCTGTGTGAAACACCCACTGAAAGCCTGGATACTTGTATAGAGCATGGGGACTGAAGCTGACTATGCTCCCTAGTTCAACCTACTGACCCAAGAGGTATTTGAAATACCTTAGTATCAGCAACATCCATTCTATCATGGAGAATAGAGGATGTAGTTTACAATGCCTCCATGTTGTCGCCAGTTAAGGTTTCCAGGTCTGGGTTGGAAAATACCTGGAGACTTTGGGGGTGGATCTAGAAGATGGCAGGGTTTGGAGAGGGGAGAGGCCTCAGCATGGTACAGTGTCATAGAGTCCACCCTTATAGCAGCCATTTTCTCCAGGGGAGCTGATCTCTGTCACCTGAAGATCAGTTGTAAAAGCAGGGTGTCTCCAGGCCCCACCTGGAAACTGGCAACCATATCTCCAGCTCTCCTGATGGCTGGTACCTCTGTTCACATTGGAAAATTTTGTGAAAGAAAAGAAATGGTGGAGAGCTGCTCCAGGTTTATATTCCAAATTAGAACAAACTCTTTGAGGAGGGAAGAATAAAGTCTTTTTAATTGAAGGTTTTCCAAGAAAGCTCAGAAATACTGCACCAGTTATGAAGAGAGTTTTATAAAACACTATTACTTAGACAGCCAGTTTGGTGTAGTGGTTAAGAGTGGTGGACTCTAATCTGGATAACCAGGTTTGCTGCTGGGTGACCCTGGGTCAGTTCCAGTTCTCTCGGAGCTCTCTCAGCCCCATCTATCTCACAGGGTGTCTGTTCTGGAAGAGGGAGAGTAGACTGTACTGGAGTCAGAGACCAGTAACAGTGAAATCAGCAAGCATGATTTATTTCAGGTTCAGATGGAAGATACCTAGAGCCAGACTGGGGGTTGCTTTTATGCACAGCTGAGCAGCACCTCCGACCTTGCCTGATTACAGTGATAGGCTTAAGTTCCTGCCAGAGGCTATCATAGGTTTATTTGAGTATCCTAAGCCCCTGGTTGGGGATTCTAATGCTCTATTGTTCTTTGGCCCCAAGCTCAGGGCTTTTCGGGCCATGTGCGCAATGGACCGCCATGCGGTCATTATTCTGAGTACATTACACCCCTCCCCCCAAAGTCCAGACACCCCCTAGCAAACAAAGTCCTTTAAGTACGCCGGGGGCCTGCACTCCTGACCGGAACAGCAGGGCTCCACCGCAGGCGTCGCTTCTGGCGGAGCAGAGCCGTGTTCTGGGTGTGGAGTCGATGCAGGGTCACCAGTGGAAAGTACTGGAGTTGGAGACAAGTAACAGTGAAATCAGCAAGCATGGTTTATTTCAGGTTCAGATGGAAGATACCTAGAGTGTGGCCGGGGGCTGCTTTTATGCACAGGTGAGCAGCACCTCCGACCTCACCAATTACAGTGATAGGCTTAAGTTCCTGCCAGAGGCTATCATAGGTTTATTTGAATATCCTAAGCCTCTGGTTGGGTTACAACTAGGATCCTAATGCTCTACTGTTCTTTGGCCCCAAGCTCAGGGCTTTTCAGGCCATGTGTGCAACGGACCGCCATGCAGTCGTTATTCTGAGTACATTACAGAGGGAAAGGAGATTGTAAATTGCTCTGAATAAAGGAGTTCAATCTCTTCTCCCTTCTACTAATTTTGGTGAACACAAGTAATATTTTAAAAGATGAGATTCAAAGCAAGGTTGCTGTAGATGATCAGGAGGTATTATACCCTTTGGCTGAACTATGAATCAAATAGTTGTTGCAGTAATGTAAGATTTCTCGTGTGATGAACAAACACTCTGCTTTTAAATAAGATTTGCATTTGTTATTATTTTATAATAGTATAGAAACTGAATCTTGATTTCACTTTCACAGATTGTGTGTATCTAAAGAGTAAGATATGAATTCAGATCAGTAAAACTTTTGCTATTCCATCTATTAAACCTTCTCCTACCTATGATTGTATTGTTCAGAATTATTTGAAATTGTACAGAGAATAAATATGTGAGATTGTGTTTTATTTCACCTTTGCTAAATGGTTTGGGCTCTGCCTAATTTACCTGCATCAATTATTCTGAAATGCAGTATTTTCATTCTTAAAAAAATATTTTTTAAAATTTCCTTATAACTCTGTTTTTTGTTTAACAACATCTCTCTTGCTTTTAGCCCTCACTTGTTCTCAACCTGTCTACCTGAAGGACCATCTCTCTCCACATATTCCCCAGCGAGCACTACAGTCTGGATCCCAAAACCGACTGGCCCTGCCCAGACTGAAGGAGGCACTGCTGGCTACAACACGGGCCAGGGCTATTTCAGTGGCGGCCCCGCACAGGTGGAATGAGCTCCCGGAGAACATCAGGGCCCTGCGGGATTTGATGCAGTTCCACAAGGCCAGTAAAACGGAGCTCTTCCACCAGGCCTTTAGGTATGGGCCGCCCAAGGTAAACATCTCAGCCCTGGCCCAGCTCCATCTGCCAGTTCGTCTGTTGGCACTTCCATCTGCCAACCTGTGTGTGGTCACACAGGGACTTTATATGAATGCTGCTCAGACCCACCTGTGGGAGAATTGAAATGCCGCCAATCTTGTAGGATGTATGGAAAGTATTTTAATGTTTAATGTGGAAGGTTTATTTTAAATGGATTGTAATTTTAACTTATGTTGTGAGCCGCTCTGAGCCTGCCTTTGGTGGGAAGAGCGGGATATAAATTCAAGAAATAAATAAAATAAAAATAAAATTAGGCAAATTGATTAACTTGTTTGCTATTCTTGCTTCATCTTGTTTCTGTTGCAGGTCTATGGGGTTAACACAACCCCTCCAGTAATCCACCAAGATCTTTAAAAAGACAAACAATATTGTTATTTTGTTTCATAATTTGTCTACTTGTATAAATTATTTAATATGTTATGAGCACAAAGCATTCCTCATTTACTGACCCCTTATAGTAACCTCTCCCCTAGTAAGTAAAGAGTTCATTTAAAAAAAAAACACAGAAGTACCTGAATATGTCTCAGGAATTTCAGATGGGCATGAGCAGGCCTCATTTCCTAATATACTTAAAATTCTTGAAGTAACCTTGGGAACAAGTAACTACTATTCAAATAGAATTGCAAATGAAATTTGGTAATGTAATCACTTACTGGTCTCATTTTGATCCACAGGATTTGATCCATCCTTGCCCAGTCTGTGGTGGACAGCAATAATCTTACCTGAACCAGGTGGGATATGTTTTTGGTTTTGTACTATGTATTTCCTTGCTTAGGACAGGTTACAGTTTTGTTTTGGTGCCTGTCATCCAGGGAAAATGTGATTCTTTAGACCTAAATGAACCCCATGAAGCTTGGTAGTTGTGCACCCACTGTTTGTGTACTACATATTGCACGGGAGATCCATGATCAGGGATTTACTAAGGTTTTCTTTGATATTAGCAGCAGTGGTGGGAAGAAAGATGTTTGATCATGAATAGGTATGGGAGCTGTCTTCTTTTTGCGCTATCACTTCATCAATAAAATGTTCCCCAAAGTTGATATTAACCCCACTGAAGAAAGAAAGGCAAAAATATATTTTTTTCTAGTCCACATAATAATATCTTCAGGACTAGATTTCTGTTAGGAGAACAACAATAGGAAAGGGCCAAAATTCATGTAAAAAAGTGCCTTCCAGTTATACAAGGGAGGGCTTGGCTCCAGGCCTATATTTTTAGTTTTACATCTAAAATCATGATTTGTGAACACAAAACATTTGTACCACGCAGTCACACTTCCAAAAAGCTATGAGTGACTGCTTCTTTTTTCTTGACTCTAAGATAACACTTGGATTCAAACTAGATGTTTCTTCAGTGAAGGATTTCTGCCTGCACAGCATGATTTTCACAGCTCCCCCATTCATGGCAGCACAACCTTCCCCCCTCAGTTCTATTGTTGCAGCAATAACTGTTGGCATTATTTAAGTTGTATGCTGCTATGGATTTGAATTAAAAGGTGTTTTGAGAGCTAACCTTTCTGGCTAGGCTAGTCAAGGCAAAAACTTCTATCCTTCTGACCCACCTGTATCATTGTGAAGGCCTATGGCCACATACAATAAAACGATACTACCTGTATCATTAGTACATTAAAAAATTAACTTAGAGGGCTACTGTAAGAGACAATGAAAGAAGGTTCACACTGTATTTTAAACCTAAGAAAAAGTATAAATGAGAATTCTTACATGAACTATTTGCAACAATTCACTATCTCATGCAACATTTGAAACTGCTAGAGCAGATTGTATAGGTTATAACATCACTATTAAATTCTTGCTGGTGCTTAGTATGTTGTTGCTGCTGTTAATCTGGGTAAAATAATGATATTGTTCCCTACTTGTGATCTTTTTCTTTATAATTCAGAGGTCATTGCTATAAGACTGTATATTTACAGACTGGGGTGAAAGATATGCTTGATTAGTTAATTCTGTTTGTCATCTGACAACTAAACCTGGAGGCAATAAATAAAACATAAAACATTAACGTTATATTTTGCTTAGTTAATAAAAACCCACTTGTGTCGAAATTTCACTAATGAATTTGAACAGCACCAGCCATTGTGATTTCACTAGCAACTAAGATCCATTTCCTTTACTCAAGTCTTCAGCATAACTGAGTCATACAGATGTCTTTAATCTTCTGCCAGAGTAAGATGTCTAAAGTTCAATATGTCTTTGAAAAAAGTGGCAGTGTCTTTTTTTTTTCTTTTCCTTTTTTGGTGTTCAGAAAGAAATCTTCTGAGGTCAGGGTTAATATTATATTACTAGATCAATAAAAAAAGATAATCGTACAGTGCCTCTGAGTTATGTCACATCTGACCTTGAAGTACTAGATTAAACATTTCCAGCTCATATTGAACAATAATCTCCTCATGATGGGTCTGACTAATTTTAAAATATATATACAGAAACACTTGCTTCAGCTCTAACTACAACAGGGACAGAAAAGGTAAACAGAAGTGACATAATAGGAAAGCGCTCATGGATACAGGTAAAGATCTCCTTATGAACTTTAATAACTGCCATCTATCCTGTTAACTGAGAACTTTACCAAAAATATGTAATTGCTTTTAAGTTCATTGTGTGACAGAGGGAGAACTCCATTGGAGTCTGCACAATAGCCATAACAGATACAAACTATACACCTCTTCTTCTTTTTTAAGAAGTAAAATGACATATGTAAATATATTCATATTTAAACTAGGAACTTAAGCTTGCTTTCTGCAAGCATGGATACTTAAAAATACCCCCCAGACTGGCTCAGGTCTTGAGACCAAATAACCTACCTTTATTCCCTGTGCAACTTTGCATGCTCTGTGTTGGGTGCTACCTTTTTTGGTAGAGTAACATAATATATACTTAACCACATGACCATTCCTGGTTCTAGAGACAGTCGAAACTCTCCCTCCCAAATATATTTTGGGTATTTTTTAACTGTCTACATTCAAAATTACTCATAGTTTTACTAAGGAAGACTCTCCAAATTGAATTTTGCTTTAGCAGAAATCTGACCTGGGGACATGTGAAATTGGCCTGAGTAATACAGCTGAGTCTTATATAAACTCTTTTGGCTTCTCACAACATTCCTCAGATGTTTCACTTGAGAAGAAAACACACAGAGATTTGCCTTGAACTTTGCTTTAGGTGAAATTCAGGGGCCACACCAGTATAAATTCATGGTTACTTAGTTACAGAAAGAAATAAAAAAAACTTGCTGCTTTTATTGAGACCAATAGGATTATTCTGGATTTGTACCACTGAGAGGCAGAATTAAGTCTCCATTCTCTGTAACCTGACATGAAATTTCAACAATATGGTCACATATACAAATACACAGAGAAAGTCATAATTAGAGTACTGCTTCCTACCCTATCCATACAGGACATTTTTTTTTTACTTCAACAGTCTACAGAAACACAGCATAAGGCTCTCTGTAGATTGGATCCAGGCTGGATTCCTTCTGCATTCCAGTCATTCAAAAGAAGCAGCAGAAGACTGACTTAAATAGCCTCTCAGCAGCAGTATTTGCCAAAGTGTTTGTTTGCAAACAGTTGGAAATGATGTGTGGTGACTGTATGGATCAAGGAGTGCTGTTGGCAGCAGTAGCAGCAGTAGTGTAGTGACAGCTGGAATGGTTTGGCTTTTGAGGTCCAATGGGAAGATCTTGCTGCCACTGAGTGGGGAGTGGATCACAGAAGCCTAATGGCTGGGTCTGTTTTTCCCTCCAGAGGGTAGGGCATGGCTGTGTCAGCCCAAGAACTCAGGTGTGGTACTTCTTGTTGTATGGCTTTGGCACTGAGGTAGTTGTCACAGGCCTGGAGTTCTGGGCTGAGGTGGTAAGTAAATAAACACAGACATTTCACAGTACCTTGACTTTACAATGTGGGGACAAACCAGGGGTCCTTTCGAGCAGGAGCTCAGGGGAGCGCAGCTCCGGGTGTTGGTGCCAACCCCCCCCCCAGGGGAATGCCTGCTTGTGTCATGGCTGCAGCAAAATTATCTGTTATGGCTATTGTGCAGACTCCAATGGAGTTCTCCCTCTGTCACACAATGGGCCTTTTCAGACTGGCCAGTTGCCTCTCACTTCCTCCTCATTTCCACCTCTGCGACTCCTCCTGAGCAAACCTGCCATTTTCGCACTATAGCAATCTGCTCCTCTCCCCCCCCCCCGAAGTTTTCTGTTCCCATTTGGGTTGCTTCGATGCTCTCTGTGCCCGCCCCTTGCATTTCCCCTCCCCTTCCCTCCCCTTCCTCCCCCCAGCTCCTCCCTCGTTCCCCGCTTTTCCTTTTTTTTTTTTTAAACGCATGCGTGGTAATGTTATAACGTCATAGTGGAATGACGACAGTGCATCACCCGCCTTCCTCTTCCCAGAATTCATCAAGTCCCTCCTCAGTATTCAAATTTTCCCGCCGTTCTGGGTTGGTGCAAAACGATTGGCGGGCTACAAGGAGGACCCCCCCCCCCATGGGTGGATTCTCCGATGTGAACTGAAATGTCGTGTGCTTAACCCGATCAAGGCAACAAAATGGAGGATGGGCAACATGGCATCAGCTGGCCCGTGTTAAGAAAAAAAAATTACATAAATGGTGGTGGTGGTGGTGGTGGCGGCAGCTGAGGAGGAGCAGCATGACATGCAGAGCAGTCTCCCCGCTCCGCAGGAATAGTTATAGCCCTTTGAAAACAGTTCAATCAATTTCTGTGACTTTTCTGCAAAGAAGTGCGCCCAGCCTGCTCTGCAGGGGCTGCCAATAAACAGCAAATTAACACACACCCCTAGTAGATGTGAACGTGTGTTTATTATATAAAGACAACAATTGTGCCGTCTTCCCTTGCTGCATCAAAATTTCATTATGATGTTATAACGTTATGAGGGCCTTTTTAAAAAAAAAAAAAAAGGAGGGGGGGAAGTGTTGCTTCAGGATCGTGGGACCGCACACAGGGAGCAGAAAGGAAGGCAAGTTTCCCCAGCCCGCCTGCCCGCTTGCCGCGGCTTCTCCACGGATTGCTAGAGGAAAGCACCCACCACCAGCTCTGCATGGGCTGTTGCAGGGGAAGCCCAAACAAAGGGCAGCAGTTACCGGGGAGCAAGCACATGGAGCTCTCGGGCCAATGGCGCCCGGCTCCTGCTCCCAAGAAACGGCAAATCCACCTCGCCAACGTAGTCCCTGTGGTGTGATCTTGCCTCCCTGCCTCCTTATTTCGATATAAGGTTAGGAGGGCTCGTTTCAAAAAAAAAATTCAAGAAACGCCCAACGCGGGGCGGGCCAGATGGAGGGAGGGCGAGTGGGTGTGTTCTCATCTAGGTTTCTCCAATGGAGTAAACAGGAAACACCGCCAGGAACAGGATTTTCTTGCTCCAGGGATACTCCTGAGCAGTGCGGTGAAACTCCAGAGAAATTTTTGAGCACGGAGCAACTGATGTGAAACTGACCAGAAACTCCGGTGCTCACTTCGGTACTCGCCACGGAAAAAAGCCAGTGCGAAAACGCCCAATGAGGTGTACCCTTGTTCTTCCAACCAGCTTTCTGAAGGCTTCAGCCACCAATGAAGCTATCCTTCCAGAATATTTCGGAGGCTTGGATTAGTAGCTGTCCCCTCTCTGCCAGCTCTCTCTCTCCTTTCTTTCTTGCCTTCTGACATATTTCTGGTGATGTCAGGTGGTGTAGCATATGCAAATAAGTAATGTGAATGGGTTATGCTAATGAGCTCCTGCACCTCTTTTTCTATGAAATGACCCCTGGGACAAACTATCCTGAGTGGGTTTTTTACCTGCCCTAATTGAGGTTTTGGCCATTGTATTTCAGTGGCCACAGTTACCTGAGTGTGAAGTAAATGTTTGTTTGTTTACTAGAATACATGTAATGCATGGTTCCATGTTCCCAAACTGAATTTAAAAGAATGAAATGAGGGGGGACCTGGGTTTGGTTAGGCTTACAGTATGTTTGCTCAAAAGTGGCCATATTGATTGAAATTTAAATTCAAGCAGTAGGCAATCATTTTGTCAGTTAAATGTTTTTTTATAGGGAAGTGTAAACACCTGCCAATTTGGCTCATGTTCTACTCACCAGTCATGAACAAGCAACAAATTTTTGGCAACCAAGCAGCTCAAGCCTGTTCATCAGGCTACTTTTTTGCATACTGAAACAATGTAATACAATACAATGAAACTGGTAGCATTTCAAATATTTGCATTCTCACATTCGCTTAGTCCTGCCATTTGGTACCCAATGATATAAATAAAAGTAAACAAATCTTTCAATAGTTACTAAAAATAATGTGTTTTGCTTTAAAGATTCATTTTTGAGTCTCATTCTTTGTTCTAAGCCTGTGCTATCAAGATTACTTCATGCAAGCACATTTTCATATAGCCTTATTAGAAATGTAGTTCCCCATCATTAAATTCCCAGATTCAACCATCCATGATCCTGGTGGGAGAACTGTGTTCACCTACTGAACAGATTCAAAAGTACCTGCAAGACAAAGGAAAAGGAGCTCTACCATGGCTATTGCACGACCACAAAGCTTTTCAGCAGGTATTCTACTGAGACAGTGGACAGGTAATGACAAAAAGTTCACAACCCATGAGTGCTCATGGCTGCTATTTTCATCTACAGTAAATTTACAGCATACCTAATGTTTATGAATGAGATCCAGGCCAGTTGTATCCATGGGTGCATTTGTGTAAGGATTTCTGCCTATGGAGCATAATTTTACCATCTCCCTCATTTCTCAGCAGCCCATAATACCCCCTAAATCTTATTGTTTGGAGAGAGTAAATCCAAGAGGGGGACATTTTGGGCTGCCACAGGAGAAGGAAAGATGGAACATCACATATATGTATGTGTGTGTATAATTTGATAGGTTTTAGATATATACATGAGGCGGGACCTGCAGTACTCACAGGGGAGGGAGTATCTGCAGGCTGCAGCTCTGCATTGAGGAGGAAGTGCATGCAGGTAAATCTTCTCCTCCCCACCCCCCGCACTCATCGCCGAACCTTCCCCTTGTCCACATCCTCCTTTCCCAGCCTTTTACGGTGCATGCCCGCATGCAAGTTTATGCAGCTTGCAAAGCCTCGGGTTCAGTTGGGTAATGCTGCCCAGAAGCAGCTGGCGGATCCCGAGGTGGTCTAGTTGTTCATCCGTCCTGATTCTTGCACCCTCTGCCTGCCCCTCGCCCTTCTCCTCTTCCCACTCCCCTATGCTGTCTCTGATTCCTTCTCACCCATCTGCTCTCCCGGCCTGCTTGCCCTCCCTTCCTGGCTTCGGCTTGGACATTGTCCTCGTTTCCAGGTCCTGCTGGACTCCTCCATCCTGGGTCTTTCAGCTGCTGCCACCCTCTTCTCCCTGCTCATTCCCCTCCAGCTGCTTTCTCTTCACCGGATCCTATCCTTTCCCCATTCTCCTCATACGACTCTACTGGTGGTCTCTGTTTCAAGCCTATGGTTCCCTCCCCTCCCCCTCCTTGCTACATCTGTCATCTTCTGCAAGCAGCTTCCTCTGGTCCTTGCAAATTCCCCCTCCTTCCTTCACCTTCCTCTCCTACCCACCTATCCCTGGCACCGGTGGCAAGACCTGAGTGGCTCTCCGCTGCCAGGCCACTGATTCCCACCCCCACCCCTGGCACTGACAGCAAGGCCTGAGCAGCTCTCAGCTGCTGGGCCACCAATTCCCCTCCCCCCCGGCACCAGCAGTGAGGCTTGAGTGGTTCTCAGCTGCCAGGCCACCAATTCCCCCCCACCCCTGGCACCAGCTGTGAGGCCTGAGCAGCTCTCAGCTGTTGGGCCACCACAGAGTTCCCAGAGCATTCCCTGCCCTTTTACTTTTGGGGGGATTTAAATATCCCTTTGAAAGTTTTTTTTTAAGTTTTAGGATTTTTCTGCACATTTGGGGAGTTTCCCAAGTGTGCAGAAAAATCTCTCTGCCCCCCAAGTGCCCCCAATGTGTGGATTTAAATATCCACATGGAGGGGGCAACTTGGCTATTAGTATATAGATAATTGGCTAGATTTAGTCCTACAGTTAGGAAGATAAAATGCCCTACATGTTATGGCATGAAAGCCAACATGGTACAATGGAGTGTAAGATCAGAGTAGGAGCATGAGATAGAGGAAGAGCCCAAGGTTTGAATCCCCATTCTGCCATGGGTGACCTTAGGAAGTCACACACACTTAACCTTATCTATCTTGCAGGGCTGTTGTGGAGATAAAATGGAGCACAGGAGACTAATATAAGTTGCTGTGAGTCCCCATTGGGGAGAATGGTGGCATAAAAGTGAAGTTAAGTATATCAGTAAAAGTTATTTTGGGGAACTTTTTTCCAGCACTGCAAACAGTACCACAATTCTTCAATAGTGCTTTTGTTTTTAGGGAAATTTTAATACAAACTCAGAAGAAGCCAATAATATCAAGATTATTGAGTTATCAAGTATATAGTGTGCAATCATGAATAAGATGTTTTTATGAAAAGTGGTTGTTTTAAAGCAATGTACAGAATAACTTATGAAAAATATCACAACAAATTTGTTCAGGTAAGAGTATGGGATTTACAGCATTTATTAGCAAAGTAAAAAAAACCCTGATATAGCAATAAAGATTAGCATATTGTGCAGTCTGAAAACCAAAAAGGAGACATTTCTAACATCAATAATCTAAATATATTTATATCCTTAATAATTCACTATAACAATTTCCAGTCTTCTGGCTTCACATTTATAGGCCGAGTACAGACTCATATTCTGCCGCGCCTCTACAGTGCGGCAGAATAAGGCGGGGGAAATTGCCCCCGCCGCGCAGCATTCGCATGCTGCCGGAAGGAAGCTGCCTGCAGCCAGAGGCGGGTGGAACGTGCACCACAGCAGCCGGGGCACCACTTTTAAGTGGTGCCCCAGCAGCTGTGGGAGGAGCACGGTGCCAGACGCGATGCGTCCGGGCCGCCTCCTCGGGGCAGATGTGGCAGTCTGAACGGCTGCTCTGCCTCCGCTTTTGAAGTGGAGGCAGAGCAGGCCAGACTGCCAGTCTGTCCTTGGCCATAGTAATGCACAGCTCTAAAGTAAACAGTAGCTGCTTGTGGTAAAATGGAGGCCAATTAAGGCTGTGGTCGCACACACGAAATAACCCACTTTCAATCCACTTTCAGTGCACTTTCCAACTGGATTTTGCCAGTTCACACAGTAAAATCCAGTTGGAAAGTGGATTGAAAGTAGATTATTTAGAGTGTGTGACCACAGCCTGAGCTGAAACTATTCACAGACTTTTGTGAACTTTTTATAGAGTTGAAAATTTGGCTTCTCCTCTTTAACAATTTTTATCTTTCCTTCAAAAACTTCATGTTTATACATTCACTCGTTGTTGAATATGAGCCTAAGAATCAACTGAGAAATAGGGGTGTACACTTGAAAAATTATCATTTTAATTCCACATTGTAATTTCATAAAGAGCAGGGTTATAATTTTCATTAAATATTGGGAATGTGATTATCATATCAGAAAATCATGTCAGGGAAAATTTTCATTAATGTTGGATTGGATGTCTGCCCATTATTTCCCATGAGGGAATATGGCAAGTTTTCTGCAGCAGCTGCTTTTTCACCAAATGGCACAAAAATTTCAGCTAACATAATTCTCTATCTCTACTAAAGACATAACAATTTTCAAGTAAATTGGATTACAGGGTCCGATTTTACAGCCCCCTGAAGAAAGTGCCCTTCTCTCCATGGTTCCCTAAGGTGAAAATGGCTGGGAAATGGTAGGGGTTCCAGAATTTTTTTCATCAAACAGCACCAAGGTTTCAACAAACCTAGTCCTCCCTCTCTACTAAATAGGGCTTCCAGCTCTGGGTTGGGTAATACCTGAAGATTTGGGGGTGTAGAGCCTGTGGAGGATGGGGTTTGAGGAGAAGAGGGACTTCAGTGGGGTATAATGCTGTAGAGTTCAGTTTCCAAAGTGGCTATTTTCTCCAGGGGTATTGACCTCTGTTGGCTGAAGATCAATTGTTATTCAGAAAATCACCAGCCACATGTGGACTCTCTAACTTGGGTTCACTTGCCTACAATCACAGTGTGAGAGGGAAACCTTGGGTTCACTTGCCTACAATCACAGTGTGAGAGGGAAACTTCTTCCCACTTCCACAGCCTGGCTAGCTTGGAAAATTGACTCTAGGGTTGCCATTTGCCCAGTGGGGGTGGGGGATCCCCCAATTTTGGCTGGCAGGCAGGAATCTCCCCCCAAACAGCAACATCGCACTTGACATACCTGTATCTCCTGAAAGTGACATCAGCATGTCAGTGATGTTGGATGATGCTCTGGATTTTGGGCAAAACTCTATGGTTTGATGCCAATTTTACCATAGAGTTTGTCCCCAAATCCAGAGTGTTGCCCTGACATGGCCAATGTGTTGATGTCACTTCTGGGTGATGCAGGCACATCACATACCACATCACTGTTTTGGGGGGGAATGGGGGGTGACATCACTTCCCACTCCAGGAACTTCCCCCACATCCCCTTGCCTGTGGGTGAAACGGACCTGGCAACCCTAACTGACATGCTTGCCAATTGGGGAGGGAGCAGAACATGTGATTTAGGGATTTTTACCTGGATAGTGTGCAATCAAGCTCCAAGTTCCTTTAACAGGCTACAAGTAACTACAAAATAAGATGTTTTCCAAAGTGAGGCTTTGGAATTTATTTAGGGACTTATAGGGATACAGGAATTGAAAAGGTGCTCAAATATAAGAACAGTGGACCTTTTGGGTTCAGAAGGACATGCATACCGAAAGTTGCATGAAAGGAAAGAAAGTGAAAGAGAGCCAAGCCTCTGGCTGAGTGAGAATTCTGATCCAGGGAATGGCCACAAGGAGTAGTGGGGAGAGAGAGGTTTAAAGAATGGGAAAGTAGAATTTTTAAGAGAAAAGGAATGAACAGGGAAGGAGTTTACCTATTCTTAGTCTGCTGGACTGGGTAGAGCACATCGTCTGTTTAGATAATCCAGTGATTCAGTGAAGGGGATCTTTAGACAGTTTCCAAAGGTCCAAAGGAAATAATAAGATTTGCTGTTTCCAGAAGAGAAGAGTAGAGTTGCCAGTCAGAACAGTGGTAGTTATATAGGAGCCAGGATAGATACATATTCTTGGTTTCTTCTCTTGCCTCATGTAGATAATACATATCAGGACATGAACTAAAAATGTGAAAATAATTAAACATACTTTCTCTCATTCATACACCTATAATTTTCTCTTGCCCTCTGAAAATTTTGATCAAGTCACCTTATGTTTCCCCTTCAGAATAACAATGCTATACCTGTGTACTATCTGTTTCTGCCTTTTCACAGTTAGATCAGCATAAGTCTATTTCTCAAACAGTATGGGTTTCATACGTCTGTCATTTGTGCACTATTACTACCCTAACTGTTTTCAAATGATCTGCTGTAAGTGAGAGGCGCTGGCTGCAATTCTAAGAACACTTACCTGGGAGTAAGTCCCATTAAATAAAATATTCCTTACTTCTGAGTTGACCTGTTTAGAATTGCTCTAGACAACTTTTTGCCCAGCTACTTAAAATTAGCCATGTTGGACTTCAAGCAAGGGAAACCTTTACCTTTTTAATGTAGCCTCAAATAGTGGCCTTTGTAATTTTAAAACATTTGAGTGATATTTATTGCAATATTTTTCATACTCAAACTTTATTTTTTTTTGTATTTTACATATTGAGTATTCTATTGAAAAGGATGGTTATGATCTAATAGCTTTAGAAGCTTTAAGAGAGAAGTAAGCATGGCAACCCCAGCAAAAGCCTTTAAAGGGGAGTGAGAAGAAATGGTTTTCCATTGCTTTCCTCTGCAATGTCTTCCTTGGTGGTCTCCCATCCAAGTACTGATGCTATTTAGGTTCTGACAAGATCGGGATATATAATGTTACCTTCCTCCTGATTATCTGAATACCCCAGAGAAAAACTGGCCAGCTCTTCTTCCTGACATCACTTTTTCATGTACAAAAAGTTCTTCTTAATGACCTTGAAGGATGAATACTTTTAAATGCTCGCCAATACTCTCTTTTTTTGCAGTGTAATTGGGTGCTCTTTATTAGGTAAAACATTTTATCTTAGACCACGCCCATCATGACTTTCCTGATCAGATATTTCCTCCTTATTCTATTAGCCTATGTTTGGAAAGCAAGGGCAGATAGAGAGAGATTCACAGAAACTATTCTAGTATTGTGAAATTCTCTCCCCCAGAGACTCACTTTCAAAAACAAAACCTTCAGGTTTATGATATAAAGTGCTATGAGACTCTTTTATTTACATCTGACTAAGTTACACTGTTCAAGGCGATTGCATAGCCAGCCCTACATTTTAACACTTGGATTAAAAAAATTAGAATTGCTTATACAAGCCCATCATGCCTAGTCAAGTCTAGCTTTCAAATATTTGTTTCAAGGTATCCTGACAACCATAAACTCAAAAGTATATATTTAAGTCCATTGACTTCAGTAGATCTAAACTGCATGCGGTAGTTGAATCTCAGAGACTGTCAAAAGGATCAAGTCTTCAAATGCATGCATAAATAGATTATTGCAGATATAACACTAGAAACAGAACATTCATGTCTTCTTACATCACCTCAAAGCACAATACTTTTCTGCAGATTCAGTTCACATATTAATTGCTGGTCATTATATACAAGCTTATTAAGTGTTAAAATGTCATCTGCTACATAGGTTTGTGTAAACCTGTCCAACAAACTGTTACTGCACCAATGCTTGCTCCACAACAAGGGATTTTCATGCATTTGGACTATTCTGGTACTTTGACTTGTGGAAGAGAAGGTTACACTTTACTGTGATGCATTCTATTTGGGGAAAGGTCTGAAGAGAGTCTGGAAGGTTAAGAGACAAGCTACACCATTTGTCTGACACATGCCAAGTCACAGGTATACAACTGGACCCACAGACAGACTTACATCAAGGGATCTCACTTTTAAAAGTTCCTGTAGGCTCAGAGTTGTAATGGAAGCAGCAAGGAGTTAGAAAGAGCTCCTAGTTTCTCTCCCACCTCCTTTTTGCCAGCGGAAGGTTCTCCCCTTTCCTCGGGTTCCACTGGGGTGGGAGGGAATCTGGAAGCTCCATCACCTCTCTGCAATGTTTCCTTGCATGACCAAGCAAACAATCACTTTTTAAGGTGAGTTCCCCTGGCTACTTGAAGCGAGATGTGTAGCATGACCCAGCACATTTCGGGTGCATCATGCAGTTACAGTCTCAGTTAGTGCAAACTGCAGCAGCAGTTAACTAGGATCAGTTAGAAAGAACATATTTTGCCTGTTGCAAGCTAATTTCAAGGTTCCACTCATTTGCTTCTGAGCACAATTCAAACTGCTGGTCATCATATGTAAAGCCCTAAAAAGCCCTACTGAAAGGACCACCTGCTTTCATATGGACATGCTCATCACTTAAGATCAAGCATGGAGGTTCTGCTCTGTGTGCCTTCATTTTTTTACTGTAAGGTGGATGACCACTAGAGACAGGGTCTTTTTGGTTGTGGTGCCTTGAGCTGAACTGTCTTCTTACTTCTAAGCTTGTTCAACTTCTGCCTCCAGGTAAAAGCAATTTTCCCCTCCAGAATGGTTTTTAATGATAAACAGTGCAATCCCAAGAACACTTTCCTTGTAGTAAGCCCCACTGTGTAGATTATAGTAGGACTCAGAGCAGACCTGTTTAGGATTGTTCTCTATGTCTTCTCCTTATATTGTTTAGTTACTGACCCCTATTGCTATTCATCTTTTAATGTTGCCTCTTGTTATGTTGTTTTGTTGCTGGTCTTTTTATTGTTGGAGATTGATGAATATGTTTTTGTTGTTTTAATTATATGGAAAGTTGCCTTGACAGCTAGTGTTGCAAAAGTGCAAGGAACACACATTTCAAATAAATAAATAATATAGAGAACATATTACTAATGGGAAATGCAGTGACATTTTGATCTAGCAAGGGTTCTGTTACAGGCAATATAAAAGCATCTTTAGATGAAAAGGCTGTTTGATGAATACCACAGCACAAAGAGCAGATTCAATAGCTACTTGATAGAAAGAATCTACCTGACATGAGCATCCCTAGCTAAACTCTTCTTAAGCAACAGAGTAGCAGCTTTCTAGTAGCCACCCAGGTTTCATTCCTAAGTGTACAGTTCAAAGTCATTCTTTTTCATAATACAGGGAGGTCACATCAACATTGTTAGGTTTTAGGCAGAAGGCATTCTTTCATAATAGATACTCCTCATCTTCTCCTCTCCAGATACCACGTTTATCCTTTCCCCCTAATATGTAACCAAAAAGTTAGCTTCTATCATCTCAAACAAACTATCTACTTTGTTACAATGATACTTCAGGGCTACTCTCTTTAAAAAAAATAGGGCCCAAAGCTGCTCTTATTCTGATATTGTATCTAGTTACTGAACAAAAAGTACTTCAAACTTTGTAAACACAGCAGATCTTGTAAAGTCCTTGGAGTTTAATGGTGAGGATGAAACATTTTCTTCTCTCTAGCTGGTGACAGACCTATGTCTTTTTTGAGTACAAGCAACAAGCCAGTGTGGCATATTTTCATCTTCAAGTCACAACACTTACCAGAAACAAGTAACAAGGCTCTCAAATTACATTTACACTGATATGGAGTGTAATCTAACTTAAGAAATTGTACGCTAAAGTGCTCCCAACTGCTGCAAACTCAGCCTGGATATAATTTGTCTTGACTAGATTTAAAGTAGTGCTAAAAAACTGCAATAGTCAGTGACCCCCAAAATATCTGGCAACTGACTCAAGGGTGCATTGCAGCAGTAAAGGGAAATGCTATGGCTGATGCAGTCATCTGGCTCTTGTCCACCTTCCCCCACTTTTAAAATAAATAAGTTTACAATATAATTTGTAAATCCATTGTAAATATTAAAATTATTTCAATTATTACATATATTTTTAACACAGAACATTTTTGCACTTGTGTATTAACTTCATCCACTTTCTGCTTTCAAATACCACATTATTATTAGGGCTGCAGACTTTAAGTGGTAGATTGCCAGAGCAATCCTATGCAGAGCCCATTGATTTAGTCACATGTAACAGTGCATAGGTTTGTACTGTACATCAACTAAAGTTTTGGTTGATTAATGTGGTCCAATTTTAATCAATAATACAAAATTTTAATCAATGATACAAAAAGTTTAAAAACATATTCCTTTATTTTTCTATGCTGTTTTGGTTTCTCTGTGTTATTGTAGTAGGGAATAAAGGACATATCTCTATATTATAAAGCCAATTTGGGGTGGCATGTAGAATGTGCTCCCTCAGCCATAGGCTGAAGGAGCCGCCACTCACCCTGGAGACCCTGGCCCCATGATTTGACCAGGCCATGCCATAGTCCTGCCCACCTGCCCACAGAGTGCCCGCCCACCCTCAGGGGCAGCCTCAGTCTGGGAGGGAGCCACCAAAGGGGATGGATGCTCCACAAGGGATGGGTGCCTTCAGGCCTCCTCTTCACCAGGGCAGTCCCATGCACTCCTATGTTGGTGAGGTGGTGTGTCAAGAGATTGTGGTCAACAGTGTCAAATGCTGCTATTAGATTCAATAATAACAGCAGTGCTGACCTGCCTCAGTCCAGCTGCCTATGGAGATCATCCATGGGAGTGACCAAGACCATTCTCATCCCATGACCAGGGTGGAAGCCAGATTGAAATGAGTCCAAGGCCGATGAGTCATCCAGAAAAATCTGGAGTTGTTCTTCTGCCACCATCTCAATTACTTTGCCCAGGAATGATAAGTTTGACACTGGGTGATAATTGGAAGGATCTGTTGAATCCAAAGATGGATGTAGTTTTTTAGGAGTTGTCTTACCACTGCCTCTTTTAATTCCCCCCTGAACTAAGGGACAGATTTATAAAGTCTACCCGGGGGGGGGGGGTCATACTCCATTGCCACTGGCTTTCAGCAGTCATGATGGACAAAATTCTAAGGCGCAGGTGGTAGGTTTCACAGCATCCAGAATCTTGTCAACATCAGCCCAGGAAAACTGGCTGAATTCATCGAATATAGGACCCGAAGATGGCCAAGGGGCTTCCAGTTCCCTTACTGTGTTAATACTGGCAGGCAGGCCCTGGTGGAGTAAAAAGGTTTTATTTTTTAAAAAAAGCTTGCAAAGGCCTCACAGCTAATATCCAGTTTACTAAGATTTTGAGTCCTCTCAGTTAAGGAGGTTAATGACCTAATTATTATACACAATTGAGTCAGGTGAGAGCTAGCAGAAGTGATGGTGGCTGCATACAATTCTTTCTTTGCTACCACCTCATAGGCTTTCATAAGCATCCTATAAGGAGTTCTTGTCACTTCATCACTGGACCTCCACCAAATTTGCTTTAGTAGTCTCAGCTCCCATTTCATCATCCTTAGCTCCATGGTATACCATGGGGCTTGTTTGTCATGGGGGCAGAGAGGATGCCAGGGAGCGATTTCATAGATGGCTTCAGAAAGCTGGAGAATCCAGTCCTCTATCAGCTCATCTAACAAATTGCTGGGGGCACTGTATCCTGCACAGCATCCTGGAACTCAGTTGGGTCCATAAGTCTCTATGGGCAAGCATAAATCAGCTTGTCAACTATGTGGGGTGGGGTTGGAATGCTCAGATGGACCTTCAAGACAGTGATCTGACCATGGCACTCCATCATTAACAATCAGATTCATATCTACTCCCACAGCAAAGATTCAATCCAGTGTGTGACCTGCTTGGTGCATGGGACCTGACACAAGTTGGGAGAGTCCCAGTGCTGCCATAAAAGACACTATGTCCTAAGCAATGCACCCTCTAAGCTGCGGAGTTTTGTGAGCAAAAATTCTACTTTGTGAGCTACTGGCATTAAAGTTGTGAGCAAGCGATTTGGCTGCTGCATAAATCAGTTTGCTCTGGAGCCATCCTTCCTGAGCTAAGACAAAAAGGTGTGAGCCAGAGGCTAAAAAACTGTGAGCTAGCTCACACTAACTCAGCTTAGAGGGAACACTGGTCCTTAGCCTGCATGGAGGTAGCATCATCAACATCAACACTAAAGTCTCTGAAGACTATAAGTCTGAGGATTTCTAAGGCCCAGCCCAACACCAGTGCATTGGCTGAATGGTATACCAGCCAGACAGCCAAACTCTTCTCAGTGTCCCAGTCTAGGCCAACAGAATCAGTTCTGGAGATCATTGGAGTGGGGAGTGTCCTGAAGGAGAAAGATTCCCAGATGAGCATTGCCACCTCCTGACCCTTTGTCCAGGACTGATGCAGGACTGAAAACCCGAGGGAAGAACAGTTCTTTCAGGGTGACAGTCTCACCCTCCCTTACCCAAGTCTCAGCCAGGCATGCCAGGTCTACATCTTCCACTGTGAAGTAACTTTGCAGTGTAGCAATGTAAAGTACTGGGTTCTGAGATGTATTGAGTGATTAAAGCTCATAGTTTATTGAAAGGTCAAGATAAGGCATACTGAATGGGATGCGCAGGTCCACTTATGTTTCCCTTCTTGACTACACCCATGCACACACCCAGCACCCATGACTGGTTATTTACAATGCCCCTGCCACCTATAGGTCTACCTACAGATGTGGGCTTCCCCATTGGTTCCTGACTAGGATCCTCCGGGTCTATTGTCCTGGGAGTGAAGCTCAATTGCTTCTCCTGGCCATGTGCATGGCTGACCATGTGCGCAGCTTAACGGCCGGGACCTAACACCCCTCCCCCCCATAGTTCAGATTCCCCCTGGCATACGTAGTCCCAGAGGTAAATGGGTTGCTTCCACTCTCAGGTGGACCGGCGTACTGCTGGAGTTGGGGTTTCCCAATCTGGTGTCAGTTCTGGTCTCTCTGGTCCTGGCTGAGCTGGGGTTGCATCTGTGAGGGCATCCTGTGAATCGGTCTGTGGGGGGTTCCCGTATAGAGGAGAGCTGTCTCCTTCTGCTAGGACTGTCTTGTCTCATGCTGGGACATCCACAACGGGGGGTGTTGTACGTGTCTGGTGGAGGCTCCAGCGGTGACTCCCCATCATTCTCATCCTCTGAGTCCTCAGGCAGTACCCGGTGCCTGAGGTGGTCAATGTGCCACTGCCAGGCCTGACCATCCTCCGTGAAGACCTCATAGGACAAGGGGCCCATTACTCGAACGTCCCTGACCAGGATGCATTGGGGCCCCTTCGCGAAGTTCCAGGTGAAGACTGGGTCTCCTGGGAAGAACTTTCTTGGAGAGGGTCATGTTTCCAGAGTGGTGCTGTGGTCCAGGGCCCTGTCAGGGTGTCGGCAGTCCAAACGGGTGGTGAGGTGTCAGACCATCAGGAGCTTCGCTGGGATGCAACCAGTTGTGGTGGGGGGGTGTCCGTTGGCCAAAGAGGAAAGCAGACAGCTTGTGATGTCAATCCCCTTTGTCTAAAAGGCACAGGGCTTCTTTTGTGGTGCGGACCATGCATTCAGCCTGGCCATTGGTGGCGGAGTGGAACGGTGCCGACTGGATGTGCCAGATTCTATAATACTGGACAAACTCAAGGAACTCCGCCGATGTGAAGGGAGTGCCATTGTCTGAAACTAGGGTGTCGGGGATACTGTGCATGCAGAACATTTTCCACATAGCCTGGATGGCAGCTTGCGAGGATATGGAACCCACAGGGATCACTTCTAGCCACTTGGTGTAGGCGTCCACCAAGATAAAAAAGATTGGTCCCTGGAATGGCCCAGCAAAGTCTATGTGGAGCTGTGCCCATGGTTTGTGGGTGGACTCCCAGGGACTCGTGGGGGTGTTAGGCAGCACGAGCTGATGAGTCATGCTTTCTTCTTACCCGAGTCAGTTCTGTCTTGGACCAGAAAGAAATATTCCAGCTGTTCAACCCAGGCCTCCCAAAGCTCAGGGCAAGTGGGATAGAAAGCAGCGAGCTATCCCGGAGTGGCGGCCATAGCTCCTGAGTGATGTGAGGAGCATTGTCCTGTGGGGCAGTCAGCGGTGCCAGGTGGCACTGGAGCCGGGTGTTGCTTGGATGCCAGAGAATTGGTGCTTGGTGTGGTGATAAAGTTGGCGTTGGTGTCTCCCATCAGGATCACATCCTCGTCGCCAGTGTAAAGTACTGGGTTCTGAGATGCGTTGAGTGATTAAAGCTCATAGTTTATTGAAAGGTCGAGATAAGGCATATCGAATGGGACTCACAGGTCTGCTTATATTCCCCTTCTTAACCACACCCATGCACACAGCCAACACCCATGATTGGTTATTTTCAGTGCCCAAGGGTTGGTTGGAAACAGCTCAGCTCTGGGAATGAGGAGCCTGTGGGGGGACATAACTAAGTCCCACCCCTGCTCCCAGTAAGTTGCTGCCTGCAGAAGGCTTGTTGAGGCCAGGCGCCCCCCTTGCCTTTCTTGGCCCATGCCTAGGTGCAGGGCTGGAGAAAGGCCTCCGCACCCCCCCCCTTCACCTTTCTTGGGCAGGCAGGCTGCGCACCTTCAACTTCCCTCACTGGTGCTCCTGCTAGTTTCCCCTCCCACCCTCTCAGGAGAAAAAAAAGAAGAAGCAGCCACCACCAAGAGGAAGGGAGGGAATGAGGCAGAAAACACCCCCAGCCAAAAGAAGGCTGCCTTTCTTCTTGGCCGGAGCCAGCCAGCGTGCTGGAAACTCGGGAAGGAAGGAAGGCACTCCAGAGGGGCAAGCAGGTTTAAAAGGGCAAAACCTGCTCACCTTTACCTCGGCTAGTGGTGGCAGTGCAGACCAATGGCGAAGAGCAAGACAATGCCCCTGTCAGCAAAAGCAAGAGCAGCTCGAGGAAGAGAAAAGAAAGTGGTGGCTGCAGCTAGGCATGGAGGCGGTGTGCACTAGCTCCAACTGCGTCCCAGCAGCAGCAACTCCTCGGGCAGGCGCACGTGGTGGCATGAGCCCCACCGTGCCAATTCCCTGCGCTTCCATGGCCTATTCTCTCTTTCCTTCACCCACAGCCCCCAGAACAGTGAGGATGTCTTTTTCTCTTCTCCCACTCAGGTCCTGGGGATCACTCTCTTTGTTCCAAGCCCATTGGTGCCTGGGCACATACCTTCCACCCCCTGAACTGGGGGAGGGGGGGGAAGAGAACGGATGGAGGCACAGGCAAGGCTGGAGTGGAGGGTTTGTGTTCTCAATTACTCTTCCAGGCACAAGAAGTGGCATGCCCAGAGGAGGGGCTGCTTTCTTGGAGTCCCCTCTCCCCCCTCTCTACCTGTCATTTGGGATGCCCAGAAGGGGGCAGGGGCAGGGGATTAGTTGGGAGTAGGGCTGCCAAGTCCCCCGCTTGGGCGGGGGAAACACCGATTTTTAGAGCTTACCTCCCGCTTTTCCAAAGATGGCCACCGGGGGGACAAAATGGCTGCCTTAAAAGGGAAATGTCTGCAGAGAGCCTGCCCTGCAGTAAAAAGCCTCGCCAGACATTTCCCCTTTAAGAAGTCAGCAAGAGAGCTTCTTCCACAGCAAGAGAGCCTCGCCCAGAGATTAAGGAGGGACTGAAGGAGCTGCTTTTGCATGTGGCTGGCAAGGTGAGTTTCTCTTCCAGCTCTTTTCATTCTCTCTCCCTTTCTTTTTTCTGTCTGCCTGTCTCTCTCTCTGTCCCCATCCAGCAGAGGTCTATCAGTGGCTATTATAGCCACAAGGTCTAAATGGAAGTAAGTGCCTCTGCCAGTTTTTTCCCCTTCTCTCTCTCTCCCTCTTTCTTTCTTTTTTCTGTCTGTCTGTCTGTCTCTCTCTCTCTGTCCCCATGCAGCAGAGGTCTGTCAGTGGCTATTATTAGCCACCTGGTCTAAATGGAACCCTTTGTCTGGGGCAGTGATGCTCTGCATTCTTGGTGCTTGGGGGGCAACAGTGGGAGGGCTTCTGGAGTTCTGGCCCCGCTGCTGGACCTCCTGAGGGCACCTGGTATTTTTGGCCACTGTTGTGACACAGAGTGTTGTACTGGATAGGCTGTACTGGATGGGCCGATCCACTGTGGCTTCTCTCCTGTTCTTATGATATGAAAATCATATTCAGCACTTGTGTAGCACTTAGTGCTTCATATTCTGCTGAGATGAGGAAGGATTCAGTAGGGCTGTTGCCCAGTGATAGAGCATCTGCTTGACATGCAGGAGGTATCAGCCTCTTCAGCTAAAAAAGGATCAGGTAATAGGTGACATTAAAGATCTCAGCCTGAGACCCTGGAGAGCCACTACCAGTCTGAGTAGTCAATACTGACCTTGATGGACCAATGGCCTGATTCAGTATTAGGAAACTTCATGAGTTCATGTGTCAGCATGTGGAAGCAACATCACAGGATGTGACATCACAAAATGATGTCACTTCCTTTCTCCTGGCTCCACCCCCAAAGTCTCCTGGCTCCACCCCCAAAGACCCCAGATATTTCCCAAGTTGGACTTGGCAGCCCTAGTTGGGAGCCTTCAGACAGTCTTAAGCCTTACTTGCAAGGATGACCCCCCCCCCTCGATACCTGGGGGTATCATTTCTGTTAAAAGGAGCCCCCCTCCCAAGATGGCTTCCAAGATGTTTAGGGGTCCACTGCTCAGAAAATGTTCCTTCCTGAGCAAAAAGTAGGGCAGCTGGTCTTTCCCACCCCTGGCTTCCCCTTCATTCCTGCTAGCAAAAGGCAGAAGGGAGCATAGTTTGCCACCCTTGGCTCCCAACATTTGAGGCACTGGAGGCTGTGCCTCTGAGCATGCACAGAGTTTCTTTGCATCCACAATTTGGGAGAGGGAGTGATTTAGTCTTTTGAAACAAAGGCTGGTGCTCTTGAGTTTGTACAGTGTGCCTCTCCTTGCCTAGATCACCCTGGATCATGTACCCACGGGTTGCCAACAGCTTAAAAAAGCCCTGTCCCTTTAAGAGAGGCCTAACCTGTGGCTATTGGCAGTGGAGTCTCAGAGCAGTTTACAATCTACTTTCCCTTTCCCCTCCCCACAACAGGCACCCTGTGAGGTAGGTGGGGCTGAGAGAGCTCTTGAGTGAACTGCCCTTGAGAGAACAGCTCTGAGAGAAACTGTGATTGACCCAAAGTCACACCAGCAGCTGAATGTGGAGGAGTGGGGAAATCAAACTCAGTTCTCCCATATTAGAGACTGTGCTCCTAATCACTACACCAACAGATACTGGGCTGCAGAAGAGGTGTCTTGGAGCAGGATCAAAGAGGCTTAATTCATTGCCATCCCATTGAGGGGGATCTCTATGGAGGCTGGTGAGTCAGACTCTTGGTCCATCAAATAATTAGTTAATTAATTATCGTGGCATTGTGTGCAGAATAGCCAGGAGATCCTCGAATTGTCTGGCAGCCAGAAGTTCTAGCTCCTTTAGTATTATGCACCACTAGGTGGTGAGCTAGACTTGTTTTTAAGGCAAGAGATGTTTCAGAGGTGGTTTGCCATTGCCTGCCATCAAAGTTCTGATTGTCTGCTCAGACCACCAGCAGCTCTCCATAGTCTCTGGCTGATCCTTTTAACTGGAGATGCTGGGGATTTCTTGGGACTTTTGGCATGTCAAGTGGATGCTCTGTCAGTGAGCCACACCCCCTACCAACTGCAAAGATCTCTTGACCATTCAAAAATTACCAGTGTATTCCTTGCTGTGGTGAACAGCTACACTTACAAATGTTTTCCATTCTGTCTAAGCAGTGCTGAGAAATATTGTGTGTTTGGATGTGCATGTGAAATGGAAGGAAAACATTCTGAATTGTGTCTGGGAAGTAGCCTTCATCTAAAATAAATTTTGGAGCCTCTTTATAGACAGAGGAACAGGAATTCAGACTTGTCAACATTATTTATTTAAAAATGGATAAAAACCTGCTTTTCTTCTCTGAAAGTGACCTTGTTGTGCCTGACAAAAATAACACTAAAACGGCAGTGATATAAAACCCACAGTCAACTATAACAGAGAGGAAGGCTGCCAGTCAAACAGAAAAGGAACACTAAAGGCACCTCAGCCAAGGAGAATAAAAATATATTGACCTGGTATCCTGGCATCTCCCCTCTTTACCTGACATGGGTGGTTTGTTTGTTTTCCCCCTCGTGTGCCATCAGATAGGCTCACCAGCTCTGAGTTGGGAAATACCTTGGAGATTTTTGGGGTGGAGCCTGAGCGGTGACTGTTGCCTTCTGACACACTTCTGGTGATATCAGGGGGTGTGGCATTCTGACACACTTCTGGTGATGTCAAGGGGTGTGGCATATGCAAATAAGTTATGCTAATGAGCTCCTGTACCTCTTTTTCTACAAAATGACCCCTGACAATGCCCCTGCCACCAATAGGTCTACCTACAGATGTGGGCTCTCCCATTGGTTCCCAACTAGGATCCTCCGGGTCTATTGTCCTGGGAGTGAAGCTTGATGGCTTCTTCTAGCCACGTGTGTGGCCGACTGCGTGCATGGCTTAACAGCCAAGACATAACAAGCGGTCTTATTTTTAATAGACCTGACACTGCACAACATCAGTGTCGTAGAAGTTTTTATTGTTCTAGCCCCTCCACTAGCATGGCTTGGGATGGGATCACAGTTTCTTGTGATCTGCCCTGAATCCACTTTGGAGAGAGTGGAATAAAAATCTCAATAAATAAATAAATAAAATAAAGGTTAGAAGGGGACCACATCTCTGTCCCCTTCTCTTATAACACCTTTGCCCACTGCTATAACTCCCTTGTCCCTCATTCACTGGGATCCCTGACCCAATACTGACCTTCTGCCACAATATCTTTCCTCCTCATTAGTGTAATGTAATACAATACAATCTCAACGTAGCTCCTGTCTCCCACAAAACCCATCTAACTATACCTAACCCTCCCATAGTACTATATTCCAACCCTCCTCCCAACAACACTTAGTACCTAATAACAAACCCTCTAATAATATTTAATAACTAATAAGCCCTCTAAGAACCACTAATGTCTGAGAGGGGATGGTGGGATCTTTTACTAAAATACAACTGATGGCCAGTTGACTGGGGGGTAGAGGGATATTTCACTGTACCTGCTCACTTTCCTTTGAGCAGTCCTCCCAATCTCTCATCTGTCTCAGGGTATCCCAGAATGGAGATCATTGGTCTCAATCCTCAGTGTGGTCTAATTGCCCACATCAGTGGCAGTCACACTGTGGTCCAAGCCAGCCAGGTTGCCCTTGCTGTCAGATTTCCCTGTGCCATCAACCAGCCACTCCCTGGCCTCTCCTGATGCCAACAAGTTGGGAATGGTAATTCCCCAATCAACTGTTGGACAAAACTTTCTGGAGGCAGATGATACCGCCTGAAGCTGTCCAAGCCTGCTCAAAGCCAGCTGGTGTCCAATTAAGTGAGCAGGCTGCCCAGTTAACAACCAGATAAGGAACCTCTAACAAGGCTGCAGCCAGGCTGTCCCCAACCCAGGCACAACCCAGAAGGCTGAAACTGTCAACACTGCAAGACCTTCTGTCAACACCCATGAAAGATGCAGATCTTTACAGCCCAGGACCACTGCTGTCCTCCACTTGGTAAGTTTCTACTGCTTATTAAAGAGCTCCAGCCCTCCTGATTCAGACAAGACGGAGTTTGCCATTAGTCTGAGTGTTGATAGTAACAGCAGAGCTAGCAGTAGTAAACAAGTTGACTATTTCATACAGTGGAGAGACAGTACAGTCCCATAGTCTTCCTGGTATTGGTATCAGTGTTCCTGGCAATGCTCCCCCACACCGCAGCAATCAAGCATCACCATCTTGCTAAAATTACAGAACTATGATCAGTCCTGAGGAAATTAATTTTAAAAATCAAATCCAAAAACTAGCTATGATGTTTAGTCCTAATAACTGGACGTTTTTCTATTGCTTCAGCTTAATTTTTTTTAAATGAAGTAGTATGGTTTATGAGATTTAATTTTTACATTCGAACTGTGAACAAAACACCATGTAATAAATCCTTTTCCATATCATAACAAAACACTGTTCAGTAATTATCAGGCTGTGTTCTGTTTTACCTATAGCATGTGCTATATTGGAACTGAAAAGTGATTAACCACTTGATGACAATGTTGGACATGGACCTTTGATGTTAGGTTTTAAAATTCATCATTCAGCCTTAATCTTGACTCACTGTATAATTTTGTCCAAATCACTATAGCTTTTTCTAACCTAGTTCTCAGTGGGTTTTGTTTTTGTTTTTTTGAGATATTTATTTATTTACTTTATAGGTACCCTATCTTTTTCCCCAACAGGGACTCAAAGTAGGAAAGAGGACCCAGTTATACTCTCTTATCTAGGGCCTAAAAAAACCTGGATTCGGCCATGGAGTAGCCACCACTATTACCCTTGATAGAAATGACGCACATCCTGACGAATGGGACATTTGATACCAGAATAAATTGGAGAATTTACACAGCTACCACAGGCTCATTATATAAATTTGTAGCAACTGCATAGCATTTAAGAAAGCAACACCTGGTTATATATATATATCATATATACACAAAAAAAAATATGCATGTATTTCTGGATGTGTGTCATTGTGTAATAAGGAATACTGACCACTGGGGAAGGCCCATAGGGGCTGAAACACATATGGTCCTTAGGTCAAAAGTTTTATCCATCAATTTGATATGTATAACAAACAGTTCCTAATGAAACAAGCTTAAACAGTCTGGACTTTAGACTGTTTCTTTTAACCTCATTATGTTTTATCTATGTGTACACACTAAAAAATATTTGTATTTTTATATTAATTTGTTAGCTTGACCCTCTCAGTTCACAGCTATTTTTGGGTTGAGTCCCCCCCCCCCTTCTTTTCACTTTTTGTAGCCAACACATAACCTATTTCTAATCAGGGGCCAATTGACAAGACTCTGTGCTATGCTGAACCACAGTTAGTTTGAAGCTGCAGTCCTAAGAACACTTTTCTGGGAGCAAGGTCCATTGAATAAAATGGCACTTATTAGTAAACTTTCCTAGACTTGTGTGATGGACAGCAAAAAAATACAGCTTTTAGTCAGTGTTGCTGGGAAAAGGGTGAGCTAGCTGAAAAATGATTGACAGCTCATGGAGCTCATTCTGACTGGGTGAAAGCAACTTACTGTGGAATGGAACACTGAGCTGTTTAAAAGTTCAAGTGGGAAGGAGTTGGGGGATCAGTCAGTGTGGATCAGTTGGAGTTGGAGTGGAGATAGAGAGAGGGTTAACAGAAAACTCCTGGTGAGAGACTCTGAAGAGAAAAGGGGTCTGCAAAGCCGTCTGGAGCAGAGCAAGTGTGCTGTGGCCTCTGCAAATAACAGACTTAGGGTGGAGACAGTGAGTCTGGCAAAGAAGTGTCAGTACCTCACCTATTCAAGGAGTGGAGAGAAATCTCCTTGTGTGAAACACAGAAGCACTACTTGAGTGGAGCATTAGACACGCTCAGGGCAAATCTGTATCTAGCATTTGCTCCACATTTTCTCAACACTGAGGAAAAGCTGCAGCTCAAAACCACATTCAGATACCTCGGGGCAACACTGTCCTGCCTGCAAAGTCACCCCTGAATGACACCCAAAGTCACCATAAAACCCAATGATCAAAGAAAGTAAAAGTGTCATGCGGTGTAGAAGGTACCATAAAATCTGATTATCAAAGAAGGTGAAAGCAGCAAGCAATGCAGAGGGGAATTTCTGTTCCAGCATGAGTTTCATAAAACAACAGAGGGAAAAGCCAATGCAGAATGGCCCTCTGTACGGAAGCTGATTAAGCAGTTTACAGAGACTGTTCTTATGGAAGATAGGGATTTGGCCAAAAGGTTTGAGGAGGCCCAGAGGTTCCTCAAACAAGTAAAAAGAGGTTATTGTTCTTAAGGAGAAGAGAATAACAATCTAGCCAGAGGACCTGTAGCAGGCCAATACTGGATATCAGTGAGAATAATAGTTGAGTTGAACTATCTGGATTTTAAGGTTTATTTATTCATTTATTAGATGTCATAGCTTGTAATGCCTCGTCCAGATCTCCTGGGGCCATATCTGGGTGGCTGTCCATCAATAGATAGAGCTGGGTGTCATCTGCATATTGGTGACAACCTAGCCCATAACTTCAGATAATCTAGGTGAGGGGGCGCATAAACAGCATGGGGGAGAGAATTGCTGCCTTTGGCACACCACGTTTTAGTGGGTGCCATTTGGATAATGTCCCTCCAAGCACCACCCTCTGTCCCCGACCCTGGAGAAAGGAGGTCAGCCACTGCAAGGCAAGCCCTCATATCCCAGTGTCAGCGAGGTGGTGGGTTAATACCTCATGGTCAACCATATTGAATGCCGCCAACAGATCCAAATGAATCAGCAGCCCTGATCCACCTAGATCCAGGTGTCTCCAAATGTCATTCACTAACCAGCACCATTTCCATCCCATGGGCAGGGCAAAAGTCAGACTGGAAGGGAATCCAGGATCTTAGCTTCATCCAAGAAGGCCTGAAGTTGTGTTGCCACTGCCCTCTCTACCACCTTTCCTGGGAATGGCAAGTTAGACACTGGGCAGTAGTTGTTAAGGACCTACAGGTCCAACAAAGATTTTTTAAGTAGAGGGTGAACTACCGCCTCCTTCAGTTCCCCTGGAAAGGTCCCTGTTGAGAGGGGCAAGTTGATAATCTCCCTCAGGAGAGTCTGCACCTAATCGCCGCAAGCCTTAACCAGCCATGATGGGCAGGGATCTAGGAGGAAAGTAGTAGGCTTTACAGCTGCCAGGATCTTGTCTACTTCATCCTGGGAGAGCAGGCTGAAGTGGTCCAAGACTGGACCTGAAGACAGCCAATGGGCTTCTTATTGTATCGGTTGTGGCTGGGAGGGTGTGGTGGAGCAACAAGACTTTATCTGCAAAGTAGCTCACAAATGCCTCATGGTGGACAGCCAATTCCTTAGCATCTGGTACGCCCTGAGGCAAAGTAGTCAGTGACCAAATAATTCTAAATAATTGGGCTGGGCAAGAGCTTGCAGACACAATGGAGGTTGCATAGAAATTTCTCTTCCTGGCCTTCACTGCTATTTCATAGGTTCTCATAAATGACTTATAGGATGTTCTTGTGGCTTTGTCACAAGTTTGCCATCACCCTCTCTCTAGTTGTCTTAGCTCTCATTTCATCCGCTGTAGCTCCAGAGTATACCACGGAGCTAGTTTGGTACGAGAACAAAGAGGATGCTGGGGAGCAACCTTGTCAATGGCTTTGGAAAGGCAGAAACACCACTCTTCCACCAGCACATCCAATGGGCTGCCAGAGGGAATCAGATCCCGCAGAGCTTCCTGGAACCTGTTTCATTTGACTCTGTGGGCGAGCATAAATTCGCTCACCATCTTAACAGGGAGTGTTTGGGATACCCAGCCAGGCCTTCAGGACAAGGTGGTCTGACCATGGAACTGCACCAGCAGTAATCCTTCAGTGCCCTTGTATTACTCACTCAGTCTATTCAGCTGTAAAGAGACATTTTTTACAAAAGTATGATATATTTTCAGTACACCCTTACAGTGTCCCAAATCTTCCACTCTTCAATACAGGCAGAGAACCAAACAGTATCACTGGGAGATTCAATCATTTCATCTCAATTAATAGAATATACTTTATTGTCATTGTACATAGTACAATGAAATTAAAAAGTGCCATCATTCAGTGACTCGCAACATATACACATGCGCACTAACACAGACATTCACAACTGCTTCTCCCTTTTACATAGCAACCAAACCACTGTTTCCATAAGCATATCCAACTTTTTCCCCCAACTACATCATGAGATATATGACTCTTGCTTTGCCATGCTGATATTTTATGTGAATTGATGAATATGTATGTATTACATGTAAACTGGCCACATCACTGGTCTGCTTTGAACCCCAACCATAGATTGCAATGCAACTTATTTCCATTTCAGTGTGCCTGAAGCTATAAAGTAATCTGGTGTCACATTTAAAATCCAAAAAGCTTTGAGGAAAAGTCCAAATTATGTTTTCCTGATGCGTACAATACAAGTATACAGTTATATTCATAACAGAGTACAGGAAGTAAAGTTCAGCTCTTGCTCTATACAGCTTATTCTTTAGACTAACCTACAATCATTAATTAATTTTAAAGAATATATTACACAGCATTCATTTTTATAGTAGAAACACCTTTACTGAAATTTAAATAAATTCTAGTGGATGGCTTAATTAGAAGCAACATCCAGTAAAGCATCCAGTAGAGAAGCTAATTACTTGATTGTCAAATGGAATAACAATAATTTTCCTTATGGTGAAAGCGCTAGCACTGTAATTAGGTTATGTCATACTTTACCCTGAAGGGAATATTAAAAACACAAGACTAGCCAGTTCATTCCACTGTATAATTTCTATTTATAGAGCTGAGCTAAATTGCTGCCTCCATGATACAACTGCAATATCAATAACCAGAACAACAACAGATCTTCTGTTGGTCAATTAAGTTTGCTACATGGATATTAATGTAAATATGGATCTTGCAAAGGCTTTTTTTGTCAACTGATCATTTCTAGTAATATACTAAAATTTATGTGAGCACATAAAATATTCAGAAGAGGGGGCATGGGCAGAGATGGACTTTAGCCCACAATTATATTAAATTAAAACTCTTTTTTGTAATATCCAGGACTGCAGCCCTGTACAGTTAAAATCAATAGAATGTTGCTATTAAGTTCTATAGAAGCAAATCTTCACTCCAAGCTGGCATTTCTGGAGGGGAAAAAATAACTGTTTATTTTCTGTTTGTTTATTTCCAAGCCTCAGATTTAATTCCCTGCTAAGTAATTCTATAGATTTGCACAACAGTTTACAAGAAACAATAAAAATACAAAGAAATTCAACATAAAATCAATAAACAATTAAAACTCCTAGCATATAATACTAAAAATCCACCTAAACAGATCTCATTGACCTGATAAAAGTAACCCCAAGCTAGCAATCAAAAGCCTTCTATTACAGAGAAGTGTTACCACATTTTCTACAAGAAATAAGGAACTGGCCAGATGTTCCACCTTAGGTATGACACCACCAAGAAGACCTTCAACTTCTTGCCATACTTTAGACAATGAGGACATCAGCAGCTGAGGTTCTGTGACTAATCTTAAAACCAAGGAACCTACAGAGGATGAATATCTTCAGACCAACCTAAAGGCTAAACTAATCTCCTTTGTTTAGTTATCATAATGCATGCAGAAACCTTTTGTGATCCCTGAGGTGAGGTTATTGAGACACTGAGTTGTGGGCCAAACCATGGCAGAGTCACTATCTAACCTCCATTTTGTTGGTCTGTTTTCTTTATACCCCATCTCTCCACCACTGAGACCTCCTCATTTCTGTCATTCAAATAAGACCCAGACCAATTTCTCACCAGGCACTGCTTCACCGTCAGTATTCTCTTTGCCCCGATTGTGTGCTTCAATTTCTCACTATTTGCCGTGGGGTGCATTTTGACCCACAGCTTCGCACGATTTCCCCCACGGCTTCAGTGATCTTGTTTTTTGAGGATCACTGAAGCTGCAGAGAAAATCGGAGGAAATCAGGCGAAGTCACGGGTAAAAATGTGCTCCGCAGCAAATAGTGAGAAATTGAAGCATGCAATCGGGGCAAAGAGAAGACTGATGGCAAAGCAGCACCTGGTGTGAAATCAGTCCCAGAAAAATTAGTTTGGGCCATCTATAATACAAAAGTTGCTATCTAGTAGAGATGGATAGGATCACATGTTTTTTTATGCTCACTAGAAACTAAGGTGGCAATGGAGAGAAAGTTCTCTAATTACCTAATATGTAAACCATTAGCCAACATCTCTCAGCATTAATCAAGAGCAGTGTAGCACAAAGGATTTGCACTTCTTAGCACTACAACCTTAGCAAGAACTAAAACATGCATTAGTATTTCCCGGTAAAAGTCCTAGTCCAGAAAAAATTAATTTGCCTCTGGGATTTCCCCCACAAACCCCCAGCTCAATAAGCTAATTAAGACTGCCTTCTCACTGCTCAGACACCATTTTCTTTTTCCTTATTTGGAAACATTGACAGAAACCTGAGATTCCTTCCTTCTCACCTTCGGTTAATTCAGGTGTCATTTTCTCCAAATCTGGAAGAAAAGAGATTTTTTTTCCAATCAAGCTTTTAGTCTTACAACTGAAGTCAGAATCTGGCTCCAAGCTAAAGCTTTTATGTGTCCGATACTAACACTGTTTTGTGAAACAGTGGCACTATAAACAGTGGCCCTCTGGTGCCACTATGATGGCACTATAACTAGGAATTAAGGATGTACAACTATATTAATTTTGATTATACCCTAAACAAGTCCCATTCAGAAATATAGTAAAAATCCCTCCTTGTTTCTCCTTTTCTCTGGATCTCTGCTTAGGTTATGGTTTTGATCACTGCTCTGTACCTCAGCAGCAAACACTTCTGATCTGTTCCAAACCATCCATGTTTATGTAATGGCCAAACTTCCTGTCTGCTGTAACATTAAATGCATTTTATGTCTTGCATCTGGATTTGCTGACTACCCAACAGTGGGACCAGAGCCCTAAGCCTCTGCTTTACCTTCACAGTCTGTGTCTTTGGAATTTTGTCTTCCATTTCTGGAGTGATGCATGAGACATGAGGGGGGGGGGGTTTGAAATATTTGTAATTCAGAGAGGGCATTCTGGTGTTATGTTTACTGTATGCTTTATATTATTGTGACTAATTGAATGTTCAAATATTTCCCTTCAATAAACTAACTCTGATATTATCCAGCAATCAGTACTCTTTCCAAACTTTTGCTAGGAATTTTGTCACTTGTGTGGATCACTGCTAAATTTGGCACAATGTTGGATGTAATAGCTAAGCTAGCAGCTCACCCCCCTTCCCAAAAAAAAGAGGCAGAGGAATAGAAGATTTCCTTTCATACACCAAGGCCTCCATAGTCTGAAACTGAAGCACATTGAAATAGGGTTGCCAAGTCTGGGTTGGAAAATATTTGGAGACCTTGGGGGTAGATCTGGGAGAGGGTGGGGTTTAGGGAGGGGAGGGGCCTCAGCATGGTACAATGCCATAGAGTCTACCCTTCAAAGCAGCAATTTTCTCCAGGGGAGCTGATCACTGTCAGCTGGAGATCAGTTGTAAAAGCGGGAGATCCCGAGGCCCCACCTGGAAGTTGGCAACCCTACATTGAAAAGTAGGCCCCGCTTGCACAGATGCATTAACAGCAATACCAGAAAAGAATGATGGAATTACCTCCATAATGGTGACATTCTAATGTCACCCATTTATTTAGAATATGCAGTTGGAACTTTACTAATTTTGGGATCAGACCCTAAACATGCTCAATCCAGAAATACAAGAACAATTCTTAATTCAAAAATGTTTCTGACATTGTTCCCTCTTTTTTTTGCTGGTAAATGCACCATTTCTCTGCATAGGATTTCTGATATTATACAACTAAAAGTCAAATTTGCCCGAGCAGCCATATTCTCTGAGGCTATTGTGTGAGTTAGGCAAGCAAAAGGAAAGCTTTTTTTGTACCCACTAAAAGAAAAGCAGGAAAGGTTGGAAAGGGACAGAGGCACAAACTACGTCTTGATGTTCTCCTTTGTGATAGATAACAAGAGTAATAACAGCCAAATATACAGCATCACTTAGAGAAGATGTGTTGTACAAATTGAGGGCATAGAGGCAGGGGCCCATTTCTCCCATCTCTAAAGTTAGGCAATCTGCCTTTTCTACAGACAGACTTTTCTACAAACAGAGGAATTAAAATAGATGCTAAGACTTAGCTTCCACAACAGTATACACCAAACTAGATGAGAAGCCAGAAATCAATGATGAAGCCGAACTAGATCATCTCCCTATGTAGGATAAAACATCTGGTTCAGAATCTGTGATTTAATTAAATCCCACCTTATTTCCTCAGACTCAAGGTACTTAAAAGGTAACAAGAGTTGCAAGGACACAAAAACAGCATAGGAGTCCATCAACAAAATAAAAATCACATATATTTTAAAACCAGATGGTGTGTGTGGGGGGGAAACATGAGAGAAAAGCATAGCCAAATTTGCCAATCCAATTTATCAGTTACAAACTTTGCTCAGCATTTGTAATTTCATGTAAAAACACTAAATAGGACCACCGGTTTCCCAATACAAATCCCCCTTCCAGCTAGTAGCCTTAGGAGGGAGAAAACCACTGAACACCATGTTGTGCCAAACAACAGGGGGTAAAAAAAGTTGGAGACAGTTGCTTTCAAGTCTGTTTCCTCAAATGCAAAGAACATCATCATCTCCATTTATCCCTTCCCTATCTGGTAGCTGAGCCTTTTAAGGCAGTCAGTAGCTTTTGTGCTAGATTCTACTCATGAACTCAACAGAAACTTCTGGACTCCTAGTCCAATCACACAGGAAATAATTAGATCAGGGGTGGCCAACCTTGCTTAACGTAAGAGCCACATAGAATAAACGTCAGATGTCTGAGAGCCGCAAGACAGGAACAAATATCACACACGCGTTTTTATTTTTAAAAATATGCAAATTTGCTTTTTATTAACGTTAAACGGGACTGCCAAAAATAAAAACAAACGAGGAAAACCGGTTATTGATAGTGATATTACTTGTTTGCTAATGATATTGAGAGAGAGAGAGAAAAAGAGAGAGATGGAAAGAAAGAATTAAAGAAGTGGAAAGAAAGAGAGAGAGAGAGAAACTAGGAAAGCAAATAGATGGGAGGGAGGAGGAAAGGAAGGAAGGAAGGGAGAAAGAGAGAAAAAGCATGCCTCCCCTTTGCTTCCCCAGCCGTCCTGCCAGGAGCCGCACAATGTGTGTGAAAGAGCCGCATGTGGCTCCCGAGCCACAGGTTGGCCACCCCTGAATTAGATTCTTCCAGTTTCCGCCAATGGACCATGCCAGGTTTCACTCCCTGAATCTACCCAAAAAAACTTTAAAAAAACAAATTCAAGAGCTGGTAACAATCTAGGGGTTTTTTTTTAATTCCTCTAGGAAAAGATGTACATCTCTGTTATCATTTTATATCTAACAGTCAAATGTGGGTCCATCTGCAGATACTTAAATCTGAGGCTTGAGGCCACTCTGACAGAACACAGATAGTTCTGCAAACTTGGGGGACCTTCCAAGTTTGCAGGGAAAAAATCTAAGAATGAAAAAAGAGGTTACAAAAAGAAACCCAAACCAAGAACAGCTGTTGTTCTCATGCTTTGCAGCAATAGTTTGATAATTGTTAAGCTGAAGGTTTCATAATTATAACATGCCTTTGGCACTCACAAACCTTCATGTTTCAGAGAATTGTTGTGCTGTCTGGAGTGGAACAGCTATATTTGATTGCAGTAACACCTTAGAGACCAACCAGATTTTCAGGGTATAAACTTTTGAGAGTCAAAACTCGCTTCATCAGATACTTTGTCATATCTGACAAAGGGAGCTTTACAAAGGGAGCTTTGACTCTTAAAAACTCTAAGGTGCTACTGCAATCAAATATAGCTGTCCAACCTTAATGTAAAACTCCTGAAGTTGAACAAAAAGCTCAAGTTTAACTGCTTATGAGCATATGCCTGACTTTGTCATGTCAGCCTCGATGTGCCATCTGTAAAAGGTAAAATCTGCTTCAAATGAATTGTGCTGAACATAGTAAAATACTTCAAAATAACCCATATATTAGCTGTTTATTATTTATTAGTATATAGTTTTGATATGGTCTTTGCTTTGTCCCTTTCCAGAAACAGAATAAACCTATTTAGTGCATGATACATGCTTTAAACAAGCTCAGGCTTTTCTGCAAGTCATATATTTGTAGCATATTTCCAACTTCAGGCAACAACAATTTCCAGGAGCTGGAGGGAAAGGAGTTTTTTTCTCTTGTGAACCTGGGTGTAAAAACACCAGAGGGACTCTAGGTTTAATGAAAAGGTGCCTCCCAGCTGACACATCAAACAAAGTCAGTGAGTTATGAAAAGAGATTGACAGTGTTAACAAGGGGACTATATCCAGCAATCCCACTCCTGAGGTTTTGTAGATATATAGAATCAGTAGTGCTAAGAAAGGTCAGTTCCCCTAGGCAGGGAGTTTGGGAACATACCCCATGATTGCCATAAGCTTGATTCAAGCTAGAAGCAGGGGTATTTGTATCAAAAGATCATGATCAATCCACAGCTAACCAGCGACACTAAAGTGATATAGAAAACGATGGTTACCAGCAAACATCTTCATCAGAAGTTAACAGTTTAATTAACCCCACATAGTTCTATACTGACATGACTGACAAGCAAGTCAGCATTTTATTACTGCTTGGTGTCTATAGTTTGCAGATCATATACAGAGTCATACTCTCATTTCAAACACCTACCTAACTCTGTCATAGGTCTTTAAGGGCATTCAGTGGTTACACCTCATCATGACTATTGTCATTAGTGAGTATCATTTGTCAATTTTTTAGTCAAATACTGGCTGGCAAAAAAACAAAACCCAACAACAGACAAGCATATTTCTGCCACACTGTGAGAAAGGAAACACAGCCAGTGTGAATTATTCAACTTCACGCATTAGAAGTGCTGCATGTTATACAGTCCTCTCACATTCCCACATAAATATTCCGCTGTATTTAGAAAGCTTACATATCAAGGAGAAGATCATACAAAAATCAATCTCCCTGACATGTAATCCTTCCACTTGCAACTTTCTCTTCTCTCTGTGTGCATTATGAGTAGATATTCATAATTAACCTATAGAATCCTCTACCACTAAATGTGGTGATAGCTTGGATAATGTTAAAGGAGAATTATAAACATTCATGGAGTAAAAACCTGTCACTGAGTATTAATAATTAGGGATGCCAGACCTCCTGCTATAGCAGGATGTCAGGCCTCCTGGTAATTACCTTTGATTAGAGGTGCTAGGACTCCTGGCAATTCCTGTTGATGCCCACCAGTGCCTTAGGCTGCTTTTCCAGAGACTTGCTCAAGGTGGCATATAAATGTTCTAATATACTATTTTTTATCGGGGCACATGACACATAAGTACTGGAGAAATATCACCAACCCTTCAGCAGCTTCCACCTTATCAGTTTGGTGTAGTGGTCAGGAGTTGGACTCTAATCTGGGAGAACTGGGTTTGATTCCCCACTCCTCCACATGCAGCTGCTGGTGTGACCTTGGGCCAGTCACAAGTTCTCTCAGAGCTGTTCTCTCATGAGCAGTTCTTAAAAGACCTCTCTCAGCCCCATCTACCTCACAGGGTGTCTTGTTGTGGGGAGGGGAAGGGATGGGTGGTGCACATGTCCTGGGTATCTCAAGTCTACTTGAAACCTAGTGGTTTCAAGGGAGCAGGAAGAGAATGAGGGTGTGTTCTTTACGCTTATTTTTATTGCACAAAGTATTGGATGGGGAAGGGAATGGAGGAAGAGCAGGTCAGTTTCACTCACCTGTGGCGTGGATGTTGCCTTCTGACACACTTCCGTTATGTGAGGGGGTGTGGCATATGCAAACGAGTTATGCAAATGAGTTATGCTAATGAGCTCCTGCACCTCTTTTTCTACTAAATGACCCCTGATCCCCAGCACTGTGGTCGTGTCACTTCTGGACATACGGACAGTAACATCAGTGCATTACTGATGATGTCATTATATCACTGGTGGGGTGGGACTCCTGGTAACTTTCCCTATTAGTAATAGTAACTAAGTGGAACCTCAGTGTACTGCAGGAGTAAACCACATTGATGCATCAACTTTGCATTCATTATCTTCTTGTTCTATGTGCAGTCTTCTGCAAGTATCTGGGAGATGGTTACTGAAAGCAAAATGCTCAACTGAAAGGACTTTGGCCTGCTCCAGAAAATCAGTTCTTATTTCTCAGCCTCCTATCCTGCATGTTTATATCCCACCCCTAATATACTGGTACATTACTTTCATTCACCATTTTTAAATATCAACAGCTTATGTGTTCCTTAATTTCATTTTCATATTGTAAGGTTGTACCTACAGCTGTTTTCCCCCTTTCATATGGAATGCTGAGAATTCATAACTTCTGCACCCACTGACACATCAGGGAATCATTGTGTCATAGCTGTAGCAAAGGAAAAGAGAAGCAGCAAAGCTAGAGTTATGAAAAAAGCTTGCAGTCTAAAAGAACCCATACAAATTACAAAATTTGTGTTGAATCAGTGGGTTTATAGAATTCTCTCCATTGACTCTTCTCTCATCTTGCTCTTTTCAACATTGCCTTTTCACGAACATTTTATATCTTAAAATTGTCCTCTATATTGGTAATTTTCTTTCTTGTAGATCCTTCAGTGCTGAGGTATTTCCTCTTTCCAGCAGCCGTAGTAATTTGCATTACAACATTCATAAGCCAAAGATAAACACAAAAATTGCTGATTGGGCCATGAGTGTGATTTTCCAGAATGGTAACACAAATCTGAGGTTTCTCCTCGCAAAACAATCCATGTTGTTTTTCATCTTCAGGTGCTGCCAGCTGTCCATAGCATGTTATTGTGTATTTCTTTGATTCTACTGATTTCCCAAGCAATGACATTTGTCTCTTCCAGTTGGATCCCTGCAAAGGAGGAGCACAGACTGCTTCCAGCCAATCACTTTGGAGACAAGCTACCGATAGCTGCAGTTCTCTTTTCCTTACTCCTTTGTGGGGGCAGAGCCCTTTTGTTCATTGAAAGTGCTAAGGCTGGGAAATAGAAATGTGGAGACACCTTGTTCAGGAGCTCATAGAATTTGTCCTCTTGGCCCAATTTGTTTGAAACTAGGGGGTTCTTTAGAGAACAGACAGACTCACTCTGCTTCAATTTCTGTGTCATTTTGATTGAAAAACAGCCAGTCCCCTCCCCTGTGAAAATTCCCCTAGGAATTAATGGCAAAACAATAGAAAGGGATTGGGGGGGGGGGAGTTGCAAAGGAATCCACTTTCACTTTGTAAAAGAAAACAAGCAGACCATGACAAGGAAAGATGCAGAGCTTTCACTGGAAATATAAGGAATTATTATTGTCAATCACTATAAGACTGGAAACTGCAGACTTTTTTCCCTTTTAAATGCTGTGGCCAGCCATAGCTGTCCTGCTAGGTTGCCAACTGATCATGATTTTAGGGGTCAGTAGAGAAAAATGCAGCTGTGCAGAAAGGCACCTATTTTGGGGATCTGTAAAATCAAACCCTTTTATTCAATCTACTTGAAAATTAGAGGGTCTTTACAGAGCAAACTGTGTTCTGTGCAAAGGTTCCATTATCTTTATAAACAGCTGCCACAGACTCTCATATACATTTCCCACTGAAAATAATGGTCCTGAACTCTGGAAGCATGTGGATCTAAATCCCAAACTGGTCATGTCCTACCACAAAATAAGCAATCACTACAGGGCTATTTTTGGGCAGGAATGCACAGGAACAGAGTTCTGGCTGGCTTCTAAGTTGGCCACGTCTACAGCCTCCCCCGCCAGGGTTCCCCAGGTGCCTCACAAGCTGCAGGGTGCCTGGGTGAGCCAAGCCAATCCAGGGAGGGAAGGCAGTTTAAACTTTCTCCCCTTCTTGGGTTCCTGAGGTGCCCCGCAGCCACAGGACACCTGGGGAAGCTGATCCTGGGAGCTGTGCTGTCAGGGGTGTGACCTAATATGCTAATGAATTTCTGCTGTTGGGTGTGGCCTATTATGCTAATGAGTTCCTGCTGTTGGGTGTGGCCTATTAAGCTAATGAGTTCCTGCTGTTGGGTGTGGCCTATTATGCTAATGAGTTCCTGCTGGGCTTTTTCTACAAAAAAAGCCCTGACTGTAAAAATCCCTCCTCCAAAGCCAAGATCTGAAATTATATGGAGATTTTTCTTGGTGCACTCCTCCAAGTAGCAGTTTGCTAGTGTCCCTGTCAGGTATCAAAATTTCAATACTTCCTTCACTGTTGCAATGATAGTATCTGTAAACAGATATAAGGGAAGTCTGAGAGGTGAGAGGATAACTAGATTAAAAAGTACTGAGTACAACTTTTGTTCTGTACTCTAAAGGTGACTTGATATGTTTAGCAGCTGCTGATTTCATGCAATCTGCCTTTCATTTTGCAAGTAATCCACAGCCACCACTTTCACATGTCCAGTCACCTTTGAAACCCTGTTTTCTAGTTTGGTGTCTAGGCTAGAACCAATTGTAATACATCATCCAAAAACCCACTGAACCCTTTAATAGTAAGACATTTCATAACATGTATATGATTCTCTGCATGTCTATCAATTGTATATATGTATTCCTATTTTACTCCATTTCAGGTTCATAATTGTGAAAGACCTCCTGAAGGATCTTGACCAGTACATCAGTACTCAGTACAAGAAGTCATTAACCATTTCCCTACTTTTCTTGGCTAAATTGATATTATTTAATATTTGCAGTGATGCTAAAGATTTCACTGAAGGAAGCATGAGGGTAACCAAGAATTCAGTTTATAATATACTGATATGCTGTTTTCATTATATAGATCATTAAGGAAAGAAATGGTATCAGAAGCTACTAACATCCAAATCAACATGTCTGCAAACTATACAGAAGTTTTAAAAATCCTAGCAAGAGGAAAATGAAAGAACATGCAACTGGGAAGCATTTTGTCATGTTCACATTAATGATCACAAACTACATGCCAAAGAAGGAAGCACACCATTCACTGCAGCCATTTTTCAAGTTGCAGACATCATGGCAGATAGTTGGCACTGTAGTGTGTATGGAGTCCCTCCTGGCCTTTCCCACTGTAGGATAGGTGCCTGTAAATAGTCCAAGGAGACACAGGACAATAACATTCTATAGCAGCAGCAAAGAACAAGTGAACTCTAAAGGTCCGAATATGGTGCCTTTTCAGAGTCTTCAACACCCCCCACCCCCAGTATCTTAGGGGAGTTCATATATAGTAGGTTACACCTGGTGAGGGACAGAGGATCAGAAACATACCCATACCTCACAGGAGTTGCAGCAGATACATGTCTACACTGCCTGCAGACCTGCTTCATTTAGCTCTCATCCTGCAAATTAATATGCATCATGAGTCCCTGGCCAGAGGTAGAACAGATCAGAGAGAAGTGGCTGGTGGTCTCCCAGGACTGTTCTTGTGCTCTCCAGTTTACACTGGCAAAGCATTGTTCTGACAACACAGTATTATCTGAAAGATCCCCTCATCTGCACTGTCCACATTCAGTGCTAGCTATTGTTGAGGCAAGAAGGAATGGTGGATCAATTCTCAGAATAGCAGGGAAAGCATGAATATTTGAAGCTCAGTTTGGAGTGGCCCAGCCTTCCCTTGTGTGAGGTGGATTGTCCTTGCATTCTCACTTCAAGGAGTGGAGGCTCCAACTGAATGTTTGTGTCCTGAGAAAGAACACCTGTAAAAATGATAAGCGGAGCAATGTTCACTGGGTATGTTTAAAGCCACACCAGAATCCTTACTGGTATAGTACTTCACAGCTGGGGCTGGAGAGGCTTAGAAAGACTAATCCCTGAGAAGCCACTGATGCCACCAAATTCTATTCAGCTCTGGAGTTAAACCATCCTGATGCTGACAAGACACCAACACAACTTGGTACTCTCACATATCCATATACGTCTGTGTATCTTTGGGATACACAGAGACAGGTGTTAATTGCCATCCAAAATTATTCAAAGCCATATATTAGGATTGCTGTAAATTTATCATAGACCATTAAAAGAACTTTAAAAAGCAGCCCTAAGCAGGTTGATTAAGAATTCTGTTAAGTGAGGCCTGCTCTCAGGAAAATGTTCTTAGGGTTGCACTGAGTTACTCTGTCATGCTTACCTTGGAGAAATCTGCCAGAATACACCCCTGGCAAGCATAACTGGAACTTTTTTTGCTTATAGTAATCTTTAACATGAGTTTGCTGTCTATCATGATTTAGATCTGAACACTTTAAAGTGAGAAGGTACTTTTTACTGGAGGATATATATGTTGCTTGTTTTCTTCCCAAGAACCTTTTGTTATGATGGAGAAACACAGACTTAAATCAACTGAGCACTGATAAAAAAAAGTGATCATGTTGAAATTTTCAAGAAACAGCCAGCCTATGCTAGTGTACACCAAATCTTTTTGTGGCCAGCAAAATAGACAATGGTTTTCTGTGTATTTGGATAAGAAGAAATATACTGGTGAGAACTATTTGAATGAATGGATTTAATGTTGTAACCATAGGTCATAACATAACAGGGAACTGTTTCAGTTCTGCTGCCAGAAATTGTTGAAAGAGAGCTTGTAGGAAGTGAATGAAAGTGTTCTTCCTAAACAGTAGGGAGCTATTGCTTCCAAAGCTTGCAAGACAATTTCAGAATGGTAATGTTATTTTATAACTGATATATAAAACAAGTTGTTCCTGGTTATTTAAGGAAATACATGTGATGCATCTTAGATCCTAATACTGTAAATATTTATGCAGATAAATCATTTTCTATAAACAGTAGAGTATGTGGGCATAGATATGCCAGAGGTCACACTTGGTTTATCACATTTTATGTTTGTACTAAAGCAATCAGGTGCCTTAAGATTAAGCCTTTAACCACCCTGCTGTACATACAATCAAAATGGAAGATAATCAGACAATTTTTAAAAATTATTTCACTTCATGTTCATCTATATATCAGATTATTCTACTCCATGTTTGTTATGAGGAATAAAAACAAATGGATTATGGAAATCCCAGATTTAAACTAATATGGAAGAAACATTTCATTTCAAGTAGGAACTCCAAGAATCAGTGGGAGGTGGAGAATGTGTCTGTATAGATTGTGGCCCGAGTCTAGAAAGCAGCATGTGCTGCAAAGGTTTATATGCAAGGCAAACAAACAAACAACCGAAATACGTGCCTGCTAAACACATGTTTGATGCCTTGAGAATCAATTACCTTTTATGTTTTTTTTGGGGGGGGGATAATGAATCCAGTTTCTATGAACTCTGCCTGTTCAATTTCCCATTGGAAGTTACAGTCCTGAGCCCCTAGCAACACGTGGAAATAACCACACATATCAGCTGATTGCATGAGACTGCAACATGCTTGAATGCTTAGAAGAGGCCTTCAGAATGACAAGCTCATCATGTGATAATAACTAATGGACAGGAAATCTATGTAATATGGAGGAGTTTATTTTAAAATGTATCCCCACCAAGAAACAATTGTTCTGCAGTCAAGAAAACAGTGAATTCTATATAAGTTTCAGTGAAATGTTTTTAGAAGTAATTCTACTAGAGGGGAGCCAAATGTATATCTTGTTAATAAATTTAAACTATCAACACTGAAACAACATCTAAGTATTGAATTGTAAAGCATGTACAACAAAAATTATTTGATGCAATGTGCAAAGCAGCAGTTGTATTTCATTCAGCGTCCTATCCAAGCTAAAAAGGGGGGAAGTACTATAAAGCCTAAATATATTGATTAATGGCCAGTCCAAACACCTAAGATGGAAAATCTCCAGGAATTTTCCATCTGGAGTTGGCAACCCTATCTCCTTCACAGCCAATCAATCTCACACTTCAATTTTCCATCTCTCCCCCTCCCCACAGCCTCCCCCATGCTCTGAAGCCCTGACTGCTATTTCACATTGGCTGTCATAGGGGGTCCATCTCAGTACAGTATAAGGACACAGAGTCCATCATTTTCTCCAGGGGAACTGATCTCTGCCATCTGGAGTGCACTTGTAATTCTGAGTGATCTCCAGCCCTCACCTGGAGATTGGCAACACTGGTTCACAAGGAGGAAAAGTAGTCTTTCTCTGCAATGGGGACCAAAGCAGCTGACATTATTCTTCTCTCCCTTTTTTGAATTGCACACCAACCCTGTGAGGTAGGTTAGGCTTAAAGTCTGTGACTGGCCCAAAATTAGCAAGAACCTGGCTCTAGCATATCCTGCTCTGAAGTGCTGACTGCTACATCTAGGGTACCCAACCTCCAAGTGGAAGTTGAAGATCGCCAGGTATCACAATTGAACTCCAGACAACAGATCCCCCCCCCCCGGGAGAAAATGACTGCTTTGGAGGGTGGCCTCTATGGCATTCTGTTCAGCTGCCCCAATGAGTTTTCTCCCAAAGGCCAACATAGGTGTGGAAAGGGGCTTTCAGAGAAGCAAGCTTGGTTGCCTAGCAACAGGCACTGAGGAGAAAGTTGCCAGCCCCTAATCCCTGGTGATTTGGGGGGTGGATCCTGTGGAGGGCAGCATTGTTTTTTGGGGGGGATGGAAGGACTTAGCAGGGTATAATGCTATAGTGTCTACCCTCCAAAGCAGCCATTTTCTCCAGAGGAGCTGATCCCTGTCATCTGGAGATCAACTGTAACAGCGGGAGATCTCCAGGTCCCACCTGGAGATTGGCAACCCTAGGAGGAAAGTCAGCTGCACAGCAGAGGGTTGAAAAGAATGGTTTGATGGTTGCTGGGCCATCTCATTAGCCTGCCAGCCATGGCGGAGCTAAGCAGAAGAGAGAGCCTTTATTCTGCCAGGAATATTCACAGTTTATTCTGACAGGAAAGTCAGAAAGTCAGGCGGGGGAGGGGGGTTATGCTGAAAGTCCATTGTGTTTTCACTGACAGAAGCAGGCCACTGAGAGGACAATTTGACCCACCTGGCAGTGGGTGGAGGAGAAGAGTGGACCCAGCACCCAGTCCTTCCCCTTCGTTGGCTCCCTCCAGACTGAGGTTGAGACGCTGGCTGGTGGCTCTGTGGGCAGGACTGAGGCAAAGCAACGAGAGAATGCAGCCAGTGGCCAGGGACCCCTTTTGAGTGGCAGTTCTTCCAGCCAACTAATTTTGGCACCCCATGGAATCTTGCCACTTGAAAACGGCTTTATATAATAAGGAGAGATACTAATAGCCAAGTGGCCCCTTCGTGTGGATATCTAAATCTGCGTGGGGGGCACTTGGGGGGCAGGGAGGTTTTCCTGCACACTTGGGGGACTCCCCCCATGTGCAGAAAAATCTGAAAAGTAAAAAAAAAAAACTTTTGGGGAGATATTTAAATCCCCCCAAACTAAAAAAGCCTTCCCTGTGCATGTGCAGGGAACGCACTTACCTCTGGGATCTGTGGCTGCTGCTGCTGGAGGTGGGGGTGGGTGGAGAAGCCTTGTTGGGCCTCGCCATCGCTGAGGGGGAGAGCTTGGCAGGCCCAGCAGCTGGAAGCCACACAGGCCTCGCCGACACTGGTGGGGGTGGGAGAAGAGCTGGCGGGGGGGACGGAGAAGACTTAACTGCAGCCACTTTGTCCTCAGTGCAGAGCTGCAGCCTACAAATACTCCCCCCCCTGCAAATATTTTATTAATCATGCGGTGAGCCACAGTGATGCTGTGGTTGGAACGTCAGACTGGCAGACAAGAGTTCAAATCCTCACTCAGCCATGAAACTCGCTGGATGAGGCGCGCCCTGTCTATTGTTACGGTAAAATGACAGTCGGTCACATACACCACTGAGAGCTCCTTAAGAGGAAACAGTGGGCAGAAATGGGAGCAGCTCATAGCAGCATGAAGTCTCATGTCGCCAGCACAAATTGTATCTAACAGCCTATTTCCTTAAGGCAACAGAGATCAGGGCCCATTTCTAGGCAGCCCCTTGCAGCCCCTGCACTTTGCCATCAGGCCCGAAACCCCTTACCATGTGAAGCAGACACCCTGCCTCTCAGCAACGACCCTCAGCCCTCCTGGCTTTAACTTTAATCAAATGCAGGCTCAATCCTTTGTGGTTCTATTTCTCAGACAGTAGCTCCTCCTATCACATGTGAAACTACTCTTGAGTCTCAGACAGCTTTGACAAGCCAGAGGCAGGGGTCCTTTGGGGCCGGAGCGAGGCGAAGCAAAGCTCTGCCAGCTCAGGAGTGGCCACTAGGGCAGCCATGGGCCGAATCAGATTCTCTGATCTGATTCGGCCCGCTGCTGAATTGCTGCCGAAATTCGGCGCAAATTTAAAAGCAACTGGAGGGGAGGGGGTTTGAGGGAGAGGCTCCAAACTTGCAGGGTAGCTGCTGGGGCCTCTCCTCGAAATACCCACCAAGTTTCAAAAAGATTGGATCACGGGGTCCAATTCTACAGGCCCCCAAAACAGGTTGCCCCCATCCCCTTCATTGTTCTCTATGGTAGGAAAAAAGTAACACTTTTTCCCACCATAGAGAACAATGGAGGTAATGGGGCAACCTGTTTAGGGGCCCACAGAATTGGACCCCGTGGTCCAATCTTTTTGAAACTTGGTGGGTATTTCGAGGAGAGGTCCCAGCAGCTACCCTGCAAGTTTGGAGCCTCTCCCTCAAACCCCCTTTCCTCCAGCCCCTCATATACCCTATGAGTTTTTGCCATTGATTTCAATGGCCCATAGGGTATAATGGGGCTGAAACTGACATTCCCTTTCTGACATACTTCTGGTGACATCAGGGGATGTGGCATATGCTAATGAGGTATGCTAATGAGTTATGCTAATGAGCTCCTGCACCTCTTTTTCTATGAAAGGACCCCTGCAGAGGAGCCTGCTTTTCATAGGGCTGCCAAACTCCAGTTCTCCCGGTACTGATTCCCCTGGAGAGAATGGCTGCTCTGGAGGCTAGATTGTATGGCGCTGGGGTCCTTCTGACGTCCCTCTCCTTCCCAAACCCTGCCCATTCCAAGACCCTCTTCCAAAAATCCAGAAATCTCCCAAATTGGAGCTGGTAAACCCGAGTTACCTGCCCAATATCTTGGATGCCTTAAAGTACCACTAGGGATATTGGCTATTACCCCCCCCCCCCGTATATCTGTGAGAAAGCATGTACTTGACACTTAAATAGATGTCACTAGGCAGCATGGAAATCTTTGCAAATAAAAGGTGTCAACATCCATTAAAATTGAGGTTTTTTAAAAAAAAAATGGCCAAAAAATTCAGAAAACTCAATACAGAACACTTCAGACCTCTGCACACTGGAGTCATTCTCACACAGCTAAAGCAGGAGCCTCAGAGTAAATAAAACCAAACCAATGTTGTCTTAAGCTTAATCTTCCCTCCCCTCACCCCCAATATAGATGGGGAAAGGTAACCCAAGGAATCTGGGTTTAGTTCAAGTAATAGTGAGCTGACTTCCTATGGAAATAGATAACTAAAATGTCACAGGGTGGTTGTGAGAAGAAAAAAAAACAGATGAAAGTTGCAATTTTGACTTCCCTCAAAACAAGTTTATCAGTAGTAGAACACACCAGGTCTACCCCTACCTGGGGTACCCCTACCAGGTCTGAGAATAGTCAACAGCAGGTGCAAAGGTACAGAAATGAGTCAACCTCACCTATTATAGTTCCTTAAGATATAAAGCATGTGCACATCTTTCCAATAGCACATAAAGAAGTAGGAAAAATAACTGGAAGAACAAAGTGGTGTGTACATAAACAGTACAGATAAAGCAGGATCCCTCCAGAAAGACTGATGGAGTAAGGGGCAGAAAGAGAGAGAAAGAGTGATGAGTTGGGGAGGCAGAAAAACAAAGAGAATGATGATGGGTCAGAAAGAGAGAGGAAGTAACATACAAGGAGGAGAGAGAGAGAGTAAGAAAGGGGGCCGAAGGGAAAAAGAGAGAGGTAGGGGGAGAAGGGAGGAAGCAAAGGTGGGAGGAATGGGATAACCATCCCACAAGTTTCTTGTGGGTCTCCACTTGTCTATATACTAATTGCCAAGTTGCCCCCTCTGTGCAGATATCTAAATCTGCACATCAGGGGCACTTGGGGGGGGGGGGGCAGAGAGATTTCCCTGCACACTGATGGACTCCACAGATGTGCAGAAAAATCTAAAAAGTTAAAAAAACTATACGGGGGATATTTAAATTCGCCCCAAAGTAAAAAAAGGGAACACATGCACAGGGAATGCACTTACCTTGGATCTGTGGCTGCTGGTGGTGGCAGGTGGAGAAGAGCTTGGTGGGCCTGGCAGCTGGAAGCTGTGCAGGCCTCACTGTCGGCGGGGGAGAGAGCTTGGTGGTGGGTGGAGAAGAGTTTGGTGGGGGAAGAAGCCACGCAGAACTCGCCATCGTTGGGAGGGAGAGCTTTGCAGGCCCGGCAGCTAGGAGCTGCATGGGCCTTGCCGTCGCTGGCGGGGGGGAGAGCTGGGCAGGGGAGAAGGCTCACCTGCGGTGGCTTCGTCCTCTGCACAGAGCTCCCCCCTGCACGTATTGTGGGTCCCCCCTTCTTGTTATCAATATAATTCAAAGCTGATTACAACATGCCAAGAAATATAAAAATATGCAATGCTACTGCCTTGAAATTAACATGTTGAAACTGGTATTATTTAACTTTATGGAAAACTGGTCAAAGTTTGTTTGGATCAAATTTAATCAGGATGTAACAAAGATATATGAAATCAATGACTTGCAGTGCCATCCGAAGGAGAGCTATGCTTTCTTAAGCCCATTGGTTTTAATGATCTTAGAAGTGGTAACTCTGCTTACAAACATCCTGAATCACAGTGTAATATAGTAATAGCATGGAATATAGCCTAACAAATAACTTTTAATTGTATTAAAACAAATCTGTGAAGAAATTGGGAGGGAAAAAACCCTCTGGTTCAATTAGGGAAAAATCGTTAAAACTCAAATATATTTTGTAGCTATTACACAAAACAACTTGAAAATTCCAAATTCTCTGTCTTTTAATTTCATTCCAAATACAAAGTTAAAAAAATCAGTTTGTCCACTTCTTTGAATCCAAAATCACCTCCCCTTTGAATCACCTCCCCTAACCTCCATTTATACTTACCAACATACTTCATATGCGGCTTTCTAATATTTATTTTTTTGTTGTTCTGAAAAGGACTTTTTATTTTCTTATGCCTATCTAGACTAGCCATTTAATTTTGAATTACTATTATTCACTCATTCAGTTAGAGTTCACATAACATCTGTAGCAACTCATCCACTTCAGCTTTTTTCCCTATTGCCTTCCCATTTCTTTAACTTCAAAAGCTTTAAATGTGATTGCAGCACTAGGCTGTCCCACATGAACAGCTGAAGAACTATTTAGGCTTCCTATGGGTCCTGTTTCTTTACGTTTTCAGTCTTTACCTTTTCCAGTATAAGCAGGGCTATTTTGGGCCAGGAATACACCAGAACAGCGTTCTGGCTGGCTTTTGAGTTGGCCATGCCTTCCCTTGACTTGACCATGCGCCCGCGGCTGCAGAGGGCATGGTCAAGCTGACCTTTGGAGGGAAGGCAGTTTAAACCACCTTCCCTTGGCTTGTCCAAGGGAATGGTTCACTCATTAATCTACTGAAATTTAGGACCATTATGGAGAAAAGTGGGACATTCACTTACATTACAAGGGGGCTTACATTTGAGTCACCACATAGTAGGATGTTGCCCATGGAGATATAGCACTATGGTGCTTTCTGCATCTGTATTTAGTCGTGGTTTCAGAGTGCATTCTTTTCTTCCCTTCTGCATTCCATCCCACATTCACTTCAGGTTTGTTGCCCGGGGGGGGGGGGGGGGTATTTCTGCATCTGTTTCACAGGAATCAGTAGTCAGACTGTTTTCAGCTTGCTGTTGCCACGCATTTCTCAAAATTTGTTTTGCTGCACTTCTTAGTTCTGATCCGATTTCAGAATGCTAAAGTAGAAGTGTTTCTGCATGCCCTTAAATGCCACCCATTTCTCTACCCTATTTCCACCTTCTGCCCATTTGCAGGAGTATAAGCGCTTCAGTGTTCATAGTGGAACAGGAGGTGGCGCTATCCTATACTTCATTTGCTTACTATAACTTTCATTTGATGCCATGATCTCTCCCATCCAATTATATTTCTTTTTGTTTTTTTGAATCAAATAAAGTTTTACTCAGATGAATTATTTTAATGTTATTAGGTAAAATTTTAATTCCTTCTTTACTTTACTTGAGGAGTATTAATCTGATACAAATCTTTTTAAGGACTGCTATTGCTCAAGAAAGATTGCCTTCCCTTGGTTTTTTCAAGGTGATAATTAGCACATGAACAGATCGGCTGCTGGGTCAAAAGTTTAACAATCACACTTTAGATGAGTCAGAGCTCTGCAGAAAGGAAAAGAAACTTGAAGAACAAGTTTTCTTGCTGCTAGTCCATGCAAACTTTTCTTGCATGGCCACAAATGTTGCACTGTCATGCATTTTCAATCAGCAAAATACAGAAAAAATAATCTGCATGGAATAGAGTTTCTGGTACCAACACCCCCTTAAAATTAACATATGCAGAAATGAAAGCAAGAAAGACAAAGCAAAGGTATACCAGCTCAAGTGCTGGGAAACTCTGGAGTAAAGACTGAATGCAGAAAGGGCCTATCTTAAGTACCAAGTGGAACCCCAATTTGAGTTGAGCTTTCATTAATAGGGTTGCGAAGTCCAGGTTGGAAAATACCTGGGGACTTTGGGGGTGGAGCCAGGAGAAGGTGGGGTTTGGGGAGGGGAGGGGCCTCAGCATGGTACAATGCCATAGAGTCCACCCTTCAAAGCAGCCATTTTCTCCAGGGGAGCTGATTTCTGTCAGCTGGAGATCAGTTGTAAAAGTGAGAGATCCCCAGGCCCCACCTGGAGGATGGCAACCCTATTCATTAATCATTTAACACTGCAGAATAATCCTTGTATGAATAGCCCCTGTGTCTTGTATCAGGGAGCCATCTGCAATTTTTCAGGACGTATTATCCCACTGGACATATTCTGTTTTTCTTCCAAGCAATTCATGATGGTTTATACCATTCTGTGAATGAGAGTCTGTCATTTGCCCAGAACTATTCAGTGAACTGCATCATTAAGAATAATACTTCCCCCTTACTGGCAGGAACATTTTACTTGACATCTAACTGGTTCTCTGCTAACTAGCTAATATTAGCAGGGGTCATTTCGAGCAGGAACTCGAGGGAGCTCAGCTCTGGGAGTTGGCACCAGCCCCCCCTCCATAGGGGAATGCCTGCAGCAAAATGACCCCATCGCCTGGAAACGTCCTTGTTCCCCTAACCAGCCTTCTGAAGGCTTCAGCCACCACTGAAGCTATTCTCCCAGAGTAGTGGTATTTCTGAGGCTTGGATTAGTAGCTGTCCCCTCTCTGCCAGCTTCCTTCCTTCCTTCCTTCCTTCCTTCCTTCTGACATACTTCCGATGATGTCAGGTGGTGTATCATATGCAAATAAATTATGCTGATGAGTTATGCTAATGAGCTCCTGCACCTCTTTTTCTACAAAATGACCCCTGAATATTAGTATAAATAAACAACAGCTTAATTCTTTCATGACTGAAGGAATGACACTTGCAAAATCCCAACAGTTTTTAAATCAAAGCTGTCACACCAAAAACAAATGGGAAGTGCTATTTGTTGGATTAGTTGGTTAGCAGAGTGCTCAAGGATTGCAACGTAGCAAAGCTCATATGGTTGGTGTGTGCTGGCAAGAAAAACAAAGTTACACCTAGAGCCTTTTATCTTTGCAAACTCATATGAGTCCTTTTATTCAAGGAACTCCATTCTACATACAATAGGGATAGTATTCTAATCTAACTAACTAACTAAGATGGATGGAGATACAGGCACTGTGTCCTACTGTCATTCTGCCAGGATGGAGAAGTCTGGCAAAGTGTGGAGAGAAGGTGTGAGGCTGGAAGGAAGGAAGTTTCCCCTAAGAGTAGCAATCAACTCATCAAAGGGATAGTATCAGAGAGTGAAAGAAAGGATAGTCAGTGTCCTGGTCTCCCTATTTCTCTGACTCTTTTGTAGTCCTTTTTTGTAGTCTGAGGTTAAGAGACAGTGCAAAATCTTTCACTTCCAACACTATAATGATGCAAACATAGCTATAGCTATCAGTACGAAGACCTCTCCAAGCCTAATCATGTATTTCTTCAAAACATATGAACAAGAATGGCTTTTGATAATTTAACTTTGCCAACTCTATTGGTAAAATGTTGTTTTTGAATTTATCTGATCAGGGTTTAAATTACAGATCTTGAAAAGACTTTATTGAAGTTCTGGTTGTAGAACCAGATGGAGCATTTGACTGGAAAATGAATTTTCAGTGAAGACTGTTCATTATTATAATTCTTCTGAACATGAAGATTCCATTTATTTATTTAAGCAATATTTAGCTATCATGAATAGCCATTAATAGGCCTATACTCTATGAATTTTACTTTTTTAAAAAAGATTGAAGTATGGACTTGCTGTGAGCCTACAATAAAGGCTAAACTTTAGAATCCCACAGGGGTCTGTTGTTAACATAGTTTCAAGACTGCAGTTATGGAAATTAAAAGTATAGAATGAAGGAATGTGGCAACAGAATCAATACATGAAGGTGATATTATTAATACACTGAGTAATTTGGCATGAATATTTAGCCATGATGACTTGGTTGACTAGTGGTGTTTTTGTTTGTTTGTTATTTTGATCAAGAGTATTATTTGAACTTACTGTTTGGTTTCTGAACTGACTCTTCTGCCAGCCATATTAGAATCTGATTATTATGACTAGCATAGGCGTCAATTACGGGGGGGCTCGAGGGCTCAAGCCACACCCGAAATTTCCCGGGGAGGGACTGAGCCCCACCCGGGAAAACGGTGCGCCCTCCGCCGCACCTCCCTCAGCCCTTCCAAATGCCCAGCTGGCCCCTGGACAGACGGAGGGATGGAAGCAGGAGTGGCGGCAGCAGGGACATGGTCCCAGCAGGCGCGCTTTGTGCGTGAGCACAGAAGAGCCCTCGCCCCCCCGGGAGTTTTTAAACTCTACGCCCCTGATTACTAGTGATCAATAATCATGAGTAAGTGCATACTGTGAATTCTGGCTCAGACCAATCTTTTTGTTTCCTGATTTACTATATAAATTTGCTTATAGGAATAAACAGCTTTAAAGGGGGATTAGACAGATTCATGGAGGATAGATCTAGTAGCCATGGTCACTGAGGGGAACCTCCACATTTAGAGACACTAAACCTCTGAATCCCAGAGCCAGGAGGAAAGCCTCTGTGCCCTGTTGTTGGCCCTCCAGAGGAACTGGTTGGCCACTGTGTGAGACAGAATGCTGGACTAGATGGGCCACTGGTGTGATCTAGCAGGGCTCCTCTAATGTATGAAGTATTAACTTATTTTCATATTTCCTACAGACGTTACTATACCCCTCATATTACCTGGGACTTCAGGTTCCTTAAACTTGTATTTGAGAAGCATTTTGAACTACCTAATTCTATTAGATGTTCCAAATAGCCTTAATCCACTTATCCTAACATGACTTTCCAACAAAATCATGCAGCATTAGTTTAGTGAAATGTGGCTGAGATTGGGGGGAAAATTATCTACGCGCATGTTCTTTCAAAAAAGACTGCATCTTAAAGTTTAAATAATTCAAGCTGTGATTATCTCCAGTATGAAAGACCTTTCTGCTTAGTCATATATCTGAATTTCAGTGAATATCGCATCTGCTTTCAATTTTTAAAAAAACACAGTTGGGGAGCAAGGATGGATAAGTAGAGGAACACCTTGCCAGATGCACTATATTGCTGATTACCTGTCCTTTATCTTAAAAAGTTGGCTGTAGCCCTTCTGTGTGAGCCAAAGGGACAAGAGCTCTTGGTCCTTTGGCTCTTAGCTTGTGGCTCACAGCCCAGGCCTTCAGGAAGAGCCTGCATATAAGTCCAGGACCAGCCAAAGTTGTTGTTTGCTGTTTTGATGCTGTTTTGTTATTTAATATCTGCATAGTGTCCTTTGTTTTGATTGAAAACTGTTTTGGGTCTTTTGGGAAGAAAAAGCAGGGTACAAATACTTAAATAAAATAAATACAATAAATCAGCTTGGCTACACTGCTTTGAAAGTTGTCCTTTTCATTAATATCTGTTTATTTTTGTCACATGAGAAGCTTCTCAAGATTTCACAGACTGACGTAGAAGCTATTTAATGGCCGTGGGTCACCTATTATCAAATGTATGCTTTGATATAGATTTTTCAAAAAGGTTGCTTCATAGAGCATGTTTATCTCTTATAAATTGCCCTTGCCTAAAATTCCAGCTTCAAATATGTCAGCCCTTCCCCATCATATGCCTCAGTATCAGGGTTTGGTTTTTTTTCCATGTTAGGCTATGATGATTTCTGCAACTGGCAAGCAAAATGGAGCCTCCGGCTTGCCTTGCAAATATTTGTAGCTTGGTCTTCTACCTGCTTCACTCCAGCTCCACAATCAACCTCCAGGGCTGCTAAGGGAGAGAGACAAAATTCAGGGGGCCCAAATCAACTGGAGGGCCCCCAAAGGCAGCATCATGCTGTATTCACAGAATGCATTACAAAAAAATCTAATGAAGTTCTGATTGCAGCCACTAGGAGTGCAGGTAAGGCAGTACACAGTAAAGAGCTCAGCCTTTTTAGAAAGTTTTCTGCAAGTCTTCTCAGATCCACCTAAACCATCACCCAAACCAAGATTATGTTGCAAGTTCAGCAGCAGGGTGAGGAAGCCAGGACACTAGTCCCTCCATGTCCCTAAAAAAGTATGCACACTTTCCACAATAATCTACATAAATAGGAAGTTTTATAAAAAGTGGGTAAAAATAATAATACTAAGGCAAATATGAAGGTAGAATGCCAGCAAGGGGTTGGGGGTCTACAGTGTATTGCACTGAGTGTAACATGTATGACCATCTGTCAACTGGACAGAAGTCTTGGGTATGTGCTCACCGCAAGGATCTCCTGGTTCTCAGGGAACAAGTTCTCACCACTGAGGCCAAGGTGGCTCACCTGGAGAAGAAGAGACAGTCAGTTAGGCACATGGATAAGACTCTCAGGAACTTGTTAGATGTGTTTCACCCTGACAATGGCAGCCCTACCACTGTCAGGGAGCATGAGGGTCAAGGAAAAACAGAGCACTGTGCTGATGAAAGAGGAAATGTTCCCTCAGAAGGGCCCCTTCTTTAGTTGGTAAACAGGTATCCTTTTGCAGCAAGGAATCATCCCTGGGCAGGGAGGGAGGGGGGCTCTTGGTAGTTGGTGATTCAATCCTTAGGCATGTAGACAGATGGGTTGTGAACCCATATACTGGCAGTATGGTGACTTGCCTGTCTAGTGCAACAGTAGCAGATACGACACATGGTCTAAATAGGAGGGTAGACAGTGCTGGGGAGGAGCCAGTGGCTGTGGTAGATGTTGGCACCAACATTGTGGCGAAATGCAGTTGTGTGGCCCTGGAGAGAAAAAAAAATAGACTGCTAGGCAAGAGAGTTAAGGCCAGGATCTCCAAGATAGCCTTCTCAGAAGTGCTGCCTGTTCCACATGTAGGGCCAGCTAGACAGGCAAACATTAGGAGTCTCAATGTGTGGATGAGAAGATGGTGCAGGGAGAAAGGATTCACATTTGTTTGGCACTGAGATGCTTTTTGGAACAAGCAGGACTTGTAAAAAAGAAATGGCCTCCACTTATCCCAAGAAGAAACCAGGCTGGTGGTGCTTAAAATCAAAATGGTGACAGAGCCATTTTCAAACTAAATCTGCGGGGGGGGGGGGGGACCAACAGGAGATTAAATCTCTCTGGTTCGGGCTGGCTCATCTCTAAGAGACAAAGGGGTAATTGTTACTGTTCTAGGGGGAAATGAATTAGGCCTGGCCAATGAGAGGGTGACAATAAATATTGACTGCCTGACAAGGTCTAGAGGCCACAGGAGGAAGGTGGCAGGCCAAATGTGTCTGGGAAATTATACATGTTTATATACAAATGCTAAACATGTCAAAGGTAAAATGGGGGAGCTGGAATGCTTTGTGTCAGAGGAGAACATAGTCAATGTGGGCATTTCAGAAACTTGGTGAGATGAGGATTATCAGTGGGATACAGTGATTCCTGGATATAAATTATATCAGAAGGATAGGGAGGGAAGGGTCAGAGGTGGAGTGGCTCTGTATGTCAGAGAGGGTATACAGTCCAGTAAAATTGAGAATTTAAGAGAAACAGATTCACTTACAGAAATGCTTTGGGTATAAATAGTATGTTCCCAAAGAAGCTTAACTCTGGGAGTTTATTATTGCACACTAGAGCAAAAGTTAGGGGATGATTTAAAAACAGCAAAAGAATTAAGGTAAGCACCTAGACAAAATAATTGTGTTGTAATAGGTCATTTTAACTACCCACACTTTAATTGGGTCAATATGTATTCAAGTCAGGAGAAAGAGACTGGGTTTCTAGATACTTTCAATGACTGCCATGTAGCAGATAGACACTGAATCTACCCGGGGGGGGGGGGGGGGTGATCCTGGACTTGGTCCTAAGTAATGCCTATGATCTGGTGAGCAATGTCAATGTGATAGCACCGGTTGGGAACAGTGACCATAATGCTTTTAAATTTAACATTTCTGTAAATTGGGAGTTGCCCCAAAAGACCAAGACAACCACATCTAAACTTAGAAGGGGTAAAGTCTCTCAAATGAGGGGGCTTGTTCAGAAGAAACTGAAAGGAAAGGTAAGGAGGATCAAATCTCTCCAAAAAGCTTGGAGATTATTTAAAACAACAGTCCTAAGAGCTCAAATAAAATGTACACCACTGGTCAGGAAAGGTAACGTAAAGGTGAAGGTTTCCCTTGCTTGAAAGCCAGTCAACACAAATAGGTATTTAAAAAGGCCTGCATGGTTAACAAATGAAGTAATGGAAGCAGTAAAAGATAAGAAGGATTCCTTTAAGCAGTGGAAGGCTAGTCTCAGTGGGGTAAGTAAAAGGGAGCATCATCCAAGGGCCCCCCTGCCTCCCTGTCTGGTGTCCTGCTACTAATATATTTGAAGAAATTTTTATTATTGGTCCTTATATTTTCTTGCAGTATGTTCGTCATACTCCTTTTTTGCCTGCCTGATCACTGACTTGACTGGGATTCCAATGAGTGACTCATCAGCCGAACCAAGCACCAACACACCGAGCATCAATCCATCAACATCCAGCATCGCTGAGCCCCAGCACTCTAAAGCACCGCCACCAGCCCCTTAGGACATTGCTCACCGCACCGCTCCAGTAAATATGGCTGCCACTCTGGGACAAATACCCCCATTTGACCTGTCCCGTCCTGAGATCTGGGAGGCCTGGGCCAGACAGCTCGGGTTCTCCTTCATCATCTGGGGCATAACTGATGCAGACATGAAGCGGGACTGGCTCCTGAGTTCCTGTGGCATGGACACGATGCGTCTCACCCAGAGCTTGATCTCACCCTGGGATTTTCTCAAGGTGTCCTACGATGAGCTCATCAAGGCCCTCGAGGACTACTTCGCTCCCAAACCCTCCATGATAGCCCTCTGAATGGACTTCATCTGGCGACAACAGAAGCCAGGTGAGGCCGCAGCCACTTTCCTGGCCGACCTCCTCCGTCTGGCAGTCAGCTGCGAATTTCGGCACGTGGAAGACCACATCCTAACCATGTTCGGGGGGGGGGGGGAGGCAAAACCAAGGCGCAGGCTGATCACGCTTTCCAAGCCCACTCTCGAGAAGGCACTTCAGACAGCAACAGCATTTGAGATGGCCCAGCAAGAGTGCCCCTCATCAAGCATCCACTGGACCACCACATCCTCCAGGTCTGAAGAAGAGGATGAGGTCCTGCAGGTCAACCAGTGCCCCCAGAGAGAGAGGCACCCTGAGCTGCGGCAGACAGGAGCATGCCACTCACAGGACACAGGTCAGTTGCCCCATCCTCTGGGCCCTCAAGTCCCAACAACCAGGCTCCCTGCGCCAGCTGTGGTGACCCACACAAGCACCGGAGCTGTCAGTTCCAGGACACAGATTGCTGGTTGTGTGGCAAGAAGGGACATATAGCCTGGGTCTGCCATTCCTGTGCCAGCTGTCACTTGCTAGCTGTGCACTCCGAGGATGCGGACCTTTACTCCACCTTGTCAATCAGGTACTATAATGTTCCTGAGTGGGGGCAACAAGATTTACATCCCGGTATCCATAGAAGGCTCCCCTTCCTGGGAAAGGCTATGGGCCATGCAGATGCCCTTAGCTGCCTGTTGCTGCCCTCCTCAGACCCAGACCCAGGTCCGGCCCACCATGTTGTGCTGCTCGAGGACATTCCAGACTGGCCCATTCAGGTCAGAGACATCACACGGCTTACCGGCTGTTACCACATCTTCCCTCCCCAAACCATGCCCTTGCAAGGCTCCACCCACAAATCTCCAGGAATCTCCCATTCTGGAGTTGGCAACCATAAGGGAACTGATTTCTGTAAGGAAGGAAGAATCAGAAAGAGAGAGACTGTGGAGGTTTTCAGGAACAGGAATGGGGAAATGAAAAACCTCCCACAAGTCCTTGTGGGTTCCCACGTACATTAACAAAAACTAAAAATCACTCTTTATTTAACTCACTAACTTCAATAGCTACACATAGAGCAGGTCATATATACTTACTGTATAAGCCACTTTTGAAAGTCACTGTATACTTTCCATAGTCTGCCCCACAGATCGTGATATAGCTGAAAACTGCAACAAAAAAGAAATTCTAATTATAAAACAAATGTAGGCCACCCACATAACACTTGATGAAAACAACAAATAAAGAATGAGGCATAATGAGCTCAAAGAAGCACAATGTGCTACATATCCAAATGCCAGAAATAAAATCAAAATTCTATAAAAGTGACTTCTCCCCTAGTTCTACATTGGTTTTATCTTTACTTAATTACAGTTAATTGTTTCAGATAAAATAATCTCCATTCTAAGAACTGACTTTCTAGATGATGCTTCCTTGATAGTTCACAGCATTGATTTGAAACAACCATAGTAAATAGTCATCACAAAAGAAGAAATGGGAAGATCAGGATTTTACAGGACACACAGTTCATTATGTTAGAAATGTTTACAGCTCACACATATTAAGACAAATTCCAGAGTGATCACTGTGTTACAGTGCCATTTTAAACAGTTACTTCCTTTTAAATTCATTGCAGATGTTAGGATGCTACAACCTAGAGTCTTGTGGCACCATAAATACTAATAGGTTTATCGTGGCATAGGCTTTCCTGAGGAGGGAGCAGCATAGTATAGCCCAATTTTTCAGATCTCAGAAGTGAAGCAGGGTTGATACTTGGAAGGGAAGATGCTGCAATGGCAAAGCACTTTAGTTTCTCACTTGCCTTGAATTTTCCTTGCTGAGGTCACCATAAGTTAGCTGCTACTTGACAGCACTTTACACACACACACACACACACACACATGCTATATTTATATATCTATATATCTAATTCCCAAGTGGCCATCCCCGTGTGGATATCTAAATCCATGCGGGGGGGCACTTGGAGAGGCAGGGAGATTTTCCTACACATGGGGGGGGGGGGACTCCCGCCCTGTGCAGAAAAATCTGAAAAGTAAAAAAAAAAAATTGGGGGGGATATTTAAATCCCCCCCCCAAAGTAAAAAAGTACCTGCGGAACGCACATACCTCGGCTCCGTGGCTGATGCTGCTGGCGGTGGCGGTGGGAGTAGTGGGTGGAGAAGCCTTGCCTGGCTTCACCATTGTTGGGGGGAGAGCTGGCCAGGGGAGAGAAATTGGCGGGCCCCACGCCTCTGAGGCGCGCGGGCCTCACCAGGACAACCGAGGATGGGGGGGGGAGAAATTGGCGGGTAGACCTCCAGAGAACAGGTCTACCTAGCCCTTTCCCCTCTATCGGTAGACCTGGCCTCCGGAGAACAGGTCTATTCGCCCCAGTCCACTCTATTGGTAGACCAGGCCTCCAGAGAACAGATTACCAATAGCATGGCAAGGGCTGGGTAGACCTGTTCTCCAGAGGTCAGATCTACCGATGTAGTGGACTAGGGTGGGTAGACCTGTTCTCCAGAGGCCGAGTCTACCAATAGAATGGACTAGGGTGGGTACACCTGTTCTCTAGAGGCCAGGTCTACCAATAGAATGGCAAGGGCTGGGTAGACCTATTCTCCAGAGGTCAGGTCTACCAATAGAGTGGAAAAGGGCGGGTAGACCTGTTCTCCAGAGGCCAGGTCTACCAATGTAGTGGACTGGGGTGGGTAGACCTGTCCTCCAAAGGCCAGGTCTACCAATAGAGTGGACTGGGGTAGGTAGACCTGTTCTCCGGAGGCCAGGTCTACCAATAGAGTGGACTGTGGCAGGTAGACCTGTTCTCCGGAGGCCAGGTCTACCAATAGAGTGGATTGGAATGGGTACACCTGTTCTCCAGAGGCCATGTCTACCAATAGAGTGGCAAGGACTGGGTATGTTAGCCGAATTGCTTTAATTTACATTTAGCAATCAGCAAAATACACGGGTTCTTGCCAACTATACCAGGGTCCCACCCCTCCCGGGAGATCTCAAGGAAAGAGGCACGTGAGGCGAGTTCCAAGTTCAATGTTGTTTACTGGATCATGTAATCAAGCATACAAAAATCGTAATCACACACACAATCTTACAGGCCTAATAAAATAAAGAGAGAAAATAGCACTTTTGCATGAGCAGGTTTCGTTGGTGGGGAAAGCACGTTACCTTAGATGCGTTGTCCGATGTCCAGATGAATTGGATTTGGGAGGAAAGGTATAAAAGCTATGGGGCCACGAGGCTTGAACCGGCAAGACCACGTGGTTCTCCTGGATCGCGAGTCCAGAGAGAGAAAAAGGGTTTAAAGATGGAGGCAAGGGTTGGGGACCGAAAGCTGGACTGAAGGGTCAATAGGTAAGATAGAGGGCGATGGCTCAAGAGGCCGAGTGACTCTGGGTTTGGACTTTTATTGGGGGTCTTGGGGCGGGCTTAGCAGACCACAACCCACTAACACTCCTACTAGGCGGTCCGTCCCTGTTGGACCTTGCTATAGGTTAAAGGTGAACAAAGGGAGGAGGTCCAGGGGTTTGGTCAGTGTTGCAAAAGTATGACTTCACCAGGAAACAGACACTGAGTCTAGGGTCCGATGACTCACCTGGCCAACCTATTGTCAGTTGATGGTTTTAGCCAAGTATCTGATGGCTGGCACAGTAGGTGCTAGGCAGTCTTGTTAGCATAACTTATTCAGATGTATATTGAGGAGTGGGGGTTAACCAGCGGATGTCTGACAGAAGGAGGCCTCATGGCAAGAGGAATCCTTTGTCCTTGTCTTGGGTGAACTGCTTGGGGTGTCAGCCTCCTGGCTTGGGCTGGAGCTGGCTCCTATGTGGAGAAGAAAGCGCAAGTCCCTTCCACTGCTGGCGACACAGAGTTCAAACTTATGGATAAAAATCCATAAGAGCACAGAAGAGTGCCTTGCTGGCCAACATTTCCCCCCCTCGGAGACCTGAAGGCGTCAGGTGAAGGTCTCCGAATATGAGCGATACGATGATGAAAACTGAGACAGACTGCATGATGGCGATCCTGGAAGAAAGAGCTGGCAAGGGACGGACCCAGAAGATGACAAAAATCTATCGCAATAAAAATGCCAAATTGTTGCTGGGGCGGACATAAAAACAAGGCTTTGTGCATTGGACCACCAAGGGAGCCTATGTAGAAATATTTAGGTCTCTAAATAGCAGAATCATCCTTAACTGAAATATTAAAAGTAATTCTAAAAATTGCTTACTTTAAATTCATTGTAAAAAGCCTTATAGAAGCATTATAAATTTCTTATAAGGGTATTATCTATACATAAAGCATTTAATACTTATAGCGGAAGTGCACACATTTGTATCAATAAAAATACTCCACAAGGAATGTACAAGGAAATAAAATGGTTACAAACAATTCTTCGTCCATCTCTCCTGAGCGGCAAGGCTTTTCTGTTGGAACAGGGCAACTGGTGCTGTTTGAACAGGAGAGAGGCGCGCTTTACATTGTATCTAATGGAACACCAGGACTCGTATGTCTTCGGCTCTTCGGCAGCCACTCGGGTCTTAATCAATAGCTCATGAAGCTCTCGGCTATGCCCGTCCCTCCTCGGCACGGACACGAGTCAGTTCAGCCGGGAAGGAGGAGACCGGTTTGCATATTGAGGAGTCGCCCCCCCTTGCTATCTAAAAGCATCATGGGTATCTACTTAAATTAAGGAAAAAGGATATTAAAATAAAACAAAGTTCAATGATTTTGCAAGCAGAGTGTCTAAAGGCATTCAAGAAATACGGAAAAGGTCAAAACAGGTCATACATCTGGAATCGTTGTATTATGAAAGACACATCATCTTGGGGTCCTGGCTGGAATAATCACAGGCAAGGTATTCACCCTTCGGGGTTGGCGGAGTCTCCGGGCACGCCTCCCGAACCCTGGGGAGCATTTGTGAGATGTGTGCCTGAGAGAAACAGACGCACACACACACAGGCAGGGCATGCAAAAGCTGGGTTCGGGAGTTGCGTCCGGTCGACTCTGACCTTTTATCTGGAGCCGGGTGGCTCCGCGGGGACGCCATTAGCTGCGTACCCGTTTTAGCTTGGAGGGCTCCCTTCGGGGGGCCCTCCCCTAATACTGTACAAAAATAGAACAATCTTTCCCCCTTAAGCCTGATCCCAGTGGTACCGTCCCATATCCAATGAGGAGCGGACTGGGCAGCTAGTCACTAGGCAGAACCCTTCAAAGGTCGCGTGTTTTGGACTTGGCTGTATACGTTACGGCTGGAGGTTGTTGCGTATGCAAATGAGAGGATTGTTTGGGCATTCTGGGATACACAAACATTTCGAGAAAAATAAATTTATTAAAATCAAAAACAATCAAATTGGACACCAGTGTTGGAGCGAGGATACGTTTTAGCTTGCAGGCACTTCAGGGAGAGAGCTGGCGAAAATCTCCCTTTAACTTAGAAAGATGTTGAAAAGAGGGGACAGGGGTCTTTGTCCGGGGTTCTGACCTAACCGGGGAGTCCTTCCCAGGCACTCTCCACTGCTTCGTGCAGGGAGAGCTTGCACGCCTGGTGAAAGAGAGCATGGGCCGGATTTAAATTCCGAACCCAACTTCTGCATGTCCTCCAGATCATTTCGGCTTGGAGGGGCTGCATAGCAGAGGGGGACAAAAGATTCATTTGTCCCCTTTCTTCCTCCTGAGCTGTCTCTCGGGCTTCCATGTCCCCCTTGTTCTTGTTGTCCTGCTCACTAATGATTCCTCACGGTTCGTCTGGGCCTCGGCCCTCCCAACACTGGTAAAGAATAGAAAAGCAAGCAAAAAAAACAAAAATGTTTTGGCAAGCAACCGACTTGCTTTGCAAACAGAAGACTTGGTTTGCAAACAAACGGTTTATTTCTTGCCCGTAGAGTGCACAAAAACAAAGAGACGGAGACAAAAACAAAACCGTGCACAATGAAAAAGTTTCTGGATGAGGCTACAAGCTCATAAAATAAATAAATAGAGAAAAGTACATATGAAAACTAAAGTTAATGATGATTGACAGACTATGCAGATTGAGCGTCAATGGGCATGCTGGGAGAAGAAGATATCATGAGAAAAATAAAATTTAAAAAGCAAAAAGACCGAATAAGAGTCCCGCACTGAGGCGGCTGAGTGTTTTGGGTTGAGGATTGCTTGGGCAGATAATCAGGGAAGAGGTCACACTAACATAGAGAGATGCAGTAATATGTGGCCGGAGAGCGTTTGGCTGGAGCGGGCTAACCTTGGGGCCTTTCCCCAGGCACCCGTCGCTGCCTCGAGTGGCGATCGGATTGCACGCCTGGTGGAGATGGGGTGAAAGAAGGGAGGCTTCGGAGTAACTTCCGAACCCAACTTCTACACGCCCCACCGGGAGAAGCCGCCTACTAAGCTTCACATTCGTGCTAGCCACAAATGTAACTACGGAGCTTTTGTCGACGGCATCTTTGGATGCGCCCTCGGCTCTTCTGATCTCCCATGAAGAAATGCTTTCGGTCCTCCCACCCCCTATCTCCCTTTTCTTTCTCTCATTGCTCCCTATGGTTCGTTAGGGCTTCGGCCCGCCCAATACTGGTTAAAGAATAGAAAAAAAAAAGGAAAACTCTTGGGAACAAGCAGAAGCTTGTGGTGATCCTAAGATGTGGTTGGTTATGAACAGTAAAAAGGGTGTAAAAACATTGGTGGGAGACTTTTGCAAAAGTGAAACCAAAAATAAAGAAGTCCGGGGCATGGATTGGAACGGTCAAAAGACATACAAAGTAATAGCACACGTTTTGAGAGGACTAATTTTAAGATCCACGTGTCTGGGTGTATGCAAAATAGAGCTGCCGCAAAGCACGCTGGTTCTTAATTTCTGAAGACCGAATCTTTGTTTAATAAGTTGTTATTTTGAAAACTGCCAATGTTACAATTAAAAATACTTTAGGAGGTTTCAAATTGGGAACCCAAAGGTGAAAAACGATTTAAAACTTTTATGTCCTATGATCGAAAAAGTCATTGCAGGTGGAGAGCTTGCACAAAAAGATCAGGGCTTGCCTTAACCTTTTTGAAAGGATTGCATTTCTCCCGCTGGCTTTCCAGTAGGACCTGCACATTTGCACTTCCTTTCTTGGCCTGCTCCGTCGCGCTGGCCTCAAAGCGTGACCATATTGCCACAATGGATCTCAGTCATCCTGAGAAAGCTCCACTGGCTTCTTGGCGACCTGGCAATATGGTTTTGTTTGGTGTCAGCGATGCTACAGAGGAATCAAAAAGGCAGCAAGATTGAGGTCTTCTGAATATGTGCAGGAGACTGAACCTGCTTTTGGCTGCATTTGTAGTCTCGCTGATGTTCCCTTGGGTTCGATAGACTGCTGCTAAAGACCAATTTTTCTACCTCATGGGTCTCTTCTAAGAGACCCACCCAATAACGGTTAAAGAATAGAAACATAAACATAAACACACATAAGGGTCTGAAAATGGAGGAAGACAGACAAACATAGGGAAAAGGGCAACAGTGAAGGTATGTCAGAGGTCGGAAAGGAGGGGCTAGGAATTCGAAACCTTAGATGCAACGTGCATCAAGGCTTGGAAGTCCGTGGCTTTAGATTGAGCTTCCAATTTGTGGATTTGTCTTCTCACCCAGCAAGTCAATGTGATTAGCGCCACTATTAAAATAATTTGGAAGGCCAGAATGACGACTATGGGGTGGAGCATTAAATTTAAATACCCCGTCGTTGTCGGCGACCAACCAAGAATCGATTCCCACCAGCTATGTTTTCCAGCCTCCTTAATTTCCACAGCCAGTTCCTTAATCCTGGCACCATTATGGGAAACATTTAAGGCGGCTTTGTCTCCCGCTTTCTTTAGCTGAGCCAGGCGCTCTTGGAGGTCCGGGTGAGAGAGCAATTTCCTCAGGGCTTCCAGTCCTAACCCCAAAGGTACTGGAGCAATAGAGTCATATAATTCTGGGGATAAGGCCATTTCTTGTTGTGTCCAAATGGGGGTTTCAAAATAAAAGTCACACCCTCTGATGGAGGTAATGTTACAAAAGCATCTGTTTATTCCAGGCAGCATTTGTTGGTAGTATAGTGTATTGAGGTGAATGTGTTCACAGGTTGTCCTGAGACAGACACAAGCTCTGCCTATGTATATAATAGTGGACCCGGTCTCACTGACTGCGTCAAATTGGCAGTGTGAGATGGCGTGTTTCTTGGGAACCAAGCATGGGTGATGTTTCTCTAGGGCTTCGTCATCACAGATGAAGCCTAAGTTTTCCTTATGGGTACATCCGTCTAGATTGATCATATGCCAGCTGGATGAGCTTACTTTAGCCCATCGGTCACTGTTCCTGGCATATAATACTGTGTCCGAATTAACTTGGATACCCAGTGGAACTACTGGATAGATGTGGAAAATTTCTTTAGCGGTCACTGTGGTTATAATCAATTGCAAGGTCTGGGTTACTGCATCAAAAGAGGCGTTTGCCAACGACCACCAGTGCTCGAGAGAGATTTCACTGGTGGTTAGATTTCCTTTAATCAATTCCCTTATTTCTAAAGGTATAACTCCAGCCATAGCTTGTTTGATTATAGTCATGGCAGTGACTACATTAAGAGTTTGTGCTTGTGTGCAAGCAAGAGCCAATGAAATATTGTTTTGTAAAGACTGAATGCCATCAAGGAAATGGTTAAAATCTTTCTCCATGATTTGTTCCCAAGTAACCAGCAGTGGGTTGGTGGAGCGTTCCACATGGGCAAGGGAATCCAATGACTGCGTAAGAGGGAGGCTCATTTGAGAGATGTCGAATGCAACCTTGGAGGCTTTATTCGCTATCACTTCTATGTTTGCAGCATCTATGGCTGCCATGCCCGCTCCTACGGGTGCGACCCAATCAGAAAGATCGCGTTTAGTCCTTCTAGAGAGCTCCCCTTTACGCCACATTAAGATCCAATTGTCCCAACCTTGCTGGGTCGTGTGTAAGTAAGAGTCACAGAGGGCATGGCTGAAAGAAGTGCCAAGCCCATTTAAGCTGACATTGACCCTTTTGACTGAAATTTGCGGCTGCATCAAGACTGTTTCTTGATGATTAAATTTTAAAGTGTGTGCCCCCACTACCGGGTAGGTCAATGAGGCCAGTGCGTCTACATTTTGGATAAGTGGGTCCAAATTTAGTGTGTGATTTGCATTACCAATTATTAAAGTATAATTTCCTTCCTGATGAGTGAGCTGTAGAATTGTTGTTCCGATAGCTGTAAGATTTACAGTATCGGTGGCATTGAGGCAGACAGATGTGTTTAGAAGGAGGGTCCAGTCTGGGGGACCTTGCTGCTTTAACGCAGAGCAGTTAAAATGCCAATCGAGCTTGCCCCATGCCAGTGGCTCTAGGTCTATTTCTTCACCGAATGGGTCCGTGAGCGTTATTGGGACCTCTGTGTCATTATGGAAATGACGGGAGCCAATGGAAATGATTAATTTTAAAGGATCGCCAATGTCCCATACGGCAGCTGAAATTACAGCTATGTCAGTGTAGAGGGAGATGGGGGTAGGAGCAGTATATTCAATGGTGGAGGTGTTGATTTTGTCTTGTGGCTGTTTGCACAAGGTCACTTCCATTTCATCCATAGCATATTTCCCGGAGGTGCATAGCGTCACCTTTTCTCCGGTGTGGCTTTGGATGCAATGTGTGAGCTGCTGTGGTGGACACCGATCTATGGGTGTGAGTGTGACTGCTCTGTCATGCCGTCCTGTTACACAGGTAAAAATTCTAAAAGGCATGTTGATTCCCACGCATCTCCATCTGGTCAAGACTACCGTATGGTTGGCTATTTGTGTTGTCGATGTAAAATGAATCAAGGACAATAACAATAAAATTTTTAATGGTCTTACCCATTTGTCTGTTGCTGAGGTGAAACTTCCTGGATGCATTCTGTAATATAATGTTTGAGGGGTGTATGAGTGAGATCCCTGTACTCCATACTGCAGTCGACATACCCAAGTAGTCACAGTATGGTTCCCTTTTAGCTAAAGGTGCTTAGAGGTTCTTCGTTCATTGGTGTGCGCTTGGCACTTATGCAAGCCCGGTGCGGTTACTGCTGCACGCTACCGTGGCTTTTGTTCTTGGAACAAGGTTGTTATACTTAAAATTCTGCTATTCCCTCCCCCCCTTGCTTCCTAAATGGCGGCTTGAGCCATTGGGAAGCACTTAGTGGAACAGGCAAGTGTCTCCAAGGGAGAAAAGAGGAAAGAGTTCAAAGATGTCTGTGGGAAGGAAAGGACCGTGTTTAACTGCAGCCAGCGGATTCCCGTCGCCACCGGGGTCCGGAGGGAGATCAGGTGGGACTGGAACCGGCTCACCCTTCCACAGTTTGAGTTGGGAGGAGTGGAAGAACTTGTGCCACGTTTGGCCATGCTTTCGAGGGATTGCCAGTTTGTACACTGCAGGGCTGACCCTATCAATGATGGGGACCGGACCAGCCCATTTAGCCATGAGAGCATGCTGTTTGCAGCTGAACTTGCGGTAGAGCACTTGCTGCCCTGGATCCCAAACCTGAGGATTACGAACCCATCCCAATTTCTTGTCTATTGCGAGCTGGCTTTCCCCGAGCATGTTGGCTACTTGGAGGTGTATGATCAGGATGTCAGTGAGGAGGGATCTGACCCACTCATCATTTGCCACTTTGGGTTCAAAGTCCGAGGGGACATCGCTCTGTAGCCAAAAAGCTTCTGGCATGCGCATTTTCCTGCCAGTCATGACCATATGTGGGGAATAGCCGTGTGAGGCCGTGGTCCCCCTGATAGCCATGAGAATGATGGGCAGTTTTTCATCCCAAGTCCTGCCCGTGGAATTAACCATTTTCATGAGCGCCTCTTTGAGTGTACGGTTAGCGCGTTCAATAGAGCCAGAAGATTGGGGGTGTGCCGCAATGTGGAATCTTTGGGTGATCCCCAGAGCCTTGCAGAGCTCCTGAGTGACCTCTCCAATGAAATGAGGCCCACGGTCGGAGTCCAGGACTCGGGGGATGCCCCAGCGTGAGAATAAGTTATTAAAAAGGAGTTTGGCAGCTGTGCCGGCGGAGTTGTCCCGGCAGGGGAAGGCTTCGACCCACTTGGAGAAGGGATCAATTACTGTGAGGCAGTGCCTGTTGCCACGGCTAGTTTTGGGAAGGGGACCGATGAAATCGATCTGAACTCGTGCCCATGGTCCCTCTATGCGTTGGTGTTGAATAGGGGCTTTGGGACCGGATGAGTCTGCATTGACCATGGCACAGGCGAGACAGTTATCTACCCACTGGGTGACGTCTTGTCTCATGCCTGGCCACCAGCCTGCATCGCGCACCCGTTCCAAAGTGAGGTCTTTTCCTCTATGGCCCTGCTCGTGAACAAATTGGATCAGGTCTGCTCGTACCTCTACAGGAACTACCCAGTGACGTGCCCCAGTGTGATCCACCGCCCAGATTACTCCGTCCCGTTCTTCTATGGAGTATTTCCCTGTGGGGTCCTTGCCCTTGGAAAGGAGGTCCTGTACATCGGCGTCATTTGCCTGGAGCTCCCCAAGGTCTACAAAGACTGGTGGGATGGATGACCTATTATGTTGGCTGCGTGTAGTGACAGCCTGCAGAGGTTGTTCTGGCGGTTCTTGGGGAAGGGGTAGCTGTGCAGCAGCTTTGGCCAAAAGATCTGCCTGGTCGTTCCAGTATGCGATTTCAGAGTTATTTTTCTGGTGACCCTTGACATGGGAGATTTGAGTCTCTGCCACACGTCTATGGAGGAGTTGTACAACATCTTTCCATAGTGTTGCGTGGGCCACCGGTTTGCCTTCTGCATTTACCCAATCCTGTTTTTCCCAGTGGGGGAGCCACACTGTAGCGGCTTTGGCCGTCCAGTCCGAGTCGGTGAACACAGCGACCGGAATGTCTGGGGGCTCAAAGGCTAGAACCGCCTGCAGGGCGGCGACCTCTGCGGCTTGGCTGGAATGGGGGCGGACAGACTCCTGCAAAGTGTGACCGTCGTGGGTACGGATGGCACCATAACCTGTATAGGGTGTCCCTGTCACATGGAAGGAGGATCCATCACAGAACCAGCAGTGAAAACCGAGCTGCTTGGCTTCTTCGAATGGCACTCCCCATGTGGCTGGCCAGGGTACATGGTCGACCACTGGTAGAGGACACTCATGCTCGTCCCCAGTTATGATGAGGCCATACGGGGCAGGGGGTTCCTTCTGTTCTTTTCGGTAGTCTACTCCCTTATTGACCAGTGCAAGTGTCCACTGGGCAATGCGGGCATTAGATACTTGGCCATCCTGAATTTTCCCTGAGAGAATGTACTTCAGAGGGGTGTGTGTGGTTTGCACTATGACCTTCGCACCTCCGATGATAAATTCCCAGTGAGTAAGGCTCCAGACAAGGGCTAGACAGACTTTCTCACATGGGGTAAACTTTATTTCTACAGAGGAAAGATTGCGGGAGGCATAGGCGACCACTCTTGGGGCGCCAGCATGATGCTGTATAAGGGTGGCGCCGATGCTTTTCTCAGAATGTGCCAGTTGGATGTAAAAGGGTTTATCAGGGTCCGGATGCGCTAGAGCGGGAGCAGAAGCAAGGCTTTGTTTAAGGCTGGCAAAGGCGTATTGCTGTTCAGGTCCCCAGAACCAGGGTGTGTTGCTCTTTAAGAGAGAGTACAGAGGGCGCGCTTTATCAGCAAAGCCTTCCACAAAATCCCTAGAGAAGTTGAATGTTCCTAGTAAAGCTCTTAAGGAGGGCACATCGGTAGGCGCCGGGAGCTTGGCAATGACTTCCATGCGCTGGGCATCGGGAGTCCTGCCATCGGGACCCAGGGCCAGGCCAAGGTACTTGACCCGCGTTTGAACTAGCTGGGCCTTATCCCTACTAGCCTTGAACCCTGCTTCCCTGAGAAGATTTAAGACTTCCCGGGTTACATCAGTGACTTCTTCTTCTGTGGAGGCGTGGACAAGAATGTCATCCACGTAAGAAAGCACGTGATCTTTAGAGGTAGCTCTAAGGTGTTCCCACATGCGTACAACGTGTGCATGGCAGATGCTAGGACTGGAGTGAAAACCTTGGGGTGTGCGTTTGAAGGCATATTGCTGGCCACGGAAGGTAAAAGCGAACTTATACCAACATGACTCATGCAATTTGATGGAGTGAAACGCATTAGCCAAATCAATCACACTGTAGTAGCGCGATCCTGCTGCGATGGCCGCAAGGATCTCATGGTATTTTGCTACGACAGGGGCCACTGGAGGAGTCACTGCGTTTAGCGCTCTGAAATCCACTGTCATTCTCCAGGTCACTCCGTCTGCTTTAAGGACGGGCCAGAGGGGAGCGTTGCATATGGATTGCATTGGGAGGATGACATCCCATTGGAGGAGCCCTTCAATGGTTTTGGCTATTCCGGCTTCAGCTTCGGCGGGATACTTGTACTGTTTTTGTGGAGGTGGATCCTTCCCTTCTATTAATACACAGGCATCACGGACGGTGCCACACTCTGCTTTGTCTTGGATCCAGACTTCAGGGAAATCTTGGATCCAAGGGTCACTAGGTTCCAATGGGGCCAGGGGAAGAGGAGCCTTTAGGGCGGCACACCGATGGACTGCATTGATTTCGCTAGGACCTCCCGGAATCTGCCAGAGGAAGCCATTAGCCAAATCAATTGTGAGCCCATGGTCTCGGAAAAATGGAGCCCCGAGAATGCCATCGTCTTCGCCCTGGTTGTCGCAGGCAGACACACGTGTGGAAAGCTTTCCCACTGTTAAGGGAATCGAATTCCAGATGGTGGCAGTGTGCTTGCCTCCGGCAAAGCCTGAGAGAGAGAGAGTAGCTGAAGATGGCTGGCCCGTTTGAGCCAATTGGGGTTTAAGAACATTGGTGGATGCTCCCGTATCTACAAGGAGTGTAGCAGGTTTCATGTTCCCTGGAGTCCCGACCCCTGCTTTCACAGTCGGTCTCCCCCATGTGTCGGGCTTCAAAGGAGCCACTATGCCATTGGGGAGATTGTGGGACTCCGGGCAGCCCTAGCTTTGGTTCCCTTTTTCCTCTTCAATGCGAGTGAGAGTGGTCTTTACTGGGTTGAGAGGCCGTTCCTGTTGCTTGGCCGAGTCTGTCAGTGCCTGGAGGAGGACCGAGTCGGGTTGCAGATGGAAGCGCTCCATCTCAAAGCCCCGTTCTTTGAGTTCCATCCAAAGGTGCCATCTGAATGGACTTACTCCATTTGGAGGTGCCTCCCTATTGACTTTTTGGTGGAACGGTTGTGGACCGGGCATCAGCAGCTGGGCAGCCGGGTGTGAATTGCCTGAGCTAGGGGCAGGACTATACCGATCGTCAGGGCCATTGTTATAGTCAGCCGGAAGCGGCGGAGCAGAGGGATGCATGTATGCCTGCGCTGGGTTGGTTCTGTTGTTATTGTAATCCCTTTTCCCTCTATAATTATTGTTGCCGCCTCTTTGCCAGGATTTATTACGGTCATAGCGGTCATTCTTATAGTTCCGATCGTAGTTCCTATCATTGTTCCTGTCGTTGTTTCTATCATAATTTCTATCATTCCGGTTATCATATTTGCCTGAAGGTTGGTACTGAGAGTGTGGGCCGTGATTGGCGTATGTGATGGCTTGAATGGGTTCTTCCTCTTCCTTGTCTTTATGTTTCTTGGATCCTTTCCCCGCCTTTGTGACTCCTGTGCTCCTGAGTAAGGTAGCCACCCGCCTTATTTTGAGTTCCATATTGGGCCAGGTTCCCCTAGTGGGATCTGGAATATTAAGAGCCAATTGGGTTTGGGCATTGAACCCATGCATGAGTGCGTGTCTAAACGCATCGTCATCGAATTCGGGTTCATTGGTGTCAGGGTCAATATATAATGTATCTGCCAATTGAGCTAATAGCTGTTTCCTGGCCATATAAGCCTCTGGGTCTTCTCCTGGCCCTTGCTTCTCTAGGATGAACAGTGCAGATAAGCTGCGGTTCGGGTGGAGGTACTCCAAAACCTTCTGCATCCATTGGATCCGAGTACCGGCTGCAATACCGTTGGTGGCTATGGCTGAATTAATGGCTGTTAGATCTGTGCCTGAAGCACAGCGCCTGGCGAGCTGGCAGAGATCCTCTCCATTGACACCGCCATACATGGTATGGATGTGTGTCATCCATTGTACGGCAGTATCCTTGGAGAGAGAGCCTACTTGCTCGGCGATGGCCTTAACCTCATCGGGCTTCCATTGCTGAGTTTCCGTTACAGTTTGGGTGGTGGTTCTGGTGCCGGTCCTAGTGACCATTTGTTTGGTGCTCACTGGGTGGACGGGGGCATGGTTCTCCGTGGGCTCTTCTATGGGGGCTTCAGGGTCTTCTTCGGTGTGGGAGAGGTCAATTAAACCCTCCGGGTGGATTGCTGATACCACCGCTCTTTGGGCTTCTAATTGTCGTTTTAGAATCTCTATCTCTCTTTTACAGGCATCATGATTGGCTCGCTCTCTCTTAATTAGGTTTTCTTGGGCCAAATATTTTGCTCCTTGTTGTACTGATACTAGGGCTACATTGGCCTTTTCTAGGGCTTTCTCTGCTTCCTCAGCCCTGGCTGTAGCCTTTGCGGCTTTTTGTTCAGCCTTTTGAATGTTGAGTGCTAAACCTTGATTCTCTAAGGTCACAGTTAATTTATCTGCTTGTAACTGCTGGCTCTCGGCCTCGACCTCTCTTATTCTCTGTTCCATTAAGTCCTCATAATTTTCTCTCTGGTCTATGAGGTCTTGTTCATGTTTGCTTTTTATTTCTCTTAATTCCTCTCTGGTTGCTTCAAATTTAGATTCTAATTTGTCGAATCTGGCCTCCTCTCTTTCCAATGCGGCCTTATGTTGGATCTTTAATTCCTCCGTTTCCTGGGCATGTCTTTGGTTGTTCTCCCTGACAATTTCTTCTTGTTTTTCCACGTCTGCCTGTAGACGGTTAATGATTGAGGCAGCGTCTCGCAAAGCCGTATACAGAGCCCAACTGGCGGCTGTGTCTTTGGCTGCTGAACTGGGTTTTTGCGCTTTACAGTAGTCCTGGAAAGCATTTTGGGCGATTTCTAATGGATTGGGGCCCTTAAAAGATCCTTCCTTCCAAGGAGACTTGCCTTTCTTTACCAGCCATTTTTCTAGCTTAGGTTCATCCTCCTTGGTACGAAACATCTTTGCAGGGATTCTCCTGTTTTTACTTACAACAGGGGCGCGAGAAAAGGAAGCTGAATTTCCCTTTTTCTGCCTTAATCGGCTTCTTAGGTTACAGTTGTTGGCTCAAGGTGGCCAATGCACCACAGAACAGGCTATCCCAGCCTTTAATTAGTTTTAGGAGCCGGGGACTCACACCTCTCTCGACACTCGGGGATTACTTTTAACCCTACAGAAGGCACTCCCTGCCTGAATTTAGTTTTTAGAGCCGGGGACTCACACCCTTCGCGACACTCTGGGATTACTCTTAACCCAAAAAGGAGACACCCAGTCTCAGAGACACCCAGTCTCTTTATATGAGGGTTTCGAGAACGGGTTGGCCAAACCTCACGTCCTTACAGGATAACCACACAACCAAATGAAGGTTTTGGGCTCGCAAGCTCTCACTGGATAACCTATTAACCAGCGGGGTTTCGAAACAATATGTTCCAGCAGGCTGACCCCTAACCAAAATCAATTGATTTCACTTCGTTGAGCGAAGTAAAGCAAGGAGGGGGAGCGAGGGTGCGCTCAAAGAAAAAGTTCTTTTTCGGACTCAGCGGGTGTATGTAGTGTATGTAGTGTTGGTGCAACTGGTCTAGCGCCCTACTCTGGTCTTCTTTGGGGTCCCTTCCCACAAAATAGACGCGCGGACGGTCACACAGTTTGACCTGGGGTTCAAAGAGAGAGAGAGAGAAGGGGGAAGCCACCCACGATAGGTTGCTCACTAGAGCCAGGCACGCAGACAGAAACCAATCATACAGCCTCTCCAAGAGTTCCGGAAGTGGTTTTTCCCTTACGTCTGTGGGTTAAAGACACGCCTGTCGACTATGGCGCGAAGTTTAACCCTCAGGGCAATCCCGGACTGAGCCCCCAATTCTGTTAGCCGAATTGCTTTAATTTACATTTAGCAATCAGCAAAATACACGGGTTCTTGCCAACTATACCAGGGTCCCACCCCTCCCGGGAGATCTCAAGGAAAGAGGCACGTGAGGCGAGTTCCAAGTTCAATGTTGTTTACTGGATCATGTAATCAAGCATACAAAAATCGTAATCACACACACAATCTTACAGGCCTAATAAAATAAAGAGAGAAAATAGCACTTTTGCATGAGCAGGTTTCGTTGGTGGGGAAAGCACGTTACCTTAGATGCGTTGTCCGATGTCCAGATGAATTGGATTTGGGAGGAAAGGTATAAAAGCTATGGGGCCACGAGGCTTGAACCGGCAAGACCACGTGGTTCTCCTGGATCGCGAGTCCAGAGAGAGAAAAAGGGTTTAAAGATGGAGGCAAGGGTTGGGGACCGAAAGCTGGACTGAAGGGTCAATAGGTAAGATAGAGGGCGATGGCTCAAGAGGCCGAGTGACTCTGGGTTTGGACTTTTATTGGGGGTCTTGGGGCGGGCTTAGCAGACCACAACCCACTAACACTCCTACTAGGTGGTCCGTCCCTGTTGGACCTTGCTATAGGTTAAAGGTGAACAAAGGGAGGAGGTCCAGGGGTTTGGTCAGTGTTGCAAAAGTATGACTTCACCAGGAAACAGACACTGAGTCTAGGGTCCGATGACTCACCTGGCCAACCTATTGTCAGTTGATGGTTTTAGCCAAGTATCTGATGGCTGGCACAGTAGGTGCTAGGCAGTCTTGTTAGCATAACTTATTCAGATGTATATTGAGGAGTGGGGGTTAACCAGCGGATGTCTGACAGAAGGAGGCCTCATGGCAAGAGGAATCCTTTGTCCTTGTCTTGGGTGAACTGCTTGGGGTGTCAGCCTCCTGGCTTGGGCTGGAGCTGGCTCCTATGTGGAGAAGAAAGCGCAAGTCCCTTCCACTGCTGGCGACACAGAGTTCAAACTTATGGATAAAAATCCATAAGAGCACAGAAGAGTGCCTTGCTGGCCAACAGGTAGACCTGTTCTCTGGAGGCCAGATCTACCCAGCCCTTGCCACTCTATTGGTAAGCCATCAGCTGCTTGGGCTTTGGAGTGGGGGCGATTGCCAGAGGCGGGTGGGGGGAAGAGGACTTACCTGGGGCTGCAGCCTTTAGGAATCCTCCCCCCCATGAGTATCACAGGTCCTCACCTCTTGTGTGTGTGTGTATGTATATATATATGTGTGTGTGTGTGTGTATGTGTATATATATATATACACACACACACCTACACTCACACACAAGTGTCGCCTGCCCATGATATTGCTGAGGGGGTGATCTCATACCACATGCACACACACACACAGACACACACACACACACTTTCTCCCCAGGTTCCCCTGCAGCTGCCAGACCCATCCAGGGTCAGACCCATCCAGCTCTTCTCCCCCCACCTCCTGGCACTGGCGGCAAGGCCCGAGCAGCTCTCAGCTGCCGGGCTGCCAATTCCCCCCACCTCTTGGCTCCAGTGGCAAGGCTCTCACCGATCTCCCTTCCCACCCCCCGGATAGGCTTGGATGGCTACCAATTTGCTGGGCCGTTGCAGAATTCCAAGAGTGTTCCCTGCACATGTGCAAGGAACACTCTTTAACTTTGGGGGTGATTCAAGCATCCCCCGTTTTTTCAACCTTTCAGATTTTTCTGCACACCTGAGGAGTGCCCCAAGTGTGCAGGAAAATCTCTTTGCCCCCTATGTGCCCCCAATGTGCGGATTTAGATATCTGCACAGAGTGGGCATCTTGGCTATTAGATATATACAAGAGGGGACCCACAACAAAATGTTGCTGGAGCCCGAGCCATCTCCGGCATGGTTGATGTGGGAGAGGGGGAGCTGGTGGCTGGCTGGCTTTGGTCGCTCCTCCTCCCGTGTGCTGCTGCTCCTGCTGCCAGTGCTACTTCCTCCTCTCCCTCACCTAACAAAGTTGTGGCTTAAAAGGGGGGGAGCATGCAAGGCAAAAAGCTGGTGGGGCAGCCCACCAAGCAGCTGCTCATTGCTCTGTTTGCGTGCCCACTGAGCTTAGCCACTCTTCCAGTGCTGCTGCCCCTTTGAATAGAAGCCCATGGCAGCTACTGATGGGGCGCAGGACTCCAGCTGCTGGGGTGGGGAGAGGGAAAAGAACAGTGGCCCTGGGAGTCCTCCTACCATCCTCCTGTTTACTGGCAGTGCTGGTTGTGCTGGGGATGTGGTCTCTGTGGTGACATGGGTCTCTGTGGTGACATGGACGGGTCTTTACAATATAGAAAGCAAATTGTGAAGGAAAGAGTTTTTGTAAAGAGAGGTCAGAAGGCAGAATTTTCTAGGCTTAGATAAAAGTAAGATCTAATCAAAACAGAAAATGACCCACTCAGTATAGGAATGGCTCATACTGATCCATTGATACATGAGAAAACTAGGATGGATCTGAATAGTTTACAAAAAAACCCCCTGTAAAGATGAACAATTACTTCTTAAGTCCTTACTGAGTCCACATCTGATGATATCACATCTGCATATAAACTCTGACTCAGCCACTTCTCACTGAGATAGGGTTGCCAACTGCTGGATGGGGACTGGAGATCTCCCAGAATTACAACTGATCTACAGAGATCAGTTCCCCTGGCGAAAATGGCTGCTTTGGAGGGTGTGCTCTTTGGCATTATACCCTGCTGAAGTCCCCCCCCCCCCCTTTCCAAACCATGCCCTCCCCAGGCTCCTTTAGGGACAAGGCATACCTTACCTGCAAATATAGTCAAATATAGTTCATATGTGTTTGAAGAGCCCATTCAGGAGGAGGCAAGTGGAGAGGGGGGGGGCAGTAAGTTTTTCCCTGGTCCCATCCTTCCATTTCATATTTTCCTGTTCCATTTCCATTTCCAAATTATGAATTTTAAAATGTGTAGAAACATGCATTTGAAAGCCAGTATGGAAAAAATCATTTTGGTAGAGTGGATGGGAAAAACAGAAAGCAGGAAATGGTTAAGCACACCTCCTATTGCACTCTCTAAAAACCACCTTTCAAGCAGAAAACGGGGTATGGTAACCTGACACACATTCTAAAATGCTGCCCATTTTTTTCCCTGCAATCTCAAGGCTGGTGGGTGCCAAAATGCTCAGAAAAGTGAGGCTTCTCTTGAATTTTAATTAAGCAAAATGTTATAAGCAGATCTTTTTATTTTATGCCCCCCCAACCCATTGCTTGCAAATCTTTTGACTCTTCCCCCGCCTTATGAATCTATATTTGGCGCAGAGCCCACCTGACTTTGACAGGACAAAACTCTGTGCCCTTTTCAGACTGCCTCAGGGATACCTAAACTCAGGGCATCTGTGCCAACTGTCAAAGCTGAAAGAAATAGCAAGATCTTTCATATTCACTGTATATACTTGCAGCAGTGAAGTAATTAATTTATTTTATTTCAGAGGCAATCGCATTCATTGCAACTAAATGCAAGCAGCACAGTTACCATTTCAACAATCAATATATTGTGTATACTTTTTTTTTGCTAGCCTGTGATTCTGCAGAGAGATTGCTATTCAGTATGCTATAATTTTGAGAGAAAGAACATCGACAGTGAATAGCAACTATGTTGACTTCAGTCGCTCAGGGGATAATGGCTTTTTGACATCTCTGATGAAAGACTTATTTTTGCTGAGCCATTTTGCTTGTCATCAACATGAGCTAAGGATGGGCCATCCCCATGGCATCTGTCAGGATGGTCGAGTCCACCTCTGATATACAACATAGATAAGGAGGATCACAATAGCAGCCTAGGGGATACTGCCTAAACAGCTGGCAGGGGGCTATGAAAGCATGGGGGTCTTCCTGTACCACACTCAACTCTCCATTTTCAGATTTCTTCCAACTGGCCATTTTCATGCTGAAGTTCCAAGTCATGAGCAGAGGAAGGTCTTGCAGACATATTCTGTTTGACAATTCAGATGACAGAAAGCCACTTCCATAGGAATTATGCAAAACAATGCAAATCTGAACAATTGATTTGGATCTCACTGTTTTTAAAAATGAATTTTAGGATGTACAACTTTTGTCCTAGTAAGCCTAACTCTACACACAAGCCATTTTTGACTAGGTTTGCCAGCCCCCATATCCATGGTTTGAGGGGCTTCTCCCTGCCATGGACCAGCTGGCTGATGAAGAAAAGCTCACACCTAAACAGGGACATTGCAGCATGACATTGCTGGCTGAATTGCTTTAATTTAAACTTAGCAATTGGCGAAATAACGGGTTCTTGCCAACTATACCAAGGTCCCGCCCCTTCCAGGAGTTCTCAGAAAATAGGCACGGAGGCTGAGTGGTTTCTTTGAATGGTGTTTACTGCAAGATGTTGTTCAAGCATACAAGGAATAATAATAAAACCGCATACACACAAGATCTAAGGAAATCAGACAGAAAATAGCACTGTTGCATGAGCAGGAGTATCTTTGAGGGAGAATATGTTACCTGTCTTGATGATGGGTGATTCTCTTCCACGAGAAGATTGAGGGAGGGATGAATGAGAAAAATAGGGGGAACGAGATCTGAACCTGCAGATACACGCTCCAGTCCTGGCTGCACAAACCAGGGATTGAAGATGGAGGCAAGGTGTTGGGTACAGGAAGCTGGACATAAGAGGTTGGTAAGAAGATAGAGGTCAAAGGTGGCTAGCAATGTGTTTCTGTTGTGTAAGATCTTTTATCAGGTGGCATTGGGGCGGGCTGCGCTGACCACATCCCATTGTCACACCCACTAGTTTGTCTGTCCCTACTAGCCCTACTATTGGTCAGTGTCATAGGGAGGAGGGGGCAGGAAGGAATGGACAATATTACAAACCTAGGTGCTAATCAGGATCTAACACCTGGGCCATCTGGTCGGTCTTCTTGGTGCCAATCTCTGGTCTCGTGATGACTTCGGCCAGGTCACTTGATGGTCGGCGATTAGTTGCTGGGCAACCTAATCTCTTACAGGAACTTTTGGGGGAAGGTGTGAGGAGGCCAGCATAAAGGAGAAAAGGACCCTTTGAAATGGAGTCTTGGTCTCCCTGTTGGTGGGAACATGTGAAGTAGATGTAAGAGCTCTTTGAAATGGAATTCTGGTCTCCATGCAAGTGTGAACTCTGAAGGAAGTCTCCCATTGTGGGCTGGAGCCTCTCATAGCAAAAGAGAGTGCCTTTGCCTTAGGCAGAAAACCAACCCAAAGGTCAAACTTATGATTTTAAAGTTCATAAGAGCATATAATATGCCTTGCTGGCTTACAACATCCCCGATGCAATGATGTCACCCAGAAGTGATATCATTGCATCAGGGATGTCATGTGGGGATGCTCTGGTAGTTGGGCAAACTCTACAGTTTGAAGGCAAAAAAACCATAGTTTTGCTCAAATACCGGAGCATCGCTGCATAACGTTCCCAACACAATGACATCACTTCTAAGTGATGTCATTGAGTCAGGAACATTGTACAACATCTCCACCCACAATTGGAATGCCTCCCAAATCCCCCCACTAGCAACTCTATTTATGGTGCCTCACCAAGAGGAACTGCCAAATAAGATGAGCCGTCAAACACCTGGATTCCATTCAGCCTTCTGGGTAACAAATTATACAACCTGGGGGTTCATTTTGTTTTGAGGGTTCTTGTATTTGTATCTGGAGAATTTTTTAAACAGGGAGCTTCAGGCATCCTGGATTAAGATCCCACTTCCCATACTTGAAGTATTTAGAGTGTATGAGGTTTTTTAAATGTAAATGCAAAGAATCACCTTAAATTTGTGTTTCTCAAACAGCAGTCCCTTATACAACCCCTTTGAAAGCCTCTTGTGATACGGCTGTTAGTCAATCCAGTCTAAAAAGAGAAAGCTTGTTGATAATCATTTATACTACTTCTACAGATTGCAAATGACCCAAATTCCAAATAAGGTGTTTGGTTTCTTTGCTTTCTCTACCAAATATTCAGATGCATGAGATTTCCCTTAAAAACACATCATGTTTAATTATTTCACCTAGCAAGATTTCCTATACAAAGCAAATTGAAAGGTAACACCACCAAAGAAACAGTATATCTAGGAAGTACTTCTAACTGTAGAAATATCATCTATATCAGAGAACTCTTCCACTGTTATGTAATATGAAACCAAAGCAGTGAATAAAAATCCTCCACTAGTGATTTTTTAATGCTTGTCAGTTAGAAAGCTGATAGTTTTCCTGTAAAATGTTTACTAATATGTCAACAAATATTTGGATATATTTGTATAATTTTTAAAAAATCAAGTGAAATTATTTCCTTTTAGCCCCAAGTGCTGATGTATGCAATTTTTATTCTTCATTGTTAAGCTATTTGAGGGAAATGCAAGGTTAGTAATGGGTAGCCACGTGATTTATTATTAAAACATAAATTTCCTGTTCTCTCGCTGTGATTTGGCTGGGGGGATGGAGCAGGAGAGATAGAGCATGTGCTTCAGAGCCCCATATGCCCATGTATACATGCTTCCGTGCACGCGTAAGCGAAAAGGGTAGTTCCGCAAGCACTTATCTTTTGTGTAGAGAGCTGTCTCCTTCACCAAAATAAATGGATGGGACACACACACACTTGTTCAAATTAGATTTGCAAAGTATCTCTGAATCAGGACAAAATGTATTATAGTTATATGTTCTCCAAACCATTCTGTAATGTTCTTCAGAAATGCAGATTTTATTCATCTCATTGACTAGTAAAAGGTAAAGGTTTCCCTTGGTCAAAAGCCAGTTAAATCTGACTCTAGGGGGCAGTGCTCATCTCTGTTTCCAAGCCTTAGAGCTGGCACTGTCCAAACACTTTTTCTGTGGTCATGTGGCTGGCATGACTAGACTCTGAGGCGCATGGAACACTGTTACTAGAAGAGGGCAAAACACATGTGTTTAGTTCTGTGAAATGATACGGACTAAAGCAAAACAAAAAAGGTGGGGGATTTTTGTGATTCATCTAAAATGTTAATTAGAAGTCTGGTGAAAAGTGAAGGGAAGATAACTTCATGAAAAAGTTAAGGTATGTTCTCATCAGCCTAATAACATAATTTATGTCACTGTTCAGTCACACAGTTGAGTCCGACTCTTTGCGACCCCATGGACCACATCACACCAGGCCCTCCTGTCTTCCGTCAAACTCCAGAGTTTGCTTAATTTACATTCCAGGTTCCTATGTAGTATTGTTCTTTGCAGCATCAGATTTTCCTTTCACCATCAGATACATCCACAACTGAGCATCCTTTTGGATTTAGACAATCTGCTTCACTCTTTCTGGGGTTACTTGTACTTGCCCTCTGCGTAGGTGCTATTAGAGGGCTCCACCCCCCTCACTCTGCCTCTTTTGAGGTGAAGATCAGAGCCAGGAAGACCTCTGTCCCTGTGGGCCTGTCATTTAGGCTGAAGATAGCCATTGGGCAAGAAAGGAGTCAGTCGGTGACTGCGGGGGCATAGTTGGCAGTTGGGAGCTCCTTATCGGCCCACGTTTCAGCAGGAGACGTTCTTAATGGTGGCAGCTTGTGTCAGCATTGGGAGGAAGGGGTTCGCCCACACGGTTGGGCTGCACGTTAAGCACAGTGGTGCAAGTGGGTGTTCACAGGGGGTGGTACTTTGGCAGTGGGTCCATGGCACCAGTAGTGTCTTGCTGAAGTAGCGGCTATTGCTACTCCGGACTTTTGGAGGGCTGGTGTACCCCAGCCAGTTGGCTGCGGGTCCTGGGGGGCAGCTGATCCAGGTCATGTGGGTGTTCCCAACTAAACAAGAGTGATTGGGGTGGAGGCCTTTGAGAATCTGTGTTATTGAGGTGGGTTTGAAAGGCTGGGTGATACTTTTTCTGGACTATTTTCTGCTGTTCTGGAATCCAGGCCTGTTCTTTTGATGACCGTTGTTACAGGGAGGCTCCTGGCTGCATTGGCCACCTAGAGGAGGCTTGGGGTCACCACAGACATGTTTGAATTAGAAGGTGGTTGTGCTGGCCTCTAGTGGCTGGTTTTGGTATCATCACTTGGTAGGACAGTTAAAGGTGCTAGACATAGAGGAGTGAGTGGGTGACAGACGTAAAAATTCAGGATAATTAAATATTACTGTAATAAGGAAGGAAGTGCTTAAAGACATAATGTCACTCTTACTTGTCATTACTAGCTGTTTTGGCATAGCTGAAGGTGATTCGGTATAAGTATGGCACCTAAGAAGGGGCAGGGCAAGTCTAAGGGTAAACAGCCCGTTCCCAAGTCAAGTCCTGGGCGTCCGGCATCAGTTCCCAAGCATCCAGCTCCTGCAGCCTCTTCTGATGAGGAGACTGAGGATCCTGGACAGTGGGCAATTTTAGAAAGACTAGTGGCCATAGAGAAAAGGATAGGTGAGGTTTCCATGATGACCGTGGTGGAGGTACCACTCCCACAGGTGCTGACTGCTACAGACAAGGCTTTTCAGGATTGTGTTTTAGCGTATTTGTCTGATATTGCTCACAGATGTGGTTCAATTTCAGATGCGGTGGACAGAGGAGTAGGGACAGCCACTGTTTCAGAGATTGCTCAGCAGGGCAGCTCCAATCAGGGGGTGGAACCGGAGGTTGAAAAGGAAATGGATGGAGATTCTTCAACGCAGACAAGAGGTAAGGATGGGTCTCCCCTGGCAAGTGGTCCTCAACCGCCGGCAGGGTGGCCAACAAGGCCTTGGGGGACAGATGGTTGCATTAGGTGCTTTAACACAACAGCAGCAGGTAGACCTTAAGCATCCACAAATGTCCACATGTCCTCCAGGATGGCCTTGGGGGATGAGTCAGGCTAACCATGTAGCAGTGGAGGGCAGTGCACTTGTGCCTGCACGTGATAATGTCCTCATGACTTATGACAATGTGCCAGTGATGGCACTCTCCTTCAGTGATCAGGCTATGCCGCTGGGTGATCATCTTTCATCTACCACTAGAAACAAGATTGTGCGATTAGACTATGTGGACGTTTTTAGCTTGCTTTTCAGGGATTTAGAAAAAAAGGACAAGGATGACTTGGACGAGGGTAAAAAGGAGAGACTGAGAAGGTGCCGGGTAGATAGGACCTGGGCTAATTGGTACCCAGGATTTTTGGTTTATGCTGGGATTATTGTCAGAACCCAGCCATGGACAGCATTGCCCGTGCTTCAATACATGGACATCATTCATAGAGGATATAGGGATTTCACTGGGGGTGCATGGTTGCAGTATGCATGCAGAATTTTGCATGCGTGCGGCAATAAATCCCATGCTGTGCTGGGATCAAATTCATCCTCAATTATGGATGCAAACCATGTCTGCATCTCACCCTTCTACAGGGGACAGATCAGAAACTGGTCATTTGTACAGTGCCTATGGGGCTTCACAGGTACCCACCCTCAAGTGGGGCAGGCGGTTCAACGACGCCCACTCTGTTGAGAATTTACTTCCTATGGGTCCTGTAGCCATAAGTCATGCACATTCAGACATGAATGTCCGGTATGTAATGAACCCCGTGGGTTCTCATCCTGTCCAAGGGCCCGGGGCAAGTCAGATAACAAAGATTTCAAAGGAGGAAGGCGACCGGGTAATGGTGGACAGGGCCAGCCTCTTGAAAAAGGGGCCCGGTCCAATTAACTTGGTCTAGTTAGAGAGCTGGTTGCATCATTATCCTAAGTTTCAAAATCGCAGTTTCTTGTTGGAGGGTTTAAAGTTTGGTTTTAGGATTCCCTATCAAGGGGAGAGGTGGCCTTTTCTTGCTTCCAACTTGCATTCAGTATTAGGTTTAGAACAGGTTGTACATGAAAAGATTCAGAAGGAATGCAGGGAAGGCAGAGTGCTGGGGCCTTTTCCTGAGCCACCAGTTTTGAATTTACGTGTGTCACCTTTGGGAGTTGTGCCCAAAAAGGCACCTGGGAAATATTGCCTCATCCATCATCTCTCCTTTCCACGGGGAGGGTCGATGAATGATGTGATTCCTGCTGAACTCTGTTTGGTTCATTATACCTCATTCAGTCAGGCTGTACGTGTAATAAGGCAGTGTGGGCAGGAAGCTCAGCTAGCCAAGTGCGATATAAAATCAGCCTTCCATTTATTGCCTTTGGATTTTGTACATCCTTTGGATTTTGAGCTTTTAGGCTTCGCTTTTGAAGGCAGTTTTTTTATGGACAGGGCCCTTCCTATGGGATGTTCCATCTTATGCGCAACCTTTGAGCATTTTAGTTCCTTTTTGGAATGGGCCCTTCAGGTTAGAGCTAGATTAGTTACAAAAGCACATTAGTTGGATGATTTTTTGTTTGCAGGCCTGCCGGACTCGAGTCAGTATTCACATCTGCTGTGCAGTTTTGTCCAGTTGATGGGTGAACTTGGTGTCCCACTTGCACATGAGAAGACCGAGGGGCCTGCTATGACACTCACCTTTTTAGGCGTGGAACTTGACACTGTTAGGCAATTGTCCAGACTTCCCAAGGAGAAGTTAATTAAGTTGAGGTTGATGATTTCATCAGCATTAAGTAAGAGCAAGCTTTCCCTGTTGGAGTTGCAGCAGTTGGTGGGCCATCTTAACTTTGCTTGCAAAGTTGTGGCTCCCGGCCATGCTTTCCTGAGGGAGGTTGTATGATGCGATGAGAGGACTTTGTCACCCTCATCACAGAACACAGGTTACTAGAGGTATGAGGGACGATCTTCAAGTGTGGAGGGTATTTCTTTCCTCATTTAATGGCATCTGTTTTTGGAGGGAGGATCTCAAGCTAGAGGCCGAGTTGCAGATAGTGTCAGATGCTGCTGGGTCATGAGGCTTCGGTGTGTACTTCCGGGGCCATTGGTGTGTGGAGGATTGGCCAGAGCATTGGGTATCCGCTGGCTGGGTAAGGGACTTGACATTTCTTGAGTTTTTTCCAGTTGTGGTGGCTGTGTGGTTTTGGCCGGAACACCTTGAGAATCATACCATACACTTCTGGCGCTATAACTTAGCAGCAGTTCATGTCATCAGTTTGCTTACTTCAAGGTCCCCTAGGGTAATGTCTTTAGTCAGAGCATTCACTTTGCATTGTCTCCAATATAACATTTTGTTCAAAGCTAGGCATGTGCCGGGGGTCAATAATGGGGTCACTGATTCTTTATCTCATAAACAGATCGAGAGATTCCGTCAGCTGGCTCCAGAGGCAGATCCTTACCCGGTACGCATGCCTCAGCAATTGTGGCAGATTGGAGATCTGAAGCTGAAAGGGCAATTGAGCTAGCTCTGGCGCCAAGTACCAAAATGGCTCATAAAAGGGTTGGCCACCAGTTTACCCATTTTAGGCAGCAGGTAGGGTTACGGGACAAGTGGCCAATTCTGGTTGATCATTTGATACAATTTTCAGTGATGTTGAAGAGAAAAAAATCTGGTGATTAGTTCAATTAATGGTAAACTAGTGGCTCTTGCATACCTGAGCAAGTCTGAACTCTGTTTATTCATATAGACAGCTCCCTGCTTACCAAGTACCAATTTTGGGCTGTGACAAAGCGTGCTTTGAAGGTTCTGGGACTGGGCCAGTGTCAATTTGGAACCCACTCATTTAGGATCGGAGCTGTCTCCACGGCAGCAGCAATGGGGTACCAGGAGGCTGACATTAAAAGGTTGGGTCACTGGAGATCCCAGTGCTATAAATCTTATGTTAGGGGGCTCAAAGTGTGATGGCAATTGTTTGGTAGCTCATAGTGCTACTGTTTGTACGTACTTTATCCCTTCTTGGCTCTGAGTTCAATTGATGTTGATCTAGTTTTTGTTTCAGGTCCTGTGGGCAGCATGGCAAGATGGCAAGTCATCATCTGTGACCATAGTATGATATTTGGGGCTGGCCACTGGGCACGCAGGACACACTTTGGATCACAGTTGGGCCTGAGTGAGTGGGCCATCATCGAATGGTGGGGTAGGCAGGGCATGAGATGGCCCAGCCTCATACCATTGTTACTGGAGAGATGTCAATGTGCTCCTCCTCAAGTATTGGTGGCCCACCTTGGTGGAAACGATCTTGGTTGGATGAAAGGAAAAGCTCTTACCATACAGGCAATGGAAGATTTGGGGAAGATTAAGAGTAGATGAGATGGCCAGGGGTTTGCATTGTGTGGTCTGCCTTGCTAGCATGCAGAGTATGGCATGGTATGGGCAACCCCAGGGGGCTAGATAGAGCTTGGAGAAAAATGAATTGGCAATTGCATTCTGCCATGGATGGAGGTTTGGGACTGTTTTTGCCGCACCCCAATATACAGGTTGATTTGACTGACCTGTATAGGGAGGATGGCATACCTTTATTGGACAAGGGCAATGATTTATTTTTGTATGATTTGTGGCAAGGGTTTGGGCAGCTATGGGCTGCCTGGTGAGCGCTAGGACCTAAACGAGCCTTGGTCCTGGCAATGGCAGTTTGGGGTGAGTTACGATACAGATATGGTGAGCACCTATAGGCATATTCCTTTGGAAATAAGGGTTCCTCACACACAACCTTCGGGTTTTAGGGCCCAGGGTTGGGGTTGAGGGACTTTGGAAGGACCCTGGGCAGGTTCCTCCAGCAAGTTTTAGGGTTTCCGGTAAGGGGCCACAGGGTAGCCTACAGCTGGCCAGGTCCTGGTCAGGAGCTGAGGAGACCCCGGAGGGGGTAAGGTGTCTCGCCCACTGGAGAGCAAGGAGGTGGTCCTTAGTGAGACCAGTCTTGCTTAGTCCGCATGTTTGGTTTTTGATAGTTCCCTTGCCGCTCAGGTTAATTAAGTAAAATAAAGTTGTAAATATCAGTGTCTGTCTTTTTCTTCCAAATGGGGTGGCAATCAAGACCAACATAAGCACATGGATGGGGCTGGCTTCGGGGGGGGGGGTTGGTTCCTGGATGATAGCATACAACCCAGTGGCCCTTGCAATTTCGCTTTGGTACTGCCCTATATTCATCTAACCACACTCCTTCTATTCAGTCCCTTCCCTTTGGCTCTAACCTTCCTCCTTCCTAGGAAGGAAAAGGGAATACATGGATTGGAGTTGAGCTGGCTTAGGAAGCATGTCTGTGTAGAAAGCTGATGCTTGACCCAGCCCACAATTTTCTCACACTAATCCTTATCTGAAAAATATGGAGAGGTGCACTTTTTAACACTGTAGTGTGTGTGTGTGTGTATTTGGCTACGAGTGATGAGTTCACATTCTTCCACTGCAATTCAAGCATATACATGAACAGACATCTCACATTATCACTATGCATCTTCTCTTCAGTATATCATTAAATCTACACTCACTTCCATAACAGATATCATAACCTGTTTACAGTTGAATACTACTTTCCTGTCCACTTGCATTAATCCAGGGTGGTGGTGGTGGTGGGGAATCTCTAGTAGTGCAACCTTACTTTCTTCTGAGAAGAAGGTGCCATCATACTAGCAACAGTCCTACAATTCTCTGGATATAATTACTAAATATGCCTGGAGTTTTTCCATCATATTTACCCTTTGTATATTCATCTCAACAATGTAGCTTTAAATGTAGATATTCTCTGTTGTATCAACTGTGTTTATTCCACACAGGGAGAGGATTGTGCCTCTACCTTGCATTCTTCATTCATTTTACAACCATATTGTTTGCAGCAATGAAAACACCTTCACAATATCAGACTTTATATATGATAAAAAGGCAACATGCTGTAGAGTTAGAAAGCCCTGACAGGAGATAGCTGGCTTTTCTTCTAATTATATATGCAGCATCAAAAAGAGTGCTGCCAGCACATCACTACCATGGCGTTCCTGCAGTCACATGACAGGCCAAGTGTCAGGTACAATGATTTTACAATTAACACATAATTTTACTGATCTGCCTCCTGATGTTATCAGCCATTTAAGTTACAGAACCTTAAAAAAAATAACATTGGATTACTGTTAGGAAAAACAGAGGTCCATATCAGACAAACTCAGAGATTCATAATACTAATTAACATTTAGAACACACATGCATACATTTATAAAATGTGAAGTGTCGTGTACTTAAAAAATCTGTTTTTATCAGTTTCGTGATGTCATTTCTATAGCATACTGCCAATTGTAAATTAACATTTTGGCTGACTATATTGCTGTTCTAAGAAATTAACTCTTTGGTTGTGTAACATTTCTGGTTGACTGAAAACCAGATATACAAATTCCTCTCTCCCTTCCTTTTAGGCTTGTAGCAAAAATGGCTTGATTAGGGGGGTTTTAACAGCACAAACACATGTTTATGACTGAAGCATGTGCCTACAAGATTTCAAGGTGTTATACTGTATTGTACTGTGGGGCTGACAACTATAATGGCATAAACACAAATTCCTTGGTCCATCTTCTGAGCATACAGCATTTCTGGTGCTGCTCTAAGCCAATTAGTGCTATCCATAGGTGTCAACTATGCAGGGGCTGGGGAGCTGATGCCCCCCATTTTTCATGGGGTACTGAGCCTCCCCCAGGGGCAACCAGAGCCTTGCACATCCCCTGTGTGGCACACACCCCATGTTGAAAGTGGGGGATTTTTTCCCTCTGCTTTCTGTCAGGTGGGTTGGGACTGGGAAGGAAGTCAGGCAAGGCAGGGGCTTGCTTCCTGGAAGCTAAGCCCCACCCCCAACTCCCCATAGCCCTCAGTTCAGCCTGGAGGAGCTGGAGCCTAGAGGCTGCAGATGGCTTTGGCTTTGCTGCTTTCCTGCACATGCAGACTGCAGAGAAAGCCAAGGTAAAGAGGAGGACTGGAGCTGGCTGGGGAAGCAAGGGTGGGGGGTTGTTTTCGGGGGGGGGGGCTGGGCAGTCATGCGGGAAGATCGGGAGGAAAGAGCTGGCATGCCCACATGGAACCTTGAACTTGCTTGATTGGTTGCCTTTGAGTCCCAGTACAGAAAAAAGCCCTTGAGTTCATTTTGAGCTTGTTTGTTTGGCGGGGGGGGGGGGGGCAGCATGCACATGGGGCCTTGAACCTGCTTGGCTGGTTGCCTTTGAGTCCTGATGCAGAGAAAAACCCCTTGAGTTTGTTTTGAGTTTGTTTGTTTGTTTGGGAGTGAGCCAGCATGCACATGGAGCTTTGAACCTGCTTGGTTGGTTTCCTGTAAGTCCTGGCCCCAATGAGTCCTTCCTCAAAGGCCAAAATAGGCCTGGAAAGGACTCTGCCCCCTCCCCCTGCCTTTTACTCACAGAAACCAAGCTTTGGAATGCTGTGGTTGCCTAACAACAGCAACTGATGGAATCCTTTTGTTAAAGCTACAGGTGCTCCCTTCATCGTCTGAGGGTTTTTTTAAACCCCAAATGTTTTGTTTTAGATGTTCACAGTTCCAATCACCAGATTTAAGTATCCTGAGATTTGGACAGTTTCACTGTTAGTATATAGACAAGTGAGGACCTTCAAGAAACTTGTAGGAGCAGCTATCCTATTCCTTGCACCTCTGCTTCTTCCCCTCTCCCCCTACTTCTCTCACACTCTTTCTTCTTCCTACCACCCCTTTTCTTTCTGTCTCTCACCCCTCCATGCCTGTCACATCCTTTCTGCCCCTACTCTATCACTCTTTCTGCCCCTCTCTTCCAGCCACCCACCTACTTCCTTCCCACCCCACAGCAACAGTGGCAGCAGCTGCTCTCCAGGAATCACAATGGATTGCCCAGATACAGAGATCAGTTCCTCTTAGGGTTGCCAGCTCCCTGATGGAAAATTCCTGGAGATTTGGGGGTGGAGCTTTGGAAAGATGTTGTTTGAACTTGGAAGTAATCTCAGCAGAGTATAATACCATAAACTCTGTCATCTGGAGCCTTCACCTGGAGGTTGGCAATGGTAGTTTCCATGGAGAAAATTATTGCTTTGGAGGGTGGCGTCTATGGCATTATATCTGTATGAAGTCCTTCCCCACCATCCCCAGGCTCTACCCCTCAAATTTCCAGGAATTTCCCAACCTGGAATTGGCATCCCTATCTTCTTCCCACCCAACAGCCAACCTACCATTATCTGCACCTCTGTCTTCCATCTCCTTTCCTCCTGCAGCCTCTATTGAGGAAAACTATGGTTTTTCTCCACAGTGAGGATTAAAGCAGTTGAGTTTATTCTCTCCTCCTTTTTATCCACACAACAACCCTATGAGGTAGTTTAGGCTGAAAGTATGTGACTGGCCCAAAATCACCCAGAGAGCTTCCACAGAAAAATGAGGATCTAAACATTGGTCTTGCAAACCCTACCCTGAAGCTCTGACCATTATACTACAATGCTGCTGAACAGGCGTAGCTGAATCATGCAAGTCAGTTGGTATCAAGGCACCCAGAAGGTGCTGCTAGGCCTAGGTTTGCCAGCCTCCAGGTGGGATCTGGAGATCCCCCACAATTACAACTGAACTACAGACAACATAGATCTCTCCCCCTGGGCAAAATAGGTGGACTCTGTGGCATTATATCCAGCTGAGGCCTCTCCCCTTCTCATACTCTGCACTCCTCAAACTTCACCACAGAATCTCCAGCAGTTTCCCAACCTGGAGTGGGCAATCCTAGTTCCAGGCCTGGCTCCCACCCCCCTACTATTTAGCCATTCATACTTCAGGGGTTGAGGCTTAGAGTCCTCCTCCAGGAGCACAGACTCACATTCCACACTTGAGTTCAATAATCCAAGCAAGGTTTATTATCCAGACAAAACAGAAACAATGCCACTCCAAGAATGGATAACAAAAGCAAAAGAATGGCTGCCAAAAGTCTATGGCTGGTCAGACTACAACAAACAATTAAAATCAGCTGGTCTTCACAGTAAAATATGTTAATCCAAAGGGAGGACAAAGACAGCATCCTCCCTAAAATGATGCATGCCTCTTCCCCCTGAGGAGGTATCATTGTGTTTACGCTTTTCCGGAGTTAGGCCAGTGTCCAATACCTTCTCAGAGGAGTACCTTTGAAAGGGCTTTTCCTGCTGAAAAGTTTCTCTTAGTCCCCCTGAAGATGAAACTGGATCCATGTTGTATGATGTCACCTCCAGAAAGTCCATAAATCAACACTTTTTACTGCCAGCCTATTCTCACCTACTGCCAGTTTGAACTTTAAGTGCAGAACTGTGCTATTGATGTTGTGGGGTCTGGAGTGGATCTCTGTGGAGGTCATTTCAAAAGGTACTGGGGGGAATTCAACCCTCCATGAGTTTAACTTTTTGGATTTTTCTGCAGGACCATGGAGTCCCTGCGATGCTCCCTATCTGCGGAAATAATTATCCGCATGCAGAGGGGACTACTGAGAATTAGATATATAGATAAATAGAAAGCTTTTCTCATTGCCTACCTGATCCCCCAAAGCTACCCATGTTTATTGAGTGTTCTAAATTGTATTACAAATACTTTATAGATTCTCATACTCCTCATACTTCTTATATTTGATCAGTTCTGAGTGTGTGTCAAGATAATAAACACTGCTGACTCATAAATTGACTATGCAAACACAGAAGCAAAAGAAATAGTAAAAATCTAATTCTATTTTAAGGGTATTGACCTACTTATGATGACCCTGTGTGGCAGGCACAAAGCCAGTACATTTTGAAGATGTACCAGGCCCGTAGCTACAGTGGGGTATCTTGGGGCCGGGGCCCATGGCTTACCACCCAGGCCTCCCAACTTTCCATCCAGCCGGTTTATTTTATTCTTCATGTGCACCACAGCCTTAACATACTAAGCCATTGCCCCGCCCTGCTTGCCCTGCCTTGCGCACCCCCCCCCCCGCTTTCATTTCTTTTTTTTTACCTTTTACTCTCTCATCGCTCTTGACACAACCTGGGGGTGTGAGTGGGGGTGCCCCCCCCCCCACAATTTATTTAAATGCCTCCCAAAGTAAAAAAAATCATGGCTACAGCCCTGAGGTGTACCAATAGTAACTACCTGGTCAGATGCCATGATGAATGCCATCAACTGCAGATACAAAACTACTTAGAATCATTCATGGTTGAACATTCCTATGTTTGCATTATAAATTAATCACACATTGTGAGTAGAAGCCTTGAACTTAAAACAGTTAACTTTTTATCAAATACTCAAAATTGTTCTACATGTATTGCAAATGTTACTGCCATGCACATTCTCACAATGCTTTCTTGTTGCTCCTCGTGTCTCCCTGTCTGTTGTTAGATTGATTACCAGGTAGGAAAATATTTATTAAATTACCAAAGAGGTGGTTTCCTTAGTTGCTTCAAGTCTGCTGAGGTACAAGAAAGCAGAAAAACAAATAAATGGGATCACAGTGTAAATTACATACTAAATAAAAAAGACAATCGCTGTGATATATAAGCTACTGTACTTTATTTGGAAACAAGACATGCAATTATCATTAACATGGAAAAAACTACAACAACAACTGTTAAAATAATCCTATATCACCATTTTCAAAAGGGCTCATCCTTGTGTTACTATAAAACAAGATGAGTAACTAGTTGTAAACTCATTTCTTGTCACAACTTCTTCAGAAGTTTTCATTCTTCATTAATTTCTCTTGTTGCTCTGTGGTTATCTTCTTATTGTCACAACACAGCCTTTATATAAGGAGCAAGCCAGTCCCTTTTAATAAGCAAGTGTGAGCTAGCTCACAGTTTTTTAGTCTCCAGCTCACACATTTTTGTTTTAGCTTAGGAAGAATGGCTCCAGAGCAGTGTTCCCTCTAAGCTGGGTAAGTGTGAGCTAGCTCACAGTTTTTTAGCCTCCGGTTCACACATTTTGGTCTCAGCTCAGGAAGGATGGCTCTAGAGCAAACTAATTTATGCAGTAGCCAAATTGCTGCTCACAACTTTAATGCCAGTAGCTCACAAAGTAGAATTTTTGCTCACAAGACTCCACAGCTTAGAGGGAACATTGCTCCAGAGCAAACTAATTTATGCAGTAGCCGAATCACTTGCTCACAACTTTAATGCCAGTAGCTCACAAAGTAGAATTTTTGCTCACAAGACTCCACAGCTTAGAGGGAGCATTGGTTAGGACTGGTGTTAAGAACTCAGTTCTGAGAATGTAATACTCTTAAAAGAAACAAGGGTGAACAAGAACTGTAATAGGGTTGGTCTCCAGTATTCATCTTTATGCCTGACATATGATGCTGATAGCTATTGACAGATGACATTTCCAAATTCACAAATAATTCATTATTAACCCCATTTCTGTGAGATTAAATGTGACATCTTGCAAAAAAAAAATTGGTGACATATGTTTACTATTAAAACTGATCAAAATAGCAGAAATCCTGGTTTACCCCAGTAATTTGATATATGCATTATACAACATATATCCATTGCAATGGAACAGACAAATGTTGCTTTATAATTAATACAGCATAAATTAGATTTCTGGGTGTGTGTGGTGTGTGTGTGTGTGTGAGACAGAGAGAGGAGAGAGAGAGAGATTATGTTAATACTGCCAGTGCTATGTAAAAGCAAGAAAGTATATCAGATGCCAAGACTTTCCCACCTTTTCTCATAAAAAATGTTTTATACTCTGGGGGGAAAACCCTGTCAGTATGTTCCAAGGCTAATTTTATAATAGGTTCCATCTCTGAGTGTAAATACAAATACCAGCCTTCTCAAATATTTCCCTTCATAATTTCTACTATTTTTGTAAAATAATTCACAGTACTTGTAGTCTTTGAAACAAAAGCCAAAAGTAACAAAGAAATAAAGAGGTATTATTTCGAAACCATAAGGTAATGCACTCATTAAAGGCAAGGAGCAAATGTTTTTAGGGCCTCTAAATACTCAAGGTTTTGAAAATATTCATAACATTACTCCTGGAATGATCAGGTGTAAATTATGTTAAATGATATTTTTCATGAGATTTAGATTGGCATCTAAAACAATACTATTATTTACTAACTGGGAATAATATAAGACTGCTTATGACTTTTGATTTTTAAAAAAAAATTTAGCCTTTATTTATAAGTAATTCATAAAGTAGAATTTTTAAAAAATATATCAAAAAGTAAATAACATTGTTGTCTAATAATACAATAAAAAAGCAATGATGCATCTTTTGGAAATATTTATTTTACTTTTCAAATTTTTCATTTGTAAAAAATAAAGCAATGCTTATGTTAGTTAAACTCCACAGGCATCAAGATACATCTTCAGTATCTGGATAACTTGTCTTTAAAACCAAAATCCCCAGTGTTCCTCTACATTGATAGGGCCCTTGTCAGAATTCCCAGGTTCTTCAGAAGCAAACATACTAAGGCCAAGTGCAATACATTTGCAATTTTGGGGTAAAAAGCTAGATAAATTAGTCAAAGTTGAAAGTCCCTTACAATGCAATCCTAAACAGTCTCACACCCACCTAAGTTCATTGAAGCCAAGACTTTTCAATATATATCACATATCTGGACATAAATCACAGGTGAAATAGCACTGCAAACACCCTCAAATGTTGACTTTTCAGCAGGTTGCTGAGAGCTATCATAGGACCCCAGCCAAAAATTCCTCTTGAGCCTGTTCTTTACACCATTTTGACCCAATCCAATTGTCATATTTTTACAGGCTCTATCATAAAGAAACAATAATGAGTTTTAACTATAAATATTTCCTTTATGCATCTTAAGTGTCAGGAAATTGCTCTGGTGAAATACCTGTCCAGGTTTGGAAAAGGTGAGCCCTCCCCCGAGCTGATGGGAGAGGATACGTGTGTGCCTGTGTGTTAGGAAAGGGCAACTTGCATGCTGAAACAGTGAGACCCAGAGAGTAGCGAGCTGTCTGAAGTACCTTCAGGAGCAGAATCTCAATCTCTCTCTCTCTCTCTGGATTCTGATGTAGCGTAGTATGTCTGCTGCTCTATAGTAGTGTTTCTTTGCTTCTACCTGTATATCTGTAACTAAAGTAAATGCTATGAAAGCACTCAAGTCCCCAGGACTCTCTTCTCACAAGGCAATAACTTAGGTTCTCTGGAAGTTCTTACCATTCATGGAAGTTGGGTATGAATAATAATCTGGAAGATCCAGATCAATCCAGACTAGAGATGGGTACAAACTGCATTTCTGCAGTTTGGCTTGTGGTTCATGGCCAAACCACAGACCAAACCACAGACCCACACAGGAGGTTGGTTTGTGAACAGGTTTGTATGGGTTTGTAAGCAATTTAAAGTTTAAACCCATTTTCTGCTCCCCAAGAAAAGTGGTAGGAAGCAGAAAGCAGGGGGTTAAATGGCTCAGAGCAGCAAAATGCCATGGCCAGCAGAAAACTGGGGGTGAAATAGATTTTTCCGTCTTCTGCTTCTCCCTCCTCATCTGTCCCTCCCAACAGTACTACAGTGCCAGAAGACCTGGGGAGCAGGAGACTACTCATGGTAAAACACTACTTCATTGTTCTTATTGCTGATTGCATGTATTGTTCTCAGAGTTCCTGGGAGCCAGCTTAGATTGATTCCTGAGGTAGAACTTTTATTCTAGAGCATAGTAGTAGGAAAGAAGGTTTTTGGATTTTTGTAAATATGTAAATTGAAGGTGAGAGGTTGGGGGAACACAAACTATTTTCCTCCTCTTCCTCCTCCTCCTCCTCCTCCTCCTCTTCTTCTTCTTCTTCTTCTTCTTCGTCAGAGCAGTGTCTCTACTAAGCCACCTTATCTAGCTTCTGCTTTATGAAATAATCTGTAGGAGAACACACTAAAAAGTAAATCAGATTCCTTGACAACAGAACATTTGCAAGATTTAAACAAAAAAAAAAAAATCCAGTCACAGCTTTCCCTCTGCCTGTCTTTTTGTCTCGCAAAAGGAACTGAACCAACTCCTTGATCAATGTACCTTTTAGTTCTTCTCCTTTACATCATGACATCTTCCTTTTTTGTCATTTTTATTAACAAAAGTATGGACTCTAGTCTTTGGTGCTGTTCATTCCACAGAATTATTGGCAGCTACCATTATGAAATTTCTGTGTATGAAGAATATCATTTAGGACTGATATCAGAGTGCTACATACATGGTTATTGTGTTGACTGAACCAAATAACTTATCATGATTTTTAAAGAGATCTGTTCTACATTGTGCATCAGACAATTATGTACATGTTTACATGGTTCTTTTAAAAACCTCCTGTTCATGGTGAAATATGATGTTGCCTTCAATAGCACTGTTAGCCCTGCAAGGTGCTTATGCACTCATATGGACATGAATGTTATAAGTCTAACAAATAAACTGTGTTGCTGAATGTGTATAAGAGGAGCTATGATGCTGAGTGGCCAGGGACAGATGCCATCCAATGTCAGGAGAGATGCCAGCGAGTTCCCAAGGCCGCCAAACTCCCAAATTCTTCCTTTACACAAAAAGCCCTTACACAGAGAACGAGCCATCTTGTCACTATGGCTTACACATGTGCTCATAAAGCCTCATCAGCACATATTTCCACCAGGTTGCAGGTCACAACCTCCTCCCCTCCAACAGTCATTGTTCCAGTGAAATAAAGGGATTATCCCTGATTCCATACGGACTGTGGACCCAGCTAGCAGACAATCAGTCAAAAGACTAATCCCTTCAGGAGGAGAACAATGGCCCTAGCGATGATTTACCTCCTTTCCGGACAGGTGTCTCCAGAAGTTATTAGGTGAACTTTTAACATTGGCCACCCCCTGCCCCTTCCTCATTGGTCAGAATTTTTAGGTGGATCAGCCCAGGGGTGTTCCCAGGGGAGGTGTTTGGCATTGCCAGCCCCCAGAGACCCCCGATAAGAGTAAGCTCCCAAACCTCAGTCAGTATCCCTTTTACCTCCTTCCTCCCTCTCTTCAGGGCTCTTGGGTGCACCACTAGAATCTGACAAGTGCTGCTGCAGGTTCAGAATGTGTGCTCCTTCTCCCCCCTCTTCCTGAAACACCCATTCTTCCAGCTGGACCAAGCCAGCTCTCTGGACAAGTAATTACCACTCTCGACGGATACCAACAATTTTCCTGCTAATGCAACCGTCCCTTAACTCTATCTAACTTATTAGAGCTGTATAAGTGTTTGTGTGATTCTGTAACATTTGAATGAGACTTTCTTAAACTCTTTTAGTAAAAGGAACACCTTTTGCACTGATTCTAGTCTCCGTGTCTATTCTTGAGTAGTCTGGGAGAGGCACAGCCTCTGTATAAACAGGTGTTGACCCAGTATTTCCTACTGCTGATTATTTTAAGAATATATCTCCCCAATATTAATAACTAAATAAAGCAGTCAGGCTAACAGCACTATCACATCAATACTCAGTTTTCCCTCTATAATTACTTGGTGCCTATTATTCTAAGTGTGCCATCTTTCTTTTTGCTAAAACCAATAACCTTCCTTTTGAAGAAACTGATGAATGGGATGGTAACCACAGAAGCTAGGTGGGCACTTAGAATGTACTTACAAACACAAATGTTAGTGTTGTAAGAATATAAGCCTTGATTATATTACAAACCCTAATAAAATAAATAGAGCATCAGGGGGAATCATTAAAAAGAAGCATATTGTTATTATTGACAGAGAAGGTTTTCCCATCCTAGTAAGTCATCATGTGCCATTTGCTCTTGGCATATATTTCTTCTTATACAAAATAATTTATAAAACCTAATTTACAAATCCAGAAATGTGCAGAAACCTAGATAAAGCCCACCTACCAGTAAATTAGCTAGTGACCCTGGTTTGACTAACGGAAGATTACCTTTTTGAGTCTGAGGGTGATGGGGGGGCACAGACAGAAAGAGAGAGAATCCCCCTGATTTATCTCTTGCAGCTTTGTCACCTCCTCTAGTTCTGTTAAGACAAAAATATTAGCAGACTTCCCACACAAGATATTGTTAGCTGCTGACAGCTGTCAGTGTTCCCACAGCAGAGCATCCAAATCTGGAAAGAAAGAAAGAAAGAAAGAAAGGAAGGAAGGAAGGAAGGAAGGAAGGAAGGAAGGAAGGAAGGAAGGAAGATTGGTTTTAGTGCCTTGCCCCTGATCACTGAGCTTGACTCATATTTACATTAAGCAGTGAAATTGTCATTGTGCTTGCACTAGTAGCTCACCTTGAAAGGTTCTTGTATCTTACAGAAAGTATGTCCTATTTTCCATAAGGTGGAAGAAACAAGGACTAGATTAAGAAGAGATACAATTATATATTGCAGTTTTAAGCTGTTAGGCAAGGAAGACTGGTGGCTGTTGAGCAGTGTGCTAGCTGCAGGTTCCCTCTTATAGAAGGGACTATAGGCAGTGTCTTCATTCAAGGTCATTACACCACATGTCTTTGACTTTTCCAATGCAAGTGCAACTGAAGAACATTGCAGAGGTAGCATTAGGTACAAGTCTCAACATTATAATCAAGTGTGCATTAGGTACAATCAACATTACAGTTCAGGTGGGTAGGCATGTTGGTCTGAAGCAGCAGAACAAAGTTTGAGTCCAGTGGTACCTTTAAGACCAACAAAGTTTTATTTAAGTTATAAGCTTTTGTGTGCATGCACACTTCTTCAGATACAGTGAAACAAGATGTGCTCAACCATTACACATAGGTAGAGAGAAGGGGATTAGTTGCCAGAAAGGGCTAATTAGAGTCAAGATAACTGAGCAATAAATACAGCTAAGATTGGAAGGGGGAGGGGCTGTGGCTCACTGGCAGAGCATCTGCTTGGCATGCAGAAGGTCCTAGGTTCAATCACCAGCATCTCTAGTTAAAAATAAAAACAGGATCATATAAAAGGCAATGTGAAAGACCTCAGCCAGAGACCCTGGGGAGCCACTGCCAATCTGAGTAGACAATGCTGACTTTGATGGACTGAGGGTTTGATTCAGTGTAATGATAAATAGGAAATGATACTGTGAAATAAGCACTTCCACAATTATACAAATCTTCTGTGAAAGATTGAAAATTGTTTGCATTCAATAAAGTCTTATTAAATTTTTACACATTGCATTTGTCTTCATTTCTCATAATAATATGCTCACCAGGAAGTCATCTGCTTACATAGCCACAAGGCATATACAATCAATACAAGTAGAACAATCCTAACTTCACATATCTATTATGTAGTCCAAGAATCAAAACGATAATATTATTCTTGAATACAGTCCAAATCCACTGAAGAGACAAAAACACTCTTAAAAACACAGTTCAAAACTACTGAGGTGACAAAACATGCTTGATAATAAACACTCTTGATAACAACATGATTTCCGGAGTGTAGTTCACATTTTGTTTTGCTCCATCAGATAATCTCAGAACACAAGAGACTGCTGATATCTCATGTCAACTAAGACTGCTGGAGAATAATTGTAAAAAGCTTACACTCACTACTGTCCAATCTTAATACATAACAAAAATATAAAGAAAAAATCCTTCACACTTACCAACCCTTACTTAACAAATTTTTGTTCAAGTCACCAATCATGTAGTTTTAATATGGAACAACCAGGCTCCACTGTTCTGATGTTGGTAAACCTTTTTCCCGTAGAACTGATGAAATATTGTCCTAATAATTATTATGCTCTAATTTACACCAGCTATTTTTTTTCTTTTGCTGTCAAGTCACAACCCCATAGGATTTTTCAGGCAAGAGACGTTCTGAGGTGGTTTTCTATTGCCTGTCTCCACATTGGCCCTGCTTAGCTACTGAGATCTGATGAGATCAGGCTAGGCTGTGTATATCCAGTACAGGGCCCCTCCTCTATACAACAAAATTATTTTCAGTAATAACAATGAAATAAAATGAATAATAATAATAATAGCCAGAAAATAGGTTAAGGTGGGTAGTTGTGTTGGTCTGAAGCAGCGGGACAAAGTTTAGTCTTAAAGGTGCCATTGGACCCAAGCTTTGTTTCAGTGGCCAGAAAAGAAAGGAAAATAGTGAAAAAAATATTTTATTTAACTTTATCTGTATGATCATGGCAGTAAAAAAAAATAATTCAGATTCCAACACACTATTCCATCATGAGACCCAGTGTGGTGAAATGGTTAAAGTGCTGGATCAGGAGCTAGGAAATCCTGGTGCAAATCCCCACTCACGCCATGGAAACTTGCCGGGTGCCCTTGGACCAGTCACATTACTCTCAGCCTAGTTCTGACCTGGATAGCCCCAGCGTAGCCTGATCTCAGGAGCTAAGCAGGGCTGACATGGAGGCAGGCAATGGCAAACCACCATCAAATGTCTCTTGCCCTGAAAATCCTACAGGATTGCCATAAGTCAGTTGTGATTTGATGGCAAAAAAAAATCCATAACACTCCTGTTCTGATCAGGCACTTGGGAGGGCTTCTGTTCTCCATTTTGAAGCCCAGGAGCTGACCATCCCAAACATCTATAAGGCATTTTTGACAGCCAGGAGTCTAACTTTTACTAACTAACACTAGCCAAAGCATCACAAAATAGTGATGACATGCTTCAACAGACTGGATGTTAAGAAACACACTAACCACAAAGGAAGTGCTCCTGTACCCCATTGTTTCCAAAGGACTAAAGTCAAACCAGAGAATCTCTGCAGTAGAAATAGAAGGGGGAGATTTTTGCAAGCCCAACAGAACCAGTGCAATGTACAGAGTACTTAGCATTACCAGTGCAATCACAGAGTGCCCAGCAGAACCCAGTGCCATTGTGGCAATGCCAATTGATGTCAAGCACAGAATAATAGTCCAAGCAAGGGAAGTTGGAAGCCCAGTGGAACCAGTGCAATGTACAGCACCCAGCAAACTCAGTGCCATTGTGGCAATGACAGCTGATGTCAAGCACAGAATCACAGTCCAAGAAAGGGGATGGGTTGGAAGCCCAGCAGAACCAGTGCAATGTACAGTGCCCAGCAAACCTAATGCCATTGTGGGAATGCCAGCTGATGACAAGCACAGAATCACAGTCCAAGCGGGGGTGGTGGTGGAAGCCCAGCAGAACCAGGGCAATGTACAGTGCCTAGCAAACCCAGTGCCTTCTGTTCATAGTATTAACAAAGGTTTACTACTATACCACTCTTAAATACATTCTGTCACCAAGTGAAATAAGGATGAGAAGGTCTTGAGACAAAAAAGTGAGAATGAGGAGGGGGCATGAAAAAATTAAGTGAAGGGAGACAGAAATGAATGTGAAACATGTGGAAAAGAGGGAAAGAAATTAAGACAGGGGAAAGTTGTTTTACAGTAGTTGCCATATTTCGAAAAGCAAAAAAAAAAGACCTATTTCCCAGTTGATGGCTTCAAATAATTTATCACTATGACAAATCTCATTTAATCCCACTGGCACCCCCTCTTTCCTTCCATTTTCCTTGTTTCTCTACCCCTGCCCCATGAGGCAGACACACAATTGGAATGTTGAACTATCAGAGACTGTTTTATCTATTTTATCTATTTTTGTCATTTGTAAATAATTTTTCTTATTATTTATGTATGTTTTTACTATTTGTTGTCCACTGCCCTGAGCCCTGTGTACTCAGGGGAGGGTGGTTTATAAAATCAAATTATAAATAAAAAGAAATAAAATAAATACCCCTATTATTTAAGCTGAACCTTGCCTCCACTGGGGGACTATAGGGCAAAACAGGCTCAAACTTTCAACCCAAAATGAGGACATTTAATCAATTTAAAAAAATGCAAAGGACTACAGACACCAAAAAAATCTGGTAACCCTATGCAATACCCTAACTACAGCTTTGCAAGATCTGGCTGAGCTAGGTGCAAGGAATGGAGGAGAGAAAGGCTAGATTATTGAAGAAAATGACTTGCAGGCTGACAATTTCTGTAGCAGCTTTCAGGGTCCTGGCTTGGTTGTTGATAAGGAAGTTTTCTTCAATCATGGAGAAAGGGAAGTCTAGCTGATCGATCCTAGCATAGTTTTTGCTATGTTTTGATTTCCCTCCACCCCTAGTGGCTGCAGTCAGAAGTGCACTTTAAAAATAAAAGGATAAAAAACGTTCAGCTCCATGCAGCATGAGACTGGCTTTGAGAGCCCCCTTCAAGAGCCTTCCTCAAGCTGCACCTGGGGCAGACAATTGCCACACACTATCACTGTTGCCACACACTATCACTCATACACCCAAATGCACCGCAAACACTCTTCAAAACTATTGCCACACAATCCCTCTTGGTATACCACTGCAACTGCTGCATAGTTCCTATAAGAGATCTCTACACCTCTCCAATTTCCCCCCTGGTGCATAGCATAGCTCCTGCCTGCAATCAATTCTGTGTCTGGAAATTAGGGTTGCCAAGTCCCTCGAGCTTACCAGCAGGGGGGAGTCCTCTGCCGGCCGGGAGCTTCATCAGTGTGTGCGCTTTGCGCACACGCTGGCTGACGTCACCAGAAGTGACGTCAGCATGTTGGGGGCGGTACCAGGGCGACGCTCTGGCAATCGCCCCAAAACTCTATGGGGTGACACTCTATGGCAATCGCCCCAAAACTCTTCCGGGTGATGTCATTACGTGAGGGAAGTTGTCCAGGCTGGATGACTTTGGGGGCGGGGTTTCCCCCGCCAGCTGAATGCTGGCCAGCGGATCGGGAACCCCTGTAGCGGGGGATCCCCCGCCCCCCGGGGTGACTTGGCAGCCCTACTGGAAATGCTAGATACTGCACAGGGCCTTCTGTTTTTTTCCTCTGCTAGCAGAACTCCCAACTTCAAAGCCAAATTCTTAAAAATGGGCAAGAGCTGAGAACACTCAATGCAACCACAGGAGCAAATAGAAAATCACCTAAATAATGTGTAACTTTTTCAGACCTGTTTCCATCATGAATGCCCATTCCAACATAGTACTAAAGTGTTCAAAAGCTGAACAGGATATAGAGCATCCCATCAGCAAAGCCTTATCAAAGTAGAACTGACCTTCAAAATGAAATCCTAACAGCTCAAAATCTCCAGATCAGGAGAAGCTGAAATATAGATTTTATGTCATACTTCCTTATAATCACACCCAGGCCACAAGACCAAACCACGTCCACATCGTAAGAAGCATAGCATACTGAGCAAGTCTCATCTGGTATTCCATCATTGACTGACTCACCCTTTAGTAAAACAGATTGTGTATAATTCGATGTCCCCCCTGGGCTTTCTTTGGTAACATTCCCACTGGAGAAAAACTTAAATTCTGCAATGACACATCTGAGAAAGGACCAATTATTCTACCTTCCCTTTTTTCTTTTACCAGTTTCTCGTGGACTACCTGCTTCACCCCTATTACTGATTTCATTTATATATATATATGGGGCTGTGTCCAGGAGCCAGTGCTTCTGCTTTCATTGTGCGCGCCAGCATCCCCAGTTCCAGTGCCCCATCCCACTCACTAAAGGAGAAGAGGCAAAAGTCAGCTGCTTGCCTGGATACTTTGTGCGAATGCAGACCCATACCAGCTACCTGGCCAGTCAAGACCTGTGGATTGCCAGGCCTCCTGCTCCAGGATTTCATTGTGTGCAACTGGGTTGGCCGCACTAAATTCCTACCTGGCTTTCACTCACACACCCAAATGCACTGCAAACACTCTTCAAAACTATTGCCACACAATCCCTATCACACGACCAAGAAATCAATGAAGGCAGGCTCCAACGCACTGCAGCCTCGGAAGCAATTTCACTATCCTCAGTAAGCAGCAGCAGAAACCTGGCTCGAGGAGGCACAGCTACAATACAAGCTTCCAAGCTGTACCTCTGTATTGGCTGGACCCACATGAGTTACTCAATGAGCCTGGTGCCGTATTTGAAACCATGGGGCAGAGGCAAACTGATCCCCAGCTTTAATGCTGGGAATCCCATTTTTCAATGTAAGAATCCCCTAATTGCAGATTACTTAGAATGCATTCAAATAAACTCCCCACACACACCATGAAAAAACCCAACCCATTCCTCAAGTCTTTTTGGAAATCTCCAAATATTGATTGACAGTTTTAATAATGATTGATTAATAAAGGACCATTCTAATAAAGATGGATTAATAAATATTTTAATAAAGATTGATTGATTGACAGTGCAAAACACCACTTTTTTTTGTTTTTGTTAACATGCTGAGCTGCAGAACTGGATTCTGCGGTCCAAAGTGTCCCCCGAAATGCTGCTCCAGGAGACTCCAGGAGATTTTCAGGAGCAGCATGAAAAGGCTGCAATGGGAGTGGAGAAATTGGCAGACATGACACATACACTTGCTAGGATTGCCACCTCCAGTTTCAGAAGTTCCTAGAAATTTGAGAGTGGGGCTAAGGGAGGGGAAGTAGCTCAGTGAGGATGTGACATCATACAGTCTGCCCTCCAAAGTTGCCATTTTCTCCAGGGGAACTGATCTCTGTAGTCTGGAGATCAGTTGTAATTCTGGGAGAACTCCAGGCCACACCCGGAGGATGGTAACTCTAACTCTTACACATACAGATGTACAAATCCAACTTGAAGTCTCATTTGATTATGTAAATCAAATGTAGCATAAATATGCTTTGCTTAACAAAATTCCATTGACAATAAATTTGCACTAAAAGATTTTTACAAATTATATAGGCCTTGTTTTGGAAGCCTTATTCAGGTTCAACAATAAGTTTTGATCTGAATTCCTTTGGTTCTTGTAGTAATACTCTGCGCTTATGGCTACAAGAATCTCCTGTCTATAAATATACTTTGTAATGGAGGCTGAAATAGAGGCTAGATCATAATAAACAACTTTCCTGCCAATTATGTTTTCAGGATGCAACACTGGAATAGCAAAAATGGGAGAACTCTTGCTTTAAATTGCCCATTAATACATAATTGGGCCTCAAGAAAGAAAGACTAGATTTCAGAATGGATTATCCTATCCATAGGGACTGAATTATGGAGAAAAAGTACTCCTAAATTTCAGCCACTAGACTGAATGTTTTTCTACCCAATGTAAGAGACTGGTCATTTGTACTTACAGTATAATGTGCTTTTTAATGTTGCGTCTTGCTATTTACTTTGAATTTTAGTATAAAAAACTTCATCGTAGGACATTTTTTAGTTGCGTAAGCATAGAAAAAATACTGACAAGCATACTTACAAGCTCTCTGGATCTTAAAATGACTTTTAAAAGGAAATGCTTATTTGAAAAACATAATCATACAGCAGTGATAGGGTATTTATAAACATGTAAAGAATTCATTGTACCTTTTGTTTTTTCATTTCATAAAAATAGCAAAGGTGTTATAACCAAACAATTTTGCATACTAGGGTTTTTTAATATTCTAAAACAGTTCTAAGTATATTTGTACTTTAATTCTCTGCTCTTATGATGACTGCAGTCTTGAGCATTAACAGTTCAGCATAATAACAATAGAACAGTGGTCATAATAATTATAACATATTCTAAAACATTGCACAGCATTGTGAAGGGTAAAAAATGAAGAGGCTTGGTTTTATTGTAGTTTTGGAAGAAATTTAATAATGTCTTTGTCATTTTAGCATCTGAAGAAGAGAGCTCTTATGAATGCTCATGCTCATGTGATATAGTGTACACAGTGCTATGCTTTGACATGGATTCAAATTCCTGTTTAGTCATAAACCTATATTTAGGTGACCTTCCAAAAAATCAGTTTTCTTCCTTTGGAGTTGCTATGTATAGTGATACATTTTATGTTTTTTGGGGGGACTTCTGAAATTCCCCAAACAGGCTCCTCCCAAAGGGCCCTGATCTCAACAAGGAGCTCATTCCAGTAAGCTGGAGCTGCTAAGGAAAATGCCCTGGTCCTAGTTAATGCCAACCTGGCATCCTTTGGACCAGGGAGGGCCAGGTGATTTTGCAGTGCTGATCGAAGTGCTCTCTGGGGAATATGCAGGGAAAAGCAGTCCCTCAGGTAGGCAGGCCCCTGACTATAAAGGGCTTTAAAGGTCAAAACCAGCACCTTAAAGCAAATCTGGAATGCTATTGGCAGCCAGTGCAATGCCTTGAGCACAGGCTGGATGTGTTCCCACATAGTGAGACAGCCTGGCCGATGCATTTTGCACCAGCTGCAGCTTCCGGAGTTGCACCAAGGGCAACCCCATGTAGAGAGTGTTGCAGTAGTCCAACTTTGAGGTGACCATTGCATGGTTCACCAACACCAGAACATCGCATTCGAGGAAGGGAACCAACTGCCTAATCAGCCAATGATAAACGGCTTCCTTGGCAGTGGCTGCTACCTGGGCCTCCATTGTTAAAGAAGCATCCAGGAGCACTCCTAGACTCCGGACCCTTGGCACTGGCACCAACGGTGCCCCAATGAAGGCTGGTAATGGGATCCCTACTCCCGATCCACTCTGATTCAGGCATAGGACCTCCGTCTTAGTTGGATTCAATTTCAGTTGGCTCAGTCTAAGCCATTCCACCACGTCCTGTAGCCCCCAAACCAGGTCCTCCAGGGTAGAGTCCGACTGGCCACCCAACAGCAGATAGAGCTGGGTGTCATCCACATATTGTTGACACCCTAGCCCGTACCTCCAGGCAATCTGGGCAAGGGGGTGCATATAGATGTTAAATAACATTAGTGAGAGCACCACCTCTTTTTTTTTTTTTGTAAAGAAATTTTTATTTTTCAAAAAAAAACATCAAAAATAATACATTTACCTTATACAAATCCCTTTTTCCATATTATATAACATTTTGTTCTATTTGTACATTCTATTTTTATCTTGTTTTGTTGGTTTCCCACCACCTCTGAAGCATAACACATTTTCCATTTTATTCAAAATAGTAATACTATATCTATGTTTCATTTCTGGTAACGGTTATATATCTTTAAAATACTTATACACCAATTCTTATTTTCTATATTCTTATATATTTCTAAATAAAAACAGCTTCATTGTCTAATTTTAACTAAAACCTTCATATAATATATTTCTATTCCTTTATGCTATTATAACCATGTATAAATGTAGTTTTTCATATCCCAGTATTTTTCAACATATTCTTTCAAATCTTTCCAGTCTTCTAGAAAGATCTCTGAGTAGAGATTATTCAATTTTCTAGTCCATTTATCCATTTCAGCCATATATAACAGTTTTTTCAACCATTCCCACACCTCTGGTATTTTTTCATTTTTCCAATTTTGTGCATACACCATTCTTGCTGTTGTAATCATATACCATATTATTGTCCTTTTCTTTACATTTATCTCTTCTAGTTTAAGTCCTAGCAATAACATTTCAGGCAACTTCTTAAATGTACATTTCAAGATTTTTTCCATTTCTGCATGTATTTTGGACCAATAAATCTTTGCTTTATCACAAGTCCGCCACATATGATAAAAAGAACCTTCTTTCTTTTTACACTTCCAACATTTGTTAGACATATTCTGACCAATATTTGCAATTTTTTTTGGTGTCATATACCATCTATACATCATTTTAAAACAATTTTCTTTTAAGTTATAACACGTAGATATACTCATAGCATTTTTCCATAAAAATTCCCAAGATTCCATTTCAATGTCTTTGTTAAAGTTTATTGCCCATTTTACCATTTGTTCTTTTACCATTTCATCTGCATTAAACCATTTTAGCAAGACTTTATACATTTTAGAAATCATTTTTTCCCGCCTTCCTCCCAAACTTGTTCTATTTCATTATTTTTTCCCCTGAAACTGTGTTTTTTATCACTTCTATACAAAACATATATTTGTCTATATCTTAACCAACCACAATCAAAGTCAATCTGATGCTGCTCCTTCAGTTCGAAATCTTTACCATGTCTTATTAATAAGTCTCTATACTTCAGCCAATCTTGTCCTTTATATCTTGATGTTGGATGTAAGACTTCTGCGGGTACAATCCACATGGGTATCTCTTCTGAAAAAAAGTTTTTATATCTTGTCCACGTATCCATTAGTGTTCTTCTCAAATAATGATGTTTAAACATATTGTCCATTTTTGTTTTGCCATAATACAAATATGCATGCCACCCAAATCTACAATCATGACCTTCCAGGGACAATAACATTCTATCTTGTAACATAGTCCATGTCCCTACCCAGGTCAAACATATTGCATCATGGTATAACCTTAGATTTGGTAGTTGAAACCCTCCTCTTTCTTTGGCATCACACATTATTTTCATCTTAATTCTTGGTTTTTTCCCTCCCCACACAAATTTAGACAGCTCCTTCTGCCAACATTTGAATGTTTTTACATCTTTCACAATTGGAATAGTTTGAAACAAAAACATTAATCGTGGTAACACATTCATCTTGACCACCGCAATTCTACCCAGCAATGACAAATTCAATACATTCCACTTTTTAATATCCTGCATAATTTGCAACCATAATTTTTCATAATTATTTTTATAAAGATCAATATTTTTCATAGTTAGGTTTACACCCAGATATTTTGTCTTTTTCACCACCTCACATTCTGTAAGTTTTTGTAACTTGTTTTGTTTCTTATTTGACATATTTTTGCACATTACTTTCGATTTGTTCGATTTGCACCACCTCTTGAGGCACTCCACAAGCAAGTGGGTCCCTTCAGGACAGCTGTTACCAGGATAGCCACCCTTTGTCCGCAATCTTGGAGGAAGGAGATGAGCCATTGCAAGGAAATCCCCCAAATTCCCATGGCGGTGAGGCGATGGGCAAGTAGCTGGTGGTTGACCATGTCAAACACCACCGACAGGTCTAACAACAACAGCACTGCTGTCCCATCCCAGTCCAGATGCCTCCGGAGATCGTCTGTGAGGATGACCAGAGCTGTCTCCATCCCATGGCCTGGTCAGAAACTGGACTGGAAGGGATCAAGCATGGAAGTATCATCCAGAAAGCTCTGCAACTGTATCGCCACCACTCTCTCTATTAATTTGCCCAAGAGGGCAAATTGGAAACCAGCCGATAGTTCACCAGTTCAGCCGGATCCAGAGATTGTTCTCTTTTAATAAACTGACTTTATTCTTTAAACACATGTGCTCCACATTACTGCATGTCTACATTCTGCCAACAAATCCCTCCCCCAGTGACAAAATATTGAATTAGCAGGGCCACTGCATATATACTGGCATTCATGAAACCTTAATTGTATCTTTTGGAATATGTGTGGTGAAGAGGTTGTGACTGTTACCACAGGGGAAGAAACAGCAGACTATTATTTATATGAGCCAAAATGAGGAGTTATTCTGATGTTACTTTCTCAAGACAAGCACTATCAGCATGAGTTCTAAATTTATATCCATTCTATTTTTAACTTGCCATATACAAAGAATAATTTAAAAAAACCAAATTAAAATAGAGGAAAATTTGATTTTTAAGACTCAATAAAATTTGCCAAGCTATTTTTTTAAAAAAGAGAAAGATGGGATGTCATTTAGCTTTCAAAAGGTTTGACCTTGGCTTCACAATTAAAATGTTTAAGAATTCTCTCTCCATGAGTAGGAAGAAGTACAATTACTTTTTTCATTAACATCAGAGTGAAATTCGTAATAGGTCAGGAATAATTAAGAAAAACAGTACCATTCTTTCTCTCTACATTCTTTGTTAAGATACTTCAAAAATTTTCTTTTAGGTGATCACAAGCTGGGGGGGAGCAAGTTAAATACTTTAGGTTATTATTTTGTCTTTATATTTCTTTAAAATAATAATTGCCAATTAAGGGTTATAATATCATCAATAGACTAGACCAACAGGACCATAATAATGAAAAAAAATTAACTGTTATGTTATGACATTATTTTGCATAATTTATATAGTTAAAGATCAAATTCTGCTCTTAAGATAAATTACATTTTCATAGTACAAATCCTCAATAGATCAGTCTCTTATCATCTTTCTTCTAGCACGGACTGTACTTCATGGGAAAAGGACTCAATTCTATGATACATATTAACTGCTCAGCCCTAATGTCAGATTCTCTGCCATGAATTTATTCTCTGCCATGAATTTACTGTCTGTCATGAATACTGTGGTTCTTTCTTTAGCCGGGAGGATGGCTTGCTACTTACTCCCATGTCATACAACACTCTTGCTATCTTCTCCTCGCCTCCGCCTCCTGTCTCTTTCATCCCGACATCTCGGGACGGCTAATCTTGCTTGGTAACCTTGAAGACTTCTAAAACTGATTTAGGCCAGGTGCCTGGCCTGTGAAATGCAACCAGAGTTCACAAAGGGGCCGTGGGGGGGGGGGGTAGTGCTTCCGCACCTTTTTTCTGTGAGAACCAAATGGTTAGGGGTTTCGCGCTCATTTTATTTTACTCTGATTGGTGCTTCACCTGCTCTTACCTTTTTGAATACTGTATATGAATCCCTGCTGCCTGTAATCTATTATCACTGACAAACAACGTGTTCCTGAATGACCATTAAGAAATAAAAGGACTTTTTGCTTTCATCAAGGCCTGGCTTATTTGGTTTACTCAGAAGCCTCACACCTAAGCCCTGACACCATCACAGTGTCATACAGGGGCCATTTCAAGCAGGAGCTCAGGGGAGCTCAGCTCTGGGAATTGATGCCAGCCTCCCCTCCGGTGGGGGAATGCCTGCTTGTGTCATGGCTGCAGCAAAATGACCTGGAAAGGTCCTTGTTACTCTGACCAGCCTTATGAAGGCTTCAGCCACCACTGAAGCTATCCTCCCAGAATAATGGTATTTCTGAGGCTTGGATTAGTAGCTGTCTCAGATTTCTTTCTTTCTTTCTTTCTTTCTTTCTTTCTTTCTTTCTTTCTTTCTTGCCTTCTGACATACTTCTGGAGATGTCAGGTGGTGTAGCATATGCAAATAAGTTATGCTAATGAGCTTCTGCACCTCTTTTTCTACAAAATTACCCCTGGTGTCATGTATGATTCTTAACCATCACCCCCCTCCCCTGCGCTTCCTAAGAGAAGAAGGATTTTGTTCATGAAGCCTTTCACTTTCTACCCCACAAACTGTCTTTGTGGTAGAGAGTTGGCACAGATAGGGGCAGATGCAGTGACTGGGTCAGAGGATGTTGGTTTGTCCAGTTATGTGGAATAGATTCCAGTTTATTTGGTCTGAGGATGTGGCCAGACTTGGTAATAAGAGCCTTGTGCCTGATGGTTGTTTGAATATGATTGGCGGTCTAGTAGACTCTGCTGAGGAGTCGGTAAATGCCTCCTTGAGAGTGGGGGTAGATGATCTGCCTTGAAAGGAGAGGGAGGGTCCACTCATAAAGAAATGACTCTGGACACAAGAGATTTAATAACTATTGTCCAGTCTCAAATATTGAGCAAGATGATTGAACAATATATATATCCAGTTTCCTATGTGGGGGTGGAGTGGGCTCTCTGTATTTAAAGATCACAAAGCAGAGGCTGGACTAGCTATATGTTGGGTATGCTCTAGCTTTGGATTTCCAGTAGTGAGCATGGGCTGGACAAGATGACTTAAAGACTGCTTCCAACTCTATGCCATTCTGAATCCTATGGAAAAATAGGAGGCAAACATATTTGCAGTTCATCCTAGGCTTTTATTGACTGATCTGATGACATCAAATGAAAAACTCATATTTCTTCTGGATATATTCTGGATCTAAAACAAGCATAGACTACTCCCTAGTATTTGTTTGTTTGTTTGGTTCATATCCCACTTACCCCTGCCTCACTAAGTATGGACCAAACATCTCAAATAAGTGCTGCTTACAGCTCTCCTAGGTTTCCAGCACCAACATGATATCCTAAATACTTTAAGTAATTATTAAGTTATTTATTTAACCAAATCACCCCAAACAAAGCAAATGTAGTGATCATTAATATGGAAAAATATTATGCTAACAAAAGTTATAGTTATTATAGACATTACCAGTTTATGGAGATCATCTGTTTACAGTTCAAGACCTGCTAACTATTACAGGCATTTTGTCTCACAAATGAAGGGGAGAAAGCATGGCAGAAACATATATTTCAAATGTCAACACTAACTTCCTTAGCATGAAACAAAACATAAAAGAACAATTCAAGGGTAAGTTTTCTTTTTAAAAAAGAAATTGCTGAAGTACATGGAATAATTATTGAAACTTGAGTGGTTTTGAAACAAAACATAATTCCTTGTTCTTTTTCATTCAAAAACTCAGAGATATGCTTTCTAATTCGAATTGAAAGATCCTTAAAGATAATCTCTGACAATAAGTATATCCACATGCATGTAAATTCAAGGCTTTATTTCAGCCAGAGTACATAATGGGAACAACAACAGGTCTACTCATAAGTAATTCCAATTCTATTCAGTTGGTTTCACTCCCACGAAAGCATTCTTAGGATGGCAGCTAAGGCTACCAATTGCTGGCCCTGCTTGTCCCCATGCCTTTAATGGTAGTGTGCCAGTGTTAAGTTGAAGAGGCTTTCCCCATTCCCTTATCTCCTGAGCACAAGGAACCCTGCTTTTCACTTTGCCTTTTTACATTCTGGCATTCAAAGCAGAGTCATACACACATCCATCATCATGTGTGAACTAGGACTGCATCTATATTTAGGCACATATTTATTTTTAAATCTGCGGGAAAGGATCAAGATGCCACTTTTAAATTCTGTTTTGTTTTAAAGGAATGCATCCATTTTTCAGACCACATGGGGTGGCACATAAAGACTTTGTATTCAGGTCTATATTAATAACACACACACACACACAGACAAAATATTTTTGGGAAACTTGCTTGTGACTGAGCTGTACAGCTGTTCAGATTCACAGGATACAGTGTGTTAAAAACTTTAGAGCAATATGCTTGCACAGAACAACTATGTCTTTGTTGTTTAATTTGTGTCATAAAGTAGCTTTGATTGATTGATCTTTCCAGGGGTCATTTCGTAGAAAAAGAGGTGCAGGAGCTCATTACCATATCTCATTTGCATATGCCACACCCCCTAACATTCCGGAAGTGTGTCAGAAGGCAACACCCACCCCTCAGGCTCCACTCCACAGGTAAGTGAAACTGACCTGCTCTTCCTCCATTCCCTTCCCCATCCAATACTTTGTGCAATAAAAATAAGCATAAAGAACACACCCTCATTCTCTTCCTGCTCCCTTGAAACCACCAGGTTTCAAGTAGACTTGAGATACCCAGGACATGTGCACCGCCCATCCCTTTCCCTCCCCACAACAAGACACCCTGTGAAGTAGGTGGGGCTGAGAGAGGTCTTTTGAGAACTGCTCATGAGAGAACAGCTCTGAGAGAACTTGTGACTGGCCCAAGGTCACACCAGCAGCTGCATGTGGAGGAGTGGGGAATCAAACCCGGTTCTCCCAGATTAGAGTACAACTCCTGACCACTACACCAAACTGATGGGGTGGAAGCTGCTGAAGGGTTGGTGAAATTTCTCCAGTACTTATGTGCCCAGATGAAAAATGGTATACTTAGAACATTTATATGCTACCTTCAGCAAGTCTCTGGAAAAGCAGCACACAGTCATAAAAGGAACAATGATAAAATTATTTTATTTATTTATTTATTTATTTATTTTTGCATTTCTATCCCGCCTTTCCAGTGAACTGGTTCAAGGCGGCTCACAACATAAACATAAGCACCGAAGTGCTTATTATCAATATTAAAACAAAACATTAAAAACAATAAATACCCTAGCAGGGCTTTCCCCGGGGCGCTGTGCCTCTGCACTGCTCGGGGAAGCTGAGGAGGGGGCGGGGCTTGCCCCCTGGGCTCCTCACTCCCAGAGCTGCGCTCCTGTGCGCTCCTGCTCCAACGGACCCCTGGATCTTTCTATGAAAGCATGCATGTGACCCATGTGTGCAAATGAAACATTTAACATGTCCAGTAATCACAGATGAATAACAAGCTTGGGTCCTGTGAGAAATATTCCTCCCCACAATTCCACCTTTGCAATTCTTTACACTCTGAAGTTTTTGAGCAAGCAGATTTCTCATCACCTCCTCTTCCTTGTTTCCCTTTTAACTTCTACTCTTAATACTCCATGCCCCACCCCTGAAGTGTATTCAGTCTGCTCAGGCTATTTTGAGTCCCTCACTTTTCCCTTGATTTATTAACAAATGCATTGGGGTCTGCCTCAAGCATGCAGAGATCCCTACCTTGTCTGTGGGTGGCTCTGTTCTGGGGCTTTTTTTTTCATCCAGACAGGACCAAGCTGTTTGCATATTAGATATACTAAAGATGAAGGTGATGGCTGAAAGTAGCCTATGTTAAGATCCTATACCCATTATGTTACAGTTCAAAGGAATGACCAAAAACAAACAAGCTATACAGCTCAATGAATAATGTGGAATATGCCACGTAAGGAGCAGGTCAGTAACTAGACAATAACTTATTTCATTCTTAAGTAATCTGGGAAATAGCCATATACCAGTGTGCGTTTGAAAGGCCACCCAAGCATAAAGTCATATGTAACTGCAGCCCTAATACTATTGCTTTCAAATGACATGGGTTTGCCTCTCCATGGCCATTTTCACACAGGTTATTTCCTCCACATTTGATGCTGTTCAGAAGCAAGTTTTTTTTCCCCTGCTTCCTCACATTGTTGTATCATGCACCTCTTAAGATTTCCATGGCTTTCTCCAAACCCTTTACAAACCTGCTTTTTAGCAAAGCTTTGTGAAAGATTATAGCAAAGCCTGGATAGTTGCTGTGTGTGTAGGAAAGTATGGATTTTCCCAGTCCTGCCCACGTTTCAGCCAAAACATCCTGAATCACTGTGTTCTTTTATTATTATTATTTTTAAAAGCAACACAATGTTGTTATAACATTATAACAATACATGTAATATATTTCTGAGTCCACAGCAATCAATTTTTAAATGCAAGTCTCTAGTACTTCTTCTTGTGGAGATATAAGGGAAAAGGCATATATCTGCAACAAAATTAGATAGAATTTTTTTTAAAAAAATGAGAGCTGGTAATTCAGAGAACCTATTACGTATATTGTTATAATGTTATATCACTATAACAATACTCAGTGGTTAATTTTTTTAAATGAAAAGGCATAGGTGGTATGTGGGCAATAGCTGCCACTGGGGGGCCAGGGCAGGGAAACTACGGGGACCTCTGCCATGTGGAAGCTTTGGTGATGGCTGCCACTTGGGGTGGGGCAGAGAAACTATGGAGACTGCTGCCATGTGCCTTTGGCAGCTACAGAAATGAGGTAACTACACATGCCAGTGCGGAAAACACCTATTTTTACTTATAAATTAGTGACACTGCATTACATGTAATTTACTAAAGCTCCTTAGAATGTCAGACTGCACAAGTACAATCATAATATGCATACTTGGGAAAAGGTCCATTGAACCAATAAATATTCACTTTGAGTAAATTATCAAGCTTGTAAATTCCAATTAACATTTTCAATAACTGTCACATTTCCTGCTTTTCACCATATTTTTTCAGGTGAAGACTTAAGATTTATAAGGAAGTCTCTTAAATCTCTTTCCTATTATATAAAGCCGTTTTAAGATTCCAAGGGGCAAGATTCCATGGGGTGCCAAAATCAGTTCGCTGGATGGACTGCCACTCAAAAGGGGGTCCCTGGCTACTGGCTGCATTCTCTCCCTGCTTTGCCTCAGTCCCACCCACAGAGCTACCGGCCAGCGTCCCGTCCTCAGTCTGGCGGGAGCCAGCGAAGGGGAAGGACCGACTGGGTGCTGGGTCCACTCTTCTCCTCCGCCCACTGCCAGGTGGGTCTAACTGTCCCCTCAGTGGCCCGCTTCTGTCAGTAAAAAGACAATGGACTATCAGCATAACCCCCTCCCCCGCACACTGCCAGCGTGCCCAGAATAAACTGTCAGAATAAACTGTCAGAAACAGGGGGCATTTCACACAGCACCCCGTAGCACTTCAGGACTGGTACAAAGAACTGAAGAACCCTTGGGAGGAGGTTTCAAGGTAAACCGGCTCAGGAACGGTTCCCCAACGGGAGTGGCACGTTTCTGTGTGAAAGGGCCAATGTGTTCCGTTAGGGAACTGGTACTAATAAGGTTCTGTGTAAAATGCCTGACAGAAACCGTTACTGAAGAGTTCCTGAAACAGAACATATTGGCTGTGTGAAATTCCTCAGGCCCGCTCTCCCACTTAGCTCCACCACGGCTGGCTGGCTAATTAGCAGTCAGTGCTTCAGAGAAGGATCTACTAGACCCAGGTTCTTGCTGAGTGGGTGATTTCGGGCCAGTCACAGACTTTAAGCCTAACCTACCTCACAGGGTTGTTGTGCAAGTCAAAAAGGGAGAGAGAAGAATGATGTCAGTTGCTTCGGTCCCCATTGCAGAGAAAGACTACTTTTCCACCGGGGAAGTATGGTTGCCAATCTTCAGGCGAGGGCTGGAAACCACTCAGAATTACAAGTGCTCTCAATATGGCAGAGATCAGTTCCCCTGGAGAAAATGGTGGACTCTTTGTTCTCATACCCTGCTGAGATGGACCCTTTATGACAGCCAATGTGACAGCAGCCAGGGCTTCAGAGCACGGTGGAGGCTGTGGGGGGGGGGGGAATGCAAACTTGAAGAGTGAGGATGATGATTGGCTGGAAAGGAGATAGGGTTGCCAACTCCAGGTGGAAAATTCCTGGATACTTGAGGGGTGGAGCCTGGAGACAGTGAGGTTTGAGGAGGAGTGGGACCTCAGACAGGTACAATGCTATAGACTCCACCCTCCAAGCCAGCAAGTCCCTCATGGGGAACCATTGTTGCCAATCTCCAGGTGGGGGCTGGAGATCACTCAGAATTACAACTGCTCTCTAGGGGGAGGGGGGAGGAGATAGAAAGCTGAAGCCAGGGGACAGATAATGATACATTGATGGTTGGCTGGGAGGTAGGGTTGCCAACTCCAGGTGGGGACATTCCTGGAGATTTGAGTGGTGGACCCAGGAGAGGGTGAGGTTTCAGCAGAGGTGAGACCTCAGACAGGTTCAGTGCCATCGACACCACCCTCAAACCACTTGTTCCCTCTTGGGGAACCATTGCTGCCAATCTCCAGGAGAGGAATGGAGATCATGCTGAATTACAACTGCTCTTCAGATGGCAGAGATCTTCCCCTGGAGAAAATGGTGGACTCTATGTCATTATACCCAGCTGAGCCACAGCAAATTGACACTGAGTGCCCAAGGCCGGGGCACTCTCCCAGAGCCTCTTTCTAGGACCCATTGTATTTATTTCCACAATGGGCCTTATTCCTAGTAAATATATAATTGGCATCTCTGCATGCAAGTTCTCCATTCAGACTTAACACTGTTTAGCAAGAAATATGAGCAAACTGATCTGCCACATTATGAATTGGCCCTAAATCTTTAGTATCAATACTGTTTGTATCTTCAAAGTATGTGGAGTGGATGTCCATGGGGGAGTAGGGGGGATCACAATGATCCATATGGTTGGGAAATGCACATTTTAAACACATAGTCACAATTCCCAGTGTGGACAAAATTATTCACTAAGTATGCACAGGGCTATTTTTGGGCAGGAACGCACAGGAACGGAGTTCCGGCTGGCTCCTGAGTTAGCCACACCCAGCAGGACCTCATTAGCATAATAGGCCATACCCAACAGCAGGAACTCATTAGGATTGGCTACATTAGGGGTATGTGGCCTAACGTGCAAATTGATTCCTGCTACAAAAAAAGCCCTGGGTTTTGACAACAAACAAGGTAAGCAGAATAAGAAGCAAAAGGTGGGTGTGGCTGGATGACCACACTTCTGGTAACATGGGGGTATGGCCTAATATGCGAATAAGATGTGCTGTCAGTGGTGTGGCCTAATATGCTAATGAGTTTCTGCTGTTGGGTGTGGCCTGTTATGCTAATGAGTTCCTGCTGGGCTTTTTCTACAAAAATAGCCCAGAATATGCATATGTTGAAGACAAGCCCTAGTTTGGGAATCCCTTCCCTGAGAGGCCAGACTGTGCCCATTGCCTGTGTTACCTGGGAGATTTGGAACAATTAGGATTTCCAACCTCCAAATGGGGCCTGGAGATGTCCTAGAGTTACTGCTATCTCTGGAGATCGGTTTCCCCAGAGCAAATGGCAGTTTTGGAGGATGTACTCAATGGCATCGTATCCTTGCTGAGATCCCTTCCCAGTCTCCCCTTTCTCCAGGCTCCTCTTCCAAATTTCCAGGAATTTCCCAACCAGAAATTGGCAACTCAGGACCTTCCTGTGGGCATTTTAAAAAAACAAAAAACAAAACCCACACTGAAATGTAGTTGTAGGGAGCTGTTTTATTCAATCCCAGTGCTGCCCCCTAGCTACAGTGGGACTATTGGGGGCTCTGCCCCCTTCCTTAAAGGGCCAGCCCCACAAGATTTTTCTGAGATTTTTTGAGAAGGGGGGCCATATCCCCCCCACTTTTTCTCAAAAGCATTTAAAGGGATCCTTCAAATGCTTTTAAGAAGAAGCGGGGGTGGCCAGGCCCCCTTTCTCCCTCAAGGCTTAAAGGGACCTCCAGCTGATCAACTGGCCATGTGTTCCTTGCAGATCAGAAGAAGGGCCCTTTAAATCTTGCTGGAGAGAGGTGGCCGCAAGCAGTGGTGCTTGGGGGGGACTGGAACTGACATAAAAATAATGGCACCAGAAAAAAAAAATCTGCCCCACATTCCCCACAGTCCTGACGAGGCGCCTGTCCCAGTGCCATTGTCTCCATTCAACCCTCCCCCGGTGCCCCTCGCCTATCCTGTAGGTTGACCCTTAAGCCAACAGTTTGCCCAGGGCTCCCGGGCTTCTTCCCGCAGACTTCACAACGGGACCCCGAGTCTAGAGGCCAGCGCATAAGTGCTGGTGGCGAAAGGCAGCCGGTCCCGCTGTTGCCGCGCGGGCTGCTCCTCTGAGAGCGGAGACGGCCGCAGCTGGGGGGGGGGGGGGGGGGGGGGGGCAACAGCAGCGAGGAGTTCGGAGTTGCTGTACACGCTCGAGCGGCAGTAAAAAGATATGATATCGACACGCTCAGCTGCGTCTTGTTAAAAGCTTCCTGCGGGTTGGCAGAATGAAATCTTTATTTAAAAGACACAAACTGTCGTCAGGGGAGAAAGCGAAAAGGGGGGATTCTTACAAGGGGCCAGGAGCTCGGCTCAACCCAGCGGCAGCGTAAGCGGGAAAGCGCGGAGGGTGAAGAGGGCGACGGGGGGGGGGGGGGGGGACTGGCACGCCCGCGCCTTGAAGCGGAGGAGGGGTTGGTTGGTGGTGTGGTGATGCCCCGACTGCTCTCCAGGGACCTGCCTGTTAATGTAGCTCCCCGGGGAGGAGGGAGGGGGTTGAGTAGTCACAGCCCGAGAATAATCGAAGGTGGGAGCGAGCGAAGCCGGGTCTAACCACCCATTTCCCTCACGGTAGCTTTTAAGTGGTGGCGGCCGGTGTGACTAGAATCATTAGCACCATCTCGCAAACAGGTGCATTATTTTAGTTTAATGCATTATTAATGTTTTTCGTCGCGGGGGGAAGCGATGCAGGCTTTTTTTAATGTTATCATACTGTTGACAGCTGGGAGCTGGAAGGCGTGCGTGTGGTGGGGCGGCCGGGGGGGGGGGCGAAGAGAAACCCACCCACTGCTCCCCCCGGGGTCTCTGTGCCCCATTTCAGAGAGGCGTCGGCGCGCGTGACGCCAGGTGCCCCCTCAGTGCACGGTTAGAGGAAGAGGGAGAAAGTTGACGGGGAAGATGCCCGCTCTTTCCTATTCGCCTCCTCTTTGGCTTCTGGGGGAGGCGAGCCAGATCCCGTGCCTCAGGGCAAACGTGGCTGTCCTGAGTGGGACAAAACAAAAAAAAAGAAAGGAGTTGCTCCCTCAGAGGGGCGGAGAGTCCAGCGGGGCCTGAGGTGTCACGCCGAAATGGCTGCGTGAGGGGGGGAAAGACGGTCACCTCTCAGGGAGGGAGCGTGGCTGGCTTCGGCGCTCCGTCCTTCAGCAAGGCGTCCCTAAGCGCCTTCCCGGCCCCTCACCCTTCGACCTTCTCCCTCTTGCTGAGCGGTCTCCCCCCCCCCCCCCCGGCGGGGTTTTGGCCAGGCAGGCGCCCGCTCGCGAGAAGGAGCGCCTGGCTTTGCCTTGCTAGTGCCAGCCATCAAGTGGCTCGTTAAGGAAATGCAGGTGAGGGTGAGGAAGGCGGCTCGAGCGGCTGCCGCCGGTGGGGATGCGCCCGAGAGGAAGGGAAGGAGAGAGGCTGGCTGGCTCTGTGTGTGTGTGTGTGCGCGCGTGCAGGAGGGAGACGTTCCTCTCTCTCCCCCCCCCCCCCCCCTTCCCGTTCTCCCTTCTGTTGCCGACGCCTCGCTTCCCCTCTCGCGTCGCCGGCAGGAGGAGCGTGTTGGTGTGTTTCTCCTCTGTGCGGAGGGGTTCTGCTTTGACAGCACCGGCGTCCACTGCCCTGTTTCTGTATCTCCGTCTCGCTCGCTCTTTGCCTATTCCGTTTCTGGCAAGGAGGTTGTGACAGACTCCAACCTCCACACACTCCTCCTGCCACTTCCTCGTCTTTTTTTTTTTTTTTTAAAGAAAATTCTTCTTTCTTCCTCGGCACTCTCCGCTTTGGCAGCCTTAGCGGGAGAGAGTTGCAGGTACTGCCTTCCGCCCTCCACGGCAATTGGGCACGCCGCGCGCGACCCTCGTATTTATTGGCGAGCGCTCCCACCCACCCCACAAATTGGAAAGGGGGAGAGAGAAAAAAGCAGACAGTGCGGGCGAGCGGGAGAGCGCCGTTTAAACACCAACCCCTCCCCCTCCCTTCAATCCTCATTCAGCACCAAAACAAACCTGCTGGATGTGACATGTGGTTGTCTTTCTTCGCAGTTCATTCGTGGCCTTTGTGGAATAGGAGCACTGTTCTTAACCTGACCGGCAGGAGCAGATAGAGAAGATTCCTCAAAATTCCCAGAGAGGTCGGAGCTGGCTGCAATAGTAAGTAATTTGATTTTTTTGGGGGGGGGGGGGGGTTAGAGTCTGTGCTTTGTGTTTGTCTAAGCTGTGTGTGAGTAGATTGTCCAGTTGTTCTAAGTAAAAGCAAGAACTTGACGATTACAACTTGGGGCTTGTTGACAGTTGGGCAGGGCAAATTTCTGTTCTCTTTCAATTTCCTGAGTCTGTTAGGAAGTATGTTAGGAAAGCTTGGTCTTTTGTGGAGGATGTACATTCTGAACTTTGGGCTGTAGATGTAATTTCTTTGTTTCCTTTGATAAAGCAGCTAATCTTTAGCACACAAGCAGAGGATTTAAGCTGGCACTATATCATGTCTGTCCAGTCCCCCATAATAATAAGCAATAGCTATTGGTGGGGTGGATATCTTACTTGGGTTTTAGTTGTCTTTCTTTTTAATCCTGATCTGTTCTTGCTGTTTTGGTGGGATTCTTAAATGCTTGGATGTTGAGTACAAGAAAGTGTTTAGATGATTTGGTGCACATACAGGATGCACATACTCCTAGTGTTGCTCCCTGTGGGAGATCTGAATTTGGATAAGGCCATGAAGACTGTAGACTAGAGATGTCGATGGCAAGAAGACAAGAAGGCTTGACATATGAGAGTGTCCTGGAACCTCAGAAAGGTCTCTGCATCAAAAGTTCTGAGAGCATTATTTCTCTTGGGGCAGGCATACAGATCATCAGCACTTAGTGAATTTCTTTTTGACCACCAGAGGAAGAGCTGAGGGTTAACTGATTCCTAAAACCCTTAGCCAGTCTTTTAAAATATCTAAATAAAATCTTTGTGTCAGTGGAAATATAGTTGAGTCAGTTTGCTTTCTGTATACCAAATTGAATCAATAACATTTCAGCATCTTTTCTTATTGCCAAATTGATTTTGATTTGAATACTGTTCTTGTATTCTTGCACAAACCTGCTGCCCACTGTAGATCTCAGAATTGTATAAGATCACAGAGCACATCTTTTTCAAAATAGGAACTTGGATTTTTTCATGGAGGATGAGACAGCACTAATAGTTATTTTGGGAAAATATTGTCTTCATTGTTTTAACTTTTCCACACCATTCTGGACTGATTATGTTCCAAGTCGTAATAAATGCATTGTTCTTCAGCTGCTTCAGTCTACTGTGAAAGTTTCTCTTCAAAGCTAGTATAGCTCCTAGCTGTTCTGCAACATTGAAGTTTATTTCTTGCAAAATCAGCTGTTTCGCTGGCACTTGTAATCAGATTTGTATACACTGTAGCGAGGCCAATTAAGCAAGATGGCTTAAGATATTAATATCATGAAGTATTGCTTAGCATGTATGTATGGTAAAGGCACGATTGCTTATAGCTTCCATAAACATAATGGTGGGAACAGTAGAATGGTAGAAGCTGCAAGTACAAGGGAGAGTAAACCAATCTTAATAGTGGGTGAATCAGGAGTCTTTAAAATAGCAATGAAAAGGCTGTTTAATGATCTGATCTTAACTGGCTATTACAGAGTTTCTCTAGCAAAACCTGTTACCTTTCCAGGAACTACTTTAAACATGCATAAAATAGGTTAGGCTGGCTCCGTGGTGAAAATAGTTCCCAGGTAGATAATACATTTGACCAGGGAACTGCACAATATTTAGCAGTAGTGGGTTTGTCATTTTGCCGTAAAGATCATGGAATACATCAGCTGCATGAACTATTTACCTGCAAACTTTTATTATATAGCTTGGAAATGCCAGACTCTCTTTGAATATTGACTCGATTCTATTCAAATGATTTAATATGATACATATATTAATATATATGCATTTATTTCTACTCATTATGCTTTATACTATATTATCTTGAAAATTACAGTTAAACTAAAATACAGGTGAATGAAAAATCATCATGAGTTAGATGCAATAAGAAGCAGGAATTAAGGAGAAGAAACTGTGTTACAGGGGTGGTTGCATCTTGAAGTGGATAGAATAAAGTTGCTGGTGTCAGCAGTAATGCTTTTCATTATGCGATTGTTCTTGTTATTCAGATCAGATAATGGCCTGATGAAATACATAAGCAGTCTGCAGGGAATGAATGATTAATTTCTCTAACGTGTGCTTACTATAGAACTTCTGACTAATAAAGTACTGTCTACCAGTTCTTGCTTACAGTTGCAGTAAGTGGGGGGAGATATGATTTGGTATTTCATTGTTGTCATGAAGCACTCAAACATGTTGTTGAATAATCAGTAATTTTTACTTGATTCACAAAATTAGTGAAGGACAACTGTGACACAAACAATTCATTTGTGTAGCATCTGGTCATTCTGAACAAGCAGTATGAGTCTTACTTGTAAAGATGGCATGCTAAGCATTTTATAAAGCATAAGATTTCCATATTTTTCTTATGGGTTATGTGTGCATTTACTTAATTTCATTTAAAGTTTAGAGAGCTGTAACTTTAAAAGTTCCATTCTCTTTTACTAGTACCCTTCCCAAGTCCTAATTCAAACATCATCTCTAACTAGCTACACTGGTCAGAACATGTTCAAAAGAAAAAGTTACAGGAACTGCTGCTAAAGATGAATAGCCCATTCTGTGCATTGTTTCTTCTGGGAAGTATGTTTCACTTTGTTCAATGAACTTATTTCAAGAGAAGTATGTATAGAATTGTTATTTAAAAATATTAAATTTGCTACATACAGTATGAATCTATTAGCGATTAAATCATTAAGGGTAGATCTTGTAGTTCATGATATTGGGCAAATCACTACAAATCATAGCTTAGTGCTGGTATTCTAACTAACAGCTGTTGGAGCTAGATAACAAAATAAGGCCTGGCTCATTCCAGGTTTCTTTCCTATATATATTTTTTTTAATAAAAGATTTTTAAAATGTGTTTGAGGGCCAAATAATGCAGCCTTCATAGACTAGAAGGTAATTCATCGAATCTAATATTATCTACATTATTGTACTGTCTTTCTTTTACTTGACACTGAAGGTATTTTTGCCTTCTTTCTTTTACCATACCGAAGCCTAATATTTTAATATAATTTTAGTGTGCCATTTTGACAGATAAGTTAATGGAGAAAACTTTTTTTAAGACAAAGGTAGAATATCAGAGTCAATACATTTGATCCAAAGAATCTCTGGATTTGGCCTGTTTGTATTTGAATATCATATGTTGTTTCTGTCAAAAACAGTGTAATGTTTACTGAACGGTTTGATATACCTGTGGAAAAGAAGTGATGAATACTCCCTGCTATTTAAAAACACAAAAAAGAATCCTGTTCTCAGTAATGAGGCTTTGGGTAGGTGCTGAAAAAAGCATATGTTAGAAATTCTAAAATCAAGATATGGGCAATTTGTCTTGTCCATTTTTTAAAAGGATTATTCAGTTTAGCAAGACATTCTAGTGTGCACAGGACCAGAACTTTAGGATATTAGCTACGTTTTGGATATTCTATAGTAAGTAGTCACTTTGATTCTATAAAAGCACAATTATGATAGGGCACAAATTACTTAACATAGAAATAACCTATGTGTACATGTTGCTCAGAAGCGGAACTATCAGATGCTATAGGAATATTTTTTATACACAGTGATATAGCTGCCAAAGGTAAATGTCTCTGTTCACAGCTAATATCTTACATACAGAATTAAGTATGACAGTTACACTGGAATGAAGAAATGTTATGATATTGTAAACATTACAATAATGTATCTGAACACAGAAGTATAATTCTGTAAAGTATTTTGTAAATTCTGTAAAGTTTTTTCAAATATTTGTGATGACATCCGATAAAGTTTTTACATACATAATCAGTATTTGTATGGAATGTCCAAAATAGAGGATTCTGTAATGTATGCTAGATATCACCAGCATGAGTTCATATATATATTATCATTAACAGAAAAATACTTTATGGACCCAATTCTCTGATGTTTAGAATTTGACTTATTGAGTGTGTGTGTGTGTGTGGGGGGGGTTCCTATATGATAACAATGTTCTCTGATAAATGTTAGGGAAATGTTGGCTAAATTAAAGAACAGTATTTTTCTACTAGGAGGTTAATTTGGTGGAGTATTTTGCACTGGGATACATGAAACTTGGTTCCTGTGTGGATATGAGGTAAAAAGATAATACAGGTCAATAGTTTTAATTGCATAGGTAAATGAATTGCAACGATACTTCAACAGCTAAAATATCAGTAGGACAGAACTTTACACGTCTTACAACTTCGTGTAATAGACAGTTATAGAAGCTTATTAGATGTATAGACTTGAGTTGTGATGGTAACTGAATTATTCTTAGTATCAGTATATGCCAGAATCCCATATGTGATCTTGTTGCAATACTTACAATTGTCATGTAAAGAAGAGAGTTTGTTTGGTGAACTAGTTGGAGAATGTAGAATTGGAGAGACCCAAGGTGAAATCCTTGCTTTGAAGTGTGTTGGGTGGTGTTGGGCCAATTGCTCTTTCTCATGGCTAACCTACCTCGAAAAGTAAATGGGGGTGGCCCTTATTGAGCTCCTTAGGGGAAAGGTGGGGTGAAATGTAAAAAGCCGCTATATGATCTCCCTTCTTCAAAGATAGTGGCTTGTGTAAGACTGTATAGTTATTTCATAAGTGAGGCAAGACTTAAACTTTCACAAATCACGTCTCACTGTCTTAGCCACCGTACTACATTCGTTTTGCTGAATACATTGGAGGATTGTGTAATTCAGAATTAGGAGCCAAATTCAGAAGTATTAAGTTATTATGTAGTCTTGTCTTGCAAACCAAAACATTGTAACTTGAACACAAATTCTACAGAATACTGTGGATGATATAAGAGAAAATGTAAATTTGGCCTTTATTTTTGTACCAAATTTCTGTTCCCTTATGTATGAAATGCCCCAATGGAGGAATTATGTTCTTAGTACAGATTATAATGCAAGAAATTAGAGAGGCTAAGGGTGCAATCTGATGTGCCTTTACTAGGGAGTAATTTCGTAATGAACTCAGTCTTCCTATGAGTAAGCACACATATAATTGGTCTTCCCAGACATTTTTCTTTGTGTTATCACTGTAGACAGGATTTAATTTAATAATAAACATACTGAGAAAAATGACCCAATCTTCTGTTCCTCAAGAAGTACAATTTTAACAAACAAAAAATTCTTCAGTAGTTGGAACTTGTGTTGTTAAGCTTGTAAATGATATGTGGGACACAACTGATCAAGCCTAATTTTAAGGAGGGGAAGATACAACAGGTTGGTGCTTGCAGCACTTTTATTAAAGGTGTTTAAATTAACTTTTTAAAAAGCCTTTCTTGAATTATTTTATTTTTATGAAATATTACTAATATGCTGTACAATGTCTGTTCAAATAGAGAGAACTTCCAATGACTTAAGTTCGCTTGATCAATTGCTCTCCATTTTATCCATGTGCTAACTATGAGAGGATGTAATAAAAGAAGGGAAAGGCAAATGAGTTAATTTTGCACTGTGTATATTCCATGATTTTCTTAGTATGATAGAATGGATTCTCTATTATCCATGTTTAAAACAATGACCAGATAGCAAGACATAACTTGCATTCAGCACTGAATGTGGAATGTGTTTTGGCTTAGAAAATAAACTTACATTTAGATGTCCATTGATTTAGCTTTAATACAGTTGGCTTTAATTTTTTTAAAAAAACATGAGGACAACAGAATAAATGTTAGAGAATATCTTTAGGCCATTTCCTTACAAGATGATGAGGTCACATGTCTTAAGTACAGACCCATAGTGGGAACATCTAAGGATAAGCAGGGGAAACTGCTTGAGAAAGGTTAGCTTTTGGCTCACTGTGGTTTACCAGCTGGGAGAACTGAACTGGACAAAACTCTTTTAATAGGTTTGGCTGTGATTCATAGTGTAGTATAAGAATCCTACTGAAAAACTTTCCTACCCTTGCCAAACCATTTTGGCTTCACTTGAATTTTTCCAGATATTTTGCCTAAGGAATGTTGGAAATGTGCTTTGAATTGTCCTAGGTATGTAGGTGAAAAGTTGTGGCCTTTGAGAGTTAGGTAGCTGACTCTATTACCAGCTAAGATCCATTGTGGGTTTGCTTACAGAAGATAAAGGTGACATGACATTTTGCTGGCTTGCTTGGATAACATATGACCCATTTCCAACTTGCATATAATTTTAAAGTTCATGTGCTTGCACCTATGCATGCAGGAACATGCATATAATTTTAAAGTGCATCTGCTTGCACCTATGCATACAGGAACATTAAGAAGTTGGAACAAATAATTATTCTGACGCCTAGTCAGAATTCACTAAAGTGAACTACAGTTCCCAGATGGTAGTATGAAAATACACAAAATATTTCAATCTACTTTAGAACTCTTGGTTTAAAAAAAACCCCACAACAACACTCTCAGTTTTGGAGTATTAGTGAGCTTGGTAAATTGCTTCCTTTAAATACCTCCAGCAGCTTTGAGGCATCCAATGAGGCCACATTTTTGTAAGCTGTTTTCCCCCCCCGTTGGGTAAATAGGGGTACAACCACCAGACCTGAGCCTTCAAAACACAAACAACATTTGAAGTGTTTGAGAAGCCATATCAAACTGTATTAAAATAGATGGGTGTTTGCTGCATTAGTTATAGTCTTATCTTTTTACATACACTACTGTGTAGTATATGTTATCTACCATTATGATGATGATCTGCAGGTGTGCTTTTTTACATTCCAAAGCTTGTAATTTGTTTTGGAGAAGATTTTTTATCTAGTTGTCATGGCATAATTTAACTGATATATGAATAAGCTAATGTAAGCAAAAACCTTTATCATCTGTTTATGTGGTGAAAGGGTTCCAGTATTCATCTAAATTCTTCAAAGTGATCCTTTAAGTACAAAAAAACTAGTATATACTGCAGTAAATACTTTCTTGTAATTGATTACTAACTTAGAGGGACAATGAAAGGGAAAACTTCTGTTGTTTACAAGGTGTTAATATGCATCTTACCTGTTCTGCAGATTCTTGTTTGCATGTGTGTGTTTTGTAGCCTGTGCCACAACAGTATGGTATAGCTTTGTATGGTAAGCGATTTCAGCACTGAGCCTCTTAATAAACCTCTTATTTGTATTCAGTTTTCTCTAATTAAAAGAAAGAATTTATATGTATTCTTTTCAAGTGGTTTTCCATTAGATTCAAACAGTTTTACATTTTAAACTTTAAAAAAAAAACCAAGAAGGGAGATTTCTAATTATGGGATGGATAGGAATTATTTACAATTGAGATTTATAAAATTTATAACAGTATTTGATTTTGACAAAACTTTTAGGATCTAAAATCAGTCATTTGATTGCTATAGTCACTAATACTGTAGTCTCTTAGATTCTCTCCTATTTATAGCATCTATGTGTATCTCCTCGATTCAAACAATCTTGCTGTTTCTAGGGAATCATAGACCTGATTTTTGTCTGAAACAGGGCATGGAGTTGGTGATAAAATTTCTTTCTATTGCACAATCATAATTCGCAAGGAATAGTGGATTTGAGCCATGAAATACTTGTATTGCATGATGACTTGGTCTTGGAATTTTTATTTTAAAATGTTGGAGAAATTTCACTGCCCCTGTGAAAAACTAGTGCTGAAGGCTAAGGGAGTCTAGAGAAATTCCATGTGGCATGAATGGATGCAGTAAGGAAATGGCAAATGTGTCTCTCCTTCCTATTCTGATGTTGTGCTGGATTCTTCCTACCTCATGGTATTGGCTGTTTGGTGGTAATGGGACTGTTAGAAGGTGCAAAGTTCCACCACTGTGTATTGCTTCCGGATGGCAGGATCTAAGATGTGAAAATACAGTATCTCTCCCCAATTTGACTATTGAAAATATGTATGAGATGGGAAAGTTAGGGTTCAAAGTAACATTTTCATTTGTATGCTGTTCATGGTGGGGTTTTGAATCAGTTAATCACAAGCACCTTTGTGTATCATTAACTATATCTATACCTCCCTCAAAATTTACCTACTGTCTTGGATGTGTGATTTTGACCTTTGTAAAATCTGCAGTCTCTTCAAGGCCACTGTTTTATGGCTAAAGTAAATAGGACATTGCATGAATATGAACCTCAATAGAATGAAAGCCTCAAATATAGGAATGGCAACCACTACAGAGATAGAAGGTATGTATTGTGTTCAGGGGTCCTTTCATAAAAAAAGAGGTGCAGGAGCTCATTAGCATAACTTATTTGCATATGCCACACCCCCTGATGTCACCGGAAGTGTCAGAAGGCCACACACCCCTGAAGTCTGGAACGAAAGGAACAGGAAGGAAGGTAGGTAGGTGGGGGAGAGAGAAGAAAGAAAGAAAGAAAGAAAGAAAGAAAGAAAGAAAGAAAGAAAGGAAGAGGAAGGTAGGTAAGTAGGTGGGGGACAGAGAGAGAGAAGAAAAGGAAGGAATGAAGGAGGGAAGGAACAGGAAGGTAGGTAGGTAGGTAGGCTCCGTTCCCAAATCTCCAGGAGTTTCCCAACTTGGAACTGGTAACCCACCCCATCCCTTCCCCACTGGTGGCCAAAGAGGACCCAGCAGTCCTAAAGCCTGTGGTCTTTGGAAGATAGGCAGGGCAGAAGCTAATGTGCACCCAGTCTTCAGACTGCCATACCTGCATCATCAGTCACACATACTGGCAATACAATTGGGAAACATACACTCCACCCCAGTTTCGAATTGTAATTCCAGAGCCATGTCCCCTTGCAGATATCCTGTGTTCATTGGTATTCTTTGCACTTATGGATCACAATAATAGGCATTTTGCAAAAATGAAAACTCTTTGGGTTGTCTGCTTCTTGGATTGTTGAACAGTGGCTAATGCCTTGCACTGGGTTTCACCTGAGCAGCCATTCACTACTGCAAATTATGTTCTGTTGGTACTCAGTCCTCCAGTATGGACATGTTGTGCTTTATACTACATTGAGTGCAGAGCTGTAAGATAGCCATGATAATTCTGGTTTCCCTTTTCTACGCACTTTCCAAATCCGTTGTATTCTTTTAAGAAAGGGTGACAATGTGTGCAAAAGAAAAGAACTGCCTGACATTCCACTAATAGGGAAGTCTGGCAAGTACATATTTATGATAAACATGGCAATAGCAAATGCTACTGTGCATTAGGCACTTTTTATAGGTAGACATTTTTGTTGACCTGACCCAAATAATGCCACTAACGTATGCAACATTTTTGTTGTGACACCTGTACTCTACAAGAAGTCATATTTTTGACTTAGCCCTAACAGCAGATACATGCTCATGCCTGGATGTGACTTCCCAATATTACAGGAAGTCAACTGGAACACAGTCAGAATCTCTCTTCTTTACCATTCATTTTATTAATGTAGTGATTTCACTTGTACCCTGTCTTTCTCCCCAGTGGGGAAACAAAGCAGCTTACATCATTCTCCTCCATTTTATCCTCACAACAACAACCCTGTGAGGTAGATTAGGCTGTGGATGTATGACTGGCCCAAGGTCACCTAGTAATTTTCCATGGCAGAATGGGGACTCAAACCTGGGTCTCCCAGATCCAACTCCAGCACTCTGGCCACTACAGTACACAAGATCTTACATGATCTTGACATTTTAAAAAATTCTGGAGCAAAAACTTGAAAAGCTTATTTAGTTCCTCCATTTATAACTTACTTGCCTCCACGACGGTGACCCAAAGTAGCTAACAATATTATTTCCCCTTCTCCATTTTATCCTCACCACAACCCTGTGAGGGAGATTAGGATGAGAATGACTATCCTGAAGTTATCCAGTGAGTTTCCATGGCAAAGTGAAGATCCTGATCTGAGCCTCTTCCTACTACACCACACTCATTCAAAGTTCTGGCTCTAAAGGAAAGTATCTACTTGAATCCATTCCCAATGCAGCATTGACAACATTAGTGTAACTTCAAATCAGGGATAACAAAGATGAAAAATTAATGGGGAAGATGGTAGTGTAGATTGAGAAATACAGCAACATTTTGAAGATTTAAAATGTGTTCTCTGTTCACTAATGAATTGGAACAACAGTTTCCTGTGAACCATCTGGGGCCACTGCAGTCTTTAGTCAATTATCTCATTTTAAATCAGTGATTCTGTCTGAGCAAGAGTCATGAGTTTCTTACCGTTCACTTCTGGTGTCCTCTGCAAGATAAGCAGGGTTGTCCTCACCTGCAGGGTTTTTTCCCCGGCCGGCAGCTGCCGCCGGCTCGGGGACTGAGCGAGCGGGGTAGGGGGGGTGGGGGGGTGGGAGGGAGGGAGGAGGTTTCTTTGCGCGGGGGGGGGGAGAGGGTTTTTTTACCTGGGTATCTGGGATACCAGTGGATAATTATGTTGTTATTGATGGAGGGCCGTTCATCTATATGCTTTTCTTACCTGGGAATTCTCCCCCCCCCCCAGCAGAATAAGCATAAAATACACATAAATATGCCTGACATTGAGTGGGGTGGGTGGGAGGGAGTTTCTTTGCGTGGGGGGGAAAGGATTTTTTTCCCTGGCTGGCGGCTTGCCGCTGGCACGGGGACATGGAGTGGGGTGGGTGGGGTGGGTGGGAGGGAGTTTCTTTGCGGGGGGGTGGGGGTGGAAAAGGATTCTTTCCCAAGCTGCCGGCGCGGGGACATGGAGTAGGGTGAGTGGGGTGGGTGGGAGGGAGTTTCTTTGCAGGGGGGGGGGGTGGAAAAGGATTTTTTCCCTGACTGGCGGCTTGCCGCCGGCACGGGGACATGGAGTGGGGTGGGTGGGAGGGAGTTTCTTTGCATGGGGGGTGGGAAAGGATCCTTTCCCCGGCTGGCGGCTTGCCGCCGGCGCAGGGACGTGGAGTGGAGTGGGGTGGGGTGGGTGGGAGGGAGTTTCTTTTCGTGTGGGGGGGAAAGGATTTTTTTCCCTGGCTGGCGGCTTGCTGCCGGCACGGGGACATGGAGTGGGGTGGGTGGGAGGGAGTTTCTTTTTGCGGGGGGTGGGTGGTGGGAAAGGATTCTTTCCCCGGCCGGCGGCTTGCCGCCGGCGCGGGGACATGGAGTGGGGTGGGTGGGAGTTTCTTTGCGTGGGGGGGTGGTGGAAAAGGATTTTTTCCCCGGCTGGCGGCTTGCCGCCGGCACGGGGACATGGAGTGGGGTGGGTGGGAGGAAGTTTCTTTGCGCGGGGGGTGGGGGTGGGAAAGAATTCTCGCTGCCCCAGGAGTTGGAGGGCGGGGGGAGGAGGCTGGTGCCGGGGCTGGTGGCGCTCGCCGCGGCCCCGGGAGTTGGAGGGCGGGGGGGCCGGGGAGGGCGGGAGGAGGCTGGTGCCGGGGCCGGCGGCGCTCGCCGCGGCCTGGGGAGTTTGAGGGTGGGGGAAGGGAAGGAGGAGGCTTGTAGGAGTGTGAGTGGGGGGGAGGAGGGAAGGGGGTACTCCCCGGGCGGCAGCGGCCTGCAGCTGCTGGGAGGAGTGAGCGGGGGCGGGGCTTTGTTAAGTCCCCGCCCCCCACCCTCCTCTCTCCCAGAGCGGCGCTCCGGCGCGCCCCGGCCCCAACGGAGCCCTGATTGTGTTGATTTAGAGGAGCTGCTCATAGTCATCAGGTTTGCCTCCAGCCCCTTCAGCTGTATTCACTGAATCTGAAGATGCAGCTCGTATTTATAATATGAACTTGTATTTTCTGATGTGCTGAGATTTAGGGCTTAACTCTAAATAGACAAAGAAAGTACAAATAAATTTGGTCAGGTCTAGGTCTGCCCAGTTGAATACCATAGGTCCCAGGCTCCAAAACCCAGGGCCAAGAGCCTTTTGGTAAGTACCCATGGGTTTCCATCTCTGTCTTCACCCAGGGTGAATACTGCAGAAAGAGGAGGAAAAAAGTCAGCTGCTAACTTGCTGATGTGCCAGCCAGCATGATCTTTCCACCTGTGCCAAAATGCTGTTACGTCTATGTGTAGACCAGTGATATACATGTATCATGATCTGACTTTTATAATTTCTTTTATCTAGACTCATGATTTTTACTACAGTTGAATTTTAAGGAAGACTACCTGAAGATTGGCCATCATTGACTCAAATCTCAAGAGAATGGCCAACAAATGCTACCAGTAGGAAGGTTTTGTAATGCAGTATAGCTTCAAATGTTAATGCACACAGTATCTTCAGAAACTTTATTTTCCCCAAACAAACACTTTTGAGACTGTATGTTGATTCTTGAGACATTCAGATTGCTTGTTCTTTGGTTTGTTATGAAATATATCCAGATGCTTGCCAAATATTGATATTGCACATATTAATTGCACCCCTAAAAAGGTTTGCAGCTGAGAGAAATGGATAAATTCTAGCCCATTTTTCCCCCTCCACCTCTTCTACCTAGTGTCTGCTTCCACTTTCATTGTTCCTTAGAATTGTCGATTCTGTTCACAGCTTCATCATCATTGCCCCTTTCCTTTCAATTTAACTAGGTATATAGCCCACCCTTTTACCAGATTTTATTTCTGTAATGTAGTGGGGAAGTGTATTGTTCAGTTCTGTGATGATTGTTAACTTTTGTGTGGCCATATTAATCTGTATTTATTTCTCCCATGACATGCTAAACATGGCAATCTCTTGTCCCTTTTCTTTATGCACAATATGTTGCTTACTAGCCAGATAATAGTTAGTAGAGGGGGTTGGGTACTGATGAAATGGCCCCCAATCCATTCTTGAAGCAAGGTAAAATTATTTATTAATTATTTATATCCCACCTCTTCAATATCTCAAGGATGCTTACATATCTAAATCATACAGAATAAAGGAAGACCCATTCCTAAAAAATATCTTCAGCCTACACCCTATTAAAAGGCCTAGCAAACTGAGTAGATCTGCTGAATGTTAACAGAGTTCAGGAAATAATCCAGTCCATGCTCTGGAGTTTGCAGTCAGTGAATTTACTGCAACAGGATTTTGCAAAAAGACAATAACTGAGGGCAGGCCATTAAGACAACAGAGAGGCCTTCAGAGCATAGGCACTAACACATTCTAACACACAGCAGAGAGAAAATGAGAGGTAGGCTAAACTGCAAGAGAAAACATTCAATATACCCTAAGAACTTGAGAATGCTCCACAGCTTCCCCTAGGGTACAAGTGGACTAACTACACTTTCAGCATTATTTACAGTACCTAGGCTGCGATCACACACACTAAATAATCCACTTTCAATGCACTTTCAATGCACTTTCAAATTGGATTGTGCCAGTTCACACAGTAAAATCCAGTTGTAAAGTGCACTGAAAGTGGATTGAAAGTGGATTATTTAGTGTGTGTGATCGCAGCCCTAGACTCTACAGCATGTGTACTATTCCACCATGTTTAATTTAGCTAGGAGGGTCCAATGATGGTCTCCAGGCAGTGGTTTTGTGAGAACATCAATAGTCAATTTTTCAGTTGGTAAATACTGCATGATAATGAGTTTTTGATTCTGCATATTCTTCAGAATATGATACTTAACATCAGTATGTTTAGACCATGGGTTGACTGTTTCAGTCTGTGACTGGTTCAGGTCTATCCAGTTTTAAATCTAAAATTAACTGGTGAATCCTGATAGCCTTTTGGCATGCTTGTGCAGCTGCAACATATTTTGCTTCTGCTGAAAAAAAAAGTGCTACACTTGTCTGTCTTCAGCTTGCCCAGCTAATGGTCCCTTCTCCATACTGAAACAGATATCCACTGGTGGACTTGCAATCGGTGATGTCCCCAACGCAATCAGTATCCACAGATCTGCAGCTGCTGGTAGTCACAACTTCAACAGGCTTGCTCCCTTCAGATACCTCATCACTCTTTTCACGGTGTTCCAGCCTGCCTGGCTAGGTACAGTAACTTTCCTACTCAGAAATCCTGCAGCAGCACTTATATCCGGCTTAGACAATGTGCCTAGAGGTGATAGTTTTCTGATTGTCTCATAATATTATTATTTGACAATGCTTTTTGACAACTGTCATTTTTAGGTATCCTACTTCCATGGGTGTTTTCACTTCTTTTGCATCTTTCATTCCAAAATGCTGCAGCATCTCAGTTATTCTGTTTTGTTTCTGACTAAGAAAATAGGTCCTATCAGCTTCTCTTTCCATCTGAATACCGAGGGCTTTTCTATTGGGGGAATGCGCCAGAATGGAGTTGCAGATCCTTTTCGACAAAATTATTTTAAGAATGTTTAAAAGTTCATGAGTTTTTAGTATACATATTGAAAACTTCATTTCCCTTTTGAGTGTTCTGGCACCTCCCCCACCCCCCAAGGCCCTATGAACACCAAGGTAATATGTGATGTCTTCCAGTTGTTTCACTTCAAAATTTTGATTCAGCCAGTGTATTATCTTATCACAGTCCCCTTCTTGTTCAAAACAAAGTATGCCATCCCCGTAAATCAGGATGTATGTCCGTCAGTCATTTTGCTTTCTGGTGTACAAACATGGATCTGCTTTGCTTCTCATGAATCCTTCTATGGTGAGTTCTTCATTTAATTTCTCAGTCTGTACTCTGGCTGCTTGTTTTAAGCCATAAATACTACTTGGAGTTTACATATAAGGGTCTGGTCTTCTGATTCCTCAAAGCCAGGTGGCTGATTCATGCAAATATCTTTCTGTAATATTACCATACAAAAAGTGTTTTATATGTCTAAATGTTTTTGACATGTATTCCCTTTCTAGCTGCTATGCTCAGTAAGGTTCTTATAGTAGGATACTTTACTGCTGGAGCAAATTTCTCAATGTAATCCTAACCATATTTCTGGGAATATCTTTTTGCAACAAGTCTTGCCTGATACTTTTAAATTTCCATTTCTGCGTTATATTTATTTATTTATTTATTTATTTATTTATTTATTTATTTATTTGATTTCTAAGCCACTCTCCCTGCAATTGCAGGCTCAGAGCGGCGTACAAGGCCTGGTACGCCAGGGTTCAACCATACTAAAACATTAAAACAGTATAAACATTATTTAAAACCATTTAAGAATACAATTTAATAATCTAAGGTGCTCACAGTCCTAAAGTTCAGACCTAAAAAATTCAGATGGCGGCATCCTAATCACTCCGGCACCCATATTTCCTCGTGGCAGATGGTACGAATAGCGGTCAGGCTTTAATAGCTATACTGTGGGAGAAAACAGAGAGGGGAGGGAAGGTGGAAGTAGCGGCCCCTATTCAAATGCCTGGCGGAAGAGCTCCGTCTTACAGGCCCTGCAGAACTGCGCTAAATCCTGCAGGGCCCTGGTCTCCTCTGGGAGCTCGTTCCACCAGATAGGGGCCGCCACTGAGAAAGCCCTCCCCCTCGTGGCAGCGAGCCTGGCTTCTCTGGGGCCAGGTATAGTCAGCCGGTGTTGGGCCCCAGACGGTAGTGCTCTCCGGGGTACATACAGGGAAAGGCGGTCCCTCAGGTAGGTTGGACCCAGGCCATTTAGGGCTTTAAAGGTAAGCACCAGCACCTTGAAGCGGATTCGGTATGCTATTGGCAGCCAGTGCAGCGCCTCTAGCACAGGCCGGATGTGCTCCCGTCTCCGGAGACCCATCAACAGCCTTGCTGCGGTGTTCTGCACCAGCTGCAGCCTCCGGATCAGCAACAAGGGCAGCCCCATGTAGAGAGTGTTGCAATAGTCTAGCCTCGAGATGACCGTTGCATGGATCACTGTAGACAGGTCGGTACGGTCCAGGAAGGGAACCAGCTGCCGCACCAGCCTCAGATGGAAAAAGGCCGACTTGGCAGCGGCTGCTACCTGGGCCTCCATATTTAAGGAGGGATCCAGGAGCACTCCCAAACTCCTCACCACCGGCGCAGGCACCAACGGAGCCCCGTCGAATGCCGGGAGCGGGAGCCCCGTCCAAGGTCCGCCCTTACCCAGGCACAGGACCTCCGTCTTTGCCGGGTTCAGCTTCAACCTACTCAGCCTAAGCCAACCAGCCACAGCGTGCAATGCCCGGTCAAGATTGAATCTCCATTTGCATACTTTAGTTTTGCACCCAGGTGGCAATTTGATGAGTATCTAAGTCTTATTCTTGTGAAGTGATTGTGTCTCTTCTGCTGCTGCCTCTCTCTGTTTTCTGGCTTCACTTTCAAGCAATTTGGAGATAGCTTCCCAAGACAAGGGCACAGTTATTTGGCTATCTAGGTTATTCTGTGAGGTTTAGTTTCTTGGGTTGAGCATCTGAGGGTTCTAACTTTGCTTGGTCACATTTCCTCTTGAAACCCTGAAAAATCTGTGCTGAATTCCATCTCTACTTCACTTGGTCTTGCTGTCTCTTGCTCACTTGTTAGTGAGTTTTCTTTAACTTCTACAGGTTGCATCAGATTCCATCCTGGAGTCATCAAAATATACCGTATCACTTATTGTAACCTTGTTTGTCTTCAGGAATAGAGTTCTGTACCCTTTAGAGTGATCACTGTAACCCACTAGTACTCCTTCTGTGGCTGTATTGTCCAGCTTTGAGAGTTTTTCACTGGAAATGTATTTATTTATTTATTTATTTTCTAATTTATATCCTGCCCTACCCTGCCAAAGCCAGCTCAGGTAAAAGCATAGGCTTTGTACCCAAACACTCTGATGTACATGATGCTTGGCTCTGATCTATGCCTGAGCCTGCTCTGCGGGGAGGGTGGGATATAAGTGGAATAATAAATAAATAAATAAATAAATAGATAATAAGAGTAATTCATATGGAATGCTTTCAATTGTTTTTATGGTAATCTATGTTGTAAATATGTTGTTATCATAATTGCCTCACCCCAATACTTATTTGGAAACCCAGCAGCCAGAAGCATGTGTCTAGTCATTTCAAAGGTGCAGTTCTTCCTTTCTTCTGTTCCATTTTGTTCAGGTGTGTATGGCATGGTTGTCTGGTGCTCTATACCATGTTCCTTTAGGTACTGCTCCACTTGTTTACTTGTATACTCCCCCCATTATCTGTTTGGAGTGTTTGTGGCTTCCTTTGGAACTTACTGCTGGCTGCTGCTACAAACTCTTGGAATTTCCCAAGCACTTCACTCTTTTGTTTCAGGAGATCCATGACAGTGTACCTGAAATAGTCATCAATGAATGTCATAAGGTGTTTCTGTCCTCCTTGTGGAACAGTCCTCATAGGTCTGCAAATGTCACTATACACTATCTGTGGGGGATGTGTAGACTTGCTTTCACTGCCTTAGGAAGCAGGGCGCACTCTTCATAAATGTTTGACATTACATCATGTCTTTGGTTAATCCTCAGATTCAAAGCTCTTCTATGGATTGTGGGTGTCTGTGTCCTAGATGTCTATGCTGCAGGTGGATACAGTTGCTGTGACAAACTGGTGTAGTGATTCTAGCCTCCTCATTTGGTAGGGTAAGGTTATGCAGATGCTCCTTCACAATTACTCGGAGTATAACTTCTTTCCTCCTCTTAATCTCCATTGGTTTCTTTGAAATTTCACTGTAAGACTATAACTGGTGAGGTGCTTTACATAAAGAAGAAAGGCTTCCCTCTAGTTCTGGAACATACAGGACATTTTTCAAGATCTGGGAAGAATTCCTGGTTACTTGTCATGTGGCTTATGTACCTGAATCAGTGTACCATCCACATGATGTGTTGCTCTGTGTAGCCTTTAGACATCCATCCCATTCTTCATTTACAGATTCACTTGCAGCATTTCTTTGGGTGATTCTGTGATTTATTTTCTCTGTTTAGCTCTTTAGATTCAACAATTCTTTTTCAGATGTGTGGACATTTTGCAGCAGTAACACTCTTTGGTTTCTGTCACCTGCTTTATCACCTCATTTACTTTGAGAGCTGTTTCTGGTTTTTCAGTGTCTTCACCTGCTTGTAGTTCTTTTCTATTATTATACTCATTCATTAATTTGCCCTTAACATATTCAAGTGTTAGATCTGCTGCTGGTCTAGTCTGAAGGGTATTGATGAGTGGACCATAGGACCAGGGGCATAGACTTTTGTAAATTCCGGGGCAGGGGTGGGGGCTCTTTAGCATGCACACAAAGCATGCGTGCTCGCTGGGGCGCTGTTCCCCCCCTGCCAGGAAACCTCTGCTCCTCCCCGGGCCCTTCCGAGGCTTGCCAGCTGCTGCTGCCGGGGCCTCTTTCTCCCCCCCCCACTCCTTCCCTCTCCCTTTGCCAGGAAAAGAGGGAGAGAGAGGGAAGGATGGAAGAGTGGCCAGGTGGGGGGGGGGTGGAGAGGCACCGGCAGCAGTAGCTGCCGGCCTTGGAAGGGCCCCAGGCGCTACGTTTTCCCGGGGGGGGGCTCAGTTCCCCCCGGGAAATTTCAAGGGAGGCTCGAGCCCTCGAGCCCCCCCATAGTCTACGCCTATGCATAGGACTCTGGAAGGGTGCACAATAATAATCCCACTGATTGTCTTTCATTTCTTCTCTAAGCCCACGTAGCTGTTCCACAATTTCTAGCATGAAATTTACATGTTCATGCATATCTTGCTCTCTGCCAAGTCTCATTTTATAGAGTTAATGTAGCAGATATAGCTTTCTGTTTAGTTTTGAACATTCATGCACTTTCTAGAATGCATTCCACATATCTTTAGCTGTTTCTTCTTTCCATATGTGATTCTTCCACTAATAAGCTTATAGTTGCCTTTGCTTGCCTGTTTTTCTTGTCCCATTCTTCAGGATCATTGGCTGGTCTGTCAGTGCTTAAAATGTTCCAGAGGTCATCTTTGCATAGCAACATTTCCAGTTTGAACTTCCACAATCAATAGTTGCTGCTATTCAGTTTGGTCACTGCAAACTTAATATCTACACTGCTTGCCATCTTCCTCTGGATTGGGTGTGCCCCTCCTTTCTCTTACTGACTCACAAGTTATAGCTTTCTTGCAATTTTTTCAGGGGGCTGAGCCCATAACTTGATGGCAGAGTTCTGGGAATAATCCACATTTTGGAGTTTGCTTTCAATGAATTTACTGTAACAGGATTTTGCAAAAAGACAATATCTAACTGTAGGCCATTAATGTAACAGAAAGGCCTTCAGAGCTCAAGCACAGCCACATACTAACACACAGCAGAGACAGAAAACAAAAAGAGGTAGGCTGAACTGCAAGAAAAAACATTAGATAAAACCTAAATACTAGCGACTGCTTCATATCTCCTAGTACAATAGTGGACTAAACTACTATTTCAGCAATATTTACAGTAACTAGACTATTAGCAGGCTATCTCCAACACTGAATACCACTAGAGACAGCATCCCCTCAACTTTTCAAAGAACCCATTCCATTAGGTAGGACCTATGATAGAAAATACATGGACTTTACTTGATGATAGGTGAACTTAGGGTTGCCAGGTCTGGGTTGGAAAGTACCTGGATATTTTGTGGGTGGATCTGGGAGATGGTGGGGTTTGGGGAGGGGAGGGGCCTCAGCATGGTACAATGCCATACAGCCCACCCTTAAAAGCAGCCTTTTTCTCCAGGGGAGCTGATCTCTGTCAGCTGGAGATCAGTTGTAAAAGTGGGAGATCCCCAGGCCCCACCTGGAAGCTGGCAACCCTAGGTGAACTACACTAAGTGGGGGAACAAATAGGTGTTAAGCTGGGGACCACAACTGACATGGGGACATATGGGAAAAGTCAGTCTTTTATATATGTGTGTCTGAGACCATTAAGGGTTTTAAAGGTCATAACTAATATCTTGAAATGAACTTGTAAACAAACTGGCTGCAGTGTAGCTGTTTTAAAATTGGCTAGATATGTTCCCATTAGCTTGCCTCTGGCAATAATTGGACTTCTGTATTAACTTCCTATCTCAGCTTACTAATAAAGTGGTTCAGGAGGAATAAGTCATGTTAAGGTATGAGATGTTCTAGAAAATTTGGGCCTTTGTTCTGAAAATGTGTGGTTACAGTATGGAATGTTAAAATACAGAAACCTAATCCTTCAACCTGGATTGTTGGATGTGTCCTAATTGAGGGAAAGTAAAGTTTTGTTCTTGTTGGTGATTCGTTTTGCACTACTTATGCCAGTTAATGAAGGTGAAGAATCACCTCCATGCATCTTGGAAAATCAGAAGTGAAAATGTTCAAGTATAAGGTTGTGCCTTGCTCTGTGAACTAAATTAAACTATAGTGAGCTGACATACAATCCAAAATCGTAGGTGCCATAAGTAAGCATACATATCCCAATACACTTCATTTTTAAACAATTGTGATGCCAAACTGCTTGGATGTAGAAATATTGTTATTAAAGAAAGCCTTGTACTTTTGCTTAGAATAATATTAAAAATGAGAAAAACGAGACACATGAGGAATGAGAGGTGAAAGAGAACAAGAGTCAGCCAGGAAGATTTTCCTTTAGTGGAAATGTTTTGAATGGCCCCTGAATACTTACAGAATTTTGGTATTATTGTTTTACCAATATGATTGCAAAGGGGTAGCTTTGTTAGTCTGTTGAACAAAATAAAACAAAGATCCAGTTTCCACATATCTGAAGAACTGACCTATGACTTACGAAAGCTCATAGTGAAGTAAAGTTGTTGGTCTTCAAAGTGCCAGGGTACAAGTATGTGCCTTTAATGCACTGAATAAAGTTTATTGTTACAATTAAATATTTAAAACTAATCTTTAAGAAAATGTAAGAAGAAAACATCACAGTGAGTTATGATAGTTTGTCAGGGTTGATTTAAAGGAATTTTACTTTATTCAAAATCATTACATAAATAGTTCATAAATGGCCTCATACTACAGTATCTATTTGCAGCCTTTCCATACCCTTGGTCTGTTTCCAATGGCTGGGCATCCTGCCAATCCATGATCAAATACACATTTTCTTTGATCGTGATACTCAAATCATAATTCTGTTTAAGAAGAGTAGGGGAGGATGCACTTCATGTAATAGCAACTTAGTCATATTAACTGTGCTTGTAAATAAAATCTGAAATGTGTAAATACTGAGGATGAGTCAAATCCATGCATAGTTTTACTAAAACACTTTCAGGTGTTCCGGAATTTTTTCTTCCTTTTGACAGTATTTCAATACTGCTTAAAACAGATCTACATGTTCAATTTACATTGCCCTAGCTTAGTCTCTCAGTTTCCTTTACTTGTTTTCAGAAATGTCTTCATTAAGCCAAATCTGATTGGCTATATAACATTATTAAGTATTATTCCTGCTAATAGGTAATATCTATATATAGTTAAAGAGGAAAAAGGTAATATTTGAGGACAAAAATAGCACTGATGTAGTAAAAGCAGCTGGAGGGGGATGCTGAAGAATGTTTTTTAAAAATTAAATATTCACAAAATGTTAGTCAGAATTCTACAATTCCAAAATCACGATTTGAAGAGCATGCTCCTAATTGACAGCTCAAATACAAATTGGGGGTGAGGGAGGTTTGCTTGGCAGGGGGGTAATCACATTGTAGTAGCTCAAAACAAACAGGGAATCACAAAAACCCTCACCCACTCTTTTTAGACTTGCAAATTTTGGAATCGTATGTTACTGCAAAATTGGATGGTTCATTACAGAACCATTGTAATACAGTATCTTGGAACTGAGAGACCCAGATTTAAGCTTCCATTCAGATTTGGAGCTTGATGGGTGAGCTTGGTGTAGTCACTCACTATCTTTTAGCCTAAGCCAGGGGTGGCCAAACTGGCTCGGGAGCCAAATGCGGCTCTTTCACACATATTGTGTGGCTCCTGGTAGGGCAGCTGGGGAACTGAAGGGGAGGCATGCCTCCCTGATTGGTCTTCCTTTCCCCACCCAGTGTTCCCTTCCTTGGGTAGGCTTGAGGCAGGGGGGAGCAGAGAAAGAGAGTAACTTTAACTTTAAATGCGTTCTCAAACCCTACAAATATCATTGGACAAATAAATATCATTATCAATATCTATTTTTACCCCTTTGTTTTTATTTTTGGCAGTCTCATTTAGTGTTAATAAAAAGCAAATTTACACATTTTTCAATAAAAGCATATGTGTAATATTCATGTCATGGGGCTCTCAAATATCTGACGTTTATTCTATGTAGCTCTTACAAGTTTGGCCATCCTGGCCTAAGCTGTATTTCGCAAGACTGTTGTAAGTGTAAAATGGAATGGGACCACATACTCACATCAGAGCTGTTCGGAGATACTTTGACAGAAAAATAAACAGCTATTATGGGGGGAGATTTTAATAACAATACTGTACAAGATCATAGGTGTCCTGTGCTTCCCTTTCCCCTTTATACATAGTTTGGAGAAATCTCTTATCTCCTGTCTTCACGGAAACACATTTTTTGTTTTTTCTGCTTATTTTTTTCCTGTTTTAAGATTGACATAGAGTGTGAACAGAAAAATATGAATGCTTTTATAGCAAGTAGTAAGTTTTTAAAAACCCCGTAGCCATGAATAGGCAGGGGAATTCAGTAATATTAGACACATTTTATAAGTATCTAATGTATGATATCCTAGTCCCATAATTTCAAGTGTGAATGCTGTATGTGCAGACATTAGTGAATAGGACCTTAAGTGTTAATTGGATTATTTTCCTCCCAAACCTCTAATGTGTGTGTGTTCCTCCCCAAGGTTTTGGTTGCCTGCTGAGTAACTTCAGTGTGTATTTAGTTGTAAATGAGAAATTTGAACTTGTAGAAAGTGCCAGACGGAACAGCTCTGTGATGCAAACATGACCACTAGGGACTATTGTAGAACTGCTAGGCTGTTTAACTGCTTGTTATGAGAATAATTTTGCATCTTCTGCCATTGAAGATTACAAAGAATAAACAGTGGGCAGGAGGATAATATAAAAGACTATGCAAACTGAATATGTTGTTTTAAGGGAGGTATTTTCTGGAGATGAAGGGTATCTTGTGATCTGTGAATGGACCTACTTTATCACTAACTGGGATTGTGGGTGCTTCGTAGGTCTATTATAGGAATTCCTGATCATTCTCTTCTAGTACAGGTTGTAGAAGACCTTTGGATTTATGAAATGATATATACATAGTAGGAGAGTGCTAACCAGGTAAGGATAGAACTGCCTGCCTGCTGCTTATCCAAGATCTTGTTATTAGTCACTGTTTCTTACAATTGGGTCTCGGGAACCCTGGAAGTCTGCAGAAGTGTCTAGGGGATCTGCAAGCTCTCTGAAACAGCAAGAGATGAGTCATCTGGCTAATGTGGAAATGGAGACCTCTCTGTTTCCTTGGAATGATAACAGTGATTCTGTACCTCATGGGGAGGATGTGGAAGTACCTTTCCCTTCTTCCAGAGGGAAGCCCACAAAGCCATCAACACCCACAGTCACCTATAAGTACAAAGTTTTCCCAGTCCCTTCACAATCCTCTTCAGCTAGCCTCTGGCTAGAAGTTATTAATCACTGACTAAGTTATTTGCTGTTTCTGACACAGAGTGCTTTCCAATCAAGCGTTTAGAATAGTTAGAATTTGGGTCAGGGCTTTTGAGTTGAGACACTATGGAATTTGTTATCTTTTGAAACCTGACCTTGTAGGCCAGTCCAGGCAACAAAATTATTTGTCTTTAACTTGATTTTAAAATGTAACTGTTAAGGGTCTCATTGTTCTGAGGACAAAATAGTAGGAACTCTGCTAAAGATTAGGAACTCCACCATGAGTTATACATGGTTTGCCACACATTCTTTGAAAAGGGGCTGCATGGCATTGTCAATATAGGGAGCAGGAGAATGCTTGGTAATCAAAATGGGATTCCCAGGACTGCTCATGTTTGGGAACCACTGTTTTAGGTGACTCCTCCAATGATCCTTGACAGTACTGGCAATTTTTAAATCTTTGGTTTCCTGTGCCTTCAGGAATTGTTCGCTAAGCAGAACTTGACAGCAGTACCCGTAATCACATCTGCAATTTCTAAAGCCACAGGAGCCTAGCCAAGAGAAAAAGTTGGTAATGCTTGTAGCCTAGTTAGGGCTGCCAAGTCCCCCGCTAGGGCGGGGGAAACACCGATTTTTAGAGCTTACCTCCCGCTTTTCCAAAGATGGCCACCGGGGGGACAAAATGGCTGCCTTAAAAGGGAAATGTCTGCAGAGAGCCTGCCCTGCAGTAAAAAGCCTCGCCAGACATTTCCCCTTTAAGAAGTCAGCAAGAGAGCTTCTTCCACAGCAAGAGAGCCCCGCCCAGAGATTAAGGAGGGACTGAAGGAGCTGCTTTTGCATGTGGCTGGCAAGGTGAGTGTCTCTTCCAGCTCTTTTCATTCTCTCTCCCTTTCTTTTTTCTGTCTGTCTGTCTGTCTGTCTCTCTCTCTCTCTGTCCCCATCCAGCAGAGGTCTATCAGTGGCTATTATAGCCACAAGGTCTAAATGGAAGTAAGTGCCTCTGCCAGTTTTTTCCCCTTCTCTCTCTCTCCCTCTTTCTTTCTTTTTTCTGTCTGTCTGTCTGTCTGTCTGTGTGACTGTCTCTCTCTCTCTCTCTCTCTCTGTCCCCATCCAGCAGAGGTCTATCAGTGGCTATTATTAGCCACAAGGTCTAAATGGAACCCTTTGTCTGGGGCAGTGATGCTCTGCATTCTTGGTGCTTGGGGGGCAACAGTGGGAGGGCTTCTGGAGTTCTGGCCCCGCTGCTGGACCTCCTGAGGGCACCTGGTATTTTTGGCCACTGTTGTGACACAGAGTGTTGTACTGGATGGGCTGTTGGCCTGATCCACTGTGGCTTCTCTCCTGTTCTTATGATATGAAAATCATATTCAGCACTTGTGTAGCACTTAGTGCTTCATATTCTGCTGAGATGAGGAAGGATTCAGTAGGGCCGTTGCTCAGTGATAGAGCATCTGCTTGACATGCAGGAGGTATCAGCCTCTTCAGCTAAAAAAGGATCAGGTAATAGGTGACATTAAAGATCTCAGCCTGAGACCCTGGAGAGCCACTACCAGTCTGAGTAGTCAATACTGACCTTGATGGACCAATGGCCTGATTCAGTATTTGGAAACTTCATGAGTTCATGTGTCAGCATGTGGAAGAAACATCACAGGATGTGACATCACAAAATGATGTCACTTCCTTTCTCCTGGCTCCACCCCCAAAGTCTCCTGGCTCCACCCCCAAAGACCCCAGATATTTCCCAAGTTGGACTTGGCAGCCCTAAGCCTAGTCTCGATAGTTTCAGCATGAGCACACTCTGTTCTGAGTTCTGTGTGAGGCGCCAGTGGCTCAGCCTGACCTTTTCTATTGCCATAGGATGCTTCTTGGAGGAAAAATAAAGTTAAAGGCCTTACTTTAATCAATAATGTGAATACCATTTTATGTTAAACCAAAAGCAGAAATCTCAAAAGTAAGTGGAGGAGGACAAACATCAACAACTAATAATGACTTTTAAAATGAGGTACTTTTCAGTTGCAAATCACATGCTTAGTGTCTTCCTCAGCTTAACAAGCCTTTATTATTAACTTTATTTCTATTTTTATTGTTAAAGTGCTACCTATCATTATTTTGTTAATTAGCAACTTAAAGGTTAGAAGGCTCTGGATTTAACACAATATACCATAGCTTCAGCAAATTTTATTTATAGAGACTAAGGTGTTAATTAAGACTTTGATTTGACCTGAAGTGCACACATAATTCTGCAAAGGTGTCTCTCTCTCCTAAATTCAGTGCTAGAATGGAATCGCACATGAGCCCACTGGAAGATGGGGAGGGCGGGATATAAATTGAAGGAATAAATAAATAAATAAATAAAATGAATATTGATAACATTTAGTGCCTATGTTAACATATGGTCTAATTAAAAATTATAAAAATAGTTTAGAATTTAAATAATTAAACCAAACTATCATATGGGCATTTGGAATATTTGTGTTTCTGGATTTTTTCCCCTCCTTGGCAACATTATAGTCAAATCTTCTTCCACGTCTGTCCCTTTAAAGTGCAGATTATTCAGTAAGCAAATGGTATATTTCATTTGGTATGATTCGTTAAAAACCTGTTCAGAAGCATGGATATACTGGCTCTATATGAGGCCCATAAGCTATCCTTCTTATAGACTTCTAAATTCCCAGAAAGTAGGGGTAGAATAATTGAGGCAGAGGTGCAACATATCTCTGAAAAATCTCCTTTTCCCTGATGTGAATAACTAAGTCCACAAACCTATGCTCAGTTACTTTGGACTAAATCCTATTGAGCTGAGTGGAATTTACTACTTAATAAACAAGCTCAGATCAGGCTGTTACTGGATGAAATTGTCAATCATAGATTTTTATTATGCTAGTAGTCTGGACACCTTAATGGCTTGCCACTGAGCAAGAGAAACAAACAGTGCTTTGTAGATAGCATTTTTGATTCAGACAAAGGGAGCTGACTCTTGAAATCTTACAGAGTACTATTGGACTTGACTTTTTATTCTTTCATTCTTAAAGTTACTAATAATTGAGCATGCTAAAAACATCGAGTCCAATGCAAACAAAATTAAGACTTCAGTAGATTTCAATGGAAGTGAATGAAACATGTGCTCAGTTCTTCTATTAAAATTAATGACACTTAAAAAGGGCTTTATCTGGTATATCACTCAGGACTGTACATGTTATGGCACATTTGAATTAAGATCAATACATGCACCAAAAGGCAGAGTTGGATAACAAGCTGCTTATTGTGTTTCTTGGGAAAAGGAGTGCTATGTTTGTGTAACTGATAAAAAGTTACTGAAATAATGCAGTAATGAAGGTATTAGAGACAAATGGGCAATCAATAGTTGTCTGCTGCTCTTGAGTGATGTGCCTGGTTAATGAAAATATGCTGTAGTAACTACTCCATATTAGAAGGCATGGGATCCTTTTTCGAGTAAAAAGGTGGGAATGATTTTAGCTACTTCCTGGGGATGTTGCATAACATCAGTACTTCAAGGCAGGGCTAGTATTTGGTTTGGTATATGGTTGTCTCCTTTATTATAGATGGAATGCTAGTCACTTTAGATTTCTCATGGGGATTTACTTTATAGCCCACCTTTCTGACTGAGACTCAAGGTGGATTAAATGATGGAAAATAAGCGTTCAAATATGAGAAATTTAATAAGCAATATAATAGAACTAAGATTAAAAAATTAGAAACAATGCAGACAGATATTAGATGTATGCCAAACAATAAAGAAAATGGAATTACAAAAGTAGGAAATAGAACAGTAAGATCAGAATAAACAGATAATTCACATTGCACATAGAGGTATAAACTAGGGATGTGCATTTGGTATTTATGGAGATGAATAAGTACCCGAATAATGCCTTTTTGGCTTTTTTTTGGTATTTATTAAGCTGAATACCAAGTTAGAGTAGAGATTCTCAAGTACTATTTCAGCTTTAGTTGGCTACTATTCAGCTCCATTATACCCTATGGGGCCATTATACTCAATAGCAAATCTCTTAGGATATATGCAGTGGTCTGGGAGGGAGAGGGTTTGAGGTAGAGGTACCAAATTTGCATTGTACCTTCTGGAGCCTCTCCCCCAAAGGACCCCCAAGTTTTAAAAATATTGGACCAATATTGGCACTTTTGCTAGGTCAGCTGAACCAAGGCCAGCTCAATATACAGAAGCCCAGTAATGTTAAGCTGCCATTTGCCACAATAGCACTAGGTTCTGCTGCTGGGCACTAGTAAGTTGGCACTGGGTTCTGCTGCTGGGCAGCCACTACTGCATTGGTTCTGCTGTCCAGCAACGCCTCTCTCCCTTGCTTGGATTGTGATTCTGTACTTGACATCAGTCTTCTTGAGATGGTATTTGCCACAATGCCACAGGGTGCTGCTGCTGGGCACTAGTAGGTTGGCACTGGGTTCTGCTGCTGGGCAGCCACTACTGCACTGGTTCTGCTACTGGCCTTGCAAAAATGCCCCCCCCCCTTTCACTTTCAACTGTAGAGATTCTCTGGGACATTCGGCTGGGCTAGTATTACCTTGCTACTCCCCCCATTGGAAACAATGGAGAATGGGGCACCCTCTTTGGGTGCCCATAGAATAGGACTCCCTGGTCCAATCTTTGGTAAACTTGGGGGTTCTTTTAGGGAGAGGCTCCAGCAGCTACATTGCAAATTTGGTGCATCTACCTCAACCTCTTTCTCCCCCAGCCCACTAAATATACCCTAAGAGATTTGCCATTGAGTATAATGGCCCCAAAGGGGCTGTGGTGGCTCAGAGGTTAAGATGCTGAGTTGCAGACCGGAAGATTGGTAGCTTGGCAGTTTGAGACCCTAGTGCCATGTGACAGAGTGAGCTGCTTCCAGCCTAGCAGTTCGAAAGCAAGAAATTGCAAGTAGATAAATAGGTACCACTTTGGTGGGAAGGTAACAGCATTCTGTGCACCTTGGCATTTAGTCATGCTAGCCACATGACCACAGAGAAGTCCTCAGACAGCACTGGCTCTTCAGCTTGGAAACAGAGATGAGCACTGCCCCCTAGAGTTGGATTCGACTGGCTTTCAAGCAAGGGAAACCTTTACCTTTATAATGGCACCATAGGGTATAATGGAGCCGAATATATTTGGTATTACCGAATATTTCCCAAATTTGAATATAATGCTGATACTGGTGTTCAGGACTGCCAAATAAATTAGGCTCTTTTATACCCATATTAAAAAACCTGATTTTTTTCCCCCTTGCACACACCTAGTCTAAGCTATAGGTCATGTTCCTTTTGTAAACACAGAAACATTGAAATAGCCCCTGAGGGGTGGTATCATCTCCTTGAAACTTAGAACCTGAACGCTGTGCATCTTAGGGAGTACTTCCTCTTATATATTTCTCCCCAGTCATATTATGTAAAAGCAAAAATTGATTTTTCTGTGTTAGTCTGGTTGGTAAAAATGGGTAGGGAAATTCCTGTAGTGGCACCCAGCTTTCAGGATATCCCTTCAGTTCTGCTAAGCAATATCTCTGATTGTACTTAATTTGAGAGTCAAAGGTATGTTTCTTCACTAGAGCCTCCTTTCTCCAAATATTAATATTCTGTATTCTAGTTTTTTCCTGTGATTTTTAAGAATACTTTTTATGTCAGTTGTGTTAGCTTTTTGAGTCATATCTCTCTTTGCAGGGTTTTTAAAATATATATATATATATAAGAAGTGAATACATTAAATGTATAAAATAACTTCTTGGTAGGAACTGATAGCCTCTTAATACCACCTGTTCTGCTGTACTGGTCAAGTTGTACTGTGTATGAGTCAAATAACAGAAAGCCTAAGTAGAAAGATTTAATAAGTTGACTGTCATCTATAAGTAGACACCTTATGTGTAGAACTCCTTAAGTTAAAACAGCTATTAACTGAAATCATACCATCCATCAAAGATACAAGGGTGTATAAACATACAATTTTACCACTTAGAACTCAATTTTTAAAAGTAACTCAAACAGGTTCATGCATGAAGTCACTGTTTTCTTAAAATCTTTGTGTTTTAGTCTATTCATGTGGTACTTCAGCTTTTTTTGTAATCTATTTCTATTATGTTGCATTTGTCAACATTAAAATTGGGTTTCTACTTGTCAACCTAGTTACACTGTAGAACTGAATTCATTTACATTTGACTTACTGCTTGCAATGTGTGCAGTATTCTTCCCAATTTTATAACATCAGCAACTTTAACAATTTAGGTCAGTTATAAAAAGTAAGGAACGACAAAAGCAGAAACTCTGGTAAAGATGACCCTAATAAGACCCCCACTATTTTTCTTTCATCCACTTTTAAATTCTTTTAAAAAATGTTTTATTTATCTCTGGTTAAACACAGTAAATGAAGAGTCCAGAAATGTGGCTTTTATACCTGAAAAATGAATATATCTGTATTTCAGTCTTTAGAGTAGGAATGATCATTACCCTACTTGGCAAAGAAATTAGCAGCTTTTAGAAGGAAGGACAAACTAAGTATGTGTAGGGTCCCAAAAGGTATAAAACAGCTGCATTTGCAGAAGATCTTAAAATGCATAGGTAATCCTTTTACAATTCTCCCTACTTTTTTGGATACATTGAACCATCATACACAAGCCATATTCACTTACTCCCCTTATTAATCTACTGTTCTGCTTTGATTCCTTTACTTTTAGTCCACATATAGTTATCAACTGGGCACCTATGCCCAGTGGCATAGCTAGCCTATGTGGTGCTTGGGGCAGATAATTTTTTAACACCCACCTCTGTATTAATTTGCCATCTAGTCACAACTGACTTATGCATAGGCGTCAACTATGCAGAGGCTCGGGGGCTTGGGCCACTCCTGAAATCATGCTTCCCAGGCCCCCGGTAGAAGCCGATGCTGCAAGAGCCGGAGTGCCCCCGCCTGGCTCCCCCCTCTCCGGGTGACTGCCCAGCGTGATGACATCACCCAGAAGTGACGTCACCACGCTGGGCACATTGCTGGGGTGACGTTCTAGCAATCACCCTGGAAACTCTATGGCACCATAGAGTTTCAGGGCGATTGCCAGAGTGTTGCCCCAGTAATGTGCCCCGCATGATGACGTCAGTTCCAGGTGATGTCATCATGCTGGACAGTCACCCAGAGCCCCTGGAAAGAGTGAGAGGGAGGTAGGAGTGGGGTGCGGGGGAGCCAGGCGGGGGGGGGAGAGGCTCTTGTGGCAGCATCATCCCAGCATGCATGGAACTCCTGTTTTCCTCCCCCCCTCTGGCCCAGCCCCCGCTCCCATGGGAAATTGGGAAGTCTACGCCCTTGGACTTATGGTCACCCTGTAGGGTTTTCAAGACGATAGAAGGTTGGAGTAGTTTGCCATTGCCTGCACATCAACCCTGCGTAACTTCTGAGGCCGGGGGGGGGGGGTAGGCACAGAAAAATTATGTAAAGAAAGACAGAAATGGATAAGAAACATGGGGAAAAGAGGAAGAGAAATCAAGAGAGGGAAAGGTTGTTTTATCTTGCTGCAGCACCCTAACTTCTGCTTTGCAAGATCTAGCTGAACTGGGCACAAGGAAAGGGGGAGAGAAACACCAGATCAGAGGTGTCAGACTCATTTGTTACGAGGGTTGGATCTGACAAAAATGTCACTTTGTTGGGCTGGGCCATGTGTGCCATAAAATATAATGCCAGGCTGTGGCTGGTTGACTTAGGCTGAGCTGGCTGAAACTGAATCCTACGAAGACTGAGGTCCTGTGTGTGAGTTGGGGCAGCCCAGGGGTGGGGCTCCCATTCCCAACCTTTGATGGGGCACCATTGGTGCCAGCACCAGAGGTTAGGAGTTTGGAAGTGCTTCTGGATACCTCCTTAACAATGGAGGGCCAGGTAGCGGCCACTGCCAGATTGGCCTTTTGTCACCTGCGGCTGGTTAGGCAGTTGGCTCCCTTCCTGGACCGCAATGACTTGGCTACCATGATTCATGCTGTGGTCACCTTGAGACTAGATTACTGTAATGCTCTCTACATGGGGCTGCCCTTGTCGCAAATTCAGAAGCTGCAGCTAGTGCAGAATGCGGCAGCCAGGCTGTTGATGGGTCTCCCTAGATGGGAGCACATCCAGCCTGTACTGTGGCAACTGCACTGGCTGCCAATAGCATACTGAATTCACTTCAAGGTGCTGGTACTTACCTTTAAAGTCCCATATGGCCAGGGTCTGGCATACCTGAGGGACCGCCTTTCCCTATATATACCCAGAGAGCACTATGGTCAGAGTCACAACATCGGTTGACCCTCCCTGACCCTAAAGTGGCCAGGCTCATTGTCACCAGGGCCAGGGCCTTTTCAGGGGTGGCTCCATACTGGTGGAATGAGCTCCCAGAAGAGATCAGGGCCCTGTGGGATCTATCTCAGTTCTGCAGGGCCTGCAAGATGGAGCTCTTCCACCAGGCCTTCGGCTAGAAGCTGCCCCCACTAACATCACCACCAAACCCCAGTTTGGATCGTTGGCATGAAAACAGAACATCTATATAACCACAAGCCATCTCTGAATGTGAAACATCAACAGCACTATTGTTATAAATTGTATGTATTGTTCTGAGGATGATTTTATTGGATTTTATGTGTAACTTCAGTGTATTCAAGTGTTTTATAATGTGTTTTATGAATGTAAGCCACCCTGAGCCTGCTTCGCGGGGAGGGCAGGATATAAGTCGAACAATAAATAAATAATAGAAATATAAACTTTATAAAGGTGATTTCAGAATCTGAATGGCAATAATAGGCCAATGACAACAGCAGGCTTGATTGGATTAGGTGTGATATGCAGAGAGGTGGTAGGTGTGGAGATATCAGCATTGCTAATGAGACCTAGATCTCAACTCAGTCCAGGAGGATGCAAACAATAAATAGACATAAGTCTGACATTAGAAACCACAGCATTCAAAAACCAGCAGTGGAACATTTTAACTTTCCAGGACATTCAGTTGCTGACCTAAGAGTAGCAGTTCTCGTAGAAAGGAATTTCAAAGGGACATTAGAAAGAGAGACTGCTGTATTGCAGCTGATAATGAAGCTTAAGACAATGCATCCTCCTGGACTGAATTGAGACCTAGGTTTTCTGTCTCATTACCAATGCCTGCTATTGTCATTCAGCATCTGAAATCACTCCACTCTCCAAGATATAAGGACAGATGAACTCACATTCTAGCCATAAATTTTATTAGTTATTAAGGTGCTATTGGACTCTTGCTCTTTTCCACTAACAAAGATTGCAAGCTGTACTGTTAGGTCTCTCTCTCTCTCTCTCTCTCTCTTCTTTCTTTCTTTCTTTCTTTCTTTCTTTCTTTCTTTCTTTCTTTCTTTCTTTCTTTCTTTCTTTCCATCTGATAAAAATGGAGAGGGAGATCTTTCCAAGTCAAATAATGTGATGATTTCAGACCTGGACAAAATCCACTCAGTGCTAGTGATGATAATGAAACAGTTAAAGAACATAAGGATGGTTTGTGGGGAGGTGTTATGTGAAGAAAGGCAGCCAGTGATATGGAAGGGGAGAGAGGGAGACATGTTGAACTGGAACATATGGAACCCAAAATGTGTTTTTAAATACTTAGCGATCTACTTTCAGTTATTGAACAATGGAATCCATTCCGTGTTGTAATTCCTAATAAGGGTCTTTTTGAAAGAAAATAAAATCCCAGATAGACACAGAGAAATCTAATCTTTAAAAACCTCTCAGGATTAGCCAAAATATTTTTCTTTTAATCCCCTCTTTTCCTTATCCCATTGCATCTGTGCCCCCTTCCTTTTTTTGGTGTGTGTGTGTGAGAGAGAAAGATCAAGGTAAATGGCAGAGCAGGGCAATCTCAATGTAAATTGTGCTTGTCAGAAGAATCCCTCCCCCCCAAAAAAAGTGTGCATGCACATGAAAGCTTATACCTTGCATAAAACTTTATTATTCATTTATTTCATTTATACCCCACCCTATCCCACAAGTGGGCTCAGGGCGGCTTACAATATAAAACCCATAAAATAATAAAACCATAAAACAGTAGATGGCACTATAGACAGTAACAAAAACTCATGCCTCATGTCAGGCAGAAATAGGTACCCCAAGAAACTCCAGTGCCCAAAGTATCTAGAACAGGAGGGTACTGGGAAAGAGCCATGAACAGGGGAGGCCAGAATGGTTGAACATCTGCCACCTCAGCTGAAAACCTGACAAAAAAGCTCCATTTTACAGCCCTGAAGAACTGTAGTAAGTCCCTCAACATCCTGATCTTGAGTGGGAGCATGTACCACCAGGTTGGGAAAAGGGCCAGTAAAGCCCTTGGCCTGGTTGAGGCTAAGTGGATGTCCCTTGGGCCAGGGATCACAAAAAGGTGCAGGTCAGAAGAGTGTAAAGCTCTCCAGGGCTCATATGGGGAGAGGCGATCCTGCAGGTATGATGGTCCTAGGCTGCGTAAGGCTTTAAAGGTAAAGACCATAACCTTGAACCATATCCAGTATTTGATCGGTGGCCAGTGCAGTTGGCGCAACACTGGCTGTATGCACACTCACAGAGGTGTCAGTGTCAGCAGGTGTGCCACTGCATTCTGCACTAGCTGCAGTTTCTGGATCAGGCTCAAGGGTAGCTCCATGTAGAGCAAGTTACAGTAATTCAACCTGGAAGTGACCATTGCACAGATCACTGTAGCTAAGTCCTGTGTGTGTGTGTGTGTGTGTGTGATAGGGAACCAGTTGCCTGACCAACCAAAGATGATAAAAGGCTGATCTGACAACCGAAGTAATCTGGGCCTCCATAGAGACCAAGGAATCCAGCATCACCCTGAGACTCCCTACCCTTAGAACTGGCACCAGTGGTGCTCCACCAAAGACTGGGACCCTAATTGCTGACCCCAGTCCCCCACAACTCAGGTATAGGACCTGTCTTAATTTGATTCTGCTTCAGCCAGCTCTGCTGCAAACATCCAGCCATGGACCCAAAGGCTCTGTCCAAAATGTGTGGGACAGAGTCCATCCGTCCATCAACAGATAGATCTGGGTGTCATCCACATATTGATGACAGCCCAACCCAACTCCCTGGACTAACTGGGTGAGGTGGCACATGTAGATGTTAAATAATATTGGAAAGAGGATTGCTCCCTATGGCACCCCGCACTGAAGTAACATGGGGACATCCTCTCCCCTAGCTCCACCCTCTGTCCCCAACCGTCGAGAAAGGAAGAAATCCATTGTAAAGCAGTCCCCCATATCCCAGCATCAGCAAGGCAGTGGGTCAACAGATCATAGTCAACCGTGTTGAATGCTGCTGTCAAATCTAAGAGCAACAGCAGTGCCAACTCGCCTTGATCCAGGTGCCTCCAGAGGTCATCTGTGAGGATGACCAGTGCAGTCTCCACCCCATGACCAGGGTGGAAGCCAGACTAGAAGGGGTTCAGTATGGAAGCATCATCTAAGAAAGCCTGAAGTTGCTCAGCCACTGCCCTCTCAACTGCTTTACCCAGAAATGAAAGATTCAGGACTGTATGGTAGTTAGCGAGGACTGCAGGGTCCAACGATAGTTTTTTGAGGAGCAGATGTACCACAGTCTCCTTCAAGCGCATTGGAAATACCCCTGAACAAAAGAATAAGTTGATAATATCTCCCAAAGGGGCCAAAACTCCATCCCTCCAAGCTTTAACTAGCCAGGATGGACACAAATCAAGGGGACACATTTTAGGCCTTACAGTTACCAGGATCTTATCCACTTTCTCACTGGAGAGCTGACTGAAGTGGTCAGAAACTGGGCCCAAAGACAGATAAGGGGCTTCCAGTTCTCTTACTGTATCAAGTGTGACTGGGAGGTCCTGACAGAGTGACAGGAATTTATCTTCAAAATTGCTTGTGAATGGCTTGCAGCCAATGGCCAACTCCCTATTATTTTGCTTGCCTTGAGGCAAGGTAATCAAAGACCGAATCATCCTACGTAATTGGGCAGGGCAAGAGCTAGGAGACACAATGAAGGCCACCTAAAAGTCTATTTAGTGGCCTTCAGTGCCATCTCATAGAATTTCATAAACAATCTATGAGATGTTCTCATAGCTTCATCACAAGTACACTGCCATCTTCACTCTAGCGGTCTCAGTTCTCTCTCCATCCTCCATAGCTCCAGGGTGTACAGAGCTAACTTGGAATGAGAATAAGAAAAAGAAGATATTGGATTTATATTCTGCCCTTCACTACCCAAAGGAGTCTCAGAGTGGCTTACAAACACTTTCCCTCCCCACAACAGACACCCTGTGAGGTAGGTGGGGCTGAGAGAGCTCTCTTGAGAACTTCCCTTGAGAGAACAGCTCTGAAAGAACTTATGACTGACATAAGGTTACACCAGCAGGTGCATATGGAGGAGTGGGGAACCAGACCCGGTTCTCCTAGATTAGTATCTATGCTCTCAAGCACTATGAGAACAGAGAGGGCATAGGAGCAGGGGTGATTTAGTCAATGGCCTCAGAGAGCTGGCTATGCCAGTCCTTCACCAGCTCATCTAATGAATTGCTCGGGTGGGGCATCAGATCCCACAGAGCATTGTAGAACCTGATTAGGTCCACCAGGCTTCGCGTGTAAGCATAAATCCACTCACTGCCTAAACAGGGGAGGAAAGTAGGAATGCCTAGCCAGGCTTTTAGGGCGAAGTGGTCTGACCATGGGACCACATCAGTGACCAACAGATCCACATTAATCCCCATGCCAAAAATAAGATCTAGCATGTGGCTTGCTTGATATGTAGGAGCCAGAACAAATTGGGAGTGTCCCAGTCCCACCATGGACTACACTAGATCCGTGGCTTGAGACATCACGTCATCAGCATGGACAATGAAAGTCTGGAATAGTCTAAAGCCCAGCTAGATACAGCCTCCAACAAGCCTGGCAGGGTATCTGCTGGTGCATTTGGTGGTCGGTATACCAGCCAAATATCCAGACTCTCTTTGGCTTCCCACATGAAGCCTACACATTTAATGCCAGTGATTTTTTGGCATGGGGAGCACTCTGAAGGAGAAAGACTCTCGGATAAGCAGCACCCCACACCCATTAGTCTGAGACTGGTGTAGGACTGAAAAAACCTTGGGGTGTGGGGTTAAGTTGGTTCAGGTCAACAGTCTTGCCCTCACCCAGGTCTCTGTCATATATGCCAGGTCTACATGTTGGTCTACCAGGTAGTCCCAGAGAAAGGAGGTCTATTATTAGCACTAGTGTCAGAGAAGAAGAAGAAGAAGAAGAAGAGATTGGATTTATACCCCGCCCTCCACTCCCAAGGGAGTCTCAGAGCGGCTTACAAACTCCTTTTCCCTTCCCCTCCCCACAACAGACACCCTGTGAAGTAGGTGGGGCTGAGAGAGCTCTTTCCCAAGCTGTCCTTGAGGGCATATGCTTGAGAAGAGTATATTTTCCTAGCACTGCAACCAGCATCCCTTGATGGGACAAAGGCAGGAAGGGGACTGAACACTACGATATCTTCGTCCCCTTCCCATATACCACCTTGTCCTTGTAGTTCTTAAAGGTGACAGTCCTTGTTGTTCATAAAGGTTCCACTAGACTCGAACTTTGTTCTCTCTCTGGCAATTACTGTAGCAAGTATCAGCATGTTCTGTTAAGGAAGTCTGCTTGAGTCTTGGAGAAAGCCAGGGAAGCTTAGTTGATCCCAGAACTTTTTGCTATGTTCAGACTTTTATCACCCCTAGTGGCAGCAGCCATAACTGCATCTTAAAATAAAAGGGAAGACATTAAGCCTGAGGCCAATGAGGCTAGATTACCCTGGCTTTGAGGGCCCTATTCAAAGGCCTTTTTTAAGCTGCATCTGGGGCAGAGCACATTCCCCCCCCCCCCTCCTTGGTATGCCCCAACCCGTGCCACCTATGCAGCTGGCAATGTTTAGTTGATGGCCATTTTCTAGCAGCTTAGTCATTTCTGTTGGAGCTGACGAAAGCATAGCTAAGTTAGTCTTCTGCTTGATAAACTAAATTATCTCCTCCGCCCACATAACATAAAAACATATAAATCTAAAGGTTTGTGATGGGTACGATCTGTGTGCTATAATTCCATCCCATTAAAAGGATTTCATTCCTTTTGTGCAATATTCTTGCTTTCGCTCCTTCTGCTGGACAAGACATTCTACCATATCACTTCAGTGCCTATGTTTAGTGTACAGGTTTGATTGGTTTGCATTAGGGCTGCCAGGTCTCCAGTCTGGCAATCCCCATTGCCTGCCACCACTCTGTCAACCACGGTAGAAAATTTTAAAGTTGCCATTGCTGCAGCGTCATTAGACCACTTCCGTGGAAAACCACAGCATTCTACCAGCATTTAAAACTGGCTTTAAAACGGGTTTTCCCTGAAAGTAATGTAACACCATTTCTCTGATGCCTCCTCATGTCCCTATTTCCCCAGATTCCCTAGTTTGCATGGAGATGTTCATATTTTTCATTTTATGCAACACTTATTTTTTTTTATCAGAGTTACAATTCAAAGTTCATCTAACTACCAATATCTAACTGCCCTGGCTTAGACAAATAACAAACAAAGAAATAAAATGTGTGTGTTTCTGTATCAGATAGTATAATTCTAAACATACTAAGCTGGAAGTAAGCCACACTGAGACCAGTGCAACATACCAAGCTGGAAGTAAGCCACAATGAGATCAGGGCAATCAGCTTCTGAACAAACATGGTCAAAACTTGGAGTACATTCCATTTGTTAACATGGAATGATTTTTAAGTGCTTATATACAAAAGATATAGAGATAAAGGTATGTTAATGTTTAACCTCTGCTACCTCAACTGGATATTGACTTATGCAGTCAGCCATACTCCAGGCTTGCTTCCACATACTAGCTTTAAGTGGCATATGCACATATTTATTTATTTATATTGGCATTTCTAGCCCACTCTCCCCGCCATTCAGTGGGCTCAGGGCAGCATAATAAATATACATTAAAATTCCAAATAAAACTATTCTTTAACTTCTGGTCTCTGCATAGCAAACAAGTGTTATTTTCTGCACCTTATGTACTACTTGCAAGTTATACTAATTACATGGAGGTGAGCAGACCCTAGGAATGTGGCAGGTGAGCCCCTACACCATTTGGTTAAGGTTATACCCACTTGTACAAAGAGTATCAATAATGGACTTCTGTGTTGAGTTTGTAAAATTCATATTTCTTATTACTTATGATTATTCTAATATTGTCATTCAGATATAAACCCATCCATGCATGGGATCTTATTGAGAAATAGCTGTTTTAAAGTGGATTTTGATTGAAAGCAGAATGATGAAGAATAACTGATAGAAGAATAAAGATTCTGCTAGCAGTTTTAATATAGATTAAGCTCTTCATCTACAAGTATTCTCTTTTACTTTGGTTCAGCATGTTCCAATTGAGACTCAAGATTTCTTCATGGAATTCTAAATGCAACATATTTTACTGAAGATGTAAGACAAAAATCCTATTACTATTATACCAGACATATATTTTGTCACAGTATTATAAGTGCATAAAAATAATTTTGGAGATATCTTTTAAAGCCAGTTAGGGTATCAACTGTACATACTCCCCCTACCAGTAAGGAGCTGTCATTAATTATCACATACAACTGGAAGAGAAAAGAATGAACACCTAGGCGAGGCGCTATGTACAGATCCACAGGGTCTTGTATTTTCAAAAAAGGGAGGAGGGATGACCCAGGAAACTACAGGCCAGTCAATATGACTTCTGTCCCAGGGAAGATACTGGAGCAAATTTTAAAGGGATTGATCTGCAAGCATCTAAAGAATAACTTGGTGATCTAGGGAAATCAGCATGGATTTGTCTCCAGTAGGTTCTGCCAGACCAACCTCATTTCCTTCTTTGATCAAGTGACCAAGGTACTGGACCAAGGTAATGCTGTTGATGTTGTTTACCTGGATTTCAGCAAAGCATTTGACAGGGTTCCACATGATGTTCTGATGGATAAACTAAAGGACTGTGGACAGGACTGTTGGATAGTTAGGTGGATAGGGAACTGGTTGGAGAACTGCACTCAGAGAGTAGTTGTCAGTGGCATTTCATCCGAATGGAGAGAGGTATCCAGTGGGGTGCCACAAGGCTCGGTTCTGGGCCCAGTACTTTTCAATATTTTTATAAATGATCTGGATGAGGGTGTGGAGGGGCTACTCATTACATTTGCAGGTGACACTAAACTGGGAGGAGCAGAGAACACACCAGAAGATAGAGATAGAATCCAGTAAGATCTGAACATGCTGGAGAAGTGAGCAGATGTGAACAAGATGCAATTTAACAAAGATAAGTGCTGAGTTCTACATCTGGGTAACAAAAATGAGGAACACACATACTGGATGGGGGGTACACTTTTGAGTAGAAGTGTGTGTGGACAAGATCTTGGGGGTAAGGGTGGACTGAAAGTTAAATAGGAGCAGCCAGTGTGATATGGTGACAAAAAAGGCTAATGCGATCTTGGGGTTTATCAATAGAGGCATTGTTGGAAATGTATCAGTTTACAAAAACTCACAATCCAGTCATTATAGGGTTAACCTGGTTACTTTCAGTGTTATTGTTTAGACTGACCTGGAAGGGAAATCTGGCAGGCAGCCAATGGAAGAAAAGCCCGCGAACCTACAGGAGTCTTGATGTATTGATTGGTTACTATGTTCAGGTGACTTCCTTCTAGGGGTTAAAGAGAAGGAGAGATTCTCCATTCTGATCTCACCATGTCTAGCTCTAGATATGTTGTTGTTTTATAGCTCTCCCGTGTACCTTTTCCCTTAGTAATGTTTTATAATTTTAAACTAATGGAAACGTCTCATCTCCAGTGAAGCAAAGATTCATCACACCTCTATGTATTTAAGTATTTTTGACTATTTTTCTTTAACAGGCATAACATCCAAATCACAAGATGTCATGGTCCCACTGTACACTGCATTGGTCAGGCCACACCTGGGGTATGGTGTGCAGTTCTGGAGGCCTCCCTTCAAAAAGGATGTGGACAGAATAGATCGGGTATGGAGGAGAGTAATGAGGATGATCAGGGGCCTGGAGACAAAGCCCTATGAGGAAAGGCTGAGGGACTTGGGAATGTTTAGTCTGGAGAAGAGGAAGTTGAGGGGGGACATGATTGATCTCTTTAATTATTTGAAGGCTGTTACTTAGAGCTGTTTCTGTTGGCAGCAGAGGAAAGGACTTACAGTAATGGGTTTAAATTAAGGGCAGGAAGGTACCAGCTGGATATTAGGAAAAACATTTTTACAGTAAGAATTGTGTAACAGTGGAATCAGCTGCCTAGGGGGGTGGTGAGCTCCCCCTCACTGGCAGTCTTTAAGCAGTGGCTAGACAAACACTTGTCAGGAATGCTCTAGATTGATCCTGCATTGAGCAGGGGGTTGGATGAGATGACCTGTATGGCCCCTTCCAACTCTGTGATTCTATTATTCTCAGATCTGACCCATTCAAAACCACTGGTATATGCCCCTGTATCACAAATCACAAAGAGACTTCTCCCTCTCCCTTTGGATACTGTGCAGATTTTGATTAATTCTACTAAAAAATGTTCCTTGGACTTTTCCCTTGTGAGGGTTTTTGGTATGCCACTTTGGGAATAACTATATTTTTGTATTGAATGTCTTATGTGAAATATTAGAAATAATGAATACATTATAATAACACTTTGAGTATATAAAAACACTTTTAACTTTTGCCTTTACTGTAATAGCACTGTATTTCACAGTAGTTGTTTTTGCTGTTGTCTTAAAACTATTATGCAGCATAAGTCCTTGTCTGGGGATGTTGGTATTCCGCTTGCACTCGCCCACGGGCCCAGGAAAGAGGGCTGCAGCATTGTTGGAGCTGGCAATACCCCCTTCACTCACCTGCCTTCTGGAGAGCCATAGTGTCACTTGGGCTAGGGGACTCTTCCTGACACTTCCAAGGAAGTTGGAGGTCAGGGGTGAAGCACCGAAGGCTGCCTGCCCCAAGGAAACATAGTTGGACTGAGAAGAGCAGCTGGAGGCAGCCTGGAAGAAGGCTGGTAAGGGGGGATGCCAGGGATGGCAGCAGCTGCAGTTTTGGTGAGTCCAGCACATGTGCTTCTGCCAGGGCTTTTTTTTTTTTGGAAAAAAAAAGGAGCTGGAACTCTCAAAAGGGAAATGAAGTTTTTAATCTGTATACTAAAAACTCATGAAATTTTAAACATTTTAAAAATAATTTTGTCAAAGAAGTTCCAGAAATCCATTCTGGCACATTTCCCCAGGAAAAAAAGGCCCTGGTCTCTGCCAGGAGCAGGCTGGTGGGCAGCTGTGAAGAGGCTGCATTGGCAGGCACAGTGGCATCAGGCCCTGATAGGTAGGACCCATTGCAGATCTTTGGGATGGACAGCCTTATAGCTAACAACTTTTTGCTCAAGGGGCCAATGTTTTTCTCAGGGGCCTGCCATTATATATCTGTGCAGTACTGCCATGCCATGCTCATACACAAAGTTCTACTTTGTGAGCTACTTACATTAAAGTTGTGAGCAAGCAATTTGGCTGCTGCATAAGTTAGTTTGCTCTGGAGCCATTCCTCCTGAGCTAAAACAAAAATGGGTGAGCTGGAAGCTATGCAACTGTGAGCTAGCTCACACGAACCCAGCTTAGAGGGAACACTGGCGGGGACTCAGGCTTCACTCCTCTTTCTGTTTGTCCCCTCATCATCCTGCTGGGGGTGTTTCCAGGGGGCCTTCTTTGGCACAAGGGGGTCCCATCCAAATTGAGGTGGGAATGCAGCCACTGTGAACCCCCAGCTGATGGGGGGGAGTCTAAGGAGCAGAAGCTGCTGGAATCAGACTGATTTTGTCCTCTCTGTCTCTCTGCTACTCCACTGGCATTCCAGGGCTCTTCTAAGGTCAGCACCTGGGACCTTTCCTCATTGGCTGCCTCAGCCCCATCCTCTTCCACCCCCCTCTGAAGGGGCAGGACCGGACTCTGTCTGACTCTGGCTCCTCTGTCCAGTCCCCGCTGTTGCTCCCGTAGGTGCCTGGACTTCCCTCCACACTGGACTTCTCCTGCCTTGGCATAGGCAGCAGGAATGGGGCTTGGTGGTGGTGGGGCTGTGACTCTTGCTTCCCCTCATGAGTGGTCTTCTGGGGGCAAGTAAGCCCACCCCACCCAGGGGGAGGGGCCCATAAAAACTGCAGGGGGGCAGACCCCATGGGCCCTGCGGTAGCTACGGATCTGGGGATGGAACAGGCATGAGAGAAGGGGCCAGGAGGCAGGTGTCTTGGTAGTGGCATCAGCCAGCTGAAGGTGTTTTTGAGGCCAGGAATGAGCCACTTACCCATACCTAAACAGAGAGCATTGGAGGATTCCATGGCGGTTCTTTCCTGAACAACCCTATATTAGGCTTATCCCAAAACAGACAAGGAGGACTGGCCAGGCCACAACCATGTAGGCAGAAGATGGACTAAGTGCCAGGGTCAGAGGGGGTAAGTAGCATGTTCAACTGGAGTCTCCCCTTTTTCTGAGGCTCCAGTTGGGCATGCTAAAGAAAGGGGATTCTGGAGGCTGTGCTCACCCTGGACTCAAACCCCCAGAAGGTGTAGTCTCACAGTGCTCTTACCCAGAATGTAGGACTGGATAGTCGAGCCACAATTAAGATAGTCTGTAGTGTATTACTTCATAGAAGATTTGGAGTAATTCAGGATGTCATTGTGGTTCTTCCCATTACACCGTCATGACCTGTATAGGAATTATTGGAGAGAAACAGCCTTTCAGACCTTCTTTGAACTGTTCAGAGCAAATACCTTTCTCAGAAACCTAGGCAAACCACACTACATTTCCTGAATGATTGAAAAGAATTGCAGTTCAGACATCTTCAGTGCAATGCAACTTAAGAGTAGAAAGGAACAATCTGTTCAAAAGGCATTGGTAAAATTTACTTTTCTGCCTATGTTCAATATACATCTCTTGCAAAATGATCTTTAGTAATCAAGGCTAAATCATCTAATGCAAGTACCAAATCTGATCTAGCAGATAGTGTGATTCTATGCAGAGTATGGCTGGCCTAAGTAAACTGAATTTCACCTGTGCATGGGATAATTATGAGACTTCTTTGTAAGCTTATGACAGAAATTGTTAATAACTTCCTGTATTGATTAATTTGGAACAGATTTGCTTAGCTTTCAGTGCACTGACAACATTGCAGTCCACTTAAATTTCAAGAAAGTTGGATAAAATTTGATGGAACATCTTTTTTTGGGGGGGAGGGGGAATTGACCAAGAGGAAAGATACAAAGAATTACAGCTGAGATGGAGTTGGAAGAAACTACTCATTCCTACTAAGCATACATTTCACTTAGAGAACACTGGTTTTCCGTAGATATAGTTCTTACATAAAAATACAATTTTATCATATCTTAATTATAAAACTAAAAATAAAATGTACAAAAGGTATTATTCTAATTGCATGATGGATATAACACATTAATGTATTTGGTTCAGACTATTTTGGCATTGAACTTCCATTTTTGTAAAATTAATACAAGAGATTCCCCCCCCTTTAGATACAGAACATATGGCACCTTCTGTTGAGTATGCTATGCTACTGTTTTGATAATAAATGCTTGGCACGACAATATTTTATAAGGTGGTTTCTGTATGAAAAATTCTTTTTTTGAATAAATATGAGAGCAATTTCCAGCTGATACTTTTCAGTCCCATTTTTTCTCCATTCCAAGGCATTTGCACAGGCACTTAGATTTTCTTTAGGCATTCATGTTTTCATTAACTTCTCCAGCATGTCTTAGTGTTGAATGGATGCATATGAGTATTCGTCTCTGTATCACAAGTTAGAAAGAGGGATAAATCTTAGGACAACAAGTGTAACAAAAATCATAAAGCAGTTAGACTTAGAAATACTAAATCATTCACTTGTTTTTTTCCCTTCAACCCTAAAAATTCTTATATCATTAGACTGGTACTACTTATAATGGAAAAATCAATGCTGTAAGAAAATTAAATTTTACTGAGAGCCTTTAGGCAAAGTGCAAAGTTAAAAATGCATCTTAGCTTCCCTTGTGGTTCGTAGGAAAGGAAAGAAATGGAATCTGGGTTAGCTGTCAGCACGCAACAGTTTTTTAGAAGCCGGCTAGACAGCCTGTGAACTAAATTTTCTTAATGCTTTTTCTCCTTGATTACTTAATAATGTGAAAATAAGCACCTTAATTCAATCATTTGAAAGGTCAGAAGCTTCCTCTCTCCATTAAAAAATGGTCAGAATTGATTAGCAGATTCCTCTTTCCGTGTACAGGATTTAGCTGAAAGAAAACTTTGTCTTTAGATTTTTCACCTACATAAAATGTGAGTTCAGTCTCACCTAACATACTAACACTATATATCCCAGCATAATCTTTGGAAATCAGACTTTTTTGCTAGAATAATTTTTTAAAAGATCACTGTTTTATTTTGCTGATGCAGGTTAATGTGATAACCTGTCTGATTTTTCATCTATGGTGATCTGAAGCCCCAGAGAATGGGCATAGAGAAAATGAAAGGAAATGTGGTGTTTATGGTATACTTAAGAAAAAGTCAGCGAAAACAGTAAAATGTGGGATTCAAGGTAATCTGACACATATTGACGTTACATTGGCTCTGATAAGGCGATTTTACTTGTACTCTTGGGACCTAATCTGGAAGGTACTTATTGGCAATATTACGATCTCTAATATATGCAATTGCTTCTGACACAATGCCAGATGCATTTGTGGCCTCACAAAAATTTTTGTGTGTCATTCAATTCCAGATTGGAACGTTACATTTTTGGTCCTTTATCAATTGTTTACTGCCTTAGAAAGGTAACATGAGCATTGTTGTATTCTGTACTATTTGACCTGTGAAGACGACTCTTGTGGCCTGAAACACATCAGGTCATATATGGTTCTTTGTGCATTTGTCACTTTGATTACTTTATGAGGCTTTATTTGGGCCCCACAAGGTTTTTATATGTTTTTTGAAGAAACACGTATACTTTTGTCTATACCAGGGGTGTCAAGGATATGGCCCGTGGACCAGATCCAGCCTGCACTGGGCTGTAATCTGGCCCAAGAGCAGCTGACTTTGTGCTGTTTCCTGCTTCTAACATTGCAGCTCCTTCTGGCCAGTCTCTCCTAGTTCCTGCTTCAGAGGAGAGAAAGAAATCCTTCCCTCGATTGGCTAAGGGCTCCTCTCCACCTCGTCTGGGGAGGGAAGGGAAGGAAAAGAGACAGAAAGAGGGGGGGAAATGGCATCTCATGGAACTTTTAAGAAGAACAGCAACATTTTACTCCAGGTATAAGTGCACTTTTTCTTCGGGGGGGGGGATCCAGAGGGAGCAGGCAAGAAAAATAGAATCCTGTGTTTAGGGCCAAAAAATGTTTTATTCCAGGAATGGGAGGGGGGGTCCTGTGTTTAAGACAAAAAAAATATTTTATTCCAGGTACTGGGGGTGAATGCTGTGTTTAAGACCAAAAAATGTTTTATTCCAGGTATGAGAGAGAGACAAACAGACCTTATCCCATGGCACTCGGAAACATCCCCCTTTCCATTTCTAATAGGGGGGGAGGAACCTAACAGCACAGCTTTCATTCTTTACTAATGTTAAGGAGCAAGAGTACAGCAGCACCTTAATGACTAACAAAATTTGTGGTAAGGCATGAGCTTTCATGAATCACTGCTCACTTCTTCAGATACAGTGGGAATGTGAGTCCATCTATCCTTATATCTTGGAGAGTGAAGTGATTTCAGACACCAAAAGATAATAGTAGGCATTGGTAATGAGAGAAGAAACCTAGGTCTCAATTCAGTCCAGGAGTTTGCATTGTCTTGAGCTTGTAGCAATTGAGTGGCCTCTCTAATCTCCCTTTGAAATGCCTTTGAAAGACAACTGCTACTCTTAGGTCAGCAACTGAATGCCCTGGAAGGTTATTCTTTGCATTCTCCTGGACTGAATCCTCCTGTACCAAACTGAGACCTAAGTTTCCTCTCTCATTGCCAATGCTGATATCTCCATGCCTCTGTATATCACATCAATGCTGATATCTCCACCTTGCATATCACACCTAGTCCAATCATGCCTGCTATTGTCATTCAGCATCTGAAATAATCTTTATGAAGTTTATAGCTCTGGTATTTTGTGTTACATTTTATGGCACACATGGTCCCGCCCAACAAAGTGACATTTATGTCAGATCCGGTCCTTGTTACAAATAAGTTTGACACCTCTGGTCTGTACCAATTGATGTTTTTAACTTTTGGCCCTTTACTAGTTTTCTAAACTTTCTTTGGAGATTTTTGCTTGGTTGGTTTAGTTCCTCTTCCTCTCTCTTTGTGGATACTTAAGAAAAAGCCAGTGAAAATAGTAATTTACCTATTGTGGAATTAAAGCATTTTTCTAGTATGACAATGATCATGGGCTAACTTAGAAGGCACTTAAGTAAGATATATACAAGATAGGTACTGTGCTGCACAGGCAAATTCAAAATGTGAAGAAAAAAATCCAGCCTGCATGGATGATATTTTGCAAACTGAGCAGAAGCTGTAAGTTGTATAGCATGTTAAAATATAGACTGATTTAACATGAAATGTATATTGAAAGTAAGGCTACTATTCACATAGAACAATGTGCTGGAGAGGAAGAGCATTTAAATAAATCATTACATGCAGTAAGGTTTGCCAAGTGCCTTCTTTGGGCAGGGCTATCTCACCTGCCTTTGCAATTTGGGCTAGCAGGAGAAACAGTGGGGGATGGAAATGATATCAGGTTATATAGAGCTGTGTATTCTGGAATCCTCAAGCCAGAAATATACACACAAATTACTGTTTTGGGTTGTTATTATTTTCTGGAACAGTTATACAAATATGGGATTCTTAGCCATTATGAAAAACACCCTCCCATCTCCAGTTTGCATGCATGAATACAGTAGTCCCCCATCTTTCGCTTGCACACATGAATACAATCTCATGAAACGTATATGACACTTTAGAAAGATATAAGTATGGTAGTTTGTCACACTGGTGAAGTACCTTTAGCGTTTGAACTCTAACCAGCCTTCTGCAGCAGCTACTTAGAGCCCTACCATTCCATGATAGTATATTTGGAAAAGGGTAATTGGATATTTGGAAAAGAGCAATTGAATAGGATAATCAGGATTTGGTAGCTTGACATCAAATGGTTCTTTTACAGAAAACCCTTCCTTCCAACTCATGATGTTGGTGTATGCATGCTGATGCTGTCATGCTTATGTGCTTACATCAGGAATTTACATCAGGAATTTGTACAATACACATGGTTAAGTGCGCAGACTCTTACTTGGGAGAACCGGGTTTGATTCCCAAATCCTCCACTTGCAGCTGCTGGATGACCCTGGGCAAGCCATTGTTCTGTCAGAGCTGTCTTTGAAAGAGCAGTTCTTGAAAGAGTTCTTGCAGTCTCACCTACCTCACAGGATGTCTGTTGTGGGGAGGAGAGGAGAAAGGAGTTTGTAAGCTGCTCTGAGACTCCAAGTGAAGGGCGGGGTATAAATCCAATCTCTTCTTCTCTTCATCTAATTTTCAGTTTGAGAAGAATTTTTTTTTTAAAAAGCAACCATGAAAAAGAATAAGTATATATATATATGACATATATTGTTGATTTCCAGATGGCCCTTACCACCTTTGGTATATGTGAAATAGTATGCATTAATAAGACATTAATGTTTCTTCAAAGGAAGATAATTTTGTTGAGAATATGTGCCTATAATTGTATATAAAATCTTTCTCATGACATGTAACTTTAAAAAATTGATCCTCAGAACTGTACTTTAATTAGACCCTGTGAATAAAACACTGTATTCAAATGTAATAAGTAATGATAAAAGGCAAAGTATAGTATGTGCCCTAGATTTTACTAGTAATTGTTAAATTGCTGTACTTAGCCGAATGCAGTGACAACTGGAGGAGTGTTTGAGCCAAAGATGTAAATTCTTTGATTAGATGATGACTCTTTGATGAATCTAAATAGTGGAGCAGAGGCATGTGTGTGTGTTAGGCTGATTTTCAGTCTGATTCTTAGTTCAGATAGTTTACACTGTACAACATTACTAGACTTTATGAAAAATACTACCAGGCAGTGGCTTAATTCTATTTTAAGAAGAGGATGCTGGATTTTACAACAGGTAGTACACTAGTATTGAATAAGTATATAGTATGAGTTAATAACCTTGACTTTTGTTTATGCTGTTCGGGTTTTACTGTAGAAATATACTTTAAAAGAGATTTTAGAAGCTCTCTAAATAATGTGTCTCTCCCCCCCCCCCCCCATTTTTGCTCAGTTGGCCCTAAGAATGCATCCAGACTATCAGGTTTTGTACCACTTCTCAGTGCTGATTATTAGACAATACAAATAGCATGATGATAAGCCTGAACCTGACCAGCCCAAACACTACCAGCACCTGGCACCTGTCTCCTCTGCTTGCCCAGCTACATTTTGCAATAATTTTTGTATTGGTTCGTTGGTTGCTTGTCCATGTTGTGGCCACCTTTTCCCTCCCTCAGCTGCCGCTGCCACCAGCCAGCCACTTTTTCTAGGCAACTCCCTTAACAGTGGTCACAATCTGTTTAAGTTGTGTCTGCACAGGTGCAGGCACTGTTTCTTTGATCTATGGCATTTAAAAGTCCATTGTTTTTGTTTTAAAGTTTTAGAATTTTACTGTAGAAAAATGACCCTTGTCTGTCCCTGGCCCCAATTTTTTAAAATCAGAACTAGATATATGATACAACACGGAGTTGGGTTTTACTGTATGTACTCAAAATGAAGTTACAATGCAATGCTAGAAAAAGTAACTTTATTTAATATTGCACTGGTGGTGACTAAAAACTGAATAGCCTTGTATAAATTCTAGACAGAACTTCAGAGCTTTACAAGCAATTCAGTATTTTCTACAGATACTGTTTATTATCTGCTGAATTGCCCTCCAAGCCAGAATGAAGAGGCAGACAACAATGCTGGTGTAACTAAAGGACCACTTTATTAATTAATACAACAGCAAGGGCTGAAAAGGATTATGGCCTAGCCAAGGCCAAGGGTCATCATGACCCTTCTCTTCACTAAGTAGAATAGGGTGAGCCACCCTGCCCTGGCTGAGAGCCCACGTGCTGTAGCTCCCATCCAGTCAGCATGGCAATTGGACAATCGCCCTGTAAGTCTGTCCCCCGAGCCGCAGGGCTCAAAGGGAGGATGATCCAGGGCAATCCCACAGGCAGTCTGCTTTCCCCACCCTGGGCTGCAGGGCCCAAGGACTGTACTCCCCAGACCCCTGTACCCCACAAGGGAGGGGGGTTTGTCAGCTGGTGCTTACTGAACCACAATCTGTCTTCAAATAAAACCCTGCCAAACCTTTAAAGTGACCAGCCTATTTAACACAATACTCAAGCCAATTCCCCAATCCTCAGCAACAATACAAGGTAGGTGAAAACACCCCTGCCATTGAGCCAATTTGGGAAATGGCAAAAAATTCCTACCTGGCCCCCAGTGGGGCGACCAACAACAAGCCTGTACTGCAAACTGGGTGGGAGGGTGGGCAGCGAGGAAGTGCAAAAACTGAGAAGAGGAGGGAGGGGCCGGCACAGGAAAATTCCGGTCCCACCTCCTCACAACTCCTGGATGCAGCTGCTTGCTGCCAATACCCAGTCTCTCCTCCTAGCAGGGAGGCAAAGGCAGCACCCTGGCCACACAGCCACAGGGGGCTGGTGGCCAGATGAGCTGGATTGCCCCCCAAGCTGGAATGAAAAGGCAGAAAATAATGTTGGGGTAACTAAAGGGCCACTTTATTAATTCTTACAACAAATCAAGAAAATGGCAAGGGCTAAAAAGGTCAAGCCTCTGCTTTAAACCCTTGCACCCATCGGGAGGCCCAAGGCCCCCTGCAGGCCTTGCCAAAGGTCCTCAAGGAAGAGGTCCAATCCAACTTCCAACAAACATACACCATCATTCCTGTACAAATCAGAGCAGCCAGCATTTATACTTGGGTGGGACAAAAAGTGGCCCAACCCCCCTCTGAGCACTCTCTGAATTTCTCAATTAGCTTTCTGATGTGCTCTGTCAATAGCTAAAGGGTCTGCAGCACTGCACCAAACCAGGCATGGCACTGTGGCAGACCAAACAATCAAGGTCCCCGGCCATTGCTGCTTAATGAGGAGAAAATCTTCTCGGGCCTGTAGAATTAAAGCCTTTCCCTTAATCCATGGTGGCCCACTGGTGGAGCCCCAACTGTGAGCCCATAGGCATCCTCTTTGCCCGGTGAGTGGCCCAGAATGCAAAACTGTGCCTGCAGATTAGAATTCTCCTCCTTTCCCTCTGGTCAACAGGACCTGCAATGAAAAAAACAGTGAACAATGGAACTGGAACTTCAAAATGTAACTTGGCACACCAGCAGCCCATTCAAGGTCCTGCCATGGGGCGCATGTAGGACCTGTATGCTGAAGAACACCACCTGCCTAGATGTTGAATGTCTTGGGCTGGATAACTCATGGCTGCTGCTGTAGAAGCCACACCAATGCAAAAGGAGTGGGAACAAAAACAAACACCAGAAAACCCTAACCTGCCCAACGCAATGGAGGTGATAGGCCAAAACTGATGCTTGGTTAAAGGGTTACCATCCTGGTGACAGAACAACACACTACTGCCCAGCCCCCTCACAGCCAAGTAGGCAGCTAATGCCAAATCAGGGCACAACTCCTTTTCAAAACACACACCAAGTGTGACTACAGCACCCCACCTCCGCTAGTCCGTTTTGGATTGCCTCAAAGTCAGACATGCCCTGTCGGGAACCAGGCGAACATCCTGCACCCTCAGTGCATCTTCAGTGCATCCGACTTTGACTGCACTACTAGCTCCCCTATTCAGAAGGCCCTGAAAAAGGCAACTGGAGTGCTGCATGAAAAAGACATGCCTTGTAAGCTGATGCACAGACATCCCCCCAAGTAGCCTGCAAACTCCATAGCACCACTGGGGAAATGGGCTATTGGCAATCAGCACGCACCCCCGCTTCATGCATCCATCCCTCTAACATCCTCCTAATCCTGAAATCACCAGTAGCATCTACCAGCTCTCAGGCCTTACTGGCATAGGCCAGTGCAGAGAGCAGCCCCTTGACTGAGATAACCGCTAGACCCTTAGTTTTCATAGTCACACAGAAATGCAACATAGTCCATGGGTATAGGCCACAGACTAGGGTACCCTACCTCATTTCTAAACTGGGCAAACTGGTGGGCCACACAATCATGTGCCCGCTTTATGCTTGGAGCAATGGCTAGGTCCATTTCCCTATACACCTCTGCCTTCCAACCTGCCAGAGCTCCTGCAACTTCAGGGGCCAGCTGACAAAACCTCTCCATCTGTTTATGAGAGGGAGCATCAGCCACCTTATTGTTGACCCCTGGCATGTGTTCGGCAAGAAACAAAATGTTACAATGGAGATGCAAACAGTGAAGGCCCATACTAAAGACACTGGGTGATTTGGATGTAAATGAGTTAATGACCTGAACCACTGTCAAGTTGTTGCACCAAAAATGGACCGTATGGTTGGCCAATTCACTCCCCCACAGTCAAACTGCCACCAGGATGGGAAAAAAATTGAGAAAAGTCAGGTCCCTGGTAATCCCAGCCACTGCCAAATCAGGGGGCCATTCTTCAGCATACATGTGCCCTCCAAAGTAGACTCCAAAACCCAAAGATCCCACGGTGTCAGAATGAACCTGCAGCTTAGCCTCCAGCTTCAAATCATCTTTCCAAAATGAAATCCCATTAAAGGAGTCTAAAAATTCCAGCCACAACTCCAGGTTCACCCTGACACCTGTGGTGACCCTAGCCATGTGATGAGGCAAGCATAACCTGCTCAAGGCATCACACATCCTTTGCAAAAAGGCCTGACTTGGTGCCACAACCTTGCGTGCAAAGTTGAGGTAGCCCACTAGCTGCTGAAACTCACACAATGTGGCTTTCTTTTTACCTCTGAATTTGGCCACTCTTCTGTGCAGTTCAACCAATTTACTGGCAGGCAGTCTGGACATCTGAGCCATGGTGTTAAGCTCCACCCCTAAATATGTTAATACCTGTGAAGGGCCCCTCATCTTTTCATGTGCCAGTGGAATCCCCAGCTCTTCTGCAAGCTTTAAAAAACCCTGCAGCAATTGCTTACACTGTCCAGAACCCACCAGGGCCACGAACAAAAAGCCATCTAAATAGTGTGCAACAGTGTCCAGCCTGGTATGGGAGTGAAGGGCCCATTCCAAGAATGAACTAAAGCATTTGAATGTTGCACAGGACACTGAACAGCCCATAGGTAAAGCCCGATCCATGTAAAACTGTCTCTGGAAGGAAAAACCCAGCAACTCAGAATCATCAGGATACATGGAGAAAAGGTGAAATGCAGACCAAACGTCGCATTTGGCAATCTTGGCACCCAACACACAGTGGCACACCACGTGAACCGCTTGGTCAAAGGACATGTACCAGACTGTACATAGTGAGTCAAGGATGGAGTCATTAACTGACAACCCCCTAGGATAAGAAAGGTGGTGAATTATGCAGTATTACCCTGGGACCTTCTTGGGAACTATCCCCCGTGAGGAAACCCATAGGTTCTTTACTGGCTGGGCTGGGAATGGGCCCAAAATCCTCTCCTCTGCCTTCTCCTTCTCAATTTTACACTTGACTATATCTCCCTTTCCCTTGATTGAGCATAAATTATGAGCTATGAAGGGACCCCTAGGGGTGTGACGGGGAATACAAAAACCGAACTTAAACCCACTGAGCAAGTACAACCCGTCGGCCCTCCTAGGGTAACTCTGCAGTCATGCTTCAAGTACTTTCAGTTTTATGGGGCTGGGCCTCTTCCCACAGATTGACCTGGCCCTCCCCCTTCAGGTCAAGAAGCAAGAAGAAGCATTTCTCTCCTTTCTATCTCTTTACTGCAGCTCCCCAACCTATGTGGCTGTTACTCCATGTGAGACCCCCAAAGGACAGCTAGGACATTCAATACCTTCTATGATGATCTCACCCTCTTTTCTCCCTCACACAGAATGTTCCCTACTGTCTTCTTTCTTGCTGAGCAGCCCCATTATTTTCTTCTTACTTGTTTGTCTATGGCTGTTCCACCCTGTTGGATGAATGAATGGATGCTGACCCAGCCCAGGAAACTGAGACAAGAGACAAAATCACCTTCTTATATTCTGCTTTTGAAATGGCACACCAAGAGGCTTTTGAAAGCTCAAAATAAACAAAATTTTATTTGAAGGAGAACAGGTCGGGTGGAATCAGGTGTAGGATGTATGAGGTGAACAGATAATAAAACTGAGGTAACTTTGTATTCACACAAACACCAGATAATTTGTTGCCAAAGTAAGTGTTTTTTGCTATTCAATAAGGTCATTAAAACTTTGAGGAGACAGGCCTTTTTTTCAGTTTCTGCTTTCAAGCCTAGGTTTCTCAGTTTCTGAGCGTGTAAAGTCTAGAAGGTAGGAACATGCAACCAAGTTCTTCAAATCCTTCTTTACACAAACCAGGGATCACTCCTCTTTTCTAGAAGCTGTTTCCCTTCTTAAATGGACAGGGATCACTTCTCTTTACTAGGAGCTATTTCCCTTTTTTGGCTTGAATGGGGATCCTCTTTGATCCAGCCAGTCTCATAGCCTTCTTACTAGTCCACAGTCAGTGCTTAACTGTCTCTTCTTCAACTGTCAGTTCCCAACTGTCCTTCCATAACTGACTTTCTCAACAGAATGCTGTTCAAACAGCCTGTCATTCCAAGGTTCTCAGACTCTGTTAGGCATTAACCCTTGATAGTCCATCACACCTTCAGTGATGGATTGCTGAATTCTGCCTTTTTTCTCAACCTTGCAGATAATGGGCACAGGCAAAGAGAATGAAATACATAGAACAGGCCAATATTAAGAGAAACCAGGTTTCTGCCATTTGGGGGGATCTTGTTTGGTAGAAAGTGAAATTTTTGCAATGATTGGCATTTTTTGCACAGAATTTCCACAGTCTGCCATTTGGGGGGATCTTGTTTTGCACTAGCTGTTTTGCTTAAATTATATCCCTCTCAACCAAAGGCCTGGTTGAATTGAAGAAAATCACACAGGGCCCTGGTCTCAATACGGAGCATGTTCCACCAGGCTGGGGGTAGGACAGAGAAAGCCCTGGCCCTGGTTGAGGCAAGATGGGCATCCTTTGGGCCAGGGACCACCAGGAGGTGTTGCTCTTTTGAGCGTAATGCTCTTCAAGGCATATATGGGAAGAGACAGTCCCTTAGATATGTTGGTCCCAGGCCATATAAGGCTTTAAAGGTCAAAACCAGCACCTTGAAGCAAATCCGGTACTCAATTGGCAACCAATGCAGTTGGCAGAACATGTGCCTAATATGAGCCCACACTGGCGTTGACATTAACAGGCATGCCACTGCATTTTGCACCAGTTGTAATTTCTGGATCAACTTCAAGGACAGGGGTCTGTTGGGGCCGGAGCGAGGACTGGCCAGTATGGCAGCCATGGGCTGAATCAGATTCTCTAATCTGATTCAGCTCGCCGCCGAATTGCCGCTGAAATTCGGCGGCAACTTTAAAAGCCACTGGAGGGGAGGGGATTTGAGGGAGAGGCTCCAAACTTGCAGGCTAGCTGCTGGGGCCTCTCCTCAAAATGCCCACCGAGTTTCAAGAAGATTGGACCAGGGGGTCCAATTCTATGGGCCCCCAAACAGATTGTCCCATCCCTCCATTGTTCTCTATGGAGGGAAAAAATGTTAACTTTTTTCCTACCATAGAGAACAATGGAGGGGATGGGACAATCTGTTTGGGGGCCCATAGAATTGGACCCCATGGTCCAATCTTCTTGACACTTGGTGGGTATTTTGAGGAGAGGCCCCAGCAGCTACCCTGCAAGTTTGGAGTCTCTCCCTCAAACCCCCTTTCCTCCAGCCCCTCATATACCCTATGAGTTTTTGCCATTGATTTCAATGGCCCATAGGATATAATGGGGCTGAAACTGACATTCCCTTTCTGACACACTTCTGGTGATGTCAGGGGGCGTGGCATATGCTAATGAGTTATGCTAATGAGTTATGCTAATGAGATCCTGCACCTCTTTTTCTTTGAAAGGACCCCTGTGGCGCTCGGGGACCAGGCCTCCCAGAGGCACCCACTGGTATGTGGTCTTCCTCAAGGGGCGGTCCTGTCCCCGATGTTATTTAACATTTATATGCGCCCCCTTGCCCAGATTGCCTGGAGGCATGGGCTAGGGTGTCATCAATATGCAGATGACACCCAGCTCTATCTATTGTTGGGTGGCCAGTCTGACTCTAGCCCAGATGACCTGGGTCGGGCGCTTCAGGAGGTTGAGGACTGGCTTAGGCTGAGTCGCCTGAAATTGAATCCATTGAAGATGGAGGTCCTGGGTCTGGGTCAGACCGGGTCGGGGGTGGGGCTCCCACTACCGTCCTTCGGTGGGGCGCCTTTGGTGTCAGCGCCGAGGGTCAGGAGTTTGGGTGTGCTCATGGATCCCTCCTTGTCAATGGAGGCCCAGGTAACAGCCACTGCCAAGGCAGCCTTTTATCACCTCCGGCTGATTAGGCAGTTGGCCCCCTTCCTTGAACGCGAAGACCTAGCCACAGTGATCCATGCTATGGTCACCTCTCGACTTGATCACTGTAACGCTCTCTACATGGGGCTGCCCTTGTCTCAGATCCGGAAGCTGCAGCTGGTGCAGAATGCTGTGGCCAGGCTGTTGATGGGTCTCTCTTTGCGGGTCCACATCCGGCCTGTGCTGCAGTCACTGCACTGGCTCCCTATAGCGTACTGGATCCGGTTCAAGGTGCTGGTGTTAACCTTTAAAGCTCTGTATGGTCAGGGGCCTGCCTACTTGAGGGACCGCCTTTCCCCATATAGGCCCCAGAGGGCACTGAGGTCAGGCACTCAACATCGCCTCATTCTCCCTGGTCCGAAAGACGCTCAGTTGGCCTGTACCAGGGCCAGGACTTTCTCAGTGGCGGCTCCTTACTGGTGGAATGAGCTCCCGGATGACATCAGGGCCCTGCGGGACTTATTGCAGTTCCGCAGGGCCTGCAAGACAGAGCTCTTCTGCCAGGCGTTCAACTAGGAGCCGCCACTGGGGGAAGAATTGGACATCACCCTGGTCCTGCCGGCCGCACAACTTGCTGCCACTATCCACCATGAGAACTCTGTATGATTGAAGTCGCCATCTGGTGTTGTAGTATACTGTAGTATACTGTGTAGAATGGGTTATTAGTTTTAAACGCTGTTTTTATATTGTAAACCTTATGGTGTTTTATGACTGTTAGCCGCCTTGAGCCGGTCCGCTGGCAAGGCGGGATATAAATGCAAGCAAGCAAGCAAGCAAGCAATAAATAAATAAATATAAATAAACAAATTAATTAATTAATTAAATCAATTCAAGGGTAAGCCTGTGTAGAGCGAGTTGCAGTAATCAAGTCTGGAAGTGACCACTGCATGGGTCACCATCGCTCGTTCTTGGGGGGAAAGATAAGGTTTCAGTAGCCTGATCTGTCTAAGATAGAAAAATGCAGATCTGGCAACTGCGGCAACCTGGGCCTCCATGGAAAGAGAGGCATCCAGTGCCATTTTAAGACTCCTCACCATCTGGGCTGGCACCAAAGGTGCCCCTTCCAGTGTGGAGAGCATGGCACCCACATCCAACCCCCCTTGACCCTGGTACAGGATCTCCATCTTCGATGGATTTAACTACAACTGTCTCTTCTGCAACCATCCGGCCATAGCATCCAAAGCCTCACCCAAGTTTGTGGGAACAGACTATTGATGGCCGTCCTTTAACAGATAGAGCTGAGTGTCATCAGCATACTGATGACAACTGACCCATAAATCCAGACTAACTGAGCAAGGGGATGCATATAGATGTGGATCTCTGGCTGGGACAAGTAAACCAATTCAGTTTGTGAGGTTCGTGACCCAGTAGAACACCTCCTCCCAGCATGCCAGGGATCTCTGGCTGACTCTCCTCTACCTGCCTTCCAAGTGTGGTGTGGATTGGATTTACAGGGTCCAAGTTATCCTCTCCCCCAAGTGTCCCCAAGGAAGTGCTTTCTGGGGAAATGACAGGCAGTCATTTTCCCAGAAAGCACTTTCCTGTGTGCACCTTCTTTGGAGGCATAACTCAGACTCCATAAATCCAGTCTTCAACAACATTAGTGGGCAGGTGGAGTAGAGTCAGCCAGAGATCCACTGTGAGTTTGGTGTCTCTAGCAGGTACAGGATCCATTTTATACACTCCTGAACCTGTCAAAATGACCACCTGTCATTGATAGGTAGCCATTTTGACAGGCACAGGTTCAGGAGTGTATTCAATGGATTCTGTGCAAGCTAGCTACATCAAAGTATCAGGGGACCTCCACTGGATGCTCCTCTACATGCCCTCCAAGATCCTCCCCCCTGTTGCTTTAAAGTTTGGCATTTAGATTGAGTGGACAATGTCTGGAAATGTATCTGTTCATGAACCAGCATGAATCTCTACAAACAGTTTGAAAGTTCATGGAACAATTGCACTGGGTGACCATTATGTTGGTTGCACTGGGGTGCTTTTCTTGTAAATTTGTGTTTTTCTTATTTTTTCCCCATCGGGTAACTGTAGTTTCCTATTTTTGTTTCAAGAGTAAACAAAAATTCTCCATCAGCTAAATGAGAGAAGATTTATGAATACAGCCATTTTAATGAAATGGTATGCATCAAAATAGTGGTTATCTAGCAATCTGTTATGCTTATTATCTAAACTTCCTTTTGGTATGCAGCTGTATTGTCAAAATTATTACTTTTTTATTCTGCCTTCTTTTCAAGGAGCTCAGGTTCATACACATGGTGGTTCCCCATTTGGGGAGGGAGAGGTAGTTGTGAATTTCCTGCATTGTGCAGGGGGTTGGACTAGATGGCTGTTGAGGTCCCTTCCAGCTCTCTCTTTCTATCCTGTGAACAAACTTGTGAGATTACTAGGATAGTGACTTTTCAAGATCATATTCATGGTGGAAATTTAACCCCTAGCCTCCCAAATGTCGTCCAGCACTCTGACCACTTCACACCACATTGGTTGCTTCAGCACAGTGTATTCTGAAACTTTAAGAACTGAACATGTAAGGTTATTTAACATCTGCCTGGTCAGTGTCAAATAACCTTATTCACTGTACTGAAATGTGCATTAAAAAGCCAAGAAGTTTTTAATTGCTCCTGCTGTTGAAGAATGAACAGAAAATATTTTTTCTAAATGCTGTTAGCTATTAACTTTTGCATTTTCTGAATTCAATATATGTAAGACTGTTTACATTGCTGACTGCCAAAAAGAAATTTTGTAAGAGAATGCTTACATAAATAGCCAAATATTCATCATGAATGTTTACAGGCCAGTGGAGCAAAAGAATTCACACATTGTCATCAGTGGGGTTTTTTTTTGAGAACTGTAAGTGTTCTTGGGGGTGGGGGGAATGATCAAATATCTGCTAAAAAATGTATGAGGTAGATGCATGTTCACTGATGCAAGTCTTTGCAAAATAGTTGTGATCATACAAAAGACCTGTGCAGAATGAAATACCTATGGGTTAAATGTTGTGGATGCATAAGAAGGTTCTTTGTATCAAAGTCTGTGAACTGGAAGAGAGATCTTGAAATACAAATGCAAGTGTTACTGCCATTCCAGCAGTCTTCCTCAGGCCAGGGCAAATAGCTGAACATCAGTAGAAAATCAGTTCAGCATAGAGAATTAGGAATGTAGCTTTAGAAAAAAATTCCCACCCAAACAACTATGAATCACTGTAATTACAAAAAATAAAAATCCTCCAATGTATTTATGAATTGGGCTACAATGATGATGATAGGCTTCATAGCTGGAATTATGAGTGAGGCAACTAAAGTTCAACAGCCCCACTCTGGCGAGTGGACTTGGGCCAGTCTTCCTATCTAACCTACTTTACAGGTTATTAACTTTCCTAAGCTCCTTGGAGGAAGCATTGAATTGAAATGGTGGAAAGTGCCATCAGACTGATTTATGGTGACCCCATAGGGTGTTCAAGGCAAGAGACACTCAGAGGTGGTTTGTCACTGCCTGCCTCTGTGTAACAACCCTGGACTGCCTTGGTGGTTTCCCTTCCAAGTACTAACCTGGGCTGACCCACTTACTTTCTGAGATCTCATGAGATTGGGCTAGCCTGGGCCATTCAGGACAAAGCTTGAATAGGGATAGAGTTGTCCATAGTTATTGGTGTAAAAGGGTAAAACATGGGAATTTTGAAGCTGTGCGCAAAGTGATGGGTAAAAAACTAGACTTCCCCAATTTTTTTTCCCTAGGGGGAAAAACAGGTTTGATTGAAAACAGAGATGCAATACTTAATTTCTTTTCAAATAAACTTATTTTACCTCTTTAACAATATAGTGCTCATCATTTATATCTTAGTTAGCATACAAGAGCGTACTATTTGGCATATCTTTTGAATTTAGAATTACAACAACACAGTCCTAAGTAGAGTTGCATTCTTCAGGTTCTATTAATAGCCTTAGAAGTATATACTTAAAATTAGGATTATACTGTGAATGTCTTCATTTTCTCCAAGCCAAACTGCAGATACACCTGGTAATTGAAAGATAGCTGGAAACTGATGTATCATATGTTACCTTAGCACATATATCTTAGTTTTTCCATCTGTGAGCTGGGGAAAATAGATGGAATTAGAAAATAAATTTTAGAATAAGCAATAAATTCCCCCCAAACAATACATAGTCTCATATATTTACGATAGAATTAGCAGCGTATCAAGTTAAACATCATACATTGAAAACACAACTCTTCAGTAATATTTTCTTGTCAAACATATTGCATAAAACAGCTGCATTTTGTACTAGCTGAACTTTAAGTCATCTACAAGAGAAGCATTATGTAAAGTGCCAAGGAAAGGGTTACTTTTTTCCCACCATAGAGACCAATGGAGGGAATGGAGGCAACCTGTATGGGGGCCTGTAGAATTGGACCCCCTGGTCCAATCTTCTTGAAACTTGGTGGATATTTGGGGGAGAGACTTCAGCAGCTACCCTGTAAGTTTGGAGCCTCTCCCTCAAACCCCCTCCCCTCCAGCTGCTTTTAAAACCACCCCTGAATTTTGGCAGCAATTCAGCGGCGGGCCAAATCAGATCAGAGAATCTGATTTGGCCCGTGGCTGCCCTAGTGCCCACTCCTGAGCTGGCGGAGTACCACTCCGCATTGCTCTGGCCCCAAATGACCTCTGATACTTACTATGTACTGTTGTACTTTAACCACAATCTGTGACATACACACATGGACATCCTATGAGAATCCTGGTTTGCTCTTTGATTCTGGTGTTATTGCAGTGCAAACTGGAATATAAGCTGGGTCTCTGTTGGCAGAGATCAAGGAAAATTGAAGGCAATGAAACCAGCATTTGGTGAAACTAAGAAGAATCTGGGTGGTCATCTCTGATCTTTCTTTCACAAGCTAACCATACACTGAAGTCCAAACTAGATGTATGTACAACATTCAGTTTCCACAGGTAGCAGAATGGCAGCTGAAAATTCCTCAGTATGCCTGAGGAATTAAGTACTAGCACTATATATATGTTATATTTATGGTTTAAAATTTGTATATTACTTGATATTATATTGTATCTGGTAATGTCTTGTTGTAATGTATTATATTGTTGTAAGCCACCCTGAGCTGGCTATGCTGGAAGGGCGGGGTAAAAGTTTAACAAATAAATAAATAAATATGAGTTCTGAAGTACTGAAAGTGCCTGATGTGAATGTGGGGGAAGAAGGGCTTCCTCTGTGCCAGTTTCCCAATCCAGTTAGCCCTGGGGCACTATTTTCCCCATGAGGAGAGCTCAGGCCTATAGGTAGAAAATTTCCGGGGGAGGGGCACAACATCACTTCCAACGTCACAAAAGTAATAAAATAAAATAACGAAATAAAAGAGTGATGAGAAGAGCTCAGCCCAGTTGCTGTGAGACTGGATTTAAGTCCCCTGCATCATGCCAGTGGCTTCCTCAGGGTCACCTTTTGTGACACCCTTGCTGTCTCCTGTGATGGAAAGTGTGGCCAGCTGGGGCCTTCTCCAGTGGGGATAGTGGGAGGCCAGGAATGAGCTTCCTTTGGGGATAGTAAAGCCACCTCTTCAGTGTCCTTCTGACCAGAGCCATGGGTAAGTCAGGCTGGGAGCCAGAGGTGGGTGTGGGGCTGTCAAGCTCAGCAGAGGTGCTTGCTGGTGTGAGATAAGGTGTCTTATTGACTTTTGCTTGCTTCCCTACAAGTTGGAGGGTCAGCAGCATGCAACAGAGCTGGCCTGTGAGTGCTTGGGTGGTTATTTCTTGCTCCATTGTTGATGCTGGGCACATTGGACCCAGAGCCACTAGTGCCCTGCCCCCCCCCCCATGCCTGAAACACACACACACACACACACACACACACACACACACACACACACTGTTCAGGTATTTCTGTTCAGGTCTTCTTGTGAGGAATCTCTCTAAAAATGTGGCAGTTCATGTGGGCTCATGAGTGAGGGGGAGGGGACTGGAAGGGATGGGACAGGGTATATTAGGGAGGGGGCACTGCCCCAAGGGCCCCATGGTAGCTATGGGCCTGGGAGGGCTGTAAATATAATGTTCTCCTTTGGCTGTGGGTTCTCATGTTAGAGTACTCACTCATGCACCCATTCTGAGATCCATTCAGCAGAGACAAGTTGGCTCAAAACATCAACTGTTTATTTGCAAGGGAACAACTCACACAACCAACAACTACAGCTAACATACAAAACTGGAAACTGAAACAAGAGCTCCATCCAATAGGACCAAACTAAATCACACAGATATTGGGGGGGGGGGAGCAGATTGTTCCATTACATATATACATATATACAATAAATGTACCACAATATATGCAAGTATTCAGTGCATGTGTACCCTCCCCCCCCCCCATTGGACAAGTAATATCCTTCTAGAGGCTGGTTTGGTTCAGGAAATCATCATGGGGGAAGCACCATAGGAAATTTCCACAAATCCAGTTTGAGTTAGGCCCCTGAATCACTTCAGAATTGAATTCCCATGGGAAACGAACAGCTGCTATCTGGCTATAAGCCCCTATGGAAAACACATGCTACATATAACATTTAGTTTGGGCTTAAATCAAGTCATAATGAGCAAAACTATTGCATGGTACCTGTACTTTATTTTTATTTTTAAAAATGTTTGTTAAAACTGAAGACATAATCGAGATATTTCTCACATATGTGAAAGGCATAAAGTTCACATATATGGAACACAGGACTTGGGAAAGGGTCCTGAAGGGTGTAAGAAAGCTGGTAAGGAGAAGACTTCTCAGCACAGGCAATTCAATATTTTAGCTCTCATCTTTTAACCAACTTTAGAACTAACAAGAAGGGGGACCCATGATACTTGTGGGGGGGAGTATTCACCACAGCTCCCAGCCTGCAGAAGCAGGAGGAGCTCTGCCGGAGGAGGAAACGGCAGCAGGTGAGCCTTCTCCCTCCTCCCCCGGCACCGGTGGCAGCGAGGCCTGAGCGGCTCACAGCCACTGGCCCACCCAACCTTCTCCTGACCCCTCTCCCTTTCCAGCAGCAGCGGTGAGGCTGCCAAGCCTTCTTTCCCCCCCTTCCCAGCAATGGCAGTGGCGAGGCTTGAGGCCCACCAAGCCTTCTCCCACCCCCTCCCCCTCCCCAGCAGCGGCAAAGCCTGAGGCCCACCAAACCGCCCCCACCACCTCCCCAGCAGCAGCGGCAGCAAGGCCTGATGCCCACCAAGCCTTCTCCCTCCTCCCCCCGGCACTGGCAGTGGTGAGGCCTGAGCGGCTCACAGCTGCTGGGCCTGCCAAGCCTCCCCCCCCCCATATGGGCAAAGCATTCTGTGTGCATGCACAGGGAACACTTTTACTTTTGGGGGGGGTTAAATATTCTCCAAAAAAAAAATTTACTTTTCAGATTTTTCTGCACACCTGGGGAGTCCCCCAAGTGTGCAGGAAAATCTCTCTGCCCCCCAAATGCCCCCGATGTGTAGATTTAGATATCCGCATGCAGGGGGCAACTTGGAAATTAGTATATAGACAAGCTGCTCCTGCCACCGCCGCTTCTGCAGCTGGCTGGCCTCTGTCAGTGCAGAGTGGTGGAGCCGTGGTGCTCATGGGCGAGTTTTGCACAGCCCCCCGGGCACTGCAGCTGTGGCAGTGGTGGCATCTTCACCACTTTCCTGAGCCAGCAGGTGAGCTGGGTGACAGGAGGAGGGGGGAGAGGCAGGACAAAGAGCTGAGGCTTCCTTCTTCCCCTGGAGGAGAGCAACGGTAGAAGCAGCAGGTGCCTCAGCGCCCATCCAGGGACCGCACCGTGTCCCCGCAAGCCCCTTCGATTCTCCTTGCCTTAATCCAGCTGGAAGGGGCCTGGCAACTAGCTTCCCTCCATCTCCTGGACGGTGACTGGAGGAGCAGTGCCCACAGCCCTCTTCTCTGCCACCTCTTCGCTGCTGCTGCTGCTGTTGTCGCCACTGCTGAAGGACTCATGCACCCACCCACTGAGCGCTCCGGCGCATGCTCCGACGCTCTTTAACTTTTGGGGGGGATTTAAATATCCCCCCCAAAGTTTTTTTTTTAAGTTTTAAGATTTTTCTGCACATGGGGGCAGTCCCCCACGTGTTCAAAAACTCTCCCTGCCCCCCAGGTGCCCTCCCAGCACAGAATTAGATAGCCATATGCAGGGGGTGCCTTGGGAATTAGATATATAGATAATCACACAGTTTCCTTGTCAGGGATACAGAAGATCACACCTCTTTTTCTTTCAGAGCTGACATATCGGGAACCCTGTAGATCTTCGACGTGGTCTCTGTGCTTCACACCATGGGTTTTCTGCGCCTGCGCAAAACTCATCGGTATCTGTAAAGCTCAACGGATTTTCGCGCCCAGGGCCTCCGGGCACGCGTGGGGCTCCTCCGCGCATGCCCAGAGGGGCCAGGCACGGACATCCCGCCAGTTCTCTTCTGACCGCCGCGCAGCTAACAGCTCTTTCTCGTCGGTCTTCAAAAAATCTCTTCGGAAAGCCTTCTTATTTCTATCGACTACGGACTGTTTTTTGACCATTCTCACGGACTCACCTTTGGATTTGGCTAAACAGGAAAGTTATTCCTTCCTTCTTTTCCCCAACCCCCCCCCCCCCGCTGACCCCTCAGTTATTTCATTTATGAGGCATTGGGGTTGTTTTAAACGCTGCTCGTCTTGCGGGAGCAAGCTGGCCACTGCAGACGGTCACTCATTGTGGATTTTATGCTTGGGGGAATCCCACCGTCCGGAAACGTGCGTCCACTGTGCCCGTTTCTCCAACCAAACATGTAAAAACAGAGCGGCCCGTCTAAAAGTTGCTCTATTGGAATCTGCTCTCCGCCCAGAGGCAGCGACTCCGACCAAAACCATGGAAACTGTACCTTCCACATCGACGTCGGCATCGGCGTTGGCGTTGGCGTCGACCAAACCTCCCATTCCGAGGGTGGCCTCCGATACGGGACCCCCAGCGTCGAAAAGACCAGCCCCGCCACAATCTTCTTCCTCATCACCTGTAAAGAAGAAGAAGAAAGATAAGTCAGATAAACGACCAAAGAAATCGGCAACCGATAAGTCCCGCTCTAAGGGCATGGCCCATACCGCTCCAGCACAAGTGGCACAACAGGATCAATCTTTGAATCCTCCGCTGCCCACACAACCTACTATCATCCACCATACTCCCCCTCCTCAAGAGGGATGCCTGGATGGCCACACTCGATCTGAAAGATGCTTACTTTCACGTTTCAATTGCACCTCCTCACCGCAGATTTCTCAGGTTCACAATCGGCTCCACCCAATACCAGTACAAAGTCCTGCCATTCGGATTGTCCACCGCCCCAAGGGTCTTTACGAAGGTGATGGTGGTAGTGGTCGCCCATCTCCGCCTCAGCGGCATTCAAATATTTCCTTATCTCGATGACTGGCTCCTGGTAGCAGCTTCCAGAGACCTCTTAGAACTCCACGTGGGCACAACCCTGACCCTCCTAGAGCAACTGGGCCTTCTCATCAATACAGAGAAGTCCCACCTTCAACCATCACAAAGAGTTCAGTTCATAGGAGCAATCTTAGACTCCACCCGTCTCACAGCATACCTCCCGGAGGACAGATCGTCCCCCATCTCCAACCTTGCGATGGAGGTCAGTCTCCACCCCACATCCACCACCCATACCATCCAAAGGCTCCTAGGCCTCATGGCGGCGACCACCACAGTTTTGCCCTTCGCACGGCTCAGAATGCGAGTACTGCAGACCTGGTTCATACGGACGTTCCGCCCACTGGACCACGCACAATCTATCAATCTCACCCCTCCTCCCAAAGTCCGCAACTCCCTGCACTGGTGGATGCAACAAGACAACCTGCTTCAAGGAGCTCCCTTCCCAACCCCAAGTGGACCCTCACCACAGACGCTTCACACTGGGGATGGGGCGCTCACCTACACGACCACACAGCAGGAGGCCCCTGGGAACCAAACCTCCGCTCCAAGCACATCAACGTCTTAGAGATGTGGGCAGTGATTTATGCCCTTCGATCCTTCCTCCCATTGGTGAAAGGGGACTGTGTTTCGATCCTTTCGGACAATACCACTGTCGTGGCATATATCAACCGGCAGGGCGGGACAGTCTCCCGGTCAATGTGCAGTCTGGCCATACGTCTATGGGACTGGTGCCTCAAGGAAGGCATATTCCTTCGAGCAACCCATATCCCAGGGATCCACAACACGACGGCAGATCTCCTCAGCAGAGGAGGCGCACGCCCACACGACTGGGAGCTATCTCACCATTATCTCCGACCAATTTTCCACCTATGGGGTTTCCCGGAGATAGACGTTTTTGCGAACAGACAGAATGCAAAATGCCCATTATTCTGCACCCGAGGAGGGATCGACCCCTTGTCCCTAGGGGACGGGCTTCTCCTCTCCTGGAACCGAGGATTCCTTTACCTGTTTCCACCACTCCCCCTTCTCACCAGAGTGGTCAGAAAGATAATGCAGGAGGACGCAGACTGCATTCTAGTAGCTCCATGGTGGCCCAGGCAACCATGGTTCCCCATCCTACTAACGCTTTGCCGAGGCCAGTACCTTCACCTTCCCCCCGAAGCAGACCTCCTATCGCTTCCCAACTCTGCTCTCCTATACCACGACGTTCCCCACCTCAAGTTGTCGGTGTGGAGGATTTTTCCACAGGGTTCTCTAGCAAAGTAGCCAATGTTCTTTTGAACTCTAGAAAACCTTCCACTCGAAAATCCTATTCCTATAAATGGTCTCGCTTTGTGACCTCCCTCACAGGATCATCTCTTTCACCCACGGCGGCAGGCCTCCCCCGTATTTTCGACTTCCTCCTCACTCTTCGAGAGTCAGGCCTTTCCCACTCCTCAATTCGGGTATACCTGGCGGCCATCTCGGCCTTCCATAACAGGGTGGATGGTTTTTCGGCTTTCACACATCCACTCTCTAAACGTTTTCTCCGGGGGCTTCTCCATCTATACCCCCTATCCAAAACCCCAGTACCTGTATGGGACCTACCTCTAGTACTACGTCAGCTTACCAGGGCCCCGTTTGAACCCCTGTCAACTTGCGCCCTCAACCTACTGTCATGGAAGACGGCCTTCCTGATCGCAATTACATCGGCCAGGAGGGTTGGAGAGATGCTTGCGTTCTGGCACAACGCACCATACCTCTCATTCCTCCCTAATGCTATTCGCCTATTACCGGACATCTCCTTTTTACCTAAGGTGCTCTCAGAGTTCCATTTACACTCGGAGGTAGTACTCCCAGATTTTTTCCCGAATTACACTTCGGAACAAGAGAGGCTACTACATTCCCTGGACATCAAAAGAGCGGTTCTATTCTACCTACACCGCACCAAGGCAACCCGACGGACGCCGCGGCTCTTCGTTTCATACGCGCCCTCCCGTCAGGGATCACAGATCACATCCAGACGGCTCTCCAGATGGATAGTGGAACTGATATCGTTGTGCTATAAGCTAGCCCGCACGCCCCTACCAGGTCCCGTTCGGGCACACTCCACTAGGGCCATTTCTACGTCCACGGCATTTTTAAAAGGCGCAGCTCTAGCTGACATTTGCAGAGCTGCCACCTGGAACACTCCCAATACGTTCATCAAACATTACGCCCTAGATACCAGGGCGGCTGAATGCTCCTCCTTGGGAAGACTCATCCTCTCGACTACGACACAATGACAGCCTGTCTGCACCCTCCTCCAGGTATGTCACTGCTCGCTAGTCTCCCATGGTGTGAAGCACAGAGACCACATCGAAGATAAACAGGTTTCCTACCTGTAACTGATGATCTTCGAGTGGTCATCTGTGCATTCACACAACCCGCCCTTCCTTCCCCTCTACTGCCAGGCTGTCTCTCGGTTATGGTAGTGGCGGCCAGAAGGAACTGGCAGGATGTCCGCGCCCGGCCCCTCTGGGCATGCGCGGAGGAGCCCCGCGCATGCCCGGAGGCCCTGGGTGCGAAAATCCGTTGAGCTTTACAGATACCGATGAGTTTTGCGCAGGCGCAGAAAACCCATGGTGTGAATGCACAGATGACCACTCGAAGATCATCAGTTACAGGTAGGAAACCTGTTTTTCAAGGTTTCAATCTGTTTTTTTTAAGAATGAAAATTAGCATTGTTAAAAATTTAGAACCACCAAGGATCATAATCTGTAAGGTTTTTACAGCATGATTATGGCCCAGTATGCTCATGATGATTTGATTTCTAAATAAACCAAAATCAGACATTTTGTTGTTGTTTAAGCTACTTCCTGTACAATGTTTGCCACTTGATCAGGGGCAGAGGCTGGCAATAGGAAGCTTTAGAATGCTCTGGTTTTCCACCTTATATCCCTCAAAGTACTGAATAACATTTTAGAATTCTATGTGTAAGTGCTATAATTTCCCTGAAGCAGTTAAGTTGCATGTTTTACTGACCCCTGTCACTGCTATTGAGATTTGTTTGATTATTTTACACTAGAGATGAGCTGAATCTCCAAGCTCCATGCTGACTGGGATTTGTTGTACATTTGATCTTGGAGTTTTACTCTTTTACATAAAATGGAATTTGAAGAGAAAAACACAAAAAATTTGAAAACAATTCCTACCATTTCCAAGCATCTGAAGCTTGACACCTATACCAACTGGACTGAAATTTTCCTCTGTGGACACTTGGGAATGTGGGTTGGAAGTTTCCCATTTCGTTCCTAGTCTAAACTTCCAGGTGGGTTTTAGTCTGACTGTCTTCAGCAGTGAGGGAGGAAGACTGAGATTTTATTGTAAAATGCATCTTGCGGGCTTATCCTGATCCTATACTACTTGAATGAAAGCATGGTGGTAGACCTACATTTTAAGTGTTGAAGAGTTGCCCCTTACCATTTCTGGCAAGGGACCTCTTGGCAATGTTCCCTAGACCCCACTCTCAGTGAAATGGCATGGGAGAGATATAATGTCAATTAATACCTGAATGTCACTTCAGATTTTAGAACATGAAAGTGGCATCATGAGGTAACAATTTCCCCTTCTAATGAAATGGCTTCATTTTATTGATCCTGGAGAGAAGGTAGACCAAGAGCCTTGTTTTTTGTTTTCATAAACTAAGGATACTCTACTTGATGTTTGTGTTAAAATATATTTTTCTGCGATATTCTTTATAATACATTAATCAGCCTGAAATAAATATATTAATTAAATAGTCAAATTGTAAAAAGCATGACTTTTTTTCATAAAGTGATTATAAATTAAGTGAAGAAACTTGAAACATCACCTTGTTAGCTTTGATTTCAAAACTATTTAACTGTATCATTCCAATTTTAGTATATGTGCCTCTCCTAATATTTAAAAGCATTCATAAAGAAGCACAAGCAAAATTTCCTTTTCTGAACTGTTGTGTAATTTAGTAGTTCACAGTTGGTTTCCACCTTACTTTTGATTCCTGTTCCTGAAAATCATTTGCATTATTTGAATGTTGGTTCTTTTACTGCCTCCATCTCCTATGGAGATGCTCTAATCATGTTGAAATCTTTTGTTTCAAACATCCCCAGATCTCCTGGTGTGCACCAAGCTCAGACTTTTAAAAATAAATGCTTCTCAAAATATGTGTTGGTTATTTATTAGTGTGACATTGTTCTTGCTCATGAAGCATAATGACCCATTGATGAAAAACTATGAGACAGCTGTGGACCATTGCTTAGAAAGGAAATTAAATGGTTTTGAAAAGTGGGAGGTATGGACAAAACTGTTGAATTTTACACTGTTGTCTAAACATTTAAATACATGGTGCAATAGAGTATTGTATTATAGCTTGTGTATAGTTGATTTAGTATATAACATATATGTTAAATACAGGTGATTTTGTTCAAGCTTTTGTTGATCATATGCTTTTCAGTTACTGGCATGTTCTCCAAGTCATTTGGTTTACTAACAGTTCACTGCTAGGGATGCACACAGACCACATATTTGCTGTTTGGTTTGTGGTTTGTAACTGGACCACAAATTAAGACATGAACTGATATGAACCAGGAGGTAGGTTCATGAACTGAACGTGTTCATATTGGTTCATGACCCCTGCTTTCTGCTCCTTGCCAAAAGCAGTGGGGAGCAGAATGCAGGGGGTTAAATGCAATGCTTTTTCTAAGCTGTGAAGTCTTGTGAGCAAAAATTCTACTTTGTGTGCTACTGGTATTAAAGTTGTGAGCAAGCAGTTTAGCTACTGCTTAAATTAGTCTGCTCTGGAGCCATCCTTCCTGAGCGAAGACAAAAATGTGTGAACCGGAGGCTAAAAAACAGTGAGCTAGTTCACACTAACTCAGCTTAGAGGGAACACTGGCTAAATGGCTCTGAGCCATTTAAACCTCTACTTTCTGCTCCCTGCCACTTTTCATAAGGAGCAGAAACCAGGGGTTTAAATGGCTTGGAGCTTTCTGCTCCCTGCTGCTCAGCTGTTTTTTATGAAGAACAGAAATCAGAGGTTTAAATGGCTTGGGGCCATTTAAATCCTTGCTTTCTGCTCTTTATGAACAGCCACAAACTGCCTTAAAATTCATGGAAGTTCATGGTTGTTCTTCAGTTCATGAACATTGCTTTGCAAACCATTAACTGGCCAAAATTCGTCATGAACTTTCGTTTGTGAGCTGGTTTGTGCCCATCCCTATTCTCTACCATGAATATTTACTAAGAAATAAATCCCAATGAAATTCACTCCAGTGTCAGTTTGCATAGGATTATCACATGACTCCCTTCTCCATGAACATTAATGAAGAAGAAACTGCTAAGCATCTACAAGGGTATAGGCTACTCCGTTCTGAAATTTAAATAAATCCTGATATTGTTCTGTTCTACATACTGCATTTTTATTACTCTCCTAATGTAACATTTTGGCTCTTTGACATGCATTGAAAACATTTTAGTCATTCCTTACCTAATGTAAGTTCGGAAATACTTTTAGTATACTTGTCATCAAATATTCTAATAGACATTTTGTTGTATGTGATTATCTGATAAGATGAATTTCTCAAAGTACAAAAAGGTTCCCATTCTTGGAATTTAATGTCCGCTGCTCTGAGAAAAAAAATTATAAGCAATTTTTCACTCAAATGCATTGCAAATCACTGAAGATAGAATGCTGTTATCATTACTGAAAGGGATTTAAGTTCTAGTATCAGATGTTCAGATGGCTTTTAAATAAAGTACTTGATGCTGAGGACATCACATTTCAAGTTAAAAAAAATCCTCATGCAGCAGTTTCATATAGATGTTAAAAAGTACAGGGGACAAGATGGGACCTTGTGGGACCCACAGGCTGAAGGCCAAGGGGTTGAACAGCAGTCTCCTAGCACCACCTAACCTCCGGGTACTACCAGAACCACTGAAGAACAATGCTTCCCAATGCCAGCCTGGAAAGGCTTTCCATAAGAATAACAATGGTATCAAAAACTGCTGAGAGCTCAAGGAGAAGCAACAGAGCTGCATCCCCTCTGTCCATCTCCCATTCAATAGGGTGATTGTTAAATACTGGGTTTAACATGGAAGAGGTGAAGACATAGTGATTTCAACAAGCAGCAGTTTATTGCATCTCAACAGGAATGCTTTACATGGGGCAACTGCCCTAACTATATACACCTAAGCCACTCCCAGCCCCCATGCAATTAGTGAGTTCAAATGGCCTCTAGGATCCAGATTGGCTGGCTGCCCTCAGGGGCCAATCCTCGGGCAGGTTCCAGGATCCTGCCTGCCTGTGTTTTGGGGCTTTAAGCTCCCAACTAGGTGGCCTGCCTGGACAAGCCCAGACATGCCTCCCCATGCTTCATCTAGGTGGCCTGCCTACAAGCACCAGCAGAAGTTAAGCCTGAATAGAAGATTGTTCATGTCTAGACATAACAGTGACCAAGGCTTTTTCAGACTGGAAAGGGAAAGGATCAAAACAATTTATCTTATCCAGGAAAGCTTGAAGTTACCCAGTTCTCTTGCTCAAGAATGGAACATTTGAGACTGATCAATAGTTATTGAGATCTCCTAGGTCTAGGATAGGCTTCTTTAGGAGTGGGAGCACCAGGGCCTGTCCCTCAAGGAGGCAATAATCAGGACTAAGCAAGCTACTATTCTTGGACCCAGTCACACTGCCCCCTCCCAACAGATTTAATTAGCCAGAAATAGCAAGAGACATACAAGCCAGGTGGTAAGGTCTCAAGCCTCAAAAAATCCTGTCCACATCCTCAGACTGAATAAACTGAAAAGTATCCCGAATAACTGGAAGGTCAGCACCCTGGTACCATGTGATCCTTTCACTGCTAATGTAGATTCCACCTGGAACAGCTCCTCTGGCCTACACTGTGCTGACTCAGTGGTGGTGAAAAAGTGTTGTTTCTTTGCTGCCATCACTGCCAAAGAGTACTCTTTAACATGAGCTTTTGCCAGTGCCTTATCGGATTAATCCTGTGTCTTCCTCCACTGTCACTCTAGTCATCTCCCTTTCCTTGTCATCACCTATAGAGTGATGAATCCATCAGCGTGCTTTGTGTCAAAGCAGAGACCACTTGTACTACAGTGTCAGGGTTGGGTCATATCTTGGTAAGCAAGCTATATTTGTCAAATATATGTTGCACTGATTCTCTGCCTGCACAACTGGCAAACTAAATCTTTTCAATCAAAGGATACAAACGCACATGAATCTAAAACAACCAACTTGTTGAGCACAATATCACATAGCTCCCCACATATTACACTTGTGCAGTTGGACAATCTTTTAAATTACAAACATTGGTGGTTTCATTGCCTGCTTATTTCATCAGTGCAGTAGGTGGCATTTATCATGACTGTAAAAACTGAAACCAAGATTCATCACTGAGGTTCATGTGTCTCTTTATTTAAAGAAAACCATTAGTTAGAGATGTGTTTACTATTGCTAATCTAGTTCCTCAAATCAGACACAATGGTTTTATCTCTGGAAATCTTCAGAAATTGCCATTACTCTAGAATTTTGCTGCATTTGTCTGCTATTCTGTTCTTTGATCAGTCAGGTTCAGTGCCTATTTTTCTGTCAGGGACAGTTTGTCCTGGCTCTCTCTGAACTCCATGCAGGTGTGGGCCTTGGGGTGTGTGTGTTTCCTTCCTCCCAAAGGCATTAATTTACTTTTCTACAAAATGGGGACACATTATCTTATCTGTCTGAAAATTTGGTAGGCAAGCACATACGTTTGGTGACCCAGTTTCTGAGAATTTGCATTATTGGGAGGAGAAAGGTTATATGGAAAACGTTTCCTATTAAAAACAATGGAAAACAAAACAAATGCTATAAGTAGTGATCATAAACAATCTCTATTAAGGTTCTGAAGCTAAAATAAACCAAAAAACCCCTTTAAACACGCTGTGCCCATTCATAATTTTCCACATTCAAAAATATAAATATGTATGTAAGATGCTTTAAAGCTCACCCAGTGGTCCCCAAAACTCTGGGAACAACACTCTTTCCCAAGGAAGAGGGCCATTAAATGCTCAAATTGCCAGCAGATAAGTAGATAACTATTTGCCCAACTGCCAGGAAGGGGCAAGGTGGATGGCTATTGCAAAACACAAGCTGAACAAGCAAACCTGTGAAATGTATGTTTCGCACTGATACAGAAGGAGTGCCAGGATCCCACAAGGGCACCAGTTCCCAAACTCAGGATTGAGCAAAGGACTTCCAGCCAACTAGAGCAGGAAGGGCTAAAATATATGAATATTCTGTTAATAGTACTCAAGTGCTCAGTCAAGCATTTGTTCCAGCTGTGTCCAATGGAGGGATGCCAAGCTAATGACTCTAATCTTAAACGTTAATTTAAAAGTTTTGATTCTTAGATCTGCCATAATACTTTGTGTATGGTGTTCATTTCCCCTGTGTAGTGTGCTCTCTACTGTTAAGTTGCATTGAACATAGTCATTTTCCTTTTTAAGAAATCAGACTGAGTTCAGAGTGCCTTACACACACACACACACACACAAACACACACACACACACACACGCGTAGCTACTTGCACACATGTGTAAGGGGAAGAGTATGGGATTTGAGGGCCTCTGCACTGCACGTATATGCAGAGTGCCTTTACCAGTGCCCCAAGCCACTGGTAAACAAGCAGGCTAAGTTCAGTTTGGTGGGGGTAGAACCAAAGACCACTTGGGCTGAGGAAAGGAAGTGGGAAGCATCCTCTCAGAAACATGCATGCGTGCACAAGCCCCTGCCCTAACATTACCATATTATAACAATGTGAAGCGGTGCCAGTTGTTGGGATACTGAAACACCTATCTGCTTGCCTCAGCTACTTCTTCTAAAGGGAATAACTATTCAAAACACATGCTATCAAATGCCAGCCTTGTCCAATGGAGATTTCTTTTCATACCTTGGATCCCATGTGCTCCTTTCTATATGACCATGCTCCCTAGTTAAAGCTTTATTCCCTGTGATCATCTATGCAAAATCTTTTCTTCTCACTATCTTTTTAACTCGCTGAATAGCAATTAACAGTGACATGAAGATGCCAATCTGAATTCTGTAGGTCAAAACCAGAGACTGTTGACTCAGATATCACTATTATAATTAGTAGGTCTTGGTGTCCTGATGCTGCTGAAAGTGAGTCCTTTTGATGTTAGGAAATTTTCCAAACTCTAGCAGAAACTGTTCACTGAAAATTCACGGTAAAACTATACCTGCGAGTATCTCAAAAGATTTCTAGAAGTGTTCAGATTTCACAAATAATTATCATGATATCATGGCACACATGAACATTAGGGGTGTGTATTTAGATCTACCTGAGCTGAAATATACCTGAAAATACCTTATTGATATTTTTTCAGGGATATTTTGGTATTCTGAAGATATCTGGGTTTTTTTGTGAAACTGAAAAAAAAATTCTGAAAAAATCCCGGATATTTTTGGAGTAGATCCAAAAAAGCATAGAGAGGCAAGAGCACATTGCTGCCACTTCTCAGCTGTTTGTCAGACTTTCTAATAGTCTCTTTAAAGTTTAAAGGGACTGCAGAAGCCAGCCTGAGGATCAGCTGAGCCAGCGGGAAGTGTAGTGCTCGCCACTGGGTCAGCTGCAGGGGAAGCCAGCCCAAAGCTCAGCTGAGCCAGCAGGAAGCGGAGCCCTCTTGCCTGGGTCAGATTTGGGCTGGCTTCTCCTGCAGCCTTATTTAAACAAGGCTGCAGGGGAAGCCAGCTCAAAGCTCAGCTGAGCCGGAGGAAATGGAGTGCTTCCTGTGCAGGTCAGCTTTGAGCTGGCTTCTCATGCAGCCTTGTTTGAATGAGGTTGCAGGGGAAGCCAGCCTGAAGCTCAGCTGGAATGGAGGGAAGTGGAGCACTCCTCACCTGGGTCAGCTTTGGGCTGGTTTCTCATGTTATATATTTGACAGTGGTGGAATCTAAATAGGCTTTTTTGTCCTTATGCCTATCAAACCACACAGATTTAATATAGAATGCACTTTTAACTTAAAAAGTTAAGATTTATGTTGTTTACTTTTCTCTTATTGTTACACTGCAATTAAAGCTAAGGAATGACTGGGTAGTAAGTAGTAAAATAGATGCTCTCAGCGAGCTCATTAAAAATTTATACAATTTTATAATACAGTATAAGATGATGCAGAGCTGAAAAGAGATTTGCAATAAGAGGTTATTCTTAGTATAAAGCATCCGTGTTTATAAAGCATTTTTTGTCATGACATCAGCAAGCAGATTTAACTGTGGGTAATGTAAAAGTATTTGCTATTGATTCAATATTAAAGTGTGTCATTTGAGGTATGATTGAAGTCTTATTGTAAAAGAGAGCTAGCATTTTTTAACCATTAAAGAAGATTAATATAATTACATCAGCAACAGTCACTGCTGCATATTTTGAAATGTTTGCTTTATCTAAGAAGCTCTGACTTGTCACATTCTGGGAATAGGTCCAGGTGCTTAGACTTCTCTATCTTTGCCAGGTCAGTTCCAGGGACTGCAGGCCATTAGCAAGGTGCTGTCAGCATGGAGTTCCTGCTTAGTGCTTCCTTTTCCCAAAGGTTAGGCTCAAGGCACCATTGCTCCAAAGTGCACACATATATGAGTCAGCAGTCTCATGGAGGGGTGAGCAAGCAGTGGTATATCATTCCTGCTCCATTGGTCACCATCCAAGTGAATGAATGAGCAGTAAGGGCCTCTGGCACATCTTCCTGCCCAGTCCTTCAGGGTGAGTGCTAGACCACTGCAATCATGCAACTCCAAAAGCAGCACATATGCTACTACTTCTCCTTCTGAAGAAAAGGGAGTTAATCACTGTAGGTGAAGCCAGGGCTTTTTTTGTAGAAAAAGCCCAGCAGGAACTCATTAGCATAATAGGCCACACCCAACAGCAGAAACTTGTTAGCATATTAGGCCATACGACTGACAGCATGGCTTATTAGCATATTAGGCCACACCCTCATGCCACCAGAGGAGTGGTCATCCAGCCACACCCACCTTTTGCTTCTTATTCTGTTTACCTTGTTTGTTGTCAAAACCCAGGGCTTTTTTTGTAGCAGGAATTAATTTGCACGTTAGGCCACATACCCCTAATGTAGCCAATCCTAATGAGTTTCTGCTGTTGGGTGTGGCCTGTTATGCTAATGAGTTCCTGCTGGGTGTGGCCAGCTCAGGAGCCAGCCGGAACTCCATTCCTGTGCGTTCCTGCCCAAAAATAGCCCTGGGTGTAGCTGTTTGAACATATACATAAGAGAGGAAAGAGGACCCAGTCCTTCTTGAGGCCCTGCTTCGGTTGTCTCCTCCATCTGAGGCTAGATGGTTGGTGACCTGTCATGGCACCAGAACTTTGGAACTCCCCCCCCCCAGGGAGATTAATCTATCTCCCTTATTTGTTCTCTTTCACCAGCAAGTGAAGGCTTTTGTTTCATCTAGCATACCCCAAATAATGGTCACTGGTCCACCTTCTAGTGTTGTTTGGTTATGTGTTTTTGACTGAATTTTGTATTTTAACTGTATTTTAATTATTTTTTAAAAAAATTTTTTGCTGCCTTTTGAACTCTGATTGGGTGGAAAGGCAGCATAAAAATGTTCTAAAAAAATAAATACTCTTTTTCAGTACAGCGGACAGCAACTCTATCCATCTTTCAGTACTGCAACACTGTCTGCAGCCCAACACAGTGTTTTTTTGCATGGTTTGTTGTTATTGTTTTTGTTAGTTCTAGCCGCATTGTGTTTCAGTTTATTCCAATTCCATGTGCATTTTTGTGTCTTTAGTTCCTTCCTTCCTTCCTTCCTTCCTTCCTTCCTTCCTTCCTTCCTTCCTTCCTTCCTTCCTTCCTTCCTTCCTTCCTTCCTTCCTTCCTTCCTTCCTTCCTTCCTTCCTTCCTTCCTTCCTTCCTTCCTTCCTTCCTTCCTTCCTTCCTTCCTTCCTCATGTTTCCCAGTTCTACCCCAATCTTTTACTGGAAACCTATTTTGAGCCACCTTTTTCCTTGTGCGTAATGTTTCTGCTGTCCTACCCACTTCCAGCCCAGTTTTGGATAACTGGACTATCATCGTAGTCAAACCATTCTCTCCCCACCCACCCTGAAGACAAGAGAAATATTGGTATATTGATATACAGGTGTAATTATAAGTTTTGCAGGTTTGAAGTCCCAGGTTTCATTTAAAAAAAAAAGTCTCTGCTGGTGGAAAGTGTCATCAACTTGCGGCCAACTTATAGCAATCCTGAAGGGTTTTCAGGGCAAAAGTTGTTTAGAGGTGGTTTGCCACTGCCTGCTTCTGCATAGTAACCTTGGACTTCTTCGGTAGTTTCCCATTCTGGCATGACCCTTCTTACCTTCCAAGGTCTGATGAAATTGTGCTAGCTTTGGCCATCCAGGTCAGGGTAAGTCTCTATCCCTCTCTTTATACCTGTCATGGAGATACAAGGAAAAAAGCATACCTCCGTGAGGGAAGAGAATGGAGACTTATATTTTTAATGAAAGCTGCTACCGTGGTATACAGTGGTATACTGATATATCAATATTAGTGCTGTTTTTTTTAATGCAGCCATGGTATTGATATATCAGTATAAGCATGTACAGGAAAATAAAAAAGGGAAGCTGTGATGCTACTGATGATAACAGCACCCTCCCTTGAAACTCTTGATTATTTAAGGCACTTGTGGGGGGGGAGGGGGACTAAACTGAGTCCACAACTGTAAAAATGCAAAGAGATGGGATTGTGGATTGTCTGCCAAGAAAATGTCTGCCAAGCAACGTTTGTGGATTGTCTGCCAAAAAAATGAAGGATAAGTTGTGCAGAAAAGGCCACAAGCTCTACCCTGGATAAAGCATTTTCACCTTTTCTTTTTGCTTCTTGTAATACCACCAGAGCTGCTTAGAGTAGGGAAAAAAAAACACTAAACTTATATTTGAGCTGAGATTAAATATGGCTTGAAAGCACTTTAAAATGTGTTAATTGCATGATTTTTCCATGGCTATCTATAGGGATGATCCATACAATCCAGTCCATGGCAGTATAAAAACTAAAACACACCTTTTTTGGGGGTGTAGGTTATTTAAATACAATAGGATCTATTTCAGAAGTCATAATCCAAAATAGTGGTGGTATGCACACTTAGACCAATGAGCTTGAGCATGTTTAACTCTGAGTTACATTTTGTCTGATATTTTGTACCAAATGAAGCATTTTTTTTCCTTTTCAAATACTTCTCAGTTTCTACTGTGCCATGAAGGAAAACGGCACTGATTGCTTGTCAACATTACATTTTTATTAATAGGTGGGCAGTAAATAGGTGGAAGTTTTACTGCCCCTGCCCCCAATAAAGAAGCAATATAGATTTTTTTCTGAAGCCATTTATACTTCACTAACTTTTCTTAAGTTTTAAAATACTACTACTATTAATTATTGTGTTCATAGTAGGCAGTGCATATCAGTGAACAAATAAATGTACATAATCAAAATAGAATGAAGAAGGTTTGAGTTTTTCTAATAATTTAGGTATGTCATGAAAAATTTAACAAGTGGTATTGGCTAAGGAAGTAGTCAAAATGGATTTCCTATGTAGAAATCTGGTGTAATTTCTTGAAGCAAATGGGAGCACAGGATAGTATTATTATATCATCTCCCCCCCCCCCCCCCCAGGTCTTCCTCCCATTATATTGCTCCTCATACCTGCTGTGCTGCCTACAATCTAGTATGCAACATTACAGCAGTAATCTGCAGCAGAGTGGTTTTGAGATAAATTCTCTCTTGAGGTATATAAAATATTTCGCCATAAAACAAGTTACAATATGTTTCTTCACATTACTCCATTTCTAACATTCAGGCTGCTGGTGTTTTTGGTCCAATACTGATGCATGGCATCTTGTAGCTGTAAACACCTCTTTGTTTTTAGTGGGGAGTCTCATACATCCATTTCAAGGTTTTACAGTGATAAAAAGCTGACTTCCTGCATAAACTGAAGTGGGCTGCAATGCTGTTATTGTGTTTATTGCTCTTTCACTGCACTGGTCAAATGGTTCCTTTGAGACCAGACATTGGTACTCTGCCATCTGTACAGTCAATGTTAGACAACTTGTGTCAACAGAAGAGCTGTGACAAATATTTATAATAAGCATGCTAATTAAACAAAATGCTGCTTTACAGAATTGTAGAGGAAATAAGATTAATGGCAAATTATAAATGGCTTGTCATCTTTGTTCTATTGATTAATAATATTGGTGCCTAGAGAGAGACTGATGGATTAAACATTAGGGCTGAGCTGAAATGGAGTCAGTTTTCACAATCCTCCCCCCAAAAATTGAACCTTTCCTCTAAACGGAAAGCGTTTGCTTATTCGGGAAGCTCTGCCCTCACTCTGAGAGTATCAAGTAAATAGTGGAACTGATTGGCTATATGATAGGCTGGAACCTCTATTGTATGATTTCTGTCTGGAGGGAATGAATTTAGAAATGTCAGGGAGAAGTCCTTGTCATGAATGCAAAGGGTGTTGAAGTTGCTAGAAGGCCCAAAATCATCAAAGTAAGAGCTGAATATGTTTGCATTTGTAAAATATGGGTGTGTATGCATATTTATTTCTCCCCCCCCAATAACATATTTGGCCCTCTGGTCAAAGAAAAACAAGTTATCATTTATTATAGTGCTAATTAGGATGGTGTCCATCTTCACCATAGTCAGTATTATTGCTTAATCACTATGCACATAGTTAAAAAAATCATCACTGATCATAATTAAATATGCCTTCTAACTTTCTAAAGTTAATCTAATTTTGGACTCAATTTGAATGTGTACAATACAATATATCAGACGGAGGCAACATTTTGCCCCAAGTGCCAAAAACCACATCAACTGCCTGACTGTTCAGGTCTGCCAGCAGACAAAAGGGGCAGGGAAAAGGGTTGTTCTTGTCCAAATGTTCTTGGAGTAAGCCAAGCCTCAGTGATGCTGCCAGCATCAGAGAGATTTTCCTTGGACTCAGCTAATCATTCAGTAGATCTGGGAGGCAATGATGGGCATAAGCCATGCCTGTTGCCTTCTTCTGTGCTGTTGGCCCCAGCAGTGTTGCCAGTACCTCAGTTGCTTGACTGAAGATATAGCCCTGGATGCAAAACAGATTGCTCTGGTGTGCTACAATCAGCATATTGTCAGGGGTTGCCTATCCCTGCTATATAAGTTAGTAGGTTGCTTAATGCTGGTTTTGTTAAAGAACTTGTAATGTTTTAGAAAGCAAATCAGCATTCACCAGAGTATATTAGTAACTATCCAAAGCATACCACCTGACTTGTTGTTACAATAATGGGTTTAAATTCTGGGCAGAAAGATACCAGCTGGATATTTTTTATTTTATTTTATTTTATTTGCAGTAAGACTAGTACAACAGTGGAAATGGCTGCCTAGGGAGGTGGTGAGCTTCCCCACAGTGGCAATCTTCAAGCAGTGGGTGGACAAAAACTTGTCAGGGACAGGGGCATAGACTTTTGGAAATTCCGGGGGGGCAGGGGCTCCTTAGCGCATGTGTGAAGCTTGCTCGCTGGGGCGATGTTCTCCCCCCAGAAAACCGCCATGCCTCCCTGGGCCCTTCCGAGGCCCGCCAGCTGCTGCTGCCGGTGCCTCTCCCCCCCTCGGCCACCCCTTCCCTCTCCCTCTCCAGCAGCGATGGCCGGGCCTCGAAAGGACCCGGGGAGGCACGGTGGTAGGCGCTCCATTTTGCCAGGGGTGGCTGAGCCCCCCCCCGGGAAATTTCGGGGGTGGCTCGAGCCCCCCTGTACTCTATGCGTATGGTCAGGGATGCTTTAGGTTGATCCTGCATTGGTTAGGGGTTGGACTAGATGTCCTGTATGGCTCCTTCCAACTCTGATACTATGATTTATCAGTAAATATTAGGAATTATTTTTAAAATGATTAGTTTCAATAACTTAGATTAAATTTTCTTATTGCATTTTTTGTTTTTGGCATTGTTAAGAAAAGTTTCTGTATTAAGAAGAAGAAGAAGAAGAAGAGATTGGATTTATACCCCGCCCTCCACTCCCCAAGGGAGTCTCAGAGCGCCTTACAAACTCCTTTTCCCTTCCCCTCCCCACAACAGACACCCTGTGAGGTAGGTGGGGCTAAGAGAGCTCTTTCCCAAGCTGTCCTTGAGGGAACAGCTGGTACAGAGCTATGGCTTGCCCAAGGTCATCCAGCCAGGTGCAAGTGGAGGAGTGGGGAATCAAACCCGGTTCTCCCAGATTAGAGTCCGCGCACTTAACCACTACACCAAACTGGCACTACACCAAACTGGCCACTACACCAAACTGGAAGAAGAGATTGGATTTATACCCCACCCTTCATTTGGAGTCTCAAGAGCGGCTTTACAAACTCCTTTCCCTTCCCCTCCCCACAATAGACACTCTGTGAGGTAGGTGAGGCTGAGAGAGCTCTTTTGAGAACAGCTCTTTTAAGAACAGCTCTGACAGAACTATGGCTTGCCCAAGGTCATCTAGCAGCTGAAAGTGGAGGCATGGGGAATCAAACCCAGTTCTCCCAGATTAGAGTCCGTGCCCTTAACCAAACTGGCTCTCTCTTTGAAATTTTGGCTCTGTTTTTGCCTATGCTTGGACACCAGAATGAAAGGATTTGTCAAGTCAGAGAACTGGTCAGTCTTTGTGCTATCAGCTCAGTAAAGCCCTCAGCCTTGGTAGTAAGGGAGCTTGGCAATCCTTGAATTTGTCTCTTCAAATCTGGTTGCTACTAAATGAGCTGGTCAGAATGAGATACACACTCACACACTGTGAGCCATCATCTAAGCTTGAATGACTAGCCACAGACCTGCCCTTCAGCCTTGGGAGAAAGGTTTATAAAGGGACTTAACTTAATATTCAGTTTATTTGGGTTTTCTGAGGTTGTTCAAATAAACTTGTTTCTCACTTGCTTCCAAAACTTTGAAGCTTTCTAGGGCTGTTCCGTGCATCTTAATAGTTTCCTAGAGACATAAAAACCAAGCTTTTGCATCAGTCTGATTTGTACACAAGGGGAGGGAAACAAACTTCCTTGCCTAGTCTTAGTTTACAGATTTTGACATGACTATAACTGAAGTCCATAAAAATTAATCTCATTCTATTGAGTCTTTTCTCATCTCCATTTCTATCATTTACCAGTAACTACTAGTGCATGCACAGAGAAAATGCTGTGGAAGGTAATCTGTGCACCATTCACCTGAGTAATGAACATATTAGTTGGCCTTACACACACCCGGCCTCCTATTATAGATACCATTTGCAATAAAAGGTAACAATACTGGTGTACTTTACAGGGTTGTTGTAAAGATTACAAGAAGATAATGTGTATGAGATGCTTTGGATACTGAAAGAGCTATTTAAATGCTAAGCAAGAATATTCTTAAGGTATGTGAAATGTTGTAGTCTTCTAGATAACAGTGTGAAGTCTTAGAATTCTTTTTAAAAACACATTAGAAAAAGCTGGAACGTAATTCACATCTTTATAATTTGTACAGTTTCTAGCCTGCATTCTTTAGTTGGACGCTTATGCTTTTGAATTATTGTTGATCTTATTAGAGATCTTGATTATGGTTATAAAAAGGGTTTTATATCAAGGGAATGCATAGAATTTTCCCATTAAAGATACCTTGTTGTTACCTTACCTTGAAAGAAATTGTTCACATCAGCTATCTGTGAACCTTGAGTTCAAAGTCAATTTCACACTTAAGGAATATGCTCCCTATGGAAGGTCTTATAGGCCATAGCAGAAAGTAATTTTATACAACAGGTCAAAACATTCTTAGTGTAAACTTGTAGTGGGTATTATGAATTTTCCTTCTGGCAGTATATGGATTTTTTGAAAAATATATATCATTTTTTGTTTGCATGTATGCTTTCATTAATGTTTTTTTTATTTATGAGTACACATAGATTAGAATAAAATCTGTGGAAAAGTAAGTGAAAATTTGAATCCAAATTAGGGATCTTGCAAAAATTTATTGAGTTTGCTGTTTCAGTTCAAAAGATCAGGTATCTGACATGAAGTGTCTCTGATCTGGTCAAACTTACAGCCAGCTTTTGTTTCTTGATGATACCCTGAAAATTTGGTATAATTATTCAATTAAAGTTATTGTGTTTTTACATCAATAGAGTTAAAATGGTGAACAATGTATAAGTGGCATAAAATATGTAAACATTAGAAAGACCAGCTGTGAAAATGAGTAAAAGGAAAGGTAAGCAACATATGAAAACATGAAAAACTCAAAGGGGCATATTTGTCCATTCTCTGTAACATATCAGTATTGCAGCTTCACACATGATATTACATAGCTGCTGTACTTAGAAGTGATGCTTGTTTTATAGATTGTTTTAGTTTCTTGATATGTCATTAGATGTACAGCACAGCTTTCAGAGGGGGGTTGAGCAGTAGAGCTATTGCTGATAAAAGAAATGGAAATTGCTGCATGAGTATATTGCTGCATTCAAATAAAATCCAAAAGACTTGGCATTGCTAGGCAAATTGTAGAATGGCAGATTGGGACAATTTCTGAATACCTAAATGGAAAGGAAGTGGATGCAGAGATAAATAAACAAATGAACTATAAATAAAATAGTTATTAGTAAGAAAAAGTATAGAAGTAAAAAAATAGAAGAGGCTGCATGACAAAAAGAACTAAGTTCAGTATCTAGTTCTTTCACATGACTGATACGACACATCATTTCTTTCTTTTAGTTTCTCAAGTATGAGACAGTTTAGTCTCTTTCTTCATTGCTTAACATTTCCTCACACTGGCAAACTTTTTAAAGGTATTGACAAACTATTTTTTAAAGTCTCCTTATCATTATGCAATTTCTGCTTATCAAATAGTATTGAGAACCTTTCCCCCTACCCCATTGGTCCATTAGATGTGTCATATTTCTTGGCACAATTAGTTTCTACATGGAATTCACAATGCTGGATCACGGGGGGAATGGTGGTTACTAGGAAAGAAATGCTTACACATTTATATAGGATTTGTAATTCATCTCATTCCTAATAGACATTATATTATTAAAATGTTTTAAAAATCTAAATCAAAGCTAAATAGCACCTCTACTAAAATCTTATTTCCCATACATTGAATGCCTACCCTTATTTACAAATGCAAACAAAAAGGGATTATGTGAATCTACCTTGTTTCAACTGTGTAAGGCTATGTTGAGCTATGTGCTATTTCCAAAAGCAAACTTATTTTTGAGGCATTCCAGACCATCAGTGTTTGAAACGTATTCCAAATTGTCATCAGTTAGGAAGATAAAGTCTCATTTTTGGAAGCAAAGATTAGGAAAGTCCTGAGGAGTACTATTTTAAAACCATGGAAAATTTCGGACAGAATATGCCAATGTATAATATTACATATCCTAGCTCTATGTGTATGTTAGAAGACCTCATTTTGCTCCAGTTTGCTTCTTTCTAGCTTCCCTTCTGATACGGATTGCATTTTTCTCTGTATTATTTAGCTGTTATCACAGCACACTGATTAGAACTGGAGACCTGTAACTCTAATCTTTTTAAAAGAAAAACTATTGAATTGTATGTATTTGCCAGTGTTTTGTTTACTCTGCTGTACTCTAAAGCAGTCAATGTCTGTGTGAGTATTAAAGTACAGTATTTACTCAAATGCAAGATGAGTTTTTTCTCCCAAGTGATTCCATAAAGGCGCGGGGGGGGGGGGATCATCTTAATTTCACATAGAAGTTGTTGCTATGTTCACAATAATTATTTGGAAGGCATAACATTTTAAGGGGGGGTTGCCTTACATTCAAGGTTGTTTTCCTTTATAGTAAATATGGTATTTTATATACAAATATTAAACACTCTGACTTTTGTTCAGTTCTTCATTTCTTATGAAAAACTCACCCATTCTGTGAGTTCAATGTAGAATACGTCTGTATCTTTATTAGGCATTTTTTGGTGACAAAATATATATGCACCAAAGTGTAGTGTTTTGCCTTGGAACAGAAGTATGTTTACTGCTGATGTTTTCTTTTCACTATATTTATTAAAATGTAACAATACATAATCAGTATACTGGGTGAACAACGTATCTAGTTCACAAATTCAAAACAAATGAAGGAAGAGAATGTTTATGGTTACATTACTGCTAATGCTTTGTACATCTGATGCAACAGTGGTAAAGTTATCACTTCTGTTAGAGGGTTAAAGTATGCCTTTAAAGAGGATAAATGACTTAATTATGATTGCAGTGTATGAATGAGGGAAGGGAAGGTCGGGAATGGGAGCAGTGCTGAGCTTGGAGATTAAGTGCTCCTTGGAACAACTGATTTGTCATTGATAACCAATGAATCATTGCAAATAAAAAATACACATTTCTTCTGAACAATCTACATAAGGGTGCCATGGGGAAGTTGTGGTAATTATTTAATTGTCCCTGAGAAGAGGTGGGAGGTAGGCCCCTTAGAAGAAATTGCTAGTAAATGTACAATGCATTATTCTGAGACTTCTTGTCCTTGATAATTCAGTGCAAATGACTTAGAAATATTACTTCTACCTTTAGCTCTGAAGAGTGGATATCATGAAAAGTGTTAATTAGATTTCATTAATTATTCATGGTATATCCATAGAACAGGTGTTCAACATGAGTAGGAGCCATTTAATCAAAAAGTGGATCCTAAACCAGTTCATAATTTGGTTTAATTATGGACACCACTTAACATGCAGAGATGATTTTTAATAGAATGGACACACATTATTTCTCCTGAGAGGGTAATATGTTTTCATTCCATTTTTTATCAATGCACTGCTGTTCAAGGCTTCAGTAATTCATTCTTTTGTTAAGCCTTTGCACTTATTATTTTTAACTGGGTCACTGCATTCTACATTGGTACTTTTTTTGAATGATTAAAGAGGCTGCTTATTGGAATTCAAAAATTGCTTTGTTTCCTGATTGTTTAATACCTTGCATCTGTTCAATAACTTACCCTAAAAAGAGAAGTAGGGAATAAATATAAGAACCTAAGAAGAGCCCCTGCTGGATCAGATCAAAGATCCATCTACTCCAGCATCCTGTTTTCCACAGTGGCTAGCCAGCTGCTTCCAGGAAGCCCACAAGCAGAGCATGAAGCAATAGAACCACTTCTATAGAGATTCATTAGTGCAGAGAACACTCTCAGCTCGCATTCATGTCAAAGACTACACATAGCACAAATAAATCGAGGAGAAGCTGCCCCATGTTTACCACTCAAGTTTCTCATAGAACAGAATTGAATTTAAAGTGCTTTCATGTTAGTGCTGAATATGACAGATGGACCTTCTTGTTCATTTACTATAGTTTGTAACCTCTAACAATGATATAAACAACATTAGCTCCTGGGTGTTTCAGGAAAATGGTATTGTTCCCATCAGCAGTACACAATTGTACCTTGACCTCAGGATAATTATTTTGTTTTGGTTTGTGTTAGACAGAATAGCCTTTTCCATTATTCATGCTAAATAAAGACGATCATATTATTTCCTAGTAAATATGCATTTCAGTGGTTCCAATGTAAAGTAAGGTTAATGACTGTGTTTGATTTTGAAGCTAACTGTTATCACGTTTGTTTTCACTTCAACCATATTTCTATATTCTTTGCAAGCAAACAATCTGAGAATTCTTGTTGGAAGCTTTATGCTGTAATCCTAAAGCCCTTTTCCTGGGAGCAAGCCCCTTTGAGTAAACTAGGGATGAGCAAGAACTGAACTATCATCACAAATTTTGCCCTGTTTGTGGTTTGTGAACAAAAGTTCATGATGGGTCTACCATCACAAACTTCCATTAATTTTTAAAGCAGTTCATGTCAGTTCGTAGATGGAGCAGAAAGCAAAGCAAAAATTAATGGAAGTTTGTGATGGTAGACCCATCATGAACTTTTAAAGGGACTCCCTTGCTCTCTGTTCCCTATGAAAACTGCAAAAACAGCTAAGTAGTGCGGAGGCACTCTCCACCACTCAGCTGTTTCAGGTTGTCTTGTGTAGTCCCTTTAAATTTTTGTGCCCATCCCTAAAGTAGACTTCAGTAGAATTTTGAGTAGAGCAGTTTAGGATTGTTGTGTTCATGTTGTATTATACTGCCAATAATAGTGACCATGTGCTACAAAAGGTGCTTCTTTAGCTTCCCTCATTATGTTTTTAGCTAGTTAGTTTATTCTCAGTAGTTACAGGTAAAATTCACTTGAAATAAAAAATGAAAACAAACAAAACAGCTGCCTTATATGGCCAGAATGGTTCTAGCCATGGTCAAGTCTGCTCCCCTCCAAACTAAATTAATTGCATAACTGAATAATTCATTGTTTGCCTAGCAAGTTGACTTGTATACTATAGCATCTGTCAGTCTATGGGGTAGAGTTGAAGTCATCTTGCATAGTCATAAACTATTGGTCATCACCAGATTTATATTTTTTTAAGATTATCATTCAATTTTTACCTCATTTCAATCATGCACTAAACATATAAACTGCCATATTCGGAGTCAAACCCTTGATCTGTCTAAGTCAGTATTGTCTACTCTGTCAACAATTCTCTGGGGTCTCAAGTAGAAGTCCTGAGTACCTAGTATTTAATCTTTTTAGCTTGTGATGCTATTGATTAAATGTGGCATTTTCTGCATGCAAAGCTCTTAAGTATACTTATGCAGAACTTGCCAATTTGTGTATCTATTTCCGTATTTTATATTTTTATTAGACAGGTGGCTTAAATTTCAAGCACTTTATGTTTAAATGGAATGTGTTAATACAAATGTTTCCATTTACTATGTAATATTATTATGGATTATTCTGTTAGCTGAAAGCAGTAATTGCTCGATATTCCTTTCCCTCAAATTGGTATATTGAAATTTCCCAGTCTAATGCTTTAAAGAACTTTTTATTGTTATGTTTTTCTGTTTCTACAGTGACATAAATGACACAAATGTTCACTATTAGGTCAATTATCTTTAGATAGTATTAATAAATGTATTTGGTGATGAAGAATGCTGAAATTCCTAAAATGGATTTCTATTTGTTAGTCATTAAAATGCCACCCAGACTCTTGTATGTTGGCATTCCATTGGGTCCTTTGCCATTTTCAGATTGTTTGTCTTTCTGACCCATCACTTCTCCAAGGCACTCATGCTGGTTCTGATTCTATGAATTCCTGAATATCTCCTTGAAACTGGGAGTTGTGAATTACAGCTCTTGTTTTCAAAGTGGAGTGAAAAAATTGTTATTTCTTCATGGTTTCCTTTATTTACTTCAGAGTGAACATAACTTGCCATAGCTTTTAGTCCCTTCAGTTTGTTCTTGGTTTCTTGATTTTTACCATCAATCCATACTACCAATATATATATGTGTACATAGATTAAACATGGGGGGGGGATCAGTCTTGATGTGATTGTGTGATTTGTATCATCATTCTTTTTGTGCATTGTTTACTGATGTGTTCATGTAGCGTATGCATTGGTAGCACTACAATAACTAATCTTGATGTAATTGAATATATAGCATGATTCTTTGGAGGTTACGGTTCTACAGAGTATAGGAGTACCTGTGAGCATGAGTAAAACATAGCACAAAAATAAATTTTGGTGCAATTATGGGACAAACAAGATTATTTTTTAAAGCTGTACATTGTTAATATAAGGAATTAAAACATAGAAATGATGAATGGGGCAAACTTGCATGATCTACTTCCAAAGAATTTAAGAAAGGGTGCAAGTTAACATGAAATTTAGGAGAAGTGCATAGTTTTCCCCATAGTGTGGTGGAGGGTCAATTTATGGAACAATAAAATAACAAAATAGAAGTAATCTCACCCCTAATTTAAATACAATGTTATCTCTATAAGTAGTGGACTTTTTTGTGCAGGGGGAGGCATGTAAAACAAACAGTGCTTTGATAATGAACAATAAATATTTTTTTCTGAAGATAAATTCTGTGTATCAGTTACAAGTTAACAATAAATTAGATATTAAAATATAAAGTGGAGGTCAGGAGTTTGACACAAGTTGAACTCTAGTCAGTCTTACCTCCCCACAATCTGCCTTAGCATGCACCTTGTTTTAAGCCCTTGGGAAATGATTCTTGAAACAATGCAGCTTGGATAAGGGAAAAAGAGTGTTCAGCTTTTCTAAACAATGCTTCTTTTTGTGTAGAAAAAAGTGCATAGTTTTCCCAATAGTTTGGGGGAGGGTGAGGATGATTGTGAGTGACAGCGCTGACTATGAGATGAAATCCTCAGTTCAGATCATCAGCTATAAGTTCACTGGGTGATCATTAGAGTTGCCAGCCTCCAAGTGGGCCTGGAGGTCTCCCTTGTTTACATTTGATCTCCAGGTAATAGTGGCCAGTTCTCCTTGAAAAAATGACTGCTTTGGAGGGTGGACCATATGACATTGTACACTGCTGAATTCCCTTCCCTTTCCAAACCTCACCCTCCCCAGGCTCCACCTCCAAAATCTCCAGATATTTCTCCACTCAGAGCTGGCAACCCTAGCAATCATATATCAATGTACTATTATAAGCTATAACATTATCCAGCAAATTTATCAAACTTATAATAGTGCCACCTCCCATGTAGAATATTAGTCCAAATGTGTGTGTGTGGGGGGGGGAATAGGTGAGGCATAAACTGTCTTAACTCTGAGTATGGCCTGCATAAAACTATTTCAACATTGAATTTAAAAAGCTAATAACCACCAGTGAGAACTTATTCTGTACCAGTGCATCAGTTTCCATATTGTAGTTCAAATCCACTTAGAAGAACCTTAAATGAGAGCGAATTCTGTAAGTAATATCCATCTAGTGATGGAGTGTGAAATGCAGCTGTTATGCATTGATATCTATTCACTGAAAAAAAAAAAACTTTTCCAACTAAGTGCTGCCAGTTTAAAGGGAGCTGGAACGTAAGCCAATCTGTCATTGTTCATGGCCCTGGTTCTTTAGAGTTTATTACTTCAGGAATAAGATCTTGCACTTAATGAACTGCATTGCTGCTAGGGCAAAAAAAAAAAGACTGGTATAAAAATCCTTAGGTACCAACATACCCAGCAAAATGGTGTTCTTCGCGAGCTATAGTTTCTAAATTTAAGGGGAGCTCCAAAGATGATGCATTATTTGAAGGTGGTCTGAAAACAGTGATGGATGCTGTTGGCAACAGAACCAATGCACTGCAGCTCTGTTTCATCACAACTTATAAAACCTACACTAGAAAGTGAATCTGTGCAGCATGACGAACAGTCTTGATATCAGCCTAATAACTATGTATACGTACAGATGCTATATGTGATAGCAGCTACATGATCACATTATAGTAGGGTTGCCAGCTCCAAATTGGAAAATACCTGGAGATTTGGGGGTGGAGCCTGGAGAGGGCAGGCTTTGGAGAGGGGAGGGACCTCGGCAGGGAATATTTACATAGAATCCACTTTCCAAAGCAGCCATTTTTTCCAGAGGAACTGATCTATTTTGTCTGGAGATCTGCTATAATTCCAGGAGATCTCTGGGTCCCACCTGAAATCTGGCAACCCTATGTTATAGTGGCATAAAAACAAGTTTGATCCCCCCCCTCCCGTGTTACCTTAGTGGTATGGGACACTTTACAGTATCACTCCATGTCCTATGGAAGGAGCTCACAACATGGATCCTTACAAAACTTGAGGTACACTGGCAAGTCTTCTCCTGCATGATTGGGATTTTTAATGTTTTCACAGTCTGGAATAACTATGGTGCAGACAGTCTGATAATTGCTTTACTTGTAACCTGATATGACATGCATTTGAGCCAACTCCAGCTTATCTGCCGCTTTCTTCTTCTTTCTGCACTTTAGAAGAAGTTTATGATAGAAAGTGTGTTTATATCTGCTATAAAAGTGAAGGAGCTGCTGCAAATGATTTTGTTTTGTATTCAGTATAGGAAGTAAGAAGATGTAGAAGCTGGTGGTGATGAAAGTGCATTTTGGTATTTAAGACATCCTGGGGGGAGATAGAAGTTAATATAGTGCCTTTCAATGGTAAGCCTGAAGAACAATGATTTTGTGAACTAACTTTCCAGGATCATTTTACAAATGTCAATTGCTGTTACTCAGTACCGGGGGGGGGGGGGGGGCATTTGTAGGTGTCCCCACCCATGCATACTCTTGATTTGAGCCTTGGGGCCTATATTGTTTGTACTCTGGTTTGTTCAGCATGCTCCTTCCCAATGGAACAAGGAAAGAAGGACACCTCTAATTTTCCAAGAAAACCTTTTCTGGCTAATAAGCCGAGAGCAAGCAGAAGCAGTCAATCACTAGCAATTTATGATTCAGTAGCAGTCAGTCATTCAATAAAATCAATTATAAATCTAGTCCTAGTGTAATTATTCTGTGGTGGTTTAGAAAAGTGATCTCTTCTCACCTAATTCCTTGAGGAATTCAACCAAAGGAGGGGGATGTGTGTGAGGTCCTGTGCTAAGACAGAATAAGGTGCAGTTTATTGCTATCTCTTGCTTTAGTATAGAAAAACTAAAGGCATAAAGTAGAAAACTAAGACATGTATACTTATGTTCATATATATGTCATATATATATCATATGTTCATATGATATATCATATGTTCATATATATGTCAGCACAATTTTGTAATGCATTTTATGTTGTTAAATCAGCAAAATTGGATTTGGTAAGATAGGAGAGCAAGTATACATATTGCAATTCCCCCCCAAATTTCCAACCCTCTACCTTGAAAAAATAGAACTGAGGGGGAAAAATAGTGGCTTCAATTTTTTTTAATTTTTTTGGGAAATGTCTCTAGCTGATAGTAAAGTAGAGAAGGCGGAGAACTGAGAGGTGGGAGTGCCTTGAAATAGAACCTGTGGAAGCTGAGAAAGAGCTGGTGGCTGATAAGAATGGAGCCTGTGAAGGGCTTGAAGAATGTCTCTAGATTAGAGGATCATATAGACTATAGAGCTGTAGGACTATAGGCTATAGACTGTAGGTGAGAGAAAGTGGTAAATGGACAGTTTAGGTTAGATTCTGCCTAATCCTGAAGAACAAGCATGCAAGTTCTGGGGCAAAGCTAGTGTTGGCCAGTAATGGGACTGCCATTGTGATTACATCATGAAGATGGCTACTATGTTGTAAATCTTGTCAAGCACTAGATAATGTTTGTCCTTCCTTGTCTCTAGTACTGGCTTTACATTGGATGCTGGAGATTCTTGATTAACTTGGCTGGTCAGGAATTCTGCTTTCAGAATAAACCTTTCAGTAAGGAGCCTATAGCTGTCTTACTTTGTGATAGTCAGGTTTTTATTTGGCATTTTTTTTCCTTGCCAGACTCTGATGTAAGATGGATTCTCCTTCTTGCTTTATGGGTAACTGAGTCTGCTTGTCTGTTTTGCTTAGCCCTCCCTGGTTCCTGGGATGTCTTAAGGCTCTGGGAAATTCTTGGGGTTGCAGGCTAACATCATGGCCATCCAAGAGTAAGCATGCTTTTTACAACAGTTTTAAATAAATAGGGGTGTTTTTTTTTTACAAAAATGTAAACTTGCACACTTGAGATTTGGTTTGTCCAGAAAGGCTTGTGCAATTTGCTTCCCACCCCGCCTCTTAGTGCATTTATTTTTATTGAATTGGTAATTGTGACTATTGGCAAATAATAAACCATGGAATACATGTTGGTTCTGATTAGGTGCTAGTCACTTAAGCTAACTTTATCTGTGCATTCTCCCTCTGAGGTGGAGGCCATCTTGTGGGTGATTCCCACCTATCATCAGGGAGGCAGGACCAAATTTAACTTCTTCCTGCTTCCTGAGTTGGGAGTCACCCTAGAATCAGTTCGCTTCCTGCCTCAGTAGGGAGAGCAGCTTGGTGTTGACTCTGCTCAACACCAATTCCTAGCTTAGATTTTTTGAACCTCAACCTTTCTTTTTCTTTATTCTGCATTTCTCTCTCTCTCTTTCTCCCCCCTTCAACTAACAACAACAACAACAAGACAAACCTCTTCGTTCTCTCTCTCTTTCCCTCCAATCCACCCCTCCCCCCCGCCTGGGGAGGAAGCAGCTTGCTGCGTCTCTGCTTATTGGAAACTGGGAGAATTCGCTGCCGTGGCCAAAAAACCTTCGCATTAAGCCGAATGGACGTGATGGAGCCTTCAGCCAATAAAAACAGCTCCAGCCAGCGCAAGCGGCAAATGGTGCCTGAACATTCTGGAGAAGGGCACAGCGGCAGCAGTGCGAAAAAGCGTGCCAAACCAGCACACAGCGGCCTAAGACGGTCAAGCCTAAAATGGTGGTCCAAAAAGTCCAATCTGATTTGAGGCAAATCGTTTTGGATTCAGGACCAGGTCCAGATATTTACAGATGCCAGCCTACATGGCTGGGGAGCAACATTACTTCACCAACCAGTTCAGGGACAATGGTCCGTCTCGGAGACAGCACTGCCAATCAACCTCCTGGAACTACAAGCAGTACGCATGGCCTTACTACATTTTGCTCCTCAGATACAACAGCAGCACGTCCTTATTCGGACGGACAATATCTCGGCCAAGGCCTACCTGAGCAAACAAGGGGGTCTCCGATCAATGTCCCTGTCCAGAGAAGCTGACCTTCTCCTGAGATGGGCGGAAAACAACCTGGCATCACTGCAGGCGGAACATGTGAAGGGGTCCATCAACATCCAGGTGGATTGGCTGAGTCGTCAAACCATTCAGAAGGGAGAATGGTCCCTTCACAGGAGAATCTTCATTCTGATTGCCTCAGAGCTAGGAACCCCTCGAATAGATCTCTTTGCATCCCTATCCAATGCTCAACTGGACAGATTTTATACCAGGTTCTTTCATCCATCAGCGGAAGGAACAGATGCACTTCTATCTCCATGGCCTGCGGAACTTCTTTACGCATTTCCCCCCCTACCAGTCCTTCTGAGACTGATCTGAAAAATAAGAACTTCAAGGGTGGAAATAATAGTAGTGGCACCCTATTGGCCTCGTCGTCCATGGTTCACATCACTTCAAGAATTAGCAGTGGCCCCATCCCTTACACTCCCTGTTTCAGAAGACAAGCTACATCAAGGTCCGATCCAACACCCAGATCCGGGATGGTTTCGACTGACCGTGTGGAAGTTTGAAAGGGAGAAATTCACCAGGCTAGGATATGACAACTCCATCATAAATACCATCCTAGCTTTGAGGAAACCTTCCACTACCAGAATTTACAACTTAACCTGGAAAGCTTTCGTCCATTGGGCTCGCAGAAAGAAGATCAATGCACTCCACCCAAGAGTTGCAGCCATTTTGGCTTTTCTTCAGGAAGGCCAGAAGACCGGCCTTAAGGCTTCCACTCTTCGAAGGCAAATGGCAGCGCTGTCCACTGTTCTACCTCAATACAAAGGTCTGCCAATATCTCAGCACCCACATATTCGGCGTTTTCTTAAAGGAGCGTCTCAGAGCGACCCACCAACATGTCATAGATTTCCAACCTGGAGACTGAACCCCGTCCTTACAGCGCTGACCAAAAAGCCATTTGAGCCCTTACAAAACATACCTCTCAAGTTCCTGAGGCTGAAAACGTTATTCCTAGTAGCTATTACTTCAGCAAGGAGAATCTCAAAATTAGGTGCACTATCTATTTGAAGTGACTTCTGTGTTTTTCACAAAGATAAAGTGATTCTTCGAACAGACCCCTCATTCTCTCCTAAAATAAACACTAAATTCCATAGAACACAGGAAATCTATCTACCATCTTTCTCTCCAAACCCTTCCCATCCAATAGAAAGGATGTGGCATACCTTAAATGTCAGATGAGCCCTGAAATGCTATATATTCATCACATCAACCATCAGGAGAACGGAGGCAATGTTTATTAATGTTTCCCCTCCTCACACGGGAAAGAAAATGTCCACAGCATCCATTGGCTATACCATTAAGGCGTGTATTCTAGAAGCCTACAAAAGCATGAACCTTAAAGTTCCGGAGGGGATCACCACCCACTCCGTCTGAAGCTCAGCCACAAGTACAGCCTTTAGTAATAGGGCCTCCATAGAAGAAGTATGTAGAGCTGCAACTTGGTCATCAGCAACCGTGTTCATACGCCACTATACGATCACTATAAGATACGGGCCTCACCATTTAAGAAAACTATGAGGGTGGCCAAACATCAATGCAAACAGAATTGTATACTAGGGAGGGAAACAGAGAGAGACCACTAAGGTTTGAGTTGTCCAATACTTATTATATTACCAAACTGTATATAGTTGGGAGAGAATTATTATCTACCTTCCTTTCCTTCCTGTTCCACTTCCTGTTACTTTTATTGACAGCATTTGTTGACTTATTTCTTTCGATATCCTCGATGTAGTGTGGTTTATCCAGCTTTAGGAGCACCCGAACTGATCCTAGGGTGACTCCCACCACAGGAAGCAGGAAGAAGTTACATTTAGTCCTGCCTCCCTGATGATAGGTGGGAATCACCCACAAGATGTCCTCCAACCCTCAGAGGAGAAGGACCCCTCACAGTAAGTCCACTGATCGTTCTGACATCTCACTCAAATCTTTTCCCAGTACAACTGGAGGCTGTGTACAATGTATAATGTTTAGTTAATAGCATTATGGTATGTTGCCATTTTAAAAAATTAAGGAGCAAAATAAAACATTTCTTGAGAACATGGAGAATGTAAGAGAGAAATGAGGCTTTAAAAACAATAATGTCATATTCTTGTATGCTGATAAGTCATTAATCTCTTGTTTTATGTATGTTTTTGCTTCTGCTTTTTTTGAATAGTCAGAGGGTAATTCATTACTGTTGCTTACTCAGCTGTCCTGCATTTTAGTTTGGATTGACAGCTTGCTGACCAGTGCTGAGTTGGGTAACATTTTCCCCGCTGTAGTCATGGTCCTGGGTGCCATCATACCTTAATGCTTATAATTTGCCACACAAACTAAATTTTGATCAGCTATGAGAATATTGTTGTTGAAAGTGTGACTAAGTGCAAACTCCCTCCCAGAAAATATGCTCACGTTTTGGTTTGTGGGTGTTTAAAATCCATGCTGAATGTCTTTTAGAAACTTTGACACAACTCCACTCATTTTTGTTGGTCACTCTCCGTATGCTAGAAGTGAATGAAGATTTGTTCTCTGAGACATTTCTTCTCTGTTTGATGCTATGGATATTTGAATATTGATAATTTGATGCTATGAATATTATTGTATGCTAAATAGTTGCATCATGGTAAAATAGCTGTGGTGAATGAATAGAAACTAAAATTATGGAATAATATGGTAATGGTACCAAAATGTACTAACTGTGTAATGAAAGAATGCGAGCAAAGATGACACACTTTTTAGGGAAAATGTTGCCCTTTTACTAAGAATTGCATAACTGAGCTGATATAATCTTGCTAAATGGCTTATTTTGTCAATTTATCCTTTATAATTTAGTTGCTGTAATTTATTTCAATTATATCTATACATGAATGGTTACTTTTTAAAATGTATTTAAAAATGAGAATATTTCACATTACTGATGTTCTCAGTGTATACTTTCCCTCCTTACGCTTAGTTGTAAATAATTGTAGAGTTTCATGATTAATCCTACTGTCATTGGCATGCTGAAGTAAAGATAAACATATACATCTGAGCCCGCTTGCGGGGAGGGCGGGATATAAATACGAAAAATAAATATAAATAAATAAATAGTTTAATGGAGAAAACAGAACCACTAATGTCATCTTAGTGCTGACATCACTTTTACTGCAGATTTAATACTTACAAAACTAATAGTGTGGGAAGGGGTATTTTTATTGGATACTTAAGACGTTGAGTTGCAGACTGGTAGCTGAGTGCCGTGTGATAGAGTGAGCTCCCATCTCTGGCCCCAGCTCCTGCCAACCTATCAGTTTGCAAGCATGAAATTGCAACTAGATAAATAGGTACCACTTCAATGGGAACGTAACAGCGCTCCATGCATCTCAGCATTTAGTCATGCCAGCCACATGACCACAGAAAAGTCTTCCGACAGCACTGGCTCTTTGGCTTGGAAACGGAGATGAACACTGCCCCCTAGAGTTAGATTTGACTAGCTTTCAAGCTAGGGAAACCTTTACCTTTATGGAGTAATAAGTGTTGTGGAAGGGATGTTATAAAGAATGCTTGTAAAGCATGCAGAGCTACAATGCATATTGTAATCAGCTTGATTAGAGCAGAGGGGAAATGCTTGGGGGCAGAAAACTAGCATCTGTTGTGAGATAAGAATTTTGTGTCCCTGTTCAACACTGGGAGGTAGGGGTGTGCAAAAAAAAAAATTCAGCCCGATTTGGATCGGGCCGAATCAGGATTGCTCTGGCCACAGAATGACCCCTGCATGTCATTTTCGGCAATGCAAGCTGATTTGAGAGTCATTCGGCCAGCCAAATGTCAGTTTTGGCCCCATTATACCCTATGGGCAATTGAAGTCAATGGCAAAAACTCATAGGGTATATGAGGGGCTGGAGGGGAGGGGGTTTGAGGGAGAGGCTTGCAGGATAGTTGTTGGAGCCTCTCCCCCAAATACCCACCAAGTTTCAAGAAGATCCAATTCTACGGCCCCCCAAACAGGTTGCCCCATCCCCTCCATTGTTCTCTGTGGTGGGGGAAAAATGTTACCTCTGGGGTGCTACAGAGCAGGAACGTTTGGAGCCAGCTTGAACTGCTTACTGGGTCAGAATGAAGAGACTCAAGAAAAATATAGGTAGAAATCTAAAAGTAACAGCAATCCTGATCACAGCAGCGGTCAGCTGCGGCACAGCACCACCACTAGTTAGCTCCCTAAGGAGCAAATTATACTGTAGCGGGGGGAGGGCATTGTAGCTGGCTGCTTGCAAGGCCTTGTCCATGGTGATTCCGCTGCAGTGTGGCTTCACGATGTAATATTTAAGCAGGAACAGCACAAGGGGCAAGGCACTTTGAGTCGATGGGAGCAGCCAGTCCTGGGGGCAGATGCCATTGCACAACACAGCTAGGGTCAACTCTACCAATCCCCTAGGAAGAAATTTCTAGATCCAATCTTGGCCTCCTTAGGTACTAGAATAGAAACGGGAAAAAAATCTAGTTCTACTAGCAGATGTAGAGGCCAAGATTTCATACAAGGTGGCCCTCTTTGCCTTCGCCACAGAGAATATTCGGAAGAAAACAGTAGCAGTACCATAGCTTGATTACCAGTGGAAGTCTGGATGGGAGACTTAGAATTAGTATAATGTTTTATTGTGCCCTATTTTAGTTGTTTATTCTTCTGGTTTTAGAAGTTTATATAGATGTTATTGTTATATATTATATATTGTTCTGTCATTGTAATGGCCTATGGCTAAAGGCAATAAAGTGAAACCCGAACACAGCTAGGGGGTGCAGAAAGGCAGCTCAGGAGAGTCCTATTCTCCTCTCCCACCATGCCCTCTGACAGAGACCCACAACAATGACAGGCATGCATTGCCACCATTTGTTCCTGCATGCCAGCATGTCCCACGGCCAAGCTCCCCCCAAGCCCACCCCAAATACTTTGCATCTGCCCACTACAGTGGCTCCACCCCACTCAGGGAACTCTGACATCCCCTGCCCCCCCAGTGCAGCTTGTACAGATGCCTTCCCTCCCCAGGAGCCAGAGGACCCCCTTCCCAGATCAGACACACAGTTAGGAGCCTCAACCATGCACTCATTTTATTAGTGACCTTCCCCCTGGTGGCTTGCCTCATTCCCCCCTTCTTCATTTCACACTCACAACAACCCCATGAGGTTGGTCAGACTGAGGGTGTGCATCTGGCCCAAGGCCACCCACCTAGCTTCCATGGTACATGGGGAATGGTATCAGGGTCTCCAAGGTCCAGGCTCATGCTATAGCCACTGTGATATGCCGGCTTATTCACACAGATCACCCTCTGGACCCTTCCCCCTTCACACAGAAGCCTGTGAAGGGAGCAAGGGAACCTGTGCGGCTGGGTCCCTGCCATGTATGGCAGCTGACTATGGCCAGTGGGACCTATGCAATCCCCACAGCCCCCGAAAGCCATTAGACATTTCCTTGGGAAGCCCACAGGGGGAGTGACAGATGGGGTGGGGAGAGAGTGGGGCAGGGATGGATTTGAAGCTTCTGTTATGTAGCAGAAACCAATCAGAAGAGACACAGTTGTGGCACAACATAGACTTTATTGCACTGGAATCCATGGCAAGGTGTGAGGACCCTGTCCCCTTCCACTCTGGGGCCCGAGGATCCCCAGCATGGCATGCACCTGAGAGAGACTTGGAAGGGCTTGCCAGGCATGATGATCTGCTTCAAGAAGAGGGCTGGAACAGCAGACTGAGTAGAGTGTTTGTGTGGGGTGGGACTTGCCACACCCACAAGTCTCTCTGTTGAATCTCCACCTGCAAGACAGTAAACCAGAGCCATGCCAACTGGGCTTGAGTGGTATGGTAGCCTTAGCCATGGATGTCTTGTCCTGACAGGATCTGCAAATGCATCCCCATGGGGGAGTCTCACCACGAACCCCCTGGAGGTGCATGATGGAACCAGCCAGCTCACTCTCATCTGTCTTGTGGTGAAGTGCCCTTGAATAGCTTGTAATCCATTCACCGCTGCAGCTCAAGCATCTGATTCTGCAAGGGAATGATACTTGCTAAGCTGGTTCACCATGTGCAGCCAAGCAGCTGCCAGACTCATCCCTAACCACAAACAGGCCTTGTCCTCTGCCGAAGGTGGGAACCAGACAAATGACAGAGCAACCCCCCCCCCAAGATCTCCCAGAAAACTTTCCTGGGATCTTTTCCCATTACATCTCAGGGGCTGTGGTGCTGTGAGGCCATGGCTTCTGGTGACCTCCATGAACCCAATGCTGGGCTTGCATGTAGGAGGTGCTGTCATGGCACCCAGGCTCAAGCAAGGGGGGGCAATAACTGGCTTGTGATCCTTGCCCCTGCTTACCTGTCAGTGTGTTGTTGCCCCTGTGGCTTGAACCTCCAAAGGTGGGGTACCTTTTAGGGCTCCTAAATGGGAGAGGTCAGCCACAGAGCACAGACTTTTCTCTCCTTGTTGGATATCAGTGCCAAGTGCTTGCTCTGTAATGCCAAGTGCCCTGTCTGTGTTTTTCCCACCACTGAAGTGCCTCACTGTCTGCTCTAAGTCCACCTGGCATGTCAGCATGTTCAAGACAGTTCTGTGCTGCGTGCTCGAACTACTGAGTTGCAAGAAATGCTCCCTCTAAACTATGGGGTCTTGTGAGCACAAATTCTACTTTCTACTGGCATTAAAGTTGTGAGTGAGTGATTTGTCTACTGCATAAATTAGTTTGCTCTGGAGCCATCCTTCCTGAGCTAAGAAAAAAATGTGTGACCTGGAGGCTAAAAAACTGAGCTTAGAGGGAACACTGGTTGCAAGGTGTCCTGGAGGATGGTTTTTAGGATGGGGGGAGTGCAGATGGGTGCTGTGGAGGGAGTTTGGCTTTCCCAGGGAGGGCTGTCCTGGGATTGGCTGAGCCTGTTGTTGGCAACCTGAACTCCTCCTAGTCTAATGGGCAAGGCTGCAGTGGCAGGAGATGACTTCATTTTCAAGTTAAATGGGTGCCATGGGCTATGCCATGTTTTTTGTTGTTGTTGTTGCTGTAACTTTCCACCTCTGGCAGGAGGTATTCCTATGCTGAGAGGGCTCAGGGAACTGACTAACTCTGGCCATGCCCCCCAAACTGTCCACAGCCATGCCAATGCAGGGGCCTATTCCTCAATTGCATGAATGGGTGGCTGCTGTGCCCCGCCACCACCCGTGAGCAACAAGCCCTTATTGTCAAGGACTGGGGTGCAGGCAGAGGGAAGTCCGAGTTCAGTCCAGGGTCTTAAGCCAAAAGGAGCAGAGCAGGAATCCAGAGAACCAATTCAAAACACAAACCAGGAGCAAGGTCATCCAAATCCAGTGTCAGAAGCCAAAGGAGAGGAACAGGAACGAGGTCTGGAAACAGGAGGTGGAGCAGAGGCAAGGCGTCGTGTTGACAACTTTGCTTTCATAAAGAAGCCAGCCTGGAGCCTGAAGCTAAATAATCCTCTGCTGCTGTTTCCAATTAGCACAGCGGCACCAGCAGCCAAGCATCTGTCAAAATTCAGGGCTAGCTGATCGCCTGCTCTGCAAACGAGCTGTCCTTTGCCTGGCAGCCAAGTTCTAGTGAAATTGGTCTCATAAGTGAGCTACTCACGGGGGCAAGTCAGGAAGGCTTTCCACCTGTAGCTGTTGCTGAGCCAGGTGCCAGTGTAGGCGGTGATGGCAAATTGCTGATCTCTGAAGCACCAGACAGGCCAGCTGTGGGTTCCGCTGAAGCTGGCAGCGTCTCCTCATCAGCACCCATGACACTTATAAGCAGCCCTTATGCCAACTTATCTCAGACATACACTAACACAGAGGTCAGTTGGCTCCCTGTGCTTTCACACAAACCCCAAGATTGCTCTGTAAGAGAAAGTAGGAAGGCACATGGGGGCACACAGCAAGATGCAGGTAGGACAGCAGATCATTAATTTAAATATGATGAAAGATTTCAGTTTTAGTTACAAGATGTGGACTTGAATGAAGATGAAATATTCTTTTTTTTCATGGGCTCAGAAAATAGAAGAATCCAAGAGAGCTCCTTGACTAGTGTGCAGAGTTGGGGGGGGGGGTTCTTGTGTCCTGGGAACTTCTCCAAATAAATAAAGGAAAATTTGGTCCAGTATCAGGTCATGTGAGGAGAAAACCTTTCCAAGACAGGCTGGATACTTCTGTTTAGAGGAAGCTTTACTTTCCTTGGCCTGTTCAAGGCATCACTGACAGAGTACAGTAGCCTACCACTTTCATAGTCGACGTAGTACAATCTGATTGTGTCAGATGACAGCAAAAGTTGTCTTATGAGGATAAGTAAACATTTCTTATTTTATAGTTTTATTTTCCTTTAAGGGAATTTGTCTAAATATTGAAATGAATTTATACATCTCAAAGGAATAAACTTTTTTCTTGCATGAAATCTGTTCATAAGTTTATAAACTTCCCCTTTTCTGGAAAATAACCAAAGAAACCAAATTCTGACAGAATCACCAGAAAGATGGGCTTGCATCCAGCCAAATATTCCTGTGGGCAGAAGGATTTCTACTCACAAAGCATGACCTTCTTCCAGTGCAACCCCAAATATCCTCTGAAGTGTTGATCTTTGGAAATTGGCAGTACAGTGGTAGAAAATTATGGGGTGAGGTGGTGGTGTTACCTTGTGTTGCATCAAAGCTTTTGAACTGAGCAAATGGAAAAAAGGTGCTTTGAATAGTGAAAGTAAATGGAAAGACATAATAGCTGGGTTGTCTTGGCCTTACATTTAGTGTATGTTTGCAGAATAGGGGGTGGGCTTCACTGTATTTAGGAACGCATGAAAATTGGTGAAAGGGAGATATAATTAATGCAACTCAAGCCAATGAAATTTTGATGATACAAATTAATACTTGTAGTCAAGCCAAATGCTCTCTTTATTTTTACTAATCAGTTTGTACATCTGTTCATAATTGCACCGTTAATTTTTATGGATACAAGGTTTTGGAATGCTATTTTGGCGTTCTGTTCAAATGGTCTTTTCAATATGAAATAAAAACTTGAAATTTAACAGTTTGGCAAGACTGAAATGTGTTGCTTGCTATAGAACAAAGTATTTCTATACTTGGATCTTACACACACATCCCATTTCCTTTTCATAATTGAGAGGTAATTTTTTTTTTTTAGTATTGGTTAATATTTGGTTTGTTTTTCTCATACTGGATATAAAGTTTTGAATAATGCTACAGATCCAGGCTATTACCGTATCCAGCAACATACATCCTACTTTGACTGGCAGAAGATCTCCAGATTTTAAAGAAGAGAATTTTCCCAGCAATCTAAATCCATCAGTTTTCACCACTGCTTTATAGGCATGTTCCAGGACTTCTCACCCTTGAAATGAGAATGATTAAATCATTATTGGTCAGTCTTCAGTTACTGACCAATTATGATTTGTAATTAATATTTTATCTTGTAGAATGAATATTGTTCAAGGGAAACTTTCCATTGGGTTCAGAATACTTTTATCATATATATGGATATGGTAATTTATGAGTGTTTAAATTCAGCATAAAAAATCTCCCTTCCCCATCCCTGTTCCTGAAACTGATTTGGTTCATTACATTTTTATTGAATTATTTGATTTAGAGCAGAACCTAAATGGATCTGCAATACCTCGTTTGATATTAAAGACACACTGGCTATGATTGTAGTTATTAATTCCCAATAATATTTGATAATTATGCATACATGTTTTCATAAATATTGAAGTTTTTGTTCTAAGAGTCTTGCAAACTTACATTTTTAATTCAGTAATTTTCATTGTTTCCAAAAGTTATCAGCTCTACAAAAATTTTTTTTTAAAAAATACAAAAACATTAAGTCATGGATTGGGGTTTGGATAGTCAGAGACTAGCAGACTACTGCCTTATTATATGGTAATGGACATTGATCTGTATATTTGCATAGAATAGGCTTTTCAGCTGTTCAAAGCACCTTTGAATACAAGGTACCACAGAAAACAACAGAGGCCAGTTGCAGCCTTTGTGCCCTACTTGTGAACTTTCCTAGGGACATGGTGGCATTATGTTGGAAAAGGATTTCTAGACCAGATAAACACTTGGCCTGATTTGAGAGGCTTTTAAAGGGTTTAAAACAGAGATTTATCCATTTTGCAGGTACTTTCAACATTCTAAGATATGTATGTACTGAAAGAAGGAATATGAAAGGTGTATGCATATGTGTGAGAAGAAGACAAGGAGGAGGAGGAGAAGATTGGATTTATACTCTGCCCTTCCCTTGGAGTCTCAGACCGGCTTACAATTTCCTTTCCCTTCCCCTCCCCACAACAGATACCCTGTGAGGTAGTGGGGCTGAGAGAGCTCTGAGAGAACTGCTCATGAGAGAACAGCTCTGAAAGATACAAGAAGTCGTGGGCACTCCATGAAATTGCTGAGCAGTCGGGTTAGAACAGATAAAAGGAAGTACTTCTTCACCCAAAGAGTGATTAACGTGGAATTCACTGCCACATGAGGTGGTGGCGGCTACAAACAAGGACAGCTTCAAGAGGGAATTAGGTCAAATTTACATCTGACTTTTCCACTAGAATCATTCTAGTTTTTTTAAAAAAAACTGTCTATACCTGTTTCTAGTTTCAAACCATACTTGTTCTAGTTTATACATTATTGTTTACATTCGTTAATTGCCCTCCTGTGGTCAAGCTAGCATTATACTGCTTTAAACAAATGCTGTTGCTTAGTACTCTTCAGATCCCCTGGAGTGAAATTTGAAACCAGTGTGAAATGCGCTTGGGAAAAGACAGCAGTCAAACTACTTCAGAGGAGAGGTGTAAATTGGGCCTTAGATAAACATATGGAGCAGAGGTCCATCAGTGGCTATCAGCCTCAAAGTATAGATAGGAACTCTCAGTCTGGGGCAAGTGATGCTCTGTATTCTTGTTGCTTGAGTGGGGGCAACAGTGGGAGGGCTTCTAGTGTCCTGGCCCCACTGGTGGACCTCCTGAGGGCACCTGGTGTTTTTGGCCACTGTGTGACAGAGGCCGATTTCGCACTGGCCAGTTGCCTCTCGTTCTCTCTGGAATTTTCCCTCCCAGTTTCCTCCGGAGTATTTTGTTCATTTTCCCACTTGGAACCTCAGCCCTTTCAATATAGCGTGACGAAGGGTTTTCTCCCCAAAAAATTAGAAACTCCCACAATGGGACGGCCCTGATGAAAGCCGGGCGAGTGGGCGTGTTTTCATTTTGGGTTCTCCCCTGGAGCAAACAGGAAAATCCTCTAAAAACAGGATTTGTTTGCTCCAGGGAAACTTCGGTGCAGCAGGGAGATACTCCAGAGCAAAATGTGAGCCCAGAGCAACTGGTGTGAAATCGACCAGAAGCTCTGGTGCAAGCATGAGGGCAAACCTGGGGCAAGCGCTAGTGTGAAATCGGCCAGAGTGTTGGACTGGATAGGCCACTGGCCTGATCCAACATTGGCTTCTCTTATGTTTTTATGTTCTTAGAACTTGTGACTGATCCAAGGTCACACCAGCAGCTGCATGTGGAGGAGTGTGGAATCAAACCCAATTCTCCCAGATTAGAGTCCGCGCTCTTAACCTCAACACCAAACTGTGTGTGCATGTCCTTTTTATTTGTGCACACAGAATCATAGAGTTGGAAGGGATCTAGTCCCAACCCCCTGCACAATGGAGGAAATTCACAACTACCTCCTCCACACCCCCAGTGACCCCTGCTCCATGCCCAGAAGATAGCAAAAAAAACCCTTCAGGATTCCTAGCCAAACTTGCCTGGAAAAAATTGTTCCCTGACCCCAAAATAATGATCACCATTTCCCTGGATGTGTAAGAAAGGGCTAAGGGAACTAAGCATTGATTTCAAATGGATGCACAACTGAGAAGATTTTCTCTCTGCCCGTAACTGACCTTGAAGATAAGAAAAAATGACTGCTTATTCTTACTACTACACCTGGAAAAGGTGAAGTAACGCACCTGCTGAGGGTCATAATTATTGTTGTATAAGGATGGATTCTTGCAGCTGCTGAAGGCTGGCTGGGGGCAGGGACGAAGTTGCCTCCTTGTAAGGAGGACTGATCAGACTGGCTGCATTTGCAGCCTGGTTTTACTGGGGGCGGGGCTAGCATCCTGAAGGACAGCCCTGGCCCCAGCAGCCTCATTCCTGTCTTGTGCTCGACAAAGAAGAAGCACGAGGCCTTTTTTTGCTTGCTCCCTGGCTTTTGGTCTAGAGCCGGCAGAAACTCAAGGGTATTCCCCCACCCCCAAAATCAGCCTCCCTTCCCTCCTTTCTTGGAGGCTGTGGCTCGGCTGGGCCTGGGACTGGCAAGGGGTTTTTGGGGGGTATTTTGGGGGGCCGTTTTTGGAGCACACCCTTGCCAGTGGAGGCAGCTCTTGGGTCTGGAGTTCCTGCAGGATGGAAGACACATCAGCAGCTGGGCAGCAACTAAGGTGTAAATTCGGCCGGCTCCTAGGCTGCGGCCTGTGTGCTGTTAGCCTTTTTAAAGCAAGAATTACATGTACATACACTTAGTGGGAGTTTTCTTAGGCCCAGGGCTGGGGGTTAAGGTGCAGTTGGTGAGACTGCTTGGAGCCCACTTGGTCATTTGCCCACTTCTCCCCCCCCCCCTTTTCTCCTTTTGGGTTCTATAGATTTACAGCCAGTTCCTGGCAGTTTACCTGATGCTGGGCAGTTTTTTCGCTGTTGTTAGGCAGTTAGACATTAGGTGGGGGCGGACTTTGCTGAAATCATCAGTGGCCATTTTAGGAAGGTCTGCTCCTGTGGGCTGAGTGGCCATTTTGCTTTTAGATTGTTCCTCTGGGGTATCCTTAGGATCAGCCATCTTTGGAAGGTCCTTTTAGGTGGTGGCCGTTTTATTTGGCAGTGGCCATTTTAGGACAATTCTATTAATTGAGGGAGGCCTCCTGGCTCATTGTGTTTTGGATATGGCTTCTAGAAAGGGTCAAGGACAGTCTAAAGGAAAAGGGCCTGCACTGAAGGTACCTAGGCATACTGCGGCACCCCCTCCTGTTGCTCCGTCATCCTCTATGGACAAGGAGAAAGTGCAGAAGCAGCAGATTATATATTCGATAAGCTTGCAGCCTTACAGCAGGCCAGGGACACTGGGTCTCCCCCCCTTTTCAAACAGTCATTCGAGCTTCAGGAAGTATTGGGGTAGAGCAGAGCGGAAGAAGTTTCGTGAGGAGGTGCTTAAGAAAATATACCTTCTTGAATCTCGTGCTGTAGAGTCCACCGGTCACATCGAGCGTGAAGGGGTTCCGACAGTTGCATCTGGGGTGGCGACAGTGACACCGGTTTCTGAGACATCTGCACCGATGGCGGTGGCTGAGGTGGAAGTGCCTGGGCTCAGTGGTAAGGATGAGGTGGATGCACAGCCAGCCACGGTTTGGCCCTGGGGACCTTGGGTGCATAAGCCTGGTTTTATGCAGGACCCCTCGGGGTATGGGCAGTTGTGGGCTTGGGGCCCTCCTCATACAATGAAGAATTCACCTGGGACTACTCAGCCGTGGGTCTGGGGTCCCCCGCCTATGGGCTGGCAGTCGCCTTGGGGCTCTGTGCCACCTCCAGGCATGATGTCACCTCCTAGTTCATGGGGGGCATCTGGTTTTTCTCCCACTTATGACAATCCCTATGGGGCGGCTTCTGCACCTTTGGCGATGCAGCCTTGACCCTTGGTGACCACCTTTTGCCAATCACTAGGGAAAAAATTTGCAAGGGTGAGTACATCAACCTCTTCAGCCTTCTTTACTGGGAATTGGAGAAGAAAGATAAAGAGGAGATGGATGGCAAGGAAAAGGACATTTTAAAGAAAAGGAGGGTTGATAGGACATGGGCAAATTGGCTGGCAGGATACATTGTCTATGCAGGGGTGATTTCTCAGGCCCAGAGCTGGAAGGCCGCAGCTCTATACCAGTATCTGGATATCATTTATAAAGCATACACTGGTTTTGTGGGTTCAGCCTGGCTTAAATACGACGAGGAGTTTAGGATGAGGGTTGCTATGAACCCCAACCTTCCGTGGGACCAGATACATCCACATCTTTGGTTACAGCTGATGTTGCAGGCGCGGCCTAATGTTGGGGAATGCTCACATAGTGGGCACATGGTGCAGAACCTTGGTGCAGAACATGGTGCAGAACCATGGTTCTAATACTGCTTCCCATGGGCCCACGGGGCAGGCGGTTCAACCCCGCTTGCTTTGTTCAGAGTTTGGTTCAGGGGGTCTGCAATAGGAAGACGTGCACTTACAGGCACGAGTGCCCAATGTGCAGTGGACCATATGCATTCACTGCATGCCCCAAAGGAAGGCCCAGGTGTAGCCAACGGCCCAGGGGAGGTGGCGGTCCTTCAGCAGCTACTGGAAAGGGGGCCCATGCCAATTAAGCTTGGTCCATTGCAGAGTTGGTTGAAGCAGTATCCTAATAACGAGGATGCCGTGTATTTGCTGGAGGGTTTTCAAGGGGGGGTTAGAATTCCATTTTTGGGGTTGAGAGCTCCATTTTTAGCCCACAATTTAAAATCAGTTAATGGGATGGTGGCTGTGGTTGCTGCGAAGATTGCCAAAGAGGTTCAAGAAGGTAGGGTTCTAGGTCCATTTCCAGCACCACCGCTTCCTAATTTGCGGGTTTCACCTCTGGGTATAGTACCTAAGAAGGCACCTGGTGAGTTCCGTTTAATTCACCATCTTTCTTATCCCTGAGGTGGATCGGTAAATTATGCTATTCCAGATCATCTGTGCATGGTGAGGTACACCTCATTTGACCAAGCTGTATATGTGGTGCGCTGCTGTGGTCGTGGGGCAGAGTTGTTGAAATGTGACATCAAATCCTCATTTCGTCTCCTCCCTGTGCACCCAGATGATTTTGAGCTGTTGGGATTTTCCTTTAAAGGGCTGTTTTTTATGGATAGGGTCTTGCCCATGGGATGATCTGTGTCATGCACTGCATTTGAGTGCTTCAGCACATTTCTGGAATGGGCAACGCGTTTTAAAACAGGATTACCGGAAGTGGTTCATTATTTAGATGACTTTCTTTTTGTGGGTCCTTGTGGGACGGGTAGATACACCCAGCTATTGCAGGGTTTTACACAACTAGCAGAGGAGCTGGGAGTTCCGTTGGCCCATGAAAAAGTGGAGGGACCTTTTCAGAAGTTAGTATTTTTAGTGGTAGAATTGGACACAGTTGCCCAGACATCTCGGTTGCCGTTGAGCAAGATTCAGGACTTACAGGTCCGGCTTTCTATATTTCTTAAAAAGAAGGCCAGTTTGCGTGAAGTTCAGCAGATTGCTGGGCACCTCAATTTCGTGTGCAAAGTAGTGGCTCCTGGGAGGGCTTTTGTTAGATGCGATGAGGGAGCTACAGCACCCGCATCATAGAGTGCGCATTAATGCGGAAGTGCGGGCTGACCTTGGGATCTGGCAGGAGTTTTTAAGTTCTTTTAATAGTGTCTCCTTTTGGAGGGAGGATTTGAAGCTGGAGGCTGAGCTCCAAGTGACAGCTGATGCTGCCGTATCTCTGGGATTTGGTGTGTACTTTTGTGGACACTGGTGCGCTGAGGAGTGGCTTGGGGAATGGGTTTCAGCAGGATATGTTCGGGATCTCACCTTTTTAGAGTTCTTTCCCATACTAGTGGCGGTTTGGTTGTGGAGTGAAGAATTGAAAGATCACACTGTCTCCTTTGGTGTGACAATTTGGCGGTTGTTCATGTGATCAATTCCCTCACATCTAGGTCTCCATGGGTCATGGGGCTTGTCCGGGCTTTCACCTTGCAGTGCCTTAGACTGGTGTGGACAATGGTGTGGCTGACGCTCTCTCTCACCAACAGAGGGTGAGGTTTCGTCAGCTTGCACCAGAAACTGATCTTCATCTGGCTTGGATGCCTCAGGAACTATGGCAGGTTGGAGGGCTGAGGATTGCAGGGCTATAAGCCTCGCCATTGCGCTTAGCACCAGAAAAGGGTATGAGCAAGCAGTTTGCCAATTCGAGGTCTTCAGAAAAGCAGAACGTTATCCCAAGGTCTGGCCTATTCCTTTAGATCAGCTAATGCACTACTGTGTATCGAACAAAGAAGCTGGCTTAGCTGTCCGTTCTATCCAAGACAAGCTTGCTGCGCTAACCTTCGCGAGCAAAGCCTTGGGCTTTGCTGAAGTCACCTGTGACTTCAGGATTAGAAAGATGCTTGAGGGTTGGACTCGCAAGGGGGGTGCTGCTAAAGATGAGTAACAGCCTATCTCGCCCATGATACTTAAGGGGTTGCAAGAAACCTGGGGTGCAGTTTGCACTTCCTGTTATGACACATGCCTGTTTTATGCAGCCTCTTTGCTTGCATTCTTTGGGGCTCTTCGGGTGAGTGAGTTGGTCGCTCAGTCTAAGACAGATCAGTCGAGTAAGGCTTTGCAGGTGCGGGATGTTGATATTCACAGCAATGGCATGCTGGTCACGATTAGGAGCTCTAAGACGGATCAGATGCAAAAAGGAGCCAAGGTAAAATTAGGGACCTGTCAGGATTCAGAGCTCTGCCCAGTTTTGGCCCTGTCACAGTATTTGGCCCTGAGGGGTCTGGAAGCCGGTTTCCTCTTTAGACATGAGGATGGGAGTTTTGGGCAGTTACTTCCCTGGCTTTGGGAAAGCTGGACCTATCAGGTGTAAAGTTTGGGACCCATTCCTTTTGCATTGGAGCGGCTTCCACAGCGGCAGCTCTGGGCTATTCAGCTGAGGATGTTCAGCGCGTAGGGCATTGGAGATCTGACGCTTATAAAGTTTATATGTGTCCAATGGCCATGTGGTGATCTGTTCTTTCGGCCTGGTGTTTGACTGTCCTTTCCTTTCAGGTGCTGTGTCTTGTGGCATGTGGAGAACCATTCTCATCTGTGGGCACAGCTTCATTTTTTGGGCTGCTCACAGGGCTAGCAGATCGGCTATCAGCTCGCAGTTGGGCCTAAGTTGATGGGCCACTGTTGAATGGAGGGGATGCCACGGCTTGTGTTGGGCGGGCCTACTCCATTTATTATTTGGTTTGAATGTCAGTGCTCCTCCTGACATATTGCTAATTCACCTAGGGGGTAATGATTTAGGAATTTTAAAAGGGAAGGCGTTATTTCTACAAGCCAGGGAGGTTTTTAACTGTATTAAAAGTCGATGGCCTAATACTACAGTGGTTTGGTCGGCCATGGTTCCATGAAGGGACTGGCGATGGGCCTTGGACCCTAAGCGGATTGAGCATGCGAGATGTAAGGTAAATGGGGAATTTAGGAGCATTTTAGTAATGGGTGGTGGCCACTTCATACCCCATCCGGCTATTAGGGCTACGCATGCTGAGTTATATAGGGGTGACAGCATTCATTTGTTGGAGCATGGTATGGATATCTTTGTTAAGATTTATGGCAGGGGCTGTTAACAGTGTTGAGGTTTAGTGGGTGTAGGGGCCTAAGCAGAGGCTTGACCCTCGCTGTGGCGGAAGTTTAGTAAATAGTTGTTGCGGCTTGGTAAGCACCTATCCATAACCCTGGTGGGAAAGGGGCCTGTCCGGATCATAACTGCAGCCTTGCAGCCTGGGATGAGGGGAACAGGCTGCCTTTTGGAGTGCCATTGGGGGAGACTCAGCACTGACCTTGCGGCTGTGTGTGAGGGATCATCAAGGCATGTTCCAAGGCTGGGCTGCCTGGGGTTCGAGCCGCTTATAGCGGGCTACGACCCGGGGGCCAGGTGCATTGCCCATACTATGGCAAGGGTGGGGTTAATGGTAACCCCAGGCCTTGGCCATGCCGCTTGTTAGGTTAAGCCCTTTCCATGTTTTTGTTAATAAATAAAGTGGCCGTTAATCCCATGTTTGTTGTCTGACTCTTCCGTCTATGGGGTCAACATAGGGTGCCTCTTGTGTTTAGTGTAATCTCAGAAAAGAATCCAAAGCTGTATATTTTGAACAGAAACCACAGCATGCAGAAATAAATGCTTTACTTATTAAATAGTATTTCTCAGAAGAATGGTTTTGCAACCAAATATATATATATATATATATAGTCCGAAATGAACATTTGAAGACTTTAAATAGTCTTTAGAGTATTTGTTTTGCATACAAAAAATTTTTTGCACAAACTAATGGTATAGTTGATGTAATTTTTTCCATTTCCCTCCCCTTGCCTGGTTTATAGGTACTGAACTTCATTATAAGAATCTTTGGTGGAATACACTTACACTCACTAGCACTGGAGGAGAAAAGAGAAGCTTTAAGCCACACATTGATTCGGTTTTAACTATCCCAACGGAATTCATTGCTTTAGAACTGTAAGGAGGATATATTATCTTTGTTTAAATCAAAAAGATTATGCAAATACATTGCATACAAGTTGGAAGTATAAATCACAGATGTCGGCTTGATGGAAAGTTTGTTACCACAGAAATCTACAGCTCCGAAATTCCAATGTGTTAATTAAAAGGTGACATCTGGTATACTAATTTATGCTAAGTGAAGAAATGTTCAGATTAAAATAGGATGTGTTTAAATGTTTTTGGTGTCATCAGTGGGAAACTAAAAGTCATATGATAAGTGAAGTAACTCTGACCCAAATATATGCAAACGTACATTAAAATGTCAACGAACAATAGAATATTATAAGAAGAAAAAAATAGTTCTGAAGTACTAGTTCTCCTTCCCCTTAAATAAATGTGAACTGTATCATTGCATTATCTCTCAAGATAGGTACAATGATCTCCAAGTACCACAGTTAGAGGAAAGTGTTAAATATCCAAAGTGTTTTCTAGTGTGTTACAAATGAAATGGACCTAGACAGCAGAAAGTCTGGGTCCATTTCATTTTTAGTAGAGTTGTGAGCGCCTTTAAAGTGCTCTTCTGAAACAAAGTTACCCTTTTCTAAGTCCATTGAAAATTCCCCTCTGCTAAGGATGGCATTGCTAGCATGTTAGTTTGATATGAATACAGTTGCCAAACTAGGAATAAAATAAAATTGACCAAGGCTTTCTTAGGTTCAGAAGTAAGCACATTTTGGGATATGGGTAGTGTTGGAGGTTCCTAGTTACTTTCTCTTTTACATGGGAAATAGTTTTTCTTAAGAGAACATTGCTTTGGGCAGACAAATGCAGGGGAGGATGCGACTCCATGTACAAAGTATTAATGGTTGATTTCCAGGTATGTTTGGGAAAAGAAAACTTTGTGTTCAAGAATGGTGCTTGCAATTTGCTAGGAATCTGTGATCTGGTAACTGAGCATTCTTGCTTTTATGTATAATAGATCTATTTTTGTTGTTTAAAGAATTTTTTTCTATTTGAACATTTGCAGGAAATCTAAAATAAACAGGACACATATGCATAGAACATTATCATGGATACATCTCTAAATCCCATCTGTCTACACTTTAACACAATGTTAAAATGAGAAAGAAGAAAAGAGAAAAGAAATAATAACACTGTAGGTGAAATACAGTAGAGAGTCTCAAAATATACTAAGTGGTATCAGTGAAACACTTTTTAAAATATTTCCTGTGATGGGATTCAGTGTGTTTAAATTTAACATGCTGTTGAACCCACCTTTAGGGAGATTTCTCTGAGAAGATTAAAATTAACCCAAATTCACAAGGAGTTGTTTCACCAAATGACTAGCCAGGATGAGTGATACCTAAACAGGGACGCTTCATGTTCTTATCAAAGTGGCAGTTTTCTGCTTGGTGGTGGAAAATTACTAGTGTGTACCACTTCCACCATTCATTAACATGTGACATAGTTAATAAGAAGGCTGGCGTTATTTATGGAATTCTTGTCTCTTGAAGAAAGGGAAAAGATTGCATGAATTTAGGGTTGCCAGACCCCCAGTGGAGGTGGGTGTTCCCCACCACCTGACCCTACCCCCAGCTACTGATCAGCTGGCTGGGAGGGGGAACTTACCAGGAGAAAGAAGAAGGCCTAGGAACAGGAAATGACATCATCACACCAGTGATGTCTGTGTGACGCTTTGGTATTTTGGCAAAAACTCTATGGATAGAAGCCAGTTTTAACATAGAGTTTTTGCCCAAATACCAGAGCATTGCCTGGACGTTGCTGACATGATAGTTTAACTTCCTGTGTGATGCTGGCAATGAGGCCCAGGTCATTCTTTTCTCCTTGTAAGTCCCCCACCCCCACCAGTTGCCTGGAGAGACCTTGCAACCCTACATGACTTAGATTTTTGTTAGTATCCTTGGCACACATAAGTACAAATGCAACAGAGAGGGGTGTACTTGAACACATTTTGCAGTTCATGAAAAGGATACTGGCCAATTAAGCATGATGCCCATTGGCCCTCTTCTTAGCAGAAAGTATAATAGCACTGTTATTTGGGTAAGTGCTTGTCTTGCCTGATATTATGTGGAAGGCAAGAGAGGGCTGAGAATTCTTTTTATTGGAAAGCATATATCTATGCTTGTGCTGCTAAGATAAAACATCAACTTTATCTTAAATAGTTGGTGGTTCTAAAAAGTCAGCTAGGGTTCCTCTTAGAAACAAGAATAAACTGTTGTTGTTTATCCACAAGAGGGACATAGAATAGCAATGTTTAATTCACAGTAGCTCATTAAATGTCGATAGGATTATCCTACCATAAACAATGAGACAAGTAATTAATTGACAGCCATAAATAATGTTTAGTTTTATTTGTGAAGGTCCAAAATAATCTTTTCTGCTACATACTTAAAAGAACCATGGAGATCGTCAGAGTTTTTCAGAAATGGGAAAAAAATCCTTGAACAGTAGTATGTAGTTAACATCTTCTGCATAAGTAGATGCTCCTTGTGAGTGTGGAGGCCACAACATTTGGTAAAGGTGCTGAGTTTTTTGATGGACCATAAGCACTACACGCGATCTGCACCCGCATACATTTTTTCAAGGTGAATGCAACCTTTGTGTGAACAAGATTTGAAAAGCTAGTCGATTTTTCAGTGTTTTTGATATAGTGATAGAACTTCTGCAGTTAATGATTTTAAAAATGAAATAAACATCTGTTGGATGGATTTAACTATAGGTATGGGCACAGATCAGTCCACAGACCCAGTTTCGTCACAGACTAGGGCCCAGTTCATGGTCCATTTGTCCGGCCCATGCATTCACGGTTTAGACAGACTGCACATGGATTGTGGTTTTTTAAGTGGTCCATTTGGTTTGTGGGGGTGGTTCATGGGCCAGACATGCTGGCACCCAAGAGCCCTTTAAAGCTGTGCTGCTGCTGTGGCATGCCACAAGTGAGCTCAGGAGGCATTTAAATATCTCCTGAGTCCAGTTTTGGATTGTGCTGCCACTGTGGCATGCTGCAAGTGAGCTCAGGATTTGCAGCATGCTGTAGCGGTGGCACAATCTGGAGATGGGCTCAGGAGGCATTTAAATGCCTCTTGAGTTCACTTGTATGACCCTGCCCCAGTGGCACAACCCAGAAGTGGTTCATGCCACATCATGCACCTCTTGGACCACGAACTGGTTCATAAGCCAGAAAAGTCTGTGAAAGTTCATGGTTTGTGGTTCGTGGTTCACAAACCTCCATGAACATCCATTTTTCCAGTCTGTGCCCATTCCTATTTAATTCCTCTTTGGGCTGCTTCTTTTCCAGGAGTAGAAGATAACTTGAGCTTGCTTTAGCTTGACTAAAATATGTGGTTACATAAAAACTCTTAAGTGTTGTCATCCTGTGAAATATTTTACACCTGATGTGACCTGTAATCCTATATATATAATTCCTGTACGTATTGGCCATTTCCAGCTCTCTCATTGGCTGTGCAGAGCACTCCATCAGCCATTAGCCTATCAACCGCCACTCAAGAGTACTCGCATGCAATTGGCTGGGTGCTGGGTCTACTCCTCTCCCCCGCCCACTGCCAACCTGGACACCCTTCACTCACAGAATTAACTGCCAAACGGCTGTCTCTCCTGATGAAGACACTTCTGCTTGGCTCCTGTGGGACTAACTTTTCCCTCAATGGCTGTTGCTAGGCAATTATGTTTGGTTTGTCAGGAAAAAAGGCAAAGGCAGGAGGTGCTTTCCAGGCCTTTGTGGGGAACTCATTGGTGCCAGTCTTGACTAGGGTTGCCAGCTCCAGGTTGGGAAATTCCTGGATATTCTGTGGTAGAGTGTATGGAAGCCAGAGTTTGGGGAGGGGAGAGGCCTCAGCTGCATAGAATGCCATAGAGCCCACCCTCTAAAGCAGTTATTTTCTCCAGGGGGTAGAGATCTGTTTTCTGGAGTTCAATTATGATACCCAGCGATTTTCAGGCTCCACCTGGAGGTTGATTACCTTAGGTGTAGCAGTTAGTGCTTCAGAGCAGGGTCTGCGAGACCCAGGTTCTTGCTGTGGAAGTTGAGTGAGTGATTTCAAACCAGTCACAGACTTTCAAGCTAACCTACCTCACAGGGTTGTTGTGCAAACCAAAAAAGGAGAGGAAAATGATATAAGCTGCTTTGGTCTCCACTGCAGAGAAAGACTATACTGGGGACCCAGTGCTGCCAATTTCCGGATGAAGGCTGGAGATCACGCAGAATCGAAACTGCTCTCCAGATGGCAGAGATCAGTTCCCCTGGAAAAAAACGGCTGCTTTGCAGAATGGACTGTGTGTCATTATACCCTGCTGAAGTTGCTTCCCTCCTGCTTGGGTCCCCACTGCAGAGAAAGACTGTAGTTTTCCTAGGTAGAGGCTACGGGGAGGGGGGAAGAGATGGAAACCTGAAGTTAGAGGGGGAGATAATGGTAGGTTGATGGTTGGCTGGGAAGGAAATAGGGTTGTCACTTCTGGGTTGGGAAATTCTTGGAGACTTGAGGGGTGGAGCCTGGAGACAGGGGGGTTTGAGGAGGGGTGGGACCTTAGACAGGTACAAAGCCATAGACTCCATCCTCCAAACTAGCCATTTCCTCCTGGTGAATAATTGTTGCCAGTCTCCAAGGGAGGGCTGAAGATCACTTGGAATTACTACTGCTATTCAGATGACAGAGATCAGTTCCTCTCAAGAAAATGGTAAGCTCTGTGTCATTATACCACAGCAAATTGACACTGAGTGGCCAAGGCCAGGGCACCTGCCCAGAGCTTCATTCTAGAGCCCATTTCATTCATTCATTCATTCATTCATTCATTCATTTATTCCTAGTAATCTATCTATCTATTTATTTATTTATTCCTAATAACTATCTTGTACTTGTTTTGCCCCATCATATCCACTAAGTTATTCCTTGTATTTAAAAGTCAACATACATTCCAGTGTCCCCAAAACAATCACCGGAAGCTATGAGAAATTACATATTTAGGTTTTGCCACTTTCGGAGACCTCTTGGCACACCTTCAGTGTCTTGAACCAATGACTAATCTTTCTCCCATATCTACAGAATCACCTGTATTATTGTCAAACGCTGATAACTTGCCATACTTGCCCCTTGTTTCCCATAATTACCCACTTGTGAGACTATCTGGGCTATGTCTGCATTTGCAGTACATTGAAACATCTCTGCTTCTATTTGCAAGAAAATACATCTGGGGTTAAGATGGAAGCAACAAATCTTCTGGCCTAGTATTTCAACTAGCCTTTGTATCGTGTTTTCAGAATACACACAAAGAACAGGAACCAGAAAAGAGGAGCTCAGTCACACATCAAGTTCCTTTTGTGAAGTGATGGTATCGCTTTACTCTGCTCTGATTAGACCTCACCTAGAGTATTTTGTTCAGTTTTGAGTACCACAATTTAAGAAGGATATAGAGAAGCTACAATGTGTCTAGAGGAGAGCAACGAATATGGTGAGGGTTCTGGAGACCAAGTCCTAAGAGGAAAGGTTGAAGGAGTTGGGTATGTTTAGTCTAGAGAGGAGATGGCTGAGAAGTGATATGATTACCATCTTCAAGTACCTGAAGGGCTGTCATATAGAGGATGGTGAGAAGTGTTTTTCTGTTGCCCCAGAAGGTCAGACCAGAACCAACAGGTTGAAATTAAATCAAAAGAGTTTTCGGCTAAACATTAGGAAGAACTTTGTGACAGAGCGGTTCCTCAGTGGAACAGGCTTCCTTATGAGGTGGTGGGCTCTCCTTCTTTGAAGGGTTTTAAACAAAGGCTGGATAATAGGGTTGCCAGCCTCCAGGTGGGGCCTGGGGATCTCCCGCTTTTACAACTGATTCTCAGCAGACAGAGATCAGCTTGGAGGGTGGGCTGTATGGCACTGTACCATGCTGAGGCCCCTCCCCTCCCCAAACCCCACCTTCTCCTGGCTCCACCCCCAAAGTCCCCAGGTATTTTCCAACCCGGACTTGGCAATCCTACTAGATAACCATCTGACAATACTGCTGAGTATGTGAACTTGAGCAGATCATGAGAGGGCACGAAGGGTTCCATGAGCACTTAGTTATATTTTGGCCCATCCAGGGAAATGCTGATTGCCACTTTGGAATCCGGAAGCAATTTTTCTCCAGGCCAGTTTGTCCAGGGATCTTGGAAGCTTTTTGTCATTTTCTGGGCATGGAACAGGGGTCACTAGGAGTATGTGGGGGGGAGGTATTGTGAATTTCCTGCATTATGCAGGGAGTTGGACTAGATGACCCTGAAAGTCCTTTCCAAATCTGTGATTCTATGATTCTTTAGCTCTCCTTTATTCCTTGACTGTTCACATGCCTGGAAAGTAGTATTATACAATGAGGATAGTAAAAGACATTTAGTATTAGACAAGTGGAGGATCTACAAAGACTTGCAAGGGGGCATTTCATTTCCCCCTCTCCTGTTGTTTTCTCTTTCTGTTCCCTGCAAGCTCCCATAGCTTTACCTTTTTTCCCGCTTCCTTCTCTTCTTCCCAAATACTATTCAAACCACTTTTACCTGCCCCTATGTCTTCAGCTTTACCAGTTGTGCAGTGCAAGCTGCTGGGCTGGGCTCAGTTGAGCTGTGCCAGCCAGGCTATGTTGTGCAGCAGGGCCAGTCACTGTCACGGGGTCCATATGATGGTGCAGACCAGAGCAATTTAAAATATGGTGGTATTTTTATATCAACACAGAAAATATCAAACCATATGTTGATACAAATTACAAATGCATCAACATCTTAATCAGACAAAAAAAACAACTGATGACTCCATGAGAGAAAAATCTAGTGTCCAATGAGGCCTGGTTCCCCAAAGGCCAGAAGAAGCCTAGATAGGGCCCTTTGCCGCCTTTGATTGACAGAAACAAAGACTTGGAGGCTGGCCACTGCAGAGGGCATTAGTTTTCTAAAGGTACAGGAGCTGCTTTTATTATTTTACATTTTTAATCCCCTAATTTTGTTGTTTTATATTCCAAATTTTTGCAAACCTGGGGGTTTTTTGAGGTTTTTAGGAAGATATGTTTTTAAGTATCCACAAAAGGGCTAGGCTGAGATTTATATGATGAAGATGGTGATTTTGTCATGTGCATAGCACACACATATAGTTAAAACCTGTTGTAGGCTTTCCATCATGAGAAAATTCAGACCCCTGAAAATTCAGATAGCATAGGAAATGTGATGAAAAATAAAATATACTTAAGGGCACAAACAGTACTACTTAAGCTAGCAAAAGAGGTGGCTACTTCTCAACATGCCCTATTTGTTTGCTTTTGTTTTGGCAAAAACCTGAATAATTTACAGTACATTCAGCTGGCCTTTTTATATGAGGCTGCCCCTAAGAACTGTGATAGCTTGGGAAGAAAAATTAAATCTACCCAACCCTAATTCCGTTTATAATCTGACAGCTTCTGGGAGTTTTGTCCCATATCTTCAGCAGTCTCTGGTTGTGTTGTTTTCCAGTCCTTAATGAGCTGCTTAGCCATCCATGTTTCAACTATTATGACCCCTAATAGTAAAGCTACTTAGGTAAGTAGTAACCAATGAATATTAATAGAGAGCAAAGAGTCATTCCCATGGTGGAAACTGGCTTTATAAGAGTGTTTTGTTTGATTCAGGCCATTAATTATTTTGGCCCAGACTATGGCTGAGGACAGACTGGAGATGTGGTCCACTGTGCCTTCACTTTAGAAGTGGAGGCAGAGAGGCCGTCCAGACAGCCACAGCTGTCCCCCACTGCCAGTGTGCACTCACCCATGCCTGAAGTGTGGTCCTTGCGCTTCAGGTGGAGACCCTGGGGAACCGGTCTCCAGCGGCTGGGTGCGCACTGCTGCCGCTTCCTTCGGGTGTGGACGCGCCAATGGCGTCACACGCACTGCCGGAAGTGCGAACGGGCTGTTCCGGCTGCCGTGGCTGTGAATAGCCGCAGCTTGGCGAGGCAGCTGGCAGCAGCGCACCTCCGCCCCACGCAGCCAGTGTGAATGGGGCACCCCGGGCTGCTTTTCCCGCAGGGCTTTCGGCCCCATGGCTGTTCCAGGCTACCTCGCCAGTCTGTCCTAAGCTTATGTTTTGCAGGCAATTCACCAACAGAGTGTTTTACCACCTTTTCAGAATGTAGCTGAATTTGCCATGACAGACTTTCAAAAAGTCAAGATTTTGGAATTAGTAATATTCTGCATGAGAAAAATACATGTAGTGATAGCTTTAGCCTCTCTCTCCCCCCTCACCCAGGTTTTTAAGTATCATTCTATCAGTCAGCGTATTAGAACCACAAACCACTTTATCTACTATGCTTTAGTTGGAACTAAGCCAGATTAAATGCAGACATTTGTGGTTTATGGATCTGGTGAAAGGTGTTGCTGTGTTAAATGCATTTTAAGGTTCACTTCCTCAATTTTTATACTAACAGTTATTTAACTTACTTTTTGGGATTTGCTTTTAAAGACTACATCATGTTCTTTTTTTGTTACCGAGAAACTGTATTTTTAAGAGTCATGTTTGTATTAATGTAATTAATTCAATAGCACTAATCATCTGCTTAGCCTGTTTTTTTTCTTCCAAGGAAAATTATATCTTTTTTTCACATCTGTCTAGAAGATGCTCATCGGATTTACATTTTCTTATTACAGAATTTTAAAATAAGCCACACTTCATCGCTCAAAGTGTGGAAGATGTCATTAAACTGGCTCTCTAATCAAGAAGGTGTAAAAAATTTAATTAAACTAATGGAGGGCTGACTTAATTATTTGAAAATATATTAAAGCACATGCTTCACATGTGATTACAATTTTTAAATTTCTTAGTAGATGGCTTTTATTTACTTGGTTGCCCTAATTTCATAGTGTCTAAGGTTATATGCATGAGTGACATTGCAGCACAACATTCAACTTACAGCATTGCACCAGTGACTCGGGATTATTCACTGTCACTATTATACCAATGAACCTAGGATAAGTTTTTGAATCTGCAGAGTGTAGTAGCTGAACAGAGAATTAGGCAAGTTTTGAGGGAGGTAGGCTAGGCTTTACTATACGACATCCTTAGAAGTACAGGTATCTATAGAAATAGAGCTAGTGATAGGATATTACTTTGCAGGTATAGAAGCAGCTTTTCCATACAAGGGATGCTTCAGCTTTTCAGACTCAATTAACTATTTTGATTTATATGGTCTCTATGGAGCTACAGTACAGTATTGTCCCTATATTATTTGATTCAAGTGGAATCCGAGTTCCCTGTGGAAATGACAATCCATGTGGATACATCTCTATACATCTGCATAGCTCAGAGGAAGAATAAACACTTCACATGTAAGATGTTCTAGGACTGATCTCTAATTTTAAAAACATTGGTAAAATCAGAGGGAATGGCCTCTGTCCTTGGGTATTAACGCTGCTACAAATCAGATTAGACAGTATAGTACAGTAATCTAATCCAGTTTTCTTTATGATATGTTCTGCATACAGATTGAAGAGATAGGGTGATAAAATACATCTTTGTCTGATGCCTTTGCCAACTGGAAACCCATTTCCTTTAAAACCATCCATAGCTTTTCATGATCCACACAGTGAAATAATAATAATATTCTTCTTGGAAATAATCAATCATTCTTTTGTCTCTTTTATATAGATCTTCAGTGTACTGTTTCCATCTTTTCTTTATTTTTTCCTGTTCAGGTAATGTATTTTTGTGTTGATTTTTCAGCATTCCTAACCATGCCTACAGTTTCCTTTGATTTCTTGGATTTTGTGGAAGAGAGCTCTTCTTCCTTTTTCTTGGTCTCATGCATTTCTTTACTGTGGTTATAATAGTTCTCTTTGTCTCTACATGCCAGTTGTTGGAATATTTGATTCTGTTTTTGTCACCTTTTACTTTTGCTTTTCATCTATCTTTAGCAATTTGAAGAGTTTCATCAGTCACCCATCAAGGTTTTTCATTTCTTTTGTTTAAAGGAATAGTCTGTTAGCCACAAAGTATAGATAGGAACTCTCAGTCTGAGTCAAGTGATGCTCTGTATTCTTGGTGTTTGGGGGGGGGCAACAGTGGGAGGGCTTCCTGGCCCCACTGCTGGACCTCCTGAAGGCACCTGGTGTTTTTGGCCACTGTGTGACAGAGTGTTGGACTGGATGGGCCACTGGCCTGATCCAACATTGGCTTCTCTTATGTTCTTAGTCTTTGTGCATTCTTCCTTGACCAAATCTCTGGTTTTTCATCCCATAGTTCTTCTGGTTCACATTCACTTAAGCCTAGTAATGCAAATCTGTTCTTTACATGGTCTTTAAACTCTTCAGCAGTGTTGCTTAGATTGAATTTTGCACTATCAATGTTTTGGTGTTTTTCTTTAGCCTTATTCTAATTTTCTATATTAACAATTCATCGGCTGTCTGCTGCCAACAGGAACAGCTCCCTGCCCTCCTCTAAGTGACAGCCCATCAAATACTTCAAGAGAGCAATCCTGTCCCCCCTCAACCTCCTCTTCTCTAGACTGAATTTTCCAAGTACCTCAGCCTTTCCTCATAGGACTTGGTCTCCAGGATGGTCTCTGACCATTTCCGCAGTAGCGAAATTCCCCGCATTGACGTTTGTAAAACTGTGCATTGTGTGAATTTTCCCACAGTAGATGTTTTCTCACCAGGCTCAACCCCAAAGTTTTCTCCTTCTTACCCCACATTTTTGGAACTTGCTAAGACTGGGAATTCTGAAAACATGGGGTAAAACTTCTGAAAACATGGGAGAAAACTTCAGGTATGTGCCTCATGGGGTTTTTAAAATGTCAATGTGGGGAATTTCACTACTGTGGAAATGGTCTCTGTCTGTCCTTCTTTTCCACCTCAGCCAACCTCAGCTCTAGTATTAAAAGACATACTACAAACATCCCTGTAAACCAAGTAGCTCCATTACAATTATATCCTGAGAAGTCAAACAAGTCGAGACCATCTTCAACTACAGGAGCTATCTCAGAGTCTCACATTCTATCCTATCCACAGTGTTTTCTTGTTTTGCCCTACGGCTAAATATTCTCATCTGCCAAGCATCACTATCAGTAGCGTAACTGTAAGGTTCTTAATTCCTGTTTCTGCATGCAGATTTTGTACAAGCAGAAGCAAAACTGATCTGGGGAAAATAGAGAAAACTAGAAGCAGCAGCTCCAGGTCTTGTTTTAGCAGAGAGAATAGAACTTCTCCACTTTCTGCTTCTGATTATGCAATCTATTTGATTTTTATATTAACCATTCATTGATGTCCACGTATACAATTATCTGTTTGGTTGTCTGAAACAGGTTTGCAGTGAACAAATTGTTGTCTTCACAGAATTCTATCAGTTGATTTCCTTTTTTATTTCATGCTCCTAGCCCAAATCTTCCAACAACATTTGATTCTGCTTTGCTTCCTACTTTTGTGTTTCAGTTACCTATGATTATCAGCACATCTTGCTTAGGTATGTGATCAGTTTCTTCCCGGACATTTGCAGAAAAGCTTTCAATTTCTTCCTCATCAGCATTTGTAATTGGAGTGTAAACTTGAATGATGGTTTACATTGATAAAGATAAAGGTAAAGGTTTCCCTTGCTCGAAAGCCTGTTGAATCCGACTCTAGGGATGTGGTGCTCATCTCTGTTTCCAAGCCGAAGAGCCAGTGCTGTCCAAAGATGTTTCCATGATCATGTGGCCAGCATGACTAGATGCCAAGGTGCATGGTGGTGGCTCAAGTGGTTAAGACACTGAACTGCAGACTTGGAAAGTCTGGTAGTTCAGCAGTTCAAGACCTGAGTGCTGCATGATGGAGTGAGCTCCCGTCTCTGGTCCCAGTTCCTGTCAACCTAGCAATGAGAAAGCAAGAAATTGCAAGTAGATAAATAGGTACCACTTCGGTGGGAAGGTAACAGTGTTCTGTTACACTGATAGGCTTTCAATAAAGTCTGATTGATATTATTCAGTTAGATGTTCCTTTATATCCCAGACTGTGTGTTACATCTCAGCTTCTGTAGGCTGTGTCCAGCTCACAGTGTGTATGGTCCAGGAAGGCCCTGAGCATGGCCCCACTGGCCTCCATGCCTGCCTGCTGCCCATGCTGGAGGGGCTTGAGCTCATAGCCAACCATGCAGCAATGGCAGCTGCATCTCAGTGCATGTGCCACCACCTCCCCTTCATGGGACTGGTGCTGGTCAAGGGACTGTCACAAAATTCAAGATGCCAGAAGCAGCCTGGTTTCTCAGCCTTAGGGACCCTGAACTCCAGCCACTCTCCAGCCTTGCTGTCTCCACCTCCATGCCCATTGCCAGGCTGGTAGGTAAGGGAATGGCCTGGGGCAGTGGAAGTTATGGGGCCTGGACCATGAGCGATAGCCCCAGAGTTCCCCACCATGGCTACACACCTGCTTTATGGCCTGAGTAACAAAACATTTACCTTACCTGTTGGCATGCTAGCAAACAAAGGGAAGAAGATTGAGACAAGTGTTTTATTTAGTCATATACACTGGTAACAAGTTGAGTCCTAATGGTGAGCTGTTAGTGCCTTAGTTGCTTGAGGTCTGTGTGCCCAGCGCAATGGTCTAGGCCAGTGCACTTGAAAAAATAGCATTTTAATTCTGTATTGTAATTTCAGAAAAGACATGATTATTGTTTTCATTAATGACTAATAGAATATCTGTCCATTATTTTCTATGGGGGGAAATATCAGGTTATTCAGAATGCCTGCTTTTTAACTGAATGTTAGCAAACTTTCAGCAAACCTAATTTTCTGTCTCTGCTAAATACCTTCCCCTCCAAGTTTGAAGTAAATTGGACAAAGGGATCTGATTTTACAGACCTCTGAAGCAGGTCTCCCACCTATTGTCTCCATTATTTCCTGTGGGGGGGAAAGCACAGCAAATGAAACCACCCTGGAAGGCAGCTGGGTCTTTGGATGACAATGGGATAGGATTGCTTAAAGGAAAAAGGGGAGTTGGCAGAGAAGCTTAACAAATTCTTTGCATCTCTGTCCACTGTAAAAAGTGTGGGGCTTGTACCTGGGAGAAAGTAACTATTTTCAGGAAGGGAATCTGAAGAAGTCTCAAATTGAGGTGGCAAGAGATGAATTTCTAGACCTACTGGGAAATTTTCAAACAAATAGGTCACCAGATAATGGCAGACACCTTAAGGCAGGGGTCCTCAAACTACGGCCCGCCGAGGGCATTTTTCTGGCCCGCCGGGTGTGCTGCTGCTTATCCTCCAATTCCCAGCAGCACACAAAGCAGCTCGTCCCGGGCCACATGACAAAGCCCTGCCCCCCTGCTTCCAGTCAGCTAGGAGGAGGCAAAAGGAAGACTGGAAGAGGGTAAGTGTGGGGTGGCAGGAGCTCCGGCTGGCCCCAAGTCTCCTAGCCAGCTGAGAGGCCTGCGCCAGTCCCAAGAGCCGGGCGGGGGTCTTTTTCGAGGCTTTTTGTGCTGCTGGGAATCGGAGGGGAAGAGAAAGAGAGAGAGAGAGGTTTCTCTTTCCCATCATGATGCCTGCAGTAGTGGAGTTTCAGGGAGAAGCAGCTGGAGGCTTGCTGCCTTAAAAAGTTTGTGAGGATGCCGAGTTCTTGCTTGCGCGCGCACACCCCCCCCCCCCCGTGCACCTTCCCTACTCGCAAAATAACATCTGAAATCTCCAACCAGATCTAGACTAACTGATGCACACTTGCATCACTTGTTACGACTAGCAGTGACAAATATGGAACCGGACATTGACCATCTCATTAGCTAAAAGCAGGCCCATAGTTCCCATTGAAATACTGGTAAGTTTCTTGATTTTACTTTACTTGTTCTTCATTTTAAATATTATATATGTTCCCATTTTGTTTTTTATTTCAAAATAAGATATGTGCAGTGTGCATAGGAATTTGTTCATAGTTTTTAAAAAAAAAACTATAGTCCGGCCCTCTAACAGTCTGAGGGACAGTGAACTGGCCCCCGGTTTAAAAAGTTTGAGAACCCCTGCCTTAAGGAATATGAATGTAAGATTGCTGATCTCATTAACCAGTGTATGTAGCTTGTCACTAAAATCAGTCACTGTACCAGAGGAGTGGAGAGTAGCAAATGTTACACCATTTTTTTAAGGGATCCAGAGGGAAAGAATGGAAGAGTCATTCTGGATAGCTCAATGAAAATGTCAACTCAGTGTGCCACAGTGGTGAAAAAAGTAAAAGGGACTGCAAATAAATAAATGTCCTATATCAGGGGTGGTCAAACTCGCTTAACGTAAAAGCCACATAGAATAAACATCAGATGTTTGAGGAGCCTCAAGACATGAACAAATATTACACAAACATTTTATTTGCATTTATTAACATTAAATGAGACTGACAAAAATAAAATGGGGTAAATGGGGTAAAAACAGATATCAATAGAGAGAAAGAGTAAAAGTGGTGAAAAGAAAGAGAGAGAGAAAAACAAAGAAAGTAAATAAAGAGGGAGGAGGAAGGAAGGAAGGAAGAGGGAGAAAAAGAAAGGTGGAAAGAAAGCAGCTAGATGGGGAGGGAGTGGGAGTAAGGGAGAGTGAGAAAAAGAAACAAAGAAAGCAAATAGAGGGGAGGGATGGGAAAGGGAGGAAGGAAGGAAGGAAGGAAGGAAGGAAGGAAGGGAGAAAGAAAGGTGGAAAGAAAGGAGAGAGAAACAGAAACAAAGAAAGCAAATAGATCAGGAGGGAGGAAGGAAGGAAAACAGAGAGAGAAAGGGAGAAAGAGAGAGAGAGAAAGGTGAAAAGAAAGAAAGGGGAAAGAAAGCAAATTGAGGGGGGAGGGAGAAGGGATGGAAAAAAGAGAAAGAGAGATAGGTGGAAAGAAATCAAATTAATGGGAAAGAAGGGGGAGGTGGAAAGAAAGCAACTTTAACTTTAAATGTGTTCTTCAAACTCCCCACCCCACATCCCCACGCCAGCCAGCTTAGCTTAGCTTGGAGAAGGGATTAAAGAGATAAATGCCTTCTCCAAACTGGCTGGCCGGGGGGGGGGGAGGGGCTTTGAAAATGCATTTAAAGTTAAAGTTGCTTTCTTTCTATGTTCCCCCCCACACACACCTCAAGCCTACCCAGGGAGGAGAAAACTGGTTGGGGAAGGGAAGACCCATTCACTTCCCAGCTGCCATGCTGGGAGCCACACAATATGTGCGAAAAAGCCACATGTAGCTCACAAGCCACAGTTTGGCCACACCGTCCTATAAAGATCTATGGTGTGGTCTCACTTTGAATGCTGTGTGCAGTTATGGTTGCTGTATCTCAAAAAGGACATTGCAGAGCAGGAAAAAAAGTATAGAAGAGGTGAGGCCAATCAAGGTGATTAATGGGTCTGAGCCTCTTTTCTATAAGGAAAGGCTGAAGTTTCCAGTTTAGAAAAAAACTGGGATGGGGACACAATAGATGCATAAAGAGAGAAGACAGAAAAAAACTTTTTCTCCCACTCCAAAAATACCACTACTACTTGGAGGCACCCAATGAAGATGATGAGCAGTAAATTCAGCTTGGACAAAATGAAATGTTTTATTCAATGTGTGACTAAAATGAAGAATTCACTGCCAGAGGATGTAGTGATGGCTACTAGCATAGATGGCTTTATAAGGGGATTTATGGAGCATAGATCTATCAGTGGCTACCAGCCATGACTAGAGAAATTCCACATGCAGAGGCTGGAGAAAAGAGCCAGAGTATAGTAGCACCTTAAAGACTAACAAAATTTTTAGCATGGTATGAGCTTTCATGAATCACTGCTTACTTCTTTAGATACAGCTAAAATGTGAGTCCATTCACAGACTGTAAACCAGTGCCAGGAGCAGGGCTCGATTTCTACAGGAACGCACAGGAACGCCGTTCCGGCTGGCGTCCGAGCCTGCCCCACCCCCTCCGTGCCCGGCCTGAGCTGTTTACACTTAAAGGGAAAGTTCCTGCAGAGAGCCCCAGGAAAAAGCTCCACCGGGTGCTTTCCCTTTAAGAAAAAATAGCCAGCAGGAGAAAGCCCTGCCCAGAGATTAAGCACAGGGGCTAGGCTTTCTGCATTTGGCTTGCCAACGTCGCGTGGCTTTCCCTGCTCCAGTAAGTGGCTGGCCATTCTCTTTTCTCTCTCTCTCTCTCTCTCTCACCCCCCCTTTCTTTCTGTCTTTCTTTCTCTCTCTCTGTACCCACCTTTCTTTCTTCCTTTCACTTTCTCTCTTTCCCTCCCCCATTCCTTTCTCTCTCACTCTCCTCCACCTACCTACCTCCTCCACCTTCCTTCCTTCCTTCCTTCCTTCCTTCCTTTCTCTCTCTCTCCCCCCCACCTACCCCTTCCTTCCTTCCTTCCTTCCTTCCTTCCTTCCTTCCTTCCTTCCTTCCTTCCTTCCTTTCTTTCTGTTTTTATAAAAAAAATTATTGAAAAGGGAGGGATGTAAAAAAGCAGAGAGCCCAGGAAATGCTGGTTTTGACAATATCTTTAATTTTGAGAATCTCTTTAGTTTTCTCATGGCATCTTCTGCTTAAGAAAAGTAAGTCTGAAGCCTGAGTTCATTGTTGTGTCTTGTTGGGAATGGCTTGCAAATATATGAGTGTCTAAAGTCTGTATTAAAGTGGTTTGGTGCTTACTGCCATGTAAGAGAAAACATCTGAAAAAGTAGCTTCATTGTTGTGTGTGTTGGCAGAACACTTGACTGTTGCATGGGGCTCTTTGGGGGACATCTGCAGAGAAACAGAGTTGTAACTAAAAATGAGCATGGTCAGCTGCGCTTTGGAAATTGCCTGTTTTGTGAAATTTAAAAAAGTGGGCAGAGTTTCTGAAGAAGATGATTGTCCCTCTTCTCCTGCCACTGGGCTGACATCTGCCTTTAATGGGCCAGCAAAGTTGATGTTCTTAAACCTCCTAATAAGAGAGATTTCTGCTTCTGAGGAGTTCCAACGATTGGTGATCTTGTGATGGTAGTGATACTTTTATGTGGTAAAGACCACCTGTTCACAGGATAATTTTACCTGTGGGACAGACTCTGCATGGTAACCACTCCACTGGTACATAATTGCTTGTAAAAAGTATTATAGTGTAATAATTCAGGTGAGTAGCCGTGTTGGTCTGAAGTAGCAGAGCAAAGTTGGAGTCCAAAGTTTCGTCCAAGGTATAAGCTTTTGTGTGCATGTACACGTCTTCCATCTGAAGAAGTGTGGGTGGCACATGAAATCTTATACCTTGAATAAAATTTTGTACCTTGAAAAAAATAGTCCACAAACTACTCCCATCCAGTGCATCCACAAACCTAGAAGAAGAAGAGATTGGATTTATACCCCACCCTTCACTCCCCAAGGGAGTCTCAGAGCGTCTTTCAAACTCCTTTCTCTTCCCCTCCCCGCAACAGACACCTTGTGAGGTAGGTGGGGCTGAGAGAGCTCTGAGACAACAGCTGGTACAGAGCTATGGCTTGCCCAAGGTCATCCAGCAGGTGCAAGGGGGGAGTGGGGAATCAAACCCGGTTCTCCCAGATTAGAGTCCGCGCATTTAACCACTACACCAAACTGGCTCCTAGCGTTGTTCTGCCAGTGAACTAGGGTTGCCAACTCCAGGTTGAGGAAATCCCTGGAGATTTGGGAGTGGAGGGTGGGGTTTAGGGGAAGGAGGGACCTAAGCAAGGCATAATGCCATGGACTCTACTTTCCAAAGCAGCCATTGACCTGATCTCTGTATTTTGGAGCTCAGTTGTAATTCCAGGAGATCTTCAGACCCCACCTGTAGGTTGGCAACCCTAAAAAATCATATTCAGCGTACTTGTTCTGCTGGAAGGCAACCTGATTTCCATGGGAACCTAACCCTTAGGAACTGATTCCAATCCAGTGTGGGAATAATTGTTGGACATAAGATATTGGTTCAGGCAAGGTTTTGTATAGATGGGACAGAAAATAATGTTTTTATTGGTTTTGTCAAAACTGTTTTGACAACAAGGTAAACAGAATAAGAAGCAAAAGGTGGATGTGGCTGGATGACCACACTTCTGGGAACATTGGGTGTAGCCTAATATGTTAATGAGCTGTGCTGTCAGGGGTGTGGCCTAATATGCTAATGAGTTCCTGCTGGGCTTTTTCTACAAGAAGAGCCCTGACCAGGAGGCAACATCAGGAGAAGGTCTCAGCCTCTATACCTTGTTGTTGGTGATCCAGAGGAACTGGTTGGCCACTGTGTAAGACTGGATGCTGGACTAGATGGTCTGATCCAGAAGGGCTCTTATGTTATGCTCTTGTGTTCAGTTCTAGAGTTAGGCTAGGAGAGAATAATTTGTATTCATTTATATTTTGTGTACCACTGTTTTTGTGTGTTGGTTCTAGGCTTCCTTGAACTTTGGATATTATATTCTTTTGTATGGTATGAGGTTAAATATATTTTATCAAATTATACTGATGGCTCATTTATGCCCCGTCTCCATGTGTGGCATGGTCCTGATCCAAATCAGCCTGATATAAACTGGAGAAGCACAGATCTCCCAGTTCATACGTGATCTGAATTCTCATGTTGACCATCAGAACTCTGTAGTGAGAGAATCACCTTTGAGAGTTGTTTCTGTGTGACTGAACCCACTGCCAAAAGTTAGGAGCTGGATGGGCTCTGGCATGAAAAGAAACGAACTCAGTTTTGAAAATCCATGTCAACCATCCTATTAATATTAGCAGACAGCATGCAATCCAGACATATGAAAATGGGTTTTTAATTTTTTTTCCAGGCAATGTTATGAATTCAGAGGAATAACATTCTTTTGCATTCAGTTTGTATGGAAATCAAATTTAAAACGGTATGGATTAGAATAGAGATTGTTTTTTTTAAACAGCTTTCTTCTGCTTTCCATAGAACAGTATTCCAAAGTAAGGCACAGCAAGTCCAAAGATGACCTTACAGCCAGTTCTGAATATGCCCAACTGTCTGTGCTTCACATGACAATTGTTTTATTGGAAGAGACACTCCAAAATGGATATTTTTAAAATAAGCAACTTCACCAAATACAGAACATGGTGATTATTTTTTCTGCATGGACCACAAGATGGCACCATGGAATATCAAATTTGTTGTCTTTCCCATACCCAGTTATGGACCCCACAAACATAGCAAAATAAAGTACCTCGAGTTCTAGGTTTATTCCTGCTTAAAATTAGCATGGAGGTAGAACATTTCTGCAGGCAGTACTGTAAATAGAAACTGTCAGCTGGTGCTTCAGAACAGCCCATGCAATAATTTTCCCTTCAGAGGTGGAACAGTTATTATTATCATATTTTGTGCCAGTGAAGAAGATATAGAGATAAGGTTTGTTTGTGTTAAAAATTTGTTTGTTTTAAAAGTTTGTTCATCAAGGTTGGTCCAAAGCAATAGTTGGTATATTTAATGCTAACAGAGAATACACATGTTCACATGTGTTTGTTTGGTTTTTAAAAAGAAGTATGGTTCACAAATGCAAAAAAGTGTATATGACTTTCTAATTTTTAGAAATGAGATTGAAAACTTTTTCTAAAGGTCCCTTTGAAAAAAGTAATTTATATGGCCACAAATGCAGTTAAACCTGAAACTTAAAATTTCCTGCTGCTTTAGGGTTGCCAGGTCCTGCCTGGCTGCCAGTGGGGGACTCCAGGGTCTGTTCCGGGATCTTCTGGCATGTGTGCTTTTAGTGTGTGCCATGATAACATCACCCAGAAGTGACATCATCACATCACCTACATTGGGGGGGTGACACTCTAGATTTTGGGCAAAATGGTGTAGTTTGAGACCAATTTTACCATAGAATTTTGCCCCAAACTAGATCATCATTCCTGATATTGGCAATGTGATGACATCACTTCCAGGCAACATCATTATATTTAATTCAGGGGCATTTGTGGGTGGGGTTCCCCCTGCTGGTCAGCTGGTCGGCGACCAAAAGGAGCCCTCAAAACCAGGGGAACCCCCTCTCAGGTCAACCATATGCTGTTTGTGGACGTTTGTAGAAAGGTCTTAACAATACTCATATTTATTTACTCATATTTATTTACATTTGAGCATCTTGTAAAATACGGTTGGATTTAAATGTATGATTTTAGGATTAACTAGAATAATAAGCTCGAAAGATATTCCATCTATGGTGTTAAATTTCAGATTAATGCTGCTCCAGGGACAGGAATCTGGTTTATTTTTTTCCTAACTGACTCAGAACTGGGCATAGTGAACAGGTATTCATGGATGCTGAATGGTTCAGCTCTGTTGAAGTTAATGGAGCTAAACCAATTTACATCTTCTGGAAGTGCTAGTCCAATCAAGTCAATGTTTCTTTATAGTAATCACTAGATTTAATTGATGCTTGCTTATTCATAACGAAACAGCTAAATCATGGCTTTCTATTGAATATAAAAATTTAGATCTCAGAACACCAGGATTTTTTCTTATGAAATTCATAGAATGAAGACACTTCACGAAGAATGGCCTGATTGATGGTGCTTTTTCACTTATGAAGCTGAAGAGGGTTGTATTTGAAGAACAGTTGAAAAAGCTGTCTAAAGGCTCTGAACAATTGGGTAGATATTGGAGACAATTAGAACTGAAACTTCAAAGAAGGTAAGGGATGTTGAGTACTGTGTGAGGGAGGCAAGGACCAAACAGGCACAAAGTGGGGCCCTTTCTACGTCTCTCCTCTCTTAATCATAATATTAAACACATGACATGACTGAGTTTCAGCATTCCATGCACTTTCCCCCTTCACATCACCAGCTTTAACAGTGACAGCATCACACAGCATAATAGTATCATATCACATATTTTGGTCAACCAGATATTATGGAGAAGAGACATTGAGAGGAAGCAGCTTTTCTGACATCTGGTTAGACCCTTATCAGTTCTGACTCTGGCGAGTCTGCTTGAGGCTGTGTTCTTGGGTGTAAGGAGAGGGAAAGCTACAGTTGCTCACTGAATCTCCCTCTTGTTGTCAGAGATACCAAGAGCTGATGCATAACTAATTGTATTGTCAGAAAACTATTTATGAGTCTCTGATAGGTCCCCTAGGTCATACAGAACCCTGTTTGACTGTAGTTAGATCTTTGTTTTAAAATACAGAGTGCTTCAAGATTAACTCCCATATCATGGCTTGCCCTGGTGTAAAGTTTTTTTGTTTGTCTGTTTTGTTTTTGCTAATGCTTGGACTCAGAAAATAAATAATTTGTTTCTGCTTTTTAGCCAGAATCAGGTTTGCTGTGCATTGTTTAGGATTTTAAATAAATGTAATTGAGTTACTAAGGTAGGAAAAGTAATTGTGTTTACAATGTTCTAATTTGAAAAATTCTGCAAGAATTTTATTAAACCTTAATAATGCTTTGAGGTTATAGTGAAATTTTGCAAGCATCATTACTTTGGGTAGTAGGCTTAATGTTTTTTTCTATGCTTCCCCACATTTTTTTTTGTTGGTTTTATTTCATTGCCTTGTCAATTAAAAGGAGTAAGAGTGAATAAAATAGCATCTATGTTATTCTTTGTACCAGAGAACAAATTTTCAATATGAAAAAATATGAATATCTTTGTTACATAGACTTCAGAAATTGTAAATGAATAATCTGTCTTTCAGAGATTTGGTAGACAGATCCCACCCACCCCCAATCTGATGTCAAGGTAAACCTGCTCTGAAGAGCAGATTTGGCAGTGTTCAATCAATCAATTTATTATGGTCATAGACCAGCAAACAATACTGTAAGAAACAAGTAAATATCAGGTGTAAAAGAACTGTAAAGATTTGGAAATGTGCATATTTTCCATGTAATTGTAGCAGCTACCTGTTTCTTAGAAAGGTACAGTGAATTATGGGAGGCACAAAAATTATTGCAGAACAGCAATTCTTACCTTTTTTTATAGTAAAGATGATGGTGAGGGATGCTATTAATTAATACATGCTGCATTTGTTCCATATATTTTATAAACATCAAGGATAGAGCATAAGATTAAAACTGTTAACTATGTATAGCTCATAAAATGGGATGCTGAAGGGAGGTAATTAGTTCTTTAATTTCATATTTTTAATTGACTGCTTCTGTAGTTAATTAAACATTTAATTAAGGTTTTGGTTACAATCTAAATAGAAATTGTTATAAACTGTCATTAAATAAATGATATTTCATGTGTACACACTAGCATTTTGACCTTTTGGTTTGACCTCACTGTTATTAATTGCTACAGCTGTGTTTGGGAATTAGATTTTTTCTTGCTAACTGGTGAATCAGACACTTCTACTTATTAAATTTTGGATTATCCAATATCAAACTTTCTGGGCAGATACGAAAACATTAAAATAGCCAAATGGAAACCAAATGATATTAATGAGATTGCAGATAAAGATGTTGTTGTTCAGTCGCACAGTCAAGTCCAACTCTTTGTGACCCCATGGCTCACATCACGCCAGGCCCTTCTGTCTTCTGTTGTGCCCCAGAGTTTTTTTTAATTTCATGTTCGTTGCATCAGTAACACTGTCCAACCATCTCATCCTTTGCCGTCCCCTTCTTCTTTGACTCAGGCTTCCCCAGCATCAGGGTCTTCTCCAGTGAGTGCTCCCTTCTCATTTGGTGGCCAAAGTATGTGAGCTTCAGCTTCAGTATCTGGCCTTCCAGGGATCAGTCAGTGTTGATTTCTTTTAGGATTGACTGATTTGATCTCCTTGCAGTCCAAGGGACTCTCAAGAGTCTTCTCCAGCACCATAATTCAATGGAATCTATTCTTCAGTGCTCGGCCTTCCTTATAGTCCAACTCTTGCAGCCATACATTACTACTGGGAATACCATGGCTTTGACCATATGGACTTTTGCCGGCAGGGTGATGTCTCTACTTTTTGTTATACTGTCTAGATTTGCGATTGCTTTTCTTCCAAGGAGCAGGCATCTTTTAATTTCATGGCTGCAGTCACCGTCTGCAGTGATCTTGGATCCTAGGAAGATGAAGTCTGTCACTGTTTCCACGACTTCCCCTTCTATTTTCCAAGGAGTGATGGGGCTGGATGCCATGATCTTAGTTTTTTGATGTTGAGTTTCAAGCCAACTTTTGCACTCTCCTCTTTTATCCTTAGCAAGAGGCTCTTGAGGTTCTCTTCACTTCTGCTATTAGAGTGATATCGTATGCATAGCTAAGGTTATTGATGTTTTCCCCAGCAATCTTAATTCCAGCTTGTGATTCATCCAGGCCAGCATTTCACATGATGTACTCTGCATATAAATTAAATTGCAGATAAATATACTTACCAGTTAATATAAATATTGCACAGTTCAGCAGGGAGTTGGAAGACTGTGCATTCATACATTGTCATGTATCAACTGGGATAAGACACCATGATTATTTAAAAGGTCATATGTGACAAGAAATACTGAACAGATTTAGACAATTATCATATCAGTGGAATAGTAAGCAAGATAACAGGGTTGTTGGTACCTCTTTAATTGGCCAAATGACTGCAGTACCTAGACAGATATAAATCGAGCAGTAACATGGTATTTGGGGATTGAAGATTAAGATCCATGGATTATTGGATTAAAGAATGGCCACAATTGTATCAAATATTAACTCTCTGCAAAGAGCTACATCATTTTAATTATCAATAATGTGTTGTTTTCTGTGCAGGTATATATTGTGAGATTAAATGCCAGACTTAATTTTAGACCTTTTCTGTGCCATGTCTACATGACTCTATGAAACATTAAATTTTCAGAGCAGACAAGTTCTGCTCTTTTGTTTTCATAGCCCACATATTCCATTTATGTAACAAATACTGGCTGAATTATTGCCTCTTTCAGTTGTTAACTTTGGATAGGTTAACTCTCATTATGTTCTGATCAGAGTTCCCTAAAACTGAGGTAGCTTTTTTCTCTGTGCCTCCAGAATGGGTAGGGATGTTATGAACTTTATCACAAATGTGTTCAACAGCCATATTTACTGTGTTCCAAAGTGTCAGCAGGGATGGATTGGTCACTGGAGAAAGTCATGGTAGGCTGATGGTCTGGGGGGCACATCCCCCACTATTGTCACTCCAGCTCCAAGGGTAACCCTTGGTGTAGTGCTTAAGAGTGGTGGACTCTAATCTGGAAAACTAGATTTGATTCCCCACTCCTCCACATGAAGCCAACTGGGTAATCTTGTGTCAGTCACAACTCTCCCAGAACTCTCTCAGCCCCACCTACCTCACAGGGTGTCTATTGTGGGGAGAGGAAGGGAAGGCAGTTGTAAAGCACTCTGAGATTCCTTTGGGTAGTGAAGAGTGGGGTATAAAATCAACTTTTCTTCTTATTTCATTTGGGGTGTTCTCATAGCAGCCACTCAAGCTAGGTAGAGGCCCTTGCAGCTGCCACCATGGTAAGCTGGCTGTCCTGGCCCGGTGTGGAGCTGCCAAACCATTTCTACTGCCAGTGAGCTGGCTTTTGTGTGTTCCCTCCTCCATTAGGGGCAGGGGTAGGGCTTTTTCAAGGTCTGTGGGTCAGACATGAGCCGGTCACCCAGCCTGTTTGGTTTGTGTCAAACAGCTGCAAAGCCCTGTCAAACAGTATAGGATATGATTTTTGGAAAACTGCACATGGCAAAGACAATGATGATTAACAGCCATTAGATTCTCTAGGTACTACTTAGACAAACACCAAAGGATAGGATTTTATTAAAACACAGCACATTTATACTTGTTCTATATGATTTGTGACTTAATTGTCTATTTAAACAAATGCCATCTGAGCAAAACAGTTACACAGCAGTGCTGGGGGAGTTAGTAGAACACAGTTTGACTGTGTCAGAATGCACATGTGCAAAAAGCCAATTGCACTGTACTGTGTGGTTAGGAAGGAATTCAGTAAAGCATTTTGCCTAACAGCCATGAGTAATTTGATCAAACTGATCAAACTGATCATAGAAAAATCAGCTCCCTGATTATGATTGGTGAACAGGATATGAGCTGAATGGGCAGGTGTTCCTGTTACTAATCCACCTTTTAAAATTATTCTTCATTGGCCATGTAAGCTATGGCAAGCATAAAGATTTTAACATATCAAAATACAACCAAGCTCAAAGGTTCCTTCCAACACTGTAGTATAGGGTGGGACAAAAAGATCTCTTTAGATAGAATCAAATGGGATCAAACTGGAAAAAAAAAACCTACTTGACAGAGTAGGTAATTGGCTATTATTACTGGAAAAAGCTGGCAAAGCTTAAAACTGCCTAATAGTAATCTCCCAGTGGCTGCCATTTATGACATATGCAGCATAGTTTCATCTGTCGCATGCCTAAAAACCACTATTATCCACCTCTGAAAACCCACCCCTAGCAGTTGGAGGATGCTTCTCTGGAACAGTGTGGGATATTTTGCTGGAAATAAAAGGGGAAACTGCTGAAAATTAGATTCCCCTTTGCATGAACAAATGTGCACTGAGCTCATGGCCGAAGACCTTGGCATGAAGTCCACTGTCTACCTAGAACTTTTATTTGGAATAAATATTTGAACTATGCAAGAAGTTCTGCAAGAGAGTCACATTACTGTCCTCAGCTTTAGTAAATCTAAATGATTACAGTTAACTTGTTTCTCCCTCTGAGGTGGAGGCCATCTTGTGCGTGATTCCCACTTATCTCTCAGGGAGGCAGGAACAAACGAACTTCCTGTTTCCTGTGGTGGGAGTCACCCAAGATCCAGTTCTTTTCCTGCCTCAGTAGGGAGAGCAGCTAGGTCTAGGTCTTCTGATTATTCCTATCCTTGTTTCCAGACTACTCATTCTCTGTTCTTGATTTTTTCTTTCTCTAACTATTTCTTCAGCTCTTCTTCATCTTATATAAAAAAACAACCCACCCTCACTCCTTTGCCTTTTTTTCACCCCCCCCCCCTTTAAGGGATTGGGCTTCATTTTCGGCAGCACTTTCCTCCCTTTAGCTGCATTTGCTTCGTCCCTGCTCTCCTTTTGGCCATGGCAGCACGAGAGGACAGCGACGGCTTCCTCTCTACTCCGGAGAATGCTGGCCAGTGAGAGGGACGGCAGAAAGACCCCGCGCCAAAAAAGTGGGCCACGGCAACTTTGGAGGAGCGAGAAGCAAGTGGTGGGGAGAAGCGTGCCAAAAGCAAGGCGCATAAGGAACTCACACCGCTCCCGGCGACCATTTTAAATTGCTCTGGCCAGCATGATGGCAGAACCGGGAATGGCAATCAGTGCCTAATCCTGCTTATGCATACCATGGAGACACGAGTTTTTGTGGATGGCTCCCATGTCATTATGAGCCAGCCTTGTGGGGAGTTTGCAGGTGAGAATATCGATGACCAGCAGACCGGAAACGATTGCGGGTCCGGTTCCCCCCCCCTCTCTTCCAACACCATTGCCTTCATTAGATGAGCCATGAGGGAGGAATTCAATCGGCTCCACAGGGAAGGGAGGGATCGTACCGCTAGATTCCCTTCACCATCCACTCCCTCTACTTCCCATAGAGGCACTGGAGAGACACCAAGGTGGCTCACTAAGGCTGCTCAAAAAGGGTGTCCTGTAGACAAGGGTGCCTATATTCCACTGGAGGAAGACTGTCTTTCCCATCTCTCCAGTGAGAAGGAGGAAGGGGAGTTCTCTTCAGAGGAGGAAGAGGAAAAGAAACCCCTCCACCTGAACAATCCTTTCACTTATTTAAGGGAGAAGAATTTCCATACCTTCTTTCTAAAACTCTCTCTGCCCTGCATATTCAGAACCTTTGCCCCCAGAAGAACAAGGAATCTGATAAGGAAGAACCAAAGGGGGGGGGGACGAAGATACTGATGAGTTCTTTCCCTCGGTTGATTTTTCAGAGCAGGCCTTTCCCTTCCCAGATTTTTATCTGAGAAAAATCAAGGCTGAATGGGAAAGACCTATGACTAACAAGCCATTCCCTGGGTTCATTAGAAGGTTATATCCTGTTTCCTCCTATGCCTCAACTCTATTGCAGGTACCTACAATAGATGCACCTGGGCATGGCAACCTGAAAAACAATCTTGACAAGCATGCAGAATTCGCCCTAAGAAAGACTCACGAGGCCAACGCTATGACGACCAAGGTGTCAGCGGCAGCATCCACCATTTCTAGGGCCTTCATTGTTTGGATGAGGAAGCTCATCCAGATGCTACCTGACGATGATTGAAGACTCCTGGAAGGAGCCAACGGAGTTCTGAAGGCAATCTCTTACACAGTGGACACAACATTGAACACCATGGTCTTTGCCTCCAAAGCCATGAGCTCCGCTGCTGCTGTCTGATGCATCGTGTGGCTTCAGTCGTGGCCTGCAGATTATCAGTCTAAAGCCATAGTTACTGCATATCCCTTCATGGGTGTCAAGCTGTTCGGAGAACCTTTAGAGAAGATCCTGGTGGAGACACATGACAAGAAAAAAGCACTGCCGAGGATTGTCCGTCTTGAAGAGAAAGGTGCATCCACGTCTTCATTCTGTACACAACACACTCTTCCTAGATTTCGCCAGAACTTCAGAAGGCCATCGTGGGGCAACACCAACAATGGTGGCACCAACAATAATGGCAGGCAGCCATTTTGTAGGGGAAGATTCAATAGTAGGTTTCCGAGACCCAGCAATTTCAGACAGGACAAAGGGGACAAAGACCCCAAAATCAACAGAGCATGACTATCTCCGACCACCGGTTGGGGGGTCACCTGATTGCCTTCAGTCAGGCATGGTCAGACTCCCTTGCAGACACCTGGACCATGGAGCTCATCACAGAAGGATACAAAATAGAGTTTTGCACACTACCCCCCTCAAGATTCCTGATATCCCCGACACACAAGAACATAACAAAGTGAAACAGAACTCAGGCTGCCATTTCTCATCTGCTGGATATACAAGCCATAGAACCCATACCAATGGATCAACGAGGTTAGGGAGTGTATTCCATATTCTTTACTGTCCCCCAAAAGACCGGAGACTGGAGGGTGATTCTGGACTTAAAATATGTAAACAAATTTGTCGCCACCAAGCATTTTTGCATGGAAACCCTAAGATCCATTGCAGAATCTCTGCTTCCTGAGGAATACCTCACCTCAATAGACCTTACAGATGCATACATGCACATCCCCATCTTCTCACATCACAGAAGGTTTCTCCGTTTTTGCATCAGGGAAGATCACTTCCAATTCAGAGCCCTCCCGTTTGGACTCTCATCCGCTCCCAGAGTATTCACGAAAGTGATGGCACACCTCATAGCCGTGCTTCGAGAACACGGAATACACATCCATCCATACTTGGACGACCTCTTAATACGTTCCAGAACACAAGAAAAATCTCACATAGACACCACCAGGACACGTCAATGCTTAGAGGAGTTCGGGTTCCTGGTGAATCTGTCAAAGAGCTCACTGCATCCCAAACAATGCCTAGAACACCTGGGAGTACAGATAGATATGCGAACTTCATCACTCTTTCTCCCCAAGGTGAAGGCATCAAAGATCAAGACCCTTGCAAATCAGATCATCAGAGCAAGGACATCCTTCCTTTCCATGTTGTCCAAATTTATGGGACTTATGGTAGCAGCATTTGACACCCTACAGTGGGGAAGATTTCATTTAAGGAAACTCCAATTGTTTCTGCGACTGTACCAGAATTTAATCTCGCAGCGCATGGAACTCTCTCTGAAGGTACCCTTGTTGGTAAAACACAGTCTTCACTGGTGGGCAGATCTCACCAACTTATCCCAAGGCAAGTCCTTCTGGATTCCAGAACAGATCCAGATACATACAGACACAAGCCTATCGGGATGGGGAGCAACACTGTCTCGACAGCTGGCACAAGGAACGTGGAGCAGAGCCTTCCCATCAATCTCCTAGAGCCTTGGGCAATCTGGCTAGCACTTCTATCCTTCGTCAAAGAAATCAGAGGAACACACATCCTCTTATGGACAGACAATATCTCTGCAAAGGCCTACCTGAACAAACAGGGAGGGTCCAGGTCATCAGCACTGCACAGAGAGGCGGTTCAACTACTGAAGCGGGTGGAGGCAAATCTAGCCTTGATTCAAGTGGAACACATACAAGGGGTGGTGAATGTTCAAGCAGACTGGCTGAGCCGTCAGTCAGTTCAGGAGAGCGAATGGTCACTGAACAAGAACGTATTCAGGCTCATAACATCCATCCTAGGCAAACCACTAGTGGATCTGTTTGCATCCCCAACCAATGCACAACTATCTAGATTCTTCACGAGGTACCATCATCGTCAGGCAGAGACCATGGATGCTCTAACGTCCCCTTGGCCAAAGGGCCTCATGTATGCCTTTCCACCATTACCTGTCCTACCAAAACTTCTACACAGAATCAGACTCCTACAAGCAGACATCATTGTAGTAGCGCCATACTGGCCATGGCATCCCTGGTTCACTTCGCTACAGGAGATGGCGGTGTACCCACTTCTGACCCTACCGGTGTCACCAGACATGCTAATGCAGGGACCACTCTGGCATCCCAAGCCAGAATGGTTCTGTCTGACCACATGGAGGTTGAGAGGAGCAAATTATTAAAGCTCGGCTACCAACAATCTGTGGTTGACATGATTTTGGCTTCCAGAAAACCGTCCACTTCAAGGATCTACAACTACACCTGGAAAGTTTTCATGTGATGGGCACAGAAGAAGAAAGCTGACCCTCTACAACCTCCAGTCAGCTCCATACTGGACTTCCTTCAGGACGGCATGGGAAATGGTCTCAAGGCAGCGACCCTCAAGAGACAAATGGCAGCCCTTGCCTTGGTCCTACCACACTATAGAGGGGGGCCTGTATCTCAACATCCTCACATACTGTGGTTTTTAAAGGGTGCATCTGCAAAATCTCCACCAATGATATACAGATTTCCAACTTGGAAACTGAATACTGTCTTCACTGCCTTAACCAAAAGTCCATTAGCAGCATCTCAATGAAATTTCTAAGAATGAAGGTTGTGTTCCTCGTGGCTATAATCTCAGCCAGGAGGTTCTCTGAACTGGGAGCGCTGTCCATTTGTTCTGACCTCTGCATATTCCATAAGGATAAAGTCGTGCTCAGAACAGACCCAGCCTTCTCTCCGAAAGTCAACTCAACCTTTCACAGGTCACAAGAGATCTGTCTTCCATCATTCTCCCCACATCTGGTTCATCCTACAGAAAAGAGGTGGCATACTTTGGATGTGCGGAGGGCGCTCAAATGCTTCATCTTTAGAACAACCTTTTTCAGATGAACTGAGGCCATGTTTATAAACGTATCTCCACCACATACAGGGAAGAAGATGTCCACACCATCTATAAGTTCCACTAATAAGTCCTGCATAGCAGAGGCGTACAAGAGCATGAACCAACAAGTCTCCAAAGGGATCACAGCACACTCACTTCACAGCATGGCCACTAACGTGGCCTTCATAAATTGTGCATCAGTGGAAGAGGTCTGCAAGGCCACAACGTGGTCTTTGTTGTCCACATTTATCAAACACTACAGAATTAACGTGTATGATTCAGCTGATGCAGCTTATGGGAGGAGGGTGCTGCAATCTATCCTTTCTTCCACAGATGACCTCCCTCCTAAATTTTAGGGTCACTGCTCTGGGAGGTCCCACAAGATGGCCTCCACCTCAGAGGGAGAATGACCATTGGATACTTACCATGAGGGGTCCTTCTCCTCTGAGGTCTGGAGGACATCTTGGCCCTCCCGGGTCGTCTATGTATCTCTCTCTATATGTATTCTTCTTGTGTTCTCTGTTTTTAATAAGAAAAACTTTATTCTATCTGCTCATTAGCAAAGGGAAAGAGTACGAGTGCATGGGTCTCTGAACTCATAGTTAACTATTTTGTCTTCCTGTTTCCTGTACTGTTCATCTTCCTTCAATTGTTTCTAGGTTATGTTTTATGATGTTTTTTGCTGTTATTAAGTGACTGATTTTCAGGATGCTGCTTTCGGAGCACCAGAACTGGATCTTGGGTGACTCCCACCACAGGAAACAGGAAGTCTGTTTGTTCCTGCCTCCCTGAGAGATAGGTTGGAATCACCCACAAGATGTCCTCCAGACCTCAGAGGAGAAGGACCCCTCACGGTAAGTATCCAATGGTCATTCTAGGTTTTGGGGATAATAACTGTAGTTGGAAACTAAAACAAGAGTAATAAATTAGTTTGATTTCAAGTAGTTACTGGCCATTATTCAGGAGAATACAGAAGATCATTTCTGTGCCAGGTAGACTTCCTGTGTTCTGCTATCACAGGCTGAAGTAGACAAAAAATAAATCATTAACTAACTCAGTTTTTCTATAAATCCATTTTAGTTTATCCACAAGTCTCTCTTAAACTGGTTCAAATGTAATCAAAACTAAATATAAATGTTAAATGCTACACTTCAGTCAGATCAGAATTCATAATGCTGTATGAAGCACAATAAATTAAGCATAGTTTTTAGGTGTAAAAATTATAGATAGTCATATGTTATTCTATTAATTATTGTGGCACTTTATGAACATTTGTCAGCATTTATATTCCATCTCAAAGAAAACATCACTTTAGCTCAATAATTACTTGTTTTGATTCTGTTAAACTCTAGTGACCCTTCTCTTCAAATAAATACATGCCTAGTATCCTTGCATGTGGACAGAGAGCCAATTAGAAATTAATTAATTCCATAATTGGTACTCTTTTCTCTAAGCTGATGTAAAATGTAGTGTATATGGGCTGTATGGCCAGGTTTCGTTTTGTTTTGTTTTTAATTATGCTGTAGCTACTAAGAAGTCTTCATTTAGTTGAAAACCATAACCCATGCTCTGATCACATCCATTTTAGATTTAAGGTTCTCTTTATGGGGCTGCCTCTGAAAGCAGTTCATAAAATTCATGTGGTCCAAAATGCAATGGCCAGGCTACTTTCAGGGGTTGGTTAGAAGGAACTTATCACCCCTGGTGCTGAAAGATCTGCATTGGTTACCCCATCTGTTTCCATGCTAAATTCAAGGTGCTTGTTCTTATTTGTAAGACCCTAAATGGTTTGGGGCCCGGGTATCTAAAGGACCTTCTCCTCCCATGCTATCTAGCCCACCAGTTAAGATCTGCCTCTCAAGCTCTGCTCTCTGTGGAGGTGAGATATGATATTTTATGTGGTGGCACCTTGTCTTTGGAATACCCTCCCCTTTTAGGCTCACCTAGGCATCTTCTTTACTTTATTTTAGGTACCAGGCTAAAAGGCATCATTTTTATCCAGGCTTTTAATTACAGGTTTTATCTTGTCAGATTTTTAATGATTTGTTTGTATTTCACACAGGGGTCATTTCATAGAAAAAGAGAAGCAGGAGCTCATTAGCATAACTTATTAGCATAACTTATTTGCATCACTAGAAGTATATCAGAAGGCAAGAAAGAAGAGGGGGAGAGAGAGAGAGAGAGCTGACAGAGATGGGACAGCTACTAATCCAAGCCTCAGAAATACCACTATTCTGGGAGGATAGCTTCAGTGGTGGCTGAAGCCTTCAGAAGGCTGATCGGAGGAACAAGGATCTTTCCAGGGGATGGGGTCATTTTGCTGCAGCCATAACACAAGCAGGCATTCTCCCGTGGGGGGGGGGGGCTGGCACCAACTCCCAAAGCTGCGCTCCCCTGAGCTCCTGCTCGAAATGATCCCTGATTTTACAGATATTTTAATGCTTCTTATATCCAGTGGCTTCTCTTTCAATGGATTGTGTTTTAATATTGTGGGTTTTAATTGCAAGCCACCTCAACCAGGACTCTGAAATATTCTAAATAAAAACAGTAATATAGTTTGTTTCTGATGGCTGTTTCATTAGTGAGCTTACTTACCAAGTTAGAGCTTTTCTAAGTGGCCTTTCCAGTTCATTTCTAAGCACTGAATGAAGTATTTCTATTGTGTACTGGGTTCAACGCATGAAGAAGCAGGACAGCAGAGTAATGATACTTTACTCGTACACAACACAAGACAAAAGTAACCGGCCAAAGGCCAACTATATACACCTTCCCAAGACACACCCACAGTCCCATTGGAGGGTTTGAATTTCCCACCAGAGGTCTTATTGGCTGGCTGTGGGTAACTCAGGATCCTTGGCCCCTATTGTTCTCTGGGACCAAGCTCTGGTGTAAGGATGCTGGCTCCTGGTGGCTGTCAGTGGACATAACAATTTCAGTATAAAAATGTCACCAAAAATCCATTTTTGCAGGTAAGAATGAGAGGTTCCAAACATGTGAAGATCCATGTCATCAAGCTTGGAACATGTAATGCTTTTTCCCTTTTTCCCTTGGTAAATATCAATGCTGAACTTCGAAGTCAACAATCTTGCTTTATATACTTAAGTGAAACTTTTTTGCTGGTTCCTGAGAGTGCCAAATCCATCAGAAAGGATGCACTTTCTCAAACAAATTCATCCAAGCTTTCTGGGTATGTTCTATAAAATAACTAAAAGCAATTTTTCGAAATGGTCTGTCATCCAAAGATTGAGACATCCATTGCATTTTAAAAGTGCAAGCCAACTATTACAACCATTTCCTGAAATTTACGGGCTCTTTGTAGGGGAAAAAAATACAGTGGCTGCAGACCTAAGACAGATGATAATACAAACTAGTATATATTTTGTCCCACACTTCACATGCACTCATCTGGTTTCTGAAGAAAATAGTCTTGTCACTGCTTGAAAATAGATATAGTGGTATAAGAAAAGTGCTTCCTCTGTTACTGATGGCATCTCTATATGCTTGCTCTCTGTCATCATCAGTGATCCATGTAGGGCTTTGTGGCTTCAGAATTGATCTACAGACATTGCATGTAAATCTTATCCAACCAATCAACTTTCTGTGGAAACAGTTCTTCACAGATGATTTACTTCTAGAACAGATGACTGAATCTGAAAAAAAAATCCTGTGTTCCTAGTAGAAGCAGTTGCATTAGGAATGGATAATTCAGGCTTTTAGAAGCTAAAACTATTCATGGCTGTAAAATTCCAACTCATTCCTTTTTTTTTTTTTGCATTTTTTAAAAATTAGAACGGATTTAGCAACTGACACAAAAAATGTTAAATCTCTGGTGTAGTGAAACATGAGTTTACATGAAGTTAGTTAACTTGAGCTATGTCATTGTAAATGAATAGCAGCAATAATAATTAATCCATCCTCCTATGAACGAGACTTTAAATAGACTTATGCCGTATATTCATTGCCAGATGCCTGCTCACTTCAGGGAATTTTACTATCCTTTTTAAAAAGTCTTGGAAAATTTGACTATGTTCTGATGGAAGATCTGGAAAGCTCTGTAGGAAGACTATTGGAAGTAATTAATGAATACAGGAAAGTGGCGGGCCTAAAGATCAACACACAAAAATCAAAATTTTTAACCAAAAACTGTTACGAGCAGATGAAAGATAAAATTCAAAAGATATCAGGAATGGAAGTTGTAAAAAAGGTTAAATACTTACATGTTCAAATAAAACATAAAAAAATACATGTTCAAATAAAACTAGCTCCCTAATTGAAGATAACTATAATGTTCTTTAAAAAAAACGAAAGAAAATTTAAATAAATGGAAAGAGTTAAACTTATCATGGCTAGGCAAAGTGGCGGCAGTTAAAATGAATATTTTGCCAAAATTCTTGTTTTTGGCTCAAACAATTCCATTATTAAAAACCAACAGCCACTTTTATAAAGAATTTAATGATACAACAAGGAAGTTTATTTGGTTTCCGAAGAAACCTCGTGTAAAATGGAAACTGCTCCAAGACCAAAAGGAGAGAGGAGGAATCGGGCTCCCAAGTTGGGAATTATATGGTAAAGCAGTGGCATTGGTCTGGATAAAGGAGTGGGTGACGTTAAACAACAACAGACTCTTGGCACTAGAAGGGCACGACCTGTACATGGACTGGCATGCCTATGTCTGGTATGAGAAACATAAAATTCATTCAAACTTTAATATGCATAAGTTGAGAGCAGCCCTGATGAGATTATGGTCAGAGGTGAAAAGTAAATTCTATATAAAAATTCCTGGCTGGGTAGCTCCTTTGGAGGCCTTTACCAAACCTTCACTAGTTAATCTAAAGAAAATGGCGAGTTATGACAAATTATTAGATAATAAGGAAAACATTAAAAATGAGTCGCAATTAAAAGAAGAACTGGGGTTGCAGTTGTCCTGGTGGGAAAATGCGCAAATACAGTCCAGATTTCAGAAGGATATAAAAATTGGTTTTAGTAGGAAACCAGTCGACCTTGACTTGATTTGGTTGAATAATAATGATAAATTGATTAATAAATTATATAAGTTCTTACTAAATCAAGCAATGTTGGAAGAAACAATAAAACCAATGATGATTCAATGGATGAGGGACTTAGGTGGTAATGTAAATTTAGACAGATGGGCAAAGACATGGAAGTCAATTAAATTTTTAAAAGTAGTTAATTATAAGGAAAATATTTATAAAATGTTATAAAATAGAAAATATTTATAAAATGGCACTAGTCACCTGATAAATTGCATAAATGCTATAAAAATGTTTCAGATAGATGTTGGGTTTGTGGTAGTTGTATAGGTACGTATTTTCATATGTGGTGGCTTTGTAAAAGTGTAAGAGTATAGGGTGATGGTAAAAAAAATGATTTGTGAAATTATGGAACTGGACTTACCGTTGGACCCTGCAATCTTCTTATTGAACATATTACCAGATGATTTATCAAAAGAAAATCAACAACTGTTGTCTTGCATTGTGACCGCAGCACGTATTGTAAGGACAAAACTATGGAAACTATCGACTCTCCCAAGAAAAGAAGAAATAATTAACATGTTGTTGAACTGGGCCAAAATGGACAAGTTAGGCTATTTGTTGAACGCACAAGCCAAGACAGATATGTTGGAGGTCTGGTCAAAGTTCTATGTATGGTTGGACTAAACAAATGACTCCCTGTATATAAGTTTGCAAATACGCATATGGATAGTGTTGACAATTGTAAAAATCTAATTAAAATATATTTTTTTTAAAAAGAAAATTTGACTATGTTCTGCTGAGTTTGTTTTACTGACCTTAGATACTTAGAGATCAGGGGTTCCCAATGTTTTTGAGCCTGGGGCACCTTTAGAATTCTGACACAGCATAGTGGGTACAGCCATAAAATGGCTGCCACAAAATGACTTCTGTTGTGGAGGCAGAGGGAAACAACAAAACGGCTACCACAGCTTACTTGCAATCACACAGTGAAGATCCTTGTGCTGGGAGCTGTTGACAAACCAACATTTAAAAAAATCTGCACAGGAAATCAAACCTCCAATGGCCAATCCAAAACTTTGCTGGGCAAATGCCTCACCTGACCCCTCCCACTTTCTAAAACACTTGGTGGGTGCCAGGAAAGATGTTGGCGAGCACTGTGACACACATGGGCCCCCTGCTGTAGCTCATATTGTCTTAAGTGGGAAAAGAATACAGTGGGAGCATATGTGTCCTGGTGGCTGGTGTCCTCTTGTCAGGCACATAGAGGCAGTTTCGGGGTGTGTGTGTGTGAGCTCTTATCTGTTTGTTTGTTTTATTAGATTTATACCCCACCCTCCCCACAAGGCAGGCTCTGTTTCTAGCTCAGGGCTGGGGGGCTAAGGAGACAGTGCACTAATTCCTGGCTGAGGATCTATGTTTGGCCCCTTAGGGACTGCCTTCTACTGCTGCACCTCTGCCACTGGCTGTGGGCTGTGGGCTGTGGTCAGGTCCACTGGCTGCCAGTATTCCTGCTAAGCTGAGTTAGTGTAAGCTAGCTCACAGTTCATTAGCCTCCAGCTCACACATTTTTGTCTTAGTTCAGGAAGGATGGCTCCAGAGCAAACTAATTTATACAGCAGCCAAATCGCTCGCTCACAACTTTAATGCCAGTAGCTCACAGAGTAGAATTTTTGCTCACAAAACTCCACAGCTTAGAGGGAGCATTGCTGGCTGCCTCTTCCTCAGAGGAGTATTCAGTGTTTTTTTGCTCTGCTGGGCTTGGCTGATCCACGACAGTATATGTGTGAACATGCCCTGTTCATACACCGTTTCCATATGTTCCATTGCCCTTGCACACTGGAATAAGGACAAAGGACTTCAAAAATGGGGTTAAACCAAGGGTTATTATAGCTGATTTGCAAAAGTGCACTACTTAGTAGCTGACTTAATTAAACCCGTTCAGTTGCTGCCATTGTTACCAGCAATTGGGAACATTACCCTGGCTCAAATCTTGGCACAGCAACAACTCTGTGCTTTGTTTCTCACTGTCTTGCACCAAATGTATGCCAAGGGAGGCATTCCCATTTCACCATTCTGGTTAGCATTAAGGTTCTGGTGATACTATCCAGATTTGAACAATGTGTCTTCAGGTATTGGATGCCTTGTGGTGCTTGACAACTATATTGTTTTTTTGGTTCAACCCCCACTCTCTCTGCAGTCCTTGTTATGGTTTAACCTGTTGACTAGGGTTCCTGCTCACCTGCAGCAATGCAGACAGAGAAAAAAATCTCAGCAATTTGGTATTACATGAAAAAAAATCTATTTGTCTCTTGAGTGACAAGTGCCCCATCACTGCCTTGGATAAATGGATGAGTGGGCCAACACAGTGCCAAATACCTGCTGGAGAGAGGTTGAGGCTGTTTTTAAAAGTACCCCCTCACATCTGATCTGGCCACACTGAGGCCCCATCCACACGAGCGAGATAAGCCAGACGGGAAGTGACACAAATTTGTGCCGGTGCAATTTGCACCGCTTTTGCGGGATCACACAAGTCCATGGACCTGTGAGGGCAAACCGCCGCTGCGTGATCACACACAGCCGCGGGCGAGTTGGGTTGTTTTTTTTCCGGCCGTTTTCAGTGCACTTATCTGCTTCTACAAGGGATTGATGACTTGCCACTCCACCCTCGGGGTCATCTGATGATGCGCATACCGGGATGGGAGGGGAAAAAAACCAAAAAGCCCGCTCCCCAAAGCCACTTGTTTGCGCTGGCGCGATCACACCAGGAAAGGTCAGTTCTGGGCCGTCGCAAACCATTTGAGACTGCCTTTTCACTGGTAGCTAAATAAGCCAATTCCCCATTGGCTCAAAGCAGTTTGCGACACTTTGACACCGGCTGCAGGATGCTTCCCAGATGTGCTTGTATGATCGCGCCACTTTGAGCCAGCGGGGAATCGTCCTTCTTGTGTCACAAATGGGTGCGTATGATCGCGCCCTGAGCTATGCTTTTGTAACTTCACAGTTGACATAATGTGATGTGCTGTATATTGGGCTTCCCTGAAGCGGGTGGGGACAAGGAACTTCAGCAGCTTCAGTATTTGACAGCTTGCTTATTATCAGGTGCTAGCTGGTGGGTATTCCAATCTTAGAACAGCTACATTGACTTGACACTCTGTTGTTTGGAGTTCAAGGTGCTGTTTATGACCTTTGAAGTCCTCATAGTCCAGAACTCATATATCTAAAAGCTTGTCTCCCATCATATGCTACATGGCCCTTAGGCTGCCACCTACTGGTCTTTTCCCCCTTAAGGCAGCCCACTCAGCATCAGTCAGAGCCCAAGTATTCTTCATGTAGTGCCTGCTTTGTGCTGTCTGACCTGTCTTTTGAAATTCTTAGGAGCTGCTTCCAGTGTTTTAACTGCCAGAATCTCTTGAGCAGAAGGGGATTATTTGGGGGTTTATTTTGTTGGTTTAAAATGTGATATTTTGAATTCTTAGTCATAAGTTGTGATATATACAGGGCTTTTTTTTGCAGCTGTAGGTGCTTTTACTGAGTATTGGGTAGGGGGCTTTCCCAAGATATAAGGGGAAAATTGGTGGCAATCAATTCAACCATATATATGAGTACCTTTTAAAAATCAATACACTGATTGCAAAAGAAAATATAGATAGATATAGATACAGATAGATATTCATAAATACATGGAATATATACAGGAACACCAATTTTAACCCAAAAAAAACCACATAATTTTTGGACAGCTGCTAAATATTTGTTGCAGGACCAGACAGAATTTTTCTTGGGAGCCAGACAGGTAAATCAAAACACTTACCTAACTCTTTCTTATATTAAGTGTTCTGCAGAACTTCAATATTGCCAATAATGTGATAACTCCTTAAAGATATATCCCTTAGGAATCATTTGGCAACTGATACCAAATGATAAAGTGAAAGTGCCCATATAACTCTCCCATTCCCTGGTGGCTTCCAAATGTAGATGCCAAGATGTGTGTGTGTGTTAAGTGCTGTAAAGTCGCTTCTGACTCATGCCAACCCTATGAAAGCCAAATTAAATCTAGATACAGCAAATACAAACAGTTAGGTTTTTGTGTTAAAGCCTTAGTTCTAGATAAGATATTCCTCCATACAGAAGAGAAACTTATTTTAAAAAGTATGTGTTAATATTAGAATATAAGACACAAGATGAAATGGTTAAAATGTTATGGTGAAATGGGCACAAAATTTGGGACATAACATGGACATAGATAAATGGTTACAGGTTTGGAAAAAAAAATAACAAAAGCAATCTCATATAAAGAAAATATATATGATGTTTTATAGATGGTATATTACACCTGATTAGTTGGCAAAGTTTGATCCCAAATGTTCAAATATCTGTTGGAAATGTCAAAACAAGGTTGGATCTTTTTATCTTATTCATTCATTCATTCATTCTATTGACTTCTAGGCCACTCTCCCCGCTATTGCAGGCCCAGAGTGGCTAACACAGCTTGGTAACCCAAGGTACATAAATACAATAAGAGTTAAAACACTAAAAATGTCATAAAATTAACATACAATTATTCAAAAATACTCTACACAATAGTAACTTAGATGGCATACCATGAGTCCTCAGCGTTTTCCAGCCCGAGTAGCACATAGCACTCAGGCTGCCTATTGTTATCTAAGGCCCCTCATTGATAGTTGATGTGAAGGGGGGGGAGAGGAAGGGCAGAGGCCCCTACTCATACACCTGGCAGAAGAGCTCCGTCTTGCAGGCCCTGCAGAACTGCACCAGGTCCCGCAGGGCCCTGATCTCCTCCGGGAGCTCATTCCACCAGTGCGGGGCTGCCACCGAAAAGGCTCTCCCCCTCGTGGCAGTGAACCTGGCTTCTCTGGGGCCAGGTATGACCAGCCGGTGCTTGGGCCCCAGACCATAATGCTCTCTGGGATACATATGGGGAAAGGCTGTCCCTCAGGTAGGTCGGGGCCCAATATGTGGTGGTTATGTGATAAAGCTAAAAAATATTGGGCGGGATTCATTAAATGCTCCAAATTTTTTTGAAATGTACTATTCCTTTGATACCAGAAATATTTTTGTTGAGTATTTTCCCTGAAAATTATAAAAGAGATAATTTTTATCTTATATTGTATATTGCTACTACTGTCACAATATTGTATGCTAAATACTGGCAAAGAACAGAAATACCTAAGAAAGAGGAAATTATAAACAAAATCTTGGAAACAGCAGAAATGGATAAATGTTAATTTTGAAAGGTAGACTAGAATCTACATTCAAAAATACCTGGAAAAGATTTTATAATTGGTATGAAGATGATTATAAATAGATAACAAATATGCAAAAACTGTCAAGATCATACATGATATCAACAGGATAAGATTTGCAATGTTTTATGTACTAGTTTAATATTACAAGGTGAAACATTTGAAATATCATAATTAGGCAGAAGACTATTCAAAACTGTAATTTGATTACCGAGTGATTACCCCATGTATGTTTGTCTGTTGTGTTATAGAAAAATAAGTTTTTTTAAATATATATATATATAGAGAGAGAGAGAGAGAGTCCTCCAAAAAGACCTATTGTTAACAGCCATTCTCAGGTCTTGCAAACTGAGGTCCATGGCTTCCTTGATTGATGCTATATATAATATTGCATTTTGATATCCAGAACCCATTTGTCTATACATATTTTACCCTAAATACTTTTAAGGTATGGCAGTTATATTATCCTCGTATTGCAGACCTGATGTTATTCTGACAGTTAGTGTCTATCTAAGGCCACCTGATTAGTGAATGACAGAAACAAGATCTGAACTGGGACTGACTTCTCACTTCATACGGCCTTGTTTCTACTAGACTACCGTATACTGAATGCATGTAGATATGTGTTGATTGCTATAATTTCACTATCCTAGCAATTTGTTTGAAAACTCAGTAAGTCTGATGTTTACATCCAGTGAAGAATCTTTAGATATTCTTTGTGTCTCCGAACCATTAATGAGACAAGGAAATAAAGTTGCTCTTTAGGGTTCACAACTTCACAGAAGCTCAAATAATAAACATAGACTCTGGCCTGGGATGCTGCTCATGTCTTTGAAAGAGTTATGGGCCTCTGTGCATGTCAGTGCAGGAATATAGTCAGTCCATAATGAAATGTGTATGCCAAAGCTATATATCCTTAGTACCCAACCACATATGCCAAAGAATTAATGAAACCTGCCGCATAATTTTTCTACCTTGTGGAACTATCTCTAAAGTAATATCTGATGATAAATTGAGTTTATGGTGAACTGCTAAGGTCCAATCTTTGGCTGTAAATCTCCCAAGCTAACTTCTCTTGGCGCACAAGCCAAATCCAGTGAGGTATACAACAACTGTCACTTGAATCAAATTCATCCTGACATAGTAATATACCCTGTGAAATATTTTATTATGTGGGGGGTCACAAATAGTTCATGACACGTGATGAAAGATTTTTTAACAAAACTGATATGTTCATTAACACTATAGTTTCACAGTATGATTAAATGTTGTATTTTAGCTCCTTGTACTGTTTTTTAGAGATTGATATTTTCAGTGCAGAGCAATATTTTAAATGTCTGTGAATATTTGTAAGAGGAGTATGTTGTTGAATGTACCTTCAGTTTTGTGATCACTATCACTTAGGAGACAACTGTCTGTTTCTCAGAAAATCCAGTAATTGTTCTAATAAGGTTAACAAATGATTGTGCTATGTTCACCTATCATATTGTTCTGTTATTATTTTAATATGAGGACTGTTATTATTTTAATATGAGGATTGTAAACCACTTTCAAAACTTCTTGTTAGCTATACAACAAGAATATTTTGAACAGTGACTTAACTAAATGTTTTAAGAATATAATACAATACTGGATAGGGTTGCCAACCCCCTAAGGGAGGAGGGGGTTCCTCACCCCAATCTGGTGCGGCATAAATAAAATTTAAAATGGTATAAAACCCAGTATTGATGTCATACCTCTTTAGTAATCTGCAAAACCCTAGAGGTTTAATTTTAGAGTTTCAGCCAATTCCTAGAGAGGTGCAACATTACTTCTGGGTTTTCCTGGAAGTGATGTCATATTGTTGAATGGTGACCTCCCCCCCCTTGTCACTGCACTACCTCATTCCAATGGTTTTCAGGCCAGGCCTGGCAACTCTAGTGCTGGATGATTCCACATTCTTTACCTGAGGACACATAGATATATACTTTAGTTAATACCACTTTCTCTCTCTCTCCCCACCTACCCCTTCCTTCCTTCCTTCCTTCCTTCCTTCCTTCCTTCCTTCCTTCCTTCCTTCCTTCCTTCAGTTGTTTCTGTTTTTATAAAAAAAATATTGAAAAGGGGGGGGATGTAAAAAAGGAAAGAGAGCCCAGGAAATACTGGTTTTGACAATATCTTTAATTTTTGAGAATCTCTTTAGTTTTTTCATGGCATCTTCTGCTTAAGAAAAGTAAGTCTGAAGCTTGAGTTCATTGTTGTGTCTTGTTGGGAATGGCTTGCAAATATATGTGTGTCTAAAGTCTGTATTAAAGTGGTTTGGTGCTTACTGCCATGTAAGAGAAAACATCTGAAAAAGTAGCTTCATTGTTGTGTGTGTTGGCAGAACACTTGACTGTTGCATGGGGCACTTTGGGGGACATCTGCAGAAACAGAGTTGTAACTAAAAATGAGCATGGTCAACTGCACTTTGGAGATTGCCTGTTTTGTGAAATTTAAAAAAGTGGGCAGAGTTTCTGAAGAAGATGATTGTCTCTCTTCTCCTGCCACTGGACTGACATTTGACTTTAATGGGCCAGCAAAGTTGATGTTCTTAAAAACCTCATAATAAGAGAGATTTCCGCTTCTGAGGAGTTCCAACGATTGGTGATCTTGTGATGGTAGTGATACTTTTATGTGGTAAAGACCACCTGTTCACAGGATAATTTTACCTGTGGGACAGACTCTGCATGGTAACCACTCCACTGGTACATAATTGCTTGTAAAAAGTATTATAGTGTAATAATTCAGGTGAGTAGCCATGTTGGTCTGAAGCAGCAGAGCAAAGTTGGAGTCCAAAGTTTCGTCCAAGGTATAAGCTTTTGTGTGCATGTACACGTCTTCCATCTGAAGAAGTGTGGGTGGCACATGAAATCTTATACCTTGAATAAAATTTTGTACCGTGAATAAAATAGTCCACAAACTACTCCCATCCAGTGCATCCACAAACCTAGAAGAAGAAGAGGTTGGATTTATACCCCGACCTTCACTACCCAAGGGAGTCTCAGAGCGTCTTTCAAACTCCTTTCCCTTCCCCTTCCCACAACAGACACCCTGTGAGGTAGGTGGGGCTGAGAGAGCTCTGAGACAGCAACTGGTACAGAGCTATGGCTTGCCCAAGGTCATCCAGCAGGTGCAAGGGGGGAGTGGGGAATCAAACCCGGTTCTCCCAGATTAGAGTCCGCGCACTTAACCACTACACCAAACTGGCTCCTAGCGTTGTTCTGCCAGTGAACTAGGGTTGCCAACTCCAGGTTGAGGAAATCCCTGGAGATTTGGGAGTGGAGGGTGCAGTTTAGGGGAAGGAGGGACCTAAGCAAGGCATAATGCCATGGACTCTACTTTCCAAAGCAGCCATTGACCTGATCTCTGTATTTTGGAGCTCAGTTGTAATTCCAGGAGATCTCCAGACCCCATCTGTAGGTTGGCAACCCTAAAAAATCATATTCAGCGTACTAGTTCTGCAGGAAGGCAACCTGATTTCCATGGGAACCTAACCCTTAGAAATTGATTCCAATCCAGTGTGGGAATAATTGTTGGACATAAGATATTGGTTCAGGCAAGGTTTTGTATAGATGGGACAGAAAATAATGTTTTAATTGGTTTTGTCAAAAATGTTTTGACAACAAGGTAAACAGAATAAGAAGCAAAAGGTGGATGTGGCTGGATGACCACACTTCTGGGAACATTGGGTGTGGCCTAATATGTTAATGAGCTGTGCTGTCAGGGGTGTGGCCTAATATGCTAATGAGTTCCTGCTGGGCTTTTTCTACAAAAAGAGCCCTGCCTATTAGCATAACTCATTAGCATATGCCATGCTCCCTGACATCACCGGCCGAATGTCAGTTTCAGCCCCATTATACCCTATGGGCCATTGAAGTCAATGGCAAAAACTCATAGGGTATATGAGGGGCTGGAGAAGAGAAGGTTTGAGGGAGAGGTTCCAAACTTGCAGGATAGTTGCTGGGGCCTCTCTCCAAAATACCCACCAAGTTTCAAGCAGTTTAGACCAGGGAGTCCAATTCTACGGGCCCCCAAACAGGTTGCCCCATCCCCTCCATTGTTCTCTATGGTGGGAAAAAACGTTACATTCTCCCCACCAAAGAGAACAATGGAGGGAATGGGGGCAACCTGTTTGGGGGCCCGTAGAATTGGACCCCCTGGTTCAATCTCTTTGAAACTTGGTGGGTATTTGGGGGAGAGGCTCCAGCAGCTACTCTGTAAATTTGGAGCCTCTCCCTCAAACCCCCTCCCCTTCAGCCACTTTTTAAGCCGCCACCAAATTTCGGCAGCAATTCGGCAATGGGCCAAATCAGATCAGAGAATCTGATTTAGTCTGTGACTGTCCTAGTGCCCACTCCTGGGCTGGCAGACCACTGCTCCACCTCGCTCCAGCCCCAAATGACCCCTGGCTATAAGCATTTTCATTTCACCCATTGTTTGTTATTAATGTTATCTGTCTATTTTGTTTTTTCCCTACCATTTTAATGAAATTTACATGATATCCTGTTCCTGTGCCATTTTACTAGTTATTGGCTGTGGTCACGCACACTAAATAATCCACCTTCAATGCATTTTCAATGCACTTTCCAACTGGATGTTGCCAGTTTACACAGTAAAAATCCAGTCTGAAAATGGATTGAAAGTGGATTATTTAGTGTGTGTGACTGCAGCCATAATTAATTAGTTAGCTAGGTGATTATACCCTGCTTTTCTCTGGGATTCAAAACAGATTACAAGACAGATGCAAAAACAAATTTAGACAAATATTCAATGTAATGTTCCCATATCCATCGCTGGTGCTGGTTTCAGTAGTCCAGCTCACTCATGGTCACAGGCAACATGTCACAGGCTAAAAGCCAAAGGACCAATAGCCCTTTGGCATGTGTCGAAGGCTTGCACCTCTGGCTACACCCAAACTAAGTATCTTTTACAGAGGAAAAGCATGCCAGATCTTATTCAACTGTCAAAAAGATGTTTCCAGTTTTCATCCCTGGCTATAGAAGTTTCTGGCCATACAGAAATTAGGCCCAATTTACACCTCCCCTCTGAAGTAGTTTGACTGCTGTCTTTTCCCAAGCTCATTTCACGCTGGTTTCAAACTTCAGGGGGTCTGAAGAGTACTAAGCAACAGCATTTGTTTAAAGCAGTATAATGCTAGCTTGACCACAGGAGGGCAATTAACAAATGTAAACAATAATTTATAAACTAGAACAAGTATGGTTTGAAACTAAAAACAGGTATAGACAGTTTTTTTGGAAACTAGAATGATTCTAGTGGGAAAGTCAGATGTAAATTTGACCTGTAACCGTTCACAGGGCAAAAAGATGTTCCAAACCATCCTCTCCTGTTTTTCATTTATGCAATGAAGTAAGAAGAGGTGTAAATGTTTCTATTGAATTTCATTATTATGGTTAGGAAAAAAGGAACAGCAATTTTATTCCAAATGAGTGGGAACCATAGCAGAAATTTCTGATTTTTTTTAAAAAGTAATATTTGTGATATCTGCTAAGATTCCTAAACTAAATGTTTTATTTCTAGACCTGTTAGTGTATCAGAGAGTCTCTTTGTATTGATATACAAACTTCTATATAGTCTTGGGAAATGGTATTTTGTAGGGCCAGAGGAAAGCATTTCTAAATAAAATATGACATACTGAATTTAAGGGAGATTGTTAGTTATATTTTGTGAACATTTGATGCTTGATTTACTTTCAAGAAAAGCTGCTCTCCCAATCAGTCTTCCACCTACTCAGGAAGAAAATCCCTCCAATCCTATTTGCTATTAAAGAAGCATGACATCATCTTAAAAACTATTATTCTGGAAGCACAGAAAAGAAATTAAAAAATGTAACCTCTGTAGCATTTATATGGGTGTGTATTTGTTACCTAATATTTAATGTAAAAAGAAATGAAGAATAAGTAACAGAATATGTTGTTTGTATTTTTAGTTTGTGCTTATTTTTGTGTTTACAAAAGACATTTTGCTAAGTATCCAGTGGGGCTTTGTCATGTTGACAAACTTGTAGCTGAAAATTGTTTGTGCTCTTTGAATTGCTGTCAACTTTGCTCTCAACCAGAGTTGCCAGCTCCAGGTTGGGCAATTTGTGGAGATTTGGGATGTAGCTTGGAGAGAGGGGTTTGGGGAGGGACCTCATCAGGGTATAACACCATAGCATCCACCATCCAAAGCAGCCCCCCCCCCCAGGAAACTGATCTCTGTAGCCTGGAGATCAGCTGTAATTCTGGGAAATCTCTAAGCCCACCTAGAGGTTTATAACCATACTTCCTGTCATGCCTGCTCCTGAATTAGCCCCTGACAACCCTGATCAGGCTCCTTTAACAGACCCAGACGTAAGTCTTGGGGAATCAAGCCTGCAGCAGGGCCCACCTGCAGCTATTCAGGCTCTGCCCAGCACAAGCGATTCACCCCCAGCCTCACCTCCTCCTGTGAGCAGGCTCCGTGCACAGAGACGGCAAGAACTTAGAGTCAGGAGAAGTGAGGCACGAATGAGGGGGAGACGAACACTGAGTCCTGAGTATTAGCAGCAGCAGGCCGGTATCTGGAAGCTGCTAATTGTTTAATGAGCCAGCATGCTATATCAACACACTACTGACTCTGACCCAGTGTGCTGGCAATGTTACTTCCTGGATAGGACTCATCCGCACCTCTCTGAGCTCCCGTGCATCTCCTTGAACCTCTGACCTGGCTTTTGACTTCGGACTCTGACTACGGACTTCCCTGCTTATTGATCTCGGCTCTCTGACCTCCAGCATTCCTGTGACCACGTCTTCATGCTTGACTCCTCTGAAAACAAGGTGATTTACGGCTCTGACCCCTGGCTTGCTTGACTCTGCATTTGGAACTGTTAAACTCCTGTCTGAAGAACTGAACTCTTGCCTGGCTGTGACTTTCTTCTCTGACTTGTGTTGTGTTGTCTGAGCCTCATGGTCCTATCGTGACACTTCCAACTGTAAAAGTTAACTAAAGCTTATTCTAAAATGTAGATGATCACCTGCCCTTTGCCACCCCAACATGAAATAACGAGACAGACAACAGTTTTGGAATCAAACAAGGGCCACTTTATTAACTATTTAAACAGAACATGCAGCAACAGGTAAACTAAGCAAGCACAGGAACAGGCAAGGCAGGCGTCATTCCCAGACACATTCTCCTTGCCCTTGTAATGGGCAGGTAACCTAGCCCCAGTCTTGACCCAGTGAGATTCTGGCTCGTAACCGGCGGCCCAGCATACTGGCATCCCCTCCCAGGGGCGCCTACCCCTGAGGCTGCACAGACCTTCAGGGAGGAGCCTAGTCTGAGAGGTTCCCAGAGGCGATCACCATTCACCTCCCCAGACCGCAAGGCCCTAAGGTGGTTCCTGATGACCTCCTGTTCCCAACAGGGATATGCCGTGAGGCACCCACCAGTTCCATTTCTTGCTTGCATAAACCTACCAAGTGACCATACTAATTAATACCCGACCACCATCTATGCCCTTAACCACTAGCAACAGTGTAAGGTAGGCGAAAAAACACCACATCCAAGCGCCAAACAGGAAGGGGTGTAAAAAATTCCTACCCGGCCCCCAAAGGCGACCAGCCTCAGCCTACACTGCAACCAGGGCGGGTGGGTGGGCGAGCGCGCAAAACGGACTGCGAAGGCGGGAACGGGGCAACGGCTCTAATCGAGCTAGCCCCGCCCCCCGCCAAGCCAATGAGCGCCGACGCGCTCTGTTGCTGCCTCGCCTCATGCGAGGCGGCAAACTTGCTCCCCCGCGCCACGGCGATGCCGGGCGGTGGGGAGCCCATTATATTATTGGACTGGATGAAAATAAATTTCAAAGACTTGCTATTTTGCTCACTGAGTTTTGCCTACAATATTAAAATTAAATTCAGGTTGCCCATTTATAGGAAATGTTTTAGAATATGCTAACATGCTACTTATATCTTTAGTATCATTCTCCTTGCCATTAAACAAGGGGTTTCCAAGAACATTTCAGCTTGCACAAGGATGGCTGCAAAGGTGGGTCTATGTTTAAAGAGCACTGGCTATGACAGTCTCAGCAGCTGTCACTCTCTAGACCTGGAGGATGGCTGCAAAAATTGGACTTCTTCCACCTGTGCTACCATCCTTGGGCATGAATAACAAACAAACACCCCTTTCAGACCAAGAAAAAGTATTTAACTTGCAAAAAATATATTGTAAGCAAACAGAGAAAAGGGACCTGTCAATATTTTTTTTCCTTATGGAAACCAATAAATCACTACATATGCTGTTAATGCAACTTAATAATAAATGAATATTTGAGATAATTTCTTTTATATATTACTGATAGTTAACAATTCCATCCGGTGGAATCAGCATTGAAATTTCCTGACTCCAATCTTTCTCCTATGAATGAGGGTTAGGAATTGTGCACAGGGTTCTATATTTCTTTCCCCCAATAGCTTGAATAGGAATGTAGTTGTTAATTTATGAGTTTATTGGAGGGGATGTAACAACAGCACTGTCATCCCCCCCAACACACTCTGATTTTGCTTTACATGGTGTTTTCATTTAACTAGCATATCAGTGAGGGTTTTCCTATCAGTCTGTTTTCTGCAGATATTGACTTTCTGTGTATTTCTTGTCACTGTCTTTGTCAGTAATTTAGGGAACACTAATAACAGTGCAACAACAGTCCTTTATTGCCTTTTAAAGACTGTAATGTGCAATTTAATACACTTGCTATTAATTTTATTAACTAGTCATATAATGTACAGTAGTCTGAATGAATGCCATATGTTGTGCTACTGCCATAGTGAAAAGGAACTTAAACAATATTAGTAACAAATAGGTTAGGCCCATGTCAAATGCTAATATAATTCTGAATGACGTATAACTTTGTTACTGTCAGTGGGTCTTCAGAGTCCAGGTTATAGCTTCCTTATTTTCTGCATGGTTCTTTTTCTAAAAATCATTTTATATTAAATGCAAAGCAGAATATTATTTATTTATTTATTTGTTTAACTTATATCCTGCCTTGTCAGTTTTACAACCGACTCAGTGTCTTCTGCAGTGTCTTCATTGAAAGAATAATTTGATTTATCCATGTCTTACATAAGCATTTTGAAAGTAAGATTATAGTGCAAATGTAACATTTAAAGCACATACAATCTAAATATACCAATTACAGCTAAGAGACAAATTTTGTATATTGTATACATTTGTTCTTATATAATGGCCATAAAATATATTACATAAAAAGGCATTTTAACTCATTCCTATATTTTTGCCCATTTAATCAATACCACCTCTCTCCTTTGTCACAACTTGGGTATATCTTTCCTTCTCATATATACACTCAGTGAGTAATGTATACATGGGCATCATCCTAGTATTTGTGTCCTATAAAAGTGTGTATGCTGCATTATGGAAATAAACTGATTTTTGTTGTTTTGTTTAGGCTGAAGAGCAGTTCATACTCTTTGCTAGTTAGGAAAGGGGTTACATTTAATTTCTATATTGCTCATGTTGTAAATGACTGAGTGATTCATAAACGGTACAAGATGAATGCCATTGCAAGCCTTTAGATATAGTTTAGTTGATCATATGTAACCATGCAACTTCTTTTTTTTGTTTCTTTGTATTTTGTGTGTGTGTGTGTGTGTGAACCTGGCAATCATGGCGAGGTCTGTTGACTGATGGTGTGTGCACCTGGAAGTCATGGTGACCTCTGGTGACTGACCCCTACTGGGGGCCTGGAGGATATTCACAGAGGTGCTGAATAAAGCCTGCCCCCACCTCCTGACTGCTGGTATTCCAAGGTCTCCCATCCAAGTACTTGCCAGATTCAACCCTGCTTAGTTTCTGAGATCTAACAAGATCAGGCTTGCCTATGTTATCCAAGTCAAGGCATTACCACACAACTTCTGTTGGGCATGAAGAAGTCATATTAACTTCTTCAAATTAATTGACTCTGGATGCCTGCTATGTGTTAATGAGCACATTAAAAAGGATGACATGGAATCTGGCAAGGATATTAATTTTATACTATAGGTAGTCAAAAGGGTTCTAATTGTATAAACTAGCATTCTAGGCTGGTAGGCAAAATGTTTTTTTTTAATATTTGAAAATGGTGTAACAGGTGTTTTTAATTACTATTTTTGTCCCATTATCCTACTTTGTCGAACAGGTTTTGCAGGTGTTTGAGGTACTAAAAGAGTTTCTCAAAATGATGTATATACAATGAACAACAATACATGTTTTCATTCCATCTTCAAGCCCCTGAAAAAAACAATAATATTTACAGTTCAGGACCATTAAATCATTAGGTAGTCTGTTTCTATCATGTTTTATTATGCTTGGCTGAGTTTTGTTTAGTAAGAAAATTTGATTAACAAGGAGATGCTTAACTTCAAGGATAGCAAGAGGAAGTCATTTCAAAAGAGCAGGGAATAATTGTTTTTAACAGTCCAAAGGATACCAAAGGTTCCAGATGGGACCTGAATATCTCCTGGAACTGGAGTTCATCTCCAGATTACAGAGAGTAGTTCCTGTGGAGAAATATGATACTTTTTGAGGGTGGACTCTATGGCGTTGTACCCCACTGAGGTCCCTGTCCTCCCCAGGCTCCATCACTAAATCTCTAGGTGTTTCCCAACCTGAATCTGAAAACCTTCCACCACATCCCCTGCGGGTGGCTGGAGGGACCTGGCAATCCTAATAACAGAACCTAGTGTGTAGTGGTGGAGATTGGTCTGTCAATGCAGAGGGTTTTTTTATTGCTACAAAAGTCAACCAATAAGTTTCATGGCTGAAGGTTTTTGTAAACCATGGGGCTTAGGTTCCTAGGCTTTGTCCTTCCTCATAGTGAGGATAAAGCTAGATTTATCACAATGGTGTGACAAACAATATAAATGTGATGGCATATAATATATGTTGGTGTAAGAGAGACAAAGGGTTCTTTTGATGGTAATATGAAATACCAGGAAATGCTGCTATTGACTATTGCAGTCATAACTTAGCTGAACAATACTGTCCATTCCTATATTAGAGCTTTAACTAATTTATGTGTCTTTGGAGACTACTGCATACTTGGATCAGAATTTTGTTGTGGCCATTTTCCATTCCTTTTTAATGGCTTCATTATGGCAGTTCCCTTGTTGGATGGGGAAAAATAGTTTACAGTGATTATACTGATGTCTTAATTGGCCAAACACTGTTCTGAAAAAGGGTACAAGATTTGGAGTTGAAGTTTTTGCAAAGTTTACATTCCCTTTGTCAAAAGTTAATTCTTGAATTAAGATAGCCTTACTTCCTATGTTTTTTTTTCAGATTATAAAAGTAATTTTGAACAATAGTTTATGTTTCCTGAAAACATTTTAAACCAGGAGAAATATCACTGCATAACTGATCTGGCCATATGAAGAGTACTGATTATCACTGTTAACACTGTTTAAAGTTTTAACTTTTAAAATTACCTCAAAATATACATATTACCTTTTTGTAGAGTCATTAATATTTTTGTTTGCTATGTCAGAAACAACATTCCTGAAGAGTTTAAAGAACACATAAAGAACAGATTTGCTTTACTGGGTTCAGTTGAGCATGAACCAAAAGAACTAGTTGGAACCAGAGATATTATCAAGGAAGAATGCACAAAAAACCATACCTGTAGCCAAAAGAAATGAAAAGCCTCAATGCATGACTGATGGAGCTCTTAAAAATTGTTTAAAGATAGATGGGAAGAAAAAGTAAAATGTGACAGCAGTAGAATCAAAAGTCTAAATGCAGTGTTCCAGCAACTGGCATGTAGAGATAAAGTGAACTATCAGAAGAGACCAACAAAAAAAGAAGAACAAGAGGTTTGTTCCATGGGATTCAAGAAATCAAAGGGAAATTTACTTCACGGTTAGGTATTCTGAAAGATTAACATTGAAATACAGGACAGAATAATGAAGTGAACAGGACAAAATAATGTAAAGATGGGGATAATACACCAATGAATTATACAAAAGAGATGAAAGGATGACAGATCCCTTCAAAGAAGAAACTTGTTAAGAAGAAGCTACAGTTTTAGAAAGTGAAGTAAAAGCTGCACTGAGAGCAATTGGGAGAAACAAATAATCAGAAGTAGATGGGTTATAGAGCTATTCCAAGCCACAGAAATGGAGTCTATCAAAATCTTGACAACAATATGCCAACAAATATGGAAAACAAAACAATGGCCTGAAGACTGGAAACTCTCAGTATATATTCCAGTTCTGAAAAAATGAGACATCAAAGACTGCATCAACTATTGGACCATTTCAGTAATTTCTCAAATGAGCAAGGAGATGCTCAAACTCTTACAACAAAGACTGTTACCATATATGGAATGAGAATTGCCAGCTGTTCAAGCAGGAGTCAGAAAAGGAAGAGGTACTAGAGATCATATTACAAATTTACATTGGTCACTGGAGCACACTAAAGAATCTCAGATTAGCTTGTGTTTCATAGATTACGGCAAAGCTTTTGACTATGTGGATCATTAAAAGTTATGGTTGGTTTTAAAAAAAATGGGTGTGCCACAACATCTGATTGGCTTGATGCACAACCTGTACTCTGGACAAGAGGACACTATTAGGACAGAATATGGGGAAACAGAATTGGTTTTCAGTTGGCAAGGATGTCAAACACGGATGTATTTTATCTTCTTAAATCTATATGCAGAACATATCATAAGAAAAACTGGATTAGATTTTGATGAAGGTGGAGTGACATTAACAATTTGAGATATGCAAGTGACACCATATTACTGGCTGAAAATACTGAAGACTTGAAACAACTACTGACAAAAAGAAAGTTCTAGTGTGATTACAGCTAAACATCAACAAGACAAAATTAATGACTACTGAGGAATTTCACAACTTTGAGGCTGATGATGAAATTGTAAAGATTTTCTATTCCTTGGCTCCATAATTAACCAGTAGGGAAACTGCACCTCAGAAATCAGAAGGAGATTGAGAATGAGAAGGGTAACCATGGAGGAGCTAGAAAAGATCCGTAAGTGTAAGGATATGTCAGTGGCAACCAAGATCAAAATCATTCATACAATACTATTGTTGTGTATGGGTGTGAAAGTTGGACAATGAAGAAAATAAAAAGTAGAGTAATTAAAATGTGTTGTTGGGGGGAAAGTCTGACAGATATTGTGGACTACCAAAAAGAAAAATAAATGGGTTCCAGTCAAATCAAGCCTGAATTTTCTCTAGAAGCTGAAATGACTAAACTGTGACTATTGTACTTTGGTCATGTTATGAGGAAACAAGAGTCACTGGAAAAAACAATAATGCTAGGAAAAGTTGGAGGCAGCAGGAGAAGGAGTCCCAACTTTTTTTAATTTAAATTTTATTTAACAACATATTTAAAAACTTACAATTAACAAAAACCTAATTCAACCTGTAAGAAATACAACATTGTGATATGAAACCCAGAGCTTAATAGACAACCAGAGTGTAAAGAATAACCTTACAAATACAGCCCTGAGCCAGCATTGCTGGAAGGGCGGGATAAAGGTATAAATAAATAAATAAATAAATCCGATGATTTGGAAGATACTTATTAAGTTTGAGAAAATCAATGACAGGGGACCAAAAGTTCTGCATATTATTACTAAGGAGTCAAACTGGGTCTCCTGTAAAGAAAGAGTTATTAGTGATTTGGAGCATTATAAAAACATCCCATATTTTCTCAAACCACTGTTCAATAGTTGGACCTTGAGAGTTTTTCCAAGTTGAGGCTATAGTTAAATGCACTGTTGCTACTAAGTGAGATATAAATATTCTCTTCTGCTTGGTAACAGATGGGTCAATCCATTTGTCCAGGAGAAATGCTTCCAAAGACAACAGGATCATTACTGAAGTCCACTGGGCAATCAAATCCTGCACTTTTACTGAAAATCTATTGATATAAGTACATTCCCACCATAGATGCACATATGTACCCGATATATTGCACCCTTTCCAACACAATGTGGTATTTTTTGCCCACATTTTGTTAAGCTTGTTGGGTGTTAGGTACCAGTAGGACAAGAGTTTTTAAAAAACTGTGTTTTGATATTAAAAACCAGAGAGGAAGCTGCAGGGGAACACCATATATCCTCCCAGTCATCAAGAGACAGCTTGTTTTGGGTCATATTTTGCCATTTAGTAGTGTATGTTGGTGGCAGAGGAAAGTATACATTTAGGAGCATTCGATATATTCTCGATAATAGCCCTTTGGTAGAAGAAATACGTTGTTTGATTAATAATTCAAATTTAGAGAGCACATGACCAGGATTATTCTTTGTTTTATAGGAAAGCATCATGTTCTTGATTTGCAAATATTGGAACCAATATGAACACTGAGGAGGTAAAGAAACTACTGATTCCTTTGATAGCACTTTACCCTCTCTGAACCAGTCAATAGGTTTTCCAAGCCTACTTTTTGCCATACAGTATATTGGTTAAAATTGGTTCCTGCTGGGAACCATGCCCAATTCAATATGGACATGATAGAAGAGTTTGGGGACACTAATCTCCTCTGAGTTTTATCCCAGATTTTCAAAGTGTTATGCAGGAATGGATTTGTATTTATTGCATGAGGTCGTAATTTCATTTGTGATCCCATGACTCCAGGCAGGGAAAGTGGTTTTGAGTAAGCTGATTCTATCTGGATCCACTTTTCTCTCACTTCAGAGTTGTGGAGTTGCACTAATTGCATTAATTGAGCTGCCCAATAGTAATACTTTAAATTTGGGAGGGAAAGACCTCCTGTTTTAGTTGTTCTGCATAATGTGTTGAAACAGATATGTGGGTGTTTTCCAGCCCATAAGAACGTATTTAGGTGATTCTACCATGAGTCTAATGCTTTATTAGGTATTGAAAATGGTATCATACAGAAAAAATATAAAAAAATTAGGAAACACAAAAACTTTTAATGTCTCTACTCTCTCAGACCATGAGAGCTTCAGTCCATCCCACTTTTTCAGGTTAACTTCTAAATCATGAATGAGAGGATCATAATTACATTTAATTGTATTGGTCAAGTCTAACAGAACAGAGACCCCAAGGTGCCTCCATTTGTCAGTTACCCACTTAAAAGGGAAATAATATTGAAGGTTGCATGTCATATCTGTACTAAGGTAAATTGGGCAGAGCTCAAATTTTTGGATATTAATTCTCAGATCCAAAATTGCTCCAAATTGGTCTAGCAATGCCAGTAGTGGGGGTAAAGATTGTTTAAGAGCTGTAACATATAAGACTACATCATCTGCAAACAGTGACAATTTGTGCATTAGTTTTTCAATTTTAACACTTTGAATCTCAGGATGCTGACAGATTGCTTTAGCCAAGGTTTCTGTTGCCAGAGCAAAAAGCAGTGGTAAAAGTGAACACCCTTGGCAGGTACCTTTAGAAATTGGGATCACCTGTGATCTATGGTTGGTCACCTTGACAAATGCTTTATTATTACTATAGAGAGCTTTAAGAGCTGTGAGTTGAGCTTGAACTATATTTAGTTTCGATAAAAGGGTCATAAGACCCAACATGAGAAGGAAACAATGGTCCTCAGCTTGCAAGACCTGAGCAAGACTGTTAATAATAGGCAGGGGTCATTTGGGGCTGAAGCATGGCGGAGCAGCCCAGGAGTGGGCACTGGTGCAGCCACGGGCTGAATCAGATTCTCTGATCTGATTCAGCCCACCGCTGAATTGCCGCTGAAATTCAGCAGCAGTTTAAAAAGTGGCTGGAGGGGAAGGGGTTTGAGGGAGAAGCTCCAAACTTACAGAGTAGCTGCTGGAGCCTCTCCCCCAAATACCCACTAAATTTCAAGAAGATTGAACCAGGGGGTCCAATTCTACGGACCCCCCAAACAAGTTGCCCCCATTCCCTCCATTGTTCTCTATGGTGGGGGAAAAGTAACATTTTTTCCTACCATAGAGAACAATGGAATGGATGGGGGCAACCTGTTTGGGGGCCCATAGAATTGGACTCCCTGGTCCAAATTTCTTGAAACTTGGTGAGTATTTTGGGGAGAGGCCCCAGCAGCTACCCTGCAAGTTTGGAGCCTCTCCCACAAACCTCCTCTCCTACAGCCCCTCATATACCCTATAAGTTTTTGCCATTAACTTCAATGGGGCTGAAACTGACATTTGGCCTGCCAAATGACTTCCGAATCCACTTGCATTGCCGAAACTGACATATGGACGGTCATTCGGCAGCTGGAACAGATGCGGCCTTATTTCATCCGATCTGAATTGGGCCAAAAAAAATTTATTTGCACACCCCTAATGGGCACAAGCCCCTCCCCCAGCTCCCAGCGGGCCTGTGAAGGAGATGAAGCAAGAAGGGGTTTAAAGTTTAAACCACTTCTGTTTAGAGTTCCATGGCAGCGGCAGCATGATCTTTCCATTTTATTCTATGGGGCCCTTCTCGCTATGCTCCTCCCCCTACCCATCTGGGGAAGGGAAGGGGAGGCTTTTGAAGATGCCCCCCCCTTTTGCTTCCCTTCCTGACACACTTCCGGTGATGTCAGGGGGTGTGGCATATGCTAATGAGTTGTATTAATAGGTATGCTAATGAGCTCCTGCACCGCTTTTTCTACGAAATGACCCCTGATGATAGGACATTTTAGAGGTCATTATTCACAGGGTTGCTGTAAGTTGGAAGCAACTTTTATGGCACTTAACACACATGCAGAAAGGTCAACAAGTGTAACCCTCATAAACAGCAATTCTGGGTCTCCCTCTTAGTCTAACCTAATGTGTTAGCCACTTCACTTAGCATTTATTATGCTGATGCTGTACAGCAGTAGACTTGCCAGACAGATCTGTCCAGTTTAGATGACTGATTCATAAGCAATACATGAGTTATGATCTGCATTGTTAAATGTTAAACAAACAGTTTGTTTATTTTCAGTTTGTATATGTTCTCCATTGTGCAAATAATGTGTTGATTTCACTTCCTTCTTCTGCAGCCCTGTGACTCCCCTGCCCACTGCTATCTTCCCTAGCCATCTGCTACTTACCATATTCTTTAAGAACATAATATTTGTACTTTTATGAATGATGTACTGATGTGAGAAATATTTCTCTGTGTACCTGACCTGGCCTGTGCTTGTTAAGAGGCAGACAAATTGTCTCAGTTTGGAATAATTTGGCAATAGGCATTCATGCAATGCCTTGGCATATCATTCCTCTCTCCAAACCCATTCCTCCTATCAACTTGTGAACATGTTGTTTCTTCATTAGGAAAAATCTTACTGTAGGACCTTTGTGGCTAAGGCAGTCTTGGTCAAATTGATTTCAGGTTCTTAGATATAGAACACTGCCCCTCTAAACGAATACACAGAGTGATCCTCTAGTATATTGAATTCTCAAAGGCTTTGAACTGACCAAGGCTTTCAGTCAATTACATTTCAGGTTCCTAGACCTTGAACTGCACTACTCCATACTTATATATCAGGTGTTCTCCTGGTGTGTACATGATGAAATTGACTAAGGCTTACTTGGGCAGTGGGTTAGCAGGCATGGTGTATTTGTTTAGAACAGTTCTAAGCCAAATTGAAATGAAATTGACTAAGATTTCCTTACCTGTATACTTCTGCATATGCACAAATGTTTGCTAATAATTTAAAAATGCTTAGCTTTTTACAAATAAAACAAGGACAATTTTTGGTATTACCTGGAAAATCTCTGTATTACCAATGGGCATCACAAGGCTGAATTCAGCCCTTAAGGCATATTGGAAGGGGCTGTGGCTCAAACGTCTGCTTGACATGTAGAAAGTCACAGGTTCAATTTCTAGCATCTCCAGATCTAACAGTAGGTGATATGAAAGACTTCTGACTGATACCCTGAATTGCTGTTGTCAGTCTGAGTAGACAGTACTGACTCTGATGGACCAAGGATCTGATTTAGTATAAGGCAGCTTCATGTATCTGGCTCCTCAGTTGCTACTGGTCTCATTTTCTTTACATTTTGCATTGCCCTGAGGGAGAAACAGAAGTTTTTGTGTATTTTGTGTTTTGCAGCTGAAGTAGACCTGAAATTAGGGATGTTTCTTTGTTTTGCGTGTATACATTTTCAGTTACGTGATGAGACAACAAATAGCTGCAAAGGTGTGATGGGCTTACATGACATTTTCACGCTGTGCCACCACAAGCTGCTACCTAGACCATTCTTTGCCTGCTGATGCATTAAAAAGGCTAATTAGGGATGATGATGCAGTTGTTCTGTATGTGAATGTCTTCTCTAAGGTGAAGCACTGGCAAAGATTTTTCAAGTTTCACAAAAGGTAATGACTTCCCTCTTCACTAAAACCATAATCAAGGATGAAATTCATTGTGTTGGTTCCTACTGAGGACGTTGCTTCCTACTGAGCAGTTGACATTGTTTAGGCAGGAGCTTCTGTCTAAAGTGTGGCTATCAGGGCTTTTTGGGGGGGGGGGGGAGGTGCCAGAACTCTCAAGGGGAAAATGGAGTTTTCAATCTATATACTAAAAACTCATGAACTTTTAAATATTTTTAAAATAATTTTGTCGAAGAGATTCTGGAGTTCCTTTTAGAAGTGTTCCCCCAGGAAAAAAAGTCCTAGCTGATATAATTTTTTTTAATAGGATTTAATAGGATTTAGAACAGTAGTTTTGTATTTCTACTTAGAAAGAAAACTAAGGGGGCCCATGGAATCAGGAAAATTATGATGCTACCATGTTTGTACACATGGATGTTAGACATGTGTAGGCATGGATAGGTCCATTTATCAATCTAGATACTGATTTCATAACAAGATAGAAAACCTTCCCTCCATCAGATAAGAGGTGTGGGTTCAGGTTTTAATTAACATATGGCTAGAAAAACTCCTATGATTTTTATTTCTTTTATATGAGGAGAGTGCTTATTAAGACAAGGTTTTTCACACTTAAAAATGTATGTTATGGAAAAGTTTGAGGAGTTTCTCAATTTTTCAGACAGTTAATTAGGAAAGTTTGGGAAGCACTGACAAAAAATTATACTGTAGACCTTGGATCCCCATCCTTTTTGAGCCAGAGGGCAGCTTTGGACACTGGGTGATTGATACAACTCAGCTCCCTGGGTTCTAACTTGTGGGGTCCTGCAACAGTTGATCCTCTCCCTGATGATATTTAATATCTATATTTGCCTTGTAGCAAAGATCAAAAGGTTTAGAGTTGGCAGCCCCCAGTATGCAGATGATACCCCCCCACACACACCTCCTGCTTGACAAGCAGACAGCTGGTGGGATCTTGGTCCTGGCCATGTGCAGATTTGTTAAGAGAAAGGTGGCTGAAGTTAAAGTCTTCAAAAATGGAGATCATGTGGTTGGGTAAGTCTGGGGCTCAGGGGTAGCTGCCTTTACTTGCACTGGCTGCAGTGGACTCTGTTAGAAGCTTAGAGGTGTGGCTCGATTCTTCCCCTGGACAAGCATGTGTCTAGGGTAGTAAGACACATAGATTTTATCATCTATGCCCCCCTATCTGTTCCACTCTGACCTTGCCACTGTGATCCATGCAACCTCTAGATTAAATGACTGCAGTGTGTTCTATGTAAGGATACCTTTGAAGACATTTTGGAAGCTTCAGGCAGTCCAGCTAGATTGCTGGCTGGGTCCCCCTGCTCTGCACATATAACATCAACACCTCAGCACCTGCACTGGCTTCTGGTTAGCCTCCAATGCAAATTCAAAGTGCTGTTTTTGACTTATAAAGCTGGTCTGGGACCATCCTAACTGTGAGACTGCCTCTCCCAGTATGATCCCCCACACACACTTTCTTAGATTATCCTCACAGAACCTTTTACAGGTGCGTAGCTCGGACAAATGACCCATTTGTCAAACACAAGAGCAAGGGCATTTTCATTGGTTATCCCTTCTCTTTGGAATCCAGTCCCCAGGGAAATTTGTGCTCTGTGGCATCTTTCAGCATTCTGTAGGGCATGTAAAATTGGTCTGTTTTGTGCAGCGTATGGTTAATGTTATGAACTGGGGAGCTGGCCGGTTTTAATTTTTCTGAATAATTTGTTGTCAAGCTGATGTTCTAATTAGTTTTATTGCTTGATGTATTGCATTTATTTATTTGTATTGTATTTGTATATATTGCATTTTAAATATTGTAAGCCACCCCAAGTCCCCAGTGGGGAGAGAGTGTGTGGTATAAATAAATAACAAAAATGGCTTCTATGGGAGGTGGAGCCAGCCACAAAATGTTAAGGGGTGAAGTAATGAATAGTAGCTCTTCAATATCTCAGGCAGAAGTTTTGCCTTTAAAATGTTTTAAAATAACATATTGTTGAAAAATATTTTAATTGCATACATAAAATATAAGTATATGTACTGAGCAAACTACAAAACCATCATCTGACACTATGCAAAAGGAAAACAAAACAAAAACGCTTATTCTCCTGACTATTACCTTATATTAGCCTTTCTCTCATGAGCCCAGCCATTTTTAACTTGTACTATTACAGGTATCAATTACAGTGATGAAAGGCTGATAGGAGCTCCTTACATATGTGTATAGTATGTAGAGATTCTGGCCAGATTTTGGAGGAAACATTCTGAAAGGTTAACAAAATTTAATGTTTTTATGTTACTATCAACTTCTACTTGTCCCGAATTATAAAAAATATGTTCATGTTGGGAAGATCTGGTGTCTTCAGTAGAAGTTTCAGTTAGGTGCATTAAATGTTTTAGCTGTGTAGCCCTGCCATATTTCATTGGAATCAACCCCCCATGTGTTTTTAGAATATCACTCTGTTGTTTACACAGTGAAGTGCTTTACATCAAGGCATTATCACCATTATATTACAAACAGCAAAAACTCAAAAAAACCCTGTCCACTTTCTAAAGAAACTTGGCAGACACCAGAAAAGGTGTCATTGGGCACCACATTGGGGACAGCTGCTATAGACATGATTTTCAAGGAGTTTTTTGTTTGTTTAAATGTAAATAATTTTGGAAACAGTTACAATGATGATGACATTATTGTTAATGACAGTACACTATTAAATAGTTCAAAGTTTTCAGTGTTCTAAATTTTAGCTAGTATCCAGTGATAAAAATTAAAGATACATGTACCATGGTAGCATAGAGTGCAGTAGTAGGCAGGTATTTCTCAAGTCTTGAATATACTTGTATTTTTTTCATACAGAAAATGAAGGTATTTGTACTCTTAAATTCCATACACCAAATTATACTGTTTCATATACTAAGTTATAAATGATTAATCTCATGTTGTTAAATCAGTAATATAAGTTTAGGTCTTATACAAAAATTAAGAATTGCATACATTTCCATTTTCACCTTTCCCTTAACAAATGAGAATTCCCCCCCCCCCCCCCCATGGTCTCAGAATTTCCAAAAATTTTAAATCTCTGTGTTAAACACATTCTAAGATACTAATTGCTGCCAAAATTTCTTCACATTTAAGCAACAAGCATACCCTTGAAAAAATGTTGTATGTATATGACTACAGCCTAGGTAGGAATTGTCATCATCTAATGTTGCAGGTTATCTTACATCACTGATACTCTGTGGCTCTTGTAGAACATATTTGCACTTACCATCAACCCAAAGAGCCACATTTACTTTCATCCATGGCAAGAGGCCTATACTTCAGGAACTCTTGCAACTTATCTATTCGTCTGGTGGTGGCTTTTTCAAGGTGGGACCACCTACCACAAGCTGCAGGTAAGAACCTTGCCTAGTCTCATGAAACATGGGGCAGATTCCACATTGGGGAGTCACTGGTGGCTTTTCAGAAGAGTCACAGGTGGCCTTTTGTAGGATCAGAGTGAGAACCTCAAGGGGAAAAAAATCCATGTAGAGATCCAGGGAAGGAAACAGGAAAAAGCAAAAAAGCATTTCATGTGTGTTGTGAATGGGAAGCTTCTGTAGCTATATTCAAAGGTAATACAAGAAGGAACATAAGTATTTGGAGCTTCATAGAACACAAAACATTTGTGGGGGTGGTTTGACACAGGTCTTACTAGAAGCACAATGGGTTAAAGAATAACTTGCTTAATTGCTAAGAAATGCTGTTTAACAATCTGGAATCCTTGGTTCTTAGATGGAGCTGCAGTTCTGTAGACTGTTGTGAAGGAGTGGACTCATAAGCCTTGTTCCCTTTGGTCCCAAAAGGTCAGAAAAGTCGTTGACCATCCCAAGTCTTCTCTTGATTATGCCACCCCATTCCCTTACTCCCAGGGGATACTACCATGTCTTTGGATAGTAACTGCTGCCACCAACAAGTCTGAAAAAGTATCTCTGGTTGTAAGGGTTTCTACATCTAACATTCCATATCTGCATTACTGTTAAATGTCTCACCTGCATCTCCCAATTTACTTATATTAGCTAGTGCAAGGATGAGCTATCACACTTTCAAGCTATCATGATCAAGGGATGACTAGCTCACCCACTGCCCCTCTCCTTTGCCATTCTTTGTAAAGCAAGAGCAAATAGGCACAGTGTGTTTACAAAGGACAAGTTTCAAACATTCAAAATATAAGGATGTTTAATAAACAAAAATAAAAAGAGAACCCATGATTTGTTCAAGCATCAGGTTGAGCAAGAATACAAAGAAAAGATGAAAAGCATACAGTCCTCTTATCCTGCACTCTATACTTGTCCTAAACAATGTTTAATTAGGAAAGTCTGGAAATTCTTGAAGTTGCTGCTTTTAAAAGTCCATTACCATAGTACTCATACCTGGGACTTCTTCCGTTGTTCCTAGATGTGTAGACAAGAAAGAGTCCTGAGGAAAAGTGTTAGTCCTTCATGGCATGTGACCATCCAACAAAGATGAACCGGAGAAAAATTAGAACTTTTTTCTTATCTTTTGAAAATGTATAATCTCCCCTTGAGTGTCTGTGGCCTTCCAGGGCCAGTCCTAATCTTACTGACTCTAGAGCAAGAAATTACTATTCAGAATTTTTCTGTCCTAATCTCTGTCCCTTTATGTGTAACATTTCTGCAAGATGTGAACTGTTAAACCTTTTGTTCTTACTTTGGCTAGAGCCATTTCTATACTTCAGCTCAAGAGTGCCCTGTGCTTGGATGAGAGGTGGCATTTCCTGTAATTTTCCTTTTGCTAGTTTTTTAGCAGCATTGTAGTCTCTGGGACATATGTAGAGTACAAGCTCAATTAATATAATACCAAGGTGGATTCTATGGTGTAGGGAATTTCACCACAGCTGTCAGTGTATTTCCACTGAGTTTTGATAGAGTTTGTGCCAACCTCACTCCTGTTCCCTCTGCTGATTCTCAACCTTTGTGGTATATTGGTTCAAAACCACACTTGCTGGGCCACATACAAGCATGAGTGAAAGAATGAGCTGGTCATAGAACTGAGTAAAAAGAGAGACCTAATAAAGTTTAGGTTTTCTGGCAACAATGTGATTTTCTTTCATGTCACATCTTGATAAAGTCTGGGAGCTGTGAGGAAACCTTTGCCTGGGAGTTTATGGAGGCTTTCAGCAGACTTGAAAATAGGAAAGAAATAGTGCACAGTAATAAACACGTATGCAGTCTATTAAAATGGGTAAACAAATTTGCAAGCTTGCTCTCTTCTTGTTGTGGTTCTTATATGGAACTGGATTGTTTGAAGATGTTAATTTGGTGTTTCATAGATTCTAAAGCTATTGTGCTTTCAGTAGCATAAAAAGTGTCATGCTTTTTCAAAATATATCAGTTTCAGAATTTTAGACAACACCCATTCTGTGTGATTCATGGATGCTACAAAAGTTTCATGTCACAGTATATGAATCCACCTTAGGTGAACATACAACAAGCTGGTATATTTTATGGGAACCTTAATATTTGAACTTTTCCAAATGGTTCCGCTGCCATCAAGTGAGCTCTCTAAGCTCCATGGCCTCTCAGACTGTTCTATGTCTTTCTTCCTTTTTTTTTTCCATTCCAAAGATATTCAAGAAGCTCTGGTGCAAAGCAGACATGATTTGTGTCATTCAGTATTGGCCAAGAAGACCTTCCTTTGTTCTCCACACTAGTAGAGCTGTTGATCCAGCCACCTTGGACAATTCCAATACTTGACAACCCATCACTCACCTGGAGAGACAACAAGCTCTATTCCAACAGGAGTTCGGAGAAAAAGATTACTGTGGTAATGCTGGCTTCCACGAAGCACCCTGTACATCTAGAAGTATATGACTGTGCATGGGTTGCCTTCTCCAGATGGTCTAGGGGAAAAAATTACAAGCTACAATTGCAGACATTAATCAAGGGTACATCAAGCCTACACTAGAAGTTTCTTTGAAGCACATGTCTCTTACACTTAATTACATCAGCCAGTACAGCACCAGAGCTCAGTGTTGTTCTCTTCCTACAGACAGGCCTCTGCATATTTCACAAAGATTGAGTGGCATTTTGTCTGGGTCCAAATTTCATCCTTAAGGTAAATTCCATTTTTCATAAAAGCAGACCTATTTAACTTCCTTCTATCCAAAGCCCAGTCATCCAAAAGAAAAGAAGTGATGCACACTAGATTATTGAATGTGTGCCTTGTCTGATAGTTCTTAAGATTCTATTGCTAACTATTTATTAATGGTATCACATTTGTGTTGCTGTGGCTTTTTTAAAAAATCCCCCTCCTGTGAAACTTTCAGAACTGAAGGTGAAGGGCCCCACAGTGGAATTTTTCCTCAGGTGTTTCTTCTTACCTTTACTGTGTTGTGCAAATTCTACGTACATGTTGACCATTCTACTCTTAAGTGGTGACTTCGAGTTCTGTTTTTTTCTTGTCAAGCTATAACCAACCCTGTAGAGTTTTCAAAGCGAGAGACTTCAGAGATGGTTTGCCATTGCCTTCCTGTGCATAATGACTCTGGTATTTCTTCATGGTCTCCCATGCAAATACTAATTATGGCTGAGCCTGCTTCACTTCTGAGATTTGACAAGATTAGGTTATCCTGGGTTATCCTGAAAAGACTGATGAGAACTAGTAAACTGAAATACGTACTCATATCTCACAAGATCCTGGTCTGTTGTTCCTGTTCCTCTGAGTCACAGTCATGTACAGCAGCAGTAATGGTTGGAGACACTTATTGAAATTTGAATCTAAGTCTGCTCAGTTATTTGGATTTCTGAAAAGATAAATCATTGGCTCATTATGATCATTTTTAGGGCATGTACAAAAAGGGGCTAATTTGAAATTAAGATGTATATGTTAAATGTTTTATTCCAGTTCTTCTATATCAAAAGTAATGTTTGAATTAGGAAATCAGCCTGATAGTTGTTTCTGTTTTTAATTATGGATGATACTCTCTACTAGTACTACCTCACCAGGAAAAATGTTGGGATTTTCACTATTCACCCAATCGAATTTACCTTCCAAATTTTATGCAGGTAACAGAAAATTGTCACTTGCACAGAAGGTACAGGCTGGTATGAGGTAATGTGAGAGTGAGTTTTTCCCCCCATGTTTCTCTGGATAATTTTTTTTTTAAACCCACCGATATTGGACACACCAGTAAATATGCTTCATTTACCTTATCTCCCTGCACTCAGTTTTTGTAGCTCAGTCTTCCATCAACGTCTGGCCAAGAGGAAATATGCTTCATACACTGGGCTAAGAAGTGAAATAGGACAGGATTTAGGTTCCTTTGCTGCCTGGCCTGCACATTCCTCTTTTGTTTTCACTCTACTCTTGCTTTTCTTTACATCTGAATAGGAGGTGAAAAGTATTGGAGTCCATGGAATAGTGAAACAGCTAGATCTTTATTGCTGGTCCGGATGAAGCATACAACCCAGGGCTCGAAGCCCTCCTTTTATGCTGGTCAGGGATAATCCCCTGACCACACCCAACTGGCCTGATAGGCTATTATCAGTCTATTTACATCTCATAGGTTCCCTGGGAGAAACCTAGGTACATGATTGGTGGTTGGTTTGAATTCGCCTGGCCTTTGTTCTACCTGGCTGAAGCTCAGGTAGTTTCTTGGCCATGTGCTCTGGCCACATGGCGGTCGCCATTACTGGAGCACATGGCGACTGCGTGGTCAATACATAACACTCTCCCCCCATAGTCCAGAACCCCTCTGCACACATAGTCTTTGAGATAGTCCGGGCATCTGCGCTCGCGTCCTGAGCGCCGGGGGGTTGTACAACGGGGTGTGTTGCTTGTGTTGGCAGGTTGCGGTGCGGGTAGTTGTTCTGCTTGCGGGGCCGGTCTGCTCAGAGGTCATTCTGGCGTGGATGGCGCGGCTGCTTCGTCTGCAGGCACGAGTGGTGTCTCCGCAGTCTCCAGATCAGGGTCTGGTGCTGCTTCTGGAGTCGTGTCAATGTCACAGTCCGTTGGTGCAGGGAGTTCGGGGGCCTGGGTAGCATCGTGGTTCTGTGTACGGCATCGAATCTGGTTGATGTGCCATTTCCAGACTACACCATCTTCCGTAAGGACCTCATAGGAATAAGGCCTGGTGACTTGGATGATCCTGGCGGGGAGCCATGTCGGACCCGGCACGTAGTTTTTAGTGTATACGGGGTCTTCGGGAGTGAACCCTCAGCGGCTGGCTGGTCCTCCGTTGTCAGGTTTCTGGTGATTGCTTGGTCAGGATGTAGGCGGTCCAGGACGGTTCCCAATCATCTTCCCATCAGAAGTTCGGCTGGCCGGCGCCCGGTCCCTGAGTGGGGTGTGTTCCATTGGCTGAACAGGAACTTATACAGCTGCTGTTCCCAGTCACCGTGCTCCATTCTCTTTAAAGCATCCTTCGTTGTTCTCACCATGCGCTCGGCCTGGCTGTTGGTTGCAGGGTGAAACGGTGTGGAGCAGATGTGGCGAAGACCTCAGGCCTCCACGAACCATTGGAACTCGCCGGAGGTGAATGCGGTCCCATTGTCAGTCACGAGAGTGTCAGGCATCCCGTGTGTCGCGAAGACCGGCCAGAGACTTCATAAAGCTGCATTGGTGGAGGTCGATGCTACCGGAACCACCTCAAGCCACTTGCTGTAGCTGTCTACAATGATAAGAAACAACCGGCCCTGGACCGGTCCCGCGAAGTCTAGGTGCAGACGGGACCAGGGCTTGTTAGTGGATTCCCAGGATCGGATGGGAGCGTGTGGCGGGTCTGGCGGCAACTCTTGGCATTTGGTACACTTCTGGACCCGCCCCTCAATGTCTTTGTCCAAGCCTGGGCACCACATGTAACTACGGGCCAGGGCTTTCATACATACGATTCCTGGGTGGGCCTCGTGTAGTGCCTTTAGTACTCAGGGCTGCAGAGGCCCGGGGATCACCACTCGAGATCCCCATAGCAGGCACCCCTTGTGGGTCGAGAGTTCGTGCCTTCATGCTGTGAAAGCGGCGAACTCCGATTCCGGTTTCTCCAGCCACCCCCTTCCCACCCAGTCCCGCCGCGTGCAATGGGCCACATCTGATACCTGCACAGGGTGCTCCAGTACGTCCTCCAGGAGCGCAACTTGGAAGGCTGGAGCCAGATCCGGGTCACAGGATGGGAGGGGAAGATGGCTGAGGGCGTTGGCATGTCCCATTGCCTTGCCTGGGTGATGCACCAAGTCGTCGAAGTAGCCAGACAAAAAAATTGACCACCACAGGACCCGCGGGGACAGCATGTGAGGGGTCTGCTGGTGGGGGGCAAGGAGACCCAGCAGGGGCTTATTGTCCGTAGCTACGACCGCCCGTATAGGTAATCATGGAATTTCCTGACGCCGGCTACAATCGCAAGGGCCTCCTTGTCGATTTGGGCGTAATTACGTTTCGACGATGACAGGGTCCTGGAGTAGTAGGCTACTGGCACCTCCTTGCCGTTGGGTAGCCGGTGCCCCAAGACTGCCCTGACGCCATAGGGAGACGCGTCGCAGGCCAGAATGACAGGGAGCCTCTCATCGAAATGTGCCAGGACCGCATTTGAAACTAATAAGTCCTTGACAGCTCAGAAGGCTGCATCATGCTTGGGACCCCAGGCCCAAGCCGCTCCCTTGTCCAGGAGGCAATGCAGGGGTTTGACAACAGCCGCCTTGTGCAGAAGGAAGGCATGGTAAAAGTTCAAAAGTCCCAAGAACGCCTGTAGTTCCACCTTTGAAGACAGACAGGGTGCTCCTGTAATCGCCGCTACCTTCTCCTTAGTCGGGTGAATGTCACGGCAGAGCCCGGGAGCCTGGCTGGGCAGACAGGCTGGCAAGCACGCCCTGGGTGTGACTTGGCTTGAGACAGTCAGCAGAGCGTGGCAGCAAGTCCCAATCTCAAGGCAGAGGCATAGTCAGAACGTACCAGAGGTCAGAGTCCATAAATCAAGCCGAGGTCAGTCAGGAGCAGAGCTGAAGCCGGAGTCAAGGAATGCCAAGGGTCAAAAGCCGGGGTCCAGGATCAGGGAGCAGAGAGCAGAAGTCCAAGAAGCAAGCCGGGTCGAAAGCCAGGGAATCAATCAGGATCAGAGGCAAGGTATACAGGAACGAAGGGCCCTGACAACGATGTTGCCAGCACAGAGTGTTATCTGCCATCAGCTTTGTTAAATAGTGTGCTGGCTCATTAACCACTTAGCACTGCTGTGCTAAGTCCTGGCTCCTGTTAGTACTCAGGACTTAATGATCTTCGCCCCTGCCTGCGTGCCTCCTTGCGTCGCCTAGTCAGCTCTTGCCTTCTCCTTTCACGGAGCCTGCTGACAGGTGGAGGCGAGTCTGGTGGAGAATTGTCAGCCCCAGGTGGGTTTGGTTGAGGACTTGGCTGTGGATCCTCTGCAGGACTTACGTCTTCTGCAGTTAACTGAGCCAAGTCCTCCTGTCCATGGCTGTCAGGCACTGGGTCTAAGGCTAAGTCAGGGGCAAGCATGACAGTGAATGCCGTCCGCGGTCACTTGGAAACCCAAGAAGTTCACCGAGGAGACTCCCCGGGTACACTTATCTTTTCGGACCTTGAGACCCGCGTCCTGGAACCGTTGCAGCACCATCCGTAGGCGTGCTGCAAACGTGTCGACGTCCGGGGCGGTGATGAGGACATCATCGAAGAACGGTTTCACACCTGGAACATCTTTAAGGAGAGAATCCATTAGATTTTGAAAAATCCCTGGCACTACGCTGACCCCGAATTGGAGCTGTTTCACTTTGAATACTCCCTTATGAGTCACAATTGTCTGTGCCTCGGCCATTGCCTCGTCCACAGGAAGCTGCTGATAGGCCTGGGCCAGGTTGAGTTTTCCAAATATTTTGGCTCCTGTGAGGGAGGCCAGAACGTGGCTGACCACTGGTACTGGGTACGTGTGGTCCTGTAATGCCTTATTAATAGTGCATTTATAATCTGCGCAGATGCGGACTTCCATATTAGCCTTGAGGGGGATCACAATGGGAGTCTCCCACTTGGCATGGGAGACCGGCTTGAGCACCCCTTGTGCCACGAGCTTTTCCAGCTCTGCCTCCACTTTGGGCTGGAAGGCGAGCGGTGGCTGGCGGACGACCATGCGGATGGGCCGGACTGCCGGGTCCAGGTTGAAGGAAACCGGGGGGTCCTCTGTAGCAGCCCAATGAGTCGTCGAAAACGACGGGAAATTCCTCGCAGATGGACGAGAAGTTGGTAGAGCCCATGCGGTGTATTCCGGTCCACTGTACTTCGAGCGGCTTGAACCAGGCGCGACCTAGGAGACTGGTTAGATTGCGCTCCACCACGGGAAGGTCCAGCAGGCCGTTAAAGGCGTGGTACTGGACCCAGACCCTGGCTAGCCCCTTAATAGCCACTGGGTTTTTCTGGAAGTCCCAGAGGACCATCCCAGCTGGCAGCCATAGCCAGCGTGCCCCCTTCGGGCAGAGGTGGCTGAACGTAGCTGTGGACACAATGGAATATGCGGACCCTGAGTCCAGTTCCATGGAGCAAGGAACTCCCTCTATCCGGAGGGACACAGAAATCGCGCCTGGGATGGGCTGGGGCAAGTTCATTACTGTGGCTGCGGGAATGACACTAACCACTTCTTCAAAGTTTGCTGCTGGGGCACGGTTTCTGTTCCTTAGGCGGCAGGCCCAGGCGAGATGGTCTGCTTTCCCGCAGGTGTGGCAGATGGCATCACGGAAGCGGCATGTACATCTGTCGTGGTGGTCCCCGCAGCTGGTGCATGTTGGGGCCTGCCTGTTGAGGGAAGCAGAAGAGGGAACAGAGACAGATGCTGGGTGCCGGCCCTTGGGCCTGGAGACGCCGGGCTCACCCTTCTTCGAGCGTGGTTGCATCTGGTGGACATCCTCTTCTTTGCTCGAGTCAGGTTCGGGAGGGGCTGCCTGGTGGACTTTGGTGGCTGCCTTGTCCTTTTGTGTTGTCTCGAAGGCTGCTGCCGTTTGGAGCATCTTTTCCAAGGTAGGTTCCGACATTGCAATGAGGCGCCGGCGGAGCTTGGCTTCTCGGATCCCTCCCATGAAGGTGGTCTTCACATGGTCATCCACGTGGCAGAATTCGCAGCCCACGGCTAGTCAATGGAGTTCAGCCAGGAAAGTGGCGGCCGACTCCCCCGGCTGCTGTTGGCGCTGTATGAACTCCCAGCGCCTGGCCAGTTTTGATGGCTTCAGGGCGAAGTAATCGCCGAGGGTCTTGGTGAGTACATTGTAAGACACCTCGGTGGGGTCTTGCGGGGCAAGTAGGTTCTGGGCCACCCACATGACCTCCACCCCTCTGGAACTCAAGAGCCAGGCACTCTTTAGGTCTGCCTCTGTGATCCCGCAACCCAGCATTTGAGCCAGGACTCCCACGTCTCTGGGTGAGACATATCGAAAGGGGTAATTGGTCCCGGTGCGTTTGCCATAGTTACCGGAGCAGGAGTGGCGGCGATTTGAGCGATGTCCTCGTGGTCTTGTGGTGGTGCCGGGGAGCGTAGAGGCTCGGCGCTGCCTAGTGCCAGAGGATTGGGGCTCAGAGCGGCTTGCGGTGAGGCGTTGGAGCACTGAGGCTTGGAGATGCCTGTGGCCAGCGGCAGAGCTCGCTGTGCTGTTGTGGTCGGCTGGAGAGTCGCTCATCAGGATCCCATCCTCGTCACCACTGATAAGTATTGGAGTCGGGAGTCCATGGAATAGTGAAACAGCTAGATCTTTATTGCTGGTCCGGATGAAGCATACAACCCAGGGCTCGAAGCCCTCCTTTTATGCTGGTCAGGGATAATTCCCTGACTGTTACGTGTGAAGGGCCATACTTATGTGTCAAGGAGACAATTCACACGGAGGTTCAATCAGAATATAGCCTTTATTATCGTAGTTTGCAAAGCACGGAGAACGAAGGGGGAGGCAGTCTCCACCAACGCTCTGAATACTCAAGCTGCACAGCAACTTATATACCCTCTCTGGCAGGAACTGTCAATTGACCTTTCCCCTCACAGTCTAACTATGGAATGTGTTGTTCCCTTTTCCTACCTTTGTTCTATCTTGCAATAACTATTAAACAAAATATATGTGCCCAGCTCCATCCCCTGGACATTTGATTTTACTTTGATCATAGTCATCTACCCTTGTCTACCTACTATCCCCTGGACCTTTGATTTTACTTTGATCATAGTCATCTACCCTTGTCGGTTATACATTATCTACCTACTATCTACTGATTAAAATAAACATTTCGTTCCTTGATTCCTTATCTTAGTTACTTTTTTAATTATTCCTCTATGCTCTGTTAGTTCTGGTATTCAACATGCCTCCGCATATTTTTCCCTCAGGGTTCTGAACTTTCCTTCCCCTTTCAGTCCCCCCTGTCTTTTTATTAACTTCAGACCCCTGATCTGGGATAATGATTGTTTCGCACCTTACATGTTTTTCTTCTTGAAGGAGATACATTGCACTTGGTATCTGCTTTTGGTGTTGTCTTCGTTTTACAGTTGTTTTTATACATTCAATACATAGAGGAAGCATATGCATGCAGCAGCACACCATAATCCCAATAAACGCAATCAGTATCCCTGCTATAAAGAGTTTTTGTAACCATCCCCATGGAATCCAATACGTTAACCACCCAAAGAAATCATCACCTTGGATATTGTTTTGTATAATCTTGTTCATTCCTTCTAGTTGGTATTCAATGGTCCTGTTTAAATTATTGAATTCTACATGGCACCTATCCCCGACTACTATGCAATAGGTAGTATGGGCTTTTGCTAGCAAGTAATCTATTGCCAATCGATGTTGGGCCTGTATTTGACTTAATTCCTCAATCTCATTTTGTAATTCTCGTATAATTTTTCCTGTAGCATTAATAGTCTTTTCCAGCCTACAGGTCAAGCCTAAGATGCTAGCCCGATTTTCTTGGGCAATTATTCCAGGATATGAACCCAACGTTAGGATTCCCATAAAGAGACCTCCCAGTACCCTAGATGTTTCACTATTTGATAAGGCTGACCCAACAATAACTTCATCTTTACATCCTGGACCTACAGGTTGTCGGCTTGACTCCCTTTTAACCTTGCCATTCTTCCTGAGGACCTGTACTGGGAAAGTCAGATATCCTATCCCTACACATGCCCCTGATCTAAATCCTGGATGAAAATTAGAGGCCCATTTATCCCAAAAAAACCAAAGGTTAGGATCTCGCAGTGTCATGTGTCCACAAATTCCCCCAACATCTGCATAGTCCGCTGATAAAAGGGGGATATCCGGATAAATGTCAGCTAGTGTAGTATTTCTTACTCTCAAGGTCCTTATATCGCTGTTATGTGGGCTTCCTGTAGTTGATAACCAAAAATATTCCTTACAATGTGTATAATTCTGCAAGGCTTTAAACCTTGCAACTGAACCATTATACCCTTTAACAAAATGATTCCATTGCCCTCCATGGGTACAGCAATAACAGGTACCTTCAACTCCTCTGGTATGTTTAAACCAGCGGATTTTAGTCTTAGAAAGATTATCGGGTACTTTAGAGAATAAAAATTCAGTCTTGGGAGCCTTACTTATACTTTGCAAAGAACTAATGACCAATGTAGTGTCCTTAATGAGGCCTGGAATAAAACTGGTTGTAGCCACCGCTGTAGGATGTTCATAAGCCAAAATAACATCATTTCCGTGTTGTTGAAACATGTAATAGGCGTGTCTTAACCAAGCATTACTGCTTTCCCTTAAGGTTTGCCCCTGGTTAATATCAAACATGCTCATCCCCCAAAATAACAAGCAAAGTCCTCCCATTTCTACTTATTTTACCACTCGAAACCCTCTGTCTCGTCTTCACTACTAGCCCCTATGTCTGCTGAATCGTCCGGCAATGATTGTTTACACCGTTGGCAATAAACTGAATGCCACGGACCCCCTGTGATAACTTCACTTACTGTCCACCCGTATTCACCGGGGTCACCTAAAACTGCCTGCCCATAATGGTTATGTTCATGTTTCCAGTATCTCCACTTGTCCTCTTTTTGGTGAAAACAATACCTAATCTTTTCCTGATGGTGTCTTGTGATTTCTTTATGCTGAAAGGTTACTATTCCTGCCTTTCTTGATTGTTCATAGTAAATCCTAATAGTGTAGTGTGGGCATGAATCAATATCTTCCAAAACAGGAAAATAAAATAGGGATCGAAAGTGACACAACACTGTACGTGCCCTGTGATCTGTACTCTACCATATACTATCGGGTTTAGTTAAATCCCACTGGGGGCATTGACATAACACGCCTCCCCACACTGATGCATCCCAGGGGTTCCCGTTTAATGGAAATGGGGCTTGTAGACCTTGTGGAGTAGTCAGCCACACCCTCCAGGTATATAGGGAGGTTCTCCCAAAATATGCTAGTATCCTGGCTGAATGTCCCTCACCCCGTATTACAGTACCCCCTATTAAATCAGTGATTGGGGGGAAAAGGTGGGCGGTACCTGAATATCCCTCTACTGTGATTTTTCCACAATAACAAGGGTGGCCGTACCACAGCAAAGAGAATTCACACACCCAATCATCAAACCATCGAATTCTTATATGTTCAAGTCTCTGGGCTTCCGTCCAGGTAGGATCGTCAGGCAAGTCGATGGCCCAGTCCATGCGGATTTATGGGTTTCCTGACACGCAACTTTAATGGAGCCCCCGGAACCGGCACAGCTTCCCAGTTCTGAGGCTCTTGACCAGCCTTTAATTGGGTATGAGGAGTCCAACCCTTTTCAGAGGTCCGAACAGCAGTTTCAGTAGTAAGACCTGAAAGGGGCCGTCCCAGGTGGCTCCAAGCGTCTCAGGGTTCCACCGCTTCACCAGGACCCAATCTCCAGGTTTGAAAGGGTGCACAGGAGATTCCAATGGAGGTGTTAGATGTAGTAGGCCTTGTTTTCTGTAGGAAGACAAGAGAGAGCCCAGTGCCTGTACATATTTTCACACAAACTGATCTTTTAGTAGGTGCATATTGTCCACAGCTGTATCTGGAATCATTTGCCACAAGGATACTCCATACAATAATTCAAATGGAGTCAATTTCAAACCCTGTCTAGGCTTGCTTCGAATAGCAAAAAGCGCCAACGGGAGAACTTTGGGCCAGGGCAAATGTGTTTCTAAAACTAATTTCTTAATTGCCTTTTTCAAGGTCTGATTCATTCTTTCAGTCTGCCCAGCACTCTGGGGGTGCCATGGAGTATGTAATTGCAGGGTAATTCCCAAGGTATTAAGAACATGTGTTACAACTTTCCCCAAAAAACTCGGCCCGCGATCCGAATCGAAGGTCTCAATTAACCCGACCTCGGGTATGACCTTTTCTAAAATAACTCGTGCTACCACGGAGGCACTAGTTGATATTGTGGGAAAAGCCATAACCCACCTAGTAAGCTGGTCAGTAAGTACTAAAACATACTTAAGTCTTCCTACTTTGGGGAGTTCTATGAAATCCATCTGTACATGTTGGAATGGTCGAATAGGTAAAGGTCGCCCTCTTTTCTGCCCCTGTCCTCGATTACCCGTATTTACTTTTGCACATACTTCACACCCCTGCACAATTTGCTTTGCTGCAGTCCATCCCTTTAAAGTTACATACTGTTTCTGAAAAGTATCCAGTAAGCCCTCCACCCCCCAATGGCCTCCTTCATGGATCCTTCGCATGACCCATCGAGCTAAGGACAATGGAAGCCACAACCTCCCATCTGGTAAAACCCACCCCTTTTTCCCGAATTTTGCTCCGGTCTCCCGGGCAGCTTCTTCATCTTCAGGTGTATATTTTAACTCTTTCCCATCATTGATTGTTGGAACAGTGGGTAAAAGTGGAGTCATTCTAACTGGATTACATATGGCTACAGCCTTAGCGGCCTCATCTGCCTTTCGATTCCCTCTAACTTCATACGAATCCCCTTTCAAATGTGCGCGAACATGTACCACAGACACTTGGGGTGGCACAAGTAATGCCTGTAATACCTCTTTTACCAAGTGTTCGTGTACTAATTCTTTGCCTCGAGTAGAAATAAGCCCACGCTCGTTCCAAATCTTCCCAAAGGTATGGACTACCCCATAGGCATATTTTGAATCGGTATAGATGGTGACCGACCCCTTATTCCGTAGCTCTAATGCTCGTTTAAGGGCATATAGCTCCGCTGTTTGAGCTGACCATGCCTGGGGAAGTCCATCTTGTTCTACCACAGTCCCCTCATCCCCATCCACAATAGCATACCCCACAATTTTCTGCCCATGTTTTACCCGTGCGCTTCCATCAATGAAATAATGTTTCCCTCCCTCCAGAGGTTTGTCTTCCAAATCTTCCCGAACCTTAGTTTGTAAGGAAATGAGTTCTATACAATTATGTTTCCCAGCACAAGCCGACCACCCAATCAATGCCAAAAGTGGGGAAGGGACAGGATCCACTTCCAGAGACAGTTTTTGGTGCTCTAACAAAAGAGCTTCCATCATGGTAAGGCGTGAGTCTGAAATATAGGGTCGCGCCGCTTGTGTTAACAGTGCTCGAATATTGTGTATGGAATGGAGCACTATGTGTCCCATCCAAAACAATTTGCGGGCTGCTTTAAGTGCCCGTACTGCAGCTGCGCAATGCTGTAAACACAATGGCCACCCTTGCTCCACTGGATCAATAAGGGCAGAAAAGTACCCGACGGGACACTGCTTCCCCTGACACTTCTGATACATCACCGCTCACATATAGGGTCCTCCATGCAAATCTACAGCCAAATGCAATGGCTCCTTATAATTTGGTAAATGAAGTGCCGGTGCCTGTGTTAAAGCCAATTTCAGGGCATTGAGAGCAGTGTCCTCGCGGGCACCCCAGGGTAAAGGTTCTGCTACCATATCCTTAAGGAGTTCATACAAGGGAGCAGATAATTCGGAAAACCCCACAATCCATGTTTGACAATAATTGAACCCTCCCAAAATACCTCGCAATTGTTTCTTTGTATGGGGTGGCTGAAGAGACATCAGCCCCTCAATACGGTCTCCTGCCAAACATTTTGTCTCTGCTGTAAACACAATACCCAAATACCGCACCTCCCGTTCTACGAATTGAACCTTGTCTCTGCTTACCCGTAAACCTTGCTTCCCCAAATAATTCAACAAAGCCAATGAAACTGTGCGAACGGCTCCCTCCTCTGCCCCTGCAACTAACAAGTCATCCACATAAAAGTGAATGTGCACTCTCTCCTCTGGGTTGTGAAAATTTTCCATAACTTCCCTCAAACTTTCAGCAAAAAGGGAAGGGCTATCTACAAAACCCTGTGGGAGAACGGTCCATTGCCATCGCCCTGGATGTCCCGTACGTGGGTGGGGCCACTGAAAGGCAAAAAATGGTCTGCTATTGGGATCTAATGGTGCAGAAAAGAATGCATTTTTTAAATCAATTACACTAAACCACTGGGCGAGGGGGGAGACGGTGTTAACTATCTCCAGGGGATTGTGCACGAGCGGAGTCCTACTTTCAGTAATTTGATTAATGCGCCTAAGATCTTGTACCATCCTGAAGGTCCCATTTGGCTTCTTTACCGGTAAGATTGGGGTATTATATTCTGAGGTTGATGCCTCAATAATACCTTGTTCTAGTAATTCTAACATCACAGGTTTTAAGCCTTGAATTTGATCATGTGTTACAGGATATTGTTTTTGGTAAATAGGCCGTGAGACCTTCAGGTGGATAATGATAGGCGTAATAGCCATGCGACCAGGGACCTTGTGATGAGCCCACACAATCGGATCAACCTGGGCTATATCAACCTCCCTAAGAGCCGCAACCCGCACCAAACATGCAGAATCTTTCAGAATTATCTGAATGCCCAACTGAGCTGCCAAATCCCTTCCGCACAAATTGACTCCTACAGTTGGCATAAACAAAAACTCGTGCATAATTTTCCCTGTACCATCTTCCATGCTGACGAGGACGGACTGGGTTATAGGTATTTCTTCTGTCCTTCCCTCTATCCCCACCACCTTAGCGACACCTGCACCCAATGTAACGTCTTCGAATAATTCACAAAGGGAAGACCTAGTAGCCCCCGTATCTATTAAAAAGGATACAAGTTTATTATTATTGCCCACCCTTAGGGTTATCATGGGTTCTGCCAAGGGAGGGCCAAAATGCAAGTCACCCTGACACCCCTAGTCCTCATCAAACATGGCCGACACCCTGAAATTATCCTGTCGTCCTGGAACCCGATTGGGGCACTCCCGTCCCCAATGTCCTTTTTGTTTGCAAAATTTGCAAACATCTTTGGGGAGGGGGGTTCTGGCCCAGGGAGGCGCATCGCGTCTCCCAAAACCATTTCCCCTTCTTCGTTCTCCCAACCCTTTCCCTTCAACCTTATTCACCTCCCGGACCGTTTGCACCATTAATTTAACAGTCTTCTTTTCAGCCTCCTCCTCTCGTCTTGCAACAACTTTTTGGGCCTCTGCTATAAGGTCCGGTAGGGTTTTCTGCATTAAATTATCCAACTTCTGCAATTTCTTCTGTATGTCTGGGTAACTGCCACTTACAAATTGTAACTTAAGTATTGCCTGTCCCTCTGCCCCCTCGGGATTCATGCCTGTATAAGCAGTCATCCCTTCCTTCAATCTAGTGGCAAACTCAATAGGGCTCTCTTCCTTCTTTTGCGGGTGCCCAAAAGCTTTTTGTGTATTAAACACCTTTGGGAGCATATCCTCCAGTCCCTGGAGGAGATGTCCATGGTGGACAACACACCGTTCCCTATCTTTCTCATCCTGCAAATCGAAATAGGCCCAAGTTGTATCAGGAATTTCCCTTGCAGCCTCTTGCCTAGTGGCATTTACTCTGTCCTTCAGCCAGGTTGTCCTAGCCTGTTCAAGCACCTGTCTTCCTTCCTCATTCCCAGCTACCTGACACAAAATATGCAACATTTCTGAAGGGGTATAAATAGATGGTCCCAATATACCGTCTAATTGTTTTCGAAACTGTACCGGGTTTTCTACTAAAGATGGCAATTGTGCCTTCATATTTCTTAATTCTGTATTAGACAATGGATGCTCCACATACCCATATCCTGTGCCTGTCCCCATAGGTACTTGGCGGAGAGGAAACATGTGGCTGAGTGTACTAACGCTTGGGAGTGGGGAGGTACCATGTGGGGTTCCGGGGGGTCGAGAGGGTGGTCGACTTTCCGATCTAAGTGGAGTCGCCCCGGATCCTCCCAGGAGTGCATTCAAATCCCCAGCAAATACCTGAGAGTCTGAACTTCCCGACTGGACTCTCTTCCCTCATGATTCCTGAGCCCCCCAATCTATAGTGCGTTGTGTCACATCTCTAATCTCACTTCTTAGAGACGGGTAGAGGCCCTTTCCTTTTCCCTGTCGCTCTCTTGGAGCGTCGGGGTTACTTAAACTGTCCGACCCTTTTGCTTTTATCTCCTCATCACTTCCCTCTAGTTCCATATGTGAGTCAAGCACAACCGGCTCTGACTCTGTGACCGCCCGAATTAAACCAGAATTATAGGGCGGAGGAACGGGAGGATAGTCCAAGGGATCCCAGGGATCAGGGTCTTCCACTGGGCATGAGGTCCTAGTGTTGGTTAGCGAGCTTTCTGAGCGCAGCGCGGCGACCCTAGTGGGGCGTCTTATGAAGTTTTCCCAAATCTCTACACAATAAAGATTCATAGGGACATCTGGTCGGGGTTCTAATTCTAGCCAATATTGCCGCATATCCCTAAGAGTATCCACATTGAAAGTCCCCAAAGGGGGCCAAGTATTGCCATAGGGAAGGCCTTTAATTCTTGGCCATTTTTGTGTACAGGCTTGGGCAAAGAATTCTTTTGTTACCCCGTATCCCGAGAACCGGTCCCATTCTCCCAAGACTAAGCCAAGAGGAGATTTAACAGGGTATGTTACGACCAACCCTCCCGCCCCAGACAGCGAGCCGTTAGCCAAGGCGTCCCTAGGCTTTCCCCGGAATCGCTTTGAAAATCCCCCACCCATTCTTAATATAACCGCCACAAGGAGAGACTCACCAGACTTTCCGTCGTCTTGTCTTGCCTACTCCGTAGAAGGCGTATTCGTCGTGAACCTCTGGCAGGTTGTTGTCCTCGGGTTCTTAAGCACCCTAAGGGGCACGGTGGAGCAGGTGTTAGAGCAAATATGCTCACTGGGCCCGTAATGCACCTGATCCACTCGTAACCACAAAGGGACGCCCCCGTAGAGGACTAAAATATCCCACCGCTGCCACCAAATTTGTTACGTGTGAAGGGCCACACTTACGTGTCAAGGAGACAATTCACACGGAGGTTCAATCAGAATATAGCCTTTATTATCGTAGTTTGCAAAGCACGGAGAACAAAGGGGGAGGCAGTCTCCACCAACGCTCTGAATACTCAAGCTGCACAGCAACCTATATACCCTCTCTGGCAGGTACTGTCAATTGACCTTTCCCCTCACAGTCTAACTATGGAATGTGTTGTTCCCTTTTCCTACCTTTGTTCTATCTTGCAATAACTATTAAACAAAATATATGTGCCCAGCTCCATCCCCTGGACATTTGATTTTACTTTGATCATAGTCATCTACCCTTGTCGGTTATACATTATCTACCTACTATCTACTGATTAAAATAAACATTTCGTTCCTTGATTCCTTATCTTAGTTACTTTTTTAATTATTCCTCTATGCTCTGTTAGTTCTGGTATTCAACATGCCTCCGCATATTTTTCCCTCAGGGTTCTGAACTTTCCTTCCCCTTTCATGACCACACCCAACTGGCCTGATAGGCTATTATCAGTCTATTTACATCTCATAGGTTCCCTGGGAGAAACCTAGGTACATGATTGGTGGCCGGTTTGAATCCACCTGGCCTTTGTTCTACCTGGCTGAAGCTTAGGTAGTTTCTTGGCCATGTGCTCTGGCCACATGGCAGTCACCATTACTGGAGCACATGGCGACCGCGTGGTCAATACATAACAGGAGGGCTTGCCTTTCTTTCCCCTCTACTATGGCTTATAGCAGCTAGAGGTTATTTGTATTAAAAAGATGTGGCTGCTTTGGGTTTTTACATGAAATTACTGATGCTGGAGATTTCAAATTCTGAATTAGGGTTCCCCATACATAGATTACCTGATCCTTCTTCATCACTGATTCTTTCATTATATGGTTTTATGAGAATGCTTGGTGTGGGAAGAATGAAGTTTTGCCTATACTTACATAAAATAAATATGGTCCAGTTAGTCTGCAGGGCAAGCTTTCATGTGTATTTCATTTGTCTCACCTCTGCAGCCCTGTGTTTACAAATTAATACATGTCAAGCATTTCCTCCTGCCCTTGCAAAGCATGCATGTTGGATGGCCCTGCCTACTGATCCTGGTGTATGAAAGGGTACATGGGAAGCTGCTCCCCCCCCCCCCACCATGTGCTCTGCTTACATTGAATAAAAGCAAAGTATTTCTCCATCTTATCTTGCACAAAGCTTCTTCTAACAGAATAGCTCACAGAACTAGCTCACAGAACTAGGACCCATGATGATACAAAACCAGAAATCTCTCCTGAAATCAGTAAGAGAGTGCAGTGATTGCCAGGAAATACTGAACACAAAAATGTCATTTGGGATGATCCTGTTTGTCTGGGACTGATTTGGATGGTGTCTGTGACTCTCTCCCCTTGCACCAGAACAATAATCAGATAACACAAAAATAAGTGGAATTTAATTAGAAAATGTGGTATTTTGAGATGGTGGGGGGTGTTAGGATTGTGTCTTGGTTAGTATATTTATGCTTACTATATGGTTGTGAAGCAAAGTACCTTCCCCACCATCATTCCAAGGGTTAATGTGAATGGTGATGGGCCTGTACTGATCTGCAGGTGTTGCTAATTGGGGTTTTGTTTTGTTTTGTTGACCTGCAAGTCTCTTATCATCTTCAAAGAAAAAGATGGAAGCTGGTTCATGGGAACCTGTGATCTGCAATGGGAGGGGGATGGAGAGAGGCGATGTAATCTTCTAGAGGATTCTCTTGGAGACCCATTCTTATTTGATGCCACCATCACCTGACTTAATAAGCCAAAAATTGAAGCTAGCTTTGTTGTTTTCTTACACACTCAGGGACATGCTGATCGCCACTTTGCGGTTAGGAAGCAATTGTTCCCTGGGCCAGTTTGTCTCGGGATCCTGAAGGGTTGTTGTTATTTTTGCCATCTTCTGGCCATGGGGCAGGGGTTGCTGGGGGTGTGGGGGGGCAGGGAGTTGTGAGTTCCCTGCATTGTGCAGGGGCTGGACTGGATGTTCCTGGAGGCCCCTTCCAACTCTATGATTCTATGTTCTGCATGATTTCTGAGTAATGTGTTGGCAAGAACTATTTTTCTTAATGCCTTTGAATAAACTTAACATTATTTTGTAACAACAGTCTGGTTCTTGTGTACACCTGCCCTGGGAATACATAGGGCCTGACTTTTGTGTTGCCTTGACAATGGTACAGAACTTTTTTTTATTGGAGGAAGCAGGATATTAGATAGTTTGATTTAAAAGGTCAAACTAATAAATGGAGAAAACAATTCAATTTTACACAATACTGTTGATACTCAAATTAAGACTATCTTCAGGGAACATTAGTGAATAATTCCTGTAGCTAGGACTAATTTATGAGGATCCTAGGAGGAAACAGAGGAAAAGAAATTAATTTTGAGATGAAACAATTAAAGATCAATTGTGACATAATAATTCAAGAGCTCTGACGATACCATCACTTCCTGGTAATTAGCTAGATCTAGTTGGTTATTGTATTTAGTTACTTGTAGAAGTTCTTTGTACGGTACATATTTTGAGAAAATATGGTTATCATATGTATAATATCTTCATGGTTATCCATTTATTAAATTTAAAATATGCTTCTATTATTACTTCTCTGATGTTTTCAATGTTTATGACAATTTGCAGACTAACTTTTTTTTAAAAAAATCCTGCCCAGAATGTTTACAATATATATTTCCATAGCAGGGGAAATATCAAATGGAAAGAAAAGGGAGAGGCAAGTATCTCTCCATACACTCAAAGGTTGGATTTAACATATAAATTAATTTCTCTAAGTTGTTGTCTGTATCAATGGCTACTTAGCATGAAAGCTACATCAAACCACTATGTAGAGATTTGAGAGGAAATATTGATATGATGACCATATACTAAGAATAGATCCCCTTAAGAGACATTTAATTAATCCAGCAAAATTCCGGACTAGATGGACATTAGTTATATTCAGTAGTCTATTAGCCATAAAAGTCAGTATGAAGGGGAAGTAGTGGGAAAGATTTAAAAGGAGGGGACAGTGCAGAGTAAATACAAATATGCATGTTTAAATTTTTAGCTAATTAAAAAAAATCTGGTAAATAAGAAGTGCAGTTTTTAGAGCTTTCTTTCCCCACTGTAAAACTTCCTTTTTAAATGTGCATATGCTCCTACTATTGAAAACAGGAGTAGAGTGGTGAAACTTTCATTATTGAACCATCCGTTCTTTGGTCCCAGGGAAGCTTGTTGAAGTCATGAAACAATATATTTAGAAAGTCCTCATAAATGTGACGTACAACACTGGAAATTATATAGATATAAAACTAACATAATACAGTGTAGAACCTGGGGACAGCTCCATTACATATAAGCACAAATCCCATTTGTGGAGCTTCACATCTGAGTCAAGGCTACATCTGGAAATTTTGAGTTGAGTCAGACAAGCCCAAGGATGCCATTCCTATTGAATCCAAAACTGGATTATAGTAGAGAGGATTCCTTTAATCCACACATTCTTGGATATTGTGGTATGCAGGGTTTTCCTGCATGTAAGAGCCAATCCAGGAGGTAAATGGTTGCTATATAGGCTGAGGACAGACTGGCAGTCAGGACCGCTCTGCCTCCGCTTTAAAAGCGGAGGCAGAGCAGGCGTCCAGACTGCCGCATCTGCCTCGCAGAGGCGCCCCGGACTTACCTCATCCGGCGGTGTGCTCCTCCCACAGCAGCCGGACACCACTTCCAAGTGGTGTCCTGGCGGCTGCGCGTGCGTTCCACCCGCTTCCAGCGGGTGTGAATGCGCACGGGCGGAGCCATGTGGCATTCTGCTGCCACCGGCGGAAGCTGCCTGCAGTGTGGACGCTGCAGGCAGCTTCCTTGAGGCAGCGTCTGAACGCCGCGCTGCAGGGCAGTTCCCCCCCGCTTTGTTCTGCCGCGCTCCTGTAGCGCAGCAGAACAATAGTCTGTCCTCGGCCATAGAGTTGCCAATATCAAGGTGGTACCTGAAGTTAAAATGGAAGGTGGGACCTGAAGTTAAAACGGAAATGACACCTGATGAGAGATCAATTTCCCTGGTTAAAATGGCTGCTTTGGAGGGTGGGCTCTATGACATTATACCCTACTGAGGTCCCTCCCCAAGCTCCACCACCAAATCTCTAGAAATTTCCCAACTTGGAGTTGGCAGCCCCATATTTATAATACAACATCCAATATATGTGCATACAGGCCACTTCTAATTTTGTTTTACCCTCAGTGAAGTTATTACAGCAGAGGCAAACCTTCAAGAATGCATGAAAGTGATTCTGAGGCAGTAGAGGCTTCCAGGTAAAATTTTAATACCAGATAATGTTAACTGGGTATATTGCCATGCTGCACAAGGAACAAACCATCTTCCTTTACAGACACAAGAAACTATTAAAATTCTTATAAATCCTGTTAAATTGAAATAGTTAATAGATTCCATACCTTTACAACCCACTGAAAAACACCAGCTTTCAATATGAATGTGAAGATTTTCCCCCACAGCCAGTTCCATATGCACTCATACTAATACATAAATTCATTAAAATCAATTAAAACATGTATCTCGGTTTCACCAAGTCGTGTAAGCTGCTCTGAGCCTGCATTGTGGGGAGAGCAGCCTATAAATTTAATAATTAATAAATAAATATAAATAAATAATAATTATTGATTTCTAAGATGCTTTTGTTGCCAACATTGTTTAGACAAGGACAGGAGAATTATAATAATTTGAGGGTATCAAAGAGTTGCCTCATTTTCATTGTAGGCCACTCATAGGCCTCAATCTTCTCATGAAAACTGGGGGGGGGGGGGATTCTAAGCATTTAAAGAGCACACTATTTCAGTTTCTGAAATTAGTGTCCTTGGCAAATGTGCTCCCATGTTTCCCTGAGGATCCCCAAATCTTAAAAAGTTAAAGCACTTCCTCCAAGATCACTAAATAATGAGACTGTATAAGTGTGCTCTTGTAGTGCTTAGAAATAATTTGCTAAGTGTTAGTTGAGCTCCTTAAGTGCACCAATGCTATCTGAACAGCTCAGTTAGTACTTAGTTTTAATGTGTGTGGTTAAAATGGCATGTGTCTCCTAGGCATGTTGGTGTGAATGTGGACCACTTTACAGTTTTAGCCCAAATCTATATTAAAATAATCTAAACATAGGAAGTTCACATTCCTACCACCACCTTTCATTTCACTGCTGGCTAAAATTCTATGCTTGTCTTTAAAAACTCAAATATAAATTATCACCCATTCACCAGCAAAAAGGAATCTATGACTAATTGGTGAAGCACTATTGCAAGCTTAGAAGGAACAGTGGAATCTAGAATAAAAACTAATAATCAAGTTTATTTGGGGCAATAGTACAATTAGCAAATTAGCAATTAATACAGTTAGCAAATCTACAGCAGTCAGAGGCAGTCAATGCCCATAGCAAGTATTAGAAGGCCACTGAAAAGCTAGTTATTTCAAAGATGTGGGAGGTAGAAAAGTACCATTACACATCTGACTCAAAGGCCTTGTTTTGTTTGGCAATGAACATAACAACTTTGTAATGTGTAGATAAGCCCTAAGCAGCTCACAGAACAAGGATCCTCCCAGACAAACAAAAGCAGACTTTCAGGAAGAATTCTTGTTTCAGAGTATAGCCTTGTTGGTTTGCAGTAGAACAGTTAAGAACAAAAGAACATAAGAGAAGCCAATGTCGGATCAGGCCAGTGGCCCATCTAGTCCAACACTCTGTCACACAGTGGCCAAAAACACCAGATGCCCTCAGAAGGTCCAGCAGTGGGGGCAGGACACTAGAAGCCCTCCCACTGTCCCACTCATCAAGCACCAAGAATACAGAGCATCACTTGCCCCAGACTGAGAGTTCCTATCTATACTTTGTGGCTAATAGCCACTGATGGACCTTGATGCCCACTCGCCCATCCTCGATAGATCCCTTTGGAGTGCCTCACAATCCTCCCTGGTTCTCACCACCCTGAACAACTTTGTGTCATCTGCAAATTTAGCCACTTCACTGCTTACTTCCAACTCCAAATCATTAATAAACAAGTTAAAAAGCATCGGACCAAGTACTGATCCCTGTGGGACCCCACTGCTTCCCTCTGTCCAATGAGAAAATTGCCCATTTATACTCACTCTCTGTTTCCTTTTAATTAGCCAGTTTTTCATACACAAAATGACTTCCCCTTTTATCCCATGATTATTGAGTTTACTTAGGAGCCTCTGATGAGGAACTTTATCAAAAGCTTTCTGGAAGTCAAGGTAAACAACATCTGTTGGGTCTCCCTTGTCTACATGTTTGTTTACTCCCTCGAAGAACACTAACAGGTTAGTTAGACAAGATCTTCCCTTACAGAACCCATGCTGAGTCTTCGTCAATAGATTTTGTTCATCAATGGGCCTACTAATTTTTTCCTTAATAACAGTTTCCACCAACTTACCCGGTACTGACGTCATATTGACTGGCCTGTAATTTCCCAGATCAACTCTGGAGCCCTTTTTAAAGATAGGAGTGACATTTGCTACCTCCCAGTCCTCAGGAATGGAGAAAGATTTTAATGAAAGATTACATATTTTTGTCAGGAGATCCACAGGTTCACATTTGAGTTCTTTCAGAACTCTTGGGCCCCGTGATTTATTTATTTTTAAGTTGTCTATCAGTCGTAGGACCTCCTCTCTCTATCAGTCATAGGATCACCTCAATCTGATTCAGGTCTTTCAGCACCCCTCCCGAAATCAGTGGTTCTGGAGTGGGCAAGCACTTCTTATCTTCCACAGTGAAGACAGAGGCAAAAAATGCATTTAGCTTCTCAGCCATTTCCTTCAGTACACCTTTTACCCCTTGGTCATCCAAGGGCCCCACTGCTTCCCTGGCTGGTTTCCTACTTCTAATGCATTTGAAGAAAGTTTTATTATTGGTCTTTATGTTTTTTGCGATATGCTGCTCGTATTCCCTTTTTGCCTGCCTGATCACAGACTTGCATTTTATTTGCCTCAGCCTGTATTCCCTTTTATCAGCCTCACTGAGACTAGCTTTCCACTGCTTAAAGGAATCCTTCTTACTTTTTACAGCTTCCATTACTTTGTTTGTTAACCATGCAGGCTTTTTTCTATACCTATTTGTGCCTTTCCTAACCCGTGGTATATATTTTCTCTGATCTTCTAGGATTGTAATTTCAAATAGTCTCCAAGCTTCCCAATGGTTTTGACCCTTTCTACTTTTTCTTTCAGTTTTCTCCTCACATATCCCCTTATATAAGAGAAGTTACCCCTTTTACAGTTAAAAGTGGTTGTGTCAGTCTTTTTGGGCAAATCCCTATTTATACAAATGTTGAACTTCATAACATTATGGTCATTGTTCCCAAGTGGTGTCATCACTTTAACATCTCTCAGCAGGTCTTGGGCATTACTTAGGACCAAATCCAGAATCGCCTCTCCCCTGGTAGGTTCTGTAACCATCTGCTCCATAGCACAGTCATTGAGAGTGTCTAGAAACTCAATCTCTTTTTCCCGACTTGAACACATATTGACCCAATCAATGTGTGGTTAGTTAAAATCACCTATTACAACACAGTTATTTCATCTAGCCACTATCTTTAATTAATTCATCATTTTATAATCCTTCTCTATCTTTTGATTTGGTGGGCGATAACAAACTCCCAATGTTAAGCTTCCTTTTGGGCCCACTAGTTCAACCCACAGCATTTCCAGAAGTGAATCCAATTTTCCTACCCCCTCAATCTTACTGGACTGTATACCCTCTCTGACATACAGAGCCACCCCACCTTCAACTTCCCCCCATCCTTCCTATCTAGTTTATGACTAGGAATCACTGTATCCCACTGGTTTTCCTCATCCCACCAAGTTTCTGAAATACCCACAATGTCTATGTTTTTCCCCAACACCAAGCATTCCAACTCCCCAATTTTAACTTGGACACGTCTAGCATTAGTATATAAAAATCTACGAGACCTTGCCAGGAAGTCCCTATCATTTGCCACAGTCTCAGAGGACAATTTTAATCCATTTCCTTGTAGGAAAGTAACAGCTACCCTTTAATCTCTTTAAGAAGAGCCATCCTGAACCAGAGATTTTTCATCTCCTGTCGGCTTTCTCCCAACATTCAGTTTAAAAACTGTTCTGCCACCTTTTTGATTTTAAGTGCCAGCATCCTGGTTCCTTCCCAGGAGAAGTGGAGACTGTCTCTCTTGTACAGCTCCCTCTTCTTCCAAAAAACATTCCAATGCTTAACAAACTTGAACCCTCCCCACCCTACACCATCGTCTCATCCATGCATTGAGACTCCTGATTTGTGCCTGTCTCTCCAGCCCTGCATGTGGAACAGGTAGCACTTCCAAGAAGACTACCTTGAAGGTCCTGGCCTTGAGTCTCCTGCCTAGCAGCCTACATTTTTCCTTCAGGACCTCATGACTACATTTCCCCACATCATTGGTGCCAACATGTACCACGACCACTGGCTCCTCCCCAGCACTATCTACCAGCCTATCTAAAACACGCACAATGTCCACTACCTTTGCACCAGGCAGGCAAGTCACCGTACAGTCAATATGTGGTTTCGCCACCCAGCTGTCTACCTGCCTAAGGATTGAATAATCAAATACCAAAAGTCCCCCTCCCTCTCTGCCCAGGGATGGTTCCTTGGTATGAAAGGATACCCGTTTACCAGTTGTAGAAGAGGTCTCCTCTGAGGGCACATTCCCCTTATCCACAGCATGGTGCCTTGTTCCCTTTCAACTCTCATGCTCCCTGACAGCAGCGGTTCTGCCAGATTCAGATTGGGACATATCTAACAAGTCCTCAAGAGTCTTCTCCATGTGCCTAACTGACTGTCTCTGCTTCTCCAGGTCAGCCACCTTAGCCTCAAGGGAGCAAACTCATTCCCTAAGAACCAGGAGCTCATTGCACCGGGCACACACCCAAGACTTCTGCCCAGTGGGTAGATAATCATACATGTGACACACTGTGCAAAACACTGGATAGCCCCCAACCCCCTGCTGGCATTCTGGCTTCATAATTGCTTTAAAAATAATTTAATATAATTCCCCTTTTAAACACTTTGTATTCTCCTTGTAGAAGTCTAGTTACCTTACTGGGAACCCTAGGAGCCTAGGGCCCTCGTGTTCTGGCTTTTCCTTGGCTTCTCAAAAGCCCCTAGGCTTAGAGCCATAAGCCAAGAGCCCTGCCCTTTGGTTCTTGCCCTTTGGCTCATGCCAGAGGCTTGTGCCTCTGGTCAGGTAGAGCCTTAAATAGAAGCCTCCCCCAGCAGAGGGTGTGGCTAGAAGCTATTCAAATGTACCCAGGCACTCAATTTGCAGTTAAACAATGGCCCTTTCTCACCCTTATCTCAAGCAGCCAGCACTCTGCAACAACTCAAAACTCACACACTTCCACAAACAGTCCCCACACATAGTCCCCTCAGCTAATCCGCCTCAGCTGAAAGCAAATAAGACAGCACTCACCCCTCTTGCAGTTCTCTCCTGCTGCCTTCCAGAGCTCAGCTAGATTCTAGTAGCACCTTAGAGAGGCTTTCAGGGCATAAGCTATCATCATCAGTTTATTCAGTTTATATGACCAGAGGTCTCAAGTATAATTAGACAAACAGAAGTATAAATCCAACAGGCATAATACATTAAAATTTCTAAAACTAATACAAAACGATCACTATAAAATAAATGATAAAAGTTAGGTTTAAAACTTTAAAAGAAATACAAGTAAATAGTAAAACCTTGATGAATTTAAAATCCAATATTAAAAACAAAAAAAGATTTCAGTTCAAAGTTTAGCAACAAAATGAAACCTCTCCATTATAGCAAGATTATTTATGTTTCAAGGAAATTATATTTGCCAGATACTTATTTTATTTATTTATTTGATTTCTAAGCCGCTCTCCCCTTGATTGCAGGCTCAGAGCGGCATACAAGACCTGGTACCCCAGGATTCAAAACATACTAAAACTTAAAACAATATAAAACATTATGTTTAAAACCACACAATAACACAGTTAACAATCTAAAGTGCTCAACACTCAATCCTAAAAATTCAGATGGCGGCAACCTAATCACTCCGGAGCCCCTGTTTCCTCGTGGCAGATGGTACAAATAGCGGTCAGGCTTTGATAGGTATACTGCAGGAGGAAAACAGGGAGGGGGAGGGAAGGTGGAAGTAGCGGCCCCTACTCATATGCCTGGCAGAAGAGCTCCGTTTTACAGGCCCTGTGGAACTGCACTAAATCCTGCAGGGCCCTGATCTCATTCCACCAGATAGGGGCCGCCACGGAGAAAGCCCTCCCACTCATGGTAGCGAGCCTGGCTTCATCATCGTGGCTTCTGTGCAGTCCCACATGTGTGCCTGCACAGAAGACCACTCGATGAACAACAGTTACAGGTAAGTGCAACCTTGTTTTCATCATTGTGGCTTCTGTGCAGTCCCACATGTGGGACTGCACAGAAGACCACTCGATGAACAACAGTTACAGGTAAGTGCAACCTTGTTTTCTCTGGGGCCAGGTATAGTCAGCCGGTGTTGGGCCCCAGATTGTAGTGCTCTCCGGGGTATATACAGGGAAAGGCAGTCCCTCAGGTAGGTTGGACCCAGGCCATTTAGGGCTTTAAAGGTAAGCACCAGCACCTTGAAGTGGATTTGGTACGCTATTGGCAACCAGTGCAGTGCCGCCAGCACAGGCCGGATGTGCTCCTGTCTCCGGAGACCGATCAGCAGCCTTGCTGTGGCATTCTGCACCAGTTGCAGCATCCAGATCAGCGACAAGGGCAACCCCACGTAGAGAGCATTGCAATAGTCTAGCCTCGAGGTGACCGTTGCATGGGTCACTGTAGCCAGGTCAGCGCGGTCCAGGAAGGGAACCAGCTGCCGCACCAGCCTCAGATGAAAAAAAGGCCAACTTGGCAGTGGCTGCTACCTGGGCCTCCATATTTAAGGAGAGATCCAGGAGCACTCCCAAGCTCCTCACCACCAGCGCAGGCACCAACGGTGCCCCGTCGAATGCCAGGAGCGGGAGCCCTGACCAAGGTCCACCCTTGCCCAGGCACAGGACCTCTGTCTTTGCCGGGTTCAGCTTCAACCTACTCAGCCTAAGCCATCCAGCCACCGCATGCAATGCCCGGTCAAGTTCGTCTGGTCCAGAGCCAGACTGGCTGCCTAACATCAAGTAGAGTTGGGTGTCATCAGCGTACTGATGGCATCCCAACCCCTCCCTCCATACCAGCTGGGCAAGGGGGTGCATATAGATGTTAAAAAGCATTGGGGACAAGACAGCCCCCTGAGGCACGTCACATTCTAATTGCTGCCTCCGGGACTGCTGATCCCCAAGCATCACCCTCTGTCCCCGACCTTGGAGAAAGGAAGCCAGCCACTGTAAAGCAAGCCCCTGTATCCCCACGTCAGCGAGGCAACGGGTCAGCAGCCGATGATCGACTGTCGAACGCCGCCAACAGGTCAAGCAGCAGCAACACCACCACACCGCCCCGATCCAGGTGTCTCTGGAGGTCATTCGTCAGCACGACCAGAGCAGTCTCCGTTCTGAACCCCGGGCAAAAGCCAGACTGGAAGGGATCTAACACCGAAGCATCATCCAGGAAGCTCTGTAGCTGTACCGCTACCGCTCTCTCTATTAATTTGCCCAAATATGGCAAATTAGACACCGGCCGGTAGTTGGCCAATTCAGCCGGGTCTAAAGATGGTTTTTTAAAGAGAGGGTGGACCATCGCCTCCTTGAGTGCATTCGGGAATTGTCCCTGCAAGAGGGACAGATTGATAATCTCCCTCAGTGCACCTCGTAACCCCTCGTGGCCCGCTTTCACGAGCCAGGAAGGGCACGGATCCAGGATGCATGTGGTTGGGCATACAGTCAAAAGCAACCTGTCAACTTCTTCTAGGCTGAGTGGATCAAAAGAATCCAAACCCGACGCCAACGTGCAAGGGGCCTCGAGTTCGCTTATTGTCTCAATCGTGGCGGGGAGGTCGCGGTGGAGCGCCAAGACTTTATCCACAAAATAGCTCGCAAAAGCCTCACAGCCGATCTCTAATTCCCTACTATTTGGTTTGCCCTGTGGCAGCACTGTTATAGACTGAATTGTTCTAAATAATTGTGCCGGGTGTGAGCTAGTGGACGCAACCTCAGCCACAAAGTAAGCCTTTTTGGCGGCCTTGGTTGCCATCTCATAGGCTTTCATAAACGTCCTATAAGATGCTCTTGTTTCTTTGTCACGAGCATGGCGCCACCATCTCTGTAACCGTCTAAGCTCCTGTTTCATAAGCCGGAGCTCATGGGTGTACCATGGTGCCAGCCTACTACGGGGGCGCAGAGGGCGCCTGGGAGCAATCTCATCGATGGCCATGGAGCGTCAGCTATGCCAGTCCTCCACCAGCTCATCCAGTGAGCCACCAGGGGGCATCAGATCCCTCAGAGGCGCCAGGAGCCGATCAGGTTCCATCTGGCTCCGAGGGCAAGCCAAAATACTTCACTACTGAAATAATTATTTCAGGAACAGTGTCTGCCAGTAAAAAAGAAATCACCCATGACTCCAATGGAAGATGATATTTAGATAGAATTGAATTAATCTAATAGGACCTAAGAGCTGACCATTGAGAACAAAAAAGTAGTAGGTGTGCCATGGTCTCAATCGCACCAGACACACAAGCACATAGCCTGTCTGAATAGGAAATTTGTGCAAAATGTACTGTTAGATCCGCAGATGGAAAGACATTTAACCTTGCAAGGGTAAAGGCATACGTATGAAAAGGAGTAGTGAAATAGCTTAGATATGTTGGAAGAGTTAGTGAAGAAGGAATCCCTAGAGCGAGAGGACAGCAAACATGCCAGGCTTGTGCAGCTGTACTAGCTCTATCCCAATTAGATACCTTCAATTTAATCAGTCTCCAAGCTTCATGTTGAATCATACTGTTAAGCATCAAGAGGGGGAGACCAAGCAGTTCCAACTTCTTATCTAACATCCTAAGACAAGTATTCCTATAGTTATCCTCCTTCAATAAGTATAATAGGCCACTAGATGATGGAGTAGAGAAGAAAACCTTCCGCCTTAGACCAAATCTACATCTCTCCTCTGAAGTAGTTTGACTGCTGTCTTTTCCTACTCTCATTTCACACTGGTTTCAAATTTCACTCCTTGGGTCTGAAGAGCAGTAAGCAACAGGATCTGTTTAAAGCAGTGCAATGCTAGCTTGACTACAAGAGGGCAATTAATGAATGTAGATGGTGATTTTTAAACTAGAACAAGTATGGTTTGAAACTAGAAACAGGCTCTAATAGCCATCGGTATAAATTGACCATAGGGCTGCCAAGTCCAACTTGGGAAATATCTGGGGACTTTGGGGGTGGAGCCAGGAGACTTTGGGGGTGGAGCCAGGAGAAAGGAAGTGACATCATTTTGTGATGTCACATCCTGTGATGTTGCTTCCACATGCTTCCACATGAACTCATGAAGTTTCCTAATACTGAATCAGGCCATTGGTCCATCAAGGTCAGTATTGACTACTCAGACTGGTAGTGGGTCTCCAGGGTCTCAGGCTGAGATCTTTAATGTCACCTATTACCTGATCCTTTTTTAGCTGAAGAGGCTGATACCTCCTGCATGTCAAGCAGATGCTCTATCACTGAGCAATGGCCCTACTGAATCCTTCCTCATCTCGGCAGAATATGAAGCCCTAAGTGCTACACAAGTGCTAAATATGATTTTCATATCATAAGAACAGGAGAGAAGCCACAGTGGATCGGCCCATCCAGTACAGCCCATCCAGTACAACACTCTGTGTCACAACAGTGGCCAAAAATACCAGGTGCCCTCAGGAGGTCCAGCAGCGGGGCCAGAACTCCAGAAGCCCTCCCACTGTTGCCCCCCAAGCACCAAGAATGCAGAGCATCACTGCCCCAGACAAAGGGTTCCATTTAGACCTTGTGGCTAATAATAGCCACTGATAGACCTCTGCTGGATGGGGACAGAGAGAGAGAGAGAGAGAGAGACAGACAGCTTTTTCACTTACTCTTGCCCAATTCCCAGGCTTTATTTCTGGCCCTTGTTTCACCCAGCTGTTGTCCATGTAAGTCCCATAACTACTCCCCCCCCCCAGCATAGGCTTTTTGGTGGCTAAAGAGGACCTTTGTCCTCCCCTTTTCGCCAGCAGAAAAGCTAGTTGGATCCATCCCTAATTTAAAATACCGGTTACTTGATGTACAAATGCTTTTAAAAATGCAGATTTTTACTGCCGGAGGGGGGGGACACGGTTGAAAGAAACAGAAAATTGGCATAAAAATGAGGAATCCCAACTTTTATTTGCAGAAGGGAAATGAGGATTGGGGGGACCCAAACAGCCACGACAAGACATTTTAAACAATCCCACTCCCAGACCTTCTACAGGCAACCTCTCCTTGTGATGTTTACCTCTTTGGAAGTGACAGTTTATTCCTTTGACAAAACCACAGTGGACAGACAGACAGAAAAAAGAAAGAGGGGGAGGGGGAGAGACAGAGAAGGAAAAGAGCTCGCAGACCCCAGTTTACCCAAGCAGTTTACTCAGCAGCAACCTTGCACGCAGTAGAAAGAGCTTAGTCCCGCCTTAATCTCTGGGTGGGGCTCTCTTGCTGGCTCAGCTCTTAAAGGGGAAATTTCCCTTTTAAGAAGTTCAAGAGGCTGGCCAGGGCAGGCTCCGAGGTTCCCCTGCTGGCAGCCATTTTGTCCCCCCGGTGGCCAATCTTGGAAAAGCGGGGGAAAGCTTTAAAAATCGGTGTTTCCCCCGCTCTACCGGGGGACTTGGCAGCCCTAATTGACCACCCATTGATAAATAGAACCTGACAAGTGCATTGCTGTTTTGTCTAGCGATGTCTTGAGCTAGTTTAAGATATAATTTCCAAGATAAATTGTGATAGCATAAGCTATCAAGAGTCCCTACGTCACACATGAGTAGGAAGAATTTTGTATGACACATTGCAAAGATCAAAAAGAAAGATTATTTTCCTTTGCTCAGGGCAATCAGATGTCCACTTTTTAGAGGATATGTCCATTTTTTTGATGTCCATCCTCTTTTGGGATATATTTTTTTTTAAAAAATTGATGAAAATATCTTCTCTTCTTTTTTTTTTGAGATGCTAAGCCTATTTTGCCCTATAGTTCTCCTAGTGGAGAGGAGCTTCAGTTTTCCCACCAGCACTATTTCCTAGCAGTGGCATACCTATTTGGTGCCCAGGGCGGATAATTTTTAACATTCCCTCTGTTCTTTTTTGCCATCAAGTTACAGGTGATTTATGGCGACCTTGTAGGGTTTTCAAAGCAAGAGACATTTGGAGGTGGTTTCCCATTGCCTGCCTCCACGTCAGCCCTGTTTACCTTTTGATGACATCAGGCTATCTAGGTTAGGGCCCCTCCTGTATATGACAACATTATTTACATTATTTTCATTTATTTCATAAAATAAAATGAATACTAATAATGGCCAGAAAATAGGACTTAAAGGTACCACTGAATCCAAACTTTGTATTCAATGGCCTCAAAAGAAAAGTGAAAAATTTCCTGTATTTACCTTTTTACATATAATCATGCCAGTTAAAAAAAAAAAGATCAAATTCCAACATGCTATTCCATCACGGGAGCCAACATGAAGTGCTTAAAGTGTCAGACTAGCATCTGGGAAATCCAGGTTCAAATCCCCACTTGTACCATGGCAGCTTGCTGGGTGACCTTGGGCCAGTCACATTACTCTCAGCCTGTCCCTGAACTGGATAACTCCAGGATACTCTGATTTCACCAGATCTCAGAAGCTAAGCATATGCCATGGCTTCCTAGTATGTGTTTTGAATAAGACTTCCTATTTCACTGTTGTCTCTCAGGATTCTCTTAGGTGTGTGGACTGCTTTGTGCAATGTCCTTGACTTTTTCCCTCCCTACAGCAATGGCACAGAGTCCCTGTCCACTGCCAGGAAGTGCAGGGGTCCTGGACATTTCTGGTGTTGCTCTTGTTAGCTGTGTGATAGCAGTTGATCATGACTGTAAATAGTTAACATGTTTTTAGAGGTCTAGCAGAAAATGAGTTTGGGCAAGGTTGCCTGGCAACCAAGTTTGATACAATGTTTGGGTTCCCTGCTAGAAACTTCTACCTGTGAGAAAGAACTGAAGGCCTTTCTGTTCTGAATGTTTTGTGTTCGTTGGTTCATCTTGATTCTCAAATCCAAGCAAAGTATCTTGTTTATTATTGCAAGACTGTGTGGGCACGGTCACTGGTGGACCTCAGCTAACAGCTCTCTCCCTTGTGTGTGAGTTTGCACAAGAGGCTTTTCATTGCATTTGCTGCCTTCTGTTGTTGGTGAGCAACCTTGTGTACTGGAGAGAAGCTCTTTGACCAGCAAGGCAGAAGGTGAAACAGCTCCCCCCCCCTTTGTGACCAGGAATATGCCAAAGATAAAATGTAAATTTACCCATGAACTTGAAATAGAAGTTCCTTGCTTCAGTGGTGGCAGAAATGAGAATGAAGCAGAAGGCACTACATGCAAGAGTTTTGTGTCTAGGGCAAACAAAAGAAGGCATGATTTCAAAGCACATGTCAACAGTGAGAAGCAGAAGAAAAAAGACCAGAGCTGTCTTAATACCCCCAAGGTCAGTGAATTCTTTATCAAACAGATTTCAAAAACAGAAGACCAAGTTATAGCAACTCAAGGAGCATTGTCATTTCATGCTGTAAAACATCACCTAACATATATGTCTATGAATTGCACTTCAAAATTCAATCAAGTGATATATTCTGATTCAGACACAGTGAAAAAGGTTTCTTGTGCAAGAACAAAAGCTGAGCCCATTGTAAATAGAGTGCTTGCTCCACACTCTGTTGCTATGACAATTTAGGATTTGAATGAAATATTCTACTTAGGTGTTTCCACAGGTGGCAGCAACCATGGAAAAACTATTTCCTGTTGTAATACAATATTTTCATGAAGTTCATGGTATTAAATCAAAATTGATACAGCTGAATAGCATGCCAAATTAAAAACTGGAAATGATAGTGGACTTTGTTACACAAGCATTGAAAGACCATGGCCTCCTTACGAGGTCTATTGCTTGCTCTGGTGACAACACGAACACTAATTTTGGAGGAATCAATCACTCTGGAAGCAAACATTTCTTTCATACCTTTACTCATGAATTAAAGAGATAATTCATTGCTGTCTGTTGTCTAGAACACATCCTTCACAACTGTATACAGCATTGGACAGACACGTCTGTAGACATAGAATTTATCATAAGATCTAATAATTATTTCTCCAGATATACGGTAAGAACAGAAAATCTCAAGAGTTACTGTGAATTCATTGATATAAATTATGGACAGTTATTGTCACACAGCAGAACAATATGGCTATCACTCTTTCCTGCTATAGAATGGTTACTGCAGATGTTTCCTGGTGTGAAATCTTTTTTTCTGTCTCCAAGCAATTTACCATCCATCTTGAAGAAATTATTTGAAAATGACTTAGTAGAAATATATCTGTGGCACTTACATCTCTTAACATCAATGTTCCATACTAAAATCCAGAAAATAGAAAGGGGGAAATCAATTTTGGAGGTTTTTACTGTATTGCAGTTAGTTTGTCAAATGTGGCAGCATAGATTTGAAGCAGCTTTCCTTTCACTGAAAACAAACTAGAACCTAAGCAAAGGAAAGAATGATTGAATGGAGAAAGAAGTTGGACTGCTTATGGAAGAAGTGTCTTATTTGTATAAAGTGTGTTTGGAATATTTGCAGAAATTGATGTTTTTTAAAAAATGTTTTGACTGTTTTTATTGGATGACTTTAAATGAAACCCTTTCATTTGATTATATTCAGCATATCTGAATACTTGAAAGATCAAGACATGATGGTGGATGATGTAAAATGTTTTTACCAGTTCTGTAGCCTGAAGACTTCTACAGAAACTGATCAAATAGATGAAGACTTCAAAAGTGTGCCAGTTAGTGACCAGTGGGTTAAACACTTTCAAAAGTGCTGCAATACAGACTGCCATTCTGAGTTGCTTAAAATAGCACAATTTTTTTCTTCAGCATTCAAGGACATAATGCAAATGTTGACAGAATATTTTCTTTAATGATCACCCAGTGGACTGATGAAAGGAACAGATTTACCACTGAAACTATAAAGCAGGGGTGGCCAAACTTGCTTAATGTAAGAGACACATAGAATAAACATCAAATGTTTGAGAGCCACAAGACATGAACAAATATTACACACATTTTTTATTGAAAAACAGGCAAATTTGCATTTTATTAACATTAAATGAGATTACCAAAAATAAAAACCAAAGAGGTTAAAAACATATTACTAATGATATTTTTTGTCTCATGATATTTATTTGTTTGCTAATGATATTTATTTGTTTAAGAGAAAGAGACAGAGAGGTGGAAAGGAAGTAAGGGAGGGAGGAAGAGAGAGAGAGAGAGAGAGGGAGAGAGAGAGAGAGAGAGAAAGAAAGAAAGAAAGAAAGAAAGAAAGAAAGAAAGAAAGAAAGAAAGAAAGAAAGAAAATAGATGGGGAAGGAAGGAAGGATGGAAGAAAGAGGGGGAAAGAAAGCACTTTAACTTTAAATGTGTTCTCCAAGCCTGCTCCCGGGCTTGGGGGGGGGGGCACTTTGAGAATGCATTTAAAGTTAAAGTTGCTTTCTTTCTCTGCTTCCCCCGCCTCAAGCTTACTCAGGGAGAGGAACACTGGCTAGGGAAGGGAAGACCAATTGGGGAGGCAGCCCCCCCCCCAGGAACAGCACAATACGTGTGAAAGAGGCTCCTGAGCTGCAGTGTGACCACCCCCGCTATAAAGGGTGTTCAGTCACTGAAATATAACCTACATGACTATTCATGCCTTCAGTTCTACAAATACCTACTTGAGCAACCAACTCTACTCAGGGAGATAAAATCTTCCAACAGGTATTCTGGTGGCGCTTTATCATAGGTATACAGGAACAGGTGTTGTAAATATAGAAGGGTTTAGTGATAGGTAAATTAATTTTTGTGTAGGGAGCATTTATTTTGTTAATTGCATTCTATGGTGTTTTCTTCCCACTTCAGTGCAAACTTGCCATATCAGTAAAAATAAGCAGTTGTATATATAGATTTATAATAAATAGGGGGAGGGGGTTGTGTGTAAGCACATACCACGCACAGTGGTTGCATGATTTTTGCAGCTCTGCTTCATTTGCCAGTAAAAAAAAAAATCTTACTTTAAAAAAATATTTTCAACAATAATAAAGCAATTAATAATTTAATCAACAATAACAGAGTATGTAACAATAATATAACACAACTTATATTAACAATGAAGTATAAGAATTACAAAGCTAAGGAAAGCCCATACATGTAGACACCTTATTTATCTATCTACCCCGCCTCCCAGCCGGGGCCAGCTCAATATACCATATGTCCTTAGAAGAGGAACATGTAATTGTGATACTGTGTCTTTTTTTTAAGATCATTACCACCCATTTTTTGTACTGCTGAATCAAACAGGGGGTACCACTTTTCCAATAAATTGGACTGATACATAAGGTTCTAATCTCTTGCAATTTTATCCAATACTTTTTCAAGTATAAAAAATTTCCACAATTTACTATACCACTGCTCTATTGTCTATGTATTTCTGTTTTTCTATTTTTGTACTATAAGAGACTTCACCATTATTAGTATTATTGTTATTACTTTCTGATGGATCTTCAGAATCTTGGGTTATTCCATACATTTAGCAAAACTAAATCTGGCTAAGAAATTCTTACTTGTCTGGGCATCCAAGAAAAAAAAAATCCTTGTTCAGTCAACACTGTCCTCTTTTTTAACTTGCAAAATCTGGTCACCCTACTTTGGCTATATATCTGTCTATGCACTCTCTGGAGAAAAATACAGTTAAAAAAACATGGAGAGGAGAGGGTGAACAATTACCTCTCCATTCCTGGGATTCTACTCTGTTGACATTTACAAACTTTAATAGAAAATATTGAAATTGACTCCCCAGGAGTAGAGAAAGGTTGAATCCTAAATGGTACAGAGCTGCAGGAATCCATTCATCTCTGCTTATTATTGACCTGACTAACTTTATATTTTAGAAGGAATTGGAGCCAGTAAAGCCTATTTGCACTGAGCCTTATATGGGGATAGGAGTGTGGTGGGGGTTTTTTTTTCCCTTCAAGAAGGAAATTAAAAAAATGACTAATAGTGAATCAGCTTTAGCAAGGTGTAGTATTATAGATGAGGGAGAAACTATTTCCTTTTGATCCACTTTTCTATACTGTTCTTATTCATTTTTAAGTTTCTGTGTTTTTTCCACCCATGAGCCCTTTTGATAAAGTTTTCAGGAAGATGTTCCTGTTTTAACTGCTGATCTGGACCTTGGCTAGGTCTGCAGTATTGTTATGATATTTGTCAGATATCAGAATCATATCCATTGTTATAAATGTAGTTGTATCGAAGAATTAGCACCTGCTTCCATTTGCTAATAATATGATAAAAAATTTGCTTTTTCTTTGGTGCAGCATAGCAATATGACTGTTTCAGTAACCTTTCCACTATAGCTTCAAGTCTTCTTTTCTGTGTAGTCATAGTCAGTTTAGACCTCTTTGGTGTTTATGTGGTTATGATTTCAATTTCATGACTAGTATTAGGGTCATTTTACACCTCCCCTTTAAATTAGTTTGACTGCTGTCTTTTCCTGTGCTGATTTCACAGTGGTGTGAAATTTCACTCCAGGGGGTCTAAGTGCACTAATCAACAGCAATTGTTTAAAGCAGAATGAAGCCGGTTGCATACTAGCTTGACCACAGGAGGGCAATTAGTAGATGTGGACATTTCAGTGGCAGCACGGTTTCACACCGCACAGAAGTATGGGCAGGGTTTTTTGGAACTAGAATGATTCCAGCGGGAAAGTCAGATGTAAAAACAGCCTTAGTTAGAAATGGTCACTGAGTTTGGTTCCAGCCATCATTACTTTGTAAATTTCAGCTATGGCTTATTTTGTATATTTATTAACTAATGGATAGTATTCTGTCTGGAGATAAGTACTAATTATTCTTTTATATTTCTGCATGCAGTGCTAGCTTCCGTTTTTAGAGAATGAAAAGCTTGGGAGCTAAGTAAGCATGCTATTGTGTGTGTATGATTTTTCTCTGTTCTTTTTTTACATGATCTTGTAAAAAGCCTTCTAAAATAGATAATGCAGTATGCTCTATTTTGCCTTATAATTTTAGCAGCAAACAACCCCAATCATTTCCCTCGGCTTTAGGAGATGTCATTAACTAATCTCTTAAACTACATGAATAAGTAAAATGATTTATTTGCAGTGTAAATGTTTTAAAACTTCTGAAAAATGTATCCAGAACCATTTAATTGAGTCCTGAAGTTATGTGGGAAATGAAAAGTGCTTCTGGCAAAGTAATAGTTCTGAATATTCAAATAGCAAAGAGAGGAGAGTGCAGCTATAATTAGGATTAAGTATATGTAGGCTGCACTTATCACTGTTATTCTTAGCTTTTGGTAATCTCCATGTATCTTTTCAAAGTACTACAGGCATGCTGCCTATGCATTCTTTTTTCCAGGGGTCCTTTCGTAAAAAAAGAGGTGCAGGAGCTCATTAGCATAACTTATTTGCATATGCCACACCCCCTGATGTCACCGGAAGTGTCAGAAGGCCACACACCCCTGACATCACTGGAAGACTGTTAGAAGAAAGGAAGGAAGGAAGGAAGAAAGGGAGGGAGGGGGGAAGGAACGAAAGGAAGGAAGGTAGGTAGGTGGGGGGAGAGAGAGAAGAAAGGAAGGAAGGAAGGAACAGGAAGGTAGGTAGGTAGGTGGGGGAGAGAGAGAGAGAAGAAAAGGAAGGAAGGAAGGAAGGAAGGAAGGAAGGAAGGAAGGAACAGGTAGGTAGGTAGGTGGGGGGAGAAAGAAAGAAAGACAGAAAGGGAGGGAGGGAGGGAGGGAGGAAAGGAACAGGAAGGTAGGTAGGTAGGTAGGTGGGGGGGAGAAAGAAAGAATGAATGAATGAATGAATGAATGAAAGAAAGAAAGAAAGAAAGAAAGAGAGAGAGAGACAAACAGACAAGGCGCTTCTCTCCTCCCCTTTTGTTTGGGCACTGGGGCCCAGCTTTTCTCTCCCTCCCTCCCTCCCCCCCCAGGAATGGTGAGGGGGGATGGGGGCTCCTTCCTGGGGACATTGAGCAGGAATGGGTGGGTGGGAGGGGGTTTCTTTGTGTGGGTTGGGTGGGAGAGGGGTTCTTCCCCGGGAGTCTCAATGGGGGGGAGGAGGGAAGGGCCTTCCCAGGGACGGCGGAGCGCCGCCGTCCCCGGGAGTCTCCATGGGGGAGGAGGGAAGGGCCTTCCCGGGGACGGCAGAGCGCCACCGTGTCTCAATTGGGGGGGAGGAGGGAAGGGCCTTCCCGGGGCCGGCGGAGCGCCGCCGACCCCGGGAGTCTCGATGGGGTTGGGGGAGGAGGGAACGGCCGGGAGTCTCAACTGGGGAGAAGGAGAGGAGGGAAGGGCCTTCCCGGGGGGGAGGCCGGGGGGGCGGGGCTTTAAGTGCCCGCCCCCCCCAGCGCCTCTCTCCCGGAGCGGCGCTCCGGCGCGCCCCGGCCCCAACGGAGCCCTGCTTTTTTCAATGGTGAGTGTTTTGGGTGTGTTGTATTAAAGTAATGTTTTCTTCTAACATTATGACTTGGTATTGCCATGTATGCTACAGTGTAGGAAATTCAGTGTATCCGTAAGAACATTATTTGGTAAGTAAACCTACTGAATAGACCCAATTCTAATTAGACCTGTTTAGGATTGCTCTCTTAGATGTCAACATTATTTAAAATTCACATTCTATATGACACATGATTCACAGCTTTATTAAGCTTGCCATCTTGAACAGTAGAGCTTAGAATGCCCTAGATGAGGGTCAAGCTAGGCAAGAGAGAATATTGTTTAGTAGTTAGAGTGGTCAGATAGGGCAGGGAAGACCAGGGTTCAAATCCACACTTGCCATGAAACTTCCTGGGTGACCTTGGGCCAGTCTATATAAATCACTTCACAGGATATGAGGATGAATGGGTGCTTGTAGCCTTCTGGAAAGTGGTGTTTTTTGTCCGGGTCTGTTTGGCTCTTTGTCGAGTCTGTTGCTCATTGAGCAAGGTCTGTTTTCCTGAGGCTGATTACAGGCCCCACCCTCTGCTGTTGCTGTTAGTTAGCCTCTGAACTTTAAGGCTCCTCCTAGGCCTTTGGGGTAAGCTGAAGGGCAAGAATCAAAGGGCTCTTGGCATAGGGATCCTGCATCACTCTAGCTACCTTTAAACCAGTTATAAAGGTAGAATGCAAGCAGGGGAGCAGGGACTATCCAGTGTTTTGCAGAGAGTGCCATAGGGTTGCCAGGTCCATCTTCGTCCCCAGCGGGGGATTTTGGAGGAGGCATTCCCAGAAGGGGTGGAACATCCCCATCCCAGCTCCAAACATTTTTAAATAATATATCCGGAGCAGGAAACCAGCCAGAGAAGCAGTAGGGCCTTTGGATAACAAAGGAATAAAGGGATTACTAAAGGAAGATGACTTTTTTGCTTCTGTGGTCACTGTGGAAAGTGTGGGGCACATACCCATGCTACAGCCCCTATTTCCAGGAAGGGAATCTGAAGAACGGAGCCAAATTGAAGTGACCAGAGATGAAATTCTCGACCTACTGGGAAAATTAAAAACTGATATGTATGCGGGTCTTGGTGGCATCTACCCGAGGATACACAAGGAACACAGATGTGAAATCGTTGATCTACTAACCTGTATATGTAATCTATCACTTAATTCAGCCACTGTATCAGAAGACTGGAGAGTATCAAATGTGACACCAAGGGATCCAGAGGGGAACCAGGAAATTACAGGCCAGTCAGCCTAACGTCTATCCCAGGCAAATTAGTAGAAACTGTAATCAAAAATAGAATAGTTTGCCACATAGAGAGATAAGCCTGCTGAGGGAAAATCAGCATGGCCTTTGCAAAAAGAAGTCCTTCCTCACCAACATTGTGGAGTTCTTTGAGAAAGTGAACAAGCATGTAGACAATGATGACTCGGTAGACAATATATACCTGGACTTTCAAAAGCCTTTTGACAAGGTGCCTCACCAAAGACCCCTGAGTAAACTTAGCAGTCATGGGAAAAGAGGATGAGTTCTCTTATGGTTTAAAAACTGGTTAAATGACAGGAAGCAAAAAGTAGGAATAAATGGACAGTTCTCACAATGGAGGGAAGTAAGCCGTGAGGTCCCATAATAATCAGTATTGGGGCCAGTACTATTTAATTTATTGATAAATGATCTGGAACTAGGGTTGAGTAGTGTAGTGGCCAAGTTTGCAGATGACACAAAGTTATTCAAGATGGTGATAACCAAGGCTGACTGTGAAGAGCTCCAATAGGACCTCCACAAACTAGGTGAGTGGGAAACAATATGTCAAATGAAGTTCATCATCATCATTTGATTACAACAGTCAGTGACCAGCAGTACAGTTTGGTTAAGAAATGCAAAAGCCAGTGGCCAGCAATACAATTGGATTAAACACACACACACACACACACCCCTTAAAAAAGATAAGAAGAGATAAAATTAAGTCTTAAAAAATACAGAATCATGCCAGATAACTACAAGGTCATGCTGCCAAAAGGGATTTTTGATACTTGTAAACCTGAGCACAGAATTTAGCCACCTGTCGAATAGTCTGGTGGTTTCTATCAGGCAGGAGATAATTAAGCTTGTTTTTATTTGATCTCCCAGGAAATCTTTCTAACAGTGAGCTAATACTTTCTGATTGGACCTTTGTGTGGTTAAGACAGTTAAAAAATACGTTCTATAGAGTCAATTTGACCCAGAGAGCAAGAACAGAGCTTTAAGGGGTAAGGGATTGCTTTAAATCTCCCTTCCAACACTATCGGAGGCAAAGTTGAAGTTCTGGCTAGTGTGAATGCCCTTCTGGTGTTGTTAGATTCCAGAAAATATAAATAAGCAGCTGGGGCTGCAGTGTATCTGTTTTTTTTCTGGGGAAATGAACTCTGAAGATCTTGAGATGTCCATTTGTCTTTCGGTATCTGTCAGTCTTTGCCTGATCTATTCCAAGATTCAAGAGGACTTGGGGAGATAAGCCTAATGTTTTAATAGATTCCAGAACGTCCTTTTGCCAATTGGAATGAAGTTGGTCTTGCACCATTAATGAAAATAGGCCATGTGGGTTTGTATTTCCTGCCAGCCATTTAAGGATTGGTAAGATGCCTATTCTAGCCTCAACTCTTAACATTCCTTTCTCAAGTCTAACCCAGGAATTCAACACACATTTAGGCACCTGGAGAATAGCTCTCAGGAATCTGAATTGTACTCAAGTGAGAGAAAGAAGAAGATGGTGGTCCAAGGAATGTTCCATGTAATAGTTGGGCCAATAAATAATTTAATAATAATAAATAATAAATAATTAAATAATTTAAGGTCGGCTGATATATAATGGCTCCCTCGAGAGCGATGAAATTTCAAAATGCTATTTGCAGTTTTCTCTCCTGCATCTGCAACATAGCTGCTATGGGCTGTTCTGGAACCAAATGCTTGAAAGACTATGCCCAGATATTTGAAACTGGTAACTTGTTCTAATTGATTCCCTTGCAAGACCCAGCACCTGGTGTTTAATGAAGTTCAGTGTTGGTAAGTGTAAAGTGATGCACATTGGGACAAAAAAATCCCAACTTCAAGTATAGGCTAATGGGGTCTGAAGAGGGGAGACTGAGACTGAGAGGGGAAAAGATCTGGAGGTCATAGTGGATGGCTCAGTGAAAGTGTCAACCTAGTGTGCTGCGGTGGTGAAAAAGGCAAATTCTATTTAGAGATTGTTAGGAAAGGGATTGAGAATACAACGACCAATATTGTAATGCCCCTGTATAATATATGATGTGGCCTTATTTGGACTACTGTGTACAGTTCTGTCACCATATCTCCAAAAGGACATCACAGAGCTAGAAAAAGTACAGAGGAGGACAACCAAGATGATTAGTAGGTTGGAGCACCTTCCCTATGAGGAAAGGCTGAAGAATTTGGGATTTTTTTTCATTTAGAAAAGAGACAACTAAGGGGGGGGGGACATGATAGAGGTTTATAAAATTACACTTATGGTAGAGAGAGTTGACAAAGAAAAAAATTTCTCCCTCTCCCAAAAGACTAGAACTCAAGGGCATAGGCGTAGAGTACGGGGGTGCTCGAGGACTTGAGCCACCCCCAAAATTTCCCGGGTGGAGCTCAGCCACCCTTGGCAAAACAGAGCACCTGCCGCCATGCCTCCCTGGGTCCTTCTGAGGCCCGGCCACCGCTGCTGGAGAGGGAGAGGGAAGGGGTGGCCAGGGGGGGAGAGAGGCACCGGGAGCAGCGGCTGGCGGGCTTCGGAAGGGCCCAGGGAGGCGCGGCAGTTTCCCAGGGGGGGAGAACATCGCCCAGGAGCCCCTGACCACCCCGGAATTTCCAAAAGTCTACGCCCCTGCTGAAGAGATTCCAATGAAGCTGATCAGCAGTAAGTTTAGGATGGGCACAGAGGGAGTTTAACATGTGGAATTTGCTGTCAGTGGATGTAATTTTGGCCACAGGATTAAACAGCTTTAAAAGGAAATTAGATAGATTAGTGGAGGATAAATCTACCAATGGCTACTAGCCATGGTCACTGAGGAGAGCCTCCACATTCTGAGACACTAAGTCTCTGAATCCCAGAGCTGAGAGGCAACATCAGGGAAAGGCCTTGGCTTCAATGCCCTGTTGTTGGTCACTGTGTGTGACACAATCTTAGACTAGATGGACCATTGGTCTGATTCAGCAGGGCTCTTCTTATGTTCTTATGATTGTTAAGAGGATAAAATGGGGAAGGAAGAACCATATACATTGCCCTGAACTTTTTAGGATGTGTGGGACAAAAATGTTCTAAATAAATACATAAGATGTTCTATGCCAATAAAGATTGACTGACTGACTGACATAAGATGCCGAAGATCCATTATTTATTCAGTTCAGTATATCCCGAGTGCATGCCCCTACTCCTGACCTGCAGTTCCTCACCTCTAAGCCATAACCTGTATGGTTTCAAAGGCAGAAATGTATGGGCTATGAGTTTTTAAACAGAAGATAATTCCCCACTCCTCCACTTGCACCTGGCTGGATGACCTTGGGCAAGCCATAGCTCTGTACCAGCTGTTCCCTCAAGGACAGCTTGGGAAAGAGTTCTCTCAGCCCCACCTACCTCACAGGGTGTCTGTTGTGGGGAGGGGAGGGGAAAGGAGTTTGTAAGCCGCTCTGAGACTCTTAAGTGAGTGAAGGGCGGGATATAAATCCAATCTCTTCTTCTCTTCTTCTCTTCTAATTGTCTTCCTTACTAGGGTTATAGAAAGTTTTATTTTTCATGGCCTCACAAATTGAATTGGAAAGATAAGAATACTTTCATTCCTGTCAACAAAACCCTGTAATCCAATAATTTCTGGTCATTTGTTAACAGCTGATACAAGATGGTTACATGTCTAAGGATTGCCACCATTTACTGCACAGATGCAAAATACACATGAAATGCTGTTTGTTTTAAATTAGAAACAAATTAGCAATTCAAGAATACAGGACAATATGGTATGAGAGAAAAACTCTGGAATCAGAATAGATTCAATTTCCAAGCAGTTATCTGTGAATCTTGCTGTGTCACTAGTTTGATTCTTAGGGGCTTGGTTACTATCTGATTTATGGAAAGAGATGCTTTTAAAACTAGTACAAACAAGCTTTTGAACCTAGTACAAGCAAGTGAGTTTTCAAATTATGGCATAGGAATTGATGCTATAAAGTTTAATTGACTGATCTAATAAGGCTTGGTATGGGGTCCAGATCACCAGGTTCTGTTTTTTGGTTGTAGAAGCAAAATCAAAATCAGATCTACCAGCAATGCCTCAAAGCTCATGGCAGGGTGCCTAACTCCACTATGGGAAGTTCCTGGAAATTTGCAGGTAGAGCCTGGAGAGGGCAAGGTTTACAGAGGGGAGTAACTTCCGTGGGGTATAATGCCATACAGTCCACTCTCCAAAGCCTCCAAAGCTTCTGTTTTCCTGTTGTCTAGAGACCAGCTGCAATGTGGGAGGTCTGCAGGTCCCACCTGGAGGCTGGCAACTGTAGCCCATAGTGCTTTGTAATGTGGAGATTGACAGGGCTGTTTTTCATTCCTTTGACACCTTGCACCAAGGTCACCATTGTAGGATTAGCGAGGTTTGGGGGAATTCATTATTGTCACAGTCAGATATTTGACTGGTAGATGGTGTTCTGCAATTCAAGATATAGCCAAGTTCACAGGATTCTTGCTGTTCCAAGCAATATTCCAGTCTTCTGGAGCTGAGCTGGTGCTTTTTGCTCAGTGCACTGAATGCCCAGGTGCTATCTCCATATCTCTTCACTCTGTATATTGAACATATCATAAGCAAAGATGGATTAGATTTTGATGAAGGTGGAGTGAAAACTGGAGGAAGGAACATTAACAGTTTGAGATATGCAGATGACACCACATTACTGGCAGAAAACAGTGAAGACTTCAAATTACTGCTGATGAAAGTTAAAGCAGAAAGTCCCAAAGAGCAGGATTCCAGCTGAACATCAAGACAAAAGTAAGGACTACTGGGGAGTTATACAACTTTAAGGTTGATAATGAAGAAATTGAAATTGTTCAGTATTTTCTGTTCCATGGCTTCATCAATAACCAAAAGGGAGACCTCAAGAAATTAGAAGGAGATTGAGAATGGGAAGTGTAGCCATGAAGGAACTAGAAAAGATCCTTGTGTAAAGATGTGTTGCTGGTGACCAAAATCAAAATTCATGTCATAGCATTTCCCATTACTATGTATGTATGTGAAAGTTGGACAGTGAAGAAAGCTAACAAGAAGAAAGTAGAAATGTGGTGTTAGAGGAGAGTTTTGCAGATACTGTGGATCATGAAAAAGACAAATAAGTGTTTTCATACTTTGGTCACATTACAGGAAAAAAGGATGACCCAACATGAGATGAACTGGCTCAATAAAGGAAGCCACAGCCCTCAGTTTGTAAGACCTGAGAATGGCTGTTAACAATAGGATGTTTTGGAGGACAGTAATTCATAGGATCACCATATGTTGGAAGTGACTTGATGGCACTTCACACACACACACACACACACACACACACACACACACACACACACAGTCACACTATTAAGAGACAGAGATGTGCAGCTACAGTTTTTTAATATATATACATTGTGTCAGAGTAGATGGAGCACTAGTACTGCCAGCCTATTTTGAACTTTCAAAAGTGACACTTCCTCAGGTTTCTTAACCTTTGAGATTCTACACTAGATCGTTTTTAAAACCACAGACCTCTGCCTGTTCCATAGCAGTCAAATAAACCTGACGCACTGTGAATGAGAACCATAAACTATTATGTGGCACACTAGGACAGCACACCAAACAGCCCACTTCTACCTGAAGTGGAAGTAGAACAAGATCCCTGACCCGTGTAAGGAACCTCTAAACCTTATCTGACTCAAAACATCAGTTAAAATGTTTTTTTTCCCTCTGCTCCTCACCTTTTTGCTTGACAAAGGTTCCAAGGGCCCTGATATATATATATATATGAGAGCAGTATATTATTGATAGTCACTGACCTTTTATCCACTTTCAGTATCATCAACCTTCTGTCTCCTTCTGTATTGCCAGTCTGGGATGGAGACACAACACACTATTTGTGGTGCTGGAGATGCTCAGTCCCATTTGTGCTACAGGATACTGCAAGCTTATTTTATTTTGTTTATTATACCATATGTGAAAACAGGTTATCCATAGTTTAAAGGTGAGAGGCTTTCAGCTTACCGATTCCAAACTCTTTCTTTTAAAACTGGTCCAAATGAGACAGTGGACATAGTGAATGAGTGTCTCAGATCAGTAATAGACTCAATGAAAGCTAACAAATCCAAGCTTTCTTCAGGTAAGATGAAGACTAAAGTTATACTAGGGAAGTAGTTATACCTTGTCCTGGGTAGGGCTGTTTTCTGACTAGAAAAAAAAAACCCAGATTTGTAGCTGGATGTGCTCTTAGATCTGGCCCTGTCATTGGATGGTCTGGTAGAATCTGTGGCATAAAACACTCTTCACCAACTTCACTTGGTTTACTAAACTGTGGCCATACGTGATAAAGAATGACCTGATTATGGTTACTCATGTTGTACTCTGGACTTGCTTGAAAAGACTTCAACTAGATTAAAATAGTTCTACAAAGCAACTCAGTGAGACTCCTTGAAATCAATTTATCTAGTAATGGAATAACCACATAAGCTTCCAATATTTTTCTAACTTATAAAAACACAAATGCCTTGTAACCAGGGTATGTTGGCTGAGGGGAACCTCCACATTCAAAGGCACTAAGCCTCTGAATTCCAGAGCCAGGAAACAACATCAGGGGAAGGAACTGGTTGCATGAGACTGGATGCTGGACTAGATGGAATATTGGTCTGATCCAGCAGGGCTCTTCTTACATTCTTGTGTTCTTATGTTATGCTGCATAAATGTACTCATCCACTGAAATCAAATTTGGGGGCCCTGTTTTGGATCCCTATCTTTTAGGTAATAGGTGGATGGTGGATGGTAGCTGAGCCATTTCACTTGTTACTTCAGAGTCACCACTTTTTTTTTTCCTAAAAGGGGTTTCTGTAACCAGGGTATTATTACTGAGGCCAGATCAAAACTTTATTTTCCTGACCCTTCCCTGATTAATGTTTATCTGTTCTCTAGCTGTGCTGTGGTGTTATCACTGCAACATCAGCATAGAATAAATAGAAGGTATCTTTAGAAGTTAAGCTTCTGTCTTAGATCCCTTCCAGTCTGGCTTCTGCCCAGGACACAGGACGGAGACAGCATTGGTCGCCCTTACTGACGACCTCTGGGGACAACTTGATCGGGGCGGTGTGGCAGGGTTGCTGTTGCTAGACCTGTTGGCTGCATTTGACACAGTCGACCACCAGCTGCTGACCTGCTGCCTCGCCAACGTGGGGATAGAAGGGCGGGCCCTGCAATGGCTCACTTTCTTTCTCGGGTCAGGGGACAAAGGGTGGTGCTAGGGGAGCAGCAATCCAAAAGGCACCCACTGGAATGTGGTGTGCCTCAGGAGGCAGTGTTCTCTCTGATGCTGTTTAATATCTATATGCGCCCCCATGCCCAGATTGTCCGGAGGTATGGGCTAGGGTGTCACCAGTATGCTGATGACACCCAGCTCCATCTGATGTTGGGCGGCCAGTCGGACTACAGTCCAGAAGATCTGGACCAGGCATTGTACACTGTGGCTGGTTGGCTTAGATTGAGTCGGCTGAAATTGAACCCGGCAAAAACGGAGGTCCTGCGCCTGAGTCAGGGAGGCCTGGGGAGGGGGGTCCCACTCCCAACCTTTGACAGGGTGCCATTGGTGCCCATATCAGTGGTTAGGAGTTTGGGAGTGCTCCTGGATCTCTCCTTAACAATGGAAGCCCAGGTAGCAGCCACTGCCAAGTCGGCCTTCTACCATCTTCGGCTGGCTTGGCAGTTGGTTCCCTTCCTCAACCGCAACGACCTGGCTACAGTGATCCATGTGACAGTCACTTCGAGACTAAACTACTGTAATGTTCTCTACATGGGGCTGCCCTTGTCACAAATCTGGAGGCTGCAGCTAGTGCAGAATGCTGTGGCCAGGCTCCTGATGGGGCTCCCTAAATGGGATCACATCTGGCTTGTGCTGACAGTGCTGCACTGGCTGCCAATAGCTTACCGAATTTGCTTCAAGGTGCTGGTACTTGCCTTTAAAGCCCTATATGGCCAGGGTCCAACATACCTGAGGGACCACCTTTCCCCATACATACCCCAGAGAGCACTACGGTCAGGGTCGCAACATCGACTTCTGGTCCCAGGCCCCAGGGAGACCAGGCTTGCTGTGCCTAGGACTAGGGCCTTTTCAGTGGCGGCTCCTCTCTGGTGGAACAAGCTCTTTGAGGAGATCAGGGCCCTGTGGGATCTTATGCAGTTCTGCAGGGCCTGCAAGATGGAGCTCTTCCACCAGGCCTTTGATTAGGAGCCATCACCATTGCCACCATCCATCACTGCTAACATCTGTGATGAGGGCTGGCCCTGAAAGAAGATCGGGCCCTGAGACTGTGGAGGGCTGGATTACAACCCTAGCATTACATCTCTAAGGGAACCTGTAGCACACCATCTTTAACTTTCTGAAATTTTACCATCACTGCAAGCACTTTAATTGTAAATTTGTTACTCTGTTGTTGTATTCTTTTAATATGTTTTTAAATGTTTTATGTGATTTGGCACTCTGTGCCACATTGTAAGATGCCCTGAGCCCGCTTGCAGGGAGAGCAGGGAAAAAGTGTGAAAAATAAATAAATAAATTTAATTCCATTTGAAACTTCTGACAACTTCTTTTATACAAAGAATGAAAGCTCTTGAGGGAAAAATATGTAGCAGATATGCAGTGAAAGGAAGATACTACTTGTTCTTGTTGGCCACATGGACTGGAAATCCGTAGTATCTAAAAGAAATGAAGTTCACATTATCTTTTATTTAAAATACAACATTAAGATAAAAGAATATGCTGCTGCTGATGCCAGTTTGGTGTAGTGGTTAAGAGCGGCATACTCTAATCTGGAGAACCGGGTTTGATTCCCCACTCCTCCACATGCAGCCAGCTGGGGGACCTTGGGTCAGTCACAATTCTCTCAGAGCTGCTCTCTCAAGAGATGTTCTCTCAGAGTTCTTTCAGCCCCACCTACCTCACAGGGGTGTCTGTTGTGGGGTGAGGAAGGGAAGGAGATTGTAAGGCTCTCTGAGTGAAGGGCAGGGTATAAGTCTTCCTCTTCCTCTTCTTCCTTCTTCTCCCTTCAAAGCCTTCAATGTTAAAATGTAATTATGTTCACTATGGAGTTAATTTATCAGTTCATATATATTATACACTTTTAGATTACATCACTTTTTGTATTGGCTGTGCAGAAACAGATGGACAGAGGGACAGTTACACATAATGGTACATCATATTAATCATAGATATAAATAATGTGGTTTAAATGATAGCGATCTCTATATTTTTTTGTTTGATAATCAGGTTGTTCATCTCTTAGTTCTACCATTTTAGTAGTTCTCAATATATCTTGAAACACTGGGGAACTTTTTCGTTGGATATATATCATTAAATAATGTGCTGTTATAATCATTCAGCACCTTGGCTTTTCTGTTCAGGCAGGAAAAAAACACTAGGTGAATGGTTATAGTAGCATATAATAAGATGTATGGCTTCTAGCACATTTATACAAATATTATTGTTAGTCTGTTTGGGAGATATTCATTCACTTGAATTATTTTCTTTGTTTTGCATGCAGTAGTTGTCATTGTGCTGTTAGTCAGTAGTTGTGATTTGCCAGTTAACTCTAGAATTGTGGCATATGTATTTTGATCCTATGCAACTTATTAAAATATGACAAGATATTTTGGTAGAAAGACTATAATATTTTGTGGTGTTAGAACACAATGTACGGTAAACATGTTAACTGTGATCAGGGCTCAATTTCAGCAGGAATGCACAGGAACGCCATTCTGGCTGGCGTCCCAGCTTGCCCCGCCCCCTCCCTGCCCAGCCTGAGCTGTTTACATTTAAAGGGAAAGTTGCTGCAGAGAGCCGGCAGGAAAAAGCTCCACCCGGTGCTTTCGCTTTAAGAGCAAACAGCCAGCAGGAGAAAGCCCCGCCCAGAGATTAAGCACAGGGGCTAGGCTATCTGCATTTGGCTTGCTGACGTCACCTGGCTTTCCCTGCTCCAGTAAGTGCCTCCCCATCTATTTTCCTTCTCTCTCTCTCCCGCCCACCTTTCTTTCTTTCTGTCTGTCACTCTCTCTCTCTGTCCCCACCTTTCTTTCTTACTTTCTCTTTCTCTCTCTCCCTCCCCCCTTCCTTTCTCTCTCTCTCTCCTCCACCTACCTACCTACCTTTCTTCCTTTTACATAATTGCTTGTAAACACTATTATAGTGTAATAATTCAGGTGGGTATCCGTGTTGGTCTGAAGCAGCAGAACAAAGTTGGAGTCCAAAGTTTCATCCAAGGTATAAGCTTTTGTGTGCATGCACATGTCTTCCATCTGAAGAAGTGTGGGTGGCACATGAAATCTTGTACCTTGAGTAAAATAGTCCACAAACTACTCCCATCCAGTGCATCCACAAACCTAGAAGAAGAGATTGGATGTCTACCCCGCCCTTCACTACCCAAGGGAGTCTCAGAGCGTCTTTCAAACTCCTTTCCCTTCCCCTCCCCACAACAGACACCCTGTGAGGTAGGTGGGGCTGAGAGAGCTCTGAGACAACAGCTGGTACAGAGCTATGGCTTGCCCAAGGTCATCCAGCAGGTGCAAGGGGGGAGTGGGGAATCAAACCCGGTTCTCCCAGATTAGAGTCCGCGCACTTAACCACTACACCAAACTGGCTCCTAGCGTTGTTCTGCCAGTGAACTAGGGTTGCCAACTCCAGGTTGAGAAAATCCCTGGAGATTTGGGAGTGGAGGGTGCAGTTTAGGGGAAGGAGGGACCTAAGCAAGGCATAATGCCATGGACTCTACTTTCCAAAGCAGCCATTGACCTGATCTCTGTAGTTTGGAGCTCAGTTGTAATTCCAGGAGATCTCCAGATCCCACCTGTAGGTTGGCAACCCTAAAAAATCATATTCAGCGTACTAATTCTGCAGGAAGGCAACCTGATTTCCATGGGAACCTAACCCTTAGAAATTGATTCCAATCCAGTGTGGAAATAATTGTTGGACATAAGATATTGGTTCAGGCAAGGTTTTGTATAGATGGGACAGAAAATAATGTTTTTATTGGTTTTGTCAAAACTGTTTTGACAACAAGGTAAACAGAATAAGAACCAAAAGGTGGATGTGGCTGGATGACCACACTTCTGGGAACATTGGGTGTGGCCTAATATGTTAATGAGCTGTGCTGTCAGGGGTGTGACCTAATATGCTAATGAGTTCCTGCTGGGCTTTTCCTACAAAAAGAGCCCTGACTGTGATTATGTACTGCACCCTATTGAACCTTACATGCAAATACACAAAACACAAATTAGTTATATTCCTACTGTTTGTCACATTTAGTTGTAATAAACAGGTGGTGATGTTGAGGTATGTTCCATGAGTAAATGTGTAGAAGCAAATGCTGCCTATATATTACCTATTAATTCACAAAATTTTCTGTACATGCTTTTCTTAGTTTTTCAGTTCTAAAGATGTTCACCTTAGTTATAAAAAAAGATGTCTCCCTGTTCGTTTGTAGGGATACAATTCCTAGAATAAATTGTGTTAGGAAAATGGTACAGGGGAGGAGGAGAGGAAGTTATTTTTTAAAAAGAAGTACCATATTGGCAAATTTAGACAGGATGAATTATGCTTATTAATGAAATATATTTTTACATAACAATTTGTCTGGGCTGGGTTTGTGGATAACCCATTCATGTGAGCTGCTGGATTTTTATTGTGTTATGGCTAAGTCTGCTCCCTAACACACACACATTGGCAGGGCACTAGGTTTGCTTGTGTGTGGGTGGCCTCTCAGCTCTTAATGCAGTTTTAATAATAGAATATAGTTGTTTGATAAAGTTTTTTTTTAAGTATACTGTATCTTAAAGTACCAAGAACCTACCTGGCATCCACTTAGCAAACAAGGACAGGGAGTGGATACTGGATGGGTATTATTTGGAAGCTTTTACCCTGCTTAAACTTGAGGCTGACAATTGCAAGCTTGGCCTTCACTCAGAAAGAAAGGGGACAAAAAGGTGCAGTGAACTCAACCTTTCTTAAATGGCTTACTGGGTATAATGTTTTCATGGGAGGGGTCCAGTCTGCCTACCCAGAATGTAGCTGGCATCTCTCCAACCACCTTGCCAATGTCTTGAGAGCTCAAGCACTGGCAGGTGACACTGCTGAGCTATGATAAAGTCTTTTATAAACAGGCTTCTCAAAGTGATCTAACCATGTGAGACATAATTAATGATAAATTGTGGCTGCTAATGGTCAGCCCTCTCATGAAAGGCAGGGCCATCCCCTACCATGTCACTAAAGTAGGTCATAGGTGAGATACTGGTCTCAGGGTTTGCTGGGAGTACAATCAAAGGAAGTGTCAGTGTGCCTGATGCAAGTTTAGCCATAGTTTCAATAATTGCTTTGGGCCCCACCCTGTCCTCAGAGCAGTGGTGATCTGCAGCCCTTTCATTGCAGGAGTGGCAGGAAGGAGAATGGGATCAGTGCAGCCTTTGCCTCTACTTTCAACCAGTGTTCCCTCTAAGCTGAGTTAGTGTGAGCTCACACATTTCTGTCTTAGTTCAGGAAGGATAGCTCCAGAGCAAGCTAATCTATGCAGCAGCCAAATCACTCACACACAATTTTCATGCCAGTAGCTCACAAAGGAGAATTTTTGCTCACAAGACTCCACAGCTTAGAGGGAGTATTGCTTCCAACTCCAGTAAATAATTCCTTTTTGGCTGACTCATGGTTGGGGTTTGGTGCACACAGCCATTTGCTTAAGTCCTCTCTGCTTGTTGCTTGAGCATTATCCCAACCAAGCCACCACATCTTTCCTTTGGAAAGGTTTCACACAGTGTTTCTATATCCACTTTACTGGTTTACTGGCTCAAAGATAACCTAAAATTGACTCATGATTTGCAGATATTGTAGCTGTCAAGGTGGCCAAGGAGTGTGTGGCTGGTTGGATTGATGGCCCATTCAGCTCCCCGTATCAAAAACTTGAGGGTATTTTCCCTGGAGGTGGTTCCTAAGATGTCTCTGGGTGAGTATCGCCTGATCCACCATTTATACTACCCGAAGGGTTTATCAGTTAATGATGTCATCCCTCAGGAATGCTGTTCTGTGTGCTACACATCATTCAGTCACACCAGGCCAGGACCAGGGCCACCACCAAGCTTCACTCCCCTCACCATTGCCTTTGGATCTCAAAGGGCATGAAGGCTGATCTAGCTAGTTAACCTTCCTATTCTCTTTCCATGGCATTTCCATCCAGATATCTGGCAAACCCCCCTTGATTTGGGTTCCTCTATGCAAGTTCATTCAGACGCCTCAGAGAACTTTGGTTCGGTGTTTTATTCACTGGCCGCTGATGGTTGGGCAGGATGAGGCATCCTTATGGGTCTCTTTTTGGAACTCTTCCCTATACTGGTGGTGATCACCGTTTGGGGTGAATCATTCAGGAACAGGAAGGTGTGATAACCAGGCAGTTGTTCAATTCATCAATCACCAAACCTCTGCTTGGTGCTTATACTCTTAGTCAGCGGACCCCTTCCTGGCTTTCTCCTCTTGCATGGGGGGAGGGGCTCCTGACCTGTTTCAGAGGCATCAGTCCTCTAGTATCTTACCTTCATGAGGGAGCGTGGTCCTTGTACTTAGGACCATGGCCATTTAGCTGTCCAAAATACTTTTCTTCATCACGGCTCAGGACTATCCAGATGCCTGCCTTTCTTTTGCTGCCTGCAGGGCAATTGAGGTTTGGAGGAGGCACACTCCTCACAAACTGGATGCCTGGCTACCCATAAACTTTGGTGTCTTTGCTGCACTCTTGAAGATGCTTCCAGTGGTCTGTTGGCCTGATTTCAAGGTTATGGGACACTTCTATGGGACACTCCAATGCAGTGAGCTGGTTGCGGCTTCCAAATATGACTGCTCAGGCCGGGCCCTCTCATTAGTGATATGAACATTCAAGGGACCACTGTGCAGGTGCTCCTTCATGAATCCAAAATAGATCATAGGGGATGCAGGTCCCATCTGTGTTTCAAGTCAGCAGAGTCTAGTCAACCTTGTCTTGCGTGCTTCACCAGAGATTACCTGCCCATACCCCCTTGGGTCAGGTCCTCTCTTCCTGCATGCAGACAGCTTTTTTCTTACCCATTTTCAGTTCACTGGTGTCCTGTGGGCAGAGGTTGCCTTTATCCACCTTTCCCCTGGGACTTTCGACAGGCACTCCTTTAGGATTGCTGCTGCCACTTCAGCAGCTGAATGCAGTCTATCCCCTAACAACATTTGTTCAGTGGGCCACTGGAGGTCTTCAGCTTATGAAGCCAACAATCACACTCATTTCTCAATCTTTTAGTCTTCTCAGGCCATCTGAGGATCTTATGGATTGTGCACTGGCCAGGTCACTATTCTTCTACTAAAGGTGATCCAAATGCTCCATCTGCTGTAATCAATAAAGCTGTGGCCTGTTTTACTCCAATCATTTGTGTGGTTTAAATTAAAGGTAAAGGTTTCCCTTGCTTAAAAGCCAGTCGAATTCGACTCTGGGTGGCAGTGCTCCTCCTTTGGTACCCCACACTGCCCTTAGTAATGCAAATTGTCCCATTTCCACTGTTGCTCCTTTCGTCAATCTTTCGAAGTCAGGAACTCTGGGAGCAACACAGAATGGATGCAACATGGAGGGTTTCAATGGAGAAACAACAGAAACGGTCCTTTCTCTTGCGCAAGTTTTTACATGGTTAAGAGTTTATGCAAGGGTATAAAAATACATTTTCTGCCCATTTATCCTTGCTATATTCCTTATAGTTCATCCCACCATTTCATATGGTCCCCCAATCCTCAGCAGTGGCTTTTGATAGGGTGTAGGGTCTTCAGCAGTGAAAGTGAACATAGATATTTTCTTTGGGCCCATTTTATTTGCATTTGACTGGATCCAACTATATACATCATGGTTGTTCTGTGTTTTTAGAAGGTTATTCTAGATTTCACGCTACTTTGCAATCCTGAAAACAAGTTGTAATGGTAATTGGTGAAGCAACTGAAAGTTGGTATATTTACTAAACTTAGTGTGTAATATGTTGTTATGGTTTTTAAAGCTGTGTGAACTTTGTGCAACATTTATTTAAGAACACATATACAGAACAATTAGTGTGAACTTTTGATTTAACTAGAACTTGTTTTGAAAACGTAGGCTTGCCTCCAAAATGCATTAAAAAACAGACATTTGTCTGAATTGTGGATTCTCTTACCCCTGCACCCAAAAGTTTGTCAGCTGCTGCAAAACACTTTCTGCATTCAGCAAATCCATTTATGAGCCATGCCAATATGAATTAACATTATGTATTCTCGTGACATAGGTATTCTTGTGATATTTTAACCTTTTGTGATGAGCCATTCATTTTCAAACAATGTTTAATTTATTTTTGTATCAGCCATGTTACTCTTGCAGTATTTTAATGTCTTTTTTTTGCCAAACTGTTGTTGTTCTTGGAAGCAGAAAAACAAAGGTCATGCGGCTTTGAGCAAAACATACCTGAATGAAATCATTGGGGCTTTACACTGAAAAAATCATTTACTAAACAAAATAAATGGCAGCTCAAATGGAATTGGCTGGATTTTAAGTAGGCATTGAAACCAAGGCTGGATTTTAAGTAGGATTGAAACCAAGACATGAAATTCCTGATATGAGTTTGATATGAAATGAATGGGTTTATATGATATTCTATGGCCGAGGACAGATTGGCAGTCTGGCCTGCTCTGCCTCCACTTCGTTCAGACTGCCACATCTGCCCGGAGGAGGCAGCCTGGACGCAACGCATCCGGCACCGCGCTCCTCCCGCAGCAGCCGGGCACCACTTCAAAGTGGTGTCCCGGCTGCTGTGGTGCGCATTTCACCTGCTTCCAGCGGGTGTGAACGCACGCCGGGCGGGGTAGCCGCGCGGCGTCTGGACGCCGCCACCAGAAGCCGCCTGCAGTCTGGACGCTGCGGGTGGCTTCCTTGCGGCGGTGTGCTAACGCCATGCTGCGAGGGCAATTCCCCCCGCCTTGTTCTGCTGTGCCGCAGAGGCGCAACAGAACTCCAGTCTGTCCACAGCCTATGTTTTAACACAAACACATACACACTGAGAGTATAAACTAATAAGAGAAACAAGATGGTGTCAGCTTGACTGCTCCAGTTTAATTAAGGTGAGGTTTCCTTTTTTAAAAAATAGTTTCTTTATCTAATGTTCTTTATTTTTCCTCTACAAAGAGTAATAACAAGTATTCTTTAATCCGCCGGACAGAGCATGTTGAAATTACCTCACTTTCTTCCACTATCCAGTTTGAATTTATCTTGTCTATCCAACTCCCTGATTTTTGTTATCAGTATGTGAAAGAGGGAGTGATGAGGAAGTGAAACATTCCTCATGGTTTTGCTTCATTTGATTGTTAAGTTATAGAAGCCATCTGAAGTTGAACTATTTATCCTTTTAATTAATTTTAATTATGGAGAGGGAGAAGAAGTGTGTTAAAGATACCTCTGACCTTTGCTCCCCAGTGAACCTTGCAAAACAACCACACATAGCAGATCTTTTGTGCCTGAAATACCCATCAAGTACATCCCCTGAGCCTACTTTGTCATCTATGAAACTTACTTTAGATGTTCCTGAGGCTGCTGGGTTAACACAACTGAACAGGGCTCTCCAAGGCCCCTTTTGGATATTACTGATAATCTATTGGGCAACCCAGTCTTCTTTAAAATCATAGACTCTTCAAACAAACAACATGTACCTTTAAATTTAATTGAAAATTCAGAAAGGTGCCCTTCAAGGACTGGAAGCTAGGTGCTGAATCACAAAACAACTTTTACTTGGAGCTTATTGAGGACCATTGCCTGCTTGTTGAGAAAAAAAAGTTGTTGCTCTGTTTGAACAATTAAATTGTATCCTTAGGAAGTTGGACTCTTTCAAGTTAGATTTGAGAACCCTCCTCCAGAAATCACCTTTTAGTCAGCATAATCCTAACTAAAGGGTTGTCCCCATCCCTAAACAAAAAGACCCTGTGTCTAGGATTGAGCCCTCCACCTTTGACTCAGAGAAAAATGTTATGACGAACCCCTGTAACTGTCTGGCAGATTTTTCCCGCCAAATCTTCAGTTCCCCTCAGAGCCTGAGTTGCCCTAGCATGTACATATTCTTTGTCATAAAAAAACTGGACTGTCTCACCCTATGTTAGAGATTTTTAGTTTAGGCTTTTTCTCAGCTCAGGAATGCCACTGAAAATACAGGAGCTGTCCAGTTTTGTAAACCCTTGAGAAATGGCACTTGAGGCAAATTAACTTTCAAAAACATAATAAAGATTTTATTAAATAGGCAGGAAATATATGTATAATGGAAATAGTCAAGGTTTTTTTCCCCCTAGTTTTCTAGTGCAGTCTACACAACTGAACAGCAGAACACTGAGGTAAAAACTTTCTAATATATGCAGAGTTTAATTCTTAGAACATTCAAGAGAGTGTATTTGTAGTTTTGTTTCAAGGCTTTCAATTTCTTTCTTTGAAAGGTACTTTGTTTAGTATATTTCAGCACAACACAGTTCTTATTGATATTTCTAGATTTCTTCCTTCAGAGTTTCAGGTTTTCCTTTAGATAGTATAGCTTTTCACTAACTCCTAAGGTGTCTAAACTATTCTCCTTTATTACAGACCAGGGTTCTCTTCCCAACCCCGTTCACTGGCAGGAAGTTATTCTCCTTGTCCTTAAGAAGCAATGACTCCTTTTACTATTTGGCTTGTCTGGGAGTTCTCTCTAACTTCCCAGACCTTCTGCCAAATCATTCTCCAGTATTCTTTGTGTAAGGCTGTTCTGTAGCTTTTCTGACTGAGAATCTAAAGTTCTCCCTCAGAGCAATATTAATATATCTAAGACAATGGGGTTTCTCTTCTTCTTTCTGTAGAAGTACTTTTCTGACTATTGCCTATCAGAAAACACTCACTCTCAAATGTCTCCTCCCTCAGAGGCCACCCTCTGGCTACTGGCTACATTGAATTTCAAAAGACCAAATTACAAAAGACCAAATTCTGAAAGACCAAATGTGAAATACCACTTTTCTCTCCAGATCAGCTGTTTTATTTTCTCTGCCAGCTAATGCTGGCCAATCAGAAAGTGAGCAGAACAGCCAATCACCTAAGCACTTCTTTCCGGGGAAGATTAATTCTTGCACTCTCTGACTCTCTGCTACCAAGCAGCATTTTAAAAAGCTTGCTTTTCTATGCAATTCTGTCACAGTTGTTAAAGCAGGAGTCACTCTAAATCACTGGAACTGGGGGTGTTGGTTGGATAAGAACAAAATTCAGGTCTCACAGTACCAGCTACTCATAGCTGAAGCTCGTTTTATTGGACTTTCCAATGTTGAATTTTTTCCCTATGTCAAATCTGGACTAAGAATAAGGCTAATCTTTGAAATGCAACAATTCCATTGATGCTTTTTAAAATGAAATTATTTTGGGCCTCTTGAAATCTTTCCTGTTAGTTTCCTGTTAGAGGTTTGTTTTGTTTTTTTGCAAAGGTTCCCTTAAATCCTTGCTTCTGATTCAGATGCCAAGAGTTTCCAAGAGTTTCCTTGGTTCACACTCTCTGCCCTCAGTTGTAATAAGCCATCCAACAAACCTTGATACAGTTCCTAAAATGGCTGAAGACACTTTGATGAACCTACAACCTATTTTTAGAGAACCAGATAAACAAGCTACTGAAACAAGACCAGTCTCCATAAACTCATCTACAAATCCATCTGAAGGCCTATTTGCTGAACTGTCACAATAAGCAAGACAATATATGCAACATGTGTTTATACAACTAAAAAAAAAAAACTGTTTAAATATCAGTTTAATCAATGAGAATGCTGAAATGTTCCTGGAAGGACAGTGTTAAACAAGAGAATTACGTTAATAAAATAAATTTTGTGATGTTCATATTAATGTAGTTTAGTTCATTAAACTACTGAAAAATTGAGCAACACATAATCAGATTAATTATAACAATATATTAAAACAGTACAATTCAGCAACATTATAAACACTTTAAAAGACTAATTCCTCTATAAATTTTGATCCATGAATAATTATGCACCTCTGATTCGTAAGTGAAGATTGTATGTGAAGATGAAGACTAGGTTCTTGTCAAGCTCCAGGCAGGAGAGGTGATACCTGGCCAAGCCCCATGTGGTAGAGGGCTTGCAGGCAGGCTCTTTCTTCTTCCTCACTCCTGGGGCCCCTTTTCCAAGGCTATTTTTTCTTCCCAGTCCATCCTTTTATATTGATGTTTAACCACAGGTTCTCTTTGCTAACTTTTGCTGTATGAAGCCTCTAAACATTGATTAGGTTTCTGAAGAATATGGCTTAACTTTGATCATTACATTTGTGGAAGATCAGATTTAAGTTACCCATTGTGTGAACTGTTTAACTTAACTGGTTTTTAAAACTTGTGGAAAATGAAGAAACACAACAAGAAGCAAAAATAACTAAAATGAGATCCATTTCAAACAATTATGGCTGTTTCAAAGATTGCATGTGATTTACAGATATTTGTGTAAGTAGTTTACCCAATTCCATAACAGGGAAAAGGTGTGAGTGTAGCCAGTCTTTATTTATAAAATCACCAGAGTTGGAATTTCAAGGAGCTTTTGTTTAGCAACTATTTTGCATGATGAAGTATTGCTAGAAAACTACTGATCAACATTAAAACCTTTACAGAAGTGTTTGTTTTTCCTTTTAAAACTGCCTGATGGAATATTGCTATTGAAGCAAAATATGTCATTGAATGAGCATCTCTTAGAGAAGGAGTCTGAAATCATTGAAGGTTTCTTCAAAAAAGCTCAGCAGGAGAAATTGAATGAGTGATGAAAATGATGTTACCATTTGTAGTCAAGCAGATTTGTAGCCTAGACATGAATCAGTGTACATAAGACTGTATTCCTTGAATGCAACATCATACCAAAAAAGGGGCCAGTAGGTCTTAATAAGAATTAACAATTGTGTTATTTATTTCTTGAATTCTTGGGATTTTATGCTATTTATTTGAAATACTGGAACATTGTATATTTGTGCATTTGGGATTTTATATTTGGAGTTTATGCTAGGTTGTATCCAAAGGTATCATTTTGCTAATGGTTGAAACTTTCTCCAATACAAGGAGTCAACCTGCAGTGTAAACAGCCTTCTTCTAGCTGAAATGCCATGGAGAGAGACCCTGCAGCTGGAAGGAATAGAGCTTTTGGACCCAGTCCAATGTGTGTGTGTAAAATCTATAGCAACATAATCCAATGAAAAGGGGGGGGGGGCGAAGAAAATAAAAACTGTTTAAGCAAAATATAACTTCCAGATGTATGAAGTGTACAAAATATATTAACTGTACAAAATATTCAAACTGTTTGCTCCTATACAGTAAAAGGACTGACTATGTTTGGTGTAGTGGTTAAGTGCGCGGACTCTAATCTGGGAGAACTGGGTTTGATTCCCCACTCCTCCACTTACAGCTGCTGGATGACCTTGGGCAAGCCATAGTTCTGTACCAGCTGTTCTCTCAAGGACAGTTCTCTCAGAGCTCTCTCAGCCTCACCTACCTCACAGGGTGTTTGTTGTGGGCAGGGGAAGGGAAAGAAGAAGAAGAAGAAGAAGAAGAGATTGGATTTATATCCCGCCCTTCACTCACTTAAGAGTCTCAGAGCGGCTTACAAACTCCTTTCCCCTCCCCTCCCCACAACAGACACCCTGTGAGGTAGGTGGGGCTGAGGGAACTCTTTCCCAAGCTGTCCTTGAGGGAACAGCTGGTACAGAGCTATGGCTTGCCCAAGGTCATCCAGCCAGGTGCAAGTGGAGGAGTGGGGAATCAAACCCGGTTCTCCCAGATTAGAGTCTGCGCACTTAACCACTACACCAGACTGGCGTTTGTATGCCGCTTTGAGACTACAAGTGAAGGGTGGGGTATAAATCCAATCTCTTCTCTTCTTCTTCTTCTATGTGTAACCAATTTTAAAGATTAACTCTTCACTTAAATCTGGTTTTCAGTTTTTAAGATTATATCATCCCATTATCTGTCTGTCTCTGTCTGTCTGTATATCTATCTTAAAGGTTTCCCTTGCTCGAAAGCCAGTCAAATCGGACTCTACAGGGCAGTGCTCATCTCTGTTTCCAATCCGAAGAGCCAGTACTATCCAAAGATTTTGTCATGGTCATGTGGCCAGCATGACTAAATGCTGAGGTGCATGGAACGCTGTTACTTTCCCACCAAAGCTATCTAGAATTGATTTGCAATTTCTTGCTTTCGAATTGCTAGGTTGGCAGGAGCTGGGGCCATAGAGGGGAGCTCACTCCATCATGTGGCACTTGGGTCTCGAACTGCTGAGCTACCAAAATTTCTCCAGTGCTTCTTTCCCATGTTCCCAAATGATGAAAATGTTGCCAGTAAATCTCAGGTTCAAGAGTGGTGTTAATGGATGAGAACTGAGGTATCTCTGTTCTTGGTCAGCCATGAAAATGTTGGCATACTGTGGTGGTACCATGCAGGTGCCCATGGCTGTGCCATTGGTCTGAAGGACTAAATCATCACCAAATCTGAAGCATTTGTGGGTGAGGACAAACTGGCAGAGCTTGGTAGTGTGGTCAGCCATGGTGTTACAACATTTTACACAATGTGTATGGTACCTCTGCATCCTGAGTTCCTTCTTTGTAACAACCCTTCCACCTTCTGACTGGGATATAAGAACTCAGAGATCTCCAGTCCAACTGTTATCTGACAAAGGTCTTTAACTCTAAAAAGCTCATACTACCAAAATTATGTTGGTCTCTAAGGTCCTACTGGATTTGAATCTAGGATGTAATAAAAAGTAATATAAATAAACTTGCTTAATTAGCTGGATGTACATTTTGTTTTATAGAAATTGCTGATAATATGTTTTCTGTACTCCATTAATTAGTTGGGGATTATATTTAATATCTTTACATATTTATTTTTGAGTATTCCTGTCCTTTGAGAAGCATTTAAAATTTCTGATACAGAAAGGTATAAGCAAGTCGAAAGCTATTTGAATAAGATCGAAGCAGCATCAAATGCTTATAATTCTTAATAAGACATCAAATTGTGAGCAAGTGGTCAGTTTGGAAACAGTTGCATTCTATTTCGGATAATTTCCTGTAATTCTTAACTTTGGTTTTACAGCAGGGGTGGCCAACCTGTGGCTCGGGAGCCACATGCGGCTCTTTCACACATATTGTGCGGCTCCTGGCAGGGCGGCTGGGGAAGCAAAGGGGAGGCATGCTTTTCCTTCCTTCCTTCCTTCCTTCCTTCCTTCCTTCCTTCCTTCCTTCCTTCCTTCCTTCCTTCCTTCCTTCCTTCCTTCCTTCCTTCCTTCCTTCCTTCCTTCCTTCCTTCCTTCCTTCCTTCCTTCCTTCCTGGTGTAGTGATTAAGTGCGCGGACTCTAATCTGGGAGAACCGGGTTTGATTCCCCACTCCTCCACTTGCACCTGGCTGGATGACCTTGGGCAAGCCATAGCTCTGTACCAGCTGTTCCCTCAAGGACAGCTTGGGAAAGAGTTCTCTTAGCCCCACCTACCTCACAGGGTGTCTGTTGTGGGGAGGGGGAGGGAAAGGAGTTTGTAAGCTGCTCTGAGACTCCCTTGGGGAGTGGAGGGCGGGGTATAAATCCAATCTCTTCTTCTTCTTCTTCTTCCTTCCTTCCTTCCCTCCTCCCTCCCATCTATTTGCTTTCCTAGTTTCTCTCTCTCTTTCTTTCCACTTCTTTAATTCTTTCTTTCCATCTCTCTCTCTTTCTCTCTCTCTCTCAATATCATTAGCAAACAAGTAATATCATTATCAATAACCGGTTTTCCTCGTTTGTTCTTATTTTTGGCAGTCCCATTTAACGTTAATAAAAAGCAAATTTGCATATTTTTAAAAATAAAAACGTGTGTGTGATATTTGTTCCTGTCTTGCGGCTCTCAGACATCTGACGTTTATTCTATGTGGCTCTTACATTAAGCAAGGTTGGCCACCCCTGTTTTACAGCATTCAGTTGCCAAAGTGAAGCAGTATATTTTAGTTACTGTAATTTTCATTCTATCAGAAGTGAGTCTGTTGCAGTTAGTTTATTATTTCTGGTGTTGTCCAGACTGCGCCACCTTTTGAGTTTTTGTCAGTGTTATGGCAGTTCCAGTGATCACACCAGCAGTGTGATCAGTTCACACTGACATTTTTTCTTCAGTCTTTCCCCATCAGTCTTCTGTCCCTTCTGATTCACATTTGAGGATTGCTTTTCTGGGTGTTTTGTTTTGTTATGTTATGTTATTTATTTATTCATTCATTCATTCAATTTATACCCCGCCCTCCTCGCCAAGGCAGGTTCAGGTGGCTTACATAAAAATGCATATATAAATATAATTAAAGTCATTCATAAAAACACCATAACAATTGAATTATTAGTTGTCCTAAAGTGCTGGAACAATACTCAGTAAAGAAGAAGAAGAAGAGAAGAGATTGGATTTATACCCCACCCTTCACTCGGAGTCTCAGAGCGGCTTACAAACTCCTTTCCCTTCCCTTCACCACAACAGACGCCCTGTGAGGTAGGTGGGGCTAAGAGAGCTTTGAGAGAACTGCCCTTTCAAGGACAGCTCTTGTCAGAACTATGACTTGCCCAAGGTCATCCAGCAGCTGCAAGTGGAGAAGTGGGGAATCAAACCCAGTTCTCCCAGATTAGAGTCCGCACACTTAACCACTACACCAGACTGGCAAAGTGTGAGAGCAGAAGTTTCAAGGTTAAACAGTATTACTTGGGTGACATCATGATGGTATTCTTACACCAGCTCAATTGATCAGTGTATATGTGTGGTGGGCACAGGCTGTAAATTGTAGGCCAGGGCACAGGGTCACTTCTCAGATGTTTACTGCAGCTCCTAATCAAAGGCCTGGTAGAAGAGCTCCATCTTACAGGCCCTGCGGAATTGTAAGAGATCCCACATGGCCCTGGCCTCTTCTGGGAGCTCATTCCACCACTGAGAAGGCCCTGGCTCTGGTTATCACCAGCTTGGTGTCTTTGGGTCCTGGGAGGGCCAACTGGTTTTGGACCTCTGAACACAGTGCTTTCTGGGGAACCTATGGGGAAAGGCAGTCCCTTATGTATGCTGGACTCTGACCACAGAGGGCTTTAGAGGTCAAAACCAGCACCTTGAAGCAAATCCGGTATACTATTGGCAGCCAGTGCAATACTTTTAGCACAGGCTGGATGTGCTCCCACGTTGAGAGACCCATCAACAGCCTGGCCACAGCAATTTGCACTGGCTGTAGCTTCTGGATTTGGGACAAGGGCAGCCCCATGTAGAGAGCATTAATCTCAAGGTGACCATCGCATGGATCACTGTTGTCAAGACATTGCGTTCGAGGAGGGGAACCAACTGCCTAATCAGCCAAAGATGATAAAAGGCTGACTTGGCAGTGGCTGCTACATGGGCCTCCACTGTTAAAGAGGCATTCAGGAGCACTCCCAAGCTCCTAATGTCTGGCGCTGGCCCCAACTGTGCCCCACTGAAGGTCGGGAGTGGGATCTCTGCCCTCAGGCCATGCCGGCTGAGACATAGGACCTCCGTCTTCATAAGATTCACTTGCAGTTAACTCAGTCTAAGCCAACCAGATACAACTTGTAACATCCGGTCCAGATCTTCTGGCGTAGAGTCAGACTGGCTGCCCAACAACAGACTGTCCGCCCAAATGGGGGGGAAGGCAGGATATAAATTTAAATATAAATAAATAAATGCATATTGGTGACACCCCAGCCCATGCCTCTGTGCAACCTGGGCAAGGGGTTGATAGATAGATAGGTTTTATTCACAGTCATTGACCAAACTGTAAACCAATGACATTTTGTTACATGGGTAAAAGATGTCACATTAAAATAGGAACAGAATTTTAAGAGTGGTTATAAAAAATACCATAAAAACATAATGGTTAAAATTAATAAAACTTGATCTTAATTCTCCTCTTTTCCAGCTACTATAGATTTTCTAATTCTTCGGGCAAGCAATCCGAACCTAGCCACCTGATAGGTAACTTCTGCTCGGCTATCCAATAGCAAATTTCTTAAAATGCAGATTCTTTGCCTGCGAGAGAGGGAGTGTCTTAGGGAAAGGAAGAGGCTTGCAGATGTTATTATATGCTTTACAGTCAAAAATTACATGTTCTGAATTCTCTATTTTCTTATGCAGATGTTTTCCAAAGTTCAAACTGAACCCACATTTTTGGTACATATTATGGTTAACTATAGTTTTTCAATAATACATAATATTCTGTTGAATGATATATACTTTGCGTTTGGGAACATCACAACACAGGAAGTGGGGAGAGGTTCTCATAGGTTTTACTTTTCACACATGAATAATTTTGTTAGCAATAGTATGAACAAAGCAAAAGTATGTCTGCATACTCAACATTTTCCATGGTTAGAATTTATAGAAATTCTATTTATAGAAAGTCTATCTTTTCTACACTAGCAATAAGCACAATATCTAAAAGTAACATTGACATTGATTTCAATTGAATGTAATTTCACATTAAAGAAAAATAAACTTTTAAACATAATTTTATATTTCTTATGCAAGTGTGATTGGCATATCTTCAGGTCTACTGTATAGTACTGTTTTAGATGAAGAAGAAGAGATTGGAAGAGAAGAAGAAATTGGATTTATACCCTGCCCTTCACTTGGAGTCTCAGAGTAGCCTACAATTTCCTTTCCCTTCCCCTCCCCCTCCCCACAACAGACACTCTGTGAGGTAGGTGGGGCTGAGAGCTCTTTTGAGAACTGCTCATGAGAGAACAGCTCTGAAAGAACTTGTAACTAACCGAAGGTCACACCAGCGACTGCATGTGGAGGCGTGGGGAATCATACTCAGTTCTCACAGATTAGATTCCGTGCTCCTAACCACTACACCAAACTGGTAGTACTCATGACTAAAAAACTATGTAATTAAAATGTCTGAACATCCAGAATTCTTTCCAGGACTGCAAATGTGGCTCATGATAGGGGAGAGAAACTGTAATGGACATCTAAATTTATACTACATATAAGCAAGTAGATAAATTTCATTAAAATCCTATGCAGGTTTGCTTTACTCTCAAATAATCCCCATTTATCCAATGGGCTTACTACCAGGTCAGTAATTTTAAGATTTTAGCCTTAGCATGCCAGGATCCAAAGAACAGTGTAACTTTTTTCTGCTTGTCCAGGTGTCTTTAAAACTAACTTTCATGATAGATGACAAATCATTTGAAACTGTGGAGGTATATATATATTTTTAAAGTTTGTAATATGTACCAAGTTTCCTCCTCCTGTGCCATTGCACAGTCTCCCAGCAGTGGCACAAGAAGGTAGAAGGATCACCTCCATGCATGCAGTCTTGGTGGTGCCCTGCAGCTTATCTTGAAGCCCCATGGTGGCAGAACAAGGCTGTTTGTTATCAGGGGGTGCCACATCACGCCTCTAGTACTTTTTGACTCTACAAGGAAGGAGATGACTGGGCAATCACATTTCCCCACATACTTCCTTCTGTGAATTTGGTGCCCCAATTGGCTGCTTGAGTCACTTCACCATTTATCCACCCTTGGAAGAGGTGCAGTTTTAAATGGGGGAGAAATGACATAAACAGAAATCAACCAATCATTCAATCTTCTCAGTGCTCTTCTACTCCCCATTATTGCCTTTCAGTTAAAGGAAAATCAGGAAGACAGTCAATGCTGATTCTGTATCATCTAGCTTGCTGTAAAACACACTATCTTGATACATGTGCAAACTGTGCTTCCATGTATTTTATCAAAGTTCCTAGAAACGTAGATTTTTAGGTAATCCAAACATCACTTTTTTATAGTTTTCTTTTAGAAAATCCAGCTGGAAGATGAATGTCTCTGGACAAAAGATTATTGTGTTTAACTTATTCTAAAAATAGGTCAAGTAAGATAAGCTGGTAGGGTTAACATTTATGAGCTTTTAATGAGATTGGTACTGGGCCAGGCTTGAAATGTGCTCAGTGCACACACAACTTATGCTTGGAGATTTGTTCTGTCTGTATTGTACAGAACTCTTATTTTTTTCTGCTTAGAGATTATGAATGTAGATCACCATTTCATACAGCTAAATCACACAGAGGAAACTTCTGCCAGCAGAGAAATTATTATGTTTTCCTAGTAACTTTAAAAAAGGGTTCAGTACCATTCATGTGAAACATCTGTTCATTGTTGTAAAATGCTTGACTTCATTTTTACTAAGTACTCTTTTTTTAAAAAGTACGCATTTTCTCACAATAAATACTTCAACATAATAACACTAAGATCACTCCAGGGGGTGAGATAACCAACCCCTGTTGGGTCTTGTTGCTTAATTATGTCCCCTAGCTACTTAATCTTTTAATGCAGAAGAACATAACTAATTTAATTAGAGGTCTTTATGTTGACAGGAAGCTTTATAGCCAATAAATTGTGGAAGAATGATGTGCCATATGTCCTTTTATTCATTATCATTTCAGAGCAGGTCTACTGTATATGCCTGGCCTTGTTTTAGTCTGTGTATTAAAATTATAATCTGTAGAAAGGTTAAACATAACAGAAATAATGACACTTTTTATATATTCCTATACAGCTGCACTGGTTTTACTAATCACAAAATTATTCAGGAAGAAGCTGTATTTAAATATTACCCAATTACAGTGATGTGTTGGCATGTTAATATAGCTCCTTCTCAAAGCCTGCACTCAGAATCTAAATCTTCCGTTTACACCTTCCGTGTTATGCATTTCGCAGGAAAAAAACGAAAACAAAAAGTTAGTTTGAATTAAGTACATTTTAACTGGATCAGTTTTAACCTGAGAGGCCTTCTCGCACTAAGGCTGCAATAAAAAAGGCCAATGGTATGCTGGGGATTATTAGGAAGGGAATTGAAAACAAATCAGCCAGTATCATAATGTCCCTGTATAAATCAACGGTACGACCGCATTTGGAATACTGTGTACAGTTCTGGTCACCACACCTCAGAAAGAATATTATACCATTGGAAAAAGTGCAGAAAAGGGCAACTAGAATGGTAAAAGGGCTGGAACACTTTCCCTGTGAAGAAAGGTTAAAGCACTTGGGGCTCTTCAGCTTGGAGAAATGATGACTGAGGGGTGACATGATTGAGGTTTACAAGATTATGTATGGGATAGAGCAGGTAGAGAAAGAAGTGCTTTTCTCCCTTTCTCACAATACAAGAACTCATGGTAACGCAATGAAATTGCTGAGCAGTCGGGTTAGAATGGTTAAAAGGAAGTACTTCTTCACCCAAAGAGTGATTAACACATGGAATTCACTGCCACAGGAGGTGGCGGCTACAAGTATGGACAACTTCAAGAAGGAATTTAGTGTCCTGGCCTCACTGATGGACCTCTTGATGACGCCTGGTATTTTTGGCCACTGTGTGACAGAGTGTTGGGCTGGATGGGCCATTGGCCTGATCCAAAACTGGCTTCTCTTATGTTCTTATGGCTGGGACCTTAATCTTTGGTAGAAAGCTGCCACCAACAAGAAAATTACCAGAAGTATTGGGGAAGGGGTGAAGGTGTAGGTTGTTCTCTGTTACCAGGATCCCTCTTTGCAGATGTGTGCTGTATGTTCTGAGTACATCTTAGCTACAGTCACTTTGGCAGCCATAGCAATGCCATGTTTGGAGAAGGTAAGGTCAAGGCTGTCCTCAGACTAAGCTAACTAGTGGCCAAAACTTTGGGTAGGAAACTGATTCACTGATGGGACACCTGCATGCCTGTTTGCACCCATCTAGATCTATCAATGTAATTTCATCAGCAAGGAGAAGTCTTCCTGAATACAGAATCTAATTACTATCAAGCAGCTAGGCGGGTTTGATTGCTTTTACTGACCTTTCCTGAATTTCTCATACTAACCTGCCACAAGCATGGGTGAAGCCTCCAACATGCCAGCCCTAAGGCTGCAATCCTAAAATTTCTTACCTAGGAGTAAGCCCCACTGAATAAATGATAATTACTTGTGAGTAAATGAAAACTGTTCTTATGCTTGAGTACCGTTATGATTCTTGTACCCCTGTATTTCTTCTCAATAAATTCTATTAGTCTATTAGAGACACTTTGAGTTTGTTTGCCCACTATCTAGGTAAAGATCCCTAAATCTTTGCCCACGCACCCATGAATGAAATACAACACAAGTTATGGGTTAAACTGGGACTTTATTTACATACAAGCTGATCTGCATCCTTTAGGCCCAATTTACACCTCCCCTCTGAAGTAGTTTAACTGCTGTTTTTTTCCTATGCTCATTTCATGCTGATTTCAAATTTCACTCCCTGGGTCTGAAGAGTACTAAGCAACAGGATCTGTTTAAAGCAGTAAAATGCTAGCTTGACCACAGGAGGGCAATTAACGAATATAAACAGTAATTTTTTAAACTAGAACTAGTATGGTTTGAAACTAGAAACAGGTATAGACGGTTTTTTTTGAAACTAGAATGATTCCAGCGGGAAAGTCAGATGTAGATTTGACCTTATATAGTTTAAGCATGGGCTGCCTTGTGCCTGCAAAGCAGGCTTCTTAACAGGGCAAACCCACCCCAGCTCACAAAAGGAAACCTGTACAAAAGGAAATCTGTCTGGAACTGGTGCATGATGGAACACTGAAGGGTTTTCCTTAGAGATCGGGATACAGAACTACAGTCCAGGCTTTCAGTTTTATCAGCTTTTCTTGAGGCTGGGAGGATTGTTGTTGTTTTAATCAAATTTGGGATGGGCAAATTTGGGATGGGCAAACTCAAGAGTTTCCCTCCAATCTCATTCACAGCCAAAAGTTTTCTGTTCCCAGTCCATTTGTCTTCCCATTCTCTTCCACTCCAGGACAGCTTTCAGGAATTTATTCTTTTCTGTTATTCTAAAGGCATATTTCATCCTTTTACAGCAGTAATCTGTTTTTAATCCATAAACTGAGACACTGAAGACATTAACCACATTTTAAGAGTCAATTCTGTGGCAGTGTAATTAGAATTGATGTTATAGCTAGTTTTATTTTTTAAATAACATGCTTAAATGTCAGTCAGTACATAAGATACACTAAATCTTAGCTAAAATGTTCAGGTTATATTCAAAAATATTTTAGTAGTTATTCTTCAAGTATTATCAAATGTTAATAACATATCATTTGAGTTTTAAAAATAGGAGTAAGTCCAGTTTTCCTGTGCACATTAGCCATGGGGAAAGCTTCTTTTTTGTTGGTTTCAAACTGTCTCACTCAGTATTCAAGTGCTTTTTTTTTAAATCATCACTTTTCAGGTAGTTTTTAATGAAAATGTATCCTTACATATGCAATTACATCATTAAACAAGTCCATACTGCAGGTTGTTATTAGATGGGCTTGCATTTGCAGATATTGAGAACTACTGTTGTGTCATCTTAAACTTCAGTAATATTACTCAGATGATTGTAGTTCCATTCCAATTTAACTGATTTCTTCTATTCAAGGGACTGAGAGAGAATAATTCCTAGAACAATTTTATAGAAATAAGTTCTACTGAAATCAACTGAAGTATTGTGTTGCTAATATGTTATGGCTTTTGTAGAAGCCCTGGAACAATCTGGTCTTAATTTTAATGGAACATATGTATTAAAAACCTGTGTCACTCTTGCAGTCTTAATTATTAAATTCTTAAGCACCATTTTATAATTGGATCAGACCATATGGTAATACTATAGTCTACAATTTGTTCATATGCATATATAATGGGTGCTTATAGCCATATCAAGCATTTAGAGGAACTAGTATATTTGCCCTGTGAAGGTTTTTTAAAAAATCTTCCATACAAGGTGTAAATAAACACTTCTTTCTTTTCTTCTTTGCTGTCATATGAAATACAATAATAATTGGTGAGCATAATTGATTTAAAAATCATAATGAAAAAATTAAAAAACCCTTTCATTTTAACTTTCACAAATATGCTACAGATTACAATTTTAATTATCTAGAACCATGCAGAAAGAAAGAGGCAAAAAATGTTCTATGGACTTCAGTCAGATGGGCAAATAATGTAACCTAATCCTAAAGAATTGGGGTTTTTTCCCTCTAGAAAGTATCTACTAAATAAACAAATATAGGTATCTCAATGTGAATCATATTAAATTGTTAGACTTTTAAAATTGCTTTAAACCTATCTGTGTGTTAAAGGGTTGTGATTTTAAATCCAAGTTGCCAAATTTCAGAGACTGTGTTGTGTCTATTTTTGTTCTTTAAATATCACCTTTAATGTGCTGCTTAAAGGATGTGATTTATTCCATTTGGAATGGGAGAAAAATACCTTACATATAGCCTGCCCCCCCCCCCAAGTGGAGGCAACCTCCCAGATAATTTAGAAAAAATAATGAAGCAACTTGGTTCCTAGAAACTTTTTTTCTAATTATGTATTGCAGGAAGTGAGAGAAACATACATTTTCATAACATCTTACTATGCCATGTGAAACTATCACTAGCATGAGCATTTAGAATTTTACTAGTCAAGATGCCCATATCTAATGATAAAGTCATCTAAACCCAAAATGGATTATTTCCAATTTCGGTGGCGGCTCCCTACTGGTGGAATGAGCTCCCAGAAGAGATCAGTTCCACAGGGCCTGCAAGACGGAGCTATGATCCCCGCCGCTATTAATCTGCTGCTTTGTGGCGTTCTGTGAGGTGACTGATCAGGCTTGACTTTGCTTTACTGACCAGCACCCTCTATCTACCTTATAGTCTCTTTGGGGTTTATTTTAAATTGCTTTCTAGGTACGTTGACGACCACTGCTAGATATCTTCGGTGTTGGTTATGAGAGTCAGGCAATCAGGCTTTTTACTTCACAACAAAACAGAACTTTATTTCCAGAACCAAAGTGGGGAATGGAGGATGTATATATAGTTGACACTTTGTTTTGAAGCACTATAAACCAAGAATAGAGATTTCCCAATGATCCTAAGGCCCGAACATCAGGTAGAGAAGAAAGCCTTTATTTTTATGACGTCAGTCTCGGCAATGGTAATCCATTAAAGCTACCAAGCCCAGATTTTACTGAGGCTTGGTGTTTTATACCAGGGGGTGGGGACGCACACAAAGGAAGGGGACAGTGTCACACAGCATCATATTTGTTAACAAATCATACGATATAACTCCGCCTAACTAGCTGCTCAAGTGTTAGGAATGTTTCTATCTAAATGTTGCTAATTGCTTGCCGTTCCCATGGTTCTTTAGCCAAGCCTAAGAGCAATAATGTTGCACACTAAACAATGTAAGACTGTTAGCTAGATGTTGTCAGTGTTCCACGTAACAGCAAAGAATCTTGTTTCATTGACCTTGTGTTTCAAAGCTTCTAACTTACTAAGCAATATGCAGAGTTCTATTCAGCATAATTATTGATTAATTTTTCTTATTGCTTCAGTTTCTTTATAGGCTAGCATTTTTTGCTTAGAATACACTTTGGCAATATGCTATATTGTTTTCAGTTTCTTTAGCTGTTCATAAGTTCATGCAACACTCTCATATGTACTCTCTCCTGTCCTGCTTAGTGGTTAGCCTTTGGCTTTGGCTTCTTGGCCCTTTTCCTTGAGTCCCAACTGGCCACCAACCAGATGTGCCAAACTCTGACCGTCCTTGCCTCAGCCCTCACTTAACCACCTATCCCAGGTTCTTCAGGAGTTATATAGTTTGTGTTTGTGACCGCTTATGTGCTCTACTTTCACTAGACTGTTCCCTGTCCCATGAACCAGACTATCCAGCACCAGTTATTTGCTTCAACTGGTCTTTTATGCTGTTCACACAGAGCTACAGATAGCCACACCAAGCTCACACAGAGCTACCGAGAGAGTGTCTTCTCATAGACTCCCCCTCTCAACTCACTCTCCCAACTGTCCGCTCCCAACTGTCTGTTGTGCCCGTTAAGTGTCAGTCACTGAGTGTTCAGAGCTAAATGGCCCCCTCCTCACTTAGTCATGTGACTCAGCAATGCTCTGTGTTTACATTTTTGCTGGTCCCAGATTTTTCATTCTGTCACAGGAGCTCTTCCACCAGGCTTTCAACTAGGAGCCGCAACACTACTAACATCACCACTATTAACACCTGTGGTTATGGGCCGGCCCTGGCCTAGAGATTGGGCCATACCATTGTGCAATTCCAAAGATCAGTGATCCAGTAGAATATTGCACAGTATGCCATCTTTATTACTGGAAGTTGATTATTACTACTAGCACTTTAATTTTGATTGTTTTAATGTTTTAAATGTTTTAACTTTTGTATATGGTTTTATGGTACTGATTTCCGATCTACGTAAGCCACCCTAAGCCTGCTCGTGGGGAGGGTGGGGTATAAATTGAACTAATAAATAAATAAATATGATGATTTGGAAGAATTCTGACAGTTATTCTTTTGGTTTCTTTCTATCTGGTTTTATTTTTCCCAGGAAGCAGAAGGAGCAGGAATATTTGCTTTTAACTGAACAGATATATACATGTTTGTGAGGTTCTCCAACCAGAACAGTTAGTTTATCTTCCTGCCATAGAGGATTGTGTTTATTACTGTTGCTGTGTACTGGAAACTTTCCACCAATCACTTCACAGACTTTGGGAAGGCTTCTTGATTCTACATAAACATGAGTCCTATTTTTGCATTATGACAATTGCTTTTAATATGGAACACCCATGCCATAGGCTCATTATCCCACCCATCTGCGTATCTGTCTTTGTACTTAATCCAAAGCAACAGTTTGAGTTCAAACAAAGCAGGAATGTGCAAATATACCCCCTTTTCTTTTCATTCTTTTGGTGTTGTGGCCTTTTTGTTCCATTCGTTTTATTGCCGATATTACCAATTTATTTCTTTTATACCATTTTAATGTCATTGTATGGAAGGGGAAAAAAACCCAAGTATTGACTTAAGGACAATAATTGTACTGAATATTGTTAATAGTGTAGGAGAAACAGTTTTTTTTTTTTCCTGAGCCAGAAGAGCCTGGGGTTTTCAAACTGAAACAAGATGTTACCAATATTTTGGTAATTCCTAGAACCTTGCTCTGGTCACTTCCAGGTCTTAATCTGGAAGGGACATCACAATCTAGAACAATCGTTTCCCTCCTCATGTCCCCCCCCCCCCAATGCTCCTGGGATTGCCAAGCACAGGCCTGGCAGCACTAAATTGCAGATTACTGGGGGGTATTTATTTATTTATTGTTTGATTTACAGCCCACCCTCCCGCAGGGGTAATAAAGCAGGGGTAGTGAAAAGGCTAATCATATGAGAAAACAGTGCATTCGCATCAACAGAAATATCTAAAATTATTTGAATACATCTTCTAGACACTTCACTAAACGATCAGTTCCCTGCTTGTGATGTATGAGGATGGCATGAAAAAAACTGGTGGATGGTTAAGCATACATAATTTAAAATGGGACTGTACATCCCTGGTTTTTGTGAAGCAGGTCTTTTTGACCATAACCATGACTTTCCAGACTACCCTGTTACTGGAAATGAGATCAGAAAGTAGAACAAAACATAAAAGTATGTAGGAAAGTTTGTTTTCGGCAAAGATTGTGGGTAACTTTGTAGCCATTTTTTATCATTTCTATGGCTTATATTTCTTTTACAGTTGTTTTCAACCTACTTCTGTTTTGTCCTAAGTATAATTTTCTTTCATTTTAAACCTTTTCCCATCATGTTGGAATCTTATTCAACTTTCAAAGGGAAAAGTATGATACATTTGTGTGTGTGTGTGAGTGAGATAGGCCATTAAATATCTTCCCTGGAAGAAATACATATTCTTTATTTAGTCCATAAAAAGGGTAATAAAATAAAGACTTGGAGGGCCATGCTTTTCAGATAGGTCAAGGCTGCTGTTAAAGATGGTCACATTGAGTCTCACATCTCTGCCCTAGGGTGGTATTTCTATTCATTTAACCAGTGCTTTGTGTTTGTCTATTATGTTATTTCAAGTTGGTACTTTTGGTAGAACTCCGTATTAAGAATAAGAACACACATCTTAAATATGTGATGTTTCTAAGAAAAAAATGTTTAATTGTTCATCCAAGAAACATTTAAAAGATACAGTAGCTTGAAAAGGTTTCATATAGCTACAGTTGAAGTTTCAGATGTCCTGAAAAACTTTCTTTAAAAAAAGAATTTATGACTATAAATAGTTTTGAAAAATGAAACAGCAGGAAAGCAAATAATTAGACAGGAAACTAGTAATTATATGAGGTTTGCCTAGGAAATTATGTTCACTTTATGCCCCCGCCCCCCCCCCCCAAAAAAAAAAACTTTCTTAGCACAACTGACTGTGCTTTGTTTCAAAACTGGCCAATACTTTCTTGGCCTCTTGGAAGTAGCTGCATGGTTACAGAATCATAGAATTGTAGTTGGAAGGGGCCATACAGGCCACCTAGTCCAATCCCCAGCTCAGTGCAGATCAGCCTAAAGCACCCCCGGCAAGTGTTCATCCAGGTGCTGCTTGAAGACTGCCAGTGAGGGGGAGCTCACCACCTGCCTAGGCAGCCGATGCCACTGCTGAACTACTCTTACTGTAAAAAAAAATCCTAATATCCAGCTGGTATATTTCTGCCCATAATTTAAATCTATTATATGAGTCTTATCCTATGCCAACAGAAAGAGCTCACTGCCCTCCTCTAAGAGAGCCAGTTTGGTGTGAGAACCAGTTTGGTGTTGTGGTTAAGTGTGTGGACTCTAATCTGGGAGAACTGGGTTTGATTCCCCACTCCTCCACTCGCACCTGCCATAGCTCTGTACCAGCTGTTCTCCCAAGGACAGTTGTCTCAGAGTTCTCTCAGCCCCACCTACCTCACAGGGTGTCTTTTGTGGGGAGGGGAAGGGAAAGGAGTTTGTAAGCTGCTCTGGGACTCCAAGTGAGGGAAGGATGGGATATAAATCCAATCTCTTCTTCTTCTTTTTCTAAGTGACAGGCTTTCAAATACTTAAAGAGAGCAATCACGTCCCCCATTAACCTCCTCTTCTCCAGACTGAACATTCCCAAGTAACTCAGCCTTTCCTCATAGGGCTTGGTCTCCAGACCCCTGATCACCTTTGTTGCTGTCTTCTGCACCCGTTCCATTCTGTCCCCATCCTTTTTTGAAACAAGGTCTCCAGAACTGCACACAGTTCTCCAGGTGCACAGGTGCAGCCTGACCAGAGAGATGTACAGCAGGACTATGACATCTTGTGACTGGAATGTTATGCTTCTGTTGATACATCACAAGACCGCATTAGCCTTTTTGCTACTGCATCTCACTGACTGCTCATATTTAGCTAACAGTTAACCAAGAGATCTACCCAAAAGTGTATTCACCATCCAGTATGTGTGCTTTTCATTGTTGTTACCCAGATGTAGAACTCTGCACTTATCCTTGTTGAATTGCATTTTGTTCACATCCACCCACTTTTCCAGTACGTTCAGATCGCATTGCATTCTATACCTTTCAATGTGTTTGCTACTCCTCCCAATTTGGTGTCATCTGCAAATGTAATTAGTAGTCCCTGTCCCTTCACCCCCTCATCCAGATCATTTATAAAAATATTGAAAAGTATTGGGCCCAGATGAAAAGTACTAGACCCAGGATCTTTGGACCCTGACCATTGTGGTGTCATGGTAAGCATAGTGGACTAAGATCTGGGAAGCCCACATGCAACCCTCTTCCACCTTCTATTGTAAAATTAATTGGGTTACCTTGGACCATTCATGGAAGAGGGTCGAATGATGTATACCATCCTGAATTCCTTGGAGGAAGAGCAGTATAAAATATACCAAATAATATACAATTACCTTAGAATCACAGAATCATAGAGTTAGAAGGGACCTGGAGGGTCATCTAGTCCAACTTCTAAATATCAAGAAAATTAAGTACTGAAAAAGACTTGGGTACTATTATATATCTGATAATGATTGCTGGTCCCATTTGCAAATCAAAAAATCTACAAGGCAGGTCACTCAGTGCAAGACAGGCACTCAGAACATATCTTTCTGCAAACCTGAAGCAGAGGCCAGTAAAATAAGGTACTGCCCATCCTTCTCTCTAAGTACTAGCAGGTCACAACTTGTTAATATATTTTGTTCAAATAACCAGGATTTACAGCCATATAACTGTTCTGTCATATTAGTTTATATAAAATGCATTTTGTACCTTAAGATTAAATCTTTTTTTTTTACTGTTCAGTAACACAACTAAACCCGAAGCTTCCCCAGTATCATGGTTAAAATGTGAGATTTTTTAACCATGATTTGGTCTGATTTCTTTCTCCCTTCCTCACCAAAGTCATTTTCTGCTTGTAGGGTTGAATAAATTATGTATAAATTCAGTGTATGTGGAAGTAGCTTAATATGATTAAACTAAATATGAAGGTTGTATATTGTTTGTAGAAAGTAGGATGTGATTGTTGTTTATTTCATTAACTTGCTGATGCCAGCAAGCACATTGTCCCTAATGATATTATCACTATTGGAGGGGAATTCCTTGGGCTGCCTAGCCCAGAAGAAACACAGTAGGATATTTGAAACCTGAGTTCAACAACTTTTAAGAATCTTAAAAAAGAGGGAATGACAACTAAATACTTCTGCTATTGTAAATTCAAGTTATAGAACAATGAGGTTGTACAATGTACATGCAAGGCTGTCCAGAGCTTTACAGTGAATGGGTGTCTCTGTGCTTGGAATGCCTCTAGGTTTTTCAAACATGACTGAAGGTTAAAGTAGTTTTTTTTTTTAATCTGTGACCTCTATAGTCTTCATTGAAGAAAGGTCTACACTTACCTGTCTGTTTCTGAGAGCTGAGAGAAGGAGGCAGTTGTATTAGACATTAATTAAGAAAAAAGGAATGAAGTATTACCAAATGGGAAAAGTTTGATATTGCCCAGTAGACATACCCCCCTTTTTCTTACAAAACAGAAAAGGTAAATATAAACATCCAGTTTCATTAGACATACCAGTTAGTTTTGCATTGTGTTTGTTGCTGTGCAGTTTTCAAGAGCAATTGTATCATTAAATGCATTGTGTCAGCAAGAAACCCAACAATAGCTGCCAGGAAAAAGACACAGGACAATAGTTCTTGAGTGTCTTAGCTGCAGCCCTTCCTAGAACGGTTGCATTTTCTTTACTGTAGTTCAGAAAAAGAGAAATTAAATTAACAGAGAGAATAAGAAGACATGGTGCTGTGTGGCAGTTCATACCAGTTTCTGATAGTGTTAGTTGTTTTGTCTATTCCAAAAGTTACCTTTTTAGAGGGATTCAGAAAATTTCAAAGGTGGCAAAAAAATTTTTTAACAAAATCCATGGCTACACAAATTCTTTATTTTACATGCAGAATTCTATTAAAAATACATTTCAATTTGCTCAGACCAGTTTCCTGAAGCCTATTTTACTTATTTCAGCCCATAATTACCTTAACTGCACAGGCTATTAAAATGTTACCTTTTCAAAATTCAGGCATTTCAAAGGTGAACATACAGAGGGAGAGAAAGAGAACAGGAGACATTAAGAGCATTAATAACCCCATCTTCCACAAATGCCATGAGAGAACTATAATTCATTTGATCATCCATCACATAGAAAAATGGAACTTTAAAAAGAGAAAGAGAGAATGCAAGAGATACAAGGTCAATTCAGCAGTGTTAGAGGTTTGTGAGAGTCATATAGTGCCCTCCCTCCCTCCTGTACTCTGGCAAATTTTATTTGCTATTAATCAGTATATGAACTGTGTGTGTAAGTTCCACCAAGTCACATCTGACCTATGGTGACCCTATGAATTAATGACCTCCCAAGTGTCCTATCATTACCAGCCTTTTTCAGGTCTTGCAAACTGAGGGTCATGGCTTGCTTGCTTGAGTCAATCTATCTCATGTTGGGTCTTCCTCTTTTCCTGTTGCCTTCAACTTTTCCTAGCGTTATTGTCTTGTTCAATGTCTTGTCATCTTGTAACATGACCAAAGTATAATAGTCTTTGTTCAGTCATTTTAGCTTCTAGTTCAGACTTGGTTTGATCTAGAACTCACTTATTTGTCTCTTTGGCAGTTCATGGTATCTGTAAAAGAAGAGTAGGTTTTTATACCCTGCTTTTCTCTACTCTAAGGAGTCTCAAAGCAGCTTACAGTTGCCTTCCCTTCTCTCCCCACAATAGTCACCTTGTGAGGTAAGTGGGACTGAGAGAATTCTGCTCCTCCAACACTACATTTCATATGTATCAACTTTCTTCCTGTCAGCTTCTTTCATTGTCCAGCTTTCACTCTTATTCATGGTAATGAGGAATAGAGTATGAATTATCTTGATCTTGGTTGCCAGTGACAAATCCTTACACTTAAGGATCTTTTCTAGTTTCCTTTATGACTGCCCTCCTCAGAATCAATCTCCTTCTGATTTTGTGGTTGCAGTCTCCCTTTTGGTTGCTGACTGAACCAAGGAACTTGCCAAGGAGCCAAGTCCTTAACAAGTTCAGCTTCTTCATCATCAACCTTAACGCTGTGTTTATGAACTACCATTTTCTTTTTTTCTGTTCTCTGCCATTCAAGGGACTATCCAACAAGGCTAGAGCAGTGCTAGGAATGCAGAGGTTTTCTTATAATTTAAAATCTAGTCACTTTCATTACCTTTTGATCTTGAAAGCTTTTATATAATTTAAATTCTGTATACCATTTTAAAGACTAACATGCTTTTCATGGCATAAGCTTTTGTTGGCTGAAATCCACTTGATTAGATCACATAAATTTATGTAACTTGAAATCCTAGCACAAAGTGGAACCTTAAATTCAGTTCTCAGCCATAATCTGAAGCAACTCTTGTGCCAGAGAGAAAGCGGAAGGACTCTGGGTAATTTTCTCGGCATTGGCTACAACAAACAACACATACTGTTTGCTGCCTCTCTGTCTCCTGTTGCATGATTGAAGAGGGGATAGACCTGAGGGATGGTGGTTTCCAATTTGGTCTTCAGCACATACTAAAAAGAAAAGGGCTGCATGCTTGTGGACAGCTGGATCTCTGCCAGGATATCCAACAGGTGAGTTGGGAGCTGCTGTCTGCAGTTGGGCTGTACACTGCACCCAGTGTCCCCAGCCTATGCCATGTCAATCTATTGCAGCCTGATTTTCCCCCAGGCCAGTGTGTCTGTATTATTTTGTTCTTCCCCTCCAGGGTGTTTCCTATTCTGGGCACAATTCAAAGGTATCTTATAGGGTTGGGCACAAACTGAAAATGGAGGTTTGTTGAAGGTATGTGGTTCAGAGTGAGCGATGAAAAATTTTATAGGCCTTATAAGCCCTTATATAGGCAGGCCTCACCTAGAAGTGGAATCCAAAGGCCTATAAAAGCCTTCAGAGCTCACTCCCAGAGCTCAGTCGAGTCCAGCCGGCACGACCCGGAGGTAGGCTCCGAAGGAATTTAAATGCCTTTGGAGCTCACTCATGTTAGCCGAATTGCTTTAATTTACACTTAGCAATTGGCGAAATACACGGGTTCTTGCCAACTATAGAAGACGAAGAAGAGATTGGATTTATACCCCGCCCTCCACTCACTTGGAGTCTCAGAGCGGCTTACAAACTCCTTTCCCTTCCCCTCCCCACAACAGACACCCTGTGAGGTAGGTGGGGCTGAGAGAGCTCTTTCCCAAGCTGTCCTTGAGGGCACAGCTGGTACAGAGCTATGGCTTGCCCAAGGTCATCCAGGCAGGTGCAAGTGGAGGAGTGGGGAATCAAACCCGGTTCTCCCAGATTAGAGTCCACGCACTTAACCCCTACACCAAACTGGCTCTCCAAGGTCCAACCCCTTCCAGGAGTTCCCAGTAAATAGGCAGTGAGGCTGTTGTTCAGTTTAAATGGGATTTACTGAAAATATGTATTTCAAGCACACAAAATCATAATCACACACACACTCACACAGGCCTAAGAAACAAAGACAGAAAACAGTACGTTTGCATGAGCAGGATTTTGATGGGAGGCGATACGTTACCTTCCTGAAGAGAAGTTGTCCGACCGAAGGAAGAATTGGATGGGGAAGGAACATATGGAAAAATATGGGACATGAGGTTCGAACCTGCGAGACCACGTGGTTCTCTCTGTTCCAGAATTCCAGAGATTTAAAGATGGAGGCAAGGGTATAGGTATAGCAAGCTGGGCACAAAGCAGATAGGGGACGATGGCTCAAGAGACCGATTGCCTCTGTGCAGGGTCTTTTATTAGGTGGTCTTGGGGGCAGTCAGTGCTAACCACATCCCACTAACACACCTACTAGGCGGTCCGTCCCTTTCTGACCCTACCATAGGTTAAAGGTGAACAAAAGGAGGGGGGCGGGGAGTGGACAACATTGCAGAAACTATGATCTCACCAGGAACACACCTTGGGCGAGGTCCGATGACTCACCGGGGCCACTTCTATTGTCTATTAATGGCCCGACCATCAGTTGCTAAGTAACCATGTTAGCATAATCCGTTCAGGTATGTTGGAGGGGGCAGGGGTTGACCAGCGTGGTGTGACAGAAAGAAACCTCATGGCAGAAGGAGTCTTTGTCTCTGTCTTTGTGAATTATCGAGGGTGCCAGCCTCCTGGTGTGGACTGGAGCTTTCCCCTGCAATGGAGAATGCACATGGCCCTTCCAATGCTAGCAACCCAAGTTCAAACTTATGGATCTTAAAATCCATAAGAGCACTAAAAGTGCCTTGCTGGCCAACACTCAGGTGGGGCCACGGGTCGGTGGTGGGCTCCAGTGGCATTTAAATGCTTTCAGAGCTCACTTCCAAGTGGGCTGTCAGACCCGGAAGTAAGCTACAAAGGCATTTAAATGCTGTCAGAGCCCAAGAACATGTCTCCCACAAACCTCACAAACATCCATAAAAAACATGGAGGTTTTGGGCAGATCATGGGAGACATGTTCATCCAACCCCTGGTTTGCAAACCATGGTTTGTGCTCGAACTAGGCTTCATTTGTGGGTTCGTGCCTGTCCCTAGTATCTTACATTCTTCTATAGAGAAAAACAGCAACGCATCATCAAAATAGATATTATCTTTGATTTTTGTTCATTCTTTGGACAATAACCAGTGCCTATGTTTGATAGCCATGAAGGAGCCAGCAAAGGGTGACTTTGAAAAAGATTCCAGAAAACTTCATGTTCACAAGATTGAGCAAACCTCCAAGCAAATGAGTTATGTGAGACCTGAACAGGTTTATCCAAGCTTGGAGATGCTTCCCAACCAATGTAGTCAAAGGTTAGAGTCACACTAGTCTTTAAAGATCTATGATGTCCATTGTACTTCTAAAGGAAGGGAAGAAGGTTGGTTAAGCCCTGCACAATGTTGCTAAATTGAAACTGACCATGTGCTGCTGTTATAAGTTTAAAATGGATGAGATGGACAATTATAACAATTTAAAGGGGGGAAAGATAGGTAATCCTTCCCTCTCCAGGTTTTTGTGTTCATTTTTTTAAAAAGGTGGTAACTCCAAAGGGCCGCTCTATTCATTTGTGAAAGAGTAAGCATAAAAGGCCCTCTCTAAGATGCTGATGTCATGGCTATATCTCTCTGATCAAATGGGTCTCCATTAGACCACAGGCTTAAATATTAGCAGGCTACAGCCATGGCATCACATCTGTTTTGATCTTTAGGTAGAATGCCTTTATATTATGTCTGTATCCTTCAGCCTACGTGACCATAAACAGGGCTAAGACAGGGTTAGAGCAGAGCCACCACATGAGATTCGTAGCAGAGAAACAGAAGTGGACTGTGTGGTGTTTAACACTTTATCTATCCACTACTTCTCTGCTTCAGCTCACACACTGCCCCAGCCACTTGTTACTCTGCTAGCTTTTAAGCATATACCTGGAAATGTAAATGTGTACTTGGAACCAAACTGTAAAAGAAAGTGGTTGGGCAGAGAAGTAGCAGGTAAAGAAAATATTAAGAACACTCTCCTCCTACACATTGTTTCTTCTTTAAGACCCCTTACTTAAGTTAATGTTTATCTAAGAAAAGCAACTACTGGGCTTTCTCTTACACATATGCACATACAGTTTCACCTTCACTTCTGGGGGGGGATGTCTTTTGTTTGTAGGGTTGCCAGCCTCCAGGTGGGGCCTGGAGATCTCCTGCTTTGGAGGTGGACTCTATGGCATTGTACCATGCTGAGGCCCCTCCCCTCCCCAAACCCCACCCTCTCCTGGATCCACCCCCAAAGTCCCCAGGTATTTTCCAAGCAAGACTTGGCAACCCTATTTGTTGGTTTTGTTACAGTACTAGTAAGGAGAAGTACATTTACAAAACTGGGCTTTATTGAGTTCACAAAAGTCAGCTTATTTCTTACTGGGCAATAAATATTGCTTGTTGCTGGCCATAGCAACTCTGAGTATGACTTATTGTTTACCTGTGTAGGAAGATTATTTATAAACTGGCCTGCAGTAATGTTATAGAAGAGCTAAACTCATTTTTATTTGTGATAGAATGATCATAAGACACTTATTGTTGCCTAGAGAGGTCTGCAAATTTGAGGGTTTTTACATACTTTAAAGGCAGGTATCAATTGTTAGTTCTGAATTTTTTGGGGGAAAGTATTGAGTCTGATATTTTTATGGCAATGTGATTACTTGTACTGTTCTAAAATTACTCCTTTCCCCCTTGGCATCCTTTTTCAACAACTTCAGGATGTCTGAAAATATATACAATCCAAAACATATGGAAAGATTAAAGGATATATTAACCTTGTACTTTGTTATCCCCAGCAATAAAACCAAGCTGTGTGGGTGTTTACGAACATAGCTTTAGGAAAATTTTAAGCTTTGTTTGAAACTGCTGTGAAAGGGGTTTCTGTAACAATGACATTCTCATCATGCATGGTTGGTATTCTAATGAGATCACCCACAGCTCGTTGCAGTTGGGCTTGGTTAAGGTGTAAGCAGGCATTCACACATGTAGCTCCCAGGCAACTGAAACAATTAAATTTTAGCACCATGAATTCTAGACTCTTGTTGCAATTCAAATTTTGTTACCTGTGTGAGGCAGTCTGTTGCTTTTTTATGTTGAGATGATGTTCTTCCAATAAAAAAGGGGCATCCTCTTGTTAGACTAAGGAAGGCCTAAAACCAACAAAACAGACCTAAAGCCATTTTTTTTTTAATAAGAGCCATTTTCAAAAGAGAAACAGAGTGAAACTTTCTGCTGTGCTATCCAACCAAAAACAATATAGGTATTGGCTAGGACCTGAGATCAAAAATGACCACAAAGTTCAGTCTAGAGCTCTTGCAAATAACCCACTCTGAGATATGCAAACAACAGGAATCACTGCCAAAAGTCCCTAACAAGGGAAGTGGGGGGAAGTTGGTTTTTTTTTTTTTTTTTTGAGGCTAGGAATAATGAGAATGATAGTTTTATATATATACATATCTAATACTTCTTAAAGATTTCAACAAGTACCTTGAGAAGATGGACAGAGAAATGTAGGAGGAAAAGGAACCTCACTTAAGCCATCATAATTGTAGCTTAATTTTTCTAACAGAAATCAGATAGGCTCTTTGGGAAGCAAGAACAGGTTAATGATTAGCAGGACTCACAATGCCAGCTTTGAGGGGGATTTAGACCAATGCTCCCTCTAAGCTGTGGAGTCTTGTGAGCAAAAATTCCAACATTAAAGTTGTGAGTGAGCAATCTGGCTACTGCACAAATTAGTTTGCTCTGGAGCCATCCTTCCTGAGCTAAGACAAAAATCTGAGAGCTGAAGGCTAAAAAACTGTTAGCTAGCTCACACTAACTCAGCTTAGAGGGAACACTGATTTAGACCCCCACCCCCTTTTGAAATTTTTAGCTTCTCTGCAAACCTGGAGAGTCCCCCAAGTTTGCTGGGAAATCAGTTTAGCGTCCATGTGACCCCAATCCACAGATTTAGGTATCCGCAGATGGGAGCCGCACATCACTAATAGTATACAGATTTTACCTGAGCTCTTATTTTCAACTAGCAGCCAACATGAATAATGGCGCAAGAATTTGCTACTGGTGTTAATGTGCCACTGCTGCTAAAAATAAAACAAGTTCCTACATTACTATAAATTAAGTATGTAAATTATGTATATTTAAATATATGAATTATCTAACTAATCATTCACTGTGTTTTATGTTAAATTCAGCATCTAAATGTTATTACAATTACAGAACTACTATTTAAAAAAACTGATGGCAGTAGCTATCAGTATATTGCTGCCTTGATTTTGGAGAAAACTGAGATGCCGTTTATCATCCACCCTTTCCTTAGAACTGAAGATGTGATGCTGTTGTATAGTCTCATAAAGAAAATTAATCTATTGCATTTGGGATTACATTTTGTGCTCACTGTATTAAGAAGGGTAATTCAAATCCAAAGAGCAAGTGTAGATTTTACCCACTTTGATGAGATTTTGTTCCTTTATAACTTAAACTGATCTTAGAGAAACATTTTGGCTGCAATCCTACACAGAATTATGCCCACATATATAACTGTATTTGAGATTTCAGTCTAGGTAGTAATCTGAAAGATGAAAACAGAAAATGAAGCCATTTTTATCCACTGAGTCATGTGGAAAGTTATTGTTTTGTATATCAGTGGTATTACTTGGTAAATACAGAGGGAATCTGATGCCAAAATAATCCATTAAGGTCAGAATGAAAGCATGACCCCCCAAAAGTAAGGAAATGCAAAAATGAGCAATCTGCACTCAGTGGTCAGCTAAATACCTTAACTGTATAGATTATTTGTTAATTTAGTGTGATTTTACATCCTATTCTGTCAAAAAATTACTCTGAACAGTTTAGAACAATTAAAAATATACTATGAATCTAATAAAATCTGATAAAATAGTGAATAATAAAATACAGTATATATTATATAATTTCCTTCTAAACCAGAGATAGACCCCCCCCCCAACTAAAACGTGATGAGATACCTCAAAAACTGGGAATTATTGTGGAACCCTTGTTATGCTAATAAGTATGTTCCTCCATATACCCCAGTATTAAATTGTGATAGCTGGGCTCTCCCCCTTCCTTTTCCTTACTTGTCTTGCATTAGATAGCAGCATTGGTTGTAAGATGGGTGCCATGATAAGCCCTCATTAAGTGGGTGCCATGGTAAGACCTCCTTAAGCTCTTGTTTACTTATTTAAAACATTTTAATGCTGCCTTTCCACCCAATTTAGGACTTCCAAAGTGATGAATAATCAGAAACATTAAAACCACCTTGAAACTATATATAAAAATTTAAAACAACAATTAAATTTAGTGTGGAAACACCAAACAAAACAGAAGTCCTTACTGACTAGTGGAAGACAATGATACAGGGGGACAGATGAACTACTCTGGTAAGGAAATCACATGGTTTTGGTGCCTCAAATAAGAAAACCCTTTGTTAGGTTACCTCTCATCTCACCTCAGATGACAAAAGCACACCTTAAAGCGACTGCAGCAGTTGGATAGATTCATATGGATTAGGTGGTTCTTAAGTCATGCTGGCTCCAAACTGTATGTCAATTATGAATGGGCATAAACTGGAAAAATGTGGTCCATGCACCCACAAACCCCATTAAAAAAGACCACATTGCCTTTAAATGGGGTTTGCAGAAAGCCTGAAAAATAGCTGAGCAATGGTGAGCAGCATGCTCCCTGCCACTCAGCAGTTTTGGGCTGTCTTGTGCAGTCCCTTTAATGTTTAAAGAGAGTGCACAAGAAAGCCTGAAAACCATCTGAGCAACCATCTCTCAGCTATTTCGGGCTGTCTTGCACAGTACCTTTAAACTTTAAAGGGATGGCACAAGACTGCTCCCCACCACTCAGCTGTTTTGCAACTTTGAGGGGGAACAGAAAGCAAGGGTTAAAAGGCATTCAGAGCCTTTCATGCCTTGCTTAGTTTTCTATCCACAAACCAGAATGGACTGCTTTAAAAGTTTGTGTAAGTTTGTAATGGTAGACCCATCACCAACTTTGGCGCGCTAACCATGAACAGGGCAAAACTCATGATGAATTTTGCTATATGGTTTGGTTCGTGCCCACTCCTAATATCAATACTAGTACCTTGAATTGGTCCTGGAAGCAAATTGGGAGCCAGTGTAGGTGGAACTTGGCTGAAGTGGTATAGACCCTTTGACCTACTTCAGTCAGCATGCTGACTGGATCCACTCCAGTCAGTGCTTACCATTAATGCAGCATGCACTCTTTTTCTTTGATTCCACTGATTTCCTGAGCAATGGCATTTCTCCCTTCCAATCAGATCCTTGTGAAGGAGAACAGAGCATACCCAGCCAATCACTTTTGGAGACAAGCTGCAGAAAGCTGCCACTCACTTTTTTCTCCTCTGCAAGTAGGATGGCTGGGGGCACTTTGTTTGAGGGTCCATAGAATTGAAACTTTTAGTCCAATTTGCTTGAAACTTGGATGTTCTTGGGGAGACATGCTGTCCTCACTTCCCTGCAATTCGGTGACATTTGGTTAAAAAACAGCCACTCCATACACACCCTAATCCCCCTGAGGAATAATGGAAAAGCTGCTGTTGCCTTCCTCACTTTTTGAAACAAACAAATCACAAAAATGAAGCATGGTGAACACAGAGTTTTCAGCAGATAGGTAGAAAAAATATTGTCAGTCACTGTAACAGAAGAAAAATGAAATGAATGCAGATAGAGCTTTTTAATGCTTGTGTCTAGTGCCACCCACACCATAAGATTCAGCAGAGATAACTGTGCTTGTGCCGAGAGGTGTCTAATTCAGGGGTCTGTAAAACCAAATTGATTGTTTGAATTAACTTGGGAGGTCTTTAGATTAGAGGGAGAGTATGTTCTGTGCCAATTTGGTGCTATTGTCTTTATAAACAGCTGACCCGAACCCATTATTAGATTTCCCATTGAAAGCCATGGCCCCCAAGCTTTGGAACCCAAAAAACCCACATGGATTTGACTCCCGAGCTAGTAATGTCCTACATGGATATAAGCAATCATATAACGCCCCTTGAACCCTGGCTATGAAAATATAATGATTCCCCCCCCCCCCCCATTATACCCTCTGGGGATGGAGGTGTTACTCTCCCCTGCCCTGTGCTTCTGCTTGGTAAGCATGTCTAAATTTGTCCTGGAATAAAAGAATATACATGCACATATGCCTTTTTATACAGCAAATCTGAGCAAGGTGTCAAATAAAATTGATGTAACCACAAATCTTCTGACTCTGTTCTCACTTATCCTTAAAATGTTAAAGCAAGGATAGTTTCTCCCAGAATTACAAGAATTTAGAATAGATCCATACCTCTGTTGCATGGATAGGGCATCATTCCCTTTGTTTATCAACACCTGCTTATGGCAGCCACTTTGTGTTCTTCTGTAACACTTCTTTGTTAGCTCCCCATTGAAGGCAGGATCCGGAAGGAAAAAAAAATGTTTGTGTTTGGGGTCTTTATATAGTCCTCTCCCCTCCCCCCAATGGTAAATCTGCTGACTTTCTTGTTCTCAAGGGAAAGTAACACTTAGCCATTTGTTCTTTCAAGCCCATGTAGTTGTTGAGTGACCTTTGCTTCTCCTTAGTTTTATCTGGCTAACTGCATATCTGGATGGCTGCTGTCAGGGCTCCCATTCTGCTTCTCCTTTTGAATCCTGTTAGACAGTAAAAAGCAACTAGTAACCTCTGAGCATATAAAGTACAGACCAATTAATAGTAAACTTTGGTGGGAATTATGGGGTGCAGAGCACTTCTTCTCAGATGCTTATGTAGAAAATGGATACACCTTCCATTTAACAAAATCCACTCTTCTGTCCTATTCATATATTTACTTAATTGGGGGGGGGGGGGGGGACAACGCAAATTGTTCCAATAGCTCCAGCTGCAGGTGAATATGATCAGTCTGTCAGTATTCAGAAGTATTGTTTTGTAGAGTCTGGGAAGAAATTTTATAGTCTGTGTCCACATTCTATCTACCATGAACTGGTGAAACTATACATTTCAACATAATTATACTAAACAGTATGTGATTGGACAATTGTTTTTCCTACCTCAACTGGAATTAATAAGCCATGACATCAAGCAATATTTGAACACTATTCTGGAGTATATTAATTCAACCAACTGAAGTCAATAAGAGTTTAAAAGTGCTTCACTATGGCTGAATTGTGTCCTCTATATCTCAGTAAACTGGAAAGGATTAAGGTGGGGCTTTTTTCTATGAGACAGTAGAGGCAATCATTGGAGGAATGGGACAGGAAAAAAAATGGGCTTTGAGTCCAGCCGCTGATCTTACCATGGGTAGAAGGAGACTTGCATCTAAACAGCTTCAAGGTTTTATTATGAAACTTGGTTCTGCTTGCTCAACAAAGTTATGAAAAGGAAAACCTATAGAAATGTTAACATCAGTAATCTCTTAGGAAAGTATGCAAAATATCAAAATCAAAAGCAGTGCTCCGCTCATGCAATGGATCTATATTTTGCAGTCCTCTGTGCTTCAGAGAACCCTAAGGTTTAGGGAGGAATATTGGATATTACATATACTGCAGGCTTGTATTTACAAGTCCTTGAGATTCAGTGAATAAATTTCTTGTATTTGCAGGTGTCTGGGCAGAAATTTACCCTTCGCAAAGTGCTTGCAAATGCAAGAAATTTACTATGATGGGATCAGGATGCCAGTAAGGGAAGGCATTCTGAACTTCCCAAGTTCTCACCACATCCCTGGAATGCGACAAGCGGGTTCCTCCCCCTCCCCCCCCCCCCCAGAATACTGCCTTTCATCATGTTGTTTTAATGTCTTTTTCTTCTTAGAAAAGATTTTAATCCAAGGGAACAAACTGATTGCATCACAGAACCTTAAACATGTTTGCTCAAAACTATATGGAACTTAAAATAGCTAAGTATGCTTAGCCTTGCAGCCTCAGTCACAGTTAAAGATTCTGGAACTTGAACCAGAACTATTTTGTGTAGAGGCTGGCAAGACTTTTAAGAGAAGGGAGTAAGGGAAATATTCTGGGGGTCTTTGGAGTTGATTTGTGTTCATATATGTTCTGAGAATTTCAGGTTGTTTTTTAAATTACTTACCTACATCATAATTCTATGAGCATATTAAAAGTAGAATATACTAGACAGCCCACAGCGCCCAATTGGGTGAATGTAGCTCAGCTACAATTTGTTGCTGGCTTTGTTTATACTTGGGCTGAGGTGGCTCAGAGGTTAAGACACTGAGCTGTAGACCATAAGGTCGGTAGCTCGGCAGTTCGAGACTTGAGTTCCGTGTGATGGAATGAGCTCCCATCTCGGGCCCTGGCTCCAGCCAACCTAGTAGTTAGAAAGCAAGTAGCTAAACAGGTATCACTTCAATGGGAAGATAACAGCATTTTGCGCACCTCAGCATTTAGTCATGCTGGCTACATGACCACAGAAAAAGTCTTTGGACAGTGCTGGCTCTTCAGCTTGGAAACAGAGATGAGCACTGCCCCCTAGAGTCAGGTTCAACTGGCTTTTGAGCAAGGAAAACCTTTACCTTTACCTTTGTTTATAGTTATCAGCATGCAAATTGTGCCAACAAATTCCAGACTTCATCTCCCTCCTCTCAGTGCATAGACAACTCAATGCTGTCCTGTCTCAGCACCAAGAGTGTCTCATGTTCAGCCTACTCTGCCACCACAACAAATCACAAGCTGTTGCCAGGATGGCTCTTCATCATATGATGCCTCAAGGTGCTTCAGTTTTTCCCTTCCCATTCTGAGTAATCCACCTTATTTTGCCATCTGTAACAATAAGCTGACCAGTCAAAGACTGGGTCTATTTAATCAGCACAGCGCCTTGAGACATGAAGTAGCCAAAAAGTGATCCCCTAAAATCAAATGAACACTGCGAGTTGACTGTACACTAAGAACTTTGAACAATGGCTGCGATTATCCTACAGACAATGAGGAACAATTGCTGATTACTAGCACTTTATGGTTTTAGAATTGTTTTAATGTAATTTATATTTTAATGCATTTTATCTGGTTTTTATAAGCTGCCCTGAGCCAGCCTTGGCTGGGAAGGTGGGGTAGAAATCTGATAGATAGATAGATAGATAGATAGATAGATAGATAGATAGATAGATAGATAGATAGATAGATAGATAGATAAAATGCCAATCATAGGAGACCCCAAAATTAGTACTTGGTCCCAAAGCAGCCCTTTGGCATTTTGATCCTTCTGCCACCCCAAAACTCCTCCTTGTGACCCATTAGGATCTCACAGACTGAGCAAAAGGCATCTTGGGCCCAAGGAGTGAATATGCAGAACACTGATTTCCTTCTGGGATTCCATGTTCTGATCCCACCAAATCCCTGCCCAGGAAGCCTCGTGTTGGGTTCTCACAGTAATGTAGCAAGATGATGATGATGATGATGATGATTCACATTTCTACCCCACCTTTCCAGACAAGCTGGCTCAAGGTGGCGTACAGCAGTTAAAATGACATCAGACAAAACTATACAGTTTTAAAACACTTTACATATAAAACACCAATTAGATACTGGGGGCAACAGAGTCAACCAGTGAAAAAGAAAGGCAGCAACCAGGTTTAGCCACTTCCGGCAGAGGCTCAGCCAGTGAGTTCCAGGGCAGCGTTGTTCTTAATCTCCTGGTGGTGGCTCCTAATCAAAAGCCTGGCAGAAGAGCTCCATCTTGCAGGTCCTGCAGAACTCTAATACGTCCTGCAAGGCCCTGATGTCATTCAGGAGCTCGTTCCACCAGTATGGGGCCGCCACCGAGAAGGCCCTGGTTCTGGCCAGCTGAATATCTTTCAGACCGGGGAGGGTCAAGCGATGTTGTGAGCTTGACCTCAGTGCCCTCTGGGGCACATATGGGGAAAGGAGATCCCTCAAGTAGGCAGGCCCCAGACCATATAGGGCTTTAAAGGTCAATACCAGCACCTTGAACCGGATCCAGTATGCTATAGGCAGCCAGTGCAGAGACCGCAGCACAGGCTGGATGTGGTCCCACATAGGGAGACCCATCAACACCCTGGCTGTGGCATACTGCACTAGCTGCAGCTTCCGGATCTGAGACAAGGGCAGCCCCATGTAGACAGCATTGCAGTAGTCTAGCCTTGAGGTGACCATAGCATGGATCACTGTTGCTAGGTCATCGCATTCGAGGAAGGGAACCAACTGCCTAATCAGCTGTAGATGATAAAAGGCTGCCTTGGCAGTGGCTGCTACCTTAAGCTCCATAGTTAAGGAGGGGTATAGGAACACTCCCAGACTCCTAACCCTCGGCGCTGGCACCAATGGTGCCCCACCGAAGGTCAGAAGTGGGATCCCTAACCCCGACCCATTCCAACTCAAGCACAGGACCTCCATCTTCAATGGATTCAGTTTCAGTCAGCTCAGTCTGAGCCAGTCTGCTACGTCCTGAAGCATCTGCTCCAGATCATCTGGGTTAGAGTCAGACCCAGCCGCCCAACAACAGATACAGCTGGGTGTCATCTGCATATTGATGACACCCAAGCCTATGCCTCCGGCATGAAAAATGTTTCATGTATGGCAGAGAGATGGAGGGAAATGAGTTGGGACACACAATATGGGTCTGCCAGCCATATGTGGTCCATTACTGTATGCCTGGCACCCTAGGGATACAAGATCAAACCTTATGATACCTCACAAATAAGTTCTGAGGGCTTAAAACAAGAATCTCCGAATAATTATCTCTGAGTAACTATGAATAACTGAGTAGTAAGTTAGGAGCGATTCAAGGGATTTCTGTTGCATATATTTTTCAGCTTCTTTTAAAGTACAATTTAATATTAATCAAATTGTGCCAGAGTCCATTTTCAGAAAACAAATATAGCAGTCTGACTTGTGAAATTTGTTTTTTTTTTAAATTCTCTCAACAAATTTACTCAACACAGTAGAGTGGGATTTCACAAATATTCTATAGCATAGTATCAGAAAAAGCTTGTGAGATAATGTATAGTGCTTTCATAAAGGTATTGGAATAACCAAGCCTATTACTAATAATAAACTAAACTCACTTGTAAGTTTTGAAACAGGATATGTCTTGTCCCTCTTGTAAGTTTATCACATGGAAAAATGCTTGCAAAAATTCTTGCAAGTTATCACAGAGATTTTTAAAAAGTGAAGAAAACATGTTTTCACAGTTCTCTCTCCTTTAAAACTGTTAAAAGTAAAATTGGAAATGGTGTGAAACAGCCAAAGGACTTAGGCATAGCTTTTTTTTCTTTTAGCAAACATATAAAACTCACATTTTTGTATTCCCTAAATCAATGATCTTTTATTCAGCTATAAAATAATAACAGCTTTAAAGACAGTGATTGAAATAACAGGCACACTTCTGCTCTGACAATTCATATAATGTAAGTGGGGATTCTGCTGCCTTAAGTGAAATACATTTTTTTTTCTTTTAACATAAGTTGTTATTATTTTGCTTATGTTTTTCTTCTATATGTTGGAAAACTATGACTCAGCAATCATGCATCCAGGAATCAAATTAATTGGCTCAGAAAAGTGTCCAGTCAGGAATCCAGAAGGTAGTATGGCCCAAAGTAATAATGACAGTAGAAGGTTAAAAAAAAATCAGTATATAGTGTTGTTAGGTTAATGTTAACTAATGAACACATTTCTAAAAATTAAAGCAGATGAAAATTTAATCCTTACATGCTTATGTTTAGTGTAAAAAGCTCTAAAAATTACTTGTCCTCAAGGAAGCATTCCTTTTCTGTTTCTTCATAAATTGCTGTTCTGAGTTTCCCTGGATGGATAAAGCTGATCTCAGAACAACTGATTAAAGAGAGGTCAGGTTCTTTCATGCAAAGATGCATGAACTTGCTTCTTTTTGTGTCCTTTAATATTTAAGGAGCTTGAATTCCTTACTCCTTCATTTCCCCCCTCCCCTAAAATCTGAGTTTGGCTGTTATTAATGCTAGTTTTACCTGTTTTTCACCTGTCACTTCATCATATAGTATTTTAGTGTAATACCTCTTGAGATGTACATTTTGTAACTGTTGCATAATTATTGATTACATCCTTAAAAAATGGATGTGAAAACTTTAAGCTGAGTCCAAATTGTTTTCCTTTATATCCACGATTTACAAGCTACTGAATGAATCTGTTTCTTTCCTATAGCTCTGAGCTCTATTTATTTCCCAATTTAGAATCCAAAAGAATCATAAGCATGTCAAAAGAATGATCACCGAACAGAGGTGCATATTAGGAAAAAAGCTGGTTAATTGCCAAACCCTGAACAATAACATTGATATCAATTTTTATGTCTCCCCCCGCTCTAAGTTCTATAAGCTGTGGCTGGGACTCACCCCAATGCCACCTTTGCAGACTCAGGGACGGGGGACACCAAGAAAGACCATGCAGTCTGCTGCTGACCACATAGCCCAGCAAGGGGTGGGGTCCTATGGTGGCTGGAGGAGGGCCCTGGTGTGTGGGGCATGTGGGGCAGGGTGTGAGTGGTCCTGGGGCTTTGCTGGCTGCTCCTTCTATGTAAATACCCACCACTGAGACTTCTTTCCAATTTTTTGTTCGCAGCTCTCCCTCCCACCCTCTCTGTGGTGCAGTTGTAACAGGTCTATTTACTGTCTTTGTTATGTATCATTGTCACAGTTTGAGCAGTTTGAGCAAAGGGATGGATCCTTTGGCTGGGGAGGCAGTGCTTGTGTGCTCTCATCCCACATTGTGGGGACTCCCTTAAAGGGTCTTGGGGTGGAGCCAATTCAATGTCATACCCAGCTTGGAGGCTGTCAGCAAGACTCTCACCACCATGTGGCAAGGGAAACATGCAGCGGCTGGCATCCACATGGCTCCTGGGGTATGCCACTCCTTGGTTGCACCCCCAGCAGACGGGCTGAGGTGTGAAGGTTGTCCAGTGGCAGGCGGATTCCCTGATTCTGGATCTGTCCCCGTGCTGTGCCAGTGCTTCTGTTTCTCCAGAAATCTGTTGGTTTTGTGTGTCATTTCTCCCCAACATTCCCCCACTGCCCCATGGCCTGCAATATTAACATGCAGCCATGGCATAATCCCTCAACTTAAAGAGTAGTTGTGTTTTCATTCCTAAGTATAAACCAATGTCTCTCAAACCATCAAAGTTTGACATGACAAGCAAATCTTGTCATTTTAAGATTGTTTTCAATTTGATGCATGTTTTTATATATTGAAAGTTTTATCTTGTTGTGAGCAACCCAGAGCCAGCTTAGGCTGGAATGGGCAGGGTAAAAATCAATAGAATGAATGAATGAATCAATCAATGAATGATTGAATCTCAATTAGTTTACAACCATATTTCGAGAATGAATAATTGTGCTACATCTTTGAATGAGGACTCATTGAATGATACAATGAAGGGAAATAACAGAATTTGTCACCCTTGTTGGTCATATGCAAAAGATAAATGCATTTGCCTGCAGGGACTTTTAATTAGTAGTTTTAATTTTATTTCCACAGTATGTTCACAAGTCTCTCACAGCATTCTAGTGTTGCCCAACACAGTTTGAAAATTATTGCCTTAGGCTTGGTATGGACTTGTGAAACATCAGGAGTAAGAAATATAAACAGACTTGGAAACAGAGAACCTAGGGGCAAAGATAAGGGAACAAGCAAAAACAAACAATGGTGTAATGGCACACTCTTGATTCATCAGTTTCAGATGGGAAAAAGAGGATATGGCAAGAAATCTTGTTTTTTAAAATTTAAGCTGGAAAGTGATTTTTTTAAACTGAGGTTCTTGTCTCTATTTGTTTTATGAATAATTGTTTCATAGATGCATAGTATTAAATATGTGCAATTAAGTTACTTATAAAATTTACTATTTTTACTATTTCAGGTTTTCACTGGATCGTGATTTTACCATTTTCATTTTGGTGAGTTTTACATGAATTTTTACTAAGTAACCGTCTTGGTAAGTTAAATGCTGTGTTGAATCTGCTGTAGTTGTTCATTTCTATGTGGAAAGGATAGGCAACGTTTCAATTTTTGTTCCAAGATAAGGTTTCTTTCAGCTGTTGCATATGAAAAATCAACAAATTGCTATCTTTGCTCAAAGTGTTACCATGTGAAAAGAAGCCAGTGTACATAAATATCCAAGTGTGTCACTCCTTCCTCCTGCCTTTCCAGCCAGTGGCATCTCTTCTGTGATGTGATATGTCCATGACAAAGAAGGAGGAAGAAACTGGTGGCACTGATATTGCTAAATTAAATATACATGTTTATTTACTTACTGCATTTTTGACCTACCCTTACGCCAAGGAGCTCAGGGTGACATGCAGGGGTCTCTTCCATTTTACCCTCACAATAGCCCTGTGAAATACACTAGGCTGAGAGAGCATGACTGTCCCAAGGTCACCCAACAAGCAGAGTGTGGCTTTGAAATGGGTTTCCGAGATCCTAGTCCAACACTTTAACTACCACATCAAGTTGGCTCTCCGTTTAACCTGTGACTCCTGTCAGAACTTTTGCTAATTGGATCTTGGTTTGCATTAAAGTGCTTTAAGTGTTTTAAATTACAATACACTTCCTCTAGATTTTGTAGTGCTTAATTTACATTTTAAAATGTAGTTGGGGCCGTTTGAGAATAGTTGGCCTATATATATATTAAACTGCAAAATCACTGTGTGTGAAATTATTTTGAAATTGAGTTCTTTCAGTTTTTTGAGGCAGATGTAGCATTTTCTTACAATAAGCTGCATTTTTAACATTGTTTTGTTTGAGGACATGAAAGCTACACAACTATTTATCTCTTTCTACTCATGTTCTATTGTAAAATATATCAAAAGAGAATTGAGTACTGTCAAGTGTTTCATTGGAAAATAGCTGGATTTGTGTTTATACTATTTTTGGGGAACCCATCTATGAAAGTTCAAGGTAATTTGTGTTGCAAAAAATAGACTATGGTAATATATCATTGTTCATGTTTCAAAACCATGGTGTTTATTTTACATGCTTTTAAAATATTGTTGCACTATAGGATGAACCTTATTCTTTGACAGAATTTTTTTCTGTTAAACTTGTGAGATATAAAGAAAAATAATAGTAGAAAGAATTTGGTACTCTTTGGAATGCTTTTTTACTTTTATAGAGCAGAGACAGAGGATTGTGTTGGACCATTAAATTCATTCATTTAGGGTTTAGCACACAGTGCTGTCAATGTCCTTCAGAGAAAGTATCAACTTTTCCTATAATTTCCTCCCCATGTGGCTGAGTAATTTTGGCTAGAACACTGTGGTCTGTAAAGAAAATAAGAAAACACTGACAAGCACTGACAAGCACTGAGAGGAATGTCATGTATGGAGACACTGTGACCACAATGAAGTATTATAGAACATGTAGTGGTGGCTTAGTATTGGCTATGGTATAGAAATTCAGATGGCTTATTCTGAAGACATCAGGGCACTTAAATTTACCTCAGAGGAGGCAACAGTTTCTGCGGATTCACCATCCCACTGCAGATCCCTGCTGTGCCTATATACTGTTCTTGAATGTCCACTGACTATCACAAGACAAAAAATTGGGGAGGGATAAATAGGCTACAGCAGAAGAAAGGAATCAGACAAAATCAGGGGCGTAGAGTTTTTTAAATTCTGGAGGGGGCTCTTTAGCGTGTGTGTGAAGCGTGCTTGCTTGCTGGGGAGATGTTCTCTCCTCCCCGGGAAACCGCCGCACCTCCCCGGGCCCTTCTGAGGCCTGCCAGCTGCTGCTGCCGGTGCCTCTCTCCCCCCCGCCCTGGCCACTCCTTCCCTCTCCCTCCCTCTTTTCCGGGCGAAATGCCCGGCATGGTGATGTCACCTGGAAGTGACACCATCACGCTGGGTAACGTCACCACTGGGTGATACCATCACTTCTGGGTGACGTCACCACGCCAGGCATTTCGCCTGGAAAAGAGGGATGGAGAGGGAAGGAGTGGCCAGGGCGGGGGGGGGGAGTGAGAGAGAGGCACCAGCAGCAGTGGCTGGTGAGCCTTGGAAGGGCTCAGGGAGGCGTGGTGGTGAGGCGCGGCAGCAGGCGCTCTGTTTTGCCGGGGATGGCTGAACCCTAAGAGTTGCACATGTTTAAAGTGTTTACTCCTTCAACACTTCAGTCATCCATGGCAGCATTTCAAACATTTTGCAGCAACCATTTCTAATTAGAATGAAAAGAAAAAATTAAAATGTTAAAAAATGGATCATCTGCAGTTTTGGTGCTTGAGGTAAATTTTTCATAGAAGTAGAAAAGGTGGAAACAAATATTTGAGTTGTATTATGCTACAAGAGGAACATCTAAGTAAGAAGAGAGCCTTTGGTCAGCTCCAAATACTTCTACACATGTCTTGTGAGGGGAAAAAAGACCCTTACTGTCATTAGACCTGTTTTCCCTGGGACAGCCCATTTTCAGGTGACTACTTCTGGTAATTCATGTCCTGATTGTTTGCATAAGGCAGATTAGAGGATATGGTGCTGGGATTTCTGACTGGCACAGCAGATAAAATAACAGAGGTGTTGGGGAGGTTGGTTTTTTGTTGTTTTTTAAAAAGCAGTAAAATCTCTAGGGGATAATTGCAGAGTGTTGGAATGCATGTTAGATAGGGAGGGATCATGGCAGCATGGTTTTACCTCCTGATTTTGGTACATTTTTAGCAGAGACATGCACTTTCCAAAGCAAGGGTCAATGAGATACTTATTTGCTTCAAGCTTCCATCAGCTAGACAGGTCAAGGAATGACATGGACCATAGTTAGGGGGAGCATGCTATTTGGAAACAAAAATGCATACATCTTTAGAATATTATTTTATTTATTTATTTTATTAGTTATATGCTGCCCTCCCTAAATGGGCTCAGGGCGGTGTACCCCAAAGAAGGGACAGACAAATAAAAGGGAGAGGTTGAACAGAGCTATTGGTGGACTTACTAACAGCTGTTACTATGAAATTAATGCAGGATACTGCTGCTTCTGGAGCAGCAAACTCTACCTTGTTCTAAGGTGATGGCTACTCTCAGCTGGGCTGTGTGACCCTGTCTAATTACCATACTCATGGGAATCTACTCATGTACCTCTGAATATTTGACTGAGATGGGACCACATAGCCTAGCTAACTGAGAATACCCATCACCATCCAGAGCATTAAAACGAGGTGAGTTTGCTGATCCAGAAATAGTAGGTGTTGTGTTTTACAACCAAATGCAGGGGAGTTAGTGATGCCTGCCCACTAAAGACCCTCCCCTATGTTTCAAGCAAATTGGACCAATTCTACAGGCTCCTGAACAAGGTTCCCCCAGCCATCCAGTTATCCAAGAATCATGGATTCTCTGGCTATCCAAATATACATGAAAATAGAAAGTTATTTAAAAACCTTTACAGTTTACAACTGGTAAAATTACACAATAAGAAGCAGATCAAGTATAACCCTCATTTACCTTGTGCATGACTAATAATTAATGTTTTAGACATTTTATAATTATCTTAATACAATGGAATGTTAAACTTTTTTTCTTTCTAACATTTTAAAGATTTTAAGGTGATATGGCTAAATATATACTTTTGGAGTTGAATGCTATTTTGCTTGTACTTAACAAATGTACTATTTTGATCAATGGTCTTTGACCGTAAATAAACATTCATTCATTCATTCATTCATGCAAATAGTGATTAGGCATTTTGGGGGTAAATATTCAGACCAGATATATCCAAGCACATCTCTAATCATGACTGACTCTGAGCTTTTGAGGAGTAGGATAGAACTAGCTTAAAATAAAACTTAATTAAGCTGCAAGGAAGAAGAAAGGACTCCTATAACTGGGACATGTTGTAGTATAATTTCCAATCCAATTTATGGGAAATAATATAGGAAATGTGGAAATATATAAAAATCCAGAAAACAAGATGATACTGAAACAAAAATTCTTATGTAAACAAAAACTGAAAAAGGGATCTGTTCTTCATTGTTACATTGAATTTTTTAATTTAGAAAATGAGTAAGATGAGACTCTTCCCCAAAATGACGACAGAAAAATGGTCTTTAAGATTGGCAGAAAGGCAAAAACTGAGTTTATATCTATGAAACTTAACCAATTTCAAGCTAACTATTCCAAAAGTATGATACTAGATTAGTAACATATGCAGGGGTAAATATGCAACTATTTGATATGTGTAATATAAATTTCAGTTATAAAAAAGAAGGAGCAATGCTGGAATTCTAGGTAATAAAGTCTGAGTTGGCAACTCTAAATTTTTAGCCACCCCCACCATTTGCCACATTAACTGCAGCTCCAGACCAAGAATGTATAGCCCAGGTGCACAGGAAGGAATGAAGGTAGTAGAGTCGGATGCATGAATTTGTACTAAGTTTTAATTTATCACAACATATTTATTTTAATCCTAACAGACTCAGAAATCCATGGGCTACTAGTCAAATAAACAACATTCCTGTAGCTTTAGAAGTTACAAATAAAAGCATGTTTGTTAAAGTATTACAGTATGAAAGAACCAATAACTGTGTAAGCAGATGCTATTTCCAGAGGATTAGATGTTGTGTGGGGAAGAATCACTTGTGACATATGTTTGCAGAGTACTGAGACAAAGGCTGTATAGTTGCTGATATTTTATCCAGAGGAAATGAAATGAAGAAAAAGATAATTCTCTGAGAAGGCTGAGGCTGCTATACAACAAATAACTATTTGTTTGTTTGTTTGTTTGTTTGTTTGTTTGTATGTATTCTACAAAATGTATGTATGTATTCTACAAAATTTCAACCTTGCCTTTCTGACCTCACAAGGACCACCAAGGTGGCTAAGAAATTAAGACATACATAATAAAATCACATTTTAAAATAAAACCAACCCACCAAAATCCCAACACATTGTAAAAAAAAAAAAAACATAGCAAAAATCGATGCAAATATACAAAATTAAAATTTTGGCCCAGGAAGGAGGGATTACTGACGGAATGCCAAATGAAAGAACAAAAAGGCCCTGTCTTTGATAGCTATCCACTTAATCTTATAAAGCAGGGGCACCCAAAGCAAGGCCTCCAAAAATGACTGCAGTGGTTGGGTAGGTTCATAAGGTAGTTAGGTGGTCCTTCAGGTATGTTGGTCCCAAATCAAACAAATTGAGAGCCAGTATAGATGGGCCAAAGACTGTAGTGATATAGTTTTTTGACCCCGCTATAGTCAACATCCTGGCTGCAGCCTTCTGCACCAACTGATGTTCCCAGATACTTTTCAAGGGCAGCCTTATATAAAGCACATTGTAGTAATCTAAACTACATGTAACCAGAGATGCAGTACAGTACCTACATCTTTTCTGCCCAGGAGGCTATAACTGGCTTACTAGTCAAAGCTATTAAAAGGCAGTCCGGGCCACAGCAGCCACCTGCTTATCCAGCAGTAGGCCTATGTCCTGATGCACTCACCGACTATAGACCTGCTCCTTTGAGGGGAGTGTGACCACACACAGAACAGGTGACACATTAAACCTCAGGTCAGACCTTTTGCTCACCAATACCACTTCCATCTTGTCTGGATTAAACTTCAGTTCATTAGCCCACATTCACTCCAGAACTGCCTCTAGGCTCTGGTTCAGGTAGGGTTGCCAGATCCCTGCCAGGGGCAGGGAACCCACACTTTTTTGGGGTTGCTTCCCCACCACCAGCTAGCTTTAGGGGGAAATCTCACCCCCAAATGACGTTTTTCAGGCCATTTCCAGTAAAACTGGAAGTGCCCTTTCCAATGTGTTGACGTCACCTGCAAGTGATGTAGGCAAATCATGAAAGTTACGTAGGCACAAATTTACCATAGTTTTCTCAAATACAAGAATGTCACCCACAATGTCCCTGATGTGCTTACGTCACTTCCAGGTAACATCAGCACATTGGAATGGGTACTTCTGGTCTTCTGGAAGTGGCCTGGGAACCCCCGCCAGCGATAAGTCCACCAAGACAACCCTACTTTTAAGGTTTCCACAGCCTCACTGAGATCTGCTGGAAATGTGAGATACAGCTGAGTATCATTATGTATTGGTGGTAACTTAGCCCAAATCTCCAGATGATCTCACCCAGTGGTTTCATGTAGATATTAAAGAGCATAGGGGACACAATGGAACTGTCTGCAACCTCACAGACAACAGGCTAAGTGGCTGAGCAGAAGTCCCCAGCACCACCTTCTGAAACCTACCCTCCAGGTAGCACCAGAACCATCGTAGAATGGTGTCTCCCAATCCCAGCCTCAAGAGGCAGTCCAAAAGGATACCATGGTTGATGGTATCAAAAGCTGCTGAGAGGCCCAGAGAAATTAACAGAGTCATAATCCCTCTGTCCGTTTCCCAGGGCAGGTCATTCACCAGGGTGACAAGGCTTTATCAGTCTTATAACCAGGCCTAAAAACAGATTGGAAAGGTCTTAAGCAATTTGCCTCATCCAAGAAAGCTTTAAGTTGTCCAATCACCACATGTTCAATCACCTTACTCAAGAACGGAATATTTGAGACTGGTCAGTAGTTATTAAGATATCTTTGGTCCAGGGTAGGCTTCTTCAGAAGAGGATGCACCACAGCCTGTTTCGAAACTCCCTCTCAAGGAGGCATTAAGTACCTCTCAGACCCAGTAAGTTAGCTCTCTAGCTAGTCAGCAGAGTGATGATAAAACCTGTTAAATACTAAAACTGGTATTTTCCTTAAAATTGGGAAATATAATGGTAATAAGAACCAGTGTTAGGTGACTGGGTGCATAGAGGGAAACAATTCCGGGAAACTCCGGGGCAGAGTTGAAACATAGGGTAGTAGCCATTTTGAGATTAGGACTTAACAAGAGGGGACCCGCACAAAATATTGCATAATGTGTTGTGGCCCTACCGTAGTCTTTGTTGCCAGCAGTCCCTGCAAGAAACTTGTGGGAAGGGGGAATTCCCCCACCTTTGAATCCCTCTCCTCCCTTTATTGTCAGAGCTCCCTTCTCTGTCTTTCTGCACACACCCCTTATCTACCAATCTTCCCTCACCTCCCCTTCTCCTCTCACCCCTTCTGTCAGCTTTCTCCCTACCTCCTTCTCTAGCAATCCTTTCTTACCCCATTTCTCCTCTCACCCCTTGTATGTCTTACCTCCTCTTACCCCTGCCCTTCTCAGACACTGCCCTCTTTCCCCCGCCCATCTCAGTCTGCCCCTGTCTTTCTCTCCATTATTTCTCTATCCCCCAATCTCCCCGTTCCTCTTTCTCTCTCCTTCCCTCAGACAACCCTCTTCTGTTCTTTTTCTTTCTCCCCCCCAACAGACAATCCCTTATTCTCTCTCTCTCTCTCTCTCTCTCTCTCTCTCCCTCCTCAGAGAACCCCATTTTTTTTCTGTTTCAGGTGAGGGAGAGGGGCGAATGCAGGCTTTGCCTCCTCAGGCTTTAGCTGACCGATGAAAGGGCCAGCTTGGGCAGCAGCAGCAGAAGGTGGGCTGGGTCCCAGAGGGGCACCATTGCCCCCTTGGCTCCCTTAGCCGCCTCGCTGCCTTCCATCCCTGGAAGTGCCCATACCTGGTGGCTGAAGCCCTACTCTGCTGGGATGGGTCTGGAAGTGGGGTGCATGATTATTGGTGCAGGGGCTCTCCAGTGATTTTTCCCGGTGGTCACAGTGGTAGCATGGACTGTTCTTGCTGCTGCAGACCTAGTAGCGGCGGGGACAGTTATTGCCATGGTGACTTCCTTTGGAGCTCCAGTGGCTTTTCCCGTGCCTCCCGTAAGTCCGTTCTCTATGCATATGCAGAGCAAGCAGTTTTACTTTTGGGGGCATTTAAGTATCTTTGGTATACTTTTTAAAGCATTTTGGATTTTTTTGCAAATCTGGGGAGTGCCCCAAGTTTGCTGAAAGATCTGTTTTCCCTCCATGTGACCCAGATCATGGGAAATAAGTATCCACATGCACAGGGGACCCTTGGCTATTAGTATATAGACAAGAGGCGGGACCTGTGATACTTGCGGAGGGGAGAAGGAGCTCCACAGAATGGAGGAAGCAGCTGCAGGTGAGTCTTCTCCCCCACCCCAGCACCCATGGTGAGGCCTGGGCCCACCAATCCTTCTCCCCCCACACAGTCAGTGGTGCCTGAGGCTTCTAGCTGCCAGGCCCGCTGGTTCCACACACCCCACGGGCACTGGCGAGGCCTGAGCAGCTCTCAGCCCCCAGGCCCATTGCTTTTCTCTCCCCATGGGCACCAGCGGTGAGGCCTGAGTGGCTCTCAGCTGTCAGGCCACCAATTTACCCCACCCCCTGGCACTGGCACAGAGGCCCTAGCAGCTCTCAGCCACTGGGCCACCAATTTTCCTCCCCCACCTCCTGGCACCAGCGGTGAGGCCTTAGCACCTCTCAGTCACCGGGCCACCACAGAGTTCCCAGAGCGTTCCCTGCACATGGGCAGGGAACACTCTTTAACTTTGGGGGGATTTAAGTCCTTCAAGTGTGCAGAAAAATCTCTCTGCCCCCCAAGTGCCTCTAGTGTGCGGATTTAGTTATCTGCACAGAGGGGGCACCTTGGGAATTAGTATATAGATAGTTGCAGAATGGTAAATCACATTTATTTATTTCACTCTTTATCTCCTGTAATATTACTGTAAAAGTTTGTAACAACGAATATTATACCTGTCATCCCTATAGGCCAATTGCTTATGTTACTACTATTGCTCATAACTTAATGATTCACTGTTCTACCTTTATGAAATATACTGTTTAATAGGATTCAGTGTTTAGTATTCTCAACATACTCTATTCTATTCAAAAGAAAGCTTGCCCATTTTTATTCTCAGACATAGCGTTGCTACAGTTAAAAGAAAAACCCTAGTTATTTCTCCCCTCCCCATGTGTGCTACAATATTAACTAAGTATTCTTAAGGGGGAAAAGCCCTAGACAATAAAAATAATTAAAGCATGCACAATTAGGTCATATATTTTCATCAGCATAAAAATCCACAACTGAGCAAATATTTGTGTATCTAGTTTATGTAAATCAATGGATAATTGGACCTTTCATCGTTGCGATCTTATTTTTTAAAAGCAACTAAGCTGTAAAAGGTGAAATTCAGCAGCAGAGGGCAAACTCATGGCCTAATGCACGTTTTACATCTCAATTAAGCCTTTTAAAGTAGGGCATAGGGCATGGGTTGACATTATGTGAAAGGATTAATTTCACCTAGGATAACTATATTGTCCCTTTTAGTTTGCTCTAGATGTCCACTGCACTTTGAAAAGACTAGAAGCTTCCAGCTCAGCATTTAGCTGGTGTAATGTTTAGGTAACAGGATGTGGCTTACTTGTCCTGGACCTGGGGCTAGCTTGCCTTTATTAGTATATAACATGTGATTCATCTTACTTGATTTTGCCAGGTGTTAAAAGGCCACCTGTTGTACTCTACATGATTTAGTACTGTTATATGTTACATTCATAAATAGTTAAGTGCAGAGAAGCATGGGACAGGTGGACATACTCCTGGTGCATTAAATATATGCACGTTCATGAATGTGAGAAAATGTCTTTACACGTCCTGATACAAGGTGCAATATTATCAGCCACTGCTCTTTAATGGAAGTTACATCATGTATTTTATTGTGCTTTTGCTGAAATTAGTCTCTGTTCTGAGTACAAATTTACAACCAGTGTAGAATTTCCTGCTGCTTAAATGGCCCCATTGTGTAAGCCAGCTTTTGCTTTAAGGTGCTTTTATTATTCATAGGGCAGCTCTACAAATAGGATTGTGCCTTTCAAAATTGCATGAGACACACTCCCATAGCCTTGTACTTCGTAGGTATCCCATGATAGTGATTCTGAAACAACCTTTCAGGGACTTATAAGTTCTGCTTCTGTGAGTATTTAAACTCTTGATATGCTTGAGTGATTGATGGAAACCTATCTTATTTGTGCCCAGCATAGTGCATCTCTTTAGATGATACATGTATTCATTCATGCAATATAGACAATGAATCCTAGATTGTGTTTTTTTAAGGAAGCTGCTTTATTTGTAACAAAGGAATGCAGGTTAATAAATTATTTCTAGGTGATTCACCTTTGCAGTGTAACTATTGTCTCTCAGTGTGATATTCTGATACTGATTTTTGTGTTTGTTTACTGTGTCTGGGATTTTGTATAGACAATATTATAAAGATTTATGCCTGCTGTTTATGATAATGTTTTCAATAGCTTTCACTGTATTTTATTCTTTGGTTTATGGAATAACATTAGGGTATGAATATTTATTTTAGAGAAGATGAAAGCTTAGAGGCTTGTGTTACAGAGCTTTACTGCATATCCCATCCTAAGGTTGGTAATAAAATCTCTCTTTCCTCTTCTTTATTTGCTTTGAATGGCTTCTGTTCCAAAAGGCAGTGTATCCATGGAAATGCTCAGAAATGTAGGCGACAGCAACAGGGATCTCAGTCATGAGTATGCTTTGTGGGTAAGAATGAACTTTGATTTGGAGTGGGACATGGAACTGGGTTCCTTGAACATTATTAGATATCTCATAGAAAGGCAGGAAAATAGTCAAATAAGAAAGTGGAAATGATATTTGTTCAAATATGAAATTTGGGGAATCTTAGCATGTGAATTAGCTTTAAGGGAGAATGTTGAAATTAAGTCCAGAATCCTAAGAATGGTATATCTAGTTCCGCACACTTAAAAGGGCTCACGTTCAGTTTCTTGGTAGAGTTACAAAGAAAGAGGGGGCAACCACCACATAAAACTGAGGTATAGTAGTTTTTGGGTTCTTCACATGAAAGTTTAACCTTTTAACATTGTTTGATGCAATTTAGTGCAAATATGGCAATGTTTGGGAATTTATACACAAGCTTAATATTGCTTGAACATTATGCTGTAAGAGTCAGTCGACAATACTAATTCTTTAGTGGTATTGATGGATTTTTAAGTCATATATTGAAGTTACAATATTCGGTGTAAATGCTTTCCATTTTTTTTGTCTTCTTGAAGATCTTTAAAGCCAAATGCATCTATAATCTCAAGTGTTTTTTTTTTTTAATGAGTTAGAAGAATATGCATTTGAATTTTTATGGTTAGTTTCAGTTAAGGAGACCTTATGTCTAAAAATGTCTTTTGGCCAGTCTCTATTATCAGAATAAGAATGGTGGAAGGAATTGTGACCAACAGACATAAATTACTTTTATGGATGTGGATTTGGATAATCCCAACCTAGACTTCCAGTTTTGGTGCTCACTGGATGAGTACACTTTCATTGGAGCTCCAATGATAGCAGCCTGTGCCCATGGTGGTTGGAAGGAATACCGATTGGACCTGGTCCCCCCTTAAGCCCTTGTAGGGGGCTCTCAGCCTGGGGTGCGAGAGGTGCCTCTCCCAAGGCAAATGCCAAGGGATTGAGGCTCCTCTTTGTCCCAATAGGTCCTGCCCCTGCACAAGCAGAAATGGCAACAGAGACACACACTGGGATGAGTGAGCAAGCAGTCAAAAGCCTTTCTCTTACCTGGCGGAAGATGTCTGATGAAGTGTGAGGCTTTCGTATGTTAATCCAGACGGCCAGATAAGTGTTTAAACCCCCAATCTTCAACTTTAAAGCAGTGTGGGGGAGTTAACTCCACCTCACAAAGTAGTTAAGAACTCTTTGAAATTCATCAGAGAAGAGGAGGGGTGCAACCAAAGCTCTTTCAGCTGAAATAGGAGCCAGATAAGCCTGAAGCGTTTTCTTTAACTGGCTCCAGAGACTTTTAAAGAACTTTCCCCAAATGTAAACAACCCATCTCTGACTACGAATATCATGGCACCTAAAGTCAGACCATCTGCTGGAACTGTGAGTTCAAATACATCGTCATCTAAAGCGGAAGCAACCATAGACTTTCAAAATATGTTAAATGCTGCATTGCACCCTCTGCTGGATCAGATGACAACTCTCAACACAAAATTTGATACTCTTCAAAAACGGCTTGAAGAAACCAATCTGAGATCAGAGAAAACTGTCATATCAGTTAAAAAAGTGGATGCCAAGACTAAAAAACTTAAGCAGCGACTGGAGGTAGTGGGAAAAAAGAGAACCTCGGATGAACACCAATAGTTACAATTGCAAATGGAAAGATCAACTTATGTACTGAGATTCCAGGAAGTCCCAGAATGCAATGGAGAAGATCTGAAGAAGCTTTTAAGCGATGCCTTGGCACTGGTTGCAGATTCTACAGCAGAACTTTTACAATCGGATATGGATATGGTTTATCAGCCCTATCCAGATTACATCAAGAAAAATAATCTGCCCCAGAAGATTTTTGTGAGATTCTCCAGAAGATCAAGCAGAGATCAAGTACTTAAAGTGACTAATGGGACTATCCTAAAAATTGAAGGTACAAACATAAAAGTATTAAAAGATTTTCCATTTGAAATCAGGAAAAAGAGGAAGCAATATAAGAATCTGACAACCTTTCTACAGAAAAATTCCACATCCTACAACTGGCTCTTTCCTGAAGGGTTCAATTTTAAATTTAAGGACAAAAAAGAAAGAGTGGACTCTATTTACAAAAGCCCTAGCCTTCTTGGAGCAGTGTCAAATAATAGACAAACTGAAAGGAACAGCACAGGATGACAAGACATCAGATCACAGTGACTATGATTTGGGAAGACATGGAGACACATTGAGCAGCTCCTCTGAGGAGGACTCTGAATCTGAGTTAAGAGCTGCTGCCCCTAAATTACTTAAAGTCAGATGGGACTTTGATAAAAATAAGCCTATGGGGAAGAAACTGAAAATATTAGAAGCATGAATCCAGTTATATGTTTGGAACTATGAATTGCCTGATGTACCTATTTCACCTTTTAAAAACCTTTCTGTATTACTAAAGAGTATATAAACATAACTCTTATGCTTCATCTTACTAAAATGTATTGTAAGTGAAATCTCAATCAAGCTATGTAACATTGAAAATGACCCCTGCCACTTGGGCTTTTAATGGCCTTCTTTTCTTTCTCCCATAGTTTGTAGTTCCCCCCCTCCACTTTTCTGTTGTAGTTTTATGGAAAAGCAATATAGATATATCGATATATGGATATTCCCAATTTAAAACTATGGCCAAGTTTTAATTTTGGGTCAAGGAAAAAAAACCCCAAAATTCCAGGATAACAAAAATCATTCCCTTACCAAAATTCTGAAACAAAATTAAAAACTTTTTTTGAAGTGCACCTCTAATTACTTCTCAGATTCATCTCGAGTTCAGTAAAAGAAGGGCTTCACTGGTCAGTATGGGTTGAACATAAAGCTAGTCTAGGATGTGATGTAAACATTATAGCTTTTCTGTTTCATATAATATATACATAAAAGGCATGACCATTTTTTTCAGCTGGTTCACATGAAAATATCCTTCAGACAACACCATCAACAGTCAGGCTTTAAGAGGTACAGGGAAGCTTTACATTTTTTTTATTGCTTGGTTTTACAACTTCTAAATGGTCCCATTTTTTTTTCTTTATAAAAGAACCATACCTCTGACATTTTTGAAAAAGAAAAAGGCTGTTTATGGAATCCCATGAAAGAAATGCTGCTTTGGAATAAAAAGAGTAATCCATGTTTTACACTTCACCTCTCTTGCAAAACCTGTTTTGTTTTTAATGTCAGTCATTAAGATATAATTTATCTTTTAGCTCTATCTTGCTTGTCAGCATTAGATAAAATATGTTCTTATGCCAAGGATTTATGTAAGGTTCTATGGAGTTCTTTGGCCACATAAGTCCTTCACTGAGGCCGTACATCAGTGTAGTGGCTAATGTGCTGTTATGAGCTATTATGTCAAACCAATAATGCAGTATTTTTATGACACAGGAAAAGATACTGCACTCCAGAGAAATCTGCAAGACAAAAGATAATCCTTTTATCTCATGGTATTCTGCTTTATAGGTCTGGAATATTCTTCTGTATACATTGAGGTTTCTACAAGTGTTTCTCTGCAAAACAGTTTCTTTGCAAAAAAACCCCAAACCCAGAGTTTTTCAGACTTTTCTTGAAAGTTTATTAATTTTGGCATTTTAATGGATACATTGAAAAGTTATACAATGTATGTACTTAGTTTCACAATGAAGGCAAATCTAGTGTAAGGAACAATATTTGGGTGTGAAATTTGGAGAGGAGTTCTTAGCAGTGTAAGACAGAAACCATTGATAACCAAATGGAAAGGCTATTCTAAATACACAGGAATACAATATTTTCCTCGCATACTGTTAACTGTATGTATCTAGATATGCTTAAGTGTGAAATGTTAGACTTTCTAGTTTAGCCCAAATTTACACTATAATAACCTGCAAAGAAGAAAGAAAACCATCTCTTACTCCTAACACCTGCTGGGCAAAGATCTACAACCTGGAGATGCCTTCCAACTCTATGGTTCTGTGATTAAGGGAATGTTCTCTGTCTGGGCAGAGCCCCTTCAGGACTCCTATCCGGCTTGCAGCAATGGGCTTTTGTCTACCTCCTGTATTACAGCTCAATCTTGCCCAGTTCTCTCCTCTCCTGCTTCCTGCTTCACAAAGGAGAGAAATAAACCCAAGCCTCCCTTCCCTCAATAGGCTAAGTGCTCCTCTCCTTCCTCCTCCTTTGGGGAGGAAGGGAGGGGGTGGGAAATAGGCAGAGAGAGGGGGAAGGGGGGAGTTCCATAGCACCTTTAAGACCAACAAAGTTTTATTCCAGGTATAAGTTTTCATGCACATGGTCACTTCTTCAGAGAGGGAAGGATGAAAGGGGGAGGGAGTGAAAGAGCCAGAGACAGCACAAGAGAGAGAGAGAGATCCTCCTTTCCAGTTCTAACAGATGGGGGGAGAAGAAACCTAACAGCACACCTTGTAATCTTTGTTAGTGGAAGGGAGCTAGAGTCCAGTAGGTAGGGAGTGAAGGAGAGGGAAGGAGAAATAGTTCTGTGGCACCTTTAAGATGAACAAAGTTTTATTCCAGGCATAATTTTTCATGTGCACACACACTAATTTAAAGAGAGGGAGGGAGAGAGAGAGTGAAAGAGCCAGAGAGAGAGAGAGATCCCCCTTTCCAGTTCTAACAGATGGGGGAAAGAAACCTAATGGCACAGCTTGCAAACTTTATTAATGAAAGGGAGCAAGAGTCCAATAGCACCTTAGTGACTGTGATGGATTGCACAGAAAAGCAGGCTTTTAAAAAGGGTACTTGTGTCAGAGTGTCAGCGAGTTCATGAGTTAATCTCTCCTGGAGAGAACAGCTTATGTGATTGGCTGCTCTGCTCACTCTCTGATTGGCCAACATCAGCTGAGAGAGGAAACAAGACAGCTGATCTGGAGGGAAAAGAGGTCTTTCGCCTTTGGTCTTTCACCTTTTGGGGTTTGTTAGAAATCTCATGTGTAGATCAGGAGCCAAAGGGTTTGGCTTCTGACAGAAGAGGTATTTCAGAGTCAGTGTTTTCTGACAGGCAATAGTCAGACAAATACTTTTACAGAGAGAAGAAAAGAAACCCCATTGTCTGAAATATATTAAAACTGTTCTGAGGGAGAATTTAAATTCTCAGTCAGGAAAGCTACAGAACAGCCTTATACAAACCAAGGATACTGGAGAAGGATTTGACAGAAGGTCTGGGTAGTTAGAGAGAACTCTCACACTAGCCAAATAGTAAAAAAAAGTTATTGCTTCTTAAGGACAAGGAGAATAAATTCCTGTGAGTGAAAGGGGTTGGGAAGAGAACCCTGGTCTGTGGTAAAAAAGAGAAGCTTAGACATCTCAGGAGTTAGTGAAAAGCTGTAATATCTAAAGGAAAACCTAGAACTCTGAAGGAAGAAATCTAGAAACCTTAAGCAAACGCTGTCCTCTAGAAGAAATGTTAATAAGAACTGTGTTAGTGCTGAAATATACTATACAAATTACCTCTCAAAGAAAGAACTAGAAAACAATGAAACAAAACTTCAAATAGACTCTTTTGAATATCCTAAGAATTCAGCTTTGTATATATTAGAAAGTTTTTATTTCAGCAATCGCAAAACCTTGAATATTTCTATTATATATATATATATTCCCTGCCTGATTAATAAAATCTTTATTTTGTTTTTTTTAAACTTAATTTGCCTCAAGTGCCATTTTATAAGGGTTTATAAAACAGAACAGCTCCTGTCTTTCCCTCAAGTTCCTGTACTGGGTCTAAAGCCTAAACCAATATCAAAACAAAAGGTGGGACAGTATAAAATAATCTTTAATAAAGTGGTGAGGAATTAAAACAAAATTTCAGTCAGAAATGGTACCCCCCCTCTATTAAAGATTATTTTATACTAGTATATTTTTGTGGTGGGACCAACTAGTTATGGGTTGTTGTTTCATATCATGGCACTGTCAACAAATATGAGAGACCCCTGTTTCTCCCCAACTGTCTGACAGATTTTTCCTGTCAAATCTTCAGTTCCCCTCAGTGACTGAGTTGTCCTACAGTAGCATGTATATCTTCTCTATTGATATAAACTTGAAGCTGTCCCACCTTTGGTTTTGATATTGGTTTAAGCTTTAGACCAAGTATAGGAACTTAGAGCAGTTCTAGAGACAAGTTCCCATACTATGTGGGTCAAAAGGGGGAAAATGTGCTGTCCCCCATTGATTCCTTGTGGCTGCCTCCTTGCACCCCACACTCTGACTGGTCAGCTGCAGAGCTCAGCATTCTGAGATTTAAAAAAAGTTTCAGGAGACTGCAGAGAACTAACGGCAGTTGAGGAAATCAGGAATGGCCAACAACCGCCTGTGAGGTGCAGGGATGCTGCTGGTCCAGCCTCTCCAATGGCTTCCAACACACTCCCTCTCACCTCCTACACTTAACAGGTGCAGCAGTGCTTGCAGAATGTTTAAAGCCATGAGGGAGCCCACCCCAGCAGTAATGCACCTCCACAGTAGCTTCCAATACTCCTCCATCTCCTACACTGGACAGGCAGCTGCCTGTCAGGTGTAGGAGAGGAGGGTGGGATGCTTACAGCTGCCGGGGAGATTTGCTCAGCAGGACTACCTTAGCTCTGCTGCTGGCCCAGACTCCTGGATGCCTTTAAACATAATCCCCCACACACACACACCAGGCAGGCGGGTGTCTGTCAGGTGTTGGAGCAGGGCCAGGGTACTTTAACGCTACAAGGAGGAGGCAACTTAAGAATGCAGCAAAGACATTTGCACATAGTACTTTTGTGGGGCACTGAGCTGTGCAGGCCAAGTAGCAGCAAGATCACCCTGAAGCGCTCAGAACAACACAGTCTCCATATGAGCAAAACAATCCAGGAGCACCAGTAGAAAGCCATCACTTTTGTGGAAGGTGGCAGGAGCTGACTTAACAGATGACTGCTTCTTAAATGGACAATTCTATGTGGCCTGCTCCAGAGTGAGCTCACCAAGCAGCTTGGTGATCCTAGCACCTGAGGGCAGAACTACCAATGTGGTCTACAGAGAGGTCCTTCAGTAGAGAGAGAAAAAACAGTACATATGTACACAACACAAGCAACAGTACATAAACTAACATTTAGTCTGGATCCAGCCTGATATTTATTTGGTGTTAACACATAAATTAATCTTTGTTGAATGATTGTTGTTTGATATACAAACAGAATCACACATTTGTCAATTACATGTCGACTGCTTTGATTCTAGATACTAGATATAGAATTTGAATTCAGTTGGCTAATATGCACCTTAGTATTATGTCCCTGTGGTGGATGTGTATATATGTGTGCATGCATGGGACTCCTTTACAAATCTAGGCCACTTTAACACAAAATGAACAAGTTGAAAAATAGCTCCAAGCATACTGTATTTGTAGCCCACTGTGCAAGGTGCAGGATTAACTTGTAAGGAGTCTCAGTTTCCAGAGAACACACAGCTATATGAAAATGAATGTAACAGCTCTCATCTATTTAGAAAACCTTCCAGGTGAAAGGCAACTATTCACTTTACAGAATTTCTCTGGTTTATTCTTGCTCTGACACTGGCAATCCTAACTAACTTTGTCATTCTTCCTTATGGGTATGCAGTTGAATTTCTTAGATGTCATTGTTGACTGGTGGAGTACAAAGATAATAATTCTGACAGTGTTTGTTCTTTCACCCATTACTATTCAGACAAATAAAGTTCTTTCTTACATTCTTTTGAAAAAATGCTTTATTTAATATAAAAACCATATAAGCAAAAGAGGCTTTTACCCATGGTTGCAATATAAACAGATGCACTAGGGAAGAGAAAGGGAAAGGAGGAAGACGTACCTAATTGATACCTCAAATAGACATGAACAGGGATGGGCACAAACCGGCTCACAAACTAAAGTGTGAGACAAAATTTGGCCAGTTTGTGCTTCGCAAAATAAAGTTAGCGGCAGGTCAACTGGCACAAACTTTTCATGAACTGTCAAGCTGTTTGTGGAGGTATGTGCTGGTTCAAGAATGGATATATTTCCAAACAGACTGTCTCCACTCAAACAAAATGTTTAACAAACTTCAAAGCCATGGGGTGTGGTATGTGTGTGTGTGTGTGTGTGTGAATTCCTGGGTCTTGGAAACACTGTCAGTTTCAAACTAGTCAAGAGGTTCCCCCCCCCCCTTTGCTGGGTTCCTTTCTTGCATAGAGCTTGCAAAATCCCACCCCTCCTTGCTTAGATTTGTGACTCTGTGCTTTGAGATCAGTCCTAAACTTGTAATGTTAGTGGCACTGGGTTCTGCAGGACAGTCTTTGATTGCACTGGTACTGCTGGGCTTTCAAAATACCCCCTTGCTTGGATTGTGTTTAAACTGGCATTGCCACATTGGTACTGGGTTCTGCTGGGCACTAGTACATTACATTGGTTCTGCTGGGCTTGCAAAAATGCCCCCCACCTTCAGTTTCTTCTGCAGAGATTCTCAGGAACTTTGATTCTGTTCTGCTGGGCTTCTATTGCCCTTGTGTTTTTTTCTGTCCCCCCCCCCCTTGAAAACAATGGAGTATGAGGCAACATCTTGGGTGGCATAACTCAGAACCCATACATCCAGTCCTTACCAAACTTGGAGGGCAGATACTGGAGACTCAACTGGAGAGCTTGGTGATACTGGAGAGCTTGGTGTCTCTAGCACATCTGGGGGGGGGGGGTGTTCTACCACACCACAAACCAAACCAGTTTATTTAGTCCTTAAAAGTTCTTGACAGTTGGTGGTTCATGAACTGGGCATGCCATGAACCAAACCAAACCACATTTTCCTGATTCGTGCCCATCTCTAGACATGAACCAAGTGCTCAAATGGAGTGGAAATTCTTAGCTACGAAGTTTGCTATTTCCTGAAGGAACAGAAGGGTACCTTTTTCTCATTGCCTTTGTCAGATTAGATTGGTACTCTCTCCAGCACATGAGTATTTTATAATCCCAGGAGGTCTGTATTACCAAAGTAGCCTATTGTTCTCACGTTCCAGGGGATGAAACAATGAAGGAACAATGGAAGTATATAAAATATGGTGTTCTGATATTTATGGGCAAAGTGGCCTTTAAACCACATGTGTTGTGATAATATGTTTGTTTTCTGTGTTGTTGAGGTAACGCTTTTGCATTGATCACCACAGACTCAAATGCATGATGGTGTTTTCAACAACAGCTGTGAGTTTTGTGTAATAGTTCAGACCCAATATGTGAAACAATGTTTCCAGTCTCAATAGTGTACCCCTTAGCTTGAGTAAGAATATTTAACAAAAATGTGCTAAGATCTGGTGTTGCCTTTCAGACTATTAGCCCAGTATTACATTGTACACATTACTTTTTTCTGTAGTAAACATACTGTCCTAGTCAGTACGGTAGCACAGTATCTTAATGCCATAATGTAAGTTTCTCTTTCTGCTTATTCATTCACGGTTGCATTCTCAACACTAAACCAATCTTCTTTTCAGGGATTTGCTGGTAGAAATGATAGACACAAGAAAAAGACCCAAAGGGAAACTGCAAAAAAGCGATATTAAGTGAACAATACATGAATTACAAATTATGAAATTGCAAAATACATATAATGAAAAATAGTGCAGAAAAAAGGTCCATAAAACTGTAGTTGTGTTGACGAAGGTCTCTGGAATGGTAATTCGTTTTGAGAGAAAACTTCATCCAAACAAGGACTGTGATATCAAGAATGTCTTCAGTTTCTTGCTCATGACTTGAAAGTACTCACATTACAAATTGCACAGCTCTGAAGTAGAATAACCTCTGAAGTAGAATAACCTTTTCTGCATCAGGTACCAAAGCATCTTGAGCCATTCCTGTCCATACAGGAATGGCTCAAGATGCTTTGGTACCTGATGCAGAAAAGGTTATTCTATTTCAGAGCTGTGCAATTTGTAAAGTGTGAGTGCTTTCATGTCATGAGAAAGAAACTGAAGACATTCTCGATATCATGGTCCTTGTTCAGATGAAGTTCTCTCTCAAAACGAATTACCATTCCAGAGACCTTTGTCAACACAACTACAACTTTATAGACCTTTTTTCTGTACTATTTTCCATTATATGTATTTTGCAATTTCATAATTTGTAATCCATGTATTGTTCACTTAATAGATAGTGCTTTTTTGCAATTTCCCTTTGGGTCTTTTTCTTGTGTACTTGAGGCTGTGACTTTCTCCTTGTTTTTCAGTAGAAATGTTAGAACATAAAAAATTGCAGAAATAGTAACATTCACATTTACAATTTCAGACTTGAATTTGTACCAAAAGTTTTTTGGTACACACACATATGCATGCGCACATAGACAATTAATGTTACTCTGTTTGTATTGGAAATGTGCTATGTAGAACACAGAATGGGTTTGTTCAGACGTGCAGTTTGATACCAGGTCCTTAAGTGGTGTTTTCTGTGCTCTCCCGGTTGAAGATGCATTTTCCCCAGTGTGATTGCTCCATCGTCGTCAAGCCACTTCTGAGTCTTTAACCCCCCCCCCCCACCGTGAAAGCCTCTGGCTTCCACTTTTCACCTGCCATTTTTATTTTTGCCTCAGCGATATGCGCATAAGCTATCCTCTGCCCCCACATAAAAAAAAATTAAATGGCCACTACTTTTGAGTTCGGGATCCCAAGGAGGCCAGTTTCGGGCGAAAAGTTTAAAGGGACGTGTTCTGTCACGGTGGTGAAATCACGGTGCTTGTGGAACTGTGAGAGGATTTCCTCTACTGTTTTTGCACATGCTCAAGGTTGAAGCTCCAGATGAGTGCCTATGTGCATGCGCAAACTTAGGGGGGAAAACCCCCGACATACAGTCCGTGTGATTGCGATTATCTGGGGTAAAAAAACCCTATATCCAAGTGTGGTGATCAAAAGCGGCTTCAGCACGCCATCTGAATGTACCCATTATCTAGAACACAGAATAAATATACTTTTGGGATTTTCTCTCAAACTAAAAGGATTAAGAGAAAACAAATATAAAAGTGCTAATTCAAGTGTTCATGAAAAGAAACCCAGAGGAGGATTCCTTTGGTCATGCTAATTTTTATGATTTGTCTTTGTTAATATGAAAATATGAATGAGGCAAAACTCCCCCAGTGCTTTCTTAGGCACAACTTCCAATGGGGAAACTCTTAAATTGACAATGGGCGGATAAGCAAATGGGCCCAAAACCCTACCCTCCTTACACTCCTTAGCTATTTTATCTCAAACTATGGCTTCCATACCCACCACTGACTTCAAATTAGAAGCTAAGTAGGAAGCCCTTATAAGGTATCCGAAAACCAACTGTAAAGCCATCTAAAAGGTAACCCCGATCACCGACAGAGCACGCCAACAAACTGCTAAGGCGGGAGCGGGGCAATGGCTTTGCCGAGCAAGCCTCGCCCACAACACCACATGCAGAACGTGCACCCTGATGCTGCCTTGTGTCCTGCAAGGTGGCAAAACGGCTCCCACGCGCCACGGCATTGCCGGGCGGCCGTAAGCCCAATATAAAAGTGCTAATTCAAGTGTTCATGAAAAGAAACCCAGAGGAGGATTCCTTTGGTCATGCTAATTTTTATGATTTGTCTTTGTTAATATGAAAATACATGACAGTAAAAGAAGTGCAGCCACCCTACTCTTTTCAAGAAACATGGAATATACTTGGAAGAAACTGGTCTTTCCCTCTTGCTCCTACCAACTACATTTCTGATACAGATGAAAAATAATATCTTTATGTTAAAAGTGTTGGTCAGTGTTGTATATGAGAGTGTGAAATTGCAGATATTAAACAAGGACAAAATTATTTTTGTGCAGAAATAATTGAATTGTATTTCTCTGGGATGTGGTTTTTGTGAAAGCAGAGGGCAGCTAGGCCATGCAGAACTATTTAACTTAATAGTGTAATACAGTCTGCTCACTTGGTAACATTAATGCACTTTATTTATTTATTTATTTATTTATCGTATTTATATCCCGCCCTCCCCGCAAGCGGGCTCACTTTCTTGAAGCCAGTATCCTACAGAAAGAATACTGCTTCTTACAGATGGAGTTCAAATGAGTATAAAAAGATTCTTATATCCAGATTTCAAAGAGGTATTTCATACGGTGATGCTTTTATTTCTGGAGATAAATCCTGCCTTTAGGTTTCTGCACAAATACCTGTGAAATTTAGCTCTTCAGACCTTGATTATCTTTTTCTGGCTAAGCTATTAGATCATCCTTGTAAATTATCATGTGAGATTTTCAATCCCTTTCTTCTAGTGCTTCTTTCTTTTTTCCCACTCCAACGCTTTACCACTAGGGTTGCCTGTAGCTGGCTACTGGTGGGAGATCACGGGGAGCAGGGGGTCTAACTTTTTTGGTGTGCTGACTCCATGAATTCACTTCCAGCATGACTTGGAAGTATAGGCAGAGCAACATTTTAGCATTCACCCCAGATTCTGTAGTTTAACCACAGTGTTTTGGGCAAAGGTAGAGTGTTGCCCAACATGATGACATCACTTCCAGGTCATGCCAGAAGCAATGTCATGGCCTCAATGCAATGCCCCTATTTTTCCTGGCATTTTTGCCCTTGCTGCCCAGCTAAGTGATACTAGAAAGCAGGGGTGGAGGGCAGGAGGGCTCCCTATATACCACTGAAACAGAGAGCAGCACTAATGCAAGTGGGGGGGAGGGTCCTGTTTCCCAGCTTTAACATTCATTTGAGAGCTTGGGTTAGTATTGCAGACTTTTGAAATTAAAAAAAAAAATTATGATGCCTGGGTGTGTTGGAGAACATCACAATGATACACACACTTTCCTGGGAGTAAGCCCCATGGAATAGACTTTAGCCGAATCCAGCATAGACCTGTTTAGGATTACTCTGTTCAGTTTCAGAAACCTTTAATGGCATAAGAGGATTACACATCTGCTTAACTAGAAACAATTTCCAGAAATGATTAAAAAAATATGAAGAAATATTAAATTGTGTAAACTACTTACAAAACTAATTACCTAGTTCCAGAGTTTCCATTTGAGGACTAGGTTGTCCTTGAAAAAGTAATCCATGACTGATCTCTTGTCAAATCATACTACTGAAAAAACTGCAGTAAAGGTAGCATAACTCTTGCTCCTGAAAAATGCAGTAAAACACTACAGAATGTTCTAGATTAGGTCTGAAGGAAGAATTGAAGGCAGAGCCCAGCAGTGTGTGGCTAGTCTGAAAGTAGTTTGGGTAACTTTAAGGACTGAGTATAATACAAAAGCTTCCTGTTCAGTTGAAATGAAGGCTGGCGGGGAAAGGAGCCTGGCTTTTCTCTTTCTGACCACTGACCCAAAGGGGGAAAAAACCCAAGCTAATTTGGCTTTCTCTCTGTTAGATGGGCAATCATAGGTGAGATTTTTAGCAGTATAACATGATAACTGTGGAAGCACAGTATAATACAACTGCATGTACTCTTATTCCCTCTTCAGTTTTGAGCTTTAATCCCTATCAAAAAAGAGGGAGCGACACATGCATGTCATGGATGGAACTTCCCTAATGCTATGTGGTTTGCCACCTGAGTGCTAGGATTGCGAGGTCCTATTTTCTCCCCGGTGGGGGAATTTTGGGGGCATGTCAAGAGAAGGAGGGGCCATCCCCAATGTGATGACATCATACAGAGTGACATCATGTCAGGGACACAGATCCATGTGCGGCACCCACCCGCTATCCACCAACCATTTAAAGGGAACCTTCCCTTTAAATGTTTGGGGAGAAAGCAGGGATTGCCCGAGTCTTCCCTGCAAGTGGTGAGTTTGCCACTTGCAGGAAAGGCACAAGTAGCCCCTTCTTCAAAATAAATGACACCACGTACACCTGTCCTGCAAAGGACAAGCTTGCTGCTTGCAGAGCAAGTGCAGGCAGCTCCTGCTTTAAAAGAGCAGGCCTCACACATGCTTGCTCAGCAAGCAGCAAGCTTGTCACTTGCAGGGCAGGTGTGGGTGGCCCCTGCTTCACAACAGCAGGCGCCCTGCATACTTGCCCTTGCCAGCAATGAATTCACCACTGGCAGGGCAGGCATGCATGGCCCCCACTCTTTTCATGTGGAACCACAGACAACTGTTGGGGTGGGGCTTCCTCCCTGCCAGCCAGCTGGCTGGCATCTGGGGACAGCCCCCCCAAAATCAGGGGATCTCCCACCCCCACCTGGGGACTGGCATCTCTACTGAGTGCTCATATTGAAACAAATGCTGCTTGCCTGGCAAGCAGCAAAGTAAAGAAGGTGTTATTAGATGTAACCCCGACCAATCATATCTCTTTTGTATTTATATCATTTAACAGGTTTATATCATTTAACAGGTTTTGCTTTGACTGGATGCCTTCATATTATTTTGACCATAAAGCTGGTTTGAAAAATCATTCCATAGTAACAACTGAATGTATGCTTGGGCCATTAACTTACTCTGATAACTGTTCACTTATTAATGCAAAATTTTGCAAAGCTGTTTTCTGTTTTTAAAAGCAAAGCCGTTAATCACTTGCCCTGCATATCTTGCTGTGTTAGTTAAGTTTTCACTGCTACGTTAATCAAGCTTTAATATTCAACTCCAACTGAAGATATGCTGAGATTGTGCTACTGCCACTCTAGATTACTGTTAGGTATAGTGCATTATATAGGAAATTACTATGGTGTTTTATATTATTTGCAGATATAGCTCACACACATGAAAAGACCATGCTGAGATTAGGACTATGAAAGCTCAGGGGAAAAAACAACTTTACAAGTTGGTTTGCCTTTTATTTTTCAAATTTTTTTGGATAAAAGATTGTTGGAGAAAGTTCCTACATGTAGAAATGTAAAATGGGTTTGTGGTTTTTCCCTTGCCATTGATTTGAGTGTATATAGAACACAATTTCTGAGTGGAAAAGAGCAAGTATTATACTGGCTCAGGTTTTAATAGCTGCTGAATAGGAACTAATAGAAAGGAAATAGGATTTCTAATGCTAGACTTAATCACATTGCTTGTGCCCATAGTGGGAGTAGTATTAACATCTAGAGTACCAGCCCTTGGGAGTGGGACAATTGAATAATGGTGGGAATTCTGTGACTACCCAGACATGATGTCATGTCATCAATGGGACACTTCAGGATTCAGACAAAATTCTGTGGTAAAACAACAGCATTTTTTCCGAACCCCAGAGTGTTGCATTGGTGTCACATCAGTGATGTGAAATCTCTCCTGGGTATTTGCTAGAAGTGACACTGCAACATTGGTGTGACCCCACTATCCCAGCTGCTGGTGCCAGGCACAAAGAGGAAGGCCAGGTCTCTCTACTTAATACCATCGAATTAGGTACGCAACGATATCATGACTCTTCTAATTTTATTCAAAATTTAATGTTTCTATTGTAATTTCTCTACACTTGGGACAAAAAAATTTTTTCCCTGTAACTGTTGCCTGTAGTTCAGAGTTTGGACATTTTAAAAGTAGCTTTTCTTTAGCTGTGTAGTGAACTTGCATGTCCATTCTGTAGTACCCAACTTTCCTCCACCCCATTTTTTAGAAAATGTATACACATCTTAACAGTCATTTTAAATTACACGTTTCTATTAATCAATATATAAAGGAAAAACATACAAACCATATATATTACTAATACGCTAACCTGTTTGTGTCTAAAGCTTTGGGTACTAGTTGAATATTTCTCTGTCAAGTTGATGAGAGAATAGTAGGATGACATTTCCTCAATGAGTGCTAATTTTTAGGAGAGATCCCTTTTTATGCTTTCTTTATGAGAACTTTGAAAAAGTGATCCCTTCCAGCTGAGGGAGGAAAGTATGTGTATCTGATTAAACATCAGGTTTCCATTTTGGATAGGGTTGCCAGCTCCTATCTGACTGCTGGGGAGGGGGGCTCCAGGCTGCCAGTTGGGATCTTCTGGTGTGCGCACCACAATGACGTCACCCAGAAGTGACATCAAGTGACTCAGAAGTGATGTCATCATGTTGTTAACATCGGGGTGATGCTCTAGTTTTTGGGCAAAACTATGTTGTTGTTGGTTTTTGCCTTCATAATCATAGAGTTTGTCCAAAAACTAGAGTGTCATCCCCGATGGCGGCAATGTGGTGATGTCACTTACAGGTGATGTCCCTGTTTGGGGTGGGGCTTCCCCCACCAGCCAGGTGGCCGGCAGAGCATTGGAGCCCTGAAGACCGGGGGATTCCCTGGCTGGACTGGGGTGTCTGGCAACCCTAATTTTAGAGTGGACAGAGAACCATATTGTTGTGAGTTGGCTGAAGTACCTTGGTGATGAAGGAGAAAGTTAACTTTTCAACAAGGGCCTATCAAAAAAGGACCAGGAGGGCCATTTGGCTTGGGACTCAAGCTTAAAGGGGGAACTCACATTTATACACTTGTTTAAGGAAGGCATTTGACACAGTTCACAGCTTGTTTTTATGCACATCATGCATCACATTTTTAAAAATTGGTGTCTGAAAAGCTGGAAGTGTTTTCAGCCTTGCTGGACTTCTGAGAGGGTCTGCTTTTCAACCAGAAAAATATCCCAGCCTTTCAACTTGGAAAACTTGGTAAGAATTATTGTAGTGGACAGGGACTTGATATAGATGGATCCTTGCACCTTTGGCATTATAGGAATGAAGCAGCTTCCACGTTGGTTGGTGGACTGATGTTGATTGTACAAAACTGAAATCACTAAAGAAGGTGAGGGTCAGAAATAATACAATTTAAATTCATTTAGATTTATGTAACCTAAGTTTGTATTGTTAGCATATATTAAGATCTTTCTCTGATGCAGATGTGTAAGAAGTAGTCAGAAAAGAACTAATAAATTATATTAATGTGTTTTACTGGGTAGAAGATGGCAACAATTTTTCTTCCCCAGTCTCCTAATTTAACAGGCTCAGTAGCAGCTTTAGTTCAGTTTAAGATTTTACTCTCTAGTATTTCACATTTTGTGTATTCCACTATATGACTGTCCTCTGCCAGCAAGTGAAGACTTTGCTGTTTAGTTAACATTTCTTTTCTGAATCTCAGGGTTGCCAGCCTCCAGGTGGGACCTGGCAATCTTCCAGAATTACAGTTGAACAGACTATTCAGAGCAGTTACCCTAGAAAAAATGTAGAGTCCAGTGGAACCTTTAAGACCAACAAACGTATGAACTTTCATGTGCATGCCCACTTTTTCAAATACATTGGAATGGTAGGTAAGGTTCAAATTTACAGACAGGGTCCGAACAGCAAATTAACATGTAACATGAAGATGTGCAAAGACAAACTAAAAAACAAGCTAAGGTTATAAGGTCAACAATTGTAAAGCAATAAATATGTCAAAATAGCAGATAAATGTGTAAATTTATCTTTTCTAATTTGGGAAGTAAACTGATAACTCTCCATTATCTCCTCTCAGGTGTGGATGTCACTTAACAGCATTTTTTTTTCTTTTTTGAAGTGGATGCAGCAAAACATCCCAACATTCAGTATTCTAATATACTATTAAATACACTAAAATAAGAACATAAGAGAAGCCAATGGCCCATCCAATCCAACACTCTGTAACACAGTGGCCAAAAGTACCAAGTGCCATCTTAGGGTTGCCAAGTGGTACTTGCTGTTTAGTGGGGGGAGTCCTTGTTGATTCTGGGAGTGTTCTTGCATGTGCACTTTGCGCACGCACTGCAATGACATAACCCGGAAGTGACATCATCATGTCGGGCACATTGGGGGCAGGACCTCTGTAATTTGAGGGAAAACCATTGAGAGCATTCCCCCGAAACATGCCTCACATGATGACATCACCTCCAGGTGACATCATCGTGCCAGGCATGTCTCTGCCACCTGGCAATTTGGGGGTGGGATTCCCCCTGGCGGCCCGATCCAAGCTAGCGGGGAGTGGGCCGATTGAGTGAGGGTTTCCCCGCCCCCGGGGGGACTTGGTAACCCTATGCCATCAGGAGGTCCAGCAGTGGGGCCAGGATACTAGAAGCCCTCCCACTGTTGCCCCCCCCCCAAGCACCAAGAATACAGTGCATCACTTGCCCCAGACTGAGAGTTTCTATCTAGTAGGTTACAGTGCATTTGAAAAGTGTGCATGCACGTGAAAGCTTTGAATAAAACTTCGTTGGTGTTAAAGGTGCCACTGGACTTTACATTTGTTCTGTTGCTTCAGACCAACACAGCTGACCACCTGGATTTACCTAAAGAAAATGTCAGCTTTGTTGGATGGACTGTATGACATTATACCCTGCTAAGGTCCCTTTCCTCCTAAACCCTTCCCTTCCCAGGGTCCAACTCCAATCTACAAGAATTTCCCAACCAGGAGTTAGCAACTCTCCCTTACTGACCCTCCCTCCTGTTTGTGTCTGAGTTTTGTTTTAATTCTATCATATATAATAACATTGTGGCATCACTGGAGCAGCAGGGCATCATAAGTGTCTTCCATGGTTAGCAGATATTCACCTGGACTCGGTGATGTTCATTAACGTTTCCTTTATTGTCAAGAGCCACATCACAGAGGTATCTACACATGAGCATGATTTCCTTTGTCCACCTCCATTGCACCTTTGAAACCTCACAGTGCTGAGCTGGGCCTCTGCCATTGAGCAGTTCCACCAGGCCTGTCCAGATCTGAGTGCCTTATCTTGCCCAAGGCCTCAGCTCATCCTCTAGGTTCATCTTCCTTTTGCATTCTCAGCCTCTTTGGACCTGCTTGCTCTACCTTGTCCTGGTGCAATTGCTTCCTTTGGCCTACTAAGTGGGGCCTCCTTTGGCCTCTGCTGCTGCCTGTGTACCACAAGTATGTATATCCCACTACCGGCCTGCGGGGGGGTGCCACTGGTGCCAGCGCCGCGGGTCCAGAGCCTGGGAGTGCTCCTGGACGCCTCCTTAACTATGGAGGCCCAGGTAGCAGCCACTGCCAAAGCAGCCTTTTACCATCTACGGCTGATTAGGCAGTTGGTTCCCTTCCTCGAACGCAATGACCTGGTGACTGTGATCCATGCTATGGTCACCTCAAGGCTAGACTACTGCAACGCTCTCTACATGGGGCTGCCCTTGACTCAGCTCCGGAGGCTGCAGCTAGTGCAGAATGCCGCAGCCAGGCAGTTGATGGGTCTCTCGGTGAGGGACCACGTCCGGCCTGTGCTGAGGGCGCTGCACTGGCTGCCTATAGCGTACCGAGTCCGGTTCAAGGTGCTGGTTTTAACCTTTAAAGCCCTATATGGCCTGGGGCCTGCCTACCTAAGGGACCGCCTTTCCCCATATAAACCCCAAAGAGCACTGCGGTCAGGCAGCCAACATCGCCTGACCCTTCCAGGCCTGATGGAGGCAAGGTTAGCAGCCACCAGAAACAGGGCCTTCTCGGTGGCAGCCCCTCACTGGTGGAACGAGCTCCCAGAGAACATCAGGGCCCTGCGGGACCTCTTGCAGTTCCGCAGGGCCTGCAAAGCGGAGCTCTTCCACCAGGCTTTTGGGGCCGCCACCGGGAGGAACGGCCCTTAGTAGATGGCACAATGGCCATCTCTAAAACACCTATAGTGGTAGCCTCCTGGTTGGTGTAAGCTAGTGGCGGTTATCTGGTGCTGGTATGATGCTGCTATTTGCACTGAATGTTGTTGTAATTTTAAACTAAGCTATTTTATGCTATGTTTTAACTTTGTAAATGAATGATTTTATCATGTGAGCCGCCTAGAGCCGGCCTGCTGGCTAGGCGGGGTACAAATCGAAATAAATAAATAAATAAATAAATAAATATATGTTTTTAAGCTTGTTGTAATGTTTTTGATTGTTCACTACCTTGAGAAGCCTAAACTGGGTGGAAAAGTGGCTCAAAATATTTCAAATAAATAAAAAAAATAGATGCCAAATCTTGCTGTGTCTTTCTAGCACAAATGACTTCTTTATAGCAGATGCACAATAAAGTGTAAACTGTAGGAATATATCACAATGTGAAATAAAAATACTTTGAATGGAATGAGATCAGAGAAAAGAGTTTTGCAGTTGTCACGAATGCTTGCATGAATTATCTTCATTTTAAAGAGTTTGTATAGTATGCCATACTTACCTTGCATTTCAAGTAAATGTTCTGTTTCTCCCTGAGGGTATTTCCTTAAGAAACTTTATAGATCTTGTCTGGAAGCAGAAAATTTCCACAAATACTATTTTTCTTTTAAGCTTGCAACCAATATTTCTCCCATAATTCATACTCATTTAATATTTTGTGCCTGGAGCATCTGTTTTGTACTTCTGAACACTCTTCCATAATTTATTTTAATCTTAGAATAAAAATTGGGGGGATAGAGTTTGATTTAGTGATTTATCTAGCAATAGTTTCTACAAGTGTGCCCACTACCTCTAGAACAAGGCAGAAATATATTATGCAGCAGTCTTCCATGATAAATTCTAGCCAGCTGCACATTCCATCATGTAATGGTGTAAACAATATGCATTTACATCTTGGTCTACTAAGCATCTTTAAAACAGCACACAAGCATGGGATATTTAGGATTTGAAGAGTTAATGAGTACTTTAATACAATTTTTTGAAGTTTTTATGCTATGTGCTTTGACAGCAGCAATGAAAACCTTGACTGATGAGTTGCCTAAAACAACAAAGTTTCAGACATGAAAAATATGTCAAAGACAGTCCATCTCATTCTAGGACTAAAGGAGAAGCATTAAAAATCTAGCAGCTTTGAAGGAAAGATCTCTGTATGAGACCCATTATGACTTTCATCATTAAATGTCCAATAAACCTTATCATCGATATTATTTAATTTGTACATGAGCATGTGCATTTATAAGTAAGGTGTTTATACACACACACACACAAGTGGGGACCTGCAAGAAACTTGTGGGGCAACCATCCCATTCCTCACACCTTTGCTTCCTCCCCTCTCCCCCTGCATCTCCCACACTGTTTCTCCTTTCTGCCCCCTTTTCTTACTGTCTCTCTCTCCTCCGTGCATGTTACCAGTTTGGTGTGAGAGCCAGTTTGGTGTAGTGGTTAAGTGCGCGGACTCTAATCTGGGAGAACAGGGTTTGATTCCCCACTCCTCCACTTGCACCTGCTGGATTACCTTGGGCAAGCCATAGCTCTGTACCAGCTGTACTCTCAAGGACAGCTTGGGAAAGAGCTCTCTCAGCCCCACCTACCTCACAGGGTGTTTGTTGTGGGGAGGGGAAGGGAAAAGGAGTTTGTAAGCTGCTCTGAGACTCCAAGTGAGTGAAGGGCAGGGTATAAATCCAAACTCTTCTTCTTCTTCTTACTTCCGCTCTCTTTCTGCCCCCTCATCATTCTCTTTGTTTTTCTGCCTCCACACCTCATCACTCCTTCTCTCTTTTTCTGCCCCCACCCAATCACAATGGATCTCCCAGAGGGACAACCAGAGAGATCAGTTTACCTTAGGGTTGCCTAAGGTACAGCCCAACAGAGAACAATTTACCTTAGGGCTGCCAGCTCCAGGTTGGGAAATTCCTAGAGATTTGGGGGTGCAGCCTTGGAACAATGAGGTTTGGGGAGGGAAGCAGCCTCAGCAGGGTATAATACCATAGACTCAACCTTTCAAAGCAGCCATTGTATCCAGGGAAACTGATCTCTGTCACCTGGAGAGCAGCTGTAATTCTGGGTGATCATCAGCCCTCACCTGGAGGCTGGCAATGGTAGTTCTCACGGAAGAAATGGCTGGTTTGAAGGGTGGAGTCTATGGCATTATACCAGTCTGAAGTTCCTCCTCTCCTCAAACCCTCCCCCCCCGGCTCCACCCTCAAATGTCCAGGAATTTCCCAACCTGGAGTTGACAACCCTGTTTCCTTCCCACCCAATAGCCAGCCTACCTTTATCTGCCTCTCTGTCTTCCGCTTTCCATCTCCATCCTCTCCCCCACAGCCTCTACCTAGGAAAATGACAATCTGTCTCCACAGTGGGGCCCAAAGCAATTTACATTATTCTCTCTTCCTTTTTTTCTGCACAACAACCTGTGAGGTTGATTAGGCTGAAAGTATGTGATGAGACCAAAATCACCCAATCAGCTTCCACTACAAGATAGGGATCTGAACCTCGGTCTTGCAGACCCTACTTTGAACCTCTAACTGCTGCACCACACTGCCTTTCATAGGGTGGTTGCTGTTGAAGAGTAGCAAGCAGCCAGGCCTAGTTGAGTCATGCAAGTCAGGCAGTATCAAGTCACCCAGAGGGTGCTGCATAGGGATGCCAGCCTCCAGGTGGGACCTGGGGATCCCTTGGAATTACTGCTCATCTCCAGACTACACAGGTAACTTCCCATGGAGAAAATAAATGCATTGGAGGGTGGACTCTATGGCATTGTACCTCACTGAGGTCCCTGTCCTCTCCAGGGTCCACCCTAGGGCTGCCAAGTCAGCCTGGGGGGTGGGGGATCCCCCGCTACAGGGGTTCCCGATCCACCAGCCAGCATTTGGCCGGCGGGGGAAACCCCACCCCCGAAGTCATCCAGCCTGGACGACTTCCCCTGCACCGGGCGACATCACCGGAAGTGATGCCATCATGTCGGGGGCATTGCCAGGGCGACGCTCTGGCAATCTCCGCAAAACTCTATGATACTCCTGGCCAGCAGAGGACTCCCCCCGCCGGTAAGGTGAAGAGACTTGGCAACCCTAGTCCATCCCCAAATCTCCAGGAGTTTCCCAACCTGGATCTGGCCATCTTACCCCACCCTTCACCTGCCAGTGGCCACAGGAGACCGGGCAACCCTAGACTGCTGCCAGGCAGTCTACAACTGAACTCTCAACAGCAGAGATCTGTCTCCTTGGAGAAAATAGCTTCTTTGGAGGGTGGACTCGGTGGCATTATATCCAGATGAGGCCTCTCCCTTCCCCAAACCCAGCCCACCTTAGACGCCACCACAAAATCTCTAGGAATTTCCCAGCCTTTCATTGGCAACCTATGTCAGGCCTGGCCCTATGTATCCCTCCCTGAAAGGCCAAAATAGGCCTGGGAAGGGCCCTTCCCCTGCCTTTTACTGAAAGAACCAGTTAGAAGCCTTACCACCCCAAATATTCTAATCTCTCACTGTTGATGTAATTAGAGCCTGGAGTAGATCCCTGTTAGGGCTATTTCAAAAGTTATGGGGAGGGATTGAACCTTTTCTGAGGGTGTTTTTTTTTTTAAAAAAAAAAAAAACTTTTTGGATTTTTCTGCAGTCCCACAGAGTCCCCTGTCTGTAGAAAAACCTGTTGGGGGAGAGTGAGCCCTTTGTTGGTAGAAATAAGTATCCATATGCAGAAGGAACTGTTGAGAATGAATATATATACACACACACATCCTCATATACAAATATTGATATTCATTTTCTTATGTACAAAATCAGGTAATCAAGTAATCAAGTTAATAATCAGAAGGGGTTTTTTGGTAGAAAAAGTCCAGCAGAAACTCATTAGCATATTAGGCCACACCCCTGACAGCACAGCTCCTTACCAGGATTGACTTCCCCAGATTCCCCGGGGCTTGTGGGGTTCATGGGGAACCCGAGGGAAGGAAGGCAGTTTCCAGATCGGCTTCCCCAGGAGGGGAGACAGTTTAAACTGCCTTCCCTCCCTGGACCAGCTTGGCTTCCCCAGGCACCCCATGGCTTGCAAGGTGCCTGGGGAATCCAGGGTGGGGGGAGGTTGTAGGCGTGGCCAACTTGGAAGCCAGCTGGAACTCTGTTCCTGTGCATTCCTGCCCCCAAATAGTCCTGATAATCAGTAATCAGGTTAATAATCTCTATATAATAATCCTGATTTGGCAGTGGCACTCTCCAGAACATTCCACATGCTCCAAAATCAGTTGGTTCCCTGATGTGTCACTCAGAAGCTGTCCATATCCACTGGCTGTGAGTACTTGTGTGCCATTGGCTGGATGCTGGGTCTTCTCCTCTTCCCTGCCCACTCCTTCAGCCTCTGTGCCCTGTAAGAATGACTGGCAGACAACTTTCTCTCGATGAAGATGCTTCTCCTGCATCCATCCTGTGTGGGACTGTTACCTCAGTGGTTGTTGGTAGGTGTAACGAAATTACAGTTACCTGTGTTTATAAGATGGCTGCTGTCTGTGGTTTATTTAAAATGTTCCTCCAAAAGGTTCAATTGAGCTGTAGTTCCAGAGAGGGGCCTGCAGGAGTATCACTCACTGGGTTGAATGGGGCTTCTTCATCTGCTAGCCTACAGTTCTCAGCTGCCACAAGGCCAAAAATTGCGGGAAAAGAGGGACCGTCCCAAGGGGTGGGGCACCATCAATACAGACTCCAGCCCATCCAGGGAGGATTATGTTTAACCCCTGTTGATTTATGCCCTGTTGGTTCATAGTGTGTGCTTACTCCTACAGTTGTGCCTTATTCATTTAGTGTGTGTGTGTGTGTGCTCCATAATTGTGTAAATAGTAAAATAAATTCTTCTGTTTGGGCTAATAATCTGCGTTGTGCTCTGACCGCATATTATCCCCCGCTCTGCACAATACCAAAGGGAGGGGGTAGCCCAGGGAAGCAAGGAAAAGTCAAACCCTTGGGTTGCCAACTTTTCAGGGATCCCCCAAAGATTGGAGATTCTATCTCCAAATAGGGAGATTTGGCCACAGGGGTCTCACTGTCCCTCTAAAAAGGCAGTGACAATTCAGTGACTGGTGGCAGGGAACTTAAGGAGTGAGATACACTCACAGGACAAGGGTGGGAACCCATTTCACCACAGTAGGCAACCAAGCTTGGTTCAGACAAAGGAAGGAAACCCTTTGCAGGCCTTTGTGAAGAACTCATTGGGACCAGTCCTGACTAGGGTTGCCAGCTCCAGGTAGGGAGATTCCTGGAGACTTTCTAGTAGAGTCTATAGAAGCCAGGGTTTGGTGAGGGGAGGGACCTCAGCTGCACAGAATGCCATAAAGTCCACCTTCCAAAGCAGTTATTTTCTCTAGGCGGGAGAGATCTGTTGTCTGGAGTTCAGTTGTGATACCTGGCAATCTTCAGGCTCCACCTGGAGGTTGGCTACCCTAGGCGTGGTAATCAGTGCTTCAGAGCAGGAACTGCTAGATCCAGGTTCTTACTGTAGAAGCTGAGTGGTGATTTTGAACCAGTCACAGACTTTCAGCCTAACCTACATCACAGGACTGTTGTGCAAGTCAAAAGGAGGAGAGGAAAATGATGTAAGCTGCTTTGGTCCCTATTGCAGAGAAAAACAACTTTTCCTCCTGGGAAATTTATTTATTTAAATTTCTATCCCACCCTCCCGGCCAAGGAAACCATTTTTGCCAATCTCAAGGTGAAGGCTGGAGATCACTCAGAATTACAACTGCCCTCCAGATGTCAGAGATCAGTTCCCCTGGAGAAAATGGTGGACTCTGTGTCCTTAGACCCTGCTGAGACACCCCCCCCCCCAATGACAGTCAATGTGACGTGGCAGTCAGGGCTTCAGAGTATGGTAGAGGCTGCAGGGGGGGGGAGAGATAGAAAGCTGAACAGTGAGGGGAAAATAAAGGTAGGCTGCTGATTGTCTGGGAATGAGATAGGGTTGCCAACTCCAGGTGGGAAATTCCTGGAGTTTTGAGGGATGGAACCTGGAGAGGGTGAGGCCTGAGGAGGGGTGGGACCTCAGACAGGTACAATGCCATAGACTCCACCCTCCCAATCAGCCATTCCTTCTGTCAGTAATTGAGACTCTCAGTCCTCATGCACAGTAAGCTGGCAGATCAGAAGGATCGAACTGACAGCCAGCAGGAGTCCTGTGACTGGTACAGATGCAATAGATCTGAGCTGAACTCATTCAGACTAGTTCTTCCAGTGTGACATTGATGTATGTTCTCTACATGACTCAGCACCAACCTGATTGGTTATTGAACTGTATATATGTGATGATGTACAGAACTATTTTTTCTCTTTTCACAAACCTATTGCCTAGCAAAACACTTTGTTGGTTAGATATATAATAGCACTGTAAATAAACTGTAAATACACTACCATTGGTGTGGTACAGTTTAATGTGCTGAGGGGTCTGGTGGACTTGGGTCTCTTAATGTTGGCACAGTGTGGTATAGCACTTAACAGACATCATGACACCCTCCTGGGGAGATCTGTTACCAATCTCCAGGTGAGGAGTGGAGATCACTCAGAATTTATTTGATCTCCAGGAGGGAGGGGGAGGAGATGGAAAGCTGAAATCAGAGGGGCAGATAATGGCAGGTTGATGCTTGGCTGGGAAGGAGATAGGGTTGCCAACTTCAGGCTGGAAAATTCCTGGAGATTTGAGGGCTGAAGCCTGGAGAAGGTGGGGTTTGAGGAGGGATAGGACCACAGACAGGTACTGTGTCATAGACTCCACCCTCTAAACTAGCCATTTTATGCTGGGGAACCATTGTTGCCAATCTTCAGGTGAGATTGGCAACAATCTCCCAAAATCAGTGGTTCTGGAGTGGGCAAGCACTTCTCATCTTCCACAGTGAAGACAGAGGCAAAAAATGCATTTAGCTTCTCAGCCATTTCCCTATCATCCTTCACTACACCTTTTACTCCTTGGTCATCCAAGGGCCCCACTGCTTCCCTGGCTGGTTTCCTACTTCTAATGTATTTGAAGAAAGTTTTATTGTTGGTCTTTATGTTTTCTGCGATATGCTCCTCATATTTCCATTTTGCCTGCCTGATCACAGACTTGCATTTTAGTTGCCACAGCCTGTGTTCCCTTTTATCAGTGAAGAGTACTGGACTCAGGAGACCAGGAACAGTGAAATCATGAAGCCTTTATTGAGTGAATCAGCATGCCCAGTTAATGGTCAGAACAAGCATGCTTCCAGGGCTCCAGGGCCCTCATTATATGCTGGCCGAAGCCACACCTCTGGCCGTACTCAAAAGACCTGATAGGGGCTTAACATATGTGCGTGATTGTCATAGGTTCCCTGGAGGAGCCTTTGATTGCATTGGCTCCCCAGGGAGAACCTAGGTCCCACATTGGTGGAGGCTTAGAATCTGGAGGTCTATTGTTCCTCCAGATTCAATCTCCCCTCTCTGCCTGACCATGTGCTCTGGCCATGCGGTGGGCGCCATTACCTGGGAGCACATGGCAGGCTGGTTGCTACAGCCTCACTGAGACTAGCTTTCCACCGCTTAAAGGAATCCTTCTTACCTTTTACAGCTTCCATTACTTTGTTTGTTAACCATGCAGGCTTTTTTCTATACCTATTTGTGCCTTTCCTAACCCGTGGTATATATTTTCTCTGAGCCTCTAGAATTGTAATTTTAAACAGTCTCCAAACTTCTCCAGTGGTTTTGACCCTTTCTACTTTTCCTTTCAGTTTTCTCCTCACATATCCCCTCATATTAGAGACTTTACCCCTTTTAAAGTTAAAAGTGGTTGTGTCAGTCTTTTTGGACAACTCCCTATTTATACAAATGTTGGAACTCAATAACATTATGGTCACTGTTCCCAAGCAGTGCACTAACTTTCACATCTCTCACCAGGTCTTGGGTGTTATTTAGGACCAAATCCAGGATTGCCTCACCCCTGGTCGGGTCTGTAAGCATCTGATCCATAGCACAGTCATTGAGAGTGTCTAGAAACTCAATCTTTTTTTCCTGACTTGAACCCATATTGACCCAATCAATGTGTGGGTAGTTAAAGTAATCTATTACAACACAATTATTTTGTCTAGCCACTATCTTTAATTCATTCATCATTTTATAATCCTCCTCTATCTTTTGATTTGGTGGGCGATAACAAACTCCCAATGTTAAGCTTCCTTTTGGGCCCACTAATTCAACCCACAGCAATTCCAGAAGCGAATCCAATTCTCCTACCCTCTCAGTCTTACTGGACTGTATACCCTCTCTGACATAAAGAGCCACCCTACCTCCAACTTCCTCCCCCCAACCCTTCTGATATAATTTGTAACCAGGAATCACTGTATCCCACTGATTTTCCTCATCCCACCAAGTTTCTGAAATACCCACAATGTCTATGTTTTTCCCCCAACACCAAGCATTCTAACTCCCTGATTTTACCTCGGACACTTCTAGCATTAGTATATAAACATCTATAGTTTCCCATACATATTAAGCCCACAACCTTCCTCTTGCTGCCTCCAGACCTTGCCAGGCAGTCCCTATCATTTGCCACAGTCTCAGAGAACAATTCTAATCCTTTTCCTTGTAGGAAAGTAACAGCTACCTTTTCATCTCTTTGAGATGAACCATCCCGAACCAGAGATTTTTCATCTCCTGTCAGCTTTCCCCCAACATTCAGTTTAAAAACTGCTCTTCCACCTTTTTGATTTTAAGTGCCAGCAGCCTGGTTCCTTCCCAGGACAAATGGAGACCGTCTCTCTTGTACAGCTCCCTCTTCTTCCAAAAAGCATCCCAGTGCCTAACAAACTTGAACCCTTCCCCCCTACACCATTGCTCATCCACGCATTGAGACTCCTCATCTGTGCTTGTCTCTCTGGCCCTGCACGTGGAACTGGTAGCACTTCCGAGAAGGCTACCTTGGGGGTCTTGGCCTTGAGTCTCCTGCCTAGCAGCCTAAATTTTTCCTCCAGGAGCTCATGACTACATTTCCCCACATCATTGGTGCCAACATGTACCACGACCACTGGCTCCTCCTCAGCACTATCTACCAGCCTATCTAAAACATGCGTAATGTCCACTACCTTCGCACCAGGCAGGCAAGTCACCATATGGTCAATACGCGGTTTCATCACCCAGCTGTCTACCTGCCTAAGGATTGAATCACCAACTACCAAGAGTCCCCCTCCCTCCCTGCCCAGGGATGGTTCCTTGGTATGAAAGGATACCCATTTACCAGCTGTAGAAGCGGCCCCTTCTGAGAGCACAGTACCCTTATCCACAGCACGGCACCCTGTTCCCTCTCAACCCTCATGCTCCCTGACAGCAGTTGGGCTGCCAGATACAGAGTGGGATATATCTAACAAGTCCCCGAGAGTCTTTTCCACATGCCTAACTGACTGTCTCTGCTTCTCCAGGTCAGCCACCTTGGCCTCAAGGGAGCAAACTCGTTCCCTGAGAACCAGGAGATTATTGCACCAGGCACACATCCAAAACTACTGCCCAGTGGGCAAATAATCATATATGTGACACACTGTGCAAAATACTGGATAGCCCCCAAACCCCCTGCTGGCATTCTGGCTTCATAATTGCTTTAAAAATAATTTAATATAATTCCCCTTTTAAACACTTTGTATTCTCCTTGTAGAAGTCTACTTACCTTGCTGGGAACCCAAGGAGCCTAGGGCCCTGGTGTTCTGGCTCTTCCTGGGCTTCTCACAAGCCCCTAGTCGAAGGTCGAAGAGTCCCTAGGCCAAGAGTCCCTAGGCCAAGAGTCCCTAGGCCAAGAGTCCCTAGGCCAAGAGCCCTGCCCTTTGGTTCATGCCCTTCAACTTGTGCCTCTGGTCAGGTGGAGCCTTAAATAGAAGCAGAGGGTGTGGTTATTCAAATACACCCTGGCCCTCAATTTGCAGTTAACAATGGCCCTTTCTCACCCTTATCTCAATCAGCCAGCACTCTGCAACAACTCAGAACTCACTCACACAGTTCCACACACAGTACCCTCAGCTAAACAACAACAGCTGAAAGCAAATAAAAACACTCACCCCTCCTGCAGCTCTCTCCTCCTGCCTTCCAGAACTCAGTTCTGGTATAGATAGGAACTCTCAGTCTGGGGCAAGTAATGCTCTATTCTTAATGCTTGGTGGGGGAGGCAACAGTGGGAAAGTTTCTAGGGTCTTGGCCCCACTGGTGGACCTCCTGATGACACCTGATATTTTTGGCCATTTTTGTGACAGAGTGTTGGGCTGGATGGGCCATTGCCCTGATCCAACATTGGCTTCTCTTATATTCTTATGATGATACAATTTTAATATATACAAAAAGTACCTCTTAAATATTTGGGCAGAATGTGAAGCTGTCATATTTGTGCTTTTCCATCTCCAAATCCTGCAATAATGTATTACGGGGGGGGGGGGGGGGGCTGATGTATCTACAGATGCGAACTGGAAACAAACTTTCAAACAATCTTGTATTATACTTCTGTTTGACTGTTATGGTTACGCATAATTCTTTTCTAATACTTCTGAATACAGTGTATGTTCCATGTGCTGAAAATGCAGCATTTGGAAGTTGTGATTCTATGCACTTCAGTGCAGCTGTGCTTTTAAATGAGAGCTGTAAGAAGGTTGACCATGGTATTTTAAGAAGCTAGTAAACTATGTCCGCACATATGTGCCATCAAGTCACAGCTGAATTATGGTGACCCTGGCAAGAGGCTTGCAAAACAAGTGAAAATCAGAGGTGGTTTATCATTGCCTTCCTTTGCAGAACCTTCCTTGATGGTCTCCCATCCAAGTACTGAACCTGCTTAGCTTCCAAGAAGTGATGAGATTGTGTTATACCATGCCGCCATCCCTCCCAGTAGTAAACTACTAGTGCACTATTCATCCCGTATCCAGGCTGAATACTTCCAAGTTGTGACAGCTTAAAGATACAAGGGACCTGTAATACCTGTACATTGCTATTGTGCTAGACAGAGAAGGGAACAAGACAAGAGAATTTTAAATTCATAGGAGAATATGCTATCTGAATTACACATGTTAACATTAACAAATACATACGTACCTTAATGGAGAATATGGGAATGAAATATTCTCTCTCTTTTTGGTATTTTTCTGTGTGTGTCTGCACCTGGAAGTCATGTTGACCACTGGTGACTGACCCCTATTGAGGGCCTGGAGGATATTCAGAGAGGTGGTTGAAAGCCTGCCCCTGTCATCCTGACTTGGTATTTCAAGGAAGTCTCCCATCCAAGTACTAAGCACCATTGACCCTGCTTAGCTTTCAAGATCTGATAAGATCAGGCTTGCCTGGGCTATCCAGGTCAGGGTGTGAAAAAAATATTCTTAAGGCTGATTCTACAGAAATGCTTATGTATCCCCCAATTTTAAAACCATATATATATTAAAAAATCAGATAGAATATCACGTAACAACTCCGTTGGTGTCTATAATGTTTTTCCTAAAATGTAAAGAGTGAATTTGCAAAGCTGTCATCATTTAATATGTTAGCATAAAAATTTTCCCGGATAGACTGTACCAAATTGTTTTATGTGCCCCTTTTAATAGAAGCTATCATTAACACAGAAAAGAGATTGGATGTATCTTCAGTGGCCTTTTTATGTGTCTATAGAAGTGTTTTAATTCATGACTATATGGTAGCCGTTCTGCTGCTTTAAATTTGCCTTGCCTTGTATGTAGACTCCATCGCTGGCCACAATATAATATTTTCTAAAGAAATCATACACTGCAACTCATTTGCTCAGCAGTGCAGGCCAATTGCTCTGTTGAAAAATTATTGACAGGTTTCTCTTATTCTCTGTGTGTAAGATTTGGTATTGTGGACTGTTTCTAGTTATTTTGAGGTACTTTCTTGACTCAAATATGGTCTGCTTCTGTGAGGTAAGATCACAGCCATAAGAAGTTTACAGATTTCCCCCCCAATGTTGGCTTTTGTGAGTAATGTGTCAAGAGGTACATGTCAGTGGATGTAGTTTTGTGACTGTTAGCTCCCATAATCTACACTGTGCAATGTGTGGAATTCCAAAACAACAACAAGAGACAAGGAAATTGGTACAGTTTCCTAAGTGGGGGGTACTTATATATATCAACAACAACAACAACATTTATTTGCATATCACATATATATCTAGAATAGAAACTGTTTTAGACTCTAGCTTTCACACATTTGGAAAGAAATAATAGGTGGTAAGGTTAAGAGTAGCCTGTGCCCTGACTTGTTACTCAAATCCCTCCCTATGTCAGGCCCATCACATGGAGAGTGTCTCATTACACATAAAACCCCTTAAAACACTGGTCCATTTAAATAATAGATATAGATATACTAGGAATAAGGCCCGTTGTGGAAATGAATACAATGGGCTCTAGAAAGAGGCTCTGGGAGAGTGCCCCGGCCTTGGGCACTCAATGTTAATTTGCTGTAGTGACCTCAGCAGGGTATAATGACACAGAGTCCACCATTTTCTCCAGGGGAAGTTCGCTACCATCTGAAGAGCAGTTATAATTCAGCATGATCCCCATCCCTCCCCTGGAGATTGGCAACAATGGTTCCCCATGAGGGAACAGGTAGTTTGAAGGGTGGAGTCTATGGCATTGAACCTGACTGAGGTCCCACCCCTGCTGAAACCTCACCCTCTCCAGTGTCCACCCCTCAAATCTCCAGGAATTTCCCAACCTGGAGATGCCAACCCTACCTCCCAGCCAACTGTCAAATGTATCTGCCCCCTGGCTTCAGCTTTCTCTCTCCTCCCCCCCCCCTAGAGAACAGTTGTAATTCTGAGTGATCTACAGTCCCCACCTGGAGATTGGCAATGATGGTTCCCCATGAGGGACTCACTAGCTTGGAGGGTGGAGTCTATGGCATTGTACCAGCCTGAGGTCCCACCCCTCCTCAAACCTCACCGTCTCCAGGCTCCATCCCTCAAATCTCCAGGAATTTTCCACCTGGAGTTGGCAACCCTATCTCCTTCCCAGCCAACATCAACCTCACTCTTCAACTTTCCATCTCTCCTCCCCCACAGCCTCCACTGTGCTCTGAAGCCCTGACTGCTATGTCACATTGGCTGTCATAAGGGGTCCATCTCAGCAGGGTATAAGGACATAGAGTCCACCATTTTCTCCAGGGGAACTGATCTCTGCCATCTGGAGTGCACTTGTAATTCTGAGTGATCTCCAGCCCTCGCCTGGAGATTGACTACCATACTTCCCCTGGTGGAAAAGTAGTCTTTCTCTGCAATGGGGACCAAAGCAGCTGACATCATTCTCCTCTCCCCCTTTTGACTTGCACAACAACCCTGTGAGGTAAGTTAGGCTTAAAGTCTGTGACTGGTCCCAAATTACCCACTCAGCAGGAACCTGGGGCTAGCAGATCCTGCCCTGAAGCGCTTACTGCTACGCCTAGGGTAGCCAACCGGAAGATCACCAGGTATCACAATTGAACTCCAGACAACAGATCCCCCCCCCCCCGAGATAATGACTGCTTTGGAGGGTGGCCTCTATGGCATTCTGTTCAGCTGGCCCCAATGAGTTTTCTCCCAGAGCCCAATGTAGGTGTGGAAAGGGGCTTTCAGAGAAGCAAGCTTGGTTGCCTAGCAATGGGCACTGAGGGGACCGTATTAGTGCCAGTTCCCTAATGGAACATGTTGGCCCTTTCACACAGAAATGTGCCTCTCTCATTGGGGAAGCATTCCTGACCCGGTTTACCTTGAAACCTCCTCCCAAGCATTCTTCAGTTCTTTATACCAGTTCTGAAGTGCTATGGGGTGCTATGTGAAATGCCCCCTGTTTCTGACAGTTTATTCTGACAGTTTATTCTGGGCACACTAGCAGTGTGTGGGGTAGGGGGGTTATGGTGAAAGTCCATTGTCTTTTCACTGACAGAAGCAGGCCACTGAGGGGACAGTTAGACCCACATGGCAGTGGGAGGAGGAGGAGAGTGGATCCTTCCCCTTCATTGGCTCCCTCCAGAATGAGGCTGGGATGCTGGCCATTGGCTCTGTAGGTGGGACTGAGGCAAAGCAGGGAGAGAATGCAGCCAGTGGCCAGGGTCCTTCTTTTGAGTGGCAGTCTGTCCAGCCTACTGATTTTGGTGCCCCATGGAATCTTGCCCCTTGGAATCTTAAAACAGCTTTATATAATAGGAAATATATATATGTATATATATGTCCAAGTCTGGCACAATAAACTCCTGAGAAGAAAAGACAATAGAGAGATAAGCACTTAAGAAGCAAATAACTTTATTACCCTATCAGAGGTACGGGGGGGGGAGCAGTAAACTCAAGGCAAAAGTGCTATAATGCAGGCAATTGCAAATATACTATGGTGATCCAATAAAACCATTTATGTTTGCACTATCATTTTTCTTTTGGCTAAATATCCAATTGAAGTTGTGATTCTTCTGAATTGTGTTCTTCTCACTCGGTTCATCCAGAACAAACCAACCAAGAGGAAGGAGTTAGGTGAGGGACTACCCCAGGGGGAGAAAAAAGTTCAATAGGATATATGGAGAAGGAATCTCGGATAAAGTGTGAAGGATTCCCTGACCAGCCAGGGGACGCTATGGGAAGGCCCAGCTTGTAATAAAATAGAGCAGACAAGAATGGGAAATGGACGAACACATACTCTGTGTGAAGGTGGAAAGGTAGAGCGCAATAGGAGGTCAATTTGGGAACTGGAGAACACATACTCTGCCTGTCTTGAAGAAGGAAATTGTGATTTCACGCTTGTGGTGCTGGAAGAAGGTTCAGTTAGAGGACCTACTTTCAGGATGACATATCTGCCTTTGACCCATTTCACTCCAGCCTGGTTTGGAACTGAGACAGCTTCATTTACACTGGTGAATGATCTGCATTTTAAGTTGGTCATGGGACAGTCATCTCTAGTGATACTGTTAGATCCCTAGATGTTTATTTGGCTTTTAATGAGCAGGCATTTTAGGGAGGATTTTGGGGGGGCTATTCTACTGGGCTTTGGTTTGGAATATTTTAACTGCTTTTTTGTAAACTGCCTAGTGCCAAAAGGAAAGGTGGGGCAAGTGCTTTAATAAATAAATGCCATGATGCAAGCAATAGCAGGGGTTCAGGAGCAGAACCAATGACAAATGGCAGTCTTAAGATGTACTTTTTGTGCACCTTGAGATACTTGGGCTGTATTAGGGAGACCCACCATTGGCCAAATTCAGTGCAGGGCTGGGATCCACACTGGTTGAGGATGTTGGACTATGCTGCCTATTGGTGGGCCAGGATTAGGTAGAAGATGCACAAATATGGTCCTAAGGAAGAAGAGGGGGATAATGGGTACCAGCTGTGTTTATAGGAGCATCTAGATGATGGGATTATCTAAGCTGCAGACAGGTTTAATGACAAATAACGAAGATGGAAATCTAGCTTGATGGTCTTTCCTAGGTTTATTATAGGTTCTTGTTATTGTCTTCATAGCTTGGGTAATTACTAGTGGCCCGGGGTTTCAGGAGCTCTGAAATGTGAAAGGACCTTTTATGACGGACCCCTGCTGCTGCTGCTGCTTCTCAGTGAGGCAGATTTTCCTGCCAAAACACTATTCACTTTGACTGAGCAGCCTCTTAGTAGTGTATTTGAATTATAGAATTAAAACTTTCTGCAGGTCCCTCCCTGTGATATAGAAGTTATTTAGATTTGACCCAGGCCAGAGATTTATTGTAGCCAAGCAGGAGCCCTCTTATAAATCCCTTTGGAAATGGCACTTGACACTAAGTAAAATTCAAACAGGTTGATTTTATTGAACTGGCACAGTTGGATTAGGAATAGGGCAAAGGACGAGAAGCTGAAGTAACTGTTTTTATTAAAACAAATTAGAATATTTTGAATAGGCAACAGAGTACAGTTGAAGTTTAAATTCTTAGAAACTCAGTTCTTAACTGTGAGAGCTTTGTTTGTCTTGGACATTTCTTTCAGCAACAATGTGTCTTAATAAAGTTTCATAAAACTATCTTAGTTTCTAGGAAGTTAATACTTTCTTCCTGACTTTAAATACTACTCTTGTGGGATTATAACTTTCTTTCTTTTTTACTTTTGAAGATCCTAAAACTGTTTCCCTTTTCACACAAACCAGGGGTTCCCTTCTGAATTTAACTCTCTGAATTACTGGGTAAGAAATAGCCCCCTCTTTCTAGGAATGATAATCCTTTTCTGCTTGGCTAAACTGGCAGTTTTCAACCTCCTGTCCAGTCTCTTCTGTTAAACCTAAACCCCAGTTCTGGAGAGCTAGGGCTGACACTTACTTTTAAATTCAGATTTCTGAACTTTTCCTCAAATGTGTTGGTACACAGTAAGGGCAAGGAGTTGTGTCCCTTCACTTCCCAAGTGACTTGTCTGTTTCCCTCAGACTGACACACCCACTTCTTCTGATTCACTATTGCCAAACCAAAGTCCGAATGATGGCAGACTCCCTCTGGCCAGACTGACAAAACTGTTTAAAACTCTCCTCAGCTAGCACTGGTCAATCAGAGAGAAGAGAGGGTGCACACAGGGAGCAGCCTGTCAATCAAATTGTGCTTTACAGTGAGGCATTAACCCCTAATCTCCCAGCTGTCTGCTTTTGATGCACTAAACATTCTTGTGTTGGAGGTCAGTTTGTCACACTTTTGATTTCTGGTCTCCTGGATAATTAAGCAATTAGGGTACTTGTCTTTGAGAGTACCCTGGGTGCAGTTTCTGCCTCTAAGAGAGACTTCATCTTAATATTATACTGGAGGGATTTCCCTCTGCATGAGGCTAAAGGATCTTCAGGTATCCCCTACAAGAGTCTCTACTGGGGAGTGGGAGATCACCATTGGATAACAGTCTTGAGAAAGGCAGTGGCTATAAAAGAAAGTTAAGAATGCCTTACTGAAACACTAGCTTCCTTCCATAAAATTGATCCAGGGTGTCTGTGGGTAAGGTGGGGTCACCCGTTAGACTGATCCGATACCCTCATTCAGAGATAAAATGAACATGTTCAGGAAGAGAGTCAGATGCAGTGTTGTGTCCTGGGCAATAAAGGATCCCAGAATGCATAGGTGCACCTGTATAATTCAAGTGCATTCAAGACACTTAAATGTGGAAAATGGGGAAGTTTATCCTTGTTCCCTTTTCTCCACAAATTCATTTGAGACCATCTGAATGTGTGAACAGGAGGTTCATGCACAAATATGGTATCTTGTGGATTAGATCTTGCATAACTTCAATTTCCTCAGTCATACTTGGCTATTTATTTGGCAGTGCTCTCTAAACTGTTCTTGTAAACAATTCTCTGTACAATTTCTGACCAGTATGTCACTGGAGGGATTACTACACATTACAGAGTACAGTGTAGACAGTGAAAGCCAGTTCAAGGAAATGAGTCAAACAGCTTCTGTGATTACAGGGAGTTTGCATTGCTGGATCAATTAAGAAATCAGCTTGCACATCATTTGCAAGGAAAATATCTACACAGTTGACTTTATTCAAAGTCTGTGTTGCCCACTTCTTATAGTATTCATAACAACAGCAACAAAAATCTAACTGAAAAACAAAGCCAGAATGAAAATCCAATTGAAGATTAACTTTGATACTTCCTGTTTCCACACAGATATATATTTAATAGTTTTGGTGGACAAGCAACAAAGAAATGTTTAAAATAAAAAATAAAATCTCTGTAACTGTCTCTCAACAATATGGTTGCAGTGATTGTAAATGACATCAGTTTTTGAAAAATGGGCCTGAATTCACAAGGTTTGCATCACATAGAAATAAAATTAATGAACCATAGAGTTATAATTTAGTGACCACAGCATTCTTGCTAGTTAGAATTAGTGTGCAGGGATGAATACATTAAAGGTGACAAGAACTACAGAAATGAGGGGAAAATCCCTTAGTAGGTTTATTCCTTACAATATGTAGAAAGCACAACAGAGTGACAGACCTCCCCAAACCGGTGAGGTATCAATGTGATTGGGATTTGTGTAGGCAGCATTTTCCCCAATTCGTGACAATACAAAAATGGGCTGAGTAGTCTGGTTGGACAGCATGCCTGGCAGACATGTATTGCATTTATGCCTTCACTGCTTGGAGAAATAGAAATTTATATATGGTTCTGGGGAAAAAGAAACAAACTCCCTCTCTCTCCCCACATCTTCCAAGTTAACTTTACTGATACTTTCTTCTAGGCCATTTCTGGCCATATTTCTGGTGGTATGAGAGTGCCTGCAGCTGAATCTGCTTTGTTTCCTTTTACCACCTGAGTACTAGTTTTTTCCCCTTCTCCATTCTTAGGTATGCAAAGGTCCTGAAAAAAAGAGTAAGAACAACAACAAACTTATAAATTCCATATTTTATGCATTGCTACTGCAAGTGTTATTCAAAGTCAAGTCAACTCATAACTTACTTGTGGCCACCCCACAGGATTTTCAAGACAAGACACTAACAGAAGTGGTTTGTCATTGTCTGCCTGTGTGTAGCAACCCTAGATTTCCTTTGTGTTCTCCCAAAGAACTCACTAACCAAGGCTTATCCTGCTTAGCTTTCATAAGCTGATACGGTTGGGCAAAATAATCTTCTCATAATGTATATATTCCTGTTGATGTCAGGAGAATTTTTTTGGTCAAGATAAAGAAGAAATTAGATGAAGAACTTAATTTTAAGATTATTTTAGTTTCTACATCACCGAGACACCTGCATGGGCTGCCAGACTACCGTCCATTCATACTGTGTGAGTAGAAACTGCAGGTGCAGGAACAATGTCTCAGGTGGCTTTTCCCCCCTGTATGTCAACTGACCCATCTTCTACTTCACCAGACAGAATTATGAACCAACATCTACTCTCCTGACATGGCTCCTGGCATAACTCAAAGCAGGCCTCAGGCTGTTCTAAATTAAACTGGCTACAGTAGTCCCATGTGGGCCACACAAGATGTCAATGTAGCTCTTCTCTGTAGCTTCTTGAGTGTTGCTTTAACTCCCTTTTGCATTTCTATTCTTCAGTGAGTGTATAAAAAAGGGTACCAAGGAGCATACAGGTAGAAGGAGCTATGTCTGTTCATCTTCTGCTGCTTTAAAGGTGTATAGATTGTGAGGTGATAATGTTTCTTGCTTGGAAGGGTGAGGCAGGGACTTAAAGAAAGGGATGGGAAGAATTGGATTCACTGTGAGGTGATGGATTAACATAGACACCAGATACATCTGAGGAGCTTTGCAGATTGTCCCTTATTGCAGATTCTCCTCGAATCAAAATGCAAGGCCTATTCAGGTCAGCTGTTCCAGAGAACACATTCCTTTCATAAGAATACAGAACAATTTTCTTCTTGTTGGGCTCAGGCCACCTGATAAATTTGTGGCTGGGGTGAGACTGGAGCAAGGGACTTCCCAGCTCCCACTAATGGTACAGTCTGGTTAATGCCTTATATTCTACAGTCCTGCTCAGCAAAGTCTGAAGCCTTCTTCAAGTGTAGGGAACCTTCCTCCAATGCTGGGCTGCTCTTGAAGACAGCCTGGAAACTGCAGCTGGTTCAGAATGTGTCAGTTAGATTGTCAGGGGCTAACTGACTAGAACATATTTCATCCAAATAAAATTGGTTGCCAGTTTGTTTCTGAGTCCAGGTCAAGATCCTAGGTTCCACATATGTAAAGGACTATCTCCTTCCATGTTTCCCTTTGAGCTGTTCCCCCACTTAAGGTAGCCTGCCTGGCATTCACCACAGCATTTTCCTTGTCCACTATAGCTCACATTTTGTGGAACAGGCTCTCTGAGGAGATGAGAGGAGTACTATTGATAAAAATCCTCAGTAGATACCACAAGGCAATTTTATTTGCTAGGCCTTTGAATGGCTTACAAAGGTACAAGTAGCATTTATTCCATTCAGCCAAAGGCCATTTTGTTGTGTTTAAAATTTTAATGCTTTACTTGTGATTTGTAAGGCTCCTTGACCATAAGCAAAGTGGGATTTTAATTTTTTTTTTAAAAAAAATAATTAATAATTAATACCTATTAATCTGGTAGGTAGGATTTACCTGTCCACTAATGTGGTAATTTACTTGCCAGTATGCAGACTGAAACTGCAATGATTGCAGAGATATTGCTAGTGTATATCAGTGCAAGTCAATGTAGCTGATCAGATTTATTCGTGTTTGAAACTGGAAGAGAAGAACAAAAACAACAGTGTTCTAAAAATCACCGGATCCTAGACATCCCGTGTCCTAGACATAAAGCCTAGATAACTATTATTGAAGCAAGGTGTTCTACTTATTATATGAGACTTTTTGAAATTATCCATTTTTTTAATAGTATGTTTTAAAAAATAACAATAAAGTAAGCTTGCCGGAGATGTTCATGTACTGTTAAATAGATAAATAACCATATACACTGAAGAAAATGAGATGTCATTTAAATGGTTCACTGTTTCTGTATCCATTGTGGGTGTACTTTTCTTCTCAGCAAGGTAAGCTTTGTTTGCCTAGCATAGGGTATAATCTTCCAATCTTTCTTTCTTGAACTAGACAAACATAATTATTGCAAATTATATGGTTTAAATGAACAGAAAAGATACCTTATTATTAAAAGTCTTTGTCCTTTCCTGTCAATATTGCCTGTAGGTACTATGACCACTGAGACTGTAAGAAAAGGAACTTACAGATCAATCCTTTGTAACTTACAAGTAACAATCTGAGTCCTGAAGTTGACATTCAAAGCCAATGAAAGCAGTTTTTATGACAATGGTGAATTTCAACAGCTTCACTCTAAATTCCCATTCTGTTGCTGCTAGCTGATGGAAGTTTGACTTGATCCACTGATCACTTTTTCAAATGACTGTTCTCAGTCATTTGTGTATGTATAAATTACATGGTTATTAATAACTAGCTAAGTGCTAGTAAATATGATGGAGATGACCAACTAACAGTAGATTTTTCTTCACACATAAAATATAGGCTGGGACCCAGACTAGACATTTCCACAGGCAGAAAGGTTTCCTCCCAAAAGCACAATTTACCTGTCTTTCCCCTCCTACAGCACCCCTAAGTGCCCCCACAATCCAGTTCTTGGGGACAAGGGAACCACAGGAGCACTGCAGAAATATTTGCACCCATGAAAACATTAGCCTGGATCCCACCCATAGAAGAGGATTGCCACCACTTACCTGAAGGACACTGTTAAAACTGCTAGATAGGCAGAAATTGGTACAATTGACTTCATTATTTTGTCTCATTGATGACCCAAGTCTATTTCTAGATGAATCATTCCTATGTGGGAATAAAAAGTGGCAAGTTTAATATTATTATAGTTGGACTTGTAGATTACTACAATTGTAAACTGTAAAGCGTCTACTAAGATAATTATTCTTTTTTCCATCACTTTTTGAAAAAAAAATCTTGGAAATCAGAGGAACTAGTATATTTTCTCAATAGATGGTTATAACATTATTACCCAATAGCAATTAACATTTTTTCAAAAGTTCTCAAAATGTCCACTGATGGCATGATAGAAAAAATGGCAGTTGCAAGAGAAAATGTAAAAAAAGAGAGAGAGTTTATAACAAAGCAGGTTTGGGAAAGACTGGAGCACAACAGGGAAAAATCTGGAAAGTGGAAGATTGGAGGATGATATCATGTGGATGCTTTTTAAAAAAGTGCTCTAATTTGGAAGCCAAGGCAGAGAAAAAATGTCCATGTATAAGCAGCCTTGGAATAGCAGTGTGACCACAGACGATGAGCTCCTATGGACAACCAATTTTTCCTGAGGTAAAAGAACTCAGTCTGTATGTGGCAGGATATCTTATTACATACTAAACATAGAGATGGCAGAGTAGAGAATTGAACCTAGGTCTACCAGATTCTAGTCAGATATAGGGTTGCCAGGTCCCCTTGCTGATCCAGTGGAGGGAGTAGGAGGCCATTCCAGGATGTCCCCGATGTGATGATATCACCTGGAAGTGATATCATCATGCTGGGGATGCTCTGATTTAAGGACAAAACTCTATGGTAAAACATAGAGTTACATCACTTCTGGGGGTGGGGTTCTCACCACCAGCTAGCTGGCTTGCAGTGGGGAGAAGCCACAAAAACTGGGGGAAACCGCATCTCAACCTGGGGACTGGCAAGCCTAGTCTGATACCTTAACTGGAGGGAGGGAAGGAGACGAAGACATAGACGGGCTCAGTCTCCTTCCAATCTGTGTCCTATCCCAAAAGTAGTAGGTTGTGGGGCTAGGAAGCAGAACTTCACTCCGACACTGATGATGTATAACACCAAGTCCATAAACAATAAGACCAGAATCCTCTATGACTTTGTCTTAGAGCAGGATGTGGACCTGGCGTGCGTGACCGAGACCTGGGTGCGGGAGGGAGAGACCGTCTCTCTCTCCCAAATGGCACCACCTGGGTTTTTGGTCCTTCACCAGTCTCGGACTCAGGGGCAGGGGGGAGGCGTGGCGTTGATCATCTGGGAGGGTTACACCTTCAGAGCGCTACTGCTGCGGAATCTTGTGGGCATGGAGTGTGTCGGCTTTGTTTGGGATGCCAGGGTAAGTTTGGCTGTTTGGCTGGTGTACCAACCACCCAACGCACCAGCAAGCAGCCTGCCATCCCTGCTGGAGGCCATATCAGGCTGGGCGCTTGAGCACCCTGGGCTATTAGTCCTGGGCAATTTCAACGTCCATGCCGAGGACGCGACCTCCATGCAGGCAATGGACCTAGTGTTGTCCATGGCGGCACTGGGACTTTCCCAGTTTGTTATGACGCCTACACACAGAGCCAGTCACACGCTTGACTTGATTTTTGCAGCAGGGGTTACGGTGGACCGGATTATGGCTACAACTATACCATGGTCGGATCACCAGACTCTGAAGGCCCGGGTGAACTTGCCGCTCCAACCCCATTTGGGTAGCGAGCAGATTTTAGCTCGCCCGCAGAGCCAAATGGATCCTGTTTGGTTCCAAGAAGCTCTGCGGGATCCGATGCCCCCTGGTGGCTCATTGGATGAGCAGGTCGAGGACTGGCAACATCGTCTCTTGGCGGCCATTGACGAGATCGCTCCCCGGCATCCTCTGCAGCCCCGCTCTTGACTTGCCCCATGGTATACGGGTGAGTTGAGGGAAATGAAATGGGAACTCAGACGACTAGAGAGGCGGTGGCATTACGCTCCCGGCGAGGCAGCAAGAACATCTTATAGGAGGTTTATGAAAGCCTATGAGATGGCTGTCAAGGCTGTGAAGAAAGCGTTCTATACGGCCGAAGTAGCATCTGCGAGTTCCTGCCCAGCCCAATTATTTAGGACAATTCGGTCACTGACGACTTTGCCGGTGAGCAGACCAAATGATAGAGAATTGGCTATTGGCTGTGAGGCCTTTGGGAACTTTTTCTCAGATAAAGTCTTGTTGCTCCGCCGGGACCTCCCCGCCACAGTTGACACAGTAGCAGAACTTGAGGCTTCAAGCACGTCTTCTGGTCATGTTTTGGATTATTTCAGTCCACTCTGCCTGGAAGAGGCTGACAAACTGCTCTCTCTGGTCTGTCCAACTACCTACAGACTTGACCTGTGCCCATCATGGCTAATCAAAGCAAGCCATGAAGGGGTATGAGGGGCACTTAGGGAGATTGTCAATACATCCCTTGAAAAAGGGGTGTTCCCTAATGCCCTAAAGGAGGCTGTGGTACACCTCCTCCTAAAAAAACCATCATTAGATCTGGCCAAATTGACCAACTACTGGCTGGTATCTAACTTACCCTATTTGGGTAAATTGATCGAGAAAGTGGTAGTGGATCAGTTGCAGAGCTATTTGGAGGACGCCTCTGTTCTAGATCCCTTCCAGTCCAGCTTTTGACCAGGCCACAGGACGGAGACGGTGCTGGTCACCCTCATGGATGACCTCCGGAGACATGTGGACCGAGGCGGTACAGCAGTGCTGATGTTGTTGGACCTGTCGGCGGTGTTTGACATGGTCGACCATTGGTTACTGACCTGCCGCCTCGCCGATATTGGGATCCAGGGGTTAGCTTTACAGTGGCTTTCCTTGTCTCTCCAAGAGCAGGGTGGCAGTAGGGGATCAGCTCTCCCGAAGACATCCGCTGACCTGTGGTGTCCCACAGGGAGCAGTACTTTCCCCTATGCTATTTAACATCTATATGCACCCCCTCGCCCAGATAGCCCAGAGGTATGGGCTTGGGTGTCATCAATATGCAGATGATACCCAGCTCTATCTGTTGTTGGGCAGGCAGTCAGACTCTAGTCCGGGTAATCTGGACCTGGCGTTGCAAGCCGTGGCTGGTAGGCTCAGGCAGATTCGACTGAAATTGAATCCGATGAAGAAATTGAATCCTATGCCTGAGTCGGAGTGGACCGGGGTGGGGATCCCTCTCCCGGCCTTCGATGGGGTGCCGTTGGTACCAGCGTCGGAGGTTAGGAGTTTGGGAGTGCTCCTGGACCCTTCATTAATGATGGAGGCCCAGGTAGCAGCCACTGCAAGATCAGCTTTTTACCATCTATGGCTGGTCAAGCAGTTGGTTCCCTTCCTTGAACGCAACGAACTGGCTACAGTGATCCATGCTCTGGTCACCTCAAGATTGGACTACTGTAACATCCTCTACATGGGGCTGCCCTTGTGCCAAATTTGGAAGCTGCAGCTGGTGCAGAATGCAGCGGTGCGGCTGGTGATGGGCCTTCCTATACGGGAGCACATCCAGCCTGCTTTAAAAGCACTGCACTGGCTACCTATAGCATACCGAATAAAGTTCAAGGTGCTGGTTCTTACCTATAAAGCCCTATATGGCCCAGGACCTACTTACTTGAAGGACCGCCTCTCTCCATATGTTCCCCAGTGAGCACTTTGGTCTGGATCCCAGAACTGCCTGACCATCCCAGGGCCGAAGGAGGCCCGTCTGGCAGTTACAAGGGTCAGGGCCTTCTCTGCGGTGGCCCCTTACTGGTGGAATGAGCTCCCGGATAACATCAAGGCCCTGCGGGATTTATTACAATTCCACAGGGCCTGTAAGACGGAGCTCTTCTGCCAGGCTTTTCAAATAGGGGCCGCCTAACACTTAATACTTACATCTTGACCCTGGCCCAATTTCCATTCGCCAGTATGTGACCAGACAATGTCGGGACATCTGAGTGCTGCCTTGATACTCTTAACTGAAGATACACCATCTATATGTTCTTAAAAATGTTTTAATGTTTGTTTAATATGTTTTTAATTATTTTAAGAAATTATATTGTTGCCATTTTAGCTTGTTGTTAGCCGTTCTAAGCACTCCACATGGCGAGGAGGGCGGGATACAAATCTCAACAAATAAATAAATAAATAAATAACTGCTGTTCCACATATTCTAATCTCAGCAAGGTCACAGGGTGGGTCAACAACTATTGTTGAGTTTTCCTTTAGCAATGGTTGTGGTTTCTATATCTGAATAGGCTTATAATATAATCAAGTGACTTATACATAAAGTCTTGTAGATTATGATAGTTTTGTATAGAGGGTTGTGGGACAGCATCCCAGGAGAAAATTAAAAAGAAAAATAATGTCTCATCTACTTACAGGAAGTTCTTACCTTAGAGATTCTAGTAATTCCTGTTGCTACCCAAAGTGACACAAGTAGCTCTAGGAATCTCCAGAAACTCAATGGTAAAACTAGAAGTTCTTACCATAGAGTTTCTGGCAATTCCTAAAGCTACCCTTTGTCATTTCTGGGTAGCTCTAGGAATTTCCATGTACTCTATGGTAAGAACTTCCTGTAAGTAGGTGAAGTCTTATTTTTCTTGAGGACCTGGGGGTGGAAATTCGTGCCCCTACCAGGGGCTTTGTGAAAAACCAGCACTATACTATGAAGATTTGTAAAACTTTCTGTATTATTTTCTCAAAGACTTATCATGTGTATTTTTCAATATGCCATTACAGGATCACATTCGTCATATTATATCTCAGTATACCATCCAAGAATCATCACTACACAATTACAGAAATATGAAATGCTGTACAAAACTGTTTAGGATTTGAAGGGCATACTTCTATACATTTGGAACACATCAACATTCCTTCTTCAGAAAAAGGACTGCCCTTAGGGTTAATGGTTGGCTCTGTAAATGTCTCATTCAATTTTCTGCAAACCTTCTCAATCAATATTCTGATCCTCAATTAATCACTGCGCTACCACTCCTGTTCTATAGTATACTTAGTCTTCAGATTTCAGTAGCTGCTATACCAAGCCCACATTTTTGAGATGTATACAGGTTTTTTTAAAGATAGCTTCCATGACAAAATATCAACACTCCTGTGCAATATAAAAACAAAGACACTTGATTGTATATCTTTAATTTGTTTGTTTGTTTTTTAAATGCTTGAAACCTACAGTCATATAAGCTGAAATAAACTGATTGATTGAAAACACTTGATAACTAACCGTTTGTGTTCTGGAAAACTTTTTTGTAAGTCTTTTGACGCAGAAAAAGTTAATTTTGAATTACTTTCTGTTTTATTTTTTTATTTTATGTCTTTTTGAGTACATTGTGGGGGTACAAGAAGAACCATAGATTCTGATACTGAGTTCTGCTCCAGTAAATGTCTGTATAAAGACTAAACTCCAGGAGATAGTCCACAAAAGAATATTTCATAAGAATCACTAACTATATTTTGGCATTTTCACAGAACCTCAGCCAATTAACTACTGTATTCAGAGATTTCCTGGTAATTTCCCCCCATTTTTGGTTCCTTCCCCTCCTCAGTTTTCCTAATTGTATACTACCAACTGTCATACAGTGCAGTTGTGGACACACATCTTTCTACATTCCACTTTTATCAGCAGCTTTCCTTTGACTCTCTTCTCTGAAAAGTTGGTGCTGGAGGTCATGGGACACACATGGACAAAAAGCTACAGAAGTCAGGGAGCTGCAGTGAATTTGAAAAAATCAGATGAAATGATTCTACTCATGGAACTTACATTATTTAACAAGCAATTCTGTGATTAATTATGATACTAAAATGAGTTTTCGGGAAGGGAAAGCCCTGCTCTTGAGCATAGCAGATATATTCTTAGCCTCTGATTGAGAGCAGCTAAGTGTGCAAAGATCTGTGATTGTCCAACTTCATATTTTACAGCTTCTATATAAGAGTTCAGTTTTGATGCTGTTATATATGTAACCAGATTCCTTTATCTATCTGTTTGCTCCCATGCTAAGCAACCATTTCATCTATGTACTCTCTTATTAGGAAGGGAATTGAAAATAGATCAGCCAGTATCATAATGACCATATAAATCAATCGTGCGACCTCATTTGGAATACTGTGTACAGTTCTGGTCACCACACCTCAAATAGGATAGCACTGGAAAAAGAGCAGAAAAGGGCAATTAGAATGATAAAATGGTTGGAACACTTTCTCTATGAAAAAAGGTTAAAATGCTTGGGGCTCTTTAGCTTGGAGAAAAGACAGCTGAGGGGTGACATGATTGAGGTTTGTAAGATATTATGCACAGGATATAGCAAGTAGAGAAAGAGGTACTTTTCTCCCTTTCTCAAAATACAAGAACTCGTGGGCACTCAATAAAATTGCTGAGCAGTCAGCTTAGAACAGATAAAAGGAAGTACTTCTTCACCCAAAGAGTAATTAACACATGGAATTCACTGCCACAAGAGGTGGTGGTGGCTGCAAGCACGGACAGCTTCAAGAGGGAATTGGATAAACATATGGAGAAGAGGTATATCAGTGGCTATTCGTCACAAGGTATAGATAAAAACTCTCCGTCTGGGGCTAGTGATGCTCTGTATTCTTGGTGCTTGGGAGAGGCAACAGTGGGAGGGCTTGTAGTGTCCTGGCCCCACTGGTGTACCTCCTGATGGCAGCTGGTATTTTTGGCCACTGTGTGATAGCATGTTGGACTGGATGGGCTATTGGCCTGATCCAACATTGGCTTCTCTTATATTCCTATGTTCTTATGAATTATCAGAAGTATTCCTGGACAGCATTGTTCTTGCACAGCGTTGTGTAGATTGACACAGCAATTCTGCCAACATTGTAGTATTCAGCTATTTCTAAACAGTGCTGCAGAGGCACCCACAAGTTGAGGGAGAAAAATGGGCAGAGAACCATGAAGTTCACTCAAGTGACAACAGAGCATGGGGCCAGGAGAGCTTCCATGAGCATCAGGTCTGAAAGGGAAGCTACAGCTAACAGAGAGAAAACAGATTTTTCTGAACCACCTAGCATCTCCATTGCTAAGGCGATTTCACCCAGTCACAATGGCAACAGTATCACCACAAAGAAACTCTCCAGTAGGTAGGTATGTAGATTTTTATTGCATGAGGCCAAAGGCCATAACCATATAATAGCTGCTGAAGCAGTAATAAATACTACAGTAAAAACACAGCAAGGTTAAAAACAATATTAAAATTGTTAGGACCAGGACACAGCATGTTGAACATCAGTGCAAAAGTTTTGCAAGAATCTTCTTGGCAGCCAATCTTCTTGGCAGCGTACAGTGACATCATGCAGGTAACGTAATGATCATCACCATTAATAGGAAGATTATTTCGTCTGTCCCTGAGTGTGAGGCTAGCCTGGCTAAAAGGTTGTAAGGAACTTGGCCCTGGGAACCACATAAAGGTTACAAAACAGGACATATGGACATATGGCATGTATGTATGGTATGTAAACAGTCCAGATTAGATTACTGTAATGTATTTTATGTGGGGCAGCCTTCAGAATTGCTCAGAAACTTGAGTAGGCCCAAAATGCCATTAAGAAGTTCATGTATTTTGATCACTGATGATTGTTTCCCCTTTCAGGCTTCCCAACTTCCTTCCTAAATTTATCTTATTGAATTTTATTAATGCTGTTTAGTTTCAAATACAAACACTACATAAAGACTCTGGACAGTTCTTTATTGCTAGCTATAATTTTACAGAACATTTTCAACAGGTTCTAAATCACAAGGGCCAATTCACTCATCAGTAAAGGATGTGTTATATATCAGCATTTGTTCCTGATCTTTTTCTTCATAAGTTTCATATGGCAAACTTGTTTGAATGTGTTTGAATCTTCTGTTTTTCAAACATCAGCTATGGATTCTAGATATCAAGAAAACACACATTTAAAACAATGCATTTGGGAAAATCCATTTTAATTTTACTTATTTATTTAAGTTTACTTTCAGAAACAATTCAGGATAGAGATTCCTCTGAAATTTACTGAGGCTTTTGGCAGGACTGTGTTTTCCCTCTTCACCATAAGAAATAAGGTCAAACTGGGGGAGGGAAGAAAATAGGATATACTTGTGAGGCTCCTGCACCCCTGAGATGGTTTTCCTGTCATCCATTATCCCACCACTAAAGAGTGTAACTCACCCACCAGCCTCAAAATTGGGAAAGAGAAGGGGTTCCGGCACCTAGGTCCTCTTTCTTCCCCAGACTGGCTCTCCAACATGTGGTCTCTCTGTCTCTCTACACCCCCCCCCCCCCCCCGTCTGAGCCCAGTCTGTTGCTTCCTCCTCCCTCTCCCATTCTGGCCTTTCCCAAGTCCAGTCTCAGCCTTATTTTCTGATCCTGTCCCTCCCCACCTCTGTCTGGCTTCCTACCTTATTCTTGGCTGTGTCGGAGTGATCTGCCTGGGCCCCAGCCACCTCCCAGTCCTGGCCTTCATTGCATGGGCGAGTCTGGGCTAAGGTTTCCAGAACCCCAGTCCGGGCAGGGGATACCCCATTTTTTTGAGCTTCTGCCCACTGCCAGCCTACTGTCTGGCAGGGGAAGCCCTGTCCCCAAACAGGGATGTCATGTGGTGACATCCCCAAGTGGAAGTGATGTCATTGTGTCAGCAACACTCTGCTTTTTGGGCAGAACTGTATGGTTTGAGCCCAGTTTTGACCCAAAAAGCAGAGCATCACCACCATGATGATGTCACTTCTGTTGTGTACTGGTGGAGCTTCAGTCTCAGCAAGGCTCCAAAAGCCTACAAGACTATTGGTGGTTTTACCGGCAACAGCCAATCAGAACTATGGAATATAGCCTAATAGCTGCAAGGGCATATAGTTACTTTGTACATAGTTCATGCAAATGAAGGATTCTGACTGCCTACTTGTTATTGGTTGTTGGGCTCCTGTTGAGCCTGGTTCTTTGGTTCACAGTTCAATAAAGAAGCATGTTGTTTTGAAAAGAGCTGCTTCATCTCGATATTTTATAACTTCTGTGTGACATCATTGGACCAACCCCATCCCCCCCTCTGATGTGACAATTGTACTTGGCAACCCTAGCTATGGCTGTCCTCAGTTCTGGCATCAGGGTGGGGTTGAGTTGGGACCGGGTGTCAGCTCCCAACAATATTAAAGCCTTTTTAGTTTGAAAAATTTCCAGGAGTTTGACCATACAAGCTCCAGGATTGTGCAACTACTTTTGCATGAGGCTCTGGGGTATTCCTGGGCTAGCACATTCTTATAGAGTCTGGAAAATTAACCCCCAAGGTACATGCTTAGCTCTGTTGGAGCTGTACTCTATTTCTAGAACTTTAACTACTTGGAGACTTTGGGACAGAGAAGTTTGGAAATCGAATCCCATGTATTAGTATATCAGCAGTCTATACATCAGAATAAATCAAGCATGTCTCAATTGTTTTGATTTTTAAAAGATGATTAAAATACATAAAATAAGAGAGAATAACAAAATTGTGATAACCATTCACTCTCCATAACAAAAATAATCACTGAGTTTCTAGAAAGAATTTGCTCTGTTTTAAGTTTCAGTGTGTTCTGTTTCTACTATAGTACAGCAATTCCATACCTGTTGCAGAGTAAAAAGGAGGAAATACATACAAATGAAGTAGAAAAATGGGGACACACATTAATCAGGATGAGCCAAAAATAATCCCAGTGGTTGAGGAGTTACATTAGTAGCACTGAGTGTTTAAACAATGCATTGAACTTAAGCTCATTAGCTTGAAACAGGATAAGACTGTTTTTGATCTTTATGTGCCTTATTGAGATATTGAAACTATGAGTTGGATCCATCCCTTCCATCAAAGGAGAAAATTTCCATGAAAGGATCTTTGCTGCCTTAGCTTCTGAATTCTGACCCCCTCCCCATCTCAAAAGTAACTTCTGAGGGACAGAGGACATGGGAGAATCATGGGATATGGTACAAAGTTCTGCAACAAGAAGGGGAAATTGGGTAATATCTGCCACCACTTACATACATTTCTGCTAAAATTGTAGAACTTCCTTCTTTCAACCAAGAGTATAGTTGGGGAATTTCTGCCTATTCCCATTTCTTTGGCAGAACTCTTTCATATCACACATGGGTCCTTCATAGGGTTGCCAGCTTTGGGTAAGGAAATACCTGGAGATTTTTTGGGTGAAAACTGAGGAGGCTGGAGTTTGGGGAGGGGAGAGACTTCAATGGGGTGTAATGGCATAGAATCCACCTCTAAACACAGCCATTTCCTCCAGGTGAACTGACTGCTATCCCCTGGAGATCTGTTGTAATCCCAGGAGATCTTCAATTACCACCTGGGGGTTGGCAACCCTAGTTCTACCCATTCAGAGGGGCAGCTTTTGTGGGAGTGACATGGGCTGCAATCAGAAGGGGAAAGATAGCAAAAATCATTTCCCTCTGCATGCTTAGTTCACAGAACTGTTAGATTTAAATCTGTCATTGTGGCATTTTCCTCTTCTTTCTTTTTGTTTTTAACTGAAAACATAATGTCTATCTGTATATCTCTCTATGGAGATGTCTACAAATAATATTAGTTCTATCTTATCTGAACAATGACAATTGTTCTACCTTGGTGTGTCATTTTTCCCATTTAAAATAACATAAATGAGCCCTTTAGAAATGACAGGCCAGGTGCCGGTTTCTCTTGTGTGGTTTTTTCTTCTTTTTTGAACCTTTTCAGTCACACTCTACAGGGAGTGATGTTTAACAAGTATTCTATTTATTTGCCACTTGAACTATATAAATAGATATGCTGACAAGACTCGCTGATGGCCCAGAATGACATCTGGGAAAACTAGGCTTCATAAGAAAAAGAACAAATTTCAGCACACTTACACTTTTTCCTTCCCTTTTCTGTGGCTATGACATACATTTAAAATGTAAGCATTCATCTATTAATCTGATTTCCTAAGTATCATGTTAACCTTTCATTGCAGAAGTAGAAAAGTTAAGTTCCTCCAGTAGAATTGTTTTAATGGCGATATACAGTTTTTGAATAGTTTTATGTAGACATATTATTTTTTAAGTGAGAGCACTAGTTTTTTTCTGATGCTCCTGTCTTTTTCTGCATTATATATCAAGGCCTTTTCTGTCCTATTGGTGGGTATGCTCATGTTTTCAGTAAAATTAATCAAGGTAAAACCATTTTTAAACATATTTCATCTTTGAGAAAAACAGTGACAAGATTAAATATATTTGAAAATGGTATGACCTTCTCAGGCTTTTAAATGACTTGGGTTGTACAGATATCTGTTTGCAGTTGGATAGAGAAAATGTGTCACTTTTTGCTTGATCTCTCAGGCTTTGATGCTGTAGGCACCTTGAAAGTTGATTGGGTGCTAAAGGTGTGGTGTTCAATTGGTTTCAGTGTCATAGAAGCTCTGTTCACAAGTTATAGAACACATGTACAGTCTGTGTACATTGTACACTTGATTTTTATTTATATGAAAAATGAAGACTCATGTACAGCTGAACATGTGATTTAAACCCCACATTTCTCTAGATACTGATCCCTGGTTTCACTTGTAAAGTGAATGTGCTTTGGCTTTTTCTCACAGATGGATGCATGCAGGATGTCCCTGTGTTCCCGGTAACATGTGAACAGGGCCTTTGTGTCTAGTCATACTCAGAAATTTGTTATGGGGATATGTGTTTGGGGGTTAATTTCAAGATACTGGTTCTTACCGTTTGAAATCCTTTGTGACTATGATCACTTCTCTCAGTATGAATCTGAAACAAGCTTCCCTTTTCCAGTCATTTTTCCATGCCCTCACCTAAGGTGACTGGATCTGCCCATGTATGTCATGTGGGGGGTTTGGTGCTGGTTCCTCTGCTATGGACAATGACCTTTGAGAAGGAGAGCTCCCATTCTTAATATTTTTTTTAGGAATATTTGGTAGTATTCTAATGGCACACAGGCCTTTTCTACCAACTGAGAGGACCCACACAGACTCCTACAATTTTGGTTTTTTAAAAAACTCTAAACTTTCCCCTCAGTTACAAGTTGTCTTAGGGTAGCAAGTGTAAAACCTTTTGGTTCACTACCGGGAGGCAGAGGCGTTGACTTTTAAAATTCCTGGGGGGGCCCCCGCCGCCTCTCCCCCCTGGGCCTGGCCTGGCCACTCCTGCCTTTGTGGGGCCAGCTGGGCAAATGCCCAGTGTGCTGGTGTCACCCGGAAGTGACGCCAGCATGCTGGACACGTTGCCCGGGCAACACTCTGGCAATCACCCTGAAACTCTATGGTGCCACGGAGGCAGGAGTGGCCAGGCCAGGGGGGAGAGGCAGCAGCCAGCCAGTGGGCAGGCGGGTGGGTGAGAAGGCAAGCGAGCAGGCAGGCCAGGTGGACGCTCCATTTTGCCAGGGAAGGCTGAGCCCCCCCGGGAAATTGGGGGGGGGGGCTCGAGCCCCCCCGTAGTTGACGCGTATGCTGGCAGGTAAGTTTTAAGGCGAGCCAGTAGAACATGAAGATCACTGAGGCTGTGGTTAGATGTAAATAACAAAAAAATATTTACAGATAGAGTCTTACTGACTAACCACTAGGTTGGATTATTTCACACCTGCAGGATTCCACCCATACCAGCCTACACTTCCCAAAAGTCAGACTAAATGATACACGGCCTACTCATCACCAGAGACTGGCCTAACAATCAGGTTTTCTATTCTCTCCAAGAATTAAACCACTCTGCCATCCTACCAGGCAGAGCTACTCTTCAAATAGTAATGTCTAGGTCCATATACAATGGCTCTGTGTTTGTTTCTGGGTACAATTCAAGGAGGGCCTGGTGTGATGTGGTCAACTGTGTGACTGAACAACAACAAAAACAATTCAAGGTGCTTGTCATAACCTTTAAAACCCTATACAGAAAATGGGCCAGAAAATGCAGCACACAGGGCTCTGTGGAGTAATTTCTACAATTCGGCAGTCTGCAAAGTCATTTTATGTTGGACATCCCTGTCATTCAATGTGGTCATGGTCGCACTGTCCACCCTGTTATAGAACAGGTCTCAAGGGATGTTGGGTTGAAAGCGAGTGGTTGTGACAAAAGTCTCAGTAGGTTATGTTAGCATGATGAAGAAGAGTACAGGTATATGAGTGTTGTGAAACCTTTATAGTTTTCATTGTGAATAGGCATGTGTTTTGTGGGTATGTTGTAAGCAAAGGTGTAGTTGTAGACTTACCTGGTTTTGTCTTGTGTAGTGTGTGTCTTCTTGCCTCCCTCTTTGTTTGGTCTGTATGAGGTTTTTCTCTGTCTCAAGCAATGCTCCCTCTAAACTATGGAGTCCTGTGAGCAAAGTTCTTCTTCATGAGCTACTGGCATTAAAGTTGTGAGCAGGTGATTTGGCCACTGCATAAGTTAGTTTGCTCTGGAGCCATCTTTCCTGAGTTAAGACAAAAATATGTGAGCCAGAGGCTAAAAAACTGTGAGCTAGCTCACACTAACTCAGCTTAGAGAGAACACTGGTCTCAAGTATAGTCTGTGGAAAGTAAAGAGTTAGCTCATGTTAGCGAGTGAGGATGGATCCTGTAAATATGAGACAGGAAGTTCTTTTGTCTAAAACGCCTCCCTCCTGTGCTCTGCCCAAGTGCCTCTTAAGTTTTCCTTTGTTTGTAGACTCCTTCCTTTCCTGTGGCCCAAATTTCCCATAATTTTTCCTATTTTTGGTTCACTTACCTGGTCTTCTCACCTGTAGTATGTGTCTTTTCACTGCTTTCTTTGTCTCCTCTGATCTATTAGGTTTTCTCAATGTCAAGTGTAGTCTCTATAAAGTAAAGCATTAATTCATGTTAGCCAGTGAGGATGCATTTTGCAACTATGGCTGAGGACAGACTGGCATTTCGCCCCGGGACAGCTGCGGGGGCAGAAGCTGCGCAGGGAAATGGATGCGGTCCCATTCGCACTGGTTACAGTGCTGCGGGACCCTACCGGAGAGGAGGTGGAGCGGCGCGTCCACACCGCCGGCCCTCCTCTGGAGCCTCCTCTGCTTCTGCCTGGTCCGGCGCGTGGCTTCCGGCTGGTCCTGTTTGCAGGGCATCCAGACTTCCGCCACCGCTTCCTGTGCGCCGTGAGAGCCGTCCAGACCGGCAGGAAGCGGCAGCAACGCACGCCCAGACAGCCGGAGACCAGTTCTAAGAGGTCTCTGGCTGCAGCGCGTGGAGAGCGGCCTGCATGCGGGTAAGTGCGGGCCGCCGACAGGGGACAGCTGCGGCAATCTGGCCGCCCTCTCTGCCTCCGCTTTAGAAGCAGAGGCAGAGCGGGCCAGATTGCCAGTCTGTCCTCGGCCTATGAGACATTGGGTTTTTTTCTCCAAACATCTCCCTCCTCTGCTGTGCCTCAAGTGTCTTCTAATTTTTCCTTTTTGGTAGACTGCTTCCTCTCCTCTGGCCCAACTGTCCCCTAATTTTTCCTTTTTTTGTACACTTACCTGACTTTTTTACGTGTAGTGTGTGTCTTCTCACCTTACTTTGTCTTGTCTGATCTATTAGGTTTTCTCAATGTCAAGTATAGTCTGTACAAAGTAAAGCATTAGTTCATGTTAGCTAGTGAGGATGCATTTTTGCAAATATGAACATTAGGGTTTTTTGTCTAAACATCTCCTTCCTCTGCTCCGGTTGAAGTGCGTTCTAATTTTTCCTTTTTTGCACATGTAACTGGGGTCGTCACGTGTAGTGTGTGTCTTGTTTATTGCCACATTTCCCCCCCCACCCTTAAATGTTTGTCTTTGTGTATCTGTGTCTGCCTGTTTCCCTCCTTGGTCAAGGCTAAATCAAGACCCCAAAAGTGAGGAACAATGCCTGGTTATAATTTGTACAGGAAGCCAAGTTGTGGCCTGGATTCTTGGTTTTTTCCTTCCTTTATTTGCTTTAAATATGTATTTGGATGTCTGTATCTGTCTCTGTTGATTTGTCTCTCTCTTTGTAATTGGTTTTCACAATCTGGGTGTGGTTAAAGGTTCCCCCCACTTTCAGGTTTTATCCCAGTGTCGCACATTCTCTGTATTTTTAATGTATATGTCATTCTCCACTTCAGCCAGTTGTTCCTGCACTCCTCCTGTTTATGCATGCCTATGTAGATCTGTCTGTGACTGTGTCTGTATTTGTGCTTTGCAGCATGCCTCAGGTTTTTTGCTTCCTGTTTTCTGTGTTTCTGGTCCCATCCTCTATCTCTGTTTGTGTTTGTGTGTGTATCCACTGGCTTTTTTGTGATAACTTGGGCTGGATCCCCCCCCCCCCCCGGTTTTCGCTACACTGACAACTATTTACTTGGTGGGGGGGGTTTCCATTCTGGAAAGTGTTGCCTCAGCAAACTTGGTTTGGAGGCTAATGATAATGGTTTTTTTTCCCCTGAGGGAATCAATCATTGTCTGGTGAGGTGAGTGAAGACAGTAGCTATGTTCACCAGAGCGAAGCAACCATTTTCTGAGGAAAGTTTTGGCAGGCATCACTTCCATGGGTGGGACTCAGGCAACACAGCCAGTGGATAGGGACAGCTTCTGAGTGGCACATCATGGAACCAACTGATGTAGGGGTGTGTGGAATGTTCAGAAAGTGCCACCCCACTACTCAGTTATATATAAGGAGAGATGTTTTCAATTATTAGCTGCCTTGGTTGCCCTGAATAGGCAGGATATCAGTTCTGCAAATAACATAATACGCTAGCCAAAATAATTCATCAAAGAAGCTGCCTGTGATGGATAGGAGGCTGTCCTGTCAAAGAAGAAGAAGAAGAAGAAATTGGATTTATACCCCACTCTTCACTCGGAGTCTCAGAGTGGCTTACAATCTCCTTTCCCTTCCCCTCCCCACAACAGACACCCTGTGAGGTAGGTGGGGCTGAGAGAGCTCTTTCCAGAACTGTCCTTGAGATAACAGCTCTGACAGAACTAGGGCTTCCCCGAGGTCATCCAGTAGCTGGAAGTGGAGGAGTGAAGAATCAAACCTGATTCTCCCAGATTAGAATCTGTGCACTTAACCACTACACCAAAAAACATGCACTCATCTAAGCCTATGGGAGTGCTATTCCAGTATCCAATGTGGGAGGGAAGTGGAACAGGGGGTGTGTTCAGATTTGCCTCAGGGAGAGTACTAGATAGTTTTGGGTCAGCCTTACCAAAACTGAAGACAGTTTCATGGTAGGCTTGCCAGGTCCCCCACCCCCAGCCTCGCCACTGGTAGGGGTGGGGGAAGAGTTGCCAGACCCAGTTTGGGAAACTCCGGGAAATTTGGGAATGGAGTCTGGGGAGGGCATGAACCTCAGTGGGGTACAATGTCAGAGAATCCACCTTCCAAAGCATCCCTTTTCTTCAGGGGAAATGGTCTCTGTAGTCTGGAGATGAGCTGTACTTCTGGGGGATACCCAGGTCCCACCTGAATGCTGACATCTGTTTTTTAGACAATTGCAGCTTTTTAAGTTAAGCAAAATGTATTGTTTATACTATGTTTCCTTCCTTCCCTAAGAGAAAAGTTTCAGATGGATGGAATGTTAGGTTTCCCTGTTGTGTAGATTTCCCTGTCATATCTGCAGTCTGCAGTGGTGGCCAGACCCACAAGCTTAGAGCTGTCTGGATCTCATTCACTCTACAAATATCAATCAATTTTCCTCATCAAACTGACAAACTATTAACTAGCATTGATACAACCTATCTATCTAGATCCATCTTTGCCTTGGGCAGCAACCATTATGCTGTTTACTATGGGTATATAGTTAAATCAGTACCTGTACTGCATTTCAGTGAATGATAAGAATAAATTCATAAGAATGAAGAAGATAAAGCCACATCAGTGGATAGGAGTAAAGAGGAACACTGTGCAAGGCTGAGCACTTTTATTAGATCCTCTAGTTCCCTATGTGTGAATCTTTCACAGAAACTTCTCTGGCTCCCAGAGCCAGAGGCATTTCTATAGAAGATCTCCTGACAAAGCATATAGCAAAACATACAAGAATCTAGAAGATCTAATAAAATTACTCAACCTAGCACCTTGTTCCTCTTTTCTCCTGTACACAGGAATCACCATTGCTAGTACTAATAGTGCCAGCAGAGCAATTCCCTTTTCTTTTTTTGCTTTAGTTTTCCTGCTTACAAAATGCTATTAAGTTAAAAGTATACAATATTACAATATCATTTTTTCAGAAGAGAACAGAAGTGAAATGTGATTGTTACAATCAACTCAGTGTTCTAATTCAGCTTCATGTAAATCAGACTGTTTTTATCAGAGGTCCGTTGGGGCCGGAGCAAGGCGGAGCAAAGCTCCGCCAGCTCAGGACTGGCCAGTAGGGCAGCCACAGGCTGAATCAGATTCTCTAATCTGATTCAGCTTGGCAACAAATTTAAAAGCCACTGGAGGAGATGGGGTTTGAGGGAGAGGCTCCAAACTTGCAGGGTAGACCAGGGGGTCCAATTCTATGGGCCCCCAAACAGGTTGCCCCCATTCCCACCATTGTTCTCTATGGGAGGAAAAAAGTTAACATTTTTCCCTCCATAGAGAACAATGGAGGGGATGGGACAATCTGTTTGGGGGCCCATAGAATTGGACCCCATGGTCTAATCTTCTTGAAAATTAGTGGGTATTTCGAGGACAGGCCCCAGCAGCTACCCTGCAAATTTGGAGCCTCTCCCTCAAACCCCCTTTCCTCCAGCCCCTCATATACCCTATGAGTTTTTGCCATTGATTTCAGTGGCCCATAGGGTATAATGGGGCTGAAACTGACATTCCCTTTCTGACACACTTCTGGTGATGTCAGGGGACGTGGCATATGCTAATGAGTTATGCTAATGAGTTATGCTAATGAGCTCCTGCACCTCTTTTTCTATGAAAGGACCCCTGGTTTTTATCTATATCTATCTATATATCTAATAGCGAAGGGGGGCCCCCCTGTGTGGATATCTAAATCCGAGCTAGGGGGCCCTTGGGGGGGGAGGTTTTCCTACACACAGGGGGCACTCCCACCAGGTGCAGAAAAATCCGAAATGTTAAAAAAGTCCTTCAGGGACCATAGAATCCCCCAAAATACCTTTTGAAATGGCCTCAGCTCCAGGCGTCAACTGTGAGGAGATTAGAATGTTCGGGGGAGGGGGGGAGGTTCCAACTGTTTCTGTCAGTCAAAGGCAGGGATTTTACTGGCAGCAGTCTAGGGTTGCCAAGTATCCCCCTGGCCACCGGCAGCGGATCCAGATCCAGGCTGGGAAACTCCTGGAGATTTGGGGGTGGAGCCTGGGGAGGACAGGGACCTCAGTGAGGTACAATGCCATAAACTCCCCCCTCCAAAGCATCCATTTTCTCCATGGAAAGTTATCTCTGTAGTCTGGAGATGAGCAGTAACTCCAGGGGATCCCCAGGTCCCATCTGGAGGCTGGCATCCCTAGGCAGCACCCTATGTGTGACTTGATACCACCTGATTTGCATGACTTAATTAGGCCCAGCTGTTTTGCTACAGTTCATCAACAGCCACCGTATGAAAGCCATTGTGGTGCAACAGTTCGAGCTTCAGACTGGGATCTGCGAGACCCAGATTCAGATCCCCAACTTGCAGTGGAAGCTGACTGGGAGATTTTGGACCAGTCACATACTTTCAGCCTAACCAACCTCACAGGGTTGTTGTGCAGATAACAAAGAGGAAATAATAATGTAAGCTGCTTTAGTCCCCATTGTGGAGAAAGACTGTAATTTTCCTAGGTAGAGGCTGTAGGGGAGGGGGGTGGAGATAGAAAGCTGAAGACAGATAAAGGTAGGTTGGCTGTTGGGTGGGAAGGAAATAGGGTTGCCAACTCCAGGTTGGGAAATTCCCAGACATTTGAGAGGTGGAGCCTGGGGAGGGTGGGATTTGAGGTGGGAGGCAGAAAGAGAGAGGAAGAGTGATGAGGTGGGGAGGCAGAAAAACAAAGGGAATGACGACAGGTCAGAAAGAGAGAGGAAGTAACATACATGGAGGAGAGCGAGAGAGTAAGAAAGGGGGGCAGAAGGGAGAAAGAGTGTGAGAGAGGTAGGGGGAGAAGGGAGGAAGCAAAGGTGTGAGGAATGGTATAACTATCCTGCAAGTTTCTTGCAGGTCTCCACTTGTCTATATATATTTATATAGAGATATAGATACAGAGAGAGAATGAGGGAGAGCACTTTCATCTTTTTTTATCCTTTCCCTCTTGAAGGATGAGAATGGCCAGTTATTGGTGCCCAGAGTTCCTATATCACCTGTGTCACTTTATTTATTTAGATTTTTATCCCACCTTGCCCACAAGCAGGCTCAAGGCAGCATACAACAGTTAAAATCCAATAAAACACAGATGCACTAGACAGTGCAATAAGTTACATTAAAATTACATAATCACAGTATAAATACAAAGTGCAGATGCATGGAGGTGGTGACTGCTGTATGATGGTCCCATGTAGCCAGCATCCAAGATTGTTCTTATGAGGGCCATGATGATTCAGATGTAATCATCAGTGGCGGCTCCTAATTGAAACTTAACAGTAATGCCTCAGCTTTGTAGTGGAAATTAAGTGGGTATGTATACCTTAGGCTATAGAAATTGTCTCCTTTTCATTCTAACTATGGTGTATAAACAATTGATATATGTTTGCAAAAAAGGGAAGTCCTGAAAATAATAGCATTGGTCACAAAAAATGCAGTTGCTGTTGCTGGAACGCACAAAGCAACACCGCTAGCCTCAGAGTATCTACTTGTATCTTTTGCACACACACAAAAAAGACCATCTGTCAGTTATAGTGATATCTGCAGCTGTTGTTGTGAGTGGTACCTTCCCATATAATCATTTGTTTCAAAATCTGACAGCCTCAGAATGTATTATTTTAAGACAAAAAGTACGTTAAAAGTTTTTTATCTTGTCAAATCTTTTTGTTCTTCATTTTTACTGTTTGGAGGTGGATTTTGAATATGGGCACACAGAGACATGCACAAATGTATTCTTTTTCCGACAGATGAAAGCAACAAAGTGAATTTAAATGTGTGCTGTTTATTGAGTTTACTAATATTTGACTGGTGCCATCTAGTGTACATTTCTACAAAATCTAAGAAAAAATGTTCTGTGTCTCTTTACTCTGACTCTGAATGACAAGCATTTTCAAAACCACTAAATACATACCTTTTCTGTCACTGAACTTGCAGAAAATGTTATCTTCTTAGCTAAACATTTTTTTAAAAAAAATCAGGCTCTCATCATATTGTTATGCACTAGCTTGAGAAGCTTACATTTTCTTTGAAATTTCAGTGATAACTCTATTGTGTTCCTGGGAGAGCAGTGTGAGATAAATAGCTTTGTCATACACATCTGCTGGTGTACCTTAATAATCTCAGACATGCCATCATTCAGAGTTTGTAAGAAAGGGAAAGGATGTTACCAAAAGCACCTTGGTGATCCTGTGGGTAAAGCTGTAGAGCCTTGCATATATAGCTGATAAGACATTTTCTTCCTTCAACTATAGAGCTGCAAAGGAGAATTTTAAACAAGGCTATTCAGGCAGTCTTAACTGCCTTAAAGTTGCTTTTGACATTGGGTAACTCAGTAACATATCTCTGTATATCTGGCAAATAATTTTGTTTCTTTGCCTTCTGCAGTGCAATAAGCATGCTAGCCTTGAATTCATTTTTTTGGTTGTTTAGCCCTACAGGTCACAGCTACAGGTCACAGACATGGTGGACTCCTGGCAGCTAATACATAATATACACACCTGCTTGGTTGCCTGGTTGTGGTTTGCATCTTTTTTGGGTATACTGATGTAATGTGAAGGACATTCTCCTTTTTGGATCCATAACATGGAACATATCAAGAGATAATACGTTACTTTTCCCATGTGAGCTAACATTAACAAACATGAATTTGGTTCACTCTGTGCTAGGAAAGTTGTTATGTGTTCATATATACTATATAGGTAGGATTACCAACCTCCAGGTAGCACCTGGAAATCTGCTATTACAGTGTATCTCCAGATGACCAAGTTCAGTTCCCCTGTAGAAAATGGCTGCTTTGGAGGATAGACTCTACAGAACAATATCCGTCCGAGGTCCCTCCTCTCCACAAACCCTGTCCTCCCCAGTCTCCAACCCCCAAATCTTCAGGTATTTCTCAACCCAGAACTGGCAACATTATAGGGAGGGTATATTATTAAGTCTTTGTTCTGGTTTTATTGTAATATTGTCAGCATTTTCTGTCCGTTTGTACATCTGCTCCGTCTCTCAGTGGTAATTTATTATTTAAAAGGTCTAACAATTTCAGCAGGTGTATGAATTTGTGCATGAGCTTATACATCTTTTTGTTAGCAAATAATAACTTTGCAGGTGGGGGTTTCATAAACCAACAAATCATTTGTATTGTTACCTTGTGGTTTTAGTCTTCATTTTTAATCCTCCTGTGTCTTAGTTTTCCATGTTTGACTACCAGGACAGTCATTGATCTGCATGCCAAATAAGTGGGGTCCTGTGAGACTCACGGGGGGGAATCTCATCTCTCCCCAACTTTCTCATTGACCCCATTGCAACCCCAGTTTTTTTGAAAAAAGATTTAACATTTTTATGCAGACCTAGGGGGTCCTCTTTACATCCATGTGGCCCCAATATGAGGATTTAGATATGTGCAGATCGGAATCACATGTTATTAATAATATATAGAAAAGTGGGGATCTGCAAGGAACTTGTGAGGAGAAGGCATTCCCCAACCATCGCTTCTTTCCCCTCCCCCTTCTATTCCTTTCTCTCCCCAATCCAATATCCCTTCTTTCTTTTTCTCTTTCTCCCCGAAGCCAATCTCCCTCTCTTTCTGTTCTCCTTCCCCCAAAACCAATAACCTCTTCTTTTCTTTTCTCTTTCTCAAGCCAATTCTTCCATTTCCTCTCCCCAAGCCAGTCTCTCTTTCTCTTTATCTCCCCCCAGCCAATCCCCCTTCTTACTGTCTCCCACCAAGCTAATCTCTCCTCCTTTCTCTTTCTCGATCTCTCTCCCCAAGCAAACCCCCCTTCTTTTTCTCCCATCTAAGCCAATACCCTCATATTTCTTTCTCTCCCCCAGCCAATCCCCCTTCCTTCTCTTCCCCAAGCCAATACTCCCATATTTCCCTTTCTCTCCCCTTCCCCAGCCAATCCCCTCTTCTTTCTCTTCCCCCCTTCTTTTCCCCTACCTTTGAGCCCAGCGGTAATGGTGCCAGGGAGTTGCTCCAAGCCTGGAGCAGCTCCCGGTGGCAGCCAAGCCTGGAATGGCTCCTGGCATCTGCTGCCACTGTAAATGGGGCCAGAGCCTCTCCCAGTGTTCTGCACTGCCATGGCCAGGCCTGGAGCTTCTCCTGGAATTCTGTTACACTGCAGCCAGGTCTGGACTGGCTCCCTGTGTTCCTTGCTGCTGTTACCAGACTAAGAGCTATTACTGCATTTTCCACTGCTGCAGCCAGGCCCAGAGGTGTTCCTGGAATTCCCCACTGTTGGGGTTGGGCCCAGAGCTGTTCCGTGCATTCCCTGCTGCTGCAGCCAGGCTCAGAGCAGCTCCATGGGAGCAGCAGCAGCAGCCGGGTCCTCAAAGGTTTGCATTGTCTGTGCACAGAGAGACATTTTTTTATTATTATTATTTTGGGCGAATTTAAACCTCCCCCCCCAAAGTCTTTTTTAAAGTCTTCAGATTTTCCTGAAAACCTGGGGCAGGGGGGTCACCCAAGTTTGCAGAAAAACCTGTTTGGGGTAAGTGTGCCCGTATCTGTAAATTTCAATACCCATATATATAGGGTTGCCAGGTCCAGGCTGGAAAATACCTGGAGACTTTAGGGATGGATCTGGAAAAGAGTGGGGTTTTGAGAGAGGAGGGGCCTCAGCATGGTACAATGCCATAGAGTCCACCATTCAAAGCAGCCACTTTCTCCAGGGGAACTGATCTCTGTCAGCTGGAGATCAGTTGTAAAAGCAGGAGATCCCCAGGCCCCACCTGGAGGCTGGCAACCCTACATATATAGGGGGCATACTTGGAAATTAGATATGTAGGTATCAAGAAATATTCCTTTTATTTCTCCTCATCACTGTCTTGAGTTTTCTATACATTTTGTTTGCAATTTCTAAAAAATATTTAGTAAAAAGGTCAGTGACCAATTTCAGGAGGTTACATTTCAGGAGTACTTTAATTCTGAACAGTCTGTAAATATAGCTACACCAATATTTTTAACCTGTAAAATTTTGTTATCTGGAAATGCAGAAGAAATTTTCTGCAGCTGCAGTGCTCACTGCTAATAAATAAAATAACCCATATATTCTTGTTTAGAATACATGTACTTTATCTAATTCCCCAAAATATCTAATCTTTCATTCCAAAGAAATGTATTAGTTTTAATTGAGTCCAAGATCATGCTGGGAGACTATCAATTTCTGGCAAATCTTTAAGACATGGCAGAGATTTTAGATGGAGAAAAAAAGTTATGTGACCTTACTAGTTTCATGGCTTAGAACTATGTCTTTAATTGAGATCATCATTTAATTAGATCTTTATTTTCACTGTGGAGTAACAATTAAGGAATGCCACTGTGTGTATGAAATGGAATTAAAGCTATATTGGTTATATGCCCAAACTGAATAAAATTATGCAACACTAGATTAATGAGTCATTTAAAATGTCTGGAAAAAATTGGCTTAGCAACTGTACTAAATGCTAAATCACATAACATCACACAAAATATGAAAGGATGCCTTTTATGTATAGCAATGCAGAGGGAGTTGAATGATCTCATGAAATACTTGTTTAAAAGAATATATTCAAAATGTGTATAATTCATGATTTTATTATATGTAATTATTTTAATTATATAATGTTAATTGATGCATTTGTATTTATATTCATTATAATTTTTTTGGCCATCAAGTTACAGCTAACTTATGAAAACTCCATATGGTTTTCAAGGCAAGAGATTTCAGAGGTGGTTTGCTATTGCCTGCCACTGTGTCATGACCCTGGTATTCCTTGGTGGTCTCAAATTCAAATACTAGCCAAGGGCAACTCTGCTTAGCTTCCAAGATCTGACAATCATGCTAGCCTGGACTATAAATCTCCTTTATTTTGAAATTTTAAAAATATTATGAAGTATCCCTAGAAAACACAGACAAAAACCACACATTTAATTTTAAAAATCCATCTTTAATTTTTTTTATTTGAAAAATCTTTAAATATTAGCCAGACCTCAAAGGGTCAATTAATACCTTATTCAAAGATCTCCAAAAGTCTGCTGGAATAAATTTAAGTTACGGACATGAGAATCCTTCTTGGTGAAGAATGCTGAATCTTAAAAATGGCCAAGAATTTGTGATTTAAAGGAATTATGTAAATACTACAGAAGCACACATGTCTGCTTGATGACATGATTACAGGCAGGGGTCTGTTGGGGCTGGAGTGAGGCGGAGCGAAGCTCCGCCAGCTCAGGAGTGGCCACTAGGGCAGCCATTGGCCGAATCAGATTCTCTAATCTGATTCAGCCCGCTGCTGAATTGCCGCCGAAATTCGGCGGCAACTTTAAAAGCAACTGGAGGGGAGGGGGTTTGAGGGAGAGGCTCCAAACTTGCAGGGTAGCTGCTGGGGCCTCTTCTCTTGTCGCCAAACAGGTTGCCCCCATTCCCACCATTGTTCTCTATGGGAGGAAAAAAGTTAACATTTTTTCCCACCATAGAGAACAATGGAGGGGATGAGACAACCTGTTTGGGGGCCCATAGAATTGGACCCCCTGGTCCAATCTTCTTGAAACTTGGTGGGTATTTCGAGGAGAGGCCCCAGCAGCTACCCTCCCTCAAACCCTCTTTCCTCCAGCCTTTCATATACCCTATGAGTTTTTGCCATTGATTTCAATGGCCCATAGGGTATAATGGGGCTGAAACTGACATTCCCTTTCTGACACACTTCTGGTGATGTCAGGGGACGTGGCATATGCTAATGAGTCATGCTAATGAGTTATGCTAATGATTTATGCTAATGAGCTCCTGCACCTCTTTTTCTACGAAAGGACCCCTGAATTTACATGACATGCTGAGCCTTAGAAAGGGGCAGTTTTCACTTGCAAAAATGCCACAAAAGTGAACTCTGAAGCCGCTCATCCCCCCCCTTGCAGTGCTCAGAGATGCATCAGGAAGCAGAGGACTTTGTAAAAGGGTTTACTCATGAACATGTCGTTGAGTTTGTGTTTACTGTAACATATAAATAACCCCTACATTTTCACTAAATATACCCTATTTCTATAAATTTTCAGAAGCCCATTTTCTGCTTTTGGGGAACACACACCTCTTAAGAAATAAACCCAGAGCTCACAGCGGATCCATGTGTTAAGCCATGTGGTTGCCTGCTCATCAGCACAGCACCAACATATAAAGGAAGAGTCAGCATTTCTGCTTCTCCTCCATTATCAGGAATGTTCAGAAAGCAGCCTCCCCAATCAGGTGTGTGGGGGGGTCCAGCACACTCACACCTGCACTCCCTGTCCTGCATCGAGTAAATTTATGGAAGGGTTGTTTGCGCAGCTCAAAACTGATGCAGGATTACAAGGAGTGGAATTAAGAAGGGTGTCTTGTGTAGCCTGGCCCATTGGAAAAAGGAAGGCTCCTTATTGGTAGTCAGCCCATTTGTGTCAGGCTTTTTTGCTGTGATGCTATCTGCTTTCCCCAACTTTCAAAAAAATGTGGATGTAGCTGGTTTCTTCAAGGCCAAGTAGGAATGCTTAGGATGCTTCCTAATCAGAGAAAGTGAGAGATCTGCTTGTTAACATCTGCCTCCCCTCAAGCCCTGTTAACTGCTTGTTAATGTCTGCACAAGCCCTGTTTCTGTGCTCCTGCTAGGGTTGCCAAGTCTGGGTTGGAAAATACCTGGAGACTTTGGGGGTGGAGCCCGGAGAGGGCAGGGTTTGGTGAGGGGAGGGGCCTCAGCATAGTACAACACCATAGAGTTGACCCTCCAAAGCAGCCATTTTCTCCAGGGGAGCTGATCTCTGTCAGCTGGGGATCAGTTGTAAAAACTGGAGATCCCCAGGCCCCACCTGGAGGTTGGCACCCTACCTTGCCTGCAGAAGTGAAGTGGATAGGTGACTACAAACAGGGCATTTTCAGTGATAGTAATTCGTCGCTTGCCTTATTGTTTTATTTACCCAGGCTTTTTACTAAGGGATTTTATCTTTTTAGGTATTTTCTGGTGTGCTTCTAGCCTGAGGATTGTTTTATGGATTTTTTTTAGGCTGCTCAATTTTTAATGCTTTTTTTCCCCACTTAGCTTGTTTTATTAGTTTGTTTTAATATTATAATTTATCTCTTTTATGGATTTCTGTCACTATTTTTATTTATAAGCTATATCAAGCTTGTCTCAGGAGAGACAGAATCTACATTTTCTAAATAAATACTGTAGCTTAGATACCTTGATGCATCTGAGAATGTGGGAAGCAGAGATTATCACCAGTCACCCTTGTGTGTACCTGCTAATCATCAGTAGCAGTTCAGAATAAGTCTTGACTCAGTTCCCAAAGATGTATGCTTGGGGGGGGGGGGCACTAACTGATGCAAGCTTTTCAACTAAAAAAAAAAATCTGTATATGTGTGTGCATGTGGAATTACTGTGACCTCCAAGTTAAAACAATCGTGTCTATCATGTTGGCATATTATTTGCAACAGCAGTTCATAAATAATATTTGAGTCAGTGAGTGTCTGTAGAACTAGGACTGATATAAGCTTAACTGAAGCAGCTATAAAACTTCTTACCTCCCTGTCACATGAAAGTCTGATTGTTCTGTGGTATGGGACCGGGAAAACTTTACAGCTTTCCAAAGTTTTAGCAGCAATGAATTCATACTTCTCACTATCATTTTGTTTTGACACCTTTTCTATCACATTCAGCATCTGTTGAATAATATGAAAATGGTCTTGGAAAGGGAGGGGGAGAAGCTGTCTGCAGAATTCACAGCTGGTGCTATGGTGCTGTTGTGCCTTGTCATCACCTGCCTACACTTAGTTAATAAGCATCTGTTTCTTTTTTTTTTTCATCTTGTACTTACAAAAGTACAAAATAAAATAGTCATGTTTGAGTGCTTTGTTCTTGTAGCAAGATGTTTCTTTCGTCATCCAAATATAAGTTCCAACATGAAATTAGGAAGAAAAATTATATGATTAAAATGCACAAATATAATAGAACATAAATTTGTCTAGTATTAGATAACATTTTCAATCTATACGTTTCTATCTTTGGTGCCTGGCAGACTTTTTTTTACTTGTAAAGCAGTGCCATCAATTGAGGATGCTCAAACACCTCCTGGTTCGGCTCACATTCTGTTCTCCAGAAGCAACCAGGCTGCTAATTAATTGACAGGCTGTTCAGTTGTTTGCTGTCTGTTTGCATCTCTTTGCAGGAATGGACTACTTGCAGCCATCAGAGCTGAACTGCCAGCTGATAAGGCAGCTTCTGATCTCCTGCTGCAGCAATTTGGCCAGCATGGGGGGTGGGGGGGTGGGAAGGAATGGTGGCTATCATCCTCTGTGAGTCTTTCCCTTTTCACAGACTTGCATTACAAAATATCACTGACACTGATTTATATGTTCATTACATTGGTTAAGTGTGCAAACTCTAATCTGGGAGAACTAGGTTTGATTCCCCAGTCCTCCACTTTCACCTGCTGGATGACCTTGGGCAAGTCATAGTTCTGGCACAGCTGTTCTTGAAAAAGAACAGTTTCTGTCAGAGCTCTCTCAGCTCCACCTACCTCACAGGGTGTCTGTTGTGGGGAGGTGAAGGGAAAGGAGTTTGTAAGCCACTCTGAGACTCCAAGTGAAGGGCAGGATATAAATCCAATCTCCTCCTCCTCCTCCTCTTCTTCTTCAAGAGGAAATTAGATAAACATATGGATAAACACATGGAACAGGAGTCCATCAGTGGCTATTAGCCACAAAGTATAGATAGGAACTCTCAGTCTGGGGCAAGTGATGCTCTGTATTCTTGGTGCTTGGTGGTGGGGGGGGCAACAGTGGGAGGGCTTCCTGCCCCCACTGCTGGACCTTCTGAGGGCACCTGGTGTTTTTGGCCAGTGTGTGACAGAGTGTTGGGCCACTGGCCTGATCCAACATTGGCTTCTCTTATGTTCTCTTATGTTCTCCTTCTTCATCATCTAAGGATAGTTAGGCATCCTGCTTGTTTATTAGACACCTAGTTCCTTAGTGGCCAACTTGTCTGAGCTGGCAGAGGTGATCCCAAGTGTGATGCTGGAGTCACAGAGACTGATTGTTCTGGTGGACTTCAGTATTTATGCAGAGGATACCTTGCTGGAAACAGCCATGAATTTTATAGCTTCTTTGACTGCCCTAGGCCTTTGTTAAATTGTGATGAGTCCAACACATAAACAGGTTACACGATGGATTTAATCTTTTTGTACTAAACCTTTAAGGGAAGTTCTCATTTCGGGGTTGGAGGTTTGGCCTGAACCATGGTCTGTGCACTGTCTAATCAAAACAAGGATAAATATGTCTCCAACACTCCACAGGAAAGGAGTCCCAGTTTAAATGGTCCACCCACAGAGGCTCATGGATCCTACTGGATTCCAGAACGCTCTGGGGAATTTTAGGATTCCCAACACATGCTCTATTGAAGACACTGCAGAAGCTTGGAATGTAAACCGCTAAAAGCTATTGACAAGGTTCCCCCAATCAACCTCTCCTTGGGGTAGAACCCAGCACTGTGGTTCACCATTGAACTGGGTGACCTAAAGGGGGCCAGGGGATGTCTAGAACAACACTGGCAGAAAATTCCTACTGAATCTGAAAGAGCGTGTTATATCACCGGAAGACCTGTGAAGCAGCTGTGACAATGGCAAAAAGCGTAACTTTTCTGCTATTGTGGCATCAGCCAGTTCACCATTTCTCCATTGTTTAGGGTATCTTGGCATCTGTTGATTCCTAAATCTGAGCCTTTATTGTCTCAGGAACAGGAAATTAGTTTGGATACTTTTGCAAAGATTTTTTTTTGCTGTCAAAAATCTTTTGAATACATCCTGACTTGGGTGCTGGCTGTAAAACATGTTTATGGATCATTTTGACCCAGTTATTGTGATGGATATTGACAGGATTCTAGGATCTGTGACAGCTATCACATGCTATGGACCTTTGTCCATTCTGCTTGCAGAAATCATGGAAGGACCACATAAATAAGTAATTGGTGTCTAGCATAAATTGATCCCTGATTCAAGGCACCGTCCCATGGCAATTCAAAAAGGCGGTTATCCATCCCCCATGTAAAAACAATTCCTTGCTGATAAGTGATGTGGCTAATTATTGCCCTTTCTGGGAAAGATAATTGAGAGACTGACCCCAGGACTTCTTGGGTAACTCATAACTGCCAGACCCTTTTTGGTCTGAATTCAGGCCATGTTATGGGACAGAAACGGTGCTGGTAGCTTTACTTGATTATCTCCATCTGAATATAGACAAAAGGCATGCCACTTTGTTGCTCATACTGCATTTATCTGCTACCTTTTACACATGAAACCATTCAATATTGTTGAAACATTTGGAAGTGGAAGTAGCTATCAGGGGATGTACTTCAGATTGGTCTAAATAGTTCCTTATGGACTGGACTCATTAGTGTGGGATTTATATTGTAGACTCCACCAGGTGCACTGTTATCCTTCATGCTATTCAATCTCCATGTAAAGCCCTTCAGAGAAATCATTTGTGGTTTTGGAACTGAATGCCATCAGTTTGCTGATGACACCCAACTCAATAACTTTTTATCCAGATCTCCTGGGGATGTTGTCAGTTTGGCAATAGGAAACAAGAAGGGGAGAGGGAAGAAGGAGCTGAAGTGTTCTTATTCTGGCCCCAGCAAGAGGGGTCTTCCTGGGTGGCCTGGGTCTGGAACACAAGAGCCATAACACAAAAGCAGGATCTAGAGTACAGGCTTTGGAACCTTGCAAACTAATTGATCCTGCAAGATTCACCTCTGAGCCCAAGGCTTAAATAGACTGAGAAGAAATCAGCTCCACCTGCTCTGGGGCAGCACCTGGGACTTGTCTCATCAAGGCTTAATTTAGGGGCTAGAATCCTGCAAGAATAAGAGGACAACTTCTGATAATTCTGCTCCAGCTGTAGTCTCCCATATTACATACCATACCCTCCTGTAGTGAGAAAGCAAAGGTCTTTTTCCATGAGACTTTCTTCACATGAGTCCTTTTCAGGTGAAACCTTGAGGAGATAAGACTGTGCAATACTAAGTTCATTTCAGTAGCACCTGCTTAAAAGATGTTTCAGAGCTGGTCATAATTATAGGAATGCTGTCAAATATATCCACTGTATGATCATAGCAGTAACAGAGGTAAAATGAGAACAACAGCTTACAAAACATAAAGCAGCATAAACTGTCAAGAGTTCCAAGGTTTGGAATACAAAAGGATTGTTCAGATATATCACTGAGGGTTATAGAAGATATTCTACAGAAATGTAACAATTTAAGTTTACATCTGGCAACTGCACACAGTAACAACTGTTTCAGTCTGGTTTTGCTGCATTTTTTCTATAATTTCTTCTGGTGGAGGAAAAAGACAGGCACCCCACTTTAATTGTATCCCAGTGCAATAGTTTCAGCTGGAGGGTAACATGGAAAGGAAGTATTAAGCCCATTTCTCCAGCACTTACTCTCCTTTACAACTTGCCACCTCTTTCCCCCAAGATTTTGGTTCGTTCGTTCGTTTAAAATATTTATATGCTCCATTTCCACGCAAATAGGGTCCCCAAGGCTGTAACTTTAGGCATGAAAACATTTAGGTGGTTAAACTGTATGTTGGGAGATTAAATAACAGATCCCAATTATAATAGGTAGTTTGCCCTTAAGCAGTAATACAAATTTAAATTGAAAAACTGGTCAACTCTTTCTGACAATTCTACTCTAGCTTCAGTCCTTGGATCAATTCTTAGTTTGTTTCTAGCTCACAGGTATGTGGAAGGATCCCTGTTCATATTGTCAGCACAGGTGTCATTAAGTCAGGATGATAATGCATCTTCTGTAACCTCTCAGGTATTGCTCCCCACCGAGATCCCCATGAGCCAGTAAGCTAGTAGCTGGTTTAGGTCAGTCTTCCTTCCCTACACTTGCCATATGTTCACTGTTTCCCCTTTCCTTAAACTCATACTGTACCTGGGGATGACAGCTGCTCTTCACCAGAATCATGATAACCTGCATTACCAGAGTGTGGTAAAGGAGACTGAGGGTCAGACAGTGGGGAATTAATTAGAAAGGTACTTCATGGAGCCTTGCCCTTCACTAGAATGCAGTCCATTGGATGGTGGAAAGAATTTTCTGCGCACAAGACCAGTACCAGCATACATAACATGTTATTTTTTCTTAACAAAAATCAGCAGCAGAGGCAGAGCAGATAATACGTAAGTAGGCTAGACAAATTATGAGCCTGTTAATATTTAAGTGTTTAAACAAGACCATTTTAAGAGTTTAAACAGTTATTTTTTAAAATTGAAATTTGGATCCCTACTGGAATCTGCCAGTTGCAGCCTATTTAAGAAGACCATATGCAAATTAAATTAAATTATTATTCCTTTTCCCAGTCAAAGCACAAAGTAGCAAAAATGACTTTAGCTTGGATGTCAATTTTGATCTGAACCCCAAAACTTACTACTTCAGTCTCCTGTTGACAGCCAGCTAATTTCATGCTGATATACTTTGGGAGGGCTGCTGTCTCACCCAGTGAAGAGAAAAGAGGTGCACAGCAGGCTGAAAGCCTCACCTAGTGCTGCCCTGTTCCCTTTGGCTGGACAGAATGGCCTGATTAAGATGTCTCACTGTTTTTTTAAATCTTCCACTCCACAGAATAAGAAGCAAAAGGTAGATGTGGCTGGATGACCACACTTCTGGTAACATTGGGTGTGGCCTAATATGTTAATGAGCTGAGCTGTCAGGGATGTGGCCTAATATGCTAATGAGTTCCTGCTGGGCTTTTTCTACAAAAAGAGCCCTGGGATTACCTCATTAACATATTCCAGGAGAAAACCAAGCAGGCTTCCTTGGTTGGCAGTAGTGACAGGCATAAGATCAGGGCTCATTTCGTAGCAGGAGCTCCTCTACATATTAGGCCACACACCTGATGTAGCCAATCCTCCAAGAACTTACAGTAGCCCCTGTAAGAAAAGCTCTGTAAGCTCTTGGAGGATTGGCTACATTAGGGGTGTGTGGCTTGCTATGCAAAGGAACTCCTGCTATGAAATGAGCCCTGCATAAGATCACCTACCCTACTTCATAGAATTATTGTCAGCATAGACTGGAGAACTCTGTGTACTGCTCTGAACTCCTTGCAGGAAGGGTGAGAGAAATGTATGCATATTTACTCAGAAGTAAGCCTCATTATGCTCAGTAGGCTTATTCCAAATTCAGTGTGTTTACACAACTATGAAAGCTCCCAAACAAATGTGAAATGAAAGACCACAGAGAGAGGGAGGGGGAAACAAAACCAGAAAAACATGCTCTGAGCCCCACATATGTCCAGCCATGTGGTCAGTGCTAAAAGGTGCTCTCTCCTCTACCATAGAATCTGCAGCATGTGTTGCCCAATACATACGCATGTAGATATTTCTCTTCCCATTCTCTCTCATACACTCAGGGACTTTAGAGGAAAAGCAGTTGTGTGGCTAATTCCTAAAGAGGTCTTGAGTTTAGGCCCAAACAAGCCACTGAAGAAATTACAGGTGTGAAAGAAGGAAAAAAGCAAACAAACACATCCTGCAATGTCTAAGTAATTTATAACAGTTAATTTCCTTCAGTGTTAGCCACCCTTCCTATAATGAGTTCAGATTGGCATATGTCCCCTGTATCCTTACAGGAATCCTGTGTGGTAGGACATCCTGAGAAATGGTTTGGACCAAGGTGAGCTAAGCTGTTCCAAGACATCATAACCAATTATATTTTATAGGTGAGGAACACTGCTGCTAAATATAAGTGATTACAACAAAGTCAGACTTATATTGCAGATATTTTAAATTGTAATTTGCAGTGTTATAAATAAATAAATTAAATAAATAACACTCACCTGGGCTATAAATCACTGTCCTGATAATGAAGCACATATAGCTGCTTTGCGAGGGAACAACCCAGTTCCAATAAGATTGAATGCAACATCTCTTAGGGAAATTATTTTCCCTTGCCAGCATCACATTTATAGCAGACCTAGCCCAGTTTATTTGGGAATTTCACTTGTTCATATCCAGCTTGGTATCATCATCTATATATTTTGGAACTCTTTTCCAAGCATGCAGGCACTGGGGGGGGGGGGAGAATCCTTTTCTAAGGCCCTTGGTCAGTGCCCAACAGTTGCCCTTGTTTTTGGCAGGGAAAATTTGTGACAGCAGGAAACAGCGCAGAAACATAAGATGGGTCTGTAAGTTAAGTGACTAATAGGCAGAAAGTAGACTAATCATTTGCTTCCAGGTTTGGGACTGACAGTGAAGATGCTTTCTTAGTTCATTGTATAGACTGAGTGCCAAATTCAGTGGATGAACATGGTTTAGGACAAGTGTTAACCTGTAATGGAGAGATGGGGCCTGGAGAGGAAGCAAGTTCCTTCACCAGAGATGGACAACAAATCTTTCAGGAGTCTGGCAGCAATCCCAAGAGCCCCTCTCCTTTACATCCACAATTTCTTCATGGGTTCCCATTTGTCTTTGTCACATTCATTGATCTTTGTGTTTTCATTAAAATATCTGCAAGGTAGGTTGTCTTTATTCTGGTCACTGGATCTGACTGGATTCCACTCAGAGATATTCAGCCAGACAATTCTGAAAATTCTGAATCACCTTGAGGGGTGAGGAAGAAGTCTCCAGTCATATAAGTAACAAGCTGAGAAACTGTAAGCTAATGACAGCTTAACAAAGCTCATCTGTGGTTAGACTAGTAAATACAGAAAATAAATTAGACATTTTCTTTGGTTTCTGCATAAATGTTCCTACTTCTGTACCTCACTTTTCTAAATGTGTTTTGGAGTTGTTTAATTTTAATTTTAATATTATTTTTAGATAGTTGCTACTACTGAGAATTACAGTAAACACTAGAAGTGAGAAATGTACTGCGGACGGTTGAAAAGATTTTTGATGGCCAAGATGTACAAATCAGAATAAAATGTGTATGAATTCCTCAACCTAAATCCTTACCTTTTAATCCAGAAATAAGCCTCGTGAGTGAATTGTTTCATGCCTAAGTAATAATCACATTTTAGAATATCGATAGATATATTTGAATACAGAAGGTTCACTCAGTCACATTAATAATTCAGACATTATAATGGTTTAATGTAAGATCAATTTTCAGAGATAAAATAATAGCTAATATCAAAATCTGACATCTTTACTCTAAGACAAGAATGAACATGGTCACTGTATCTACTGAACTTAGACCCTAAATTGATACTTCTTTATTTAAACCAAGGCTGCTTCCATATCAAGGTAATTTTCAGGATAGTCTGGTTGCAATTCTGTGTGAAATAGTCCTTGTAACAGACAGACCAGGATAGACTATTTTCTCTCAATTTAAGCAGCAGAGAGTTTACATGACTCTCAGGATTCTCTGTCCACCTTTTCTTTCTTTTTCTTTTTCCTTTTTTGAGAAACATAGGTTATTCAGCACTGCACTGAAATATCACACTACCTTAAAAAATCTTCCATGTAGTTGTGATCACCCTAAAAGGCAGGCCAAGCTGTAGGTGATCTATTTCATTTTTTAAAATAGACCCTCCCCCACTGTCTAGAAGGCAAGTGTGATAAGACTGTACTTTTAAAAGCTTAGAAGTGCTGTGTAAAAAGATAAAGGACTGTGAAGGGTTATTCTTCACACAGACAGAGAGCCTTGAGTGACAGGCTGCTTCAAGCAGTCTGATTGGTTAGCATCAGCTTGAACAAAGAAAGTCTGGAGAGAGCTGCATGTTAAGGAGAGATTCAGTCAGATTTCTGGGAGTACTGACAGTCTAATTTCAGCCTTAGCTGAGAGCAGTTTGACATAGACAGGAGAATTGGGAGAAAGTTGGCAAGGAAGTTGGGAAGTAGGCAAAGACTCCCATTCAGGCCAAGGAAAGGAGATAGATCTTATAGTGAGAGAACAATTTACCTTCCCCGTCAGACTGGGAGTTAGCTCTGAAGTGTGCAGAGATCCCTGGTCTGGTGTGGTTAGAAACTGCCTTTGGAGACCTTGAGTCAGTTAAAAACCTCAAGACAGGTACTGGTGTTTCAAGAGAAGGGATTTGGGTACTGGGAAGAGTTTACCAGCCTTCTGGAAGCCAAAGAATCAGAGAATACTCAAAGAAAGTGTACTGAAGTGTTTGGGTAAAACACTGGAACAAAAGTCTCTCAGCATAAAGATTTAAGTAACTGTGAATAATTTGCTTAAGAAATTCTCATTAACTTGGAACATAAGAACTAAAGTCTATGCATGTACTGTTTTTTCCTCAGAGTTACCTATATTGAGTTACTTCAAAAATGTCAGCCCCTGAATTCACCTGACCTTTTTCCTATATGTTAATTTTTTTTTGTTATTTTTGAATTTCAAAATGCCTCGAGTGACATTTAAGTGGTTTAAGTTAAATCAGGGTCCTGATCCTTCCCTCAGGTTGCTGGGTTGAGCCAACAACCAAAATATCGTACTGTGACACGGTGGGACAGCTGGAGTTCTTCAGCAAAGAAGAAAGTACATTACTAGGGCAGCTCAGTGAGACAGGCAAAGAAAAATGGAGGGGAAATCTTGCCTCTGAGGGAGGGAAGTGGATGGGGCCATCACAGCAGGTGACTTTTTTCTGTGATGCTGATTATTACCAGGAGCATGCCCCTTGTGTTTATCAACAGATGAAAAGAGTAGCTGATTAGTACTTTACCAAAGTTCTACAATTGCACTCTTTCTCCTTCTAATATACAAGAAACTGCTGATGCCAATAGCATCCTCCTCAGAAATACCTGTTTTCTACAGGTTTAAAATAAAGCAGATTTTTCTGTTGAAAGAATGGGCTGTTAACAGTTTCTGCACAATATGTGCACAAATAGAGTATAACATCATGTAGGAACATGGGGGGGTGTATATTAGTTGGGTGGCTTAAACATGGGAAAACCTTGGTGCGGACTCAAAGTGATGGAAAGCCAGGTTCAGATCTCTTAAGATTTACTGTGATTTTGAATATGAATAATACATTTGATTTATCTCTTTCTCTGTGAGTACTCAAATGTCTCAGTGTGAAAGATTCCTTACATGTCTAGCCTAACTGGAAGACACTGTGAAGGGATAAAGCTGCTTATATCTGCAGTGTTCCTCATGCATAGTTCATGTATTACTTATTCCTTCAGCAACTATTCTTATGGAGGTAACATACCAGGGATGTGTGCCCCTCTTGAATCTATGGTGGTCTGCTAGCAGTAGATGTGTAGCAGTTCAGGGCCCATTTTAAATTAGTGGAGAGGCCTTGCAGTAATGGAGCAAGAGGCATGGGGCATAGGACTACCAACCTTGCCTTGGAACATTCCTGGAGATTTGAAGGTCTAAGGTGGAATTTGAGAGAAGAAGGAGCTCAGTGGGTATGTGATGTCACTCTAGTAGAAATAGATATGTAGTAGAATTAGATAGTAGAAATAGACTCTATGATATAGCTTCAGGACTGTGCAGCAACTGGGGGGAGGCTCTGTCAGTTTGGCCTAGAGAGAGACCTTTTTGCCTGCTTGAGAGGGACAAAATTCACCTGTAAATGACTGGTTAATCTCAGTGTAGCAGGGCACAACTTTTCATATGAGCCCTGATGTTGGGCAAAGTTTATACATATTAATAGTTGGGCAAAGTTTGAACATGCTAATATTTCTATGAGTTTTTTTTAGGATGGCAATCTAATTCATCTAAATATTAAATATTATCTATCACAAGGCAATATATTCATTGCACTCAAGCAAACCCTGGCCTTTGAATTTTTATTTATAAACTTCTAAGTCTGAGATAGCTTTTGTTGGAGACTTCAGTGGAAGCTTCTTTGTTTGTTGTGAAGCAAAGTATTCTGCATTTTAGTGCTGAGGGGGGAAATTTTGGACAGCCACTGTTTTCATGATCCATTCTAAATAGTTAGATTCAGAAACAAAATTGAAATAAATGAACAAATAAAATAGAGAGAAAACATTCCCAGTATGTTAATATAAAACATAAAGTGTGTGTTGTTTTTAATGGTGCCTTACAAATGCCTTTTTATGTTGCTAGCTGCAAAATCTGTGAACAGTGGCTATAAACTAAACTGCTTATTATTGTTCCAGTGATTTGCTGGAAATGAAATTTGTTGCCAGTAGTGTTTGTAAGAGCCATTTTCCTTTATTTGGTAGGAAATAGTCTTAAAAGTGCACAGATTATTGCTTTTAAGAAGACAAAAAAATTGCTGTGTTGTTTGAAATCTTTTTTTTAAGGTGGCTCCCTATTAATCTTTCGCAAGGATACATTAACATCTTGGTTGACAAGGAATTCAGAACCGTCAAATAATACTAAAAGCGTGTAACAGTACCTGCAATATTAAGTGATGTTTTTTATGGTTATTCTTGGGTTTTATAAATCAAAGTGAAAAATGGATCTCCTAGTAGGGTTGCCAGCCTCCAGGTGGGGCCTGGGGATCTCCCGCTTTTACAACTGATCTCCAGCTGACAGAGATCAGCTCCCCTGGAGAAAATGGCTGCTTTGGAGGGTGGACTCCATGGCATTGTACCATGCTGAGGCTCCTACCCTCCGCAAACTCCACCCTCTCCTGGCTCCTCCCCCAAAGTCCCCAGGTATTTTCCAACCTGGACTTGGCAACCCTATCTCCTAGGCTAATGAGTAAGGAGTAACCATTCCTTACCTCCTTATAGGTTGTTTCAAGACAACTATGAGCCTGCAGTCTTTGGGTCCATACACAATCCACAGACCAACATACATCCTTCAAGCCCTAGACGAAGCTTAGGGTATAACTCTGTTTAGAATTGTAGTTTTAGTAAAATGGTGGCAAAAATGCAGCAATGTATCCTTTTTGTGCTGCTAAGAGGTTCCAGATCATGCTGTTGGTCCCTGCTACACAGGAGAGGCACTGTGTCAGGATCTCATACTGCCTGACTTGGGACTCCCAAGGTGTCAGAATGCAGCAGCAAGCAAAAGTGCCACAGTGGCTCTCATGTCCTAAAATAATACTTGCATCCAGATTGTTGTTCTCATTTAGCTGGCCCAATTATTAACTACTGTATGTGATATAAAAATACAGATTAAGGCAATGAGGTTAAAATGAAACTGTTCTGGAAGAAGTATCAGAGGCAGCATGTGCAACTGCATTAAAACAAGAGCAATCATAGGTACTGTTAATTAGGTGAATTGTATTCTTTACCAGTAGAGGACAAGATGAAAACCTTCGAAGAATGCACAAGTTACATAACAAAGGTGATTAGGGAAGTTCAGTGTGAACAAAGTCTTGGGTAGGGACATAAATCATACAAATAATTATCTCCAGGCAGTGACAGGTCTTAGTGGACTTCTTTAAGAGGAAATCCCTGGAGATCCTACACAGCATATATGAGCTGTAGTCTCATTTATATAAAAGACAGCTCCTCGTAGAGCAGAATATCCAATCTAAGCATTCGGAAGTCTAGTGCAACATTTATGAGTTGTTTTGTTGCAAGCCTCATTTATTTATCTGAAAATTTTAAAAATAAACAAACACAACCATACCACAATTATAACAGAAGTCCGCCTAATTAGGGATTGAAGAACTTGTCTATTAGATACCTTATTATTTTGTGAAATAATAATCCCATTAAAGGAGGCTATCAGCAGTTACAATCAATTAACTGTTGAAGTTAGAACCAGTAATTATGCATTGCTGCTTTGCAAAAGTACAACCCATTAGAATAAGTAGAATAAGTAGTCAGTTCAAAATATTTCGGGCTCTGCCTCACCAGCACTCCTGATACAGAAATAGAATGTAGTTTTCATGGCATAAAGTACAAGAATGTGCATTTTTTGAAGGATTCTATTTTCATCACTACAGTCTGGAGGAATGGTGTAATAATTGCTATAACTGGGTTGCATTTGTTCCAACCCCGAACAAGTATAGTTAGCTGCTATTGCTGGTGGAATGAGTAGCTGATATGTGCTTGTCTAGCAGCTGATGTGCTAGAGAAGCTCTGCTGAGATTTCTTACCAGTGCTATGATTATATTCAAGCCAAGCTGCAGGAAGCCTGAGAGAAAATCTACTGAAGTACTGTTGATAGGCATTCAAAAGTTCTTCTTATTGGTTACCTGTATGATATAACTTTAGAATTGTGAGGGAGCTGCAGCCCTGTTGAGCTCTTGGCTGGAAGTGTTCTGCCTGGGGCAGCTGTTCTGGACTAATTCTGGAAGTACATGGGAGTAGCGTGGTTAGAGAATCCCTGGCTTTTCTGTGCCCAGCTCCCATGTCTGGGGTCCTGCTTGTTGTTTCATTGGTGGCAAACTTTGATTGGTTTCAATATAACGATTGATATGGCTCAAGTGCTAACATGTGCCTAGTGCTTTTTAGTAGATATTGTGTTGTGTAGCATCCAAATACCCAAACAAGTGAACAGAATTATGTACATTATTTCTAAAACATCTAAATTCAGTGATAAATAAGAATACATATATTTGGTTAGCATTACATATTAATGTGTTGCATTTTTTGTACAAGATTTTTTCCCCCATTGTAAATCCAACCCAGTTGACGTAGAAGAGATTGCATGTGCTAGTGGCTCAGGGTAGAAGTGAAAAAATAGAATCAGGAAGGTGTGAAGCCTGTACTTTTTAAAGTGTAATTTTGCACTTTCATTCTCCATATCTTGACTATTAGTAGAAAGTATGCAGAGTTGCTCTGACAGCCTTACTTGCCCAAACAGTTTCTGTGGGGTTTTTTTGGGGGGGGGGGGGTCTTCTTTTTGGTGCAGTTGTTAAGTATACAGACTCTAATCTGGGATTCCCCATTCCTCCACTTGCAGCTGCTGGTGTGACCTTGGGCAAGCCCTAGTTCTGTCAGATCTGTCCTTGAAAGAGCAGTTTCTGTCAGAGCTCTCTCAGCCCCACCTACCTCATGAGGTATCTGTTGTGGGAAGAGGAAGGGAAAGGAGTTTGTAAGCTGCTCTGAGACTCCAAGTGAAGGACGGGGTATAAATCCAATCTCCCCTCCCCTCCTCTTCTTAAAAAGCAACCATACAAACTGATGGACATTATACAGCAGGCTTTTATCATATGTTGTTAACTAGTTTATTTAGTTGCAGATAAGTACCAAAATTTACATCCCATTGAGAGAGATGTAATGCTGATAGACAGATAAATATTCTAGTATACATTCACACTGAGGAATAGAGTTGACAGGTCTGATCTTCTCCCCAGTGAGGAAATGTGGGGGGGGGAGGCCACCTGCACTGCAGGCCCTAAATTCGGGGCTCAGTGTGCAGGCACGTGGGAGGGAGATCTGGTTTTCAGTACATTCAAACTGAGAGAGAAGAGCTGTGAATACAATGAAGGAAATATTCATGATTTTCCAGATACTAAATTCAGCACTGAGTTAGTCATCTTACTTTTCTGCATGTCTCAAGCTTGTGTTGACAAGGCAGCTTCTGAATCCACGACTCAGGGAGTCTGGAGGAGTGCAGTTTGCCACAGTAGTGGATGGATGAGCCAAATAGTGTGAGGCTGCTTTCTTTGTGATGGTTTTGGCAGAGGGGGGGATAGGGTTGCAGCAGGGGACTTTGGGGGACATTACTAGAGGGGGTAGAGAGTCTCCAACATGATGACATCACACAGAACTGACATCACGTTGGGGAGTGGCGGCTTTAGACTTTCTTTAATTGCTGCTGGGGAGAGGTGGGGGGAGGTCATGCACGCCTGCATTCCAAGTCCCGAATTTGGGGCTTAGAGTGCAGGTGCACAGCCTCCACCTCTTCCCCAGGGAAGAGATGGGGGGAGGCCAGGTAGTTGCTCTTGGGGGCAGTGTTCCCCCCCACCAGCTGGTGGGTGGGGGGAAGGAGCCCCCCAAAACTGGGAAACACCCCCAAAACTGGGGGGTCTGGCAACCCTAAGAGGGGAATGAAGCCTACATAACAGCAGGCATGAGCCCCACCCCCTTCTCTTTTTGACCATTGGGGGGGAGTGCAGGTCAAGTTGCTTGAATGGTGCACTGTACAACTTAGGTTAGCACCCTGGGGCATTATTTGGATTGTGAAAGGTTACTCCTCAGACCAAGTCTGAGTCCTTAGTAGCTTCACAGACCTGGGACAGGAAGCTCCTGTGAGGTGTCGTTATCCTTGAACCAAAGACCCTATGGCTAGGGGGACAGAAAGTGGCATACCTCCTTCAAGTATCATAGCAAGGAGGAACCTGAGTCATACATATGTGATAGCTCAAGGCTTGGAGCTGGGGTGGTCTCACCCATAAATTTGAGGATGCACAAACAAGAGGAGGCGTGACTCTTTTGCATCAGAACAAAATTGCCCCCACTGCAAATGAATTGGGAATGGGATTTGTCCTGCAGGCCCCACAGATCCTCTTTGATCAATATAAACAGACAACAAACAAACAAACTTGGCTCTTTTTAGTTCCCATCTGAGGTGTCGACTCTCCTCATTCTGTGTCTGAAGGCAACTGGGGGAGCATTGCTATTATAGTACTCTGTGTTGCTTTAGGGCTGTCTTGAGTATATAGATATAATGGTAGCAAATAAATGTTTTGAATAAAGAAAGAAATACATTTTTAATAAACAGGAAGGTTTGTTCCAGAGGGGCAATATTCCAAATGTAATCCTTTGCTGTGTTTAAGAACATTTGTGTTTTTATTAACCAAGGCACATAATGTGTTTCCTACGTACTGGATGCAGATTACTCCAAAAGCTACATTGTTTTAGCAGCTAGATTGACATAGGATATGTTCTTCACTGCCCATCCAGTGCAATAGGCCTATGTTTGAATCGTCTCTTAAAATGCATATTGTTGGCCATTATTGGTTCAAGCAGTATAGAAGATTCTGAGTCCACTTAGTGCAGCACAAATATTGACCTGAAGAATTGAAATGACCACCTAAATAAACACTTCTCATACCAGCAACAGCATTTGCACAGTGACTATAATTCATTTCGAGAAGGGGAAATAGCTATATTTTCAAGGAGCCTTTATTACATATTCTGCTTTTGTGTTGTAAAAATATCTACATGAGCATTAGTAGTTTTCTCTCTCTGGTTCTGACCAGATCATTACCATTGCCATGAAGTAAGATTTAACATTTCAGGAAAATCAACACCTCATAAATAATTAACACCTAATCCTCTCATGCATTAACATACTTCCATAAAACTGGGAGCATAAAGGGGGCTTTATGTACATTGCAATGTATGTTTGCACTGCAAGTGTGCTGTAAATTGGCTTCAATTTAGATAAGGACCAAGCAGCGCAAATTTCTTATATATGGCTAAATAGCACCACAGGTGCCTTCTGCATAGTAAACCTGCACAAGCGTCCAGAAGACATATGTGCCATGCTTTTAAGATACAATTTTGAAATATGTGTGTACCCTGGTTTATAATTAGGGAATGACAGATGGCTGTGCCTTCATTTAAAGTAATGCATCCATTTATATACTGTACCATAGCTCTCTTTAAAAGAAAACCTTTTTAAAAAAAACAAAAACAAAAATAAAGCAACCGTAGTGGCATAAATAGAAGTCAATTGCAAACTGTGAGGTTGTGGGAATGTTTGCTCGAGTGAGCTGATGAGCTCTATCAAGATTTACACTTTCAAATAAGTGGCTTATATGGTTTTCCTCCAAAGCCTATGACTTAAGATATATTAAACATATTATTGCTTTCAAAAAGTGCTTAATCATGCAGTAGTAATTAAGGTGATATTTATAGTTGCATGATGAAGTTGCATGATGCCTCCCCCCAATGTGGTGGTTTAAAGGGACATGTGTGGTTGTGTTTCTTTATATAATGTCTGTAGACTTAATTCCTCGGAAAATTCAGATGCTCTATCATAAACTGGAAGGTATTACATTCTGGTGAGATCATTTGGTGATGCTATGGGTTGCTGTTGTGGGCTGAACACATTCTTAATTGAAAGAGAAATAAATCAAAGAATGCTGTGGTCCAGCTGACTTCCCTGCATGAAAGGAGAGCACTGTTTACCATCTGCCCACCCCAAAACAATAGGTGTCCTATGTAATGAGGTAAAATTTAAATTTTACCTAACCCAATGCACGTAATCCTGAGCATGACTATAGATCTTCAACAGAATTTGGCTAAACCTGAATGTTTGATGGTATAATCCTAAGAACCAGGGCTACCAATCCCATTTGGGAAATACCTGGAGATTTTGGGATAGAGCCTGGAGAAGGCAGGTTTTGGGTAGTGGAGGGACCCCAGTGGAATATAATGCCATAGAGTCCACCTGCTGATGCAGACATTTGCCCTAGGATAACTAATCTCTGTAATCTGGAGATCAGTTTTGATTCTGGGAGATCTCCAGGCCCCTCATGGAGGGTGGAAGGCCTACTAAAACTGCTTTCCTGGGAATAAGCCACACTGAATAGACCAGAATAAGATTCTAAATCGACCTGCTTCGGTTGGCACTGATTATATGTTCTGTGTCAGAGGTGGGTCAGAGAAGCTGGGCAGGAAGGAAGATAATGTGCTCTCTCTTCTACCTGTTTCCTACTACTTTATTACCTGAACCTGCTTTACATCACCTGGTTGTTTGTTTAGGTCCTACAAGCTCATTTTCAGTTTAAATTCATACAGAAAGAAGGGGGTGCATAATAAGTGATGTGATCAATCATACTACTACTTTTCTGTTTGGATTGTAAACAGGATGTCATATTCTTGGTGCTTGGTGGGGGGAACAGTGGGAGGGCTTCTAGTGTCCTGGCCCCTTTGATGGACCTCCTGATGGCACCTGGTATTTTGGGCCACTGCAACAGAGTGTTGGACTGGATGAGCCATAGGCCTGATCTGACATTGACTTCTCATGTTCTTATGTTCTTGTAGTGGGCCTATTTTCCCCATGGGCGTCAACTACGGGGGGGCTCGAGGGCTCGAGCCTCCCCCGAAATTTCCCGGGGGGGGCTCAGCCACCCCCGGCAAAATGAACACCCGCCGGTGGCCAGTCAGCCGGCCGTCGCCGCCTCTCCTTCCCCCCCACCCCCGGCCTGCCCTCCTGCCTCCCTGGGGCGGGGTGGGGGGGGAGAGAGAGGCGGCGATGGCCGGCTGATTGGCCACCGGCGGGTGTTCATTTTGCTGGGGGTGGCTGAGCCCCCCCGCGGGAAATGCGAGGCGGAGCGGGAGCCGGGGGCCCGCAAGGGCGACGCGCCGGCCCCCGCTGCAGGCAGCGGCAGCAGCGATCCTCCCTCGCCGGCGCCCAAGGTGAGCGGGGGGAGGGAGGGGGGCGGGGAGCGCGGCGGGCGGGCACGGCCCGGGGGAGGGAAGCGGCGGCGGCGGCTCCCTGGGGCAGGGGGGGAGAGCAGCGGGACATGGTCCCGAGCGTGCGCGCGCGCTTTGCGCGCGCGCACGAAAGACAGCCCCTGCCCCCCCCCCCCGGGGATTGAGAAAGTCTACGCCCTTGATTTTCCCCCAACCTGGGCTTTTAAACAAGAATCCTGGCTGCTTATTGGATGCCTGTTAGCCACTTTCCCCTTTTCTTGCAAAGGCAAGCACAGTAATTTCCTCACAGTTTGGAAAGAAAGCAGGACTCACTGAGATTACAGAATCTGATCATTGGAACTGACTGCGTGTATGGAATTTGTTTACTAGTTGCAGTCCAAAATAAAAAGCCTTAACTCCCTCATATTCATCTTCCCCTCTCCATACTGAAGCTGAATTGCATATTAGGCTTTGTTTCAGCCTGAATCTCACCAGATGAAAAATACTGAAATCATTTCCCATGTTTCAATCCATTAATTTTTGTTGGTCAAATGAGCATTTCAGGTGAATATCAATTTCCACTGAATGTTCCTTTTTTCTGAAGTAGACTATTGTGTTTCACCAGATTGCTTCAAATTCTCAGAAAAATGGTAAACATAAAAAAGCCCTACTTGATTACACTAAGTGTACATTTATTCCAGCATTCTGATTCCCTTCTGTTGCCCACAACTGGAACTCAGAAATGTTCTTCCTGTAAACATGGATGCTTAATTTGTATGTAACATTCTATGGTGTGGGGGATGATATGAAATCTTGCCATTCCATACAGCATATATGTTTGCCAATTTTTGTTTGTTTGTTTAACCAAATGCAAATGTTCTTTAGGATTTGGAAGTAATTAACATTACAGGGTTTATTGGGAGAAAGGGTTTATTAGCAACATGGCCCTCCCAGTGCTGGCTGGTTAGCTTCTGTCTTCTGAGCCTATTAAAGACATATATTCTCAAATTTAACCAAATTCCTCAACAGTCTTTTGCATTTCCACTACAATACCTAACTGATGCTTTTTTAAATGATGGCTCTGTAGAAGTCTAAATCTGCTGATCAGAGGTCCTTTCATAAAAAAAGAGGTGCAGGAGCTCATTAGCATAACATACTTGCATATGCCACACCCCCTGACATCACCGGAAGTGTCAGAAGGCCACACACCCCTGACGTCACCGGAAGTGTGTCAGTAGGCAATACCCACCGCTCAGGCTCCACCCCAAAAATCTCCAAGATATTTCCCAACTCAGAGCTGGCAAGCCTATCTGATGGCAAAAAAAGAAAGGAAGGAAGGAAGGAAGGAAGGAAGGAAGGAAGGAAGGAAGGAAGGAAAGATGGGGGAAGGAAGGAAAGGAACAGGAAGGAAAGGAACAAGAAGGAATGTAGGTAGGTAGGTGGGGGGGGAGAGAGAGAAGAAAGAAAGAAAGAAAGGAAGAGAGAGAGAAAGGGAGGGGGGAAGAAAGGAAGGAAGGAAGGAAAGAAAGGAACAGGAAGGTAGGTAGGTAGGTGGGGGGAGAGAAGGAAGGAAGGAAGGAAGGAAGGAAGGAAGGAAGGAAGGAAGGAAGGCTAGGCGCTTCTCCCCCCCCTTGCTCGGGCCAAGTGGCTGTCAGCCATTCGGGCCGGCATTTCCCTCCCTCCCCCTGGCTCGCTCTTGCTTGGGCCTGAGTGGCTTAAAGCCACTCGGGCCCAGCTTTTCTCTCCCTCCTGCCCCCCCCCCCCCCCCCGCAGCCCAGGAATGGTGAGCGGGGGGGATGGGGACTTCTCCCCAGGCCGGTGGCCTGCCACGGCCTGGGAATGGTGAGTGGGGGGATGGGGTCTTCTCCCTAGGCCAGTGGCCTGCTGCAGCCCGGGAATGGGGAGCGGGGGGGATGGGGAGCTTTTCCCCGGGCCGGCAGCCTGCCATGGCCCAAGAATGGTGAGCGGGGGGAGGGATGAGGAGCTTCTCCCCGGGCCGGTGACCTGCTGCAGCCCGGGAATGGAAAGCGGGGGGAGGGATGGGGAGCTTCTCCTCAGGCCGGTGGCCTGCCACAGCCCAGGAATGGCAAGCAGGGGAAGGGATGGGAAGCTTCTCCCCAGGCCGGCAGCCTGCTGCGGCCGGGAATGGCAAGTGGGGGGAGGGATGGGGAGTTTCTCCCCGGGGGGATCGGGCCTGGGAGATGTGGCGGGGAGGGGAAGGCAGCCTCCAAAGTTGTCTCCCAGGCCTGGAGAATGGAGCGGCGGCCCTGCTGGGGGCAGGGCTTTGTCATGTGCCCACCCCCAGCCTCTTCACTCCCGGAGTGGTGCTCCACTGCACACCGACTCCAACGGACCCCTGCTGCTGATGAATTCTTGAATCTTTTTTAGAATATAAGACCAACCAATTGGATCAGGCCCATCTAGTCTAGTATCCTGATTCAAATCCAATAGTGGTCAACCAGAGGTCTCAAGAAAGCTCATAAGTAGAGAATGCAGGCAGAAATCCGCCTCCTTGTTTGGTATTTAGAGGCATACTGCTTCCGAACTGCCCCAAATGCTTTAATATTCCTTCATAAGGAAGGGACTCTTATTCCTTGTCTTTTTTGGTTGTTCTTTTTGGAACTTTTCCAACCCCATGACTGAACAGAACTGGATGCAATATTTCACATATTGCTGCATGATCGGTAAGGTATTATTATATTCTCAGTCCTTTTCATACTGATTCCTAGGATAAAGCCTACCTTTTCCACCAGTCTCAATGGAAATTTTCATTTGGCTATCTACTTGCACGTATTTTTCATGGTTAGTCACTACCATTTCAGATCCCAACACTGTATGTCTGGTTTGGATTTTTGCCCTTGTGATTCACTATCAGAAGCTGGCACAATATAAGCAATTGCTGTTGTGACTTAGTTTATATCTTGCAATAAATCAGAGGAACCTTGATCTAAAATATGTATTCCTATGCAGGAAGGGAGGGAGGGAGGGAGGGAGAATGTTAATGAATGGAATGTGTTTGTCAGTTACACCCCCCAACACCATTCTCTTCAGTGCTGCATCTCATGCTGTCAGTTTTTATAGGAAGGTGACATGTGGGATTGCACAAAGGGAGGAAGCATTTAGAAGACAACAGATCAATAGCTGAAGACAAAAGGTAATCAAAGAGCCTTACAAGGCTGTCAATAGTGTAGCTTGTTAGGTGAGCAGTATTTCTCCTCAGAGAACTATCGGTTATTTAACTTCTTTATTAAGGCAAAGCCCAGTAAAAGAATGTAGTAAGAAACAGACAAAAATTACAAAAATGTCATGGGTTTTTAAAGGTATGACACCTTCATCTACATTTACAATGTTCGATTATCTTTTCTGATTTTGCATTTGCTTAAACATCCCTGTCCATTTTTGTTTTGAAACCGCACTGAAACCATACCATGGCCATCCTAAATATATTTATTGTTTAATGCTGAATCCTTTTCTAAAGAAGAAAGAGGTTTTGGAACAAAATGAGTATTCTTTTTCTTTTAAGAAACTCTTGTAGCAAAATATTGGGGCTCTAGAGTGATGTATCTAGGCTGAATATGGCCTTTGTGAATAAATTCTTGCCTCACACTTTTCTTATCAAATAGTTTATCAAAGTGGTATAAGTTTAAATAGTGTTAGAACCTGGCACCATTGTTAAGAATCACTGGACAGTTTTAAATGTATAGGGGAAAGAAGATTCCCACCAGTTCTGTTGCAACTGGGATTCATTCTTCCTCAGATTTTGCTGTGATCTTATTTATTAATCTACTTAATCCATTTCCGTGCCCTTTTTTCTAGCATAGTTGAGGACTAAAGTATATAAGAACATCTAAAATAACCACAAAAACATATAACAATTAGCATTCCATGTAGCAAAATGATAACCAACATGTTAACATCTCAGGGCAACTAACACTTCTTATGAGCCACTGTTCAGTTTACCCTAAATTCCATTCAAAATAACTTGGTTTTACCCTTCAAGCATAGAGGGAGGAGACTTATAAAAGCTGTGTTAGGGCATCCTACATACTACATCTTAGCCAGGAAGGGAGCAAGGAGACCTTGTTAGGGAAAAAATGGAGTTTCCATACAAGAAATGGGTCTCCTTTTATTGGTGTCTTCTGCAATCTGATGAAGACTTTTCTGTTTCATTTGTCATACCCCCAATAGCACTTATTCCCCCCCCCCCCCCGTTCTGGTGTTTGTGTATGTGTTATTTTAATTGAATTGTTTTAATGTGTTTATGTTCACCACCTTGGGGACATAGATAAAACGGAAAGGCAGCATAAAATGTTTTGGAGGGATTGATGGATGGAAGAGAGAGAGTGAGGAGGAAGGGAGGGAGGGAGGGAGAAAGAGAGAGAGAGAGAAAGGAAGGGAGAAAGAGAGAGAGCGAAAGAAAGAAAGAAAGAAAAAGAAAGAAAGAAAGAAAGAAAGAAAGAAAGAAAGAAAGAAAGAAAGAAAGAAAGAAAGAAAGAAAGAAATTTTAGGTGTGCAGGTCCTAGGTTATGAGGGGCATTAAAACCTTGTGTTTATGTTTCTGGAACAGCATTTCCATCCATTTGTAGAACAGGATTTGGTGATTTGTGTTGCTTCTCCCCATCCACTGCAGACTCCCACTTTGCTCCAGGCTGGCTCTGAGGTCCCCTGAACCTCAGGAACAAAACTTTGAGAGAATCAGTAGGCTTCAGCATTTGGGAAAATGTGTGAAGTCCCACAATGCAAAGTCTGCCAGTGGTTGGATTTATGAAAATATCACATTAGAGATTCTACGTAAGTGATATTTTTTCAACACATGGACTAGCCGTTATATATAAAACCTACTGAAGCTGATGTTGTGTTTTCCCAACAGTCTTAACTTGCTGACCTGCAGGGAGGGAAGAAGGGTGGAACAAATACACCTAGAAACCAGACACCAGTTGGGGTAAAAAGTGGTCACAGCTTTATTTATTACAGCCACTGATGCATTGGCACAGCAGAGGGCATGGATGCAAGTATTAGGCAGCCCACCTGTCAACTGATGGAACTCTTCCCTAGTCTCTCTGCTTGGGGTAAACATGGAATGGCAAGTCAGTGGACTTATATGAGTGCAAGCCTCTGTGTGGTTCCCTTGCAATATGGGAATGGAGGCAGACAACAACTCCAGAGCTGGGCATGATGCTGCAGGGCTCCACCCCCAAGACCCTTTAAATTGGTCCCAACATGGGGAAAGCGAGCATGCAGGCACAGCCTCCTGCCCAAATGGATCCAGCCCAATGCCTAAAACCATCCTAGCTGTGAAATAAATATGAGATCAACATCTGTATTACAAAACATGCAGCTGAGGGATGGTTAGGGCCAACAGAGCAACGGCTGAGCAGCAGCATGGTTTAATAAGGGAGAAGCATGAACCAGAGGGAGACTTCCTCTCAGATTCTCCTCTGGCCCAGCACTTGACCAACCAAGATTGCCAGCAATTGGCTTGCTGGCAGGAAGCTGTGAGGCACTTCCCAGGAGGCCTTCACACTGCTACCATGAGACTCCGAGCCACAGCTACAGGGCAAAACTCCCTTCCTGGCCCCATTCCTCATCCTGCATCTGCAAAGCAGCCACAGAGAGCCAGTTTGGTGTTGTGGTTAAGTGTGCGGACTCTTACCTGGGAGAACCAGGTTTGATTCCCCACTCCTCCACTTACACCTGCTGGATGATCTTGAGCAAGCCATAGTTCTGGCACAGCTGTTCTTGAAAAAGAGCAGCTTCTGTCAGAGCTCTCTCAGCCCCATCCACCTCACAGGGTTTCTGTTGTGGGGTGGAGAAGGGAAATGAGATTGTAAGCCACTCTGAGACTCCCTTGGGTACAAATCCAATCTCTTCTCTTCTTCAGATAAGTCTGTGGAAATGTGTGCCTAGGAATCTCCTGCTTTTCCTCCCCTTCCAGTGTCATGCACTGAGCAGACAGCACAGAATGACCACTAAATTGAAGAAACCCAGAAGTGTATACTTCTGGACTTTGTTTACACTTGCAAAACCATGGCATTTATCTCCCCCCCCCCCCATGTAATATAGTTTTCTGATGTTTGAAAAGGATTTATTGGATAACATAAGTTAGGCAATTACCTTTCACTTAAAGATCAGCAGTATTGTCATAGGAATGCAACACTGATGCTTTCTTTCCACTGCACTTCATTCCACTGGGAGGTGGCTAACAAAGTTAAAATATATATAAAAAAACATAAATACAGCAATTTAAAACAGCATCAAGTTACAGATAAAAACAGATAGGTGATGGGGGCATTCAGATCACACCTGATGGTGGGTGCAGCGACCCATGGATCCCTGGCCAGGAGACGTTCCACAGGCACATTCATCAGCGACAGCTCCTAATCGAAGGCCTGGTGGAAGAGCTCCATTTTACAGGCCCTGCGGAACTGTGAGAGGTCCCACAGGGCCCTGGTGTCTTCTGGGAGCTCATTCCACCAGTATGGAGCCACCGTTGAGAAGGCCCTGGCTCTGGTGATCGCCAACCTGGCTTCTTTTGGGCCAGGGACAGTCAGGCGGTGTTGTGAGCTTGACCTCAGTCCTCTCTGGGGCACATATGGGGAAAGGCAGTCTCTCAGGTAGGCAGGCCCCTGACCATATAGGGCTTTAAAGGTTAAAACCAGCACCTTGAACTGGATCTGGTACATTATAGGCAGCCAGTGCAGTGTCCTCAGCACAGGCTGGATGTGGTCTCGTACAGAGAGACCCATCAGCAGCCTGGCCATGGCATTCTGCACTAGCTGCAGCCTCTGGATCTGAGACAAGGGCAGCCCCATGTAGAGAGTGTTGCAGTAGTCTAACCTCGAGGTGACCATTGTGAGGATCACTGTTGCCAGGTCATTGCATTAAAGAAAGGGAACCAACTGCCTAATCAGCCGTAGGTGATAAAAGGCCACCTTGGCAGTGGCTGCTACCTGGGCTTCCATTGTTAGGGAGGCATCCAGGAGCACTCCCAAACTCCGAACCCTTGGTGCTGGCACCAATGGCGCCTCACCAAAGGTAGTAGTGGGATCCCTACCCCCGGCCTGCTCCGATTCAGACACAGAACACAGAAATCCAATCTTCATTGTATTCAATTTCAATCGGCTCAGTTTGAGCCAGCCCACCACGTCCTGAAGCGCCCACTCCAGGTCATCTGGAGTGGCTTCGGACCAGCCACCCAACAACAGATATAGCTGGGTGTCATCAGTGTACTGGCGACAACTCAGCCTGTGCCTCCGGGCAATCTGGGCAAGGGGGTGCATGTAGATATTAAATAACATCGGGGATAACACTGCCCCTTGAGGATACCAGCGGGTGCCTCTGGGGTGTCTGCTCCCCTAGCGCCACCCTCTGTCCCCAATCTTGGAGGAAGGAGACAAGCCATTGCAAGTGTCAGCAAGGTGGTGGATCAGTAACTTGTGGTTGACCATGTTGAACACCGCCAACAGGTCCAACAACACCAGCACCACCATACTGCTTCGATCTAGATGCCTTTGGAGGTCATCTGTGAGGGCGACCAGTGCTGTTTCCATCCCATGGCCTGGCCGGAAGCTGGACTGGAACGGGTCTAGCATGGAAGTGTCATCCATAAAGCTCTGCAACTGAATCACCACCACCCTCTCCAGTACTTTGCCTAAATAGGGCAAATTGGAAAGCGGCATATCGTTGGCAATTTTTCCGGGTCCAGAGATGGTTTTTTCAGGAGCGGGTGGACCATTGCTCCCTTGAGTATCCCCAGGAACAGCCCCTCATTGAAGGACTTGTTGATAATGTCCCTGAGGGCACCTTGCAACCCTTCACAGCCAGCTTTTATAAGCCATGAAGGGCACGAATCAAGGCTGCATGTGGTTGGGCATACAGTTGAGAGCAATCTGTCAACTTCCTGAAAACTGAGTGGACTGAAATAATCCTGAATGGAACCAGAAGACGGGCACGGGGCCTTGAGTTCACGCACTGTCTCAACTGTGGTCAGGAGATCGTGGCGGAGCAGCAGGACTTTATCTGCAAAATAGCTTGCAAAAGTCTCACAGCCAGTGTCCAATTCCCTTTCGTTTGGCCTGCCCTGTCATAGGAATGCAACACTGATACTTTCTTTCCACTGCACTGAGGCAGCTCTGTTAATGCCTGAATGGTTCTAAATAATTGTGCTGGGCGTGAGCTAGCAGTCATAATCGTGGCCATGTAGAGTTAGTAGAAACTGTAATAAAAATATAATAGTTTGCCTTATAGAGAGACAAGCCTGCTGAAGGAAAATCAGCATGGCTTTTGCAATAAAAGGAAGTCCTTCCTCACCAACCTTTTGGAGTTCTTTGAGAAAGTGAACCAGCATGTAGACAACGATGACCCGGTAGACATTATATACCTGGACTTTCAAAAGGTTTTTGACAAAGTACTTCACCAAAGACTCCTGAGTAAATTTAGCAGTCATGGGATAAGAGGATGAGTTCTCTCATGGATTAAAAACTGGTTAAATGACAGGAAGCAAAGAGTAGGAATAAATGGACAGTTCTCACAATGAAGGGAAGAAAGCAGTAAGATCCCACAAGGATCAGTATTGGGGCCAGTACTATTTATTTATAAATGATCTGGAACTAGGGGTGAGTAGTGTAGTGGCCAAGTTTGCAGATGTCACAAAATTGTTCAGGATGGTGATAACCAAGGCTGACTGTGAAGAGCTCCACGTAGATCTCCACAAACTGGTTGAGAGGGTGACAAGTGGCACATGTTCCAGTGTTGATAAATGTAAGGTGATCACATTGGGACAAAAAAAAAATCCCAATTTCAAATATAAACTAATAAAGACTGAATTTGCTGAGACTAAAAGCAGAAAAGATCTTGGGGTCATAGTGGAGAGCTCAATGAAAGTGTCAACCCAGTGTGCTGCAGTGGTGAAAAAGGCAAACTCTATGATAGGGATTATTAGGAAAGGGATTGAGAATAAAACAGCCAATATTTTAATGCCCCTGTATAGATCTATGGTGTTGCCTCATTTGGAATACTGCTTATAGTTAAGGTCACTGTATCTCAAAAAGGGCATTGCAGAGCTGGAAACAGTACAAAAGAGGACAACCAAAATGATTACAAGGTTGGGGCACCTTCCCTATGAGGAAAGTCTGAAGAGTCTGTGAGTTTTCAGTTTAGAAAAGAGATGACTAAGGGGGGGATGACAGAGTTTACAAAATTATGCATGGGGTTGAGAGTGTTGACAAAGAGGCATTTTCCCCTCTCCCCACATATTAGAACTCAATAGTATCCAATGAAGCTGATAGGCAGTAGGTTCAGGACAGACAAAAGGAAATAGTACTTCACACAGTGAGTGATTAAAATGTGGAATTTGCTGCCAGAGGATGTAGTGATGGCCACAGGAATAAAAAGCTTTTAAAGAGATTCCTGGAGGATGAATCTATCAATGGCTACTAGAGATGGTGACTGAGGGGAACATCCACATTTAGAGGCTCTAAACCTCTGAATCCCACTATGGGCTGCAAAGAATGGAATGTGTACTTCAAAAAGATTCTAGCAACAATTATAGGGTAAGAGGACTGAGCAGGGGAGAAAGGTTCTTTTATTTCCAGGACATGCTAGTTGGACAGGCAGGTACACCACCAGATTAGCCATGGATGACGAGAAGTTCCAGGTCCTGCTGATAATTCCAAATAAGAATAGAATAGTATTGGTTATATCACTGAGCTGGGATTTTGGGGTGGGGTGGGGGGATTCAACAGTTCATATTAGATCAATATTACCCAAGAACCTTTAGAGGGCTTAGATCTTCTTCGTGGTCTCTGTGCATCACACCTCTGGGATTAAGTGCGCCTGCGCCGATCCCGATCGGTAATCTTCAAAGCCTAACAGATTTTCGCGCCAGCTCCCCGGTCACGTGCACGTCCCATTGCGCATGACCCGGGGAGAGGCACGAGGATCCCGCCAGTTCTCTTCTGACCGCCGCGTCGTGAGGATCCCCTCTCCGCTCCGGTCGGTAGCTAACTTTCGTTTCCCAACTTGGAAAGGCCTTTCGGACTGATTTTTCTTGTTATTCTTGACCTACGGACTGTTTTTTCTGGACTCGCTCTCGGATTCTCCTCCGCTTACTCCCCGCCCGGCCTATGGCCCAGCGGTGGGGCTTCTTTAAACGCTGCCTTAATTGCGGGAGTAAAATCGCTCCCCCAGACAAGCATTCCCTTTGCTTGTTGTGCCTAGGCGAGTCGCATCGTGTCGATTCCTGCTCGAGTTGCGCCGCGTTCTCCAAGCAAACTCGTAAGAACCGGGCAGCCCGACTCAGAGTGGCTCTCTTGGAAGCAGCGTTGTCACCAAAGATGTCCGCAGCCGACGCCACGGTAACATCCCCATCGGCACCAACGGGCCTGACGTCGCCACCGATGCGAAGCCCCTCCGGTACCGAGAAGTCGGCACCGAAAAGACCCCTCTCACTGCCACGAACTCCAGCTAAGAAGCGTAAGGAGGGCAAAGAGGGTAAGGGCAAGCTGAAGCACAAAACCTCGAGTGCTTCGTCGACGCATCCCGCATCTGACATGACCCAGCACGGGTCTCCGCAGCTTGACCCTCCAGGGCGCGAGCGACCCCGGGGCAGCCCCGCCTCCCCGATGCCGCGACCCATCCAGCTCACAGATTCGGAACCCGACATCGAGCTGATGCAGATCCCTCACAACAGTCCCGAGACCGGGCCCGACCCGCTGCTGGCACCGAAAGGTGAGCGAGACTGGCGCCTCCCTCCATCTTCGGTGCCGTGGGACGTCCATCAATGACGATACCTGTATGGTTCCTCCTACCCGCCACCTCCACAGTGGTACCCGGTGGAGTGGGATCGCCAATCGACGTCGTCAAGAGTCTCCTGATGCCGAGATCCCCCGGCTCCGAGACCGACACCGACTCCGATACCGAAACCGATACCGAAACCACCAATGCCGACACCTACTTTGCCCGACGTCGACCTCCCTCCCTACCAACCAGATCCGTCGACCCCTATGTCTCCCTCCGAATGTTCCGACCATTCAATACCCGAATCTCCCGAATCATCCGATGATGAATCTCCCATCCAGCCGTCACCATCCCCTGATGTGGCTGAAAATTTGCCAATCTCTCCCTCCGAGGACGTGAAATCCTATGGAGAGCTTATCAAACGAATGGCCCATTCCCTGGCACTTGCCACGGTCCAGCCAACCCCCACCGCTACCGATGCCATCTTCGACATCGTACAGATGGATACATCCACCGCGGTAGCGTTGCCACTAATTTCGGTGCTCTTGAGCACTGCCAAAGAATCCTGGGGCCACCCCTCCTCAACTCCAATCTCCAACAAGAGATTAGACCACATGTACAGGCTCCAAGAGCCAGGGGCAGAATTCCTATTCATCCACCCCAAGCCCAATTCGGTTGTAGTGACCCCCTCGGCCAGGGGCCGTAGCGGACATTCCTCCCCCTTGGACAAAGAGGGATGGAAATTAGATTCTTTCGGGAGACAATTTTATTCAGCCAGTGCACTGGGCATAAAAACGGCAAACTACACAGCCTGCATGAGCAGGTACCAATACTCCCTCTGGGAGCAGATGACACCACTTCTGGCCCATCTTCCTGAGGATAAGCAACGCCTTGCTAGGAAGATCCAGAGGGAAGGCATGGTGCTAGCAAAGCACCAGCTTAACGCATCGAAGCATGCTGCGGACGTCACGTCCAAGACACTCACTTCAGCAGTCGCCCTTCGCCACCACGCCTGGCTGAGGTCGACTTTGCTTCCACAAAACACAAAGTCCTTGGTGGAAGATCTCCCTTTCAAGGGTGAAGGACTATTCAGCTCCACAACGGACACAGTCCTTCATGATTTAGATAAGAGCATTAAGACATCTCGTAACTTGGGTGTCTCACAATTGAGACAACAGAAGCAGAAGACATGGCAGAGATCTTGGTCCAAACAGCAACCGCGAAGATCTCCCACTGAACCCCAATGGCAGAGACCGTCGTCTACTGCCTATCAACAGAAACCCTATGGCTACAAGCCACGATTCCCGTCCGCTTCCGCTTCCAAGGCTAAGCCACCCAAACCGAACAAGCAGAGTCTTTGACTCCCTCATTCGCTCCGATCTTCCCACCCGTCTATCACCCTTTCTACCAGCATGGCAACGTATCACGACAGACAAATGGGCACTGTCGGTCGTAGCAGAAGGCTACAGAATAGAATTTTTCCAGATACCACAAGAATCGTACTTCGTAACCACACCCCCCTCCGACACCCTATCGTCGGAAGTTGAAGCCCTCCTCTCAAAAGATGCCATAGAACAGGTACCAACAAACCACCTTCAGCGGGGGTTCTACTCCCGCTATTTCACAGTCCCAAAAAAGGATGGCGGACTCCGTCCCATACTGGATCTGCGGAACCTCAATGCGTTCATCACCTACAAGAAATTCCGTATGACCACTCTACAGACCATCCTACCGCTACTAGAAGCCAACGCGTGGATGGTGACGCTGGACTTAAAGGATGCATACTTCCATGTGACGATCCACCCGTCGCACAGACCGTACTTACGCTTCGCGATCGGTCCGCGTCATTTCCAGTACAAGGCCCTACCCTTTGGCCTCTCTACAGCTCCTCGTGTCTTCACGAAGCTTATGGCAGTAGTAGCGGCACATCTGCGACTTCAAGGTGTCCACCTTTACCCCTACCTGGACGACTGGCTTCTAGTTGCCCCCTCTACGACGGAACTACAGAGCCACATCTCTACTACCCTTCGTACCCTAGAATCACTAGGGCTGACGATAAACCTCAAAAAGTCCATGCTTATCCCTTCCAGACGGGTTCAGTTTATCGGAGCTATCCTGGACTCCCTGCAATGCAGAGCATTCCTACCTCCCAACAGAGCAGCGGATATAGTCTCCCTTCTCCTGTCTATCCAAGAGACCAAGGAGGCTACAGCCAAACAAATCCTTCGCCTGCTAGGCCTGATGGCCGTGACAACAGCAGTAATCCCCTTCGCCAAATTGCGGATGAGACCACTGCAGCTTTGGTTTTTGAGGCGTTTCCGCCCCAACTTCCATTCCCTCTCCAAACGATTTCAGATATCGACCCAGGTCCTAGAGACCCTGAATTGGTGGCTTGTGCCCCAGAATTTACATTCAGGTGCACCTTTCCGGCTTCCACCCCCATCAGCGACCGTCACTACGGACGCCTCCCTATGGGGCTGGGGAGCTCATTTGGATGGTGTAGGTGTGGGCGACAGGTGGCACCCCTCTGTGGCACACAACCATATCAACTTCCTAGAGCTGTTGGCAGTTCTCTACGCAGTGAGATCTTTCCGCCAATCCCTGTCGGGGAAGACGGTGACTGTCCTTACAGACAACACCACCACCATGTTTTACATCAACCGCCAGGGTGGGACGGTCTCCCGTGGACTTTGCCGGTTAGCGATAGAGCTTTGGGACGAGTGCCAGGCACTAGATATTCACCTGGTAGCGACTCATCTCCCAGGACTACTCAACGTCCAAGCGGACTTCCTAAGCAGAGGAGGAGCATCCCTGCACGAGTGGGAACTGAACCCCCTCTACCTGACTCCGATCTTCGACTGTTGGGGGCATCCATCTGTGGATGTATTCGCCTCTCGAGAGATCAAGAAGTGTCACCTATTTTGTTCCAGAGCAGGAACGGACCCAACCTCTCTCGGAGACGGTCTCCTCCTCCAGTGGACGGGGAAACGATTGTACCTATTTCCCCCGATTCCTCTCATACCGAGAGTAGTCCACAAACTGTTGGCAGAGCGACCGTGGGCAATTCTCGTCACCCCATGGTGGCCGAGACAACCCTGGTTCCCCACGCTCCTCAGTCTCTCATGAGGGACGTATCTCCACCTCCCGACGGACCCAGACCTCCTCGGGATGCATGGGGGCCAGGTACTGCACCACGATGTGCCCAGACTGAAATTGACAGTTTGGCTGATCCAAACTTAGGGTTAGAATCACGCATTGCTCAAGTTCTACTGAACTCACGCAAACTCTCCACTCGGCGTTCATATGAGTCAAAATGGACTACGTTTTTAACCTTCCTGGCGTCTGTGGGATGGCCCTCAGTCTCCGCCGGGCTTAAAGATGTTTTTGGTTTCCTCCTGTGATGTAAAGACAGGGGACTGTGTCACTCATCTATCCGAGTTTACTTGTCAGCCATCTCAGTCAATCATCCTAAGATTGATGGCTACTCGGTGTTTTCCCATCCAACAACGAAGCAATTCCTCAAGGGAATGAATCGCCTCTATCCCCCAGTGCGGACACCAGTCCCGGCATGGGACTTGCCCCTGGTTCTCACTAAGCTGATGGGAAAACCCTTCGAACCCATGGCCTCATGCAGCCTTCAACTTTTGTCGTGGAAGGTTGCGTTTTTGGTGGCCATCACGTCTACTCGACGCGTGAGTGAGCTCTCGGCGCTCCGTTGCGACCCACCGTACCTCACGTTTCATCATAATGCCGTCACTTTGGCTCCAGATGTCGCTTTCCTGCCTAAGATAGTCTCGGACTTTCATATAGGGGCGGATATCACGTTGCCGGTGTTTTTTCCTGGTCCCCAGGACCCAACGCAACGTAGCCTACACACTTTAGATGTCAAGAGAGCCCTATCTTTCTACTTGCACCGGACAAAATCCTTTCGCAAGTCTCCAGCTCTCTTCATTTCTTATGCCTTGCCCAGGCAGGGACAGAAGCTGTCGTCTCAAAGACTCTCGAAGTGGATAGTTGAGACGATAAAACTCGCCTGTCTTCTGGCCAAAAGGCCACTACCGGCGTCCCTCCGGGCACACTCCACTCGAGCCGTGGCTACTTCCACAGCATTCCTCAAGGGCATTCCCCTGGGAGACATCTGCAATGCTGCAACGTGGGCATCCCCTCACACGTTTGTGAAGCACTACGCCCTAGATGTCCGCGTCCATCAGTGTACTGTGGTGGGCCGTGCAGTTCTGCAAGCAGCTCAGATGTGAGACCTCCAGCACCCACCTCCAGGTATGTGGTGTGTTTATTGCTCGCTATTCTCCCAGAGGTGTGATGCACAGAGACCATGAAGAAGATATACAGATTGCTTACATGTAATTGGAGATCTTCGAGTGGTCATCTGTGCATTCACACCACCCGCCCTCCTTCCCCTCTGCTTTCGATCTCCCTCACTTTTTTCCTTGGGGGCTGTTAGCAGCAGTCAGAAGGAACTGGCGGGATCCTCGTGCCTGTCCCCGGGTCATGCGCAGTGGGACGTGCACATGACCGGGGAGCTGGCGCGAAAATCCGTTAGGCTTTGAAGATTACCGATCGGGATCGGCGCAGGCGCACTTAATCCCAGAGGTGTGAATGCACAGATGACCACTCGAAGATCTCCAATTACAGGTAAGCAACCTGTATTTACTCAACAGCATGTTTATTATATGATCAATAGATCATACTATGATCATACTATGATACTATGGCAGGATAACTGTTTTTGATAAATTAGTTGCTTAGAGGCTTTGATAAATTGTCTTACTGCCACGAACTGGACAAGGCTTGATTTCTGCAAACATCTAATAGAACATATGCATCTCTTTATTATAGTCACTGTTGATTAAAAGGAAGTTCCTGTAGTCAATCAAGTTGAAATCTTATTCCCAAAAATGTTTTCCAGTGACGTAGCAGAAGCTACTTTTCTCAAGTTCCTTGCATTGTGGGTTTCTGCATTTGTTTTTATTTGCTACCATGTTCTTTCAGTGTACTCAGCTGGCATTCTCAGTGGGGTTCACTTTTTAAATATTAATTGTATACATTATCTCTTACACTGCTTTATAAAATTACAGAAACATTGAATTTGGAGAGAGAGAAAGGAAGGTTCTGAATATCCTACAGACAGATACAAGATTACTGCTTGAACAATGAATGCTCATCGAAGTATAGCTATTTATCAAACTTGAATCAAATCAAAATTTGAGCATAATTCCTTTTATAAAAATATTTTGCAATTTAGTGGTAAATCATAAGCAATAATTTCCATGTAGTCTGTAAAACAGACCTAGTTTTTTTTAAAGCACTTTTAAATAATTTCAGTAAAGCTTGCTGGTAACTATACTAGCTTTTCAGAATCTGGAGTTCCTTTGAAATCTGTTTGTTATTTTTCCACTAGCTGATGTGCTAGGGAAGAACAATTTTGTTTTCCCCCAAGTGGCTTAGATTTGATTTGAACTCACAACAGAGTTTAAGCTGATGAATAGCTTTCTATTGAATGTGAATAAATTGAGAAATTCAGATTAGTCAGCCACTTTCCCCTCATAATTTACATTACAGAGAAGATGTTTGCAGCAAAGATAGAACACAAGGTATGCACATTTGATGAATTGTACCAAATAAGTACGTGAATTAATAAAACAATTAATGAATCCCGAGGATGTTACGGGGCTTCTTTATTTTACATTATTCTTCTGTTGAAAAAATAGACACTTATGCAAAAAAGCTTAACTACCACTCAAGACAGAAATGTTGGGGCACTAGGCACAAAGGAAAATTTAGACATATTAAGTGCAAGTTTAATACTAGGGGGAAAAAACCCTCTTCCATACAGACTAAGACTGCAGTTCTAAGGACTGGGAATAAACAAGCACCACAGGAAACTTATTTCTGAGTACAGCTACTTAGAACTGCTCCCTTCAAGTATAACTGTGGGTTCCCCAACACAGTGCCAGCAGGCTCCATCTTGCCCACAAGCACATTTCATGGTGCCCACCCAGACTTCTTAGAAAGTAGAGAGGGCCATTATATAATTAGGGCTTCCACATAGGCCATCGCCATACAGATTTTTAAAAGGTTATTTGAGCAGCAGCCACAAAATGTTGTCCTCTTTGGGGATAGACCAGGCCTCCAAAGAACAGGTCTACCCGCCCCTTGCCACTGTATTGGTAGACCTGGCCTGGACTGTCACCCTGCACTGAGTCTTAGAAAACATACCAACACTTGGGGGTGGGGAGAGACTCTTGGAGTCTACTTTTGGTTTTTTAAAGTGAAATATGACAAATTACAGATCAAACATAACAGAGGTAAAACAATCACTGTCAGAACCCTGCCTAACCTAACAAACACGAAGTTGTTTAAATGTTATCAACTTGCCCAAACTACTTATTTATTCAAATATTTTAATCCCACTTTTCCTGTGACTCAAGGCAATTTACAAATCATACTGAAAAGCATAATAGGGGTGTGCAAAAGTATTTCTATTTTTCCAGCTCCATTATAGCCTATGGCGACCATTGTAGTCAATGGGCCCCACAGGGTATAATGGAGAATGAATCTGGGGGTATCTGGGGCTCTGGGGGGCTGTTTTTTTGAAGTAGAGGCACCAAATTTGCAGCATAGATGCCGGTGCCTCTCCTCAACCCTTCCCCCAACTTTCAAAAAGATTGAACCAGGGGGTCCAATTCTATGGGACCAAAAGGAGGTACCCCCAAAGGAGGGGGAAATGCCAGTTTGGTGTAGTGGTTAAGTGCACGGACTCTAATCTGAGAGAACCGGGTTTGATTCCCCACTCCTCCGCTTGCAGATTCTAGAAGACCTTGGGCAAGCCATAGTTCTGTCACAGTTGTTCTATCAAGAACAGCTCTGGAAAGAGCTCTCTCAGCCCCACCTACCTCATAGGGTATCTGTTGTGGGGATGGGAAGGAAAAGGAGTTTGTAAACTGCTCTGAGACTCCAAGTGAAGGGTGGGCTATAAATCCAATCTCCTCCTCTCCTAGTCTGAGCAGAAGCTAAATTTCCTGAGCTGGCAGCTAAAATTTTGTGTGCCAGCACCCCATAGTGCAACTTAGAGGGAACTCTGGTGCTGAATGACTTAGGTAAACTGCTCCCTGCTTTAGTGATTACTTCATACCCCCATTCATTGTGGGGGTAAGCCCCTGCTTTTTCTGCACATGTCAGGCAAGCTGTTCTAATCCTGGGTATTGCAGCTACCCTTCTACCTTACAGAACTCAAGGCAGACAGACAGACAGACAGGTAGGTAGTTTTATATTACACACACAGATAAAAGACCACTAATTTAAAATATTATTTAGGACTGCCAATAAATAAAAAAACCTAAATTTTTCATGCAGTCCTAAAAAACAAAACAAAAAGCCCTGTCTTCAACTGCTTCCTGAAGATTAAAGTGAGGGGGCCAGGCACACCTCCTTGGGAAAGTTGTTTTATAATCATGGGGTTGCCACTGAAAAGGCCCTCTCTCTCATGTATCAACCAGATTAACATCTTTGATTGGTGGGACAGTAAGTAAGACTTCTCCCTTTGATCTTAATTCATGGGCAGGAACATAGGACAGAAGATGGTCCTTAAGATACCTTGGTCCCAAGTCATGCAGGAAACAAAATGACAAAACCAACACCTAGAATTGGGCTAGGGAGCTGATCGGAAGCCCATGTAATTGCTGTAGTATTGGGGATCACATGCTCCAAGTAGCTGGCCCCGACAAGCTACCTAGTCACAGCATTCTGCACCAGCTGCAGCTTCTGAACACTCATCAAGGTTAGCCCCAAGGAGAGTACATTGCAATAGTCCAATCTATTTTTAACTAATTCATAGGGCTTGCTCTTGCCCCAGCAGCTGCTACTGATGGGTCAAGAGAAGATTGTCCCTTTTCCATGCAAGCAGGTGGAGTTGTTCTCACTCCAAGGACTGTTCTATAGGAGGGAGAAAATAGGGTTGCGATCTCTAGGTTGGAAAGGGAGATTTGGGGGTGGAGCCTGTAGAGGACAGGGTTTGGGGGAAGGGAACAACATCAGTGGGGTATAATGCCATACAGCCCACCCTCCAAGCAGCCATTTTCTTCAGGAGAATTGATCTCTGTAGCCTGGAAATCAGTTGTAATTCCAGGAAATCTCCAGGCCCCACATGGAGGTTGGCCACCCTAGGAGAAAAAGCCCTTCCATCTGCTGTGCAAACTGGCCGAGTTGCTCTATCCCCAGGCACTGCTGCCAGGGATGGAAGAAAAGCCTTTCTCTATCCTGTACAGGTTGGCTGTACTGCCCTGCCCCCAGGTGCTGCCAGGAATGTAAGAAAAGCCTTTTTTTCATCAGCGCAAGCTAGACTGCTCTCTTCTGGGCAGTGCAGGAGATGAAAGAAGAGCCCTTCATTGGGTTGGTAGTTTGAATTGGATAGGGATAGGAAGAGAAAAACAACCTGATAGCAGGGAGGAGGGGCAGTGAGGGGAACAGAAACCTGACAAGAGTTATGAGGCAAGCAATGAGCTGAACAGGCAGAAGAAATCCTTCTTTTCTCTCTTCTCTTTCCTGCCGCCATTGGTATTCCCTTTATCCTCCTAGCTTTTTGAGTCTCTGAGCTACTTTGGAATTCGGACACAGTGTGGTCGACACAATCATCAAATGGCCACCATGTGAGGCAGAGCCACCCACATACCAAAAGCCCAAGTACAGGGAACATGAAAGGTAATTTTTAACAAATGCACCGGGGAAGGGAAGTGTGAGAGAAAATAAAACCAACACTGATTGCACTGGTGAAACAATGTCATTTTAATCCATATAGTCAATTAGCTCTCCAGTGGCCAATCAGAAACCCTACTAGGCAGGAGGCCCACTTGGCCCCAGCCACTTTCTAAAAACTCTCGATGGACATGAGGAAATATGTCTGCAGGTGTCATAGTGCACATGGGACCTCTTGAGTTCCTGTGTGTGTGAGAGAGATTCCCTGTTATGTTCTGTACACGATTTTCTGGTTGGACTTAAAGATTCCCTAGTGTAAACTTACTTCCGGGATGCACCCTGCAACAGGTCTGGGCATGTCGCCTGTAAGGCCAAGCGTTACCTGCCTGAGCTTCATTCCCAGAGAACAATGGACTCGCGGATCCTTAGGGTCCTTAGGGTTGCCAGGTCTGGGTTGGAACATACCTGGAGACTTTGGGGGTGGATCCAGGAGAGGGTGGGGTTTGGGGAGGGGAGAGGCCTCAGTAGGGTATACTGCCATAGGCCGCGGTCACACAGCCCTTTAATGTGGGAGGAAGGGCTGTTTCCTCCTGCATTTAAAGGGACCGTCTAAAAAGGCCGAGGCTTGTCCTGCGCTGAAGCGGGCTCAAATGTGGGTTCCTCCCGCATTTTTTGACCACGGGAAAATCAACTGTTTTCCTGGGAGTTGCGGGAGGAACCTGCATTTGAGCCATCTGGCCATTGCGAGAGTAGGGCTGTCCAGATGGTCCCACCCACCATTCCCCCCCCCCCTTTTACACTTATACAAGTGTAAAAGGGGGGAAACCCCAAACTTACCAGGCGGCCGGTGGGGCTCGGGGAAGGGTGCTTCCTCCAGCTGCCGCTGGCGGCCGCCACCACTGAAAAAGCCGCTGCCACCACTGAACACCTCGAGGCCGGGCCGCCTGCCGCTTTTTCCGCCGCCGCTGCCTCCTCTGTCCGCCGCTGTCACCTGCTGCCTCCTTCACTGCTGCCTCCGTCCGTCATCGTCGCCTGCCGCCTCCTCCTCCTCTGCCCTTCAAAACAGCCATTTTCTCCAGGGGAACTGATCTCTGTCAGCTGGAGATCAGTTGTAAAAGCGGGAAATCCCCAGGTCCCACCTGAAGGCGGGTAACCCTAGGCCTACTAATATGCTTTCCAGTTTCAGCTAGGTGTGGGGGGGATCCTGTGCTTCTTGCATAATCTTCCTCAGAGACAGCCCAGTTATTGGTTAGAAAGGGTTAGGAGGTCTGTTGCCCTTTTCTCTAAACTATAGTTTATGCTGTTAGGCCACATCCTTACCCTGTCCTGATTCCCCGTTCCCATCTGTGTCTCCTGCTTTGCCTTATACTACATTTGCATGGAGCTGTGCTGGTTACTGTGAATGGAACTTGCCAAAGTGATAAGAAGTTAAAACCTACACTGCTAAGTGTACCTAGAGGGCTAGTTTTCTCATTTTCTGTGTCTTGGAACTGTCACTGAAACTGTATTGCTCTTAAAACCATTTGCTTCAGTATCATCAGTAAAGCTTTTTTTTTTGCTTTATGGTGTGTTGCTGTGAGTTGCCGGACCAACCCAGGTTAACCTTGGCTGTTATCACAGAGAGGCTTGTCCCAGGGTCTCAGGTTGGAGACAATGGAATCTCTCAGAACAAAGTGTGTCAGCCTTGACACAACTTTATCTTTAAAATGGTTTATCTGTCCAAAACTGTGATGATATAGTGAAAAAACAAAACAGTGGAACTTGCTTCTGACTAAATAAAATTGCCCTCATCTGGCATAGACCAGGGTTCACTGGTGTGTGTGTGGAGGGGGAGGTATTTGTGAATTTCCTGCATTGTGCAGGTGGATGCCCCTTCCATCTCTGTGATTCCATGATTCAGTGGACTGCACAGCTGAAACCCTCAATGGTTTTGGGGAGCCTGTGGTACACAGGAACAACCTATAGCTCACTAGCAAACCACAGGTTTGGCACCCTGTTGAGCAGGGTGCCAAACCTTTGAAAGACCTTTGCCTGAAATGTTTAGTTACTTACTGACTTCATTTATACCCCTACTTTTCTACCCAATATGAGCCCAAAGTCTCTTACAACATTCTCCCCTTTACCATTTTATCTTCACAACAACCTTGTGAGGGAGGTTAGGCTGTTAGAGTATGAATGGCTCAAGGTCACCCAGCAAATCTCCATGGCAGATCGGGGATTTGAACCTGGTCTCCCAGATCCTAGTCCAACATTCTAACCACTGTACCATGTTGGGCCTCATACTGAAGAGCTGCTATCAGTTATGTGTAACCCACACATTCTGACATTTTGTGATTTGTTCTACAGCTGCATTGTATTTCAATAAAAAAATCAATTAAGATTACATAATTTACATTATATGCATTATATTTTACTTGCATTATATATTACATTATTCATATTTTACATTATCGACTGAATATTTTGTATTATATTACATATTTTACATTATACATGCACACAACTTACCTGAATGGGTGACTAAATCCCGCAGAATGAATGTTTCATTCTGACCTGAGGATGCAAATCCCATCAGTGTTAAAAGGTTGGTCTACTGGAAATTTCTGACATATAGCTGAAGTAGCACATCATTAAAATAAAAGGATTTAATATTAAACTGATTGATCTAAAAGAGACAGTGAAGACAACACAGTGATGTGTATGTAAAGTGCATCAAGTCACAGCTGACTTCTGGCAACCCCAGCAAGGAGCTTTCAAGGCAAATGAGCAGCAAACATGGTTTGCCATTGCCTTCCTCTGCAGAGTATTTTTTTGGTGGTCTCCCTTCCAAGTATTGATCCTACTTAGCTTCTGAGCTCAGATGAGACTGGGCTATACCATGCTGCCTTCCCTCCCTGACACAACAATACAGAAATAAATATTGCTATCTAACATGCTAAAAGGCAGCCCATTGAATGATGTATCCTCATGGCTCTACAAGTTCAGGATAATTTATGCATATCAATGCAAAAAAAAAGATTTCTGAGCATCTGGAGTCCAGTAAATTATTGCCCTCATTAAAAAACATAAAAATTGAGTAGCTGTGCAGTTGCTTTTGATCATACAATATTGAACAAACCAGAACAATAATGTGGGCATCTTCTTCTTTTCAGTATCTTCAGGTATATGAAATCAATAACTATTTTTCTAGAAGCATAATATTTTTCTAGGACATGAGAATGCTGAACATGTGATGAAAATATCCATTTTAAACACTCACAGCAATTTGGTAAACCCAGGAGAGAAATGCATCCCTGTAACAAGCACTGCCATCTGTTGTCTGCTTGTTTAATGAATTTATAAATGCTAGAGGTTTCTGATTATTTAGTAATTAGTTTTTTTTTAAAAAAAACACCTTGCCAAATGTGATTTAAAATACCAATGTTTATATATTCATTTATAGATATAGTATTTTTTTCTTACAGTTAAAAGTTGTTATATTACAGCACACTCGATCAGGTATGAACGAACTAATTTACACTCTGATTTTAATATAACTTATGTGCATGATAGATGAAGAGAGAGAGAGAGAGTTGTTATGTCTAAGATGTTATAAACTTGAAGGCAGGCTTTTTAGTTATGTTTCAAAATGGTATGGTGTACTCTCCATATTCCCTTGTGAAAGCTGAGTGAGACATCTGCTTAGGAAGTTTTGAACAAGTGTCTCATGTGTTTGTTACAATTTACAGTGTAGGATGACAGTATAGTTGTATGAACTTAGAACTACATTTTGTGAAGAGGAAGTTGTGGGGGGGGGGGGGTTTCTGGAAAGATCCACAGTTGTACAACCTAGGCATTGATCAGAATATCATAAATTTGGTTTGATGACAAAATATAAAGCACAATCTGAAGCTTGTTTAGGGTCTGAGCAGCAGTTGGAAAATTTACACACTGGGGCTGGAATCCATGGAGGTCAAGACTAGATCACAGACCCACTTCTAGGGTTGCCACATGTAAACATCTGTTTAGCTCAGCAACTACTCAGTTACAAAAATTTTAATCAGTTGAAAGCTCAACTCTAGATTCTGTATATTAGGCAATATTCCATGTTCTTTTGTCATGTAGTTGTTTTCTACGAACGTTTTGCATACATAACTATATTATTGAAAAGATAAGGATTGTATTTTTTGATTTATGATATGGTTAGTAATAAAGGGTTTATGTTGGTGCTTTGAAGATGGCCATAAAGACTTTTTTTTGTTTTTCTCATTTAGCAGGGTTTTTTTTTACATTTTAGTTCTTCTAGAAGCCATTTTTCTCTTTTTAAAAATATTTTTAATTCAGCAAACACCTCTGTCTACCACTGACATTTTATTTTTCAGCTTCAGTTCATACTGTGTTAGGTCTTGTACTTGACACTAGCTCCAAACCACCCTTAAGTATCTTTTCCCCCCCTTTTTCTTTCTGAATTGTATACTTCAGTGATCTCTTCTCTTAATCTTCTCTGTTCTAGAGAACACTGACCTAGTTTCTCACATTCATTATGAGGTGAGATGTACGGAAGGAAGGAATATGTAGCTCTTTGTGTCTCTTTGTCCTTTTTTTGTGGGCCAGAAAAGTTTTTGTGAGCCCCTTGTTCAATATGAATCAGTCAGTGTCCCAACCAACTTTAAATTACATCTCAGTTCCACTGCCACTTCTTCAGAAATTAGATGTATCAAAACATTTCCATTTTTAAAAGGTATTTTAATTCAAACAAAAGCTGTGTAACAACAACACAGCACAAAGTGGGCTACTGGCATGTCTCATATTACCATTCTAAGGAGAGTTACATCCAGGGCTATTTTTGGGCAGGAATGTACAAGAACAGAGTTCCGGCTGGCTCCTGAGTTGGCCACACCTACAACCACAATCTCTGGGCTTGTGTGGCTACAGAATATGCTGCCCTCTCCATGTTACACACAAGAGGGAAAGGCGGCATGTTAAAATGCCGTCTTTCCCTCTGGGGAGCCCCTGGGGATTTCCTTGTCAATTTCACTCCCCCCCCCCCCAGTAAGCTGAGAGTGAAATTGACAAGGAAAAGCCTCTCTCTGCCTTCCCTTCTCTAGATGACACATCACACCTGGAAAAGAACAGGCAGGGAACCCAGGCACAATGAAAATGCCTTTCTTTCCCTCCCCATGCCTGCCCTGTGCTTTCCCAGCCCCCCGCCTAATATGCTAATGAGCTGCGCTGTCAGGGCTGTGGCCTAATACGCTAATGAGTTTCTGCTGTTGGGTGTGGCCTATTATGCTAATGAGTTCCTGCTGAGCTTTTTCTACAAAAAAAGCCCTGGTTACATCTTTTTAAACCCACTGATTTCAATTAACTTAAAAAGGGTTTGGTGGAAAACTCTGCTAAGGATTATACTGTAAACCAAGGGATCACTTTGACTAGTATTTCAGCAACTACTTTGAGAACTGTTATTAAGGAAATCTTATAGATGTCTTGTACTGCAGCAGTGTCTTCTTGTTAGTTAATTTATTTAGAATCAAAGAAAGATGCACTAATTGGATCTTTTGGACAAAAGGTTTCAAATGAGAAATAAAAATGGGCATTGATACTGTGTTAGGTAATAGAAATGATAATAAGTTCTCCTACTGGCCAAACAAGCACTGATTGCTTCCTGAGATCCTTGATTAATGGTCTAAATTCCAGGCACTGGGCAGAGCTGAGGATTTTTAAAGTAACTCCTTGGGATTGCTATATTTCTTCAATTAGGTGCACTTTTGCTTCCTTTGCCTGCTGCTTCTGTTATGACATGATGCATAACATGGAAATAAGTTGATCTCGGTGCAAGGAGTATGTAAAAAAGGCAGCATCTTCATAATCCTATATATATATTTTTTTTAAGGCAATTCATGTTGGTGTGGGATGGGTTGCTAATTTGGGAAAGTAATTTGGGGTTGAAGGCATCTTGCTTTCCCCTGTTTCTTTTTTCTTGCCCTTGGGAAAGAGGAAAAGTCACTTTGGTACTTGTCTTCTTTCCCCCTCCCCAAGAAAGAGTAGCAGTTGGGTTGAAATTTATATCCGGGAAATGGTATGTAATAAACATTCATATTCTCTCACTCCAAGTTCTTGTCATCAAATTCAAGCCCAAAAGGCATCACACTGAGTCTATGGGGAGCAGCTGCCTCCATCAGAAAAGGATGCTTGTCTTGAAAAACACCCTTGCTGTGGAATTCATTTTGTGTTAGTGCCCTTTGCAAAATTCTAAACGTGCAACAAGGTGAGGGCCCCTTGTATACATTTTCAAAACTGACATGCATGATCAATTTCCTGGTATATGCTTTATAAGAAGCAACTGGATTGTGATTTGTGGCCACAAAGAAGGCAGAAGCCAAAGGGATCCATTCCCTTAAATGAAGCTTCAAGCCATCCTGCCCTAGGTCTGATATGGCTGGCCGTCTACGCTCAGAGTTACCCAGGCAGTCAGGCAACTCCCAGCTAAGGAGTTAGGTGGGCTTTCTGGCTTGAGCTAGTACCCCACCAGTGTGTCCTTACTCACTTATCCCAGCCATGGTGGGACACCCTGAATTGGAGATTCCCATATATAGTATAAATCTGTTGGAAAATGATTCCTCCATATGTGGTATACTTTTTCCATTATGATAAAACTTATTGTGAAGACAAACATTCTACCCCTGCATTTATGATGTAATGTTGTATCATAAAACTGGGTAATTGTCTCCAAACAAGACTTCTGAAGTTCTGAAAAGCTGATTGCAAATCATGCAGTAATGCAGATGAGAGGCAGGCTTGGCAGGTATGCTTTGGCTTGGTTCTGGAATAATCAGGTGTCATTTCGTAGAAAAAGAGGTGCAGGAGCACATTAGCATAACTCATTAGCATAACTTATTTGCATATGCCACACCACCTGACATCACCAGAAGTATGTCAGAAGGCAAGAAAGAAAGTAGAGAGGGAGAGAGAGAAAGAGAGAGAGAGAAAGAGCTGGCAGAGAGGGGACAGCTACTAATCCAAGCCTCAGAAATACCATTATTCTGGGAGGATAGCTTCAGTGGTGGCTGAAGCCTTCAGAAGGCTGGTCGGAAGAACAAGGACCTTTCCAGGGGACGGGACGGGGTCATTTTGCTGCAGCCATGACACAAGCAGGCATTCCCCCATGGGGGGGGGCTGGCACCAACTCCTGGAGCTGAGCTCCCCTGAGCTCCTGCTCGAAATGACCCCTGGGAATAATCAAAGGCAGGAAGTAGGTAAAGCAATCAGAGTGAATGCCCTGACCTGGACTGCACAGGCTAGCCTGATTTTGCCAGACCACAGAAGCTAAGATGGATAGGCCCTGGTTAGTATTTGCATGGGAGGCGACCAAGGACATCCAGGGTTTCTACACAGAGACAAACCATGGCAAACCACATCTGTGTGCCTCTTGCCTTGAAAATTGTGGTGTCACATCTATTGTTTGCAACTTTATGACACTTTTTATATGGGAATAAATGGCTGTTGTAGGATCATTACTCCTATACATGAGAGAGTAAAGTCTGTGCATGAAAACAACTGTTGCAGTGAACATGCACTCTTCCCTGGCATAAACCTCATAATGCTACGTGTACATAGCAGTACAGGAATTACAGGAATAATCACATCTGAAAAGAGAACTATGGAAATGAATAAATCAGGAAGAGTTTTCAAAGAAAGCATATCAATTAAAATTATTATATAAACTCCTTTGCCTGAAAGTCCACTTAAGAAGGCGTTCAGCTGAGGTGTGATTTGAATCTTATACCTGTTAATAGATTTTCTTGGGAATTGTATTAGCATCCCTCTTACTGTTTAAGCAGAAGCACATTTAAGAGTTGATTGCTGTAGTAGCAAATGTAGAGCTAATGAATAAGCCTGAAAATGTGTGATCATTCTTTCTAATAGGGAAAACAAATCAGTAATGCTAATTCTCCTTCATCTGCAGAAGTCCATGATTGCAGGGGAAATACTGGCACTTTTATACAAGAATGAAAGAGATGAAAGCTTTTTACTGCTGGTTGTCAAAACATTTTTTAAAACTCTCAGGCCTTTAAAATTAGCTTATTGTCATCACAGCAATCTTCTGCTATAAGACCCACTATTTCTTACTGTCATTCCTGTTGAGAAATCAAGCTATGTGACCTCTTGTTTTACATAAGCCAAACATGATTATTGATGCAGTATATCTTGTAATGCCACAAGACTGACTGATGGATTTCTGTCCTACCTCCAGTAGGCAGGGGCAAATTGTTTGCTATCTAAAGTTTTAATGGTTCCAGAATCTTCTGTTAAATATTATATGCACATATGAAGCTGCTTTATACCAAGTAAGAAAACTGGCCAGTCATCAGTCTCAGAACTGTATACTTGTTTAAGTGGATTTACCCCCCCCACACACACACACATACCCCTTGTTACCTAAGATCTTTTTTAGCCGGTGACAGCAGATGTTTAATCTGAGACTTTCTGTATCCAAAGAATATTCTTCAAAACAAAAACAAGTAAGGAATAGTTGGCTAAAAAAAATCTACATACTATTAGCTATGTGTGGCCCTCATCTGCAAATACCTAAATCCATGGATTGGGGCCACACAGACACTTAGGGTGTGATCATAGGCACCGATTTGCCACGGAAGAGGGACGATTCACCATCGGATCAAAGCAGCGTGATCACACCAGCACATCTGGGAAGCGTCCTGCAACTGTTGTCAAACCATCGCAAACCATTTTGATCCAGTGGGGAATCATGGTAAAAAGCTACTAGTGAAACTCTAGTATCAAATAGTGTGCTGTGGTTCACAACTGGAGTTTCCCATGTAATCACTCCATTGCCGAAGTGTGACATTGCAGATAGCGTGATCACACGCTATCCTGATGCCACACTGTTGTATTTTTCCCCCTTCTCCGTGTGTGTATCATCGAAAGCCCTTAGGGTGGGGAGGCGATTCATCAATCCCCCATTTAAGTGCCTCGGAAACCAACCACACAAAAAAAACAACTTGCTCGCGGTTGCGTCTGATTACGCAGTGGCAAGTTGCCCCGGTAGGTCCACAAACCTGTATGATCATGCAACTGTGGGGCAAATTGCTCTGGAGCAAAAAAAAGCCTTGCTTCCCCTCCAGATTATCTCACTCGTGTGGAAGGGACCTAAATAGATTTTCCAGCAAACTTGGGGGACTCCCCAGGTTTGCAGAAAAATCTGAAATTCTAAAAAAAACTCAAACGCAGTGGGGTTAAATCCCCTAAAAAATAGCATCCTCTGTGCAAGTGCAGAGAATGCAGTTATTGGCATATTTGGTGGTGATGGCTGTCATGGGGACTACTTTGGCCTGGTAGGAGAAAGAAGAAAAAGAAGAGAAGAGATGGGATTTATACCCTGCCCTTCACTCAGAGTCTCAAAGCGGCTTGCAATCTCCTTTCCCTTCCCCTCCTCACAACAGACACCCTGTAAGGTAGGTGAGGCTGAGAGAGCTCTGAGAGAACTGCTTTTTCAAGAAAAGCAGTGACAGAACTATGGTTTCCCAAGGTCATCCAGCAGTTGCAAGTGGAGGAGTGGGGAATCAAACCCAGTTCTCCCAGATTAGAGTCCGTGCACTTAACCAATACACCAAACTGGACAGGCTTCTTGCCCAGCAGTGGTGGTGGTGGATGCCAAAAGTGGGTCCTTGCCCAGAGACTGCAGCGGAACACTCCAGGAGATGCTTTGGGCCCAGCTCTCACAGTGGAACACTCCAGGAGCCACTCTGGGCCCAGCCACCATGGTTGAGATTTCCAGAGCTGCCCTGAGACTGGTTGCCATGGTGAAAACTTCTGAGAGGTGCCCTGGGCCTGGCCACCATGGTGGAAGACACCAGGAGTGGCTCCTAGGCACAGTTGCTGTTACTGTCAAGTTAAAGGTGGGTAGTGGGCCTGGAACTGCTATGGGTGGGGGAGATGGGAGCCTTAAGGGAAATTGACAGAGATGAGGGGAGAAATTCCTCCACAAGTATTGCAGGTCTCCACTTGTTCAAGACTAATTTGCAAGCCTTCATTTCAAAGGAGTTACATAAATTATGTAAAATTGAAAAAACTATCTGTTCCAACAAAAGATCCCCTGAAAGTTGTAAATAATTTCAGTTCAGTCCTAAGCAGGCCCTCCTAGGCCCATTGGAGTCAACTTCACTGGTCTTAGAAAGGTTCAACTCTGTTTTAAAGTTCACTGTTAATTTCAAAGGTAAAATGTAACACCATAATGCCAGTATTTCTCTAGGGATTCATTAAGCATAGAGATAAATGATGGGAAAGAATTGTGCCCAAGATGCGAAAAAAGTAGTGAATTAGGAGAATACTTTCATGTTGTGCTCCATTCTTCCTTCTCTATATTTCCCTGTTATTTGACATGGATAAATTTAGGATTCCCAAGTCCCCCCGGGGGGTGGGGAATCCCCCACTCCCGTGGCCTGCTCCCCGTTGGCCCAGATTGGGCTGCCGGGGGGAACCCCGCCCCCAAATTGCCAGGCTGCAAAGATATGCCCGGCACAATGACATCACCCGGAGCTGACATCATCGCATTGGGCACATTTTGGGGGGGTTCTGACATAATCGCATTGGGCACATTTTGGGGGGAAAACTCTATGGTTTTCCCTCAAATTAGAGAGGTCCCACCCCAACGTGCCCAATGCGATGACATCACTTCCAGGTGATGTCATTGTGGCATGTGTGTTTCGTGTGCATGCCAGAAGAACCTCAGACTGGCAAGGACTTCCCCCCGCCAAACCACAGGTAGGACTTGGCAACCCTAGATAAACTCATTAGGTTGAATTGAACTTTTACAAATGTTTATTGGTTAAACATTGCACTTGACTGTATCAGCTGTCGTGGAAAAAATCATGCTTGAGGCCAAATTCTATATTTGCCTTGTATATATTCACTAGTTATTTCTTGTTGGCCAATCTGTGAGGGGAGAATGTAGAGAGGGAAAGTACATTCAAGTCTAAGGATTTCCAAGGCCTGCTCCTACAGTGATAATTCATGGTTTGTTTAATGTTTGGAATGTTGCCCTAGAGAACATAAAAATTGTTGTGCTGGCTCTAATATTCATCTAGTTCTGTTTCCAGTGGTGGTCAATCCAGCTTCATCCAGCTGCAGTAGCCCTTGCAGTGGCTGCACCTGGGAGCTGCCTTTGCTGCCTTGGAAGGAGGAAGAGGCGTGGAGTCACATCACTGCTCCCACGAAGCATGGTGGGGGGCAGAGCTGACTGTCATACAAAAACTGCTTTGCCCCCGCTCTTTCAGTCTTGCCGCATGCTTGGCACACCCTCCTGCCCAGTATGCAATGCAGACTTCTGCTGGTCACCATTTTAGGGGCTGGGTAGAAATTTTTCACCCTTCATTGACTGGCCCTAGGTGGGGGGTATTTTTGCTTACCCTGCACTGTTGGATTTGGTGGTTTCATTTAAATAGATGTGGCCACTTTGGCAGGTTAGTGTGGGGAAAAGGGAAAGTGGATTGGTGAGCACCATTTGGTAGCCCAAAATTTGGGAGACAAGGGGTCTGTCAGGATCATCCTTGGGTTGTGTGGCACAGGGAGGCTGAATGCAGACTGCCTGTAGTACCACCCAGGATAGGTCCTCCTCTCAATGTGTGTGGCTTGGGTGGCTGAAGCTCTGGGTGTGTGTGTGTGTGTGTGTGTTGCCTGCTATGCCAGTCGAGTCTGAGCCACATAAGGATGGCTTATGCCAGGGGCAAGGTGGCTCACCCAATATGGCAAGGGAGGGGTTGGGGGCGACCCTTGGCCTTGACCTATTCCACACTCTTACATTGGCCTTTGCTGCTTGCATGGGTAAATAATTAATTAATTAAAATAATTAATAAAATGCCCCGCATTCATCCCTACCTTGTGTCCATCTCTTTCTTCTGACTGGGGGTGGCGAATAAGATGCTTCATGAGCAGGGGCATGAAGGTGATGGTCAGCAGCAAATGCTTACAAATGGAACAGAAGAAAGTTCAAAGAAATAATAATTTTGAAATATCTTAATGCTACAAATTCCAAATTTTCTGTTACTGGCTTGAATTACTTTTCTGACTTGGTTTATTTATTTATTTATTTTTGGGATTTATATCCCACCCTCCCCATCAAACGGTGGCTCAGGGCGGCTCACAACAAAACACCATACAGAATTCATACAGCAATTAAAATATATAAAACAGCTTATCTGTAATGACGTCATACCTATGGCTCAATATATCCTAACAGAGCCCAGATGAAATCCTTATAGATGGTCACAGTAGGTTGACGAATAAGATCGAATAGCTGGGCCAGGGCCAAGATTGACAACATTAGGCGGCCACTACTTGAATGCCTGGTGGAAGAGCTCCGTTTTAGAGACCCTGCTGAATTGTAATAAGTCCCCCAGGGCCCTGATGTTATCCGGGAGCTCATTCCACCAGCGCGGGGCCGCCACAGAAAAGGCCCTGGCCCTAGTAACCGCCAACCGCGCCTCCTTCGGCCCTGGGAGGGCCAGCCAGTTTTGGGATCCAGACCGAAGTGCTCGCTGGGGCACATATGGAGAAAGGCAGTCCTTCAAGTAATTTTCAATCTCATTAAAAACTAACTCTTAACTTATGTAATGAACAAAAAACATCAAAAGGTATACATTTGCTGCTACTTGATAGATCTGTTTTCTAATCCAATCATTTCCTTTATTTGCTGGTCACAATAATGTTTATTTTTTTCTATACATATATACTACAGGTCAGATGATATTATTTCCCAAATCATTTTCACAGGAACAATACTAAGGGGAAGAAAGCATAACAGCTAGGATTAAAAAGAATCCACATGAACAAAAGGAACTGCCTTATACTGAACCAGACCATTGGTCCATCAAAGTCAGTACTGCCTACGCAGACCAGTCACAGCTCTCTAGAGTCACAGATCTTTTACATCACCTCTGCCTGAGATTTACTGAAGATGCCGATGATTGAACCTGGAACCTTCTGCATCCCGAGCAGATGTTCTACCACTGAGCCATATCCCCTCCCCTATGAACTGTTACAGTTTTGTAACATGAAATTCCATCACAGCACAAAAGATGTCATCAAATTTTGTTTCTGTTTGATATCTTATCAAATATATGTTGCAGGATAGTCTCTGTATACTTTCCTCATCAGTTTTTTATGTTTTATTTTTATTTTATTTTGCTGTCAAGTCCCAGCTGACTTACAGTTATCCCATAGGATAGAGGTGTCAAATTCATTTGTTAGGAGCGCCGGATCTAAGACTCCCTTGGGGAGTGGAGGGCGGGATATAAATCCAATCTTCTTCTTCTTCTTCTTCTTCTTCTTCTTCTTCTTCTTCTTCTAATATTAATGTTACTTTGTCCAGGAGGATGCAAAGAATAAATCCAATCTTCTTCTTCTTCTTCTTCTTCTTCTTCTTCTTCTTCTTCTTCTAATATTAATGTTACTTTGTCCAGGAGGATGCAAAGAATACATGGAAATAAATTTGATGAAGTGAGCAGTGACTCACGAAAGAACATACCCTACCATAAATTTTGTTAGTCTTTAAGGTGCTACTGGACTCTTAGGCCACGGCCACATGAGCGAGATAATCTGGAGGGGAAGCAAGGCTATTTTGTCCCAGAGCAATTTGCCCTGCAGTTGCGCGATCACACAGGTCTGTGGACTTGCCAGCACAACTCGCCGGTGCGTGATCAGACGCAACTGCGGGCGAGTTAATTTTTTTGTGGTTGGTTTCTAATTCGTTTAGATGGGGGATTGATGAATTGCTCCTCCACCCTAAGGACTTTCAATGATGTGCACACGGGGGGGGGGGGGGGAACCAACACCATGGCATCGGGATAGCCTGATCAGACTATCCCAGACACCACAAGTTTGCACTGATGCAATCACATGGGGAAAGTCTCGTCGTGGCCCGCAGCAACCGTTTGATACTGGAGTTCAACTAGTGGTTTTTTACTCCACTTCCCAAGGTGGAGCAAAATGGCTTGCGACGGTTTGATGACGGTTGTGGAATGCTTCCCAGATGTGCTGGTGTAATCGTGCCACTTTGATCTGCTGGTGAATCGTCCCTCTCGCATGGTTAATGGGTGCATATGCTCACGCCCTTACTCTTTCTACTGCTATTAGAAACCACAACGTTCAAAAACCAGTGGGGGAACATTTTAACCTTCCAGGACATTCAGTTGCTGACCTAAGAGTAGCAGTTCTTTTACAAAGGCATTTCAAAGGGAGATTAGAAAGAGAGACTGTTGAATTGCAACTGATAACAATGCTCAAGACAATGCATCCTCCTGGACTGAATTGAGACCTAGATTTCTTCTCTCATTACCAATGCCTGCTCTTATCTTTTGGCATCTGAAATCACTTCACTCTCCCAAGATATAAGGACAAATGGACTCATATTCCAGCTGTATCTGAAGAAGTGAACAGTGACTCATGAAAGCTCATGCCCTGCCACAAATTTTGTTAGTCATTAAGATGCTGCTGTACTCTTCCTCCCTTTCTCTAATAAGAAATACAAGCTGTGCTGTTAGGTTTCTCCCCACCCCCATCTGTTAGAAATAGAAAGGGGGATCTCTCCAAGTGCCATGGGATGGGCTCTTTCTTACTCTCTCTCTCTGACATGCTCTCTCTGGCTCTTTCCCTCCCCCTTTCATCTCCCCTTCTCTCTCTGAAGTGTCCAGGCACATAAAAGCTTATATCTGAAATAAAACACTGTTGGTCTTAAACACAGTATTCTCTCTCTTTCTGGTGTGCTCTCTCTGGCTCTTTCCCTCCCCCTCTTTCCCTCTCTGAAGAAGTGTGCTTGCACACAAAAGCTTACACCTGGAATAACATGTTTTTGGTCTTAAACACAGGACACTCTCTTTTTTTGGTATGGTCCCTCTGGCTCTTTCCCTCCTTTCCCACCTCTCTCTGAAGAAAAAGTGTGCTTGCCCATACAAGCTTATACCTGGAATAAAATGTTGCTGGTCTTCTTAAAAGTGTCATAAGACACCATTCCCCCCCCCCGGGTCTTTCCCTCACCCTCCCTCCCCAGAGGAGAAGAGGAGGAGCCCTCAGCCAATTGAAGGAAGGCTTTCTCTCTCTCCTCTGAAGCAGGAAATAGGAGAGACTAGCCAAAAGGAGCTGTAAGAAACAGGAAGCAGTTGCTCTTGGGCCAGATAGGAGCTCCTGCAGGGGCTGGATCCAGCCTACAGACCATATGTTTGACATGCCTGCCATAGGATTTTCAAGTCAAGAGATGCTCAGAAGTAGTTTGCCATTTCCTGCCTCTACATAGCAACCCTGGTATTCCTTGGTGGTCTCTCATCCAAATATTAACCAGGAACAATCCTGCACAGCTTCCAAGGGCTAATAAAATTGGGCTGTCTTGGGCCATCTAGGTCAGGGGTCCTTATCAGTAAGCAAAAGCAAAGAATATGATGGGTGATGTTCTTGTAGATCTGTGACAATTTTTACCCCAGCAAATTTGGAAATATACTTTCTAGACAAACATTAAATGTATCATTAGTCAGTATAATGTTTTACAAAAAAAAACAAGGTATAGTTTTATAAATTTTGATTTTTTTGCAACATTTAAACTAGGCAATGGAAATCTACTTATGTAGTTAACTAGAATACAGAATATTCTGTTATCAGCAGCTTATATAGAGTTTACACATGAACATTAAAATACAATGAACAAGAGGGGTTGTGACTTGGCAGAGCATTTCTGGCATCTTCATTTAAAAAAAATTAAGTATCAGGTGATGTGAAAGTTCTCCATCTTGGATAACTGCTGCCAGTCAAAGTAGAAAATATGTTATAGACCCATGGCCAGGTTCCTATGTGTTCATGTGAAAGCAGTACACATAATAAGTATTGGCAGAGACAAGCCTTCTGTAAATGTATGGGCTTCTGAGGCTTGGATATAGCCCTAATATTTCGGTTATTCATGTGACCTCAGGGTTAAGAACATAAGAGCCCTGCTGGATCAGTCCAGTGGTCCATCTAGTTCAGCATCCTGTCTCACAATGTGGCCAACCAGTCCTCTGGATGGCCAACAACAGGGCATAGAGGCTGAGGCCTTTCCCTGAAGTTCCCTCTTGGATCTGGGATTCAGAGGCTTAGTGCCTCTGAATATGGAGGTTCCTCTCAGTCACCATGGCTAGTAGCCATTCCTGTGATCATCATGACATTCTCTGGCAGCAAATTCCACATTGTAATCACTCTGTGTAAAGTAGTATTTCCTTTTGTCCATGCTGAACCTACTGCCCATCAGTTTCATTGGATGCCCTCAAATTTTAGTATTTTGGGAGAGGGAGAAAAAATTCAGTTTGTCAGCTCTCTCCACCTCATGCATAATTTTATAAACCTCTATCATACCCCCCCCACCTTAGTTCTGTGTTCTTCTATACTATGTGTGAAAGCTTTAGTGTGTAGGCTACATATGCACAATCCTATGAAGGTACTGCTCATGTTAGGGTTGCCAGCTCTGGGTTGGGAAACTCCTGGAGATTTTGGAGGTGTAGCCTGGGGACGGTGGGGTTGGAGGAAGGAAGGGTATAATGCCATTGAGTCCACCTTTCAAAGCAGCCATTTTTTCTAGGGGAATTGATCTCTGTAACGTGGAGATCAACTATTAATTCTGGGAGATCTCCAGCTCCCACATGAAGGTTGGCAACCATAGCTCAGGTAGTCCTTCTGCCACAATCAATGGGAGGATAAATCCCATATATGTAGCTATCCCACATAATTATGCACATAGACCTCCCCCCCAAGTGTTCTTTGAACTGTGCATGAACATTCATATGGCCATCAGTGCCTATAACATATATAATTGTCCTGGGCTGAACTAGCCCTGATGCTTTCATGAACCTAGAGGTTTTTGATTGTATAACTTTGGTTAGCTAAGTGCTGTGTATTTTATCAGCAGAAGACATATTCCATCATCATGAAATACTGTTCTGGTTAGAGAATATACTTTGTGCCAGTGGAATGCTCTACCCTTACCTGAGCAGAATGGTGAGATACAATCCATTTTTCAGTAAAGACTAAAATACTCCCATTGCTATGAAATGCAAATGCAAATGGGCAAGGTCAAGTCTAAGAATAATGTGAGCTGTTATTGTTAACTGAAGCTACAATAGCTGGTCTCTTCTTTTAGAATAGCCCTGCTGTTGTGATAGACCACTCAGAAACAAGTGATTTGAGAACTGCAGTATGAAAAAGAGCTCATTCTAAGTGTAAAGATTACAGGAGTTGTTACGTAAGGAGAGATTTTCTAAACTAATAGCAGACTTCATAAGGGAGCTTCAGAATGATTTTGGGGCAATTTTAGGCATGACTAAAACGTTCTTGATTTACTTTATAGTTTGATCTTCAAATTGCATTTAAAAAGCTGTTAGATAACTCTTGTACTAAGTCTTTTTAGGTGTCTTGCCTTGCACAATCATTTGATTTTTACAATAGCTGTGTGAAATACTGAATTATTTCCAGAGTTTAAAAATTCATAGATATTGTTGGGAGCTGTATATGAAAATTATAAATTCAAACTATTGCTTTTCTTTTCAGACAGAATCATGAGTAACCACAATCTTTACCATCCCATTTCTGCCATTTTTCATGCAAAGTAGCTCTCAATATCTTGTTATCCAAAACAATATAGAATATAGTATATTTGTAACAATTATTCCTAGCCTGATGGATAAGATCACTAAGCAGAAGCTATTTCTTTCTGGTGCAGTTTCCATCCTGTGGATTGCATTTCAGCATAATTTCAGACTATAAATGAAGCTACCATTGAAGTCTGCTTGTATGCAACAGCTCACATACATCTTGCATGTCTGCTTTATAGTGTTAGCTGCTGATAACCACCTTGTGGTTTCTTGTTATTAGTCATCAAGGGTTAACTTCTGGGGTTAATTTTAATCTGTAAATCCCTGAACAGTTTCAGTTTTGAGAGTTTCAGAAAGCGCTTCTGTCTTGCTATGCTGCCAAGGGGAGCTGACAGGGCCCTTGACTGCACAATTCACATTCCTTTTGTTCTGCCGGAGGCAAAGTCTATCTCAGAATTGCTTTTAAAGCCCTGCTCTTCTCCTAGGATTCTGCCTGATTGGAATGGGACTTAAATTTGTTAGCTACAACATTTTAAAGAAAATCATTCATACTAACTACTAAAAATAAAACAAATGACAACCTGAAGAATAATTTGATGAGTCATGCATGTCCACATACTATTGCACATTATTCTGACATTTCTTTAATGTTGTTTTCTTCATTCTTTCAAATGGTAAATTTTAAAAGAAATTTACTTACAAACGATACACTTTGAAACCTGGAGACCTTACACTAGAAGTACCCACTGAGATTTTTTTAAAAAAATATAAAACCTTGCACAAAATAACAGTACATTTTTCTCCTATGCTTCTTCAGGAGGGCTTGCATCATAATTTGAGAAATGTGGTAAACCATTGTTAAGAGCCACAGTCTGCGAATATAAGCACTGCAGGTGTACATCTTAATAGGGCTTAATTAAGTACCAGATGAATATAAATAGGAAGCACAGATTGTGTGTGTTGACTCTTTATGCAGGTAAGGAAAGGGAAAATGCTGAGTCTTGTATCTGAAATAAAGACAAGTTGCACCATATTTTACATGAATTTGCTTAGATAATAAATAAAAGAAAGAGTTGGTCTGTGCAGTAATGAAACAAAAATTAGTCAGTGAAAGAGATATTGTGAAATATTGTGAGAGATTTCTACCTGTTTTGTTTTTTTTTGCTGAGAAGGCTTTTTTCTTGAGTAGATACATACAGGTGGCACTTTCAAGGAATGTTGTTTGTCTGCATGTTTAACCATCATTGTGAGATAAACAATATGAGCGTTTATGTTTAAACAAACAAAATCATCCATATAAAAGGATAGATAAGGAAGAAAGTAAAATGGTGTGTGTGTGTGTGTGTGTGTGTGTGTGTGTGTGTGTATATATATATATATATATATATATATATATATAATTAATGTCAGTTACACACACACAGGAGTTTTATGCTCCTTTATACCTTCTCTCTCTCGTGTGTGTGTGTGTGTGTGTGTATGTGTGTGTGTGTGTGTGAGAGAGAGAATTTTTCCAGAAAATAATATTATTGTGTCTAGGTTGTAAAGGTAGTTTTACATCAGTGAATAAAGACAGTGACTGCATGGTTCAGGGCAGATAGTTATTAACGGTGCATACAGACATACATAATTAGGGGTTTAAAGCCACTATGTAATGTCACTTGCCATCTCAATATCAGCTGTTCCATTTCATCTTCCCTAAAGGATCAAATTCAAGAGAAACTACTTATGCTAGTTTTCTGCAGAAACCAGCTATGCACAACCACTCATCACCTGGACCTTGTGACATCACAAAGTCTATCCAAAGCATGGTTAAACACCTGAACATGTTTCCTATTTTTGCTCTTACAACAGGGTGAGGATGAATCTCAAATTATTCTTCTATTTTGTTTTTCTGATGTTTTTCACGTCTATAGTCACCTAGCAGATGGACAAACGAAAAATAAATAAATAATATGCTGTACCATTCCATTCATACAGTCAAAAGCTAAACAAAAAGTAGGTATTGGATTACAAAGATACTCATATTCTCTTAATTCGGTGCACATAGACACACAGTTGTATTTTCATTACTAAAATGTGTTTCAATGTAGAATTGGGGAATTTTAATGAACACTTATCATACAAAATGACACCTAAGGGAAAATAAAAAAAGTAATGCATTATGGTATTGGGAGCACTTATCCATTCCTTAATACTTACTTAGAGTATTTTTAGCAAATTATTGTCAGCCTAATGTGTATTCTTTCACGATTAGGCTCAACTGAGTGGTGATGAGTTAATGATAAGTTTTCTAATCTGACATTACTGCTATGCAACAGAATTATCTCAATAGTCTAGGACAAGTAATTTATCCAGAACTGCAATAAATAGTGTTTTTAAGTATATCAAGCAATGCCATTGAACCTCAGGTAATTTGCCATTCTGATTTCATTGATCACTACACTAAGTGGAAGGGATGCTCATTGTTTTGGATTTAGTGGTAATAAAAATTAGTCAAGAACTAAAACAGACATACATGTGCTCATCCATTTATGAAACAAGGTAATGAAGTAGGAAGCATGCTTGAGAAAAGCTTTGAATCTGGAGCTTAATGGTAATTTAGGGATTTTAGGTGCAAATGATCAATGACTGCTAGGGAGAATTTTGGAGAGTTGTAAAGTTTCTCTGAAATATATTTCTTGCACTACATGAATGGTACTGGAATCAGTATTAGCATGATTCACTTGCATTCAGTGTGTGTGTTTTTGTGTGAGACTTTACACTTCAATGTATATATTTGGAATAACTTTCCTATTTTTAGTGCAAGTGGTCCCCAACATGGTGTCCATGGGCACCATAGCACCCACTGACACCTTTCCATGGGTACCATAGCACCCACCAAATGGTTTTAGAAAATGGGCAAGGTCAGATGGGACTTTTGCCCAGCAGGGTTTTTGATTAGCACCTGAAGATCTGATAGGTTGTGCAGATTTTTTTTTTAAAGAAAGCAGGTGTCACAACTAGGCAAGGATCTTCAATGCATAACTGAAGGTAACCTTTGTGTATGCAAGAAAATCTTTTAAAGCAATATGCTCATTTAAGAGGCATTGTGTTAAACAGAGCTTTTGCCTGAAATGTTGAAGAATTATTTGTAATGCATAACCACACTCCCTGAGGTTTTGTGGTTCTACCTTTTGATGCCTACAGGCTATTGTATTCCTTTTAAAAAAAATGTTTTAAACAGGGGACACTGATGCCTTTTCCTTGAATACTTGCGGGGTCTTTTTGTTAGTTTGGGTTTTTTTGTTTTTGCATATATGTGTGTGCACGCGCGTGTGTGCCCGAGCCTGGAAGTCATAGTGATCTCTGGTGACTCCTACTGGGACATGGAGGATGTTCAGAAAAGTGGCTTGATAGCCTGCCTCTGCCTCCTGGCCCTGGTATTCTCTGGAAGTCTCCCATCCAAATACTTTCCAGAGTTGGCCTGCTTAGCTTTCAAGATCTGACAAGATTGAGTTTGCCTGCCTGGAATACTTGGTTTGAAGTATATTTATTTAGCACATCAATATTTTCTTTCAGTATAAGCTTAATGCTAGCCTGGTTAAGAATCTAGACATACAGAGAAATCATGGTTTGGATGCTAGAAGACATGGATAAAAAATACCACATGGTTATCACCTGGCCACTGACGAAAACGTGTCTCAATTACATCTTAATGTCACCAATCATGTACCTGCTTGATTCCAGTCTTTTAGAACACTGCTGGGCAGGGGTCATTTCATAAAAAAAAGAGGTGCAGAAGCTCATTAGCATAACTCATTAGCATTACATTTGCATATGACACACACCCTGAGATTACCGGAAGTGTCTCAGAAGGCAACACTCGCCACTCAGGCTCCACCTCAAAAACCTCCAGGTATTTCCCAACTCAGAGCTGACGAGCCAACTACACTTTGACTAAAGACACTTTAGGTTTCCTTTGCTCTTGCAGGGAAGCTAACTTACAACAAGCATGGGGCTCTTAGTAGTTTGACAGTTCTTGTTCAAATTATTCCTGCCATCAAGTAATTGTGGAATGACTAGAATGGGAGCCAAGTCCAATGCTCCCTCTAAGTTGTGGAATCTTGAGAGCTAAAATTCTATTTTGTGAGCTACTGGCACTGAAGTTGTGAGCAAGTAATTTGGCTGCTGCATAAATTAATTTGCTTTGGAGCCATCCTTCCTGAGCTAAGACAAAAATGTGTGAGCCGGAGGCTAAAAGCTGTGAGCTAGGTCACACTAACTCAGCTTAGAGGGAACACTGGAGCCAACAGTCAATGGCTTTCAGTTCTCAGTGATACTAAGAAATGAGGATCCCAAGGTTTATGTGATAGGACTCCAGTCCAGACCCTTGGCAAGCAGAAATTCAGGTGAAGATTTTCATTGCATCTGCATGGTGCAAAATCCTGAAATTTCTTCTTGCTACACAGTTGTTAAAAGCATAAGAGACATGCTAGAGAAAAAGCTGTCCTTACAATTTCACCATACAAAGACATGACTGAGACAGTTTAGCAGGGGAGAGGGATAAATCATTTCATGGAATGGATCAAGTGTCCCCCAAAAGTTTGCTATTTGTCTATCTGCATCAGTTTATTTTAACTATAAAGTGCAGAAAATGTTGTGTTACTTCAGCATACCACTTGCCTTAAAAACCATCAAAATACCCCCTGAATAGCATTTTTATTTCCTCAGCATGCAAACACCATTATGCAGGAAGCTGTATCTGCTGAATTTCTCCACTTGCACTGGAGTCTGAATCATCTGAGTGTCCTCCTATTCCAGTAATTTTGCAATTTCTGTATGGCAAGAAAAGCTTCAACATGTGCCACTGGACCCACATAAGTACTGCCGGGGAAGAAGGGATGTACCTTTCACTTACAGAGAGGACAAGTTCATATTTAATAAAGGTATTGCACGATGGGAGGGGGGACATGCCAAAGGACACTTAACAGCACAGAAGATCCTGTCCTCTTAAGGGCTTTAAAGAGAGCAATTGCTGAACAGCCAATGCCAACAGAACAAATCCATTAGCTCGACTAACATACAGTAGTGAATTACATTAAATCCCCCTCTTACCCCTGAAGTCTGAGTATATTCAGATCATCTCCCCTGAACAACAACAACAAAATGGATGGGAGAATAAAGGTGCTTCAGGGCATAACGGAGATGCCCAAGCCCTTGATCTACAAAACTGAAATTCCTCTGTCGTGCCCTGAAACACATTTTTCTCCCCACCCCCTTTGGTTGCTTTTTGTACTTCATCATGTAGCCAAGTCAAGTTTATTAGTACAGTCAAGCGACCAGTCAAAATAGAACATTTCCAAAGGGAATATTGATATAAAATACACAATAAATACATAAAATTCAAGTAGATATTTTAAAGGGCATTAAAACAAAACGGGAGCAGCGCAATGTATCATTAAAGCGGGAACAGAACGATGCTAATTTATCATTAACTTACTATCTAGGATACAAGTTTCCTCTTCTTTAATGCCAGGAAACAAAATTTTGACACAGCTAAAGATATCCTCTCTTTCCGATCTTCCAACAAAAAAGTTAAAATCCTTAATTCCGCAAATTTCAAATGAACATCCAAAGGTTTACATTTGTACAATGGGAAGATTAACAACTGTCTCTCCATAACATAAAAATTACAATGTAATAGGATATGTGAGACTGATTCTGCCTCAAGATTTGTACAAGGACAACATCTTTGAGAGATCAGCCAGCACAAAAACCTTCCTTGTAATAGATTAGAGGGTAGGGCGTCAAAACGTGCTCTTGAAAAAGCCCATCTGTAGCTGTCATATATGATGTTAGATAGATATGGAGCGGGTACAAAACCTGCCCAAGATTTCAAAGCTCCATATCTCGGAGGTAGAAGCGCTTCTTCTGTCTGGGCCTCTATATCCATTAAACACTGGAATACTATCGATTTAGCTTTAGTCAGTCCTAGATCAAAAAGACTAGCAGGGTGAAGCCCAATTGATTTGAGTTTAACCAATATTTTGGAGGACCATTCAGGATATGGAGTGGCAGCAAAAAAAGATGGAATTAGCCCTGTAGGCTTCAGATGCGTTCCTAACCAGTAAAAAACTGAAGCAATCCAGATTTTCGTTTTCACTCTTGGCACCCCGATCTCGTGCCTAAGAACTACGTTCGCTGTGCATTTAGGCGTATTAAATAATGCTCTAATAAATTTAGATTGAACTTTTTCCAGGTCCTTAAAGTTATTATCACTTAAAGTAATTACTTGCATACCATATGTAAATTGGGTTAAAATTTTTGCATCAAATAGTTTCAAAGCCGCTTGAATTACACCTTGGCCTTCCTTCCTGAAAAATCTGATAATAGCATTAGCATTTCTCTCAGCTGAGCAGATTGTAGAAGTTATATGTGCTGAGGAACTGCCATTATAACTAAAAGTTATCCCCAAATACTTGTACATTTTAACTTGCTCTATAAGGTGTCCATTTATTCTCCAGGTATCTTTCTTATATGCCTTATTAAAACAAATAATCTTGGTTTTGGAATAGTTTATCGTTAATAATTCCTCATCACATTTCTTGCTAAAGATTTTCAGGGCCCGTTTAAGACCAACTCTAGTTTGGGACAGTACAATAGCGTCATCCGCATACATCAGTATTGGAACCCCCTCTCCTCCTGAGAAGTTAGGGGTGTGCACGTCTGCTCCATGTAGAGACTGAATTAGGGAATTAACATAAATATTAAACAGGGAGGGGGCAAGTAAACAGCCCTGTTTTACTCCCTTCCGGGAGGGAATAGATTAAATAGCACCATTACATCTGATTTATAGTTGCGTGTTCTCATGAACTTTAATCATCAGATGTAGAAGTCTTTTATCTATAGTTGAGCAGTTCAGTTTACCCCAAAGTCTCCCCCGAGAAACAGAATCATAGGCCACCTTCAGATCCACAAAGGTGACAAAAAGCGATTTTTTGGCTACTCTAACATATTTTTGAATGAAATAATCTAGAACAAGACAATGATCAAGAGTTGATCGACCCTGGGTAAAGCCCGCCTGTTCTTTACTTAGATAGTTATTGTGTTCAAGCCAATTATGTAGTTTAATTTGCAAATGTCTAGAATACAATTTGCCGATGGTATTTAAAAGACTAATCGGACGATAATTATTAGGGTCAGATCTGATACCTTTCTCATAAATAGGATTAATGATTGCAAGGCCCCAATCTGTTGGAATCTGAGCGGTGTGATCAATATAAATGAAAAGTCTGGCCAGTAACGGTGACCACCAATCAACATTGCTCTTAAGAAGATCGGGAGGAATAAAATCACTCCCAGGAGCCTTCCCATTTTTTAACTGCTTAATCATTAGGGTAATATCTTCAGATGTAACCGGGGGCCAAATAGGCAAGGTCTCTACAGGAACTACCATGGGAGAGATCGACTATGAATCACTATATAATACTTCAAAGTGTTTTTCCCAAGTCTCAGTGGGAATACTACCTGCCATCATACTACTCTTATACCTACATCATGTAGCCTGATAAAGAGTTTAAAGACACTCGAAATCCCCTTGAAGATTTTGAAATGGGATTTGTAGTTTTGTTTATACGACCACCAAATATGCAACACCTCCTGCACCCATGCCAGTTTATGTTGCAATGATGTATTATGTGTCATTTTCCCCCACATTCTTTTCATCAAAAGAATCCACTTTTCAATCAATCAATGCAGGGGAAGTCTTGCCTTAAAGGAAGGTGCGCATGTATGAGTAAGCCTTAGTTCATACATGTAGAAAAAACCAGGCCTGGTTTTTCAGTGTGGGGGCAGAAAAGCAGCAGCTGGGGGGGTGGCCTTTGCCAGGCCTGCACTCCAGTGTGGGCCTGGATTCAGTGGCAATGGTGGTGGGGGCAGAAAACTTACCTTCTTGTAGCTTCTCCTCATGGCTGAGTGAGGGCTGCTGGGAGAAGGGGGCAGGGCTTATGTGCCCATCCCCTGGGAACCTCACTGGCGGAGCTATGTTCCGCCGAGCTCCGGCCCCAAAGGAGGCCTGCTGCTGGGTTTTTGTTTTGTTTTTTCAGATCAGTGATCAACTTCACCCATTCACCTCCATGATTAGTGAGAATTTGAATGGAAATTTGAAGATGGGTTTAATCTAACTATGACATTCAGTTTGTTCTGTTGTATTAGCTCAAAGCCATAGCAAAACAATAAAAAAACTCTATGACAGTATGCTAGTTCTGTTTCAGAGGGGAGTTGTGTTAGTCTTCAGTAGAAGAGCTACATTCAAGTCCAGTAGAATCTCAGAGACCAACTAAATTTTCAGGGTATAAGTTTTCGAGAGCAAAAGCTCCCATATCTGATGAGAGGAGTTTGACATTCAAAAGCTTATACCCTGAAAAATTTGATTGATCTCCAAGGTGCTACTGGACTGAAATCTAGTTCATCATACAAGTTATATATCTCTACTGAAATTGCAAATCCTCAGCCATAAGTATGCTGAGCCAAGCTCTAGTAGCTCTGCCAGCACTGCAGGGTTCCCTCAGCTCAGACAAGGCAAGTGATAGGTGCCAGCTCACTTGTTCCATCCTCCTTCACCTTTTGCCAGTGGGCAAGCTGACAGTCATCATTAGGGTTGCCAACAGGCCTGGACAAAAATGTTCTGTTTTTTTTTTTTAATGTGTGGAAATGGGCAGCTTGAACTTTTCATGGCATGGAGGTAAATGACATCACCTGCTAAATAACATACCTTTCAGTCTCTATTAAAATGAGGTAGCCTGACTTGTCATTGATGCTGCTAGGTCTGAGCTGAGTGACTACTGCAGTGCTGGCTTGTAGCCCCTCAGAGGCCACATGGCTTGGCTTGTTTCTGGACCATTTTAACTTCTCAGTCTCCACCGGAGTCAGCTCCAAATAGTGAAACAGTGTGACCTGTCATTTTTTGTTGAATCAATTCCTTGTATGAATACAACAGTTATCTAAAAAAACCCAAAGTTTGAGTCCAGTGGTACCTTTAAGACAAACAAAGTTTTATTCAAGTATTGTTTATTTATTTAAAGTATTGTTGGTCTTAAAGGTGCCACTGAACTCACACTTAGTTCTACTGCTTCAGACCAACACCTGAGTTTACTGAAAAGGTAGAGATAGACTCTTACTGCTTTCCATGGGCTGATAGGAAGATACAAATGCATGTGTTTGTTATGTATTGACCATGCGGTCACCATGTGCTCCCATAATTGCGACCGCATGGCCAGAGCACATGGCCAGAGCATGGTCGGAACACATGGCCAAGAAACTACCTGAGCTTCAGCCAGGTAGAACAAAGGCCAGGTGGATTCAAACCGGCCACCAATCATGTACCTAGGTTTCTCCCAGGGAACCTATGAAATGTAAATAGACTTCTAATAGCCTATCAGGCCAGTTGGGTAAGGTCAGGGGATTGTCCCTGACCAGCATAAAAGGAGGGCTTCGAGCCCTGGGTTGTATGCTTCATCCGGACCAGCAATAAAGATCATGCTGTTTCACTGTTCCACGGACTCCCGACTCCAATACATATCAATGTTAATCCTTACATTGACCTGTTTTAGAGTTTACAACATAAAATGAACTGGTACACTTACTAAATGTTTAATTTTGAACAATGATGGCTTTAAAAAACATTTAGTCTTTCTTTTTTGCATTGCGTGTTGTCCTGTATCTCACTGGAAGGTATTTGAACACTGGATTGAGCAATATTTGGCATCACATAATTGTTAGTGGTACCATTAATTTTTTTTTGTCAGTTGGAATTGTGTTTTTTTTTTTTGAATTCACAATTTTTTATTTTCTTTTTTCAATACAATACAAACAGTTTTCTTGCAACTTCAACAATTGTCATAACTGCACAGTTTCTTATCGCTACATACTTGTATTTAAGTAAACAATAGAAATATAATAAAGCATTTGTATAACAAATCTATCATAAACTTTTATATATTCTTCTTTGTTTCCAGTTTACTGTTACCTTTATTCTCACTTCTGTATTTTGTTTAGGTATTACATATTCTATGAAGTTCAGAAATTCCTTTTTCTTATATATCTGACCATCCATACTGAGTCCTAATAGAATCCTTAACATTCCAAAGATTTTAAAAGTATTAAAAAGAAAGCGCATACCTATATCCATTTTTGTAGTTCCGCCCAGCCACCTGGTGCCATCTGCTCTCTTGATAGGTGATTTAAAATTGGTTCCCATTTGTCTCGGAATTTACTCCTAATAGGGTTTGGAGAGGTTTCATTTAATCTGTGTGTTATGAGTTCCATTAGAAATTGGTCCCAGAGTTTTTCATACCAGATGAGTGTAGTTGGAGTGTCTGGTGACTTCCATACTGTGGCAATCGCAGTCCTGGCTGCAAAAAGCATGACTTCCATTGTAGATTTATGTTTGTGTAATTGAATATTTTGCGGCCAAATTCCTAATATTAAGAATTCAGGAGAGATTTCAATCGTTATAGACGTTACTTCTTTGATTAGTTTTTGGATCTGAGTCCAGTATCTTTTGATTTTGTCACAACCCCACCAACAATGTGCAAATGTGCCAATATGCCCACAGCCTTTCCAACACAGCGGAGAATATGTTGCATTTCCATAGGATATTTTTTGTGGTGAAAGATACCATCTAGTAAGTAGTTTAAATTTTTGGAGTTCCAAAGAGATCGGGGTAGGATATTCCACTCTTGCTGTCCAAATGTCCGTCTATATTCTCTCCTCAGTATTGAGGTTGCATTCTTTGTTCCAGGTCTTTTGATAGTTAAGTATAGTTGTGTTTTGTTTGTCCAATAATAATCCATATAAGGCCGATATTAAACCTTTATTATGATTTTCAAACATACTTAATATAATTTCAAAGTCTGTTGTTTTTTGAGTTAGAAGAGCAGCCAATTTTATTTTGGTGCTGAAGTGTTGAATTGCCATATATAAAAACCACGGAATTTTATCATTGAGTTTTGTTTCTAATTCCTGTTTGCTTAGTAAGCTTTTTCTGTTTGAAATGTCAATTATTCGTGAAAGACCAGCTTCCTTCCATTTCCTTCTGAAGGATGCCTCAGTTCCCTGTGTGAACCAGGTTTGGTGGGTATAAACTGCATATTTTGAAATAGCTGGAATAAGTTGCTTACGTTTTGTTCTCCAATAATTTATCGTTGGAGATAAAAATGGGTTATAAATCTTGTTTGCTTGAAAACCTGTTTTTTCTTCCCAAATTGGGATATTTATGGAAGCTATGCCCAATTAATCTGTTCCTATATGTAGCCATTCATTATTATTTGTACTTCTCATCATTTTAATAATGTTGGCTAAAAACATTGCTTTGTGGTACATTGAAATATCTGGAAAACTGAAACCTCCCTTATTTTTAGCCCTTTTTAAGATTTTCAAGCTGATTCTGGCTTTCTTTCCGTCCCATAAAAAGGAGCACCATGTGCTTTGCCATTTCTTCAGTAGATATTCTGGTATCTGAACTGGAATTGTTCGAAATAAAAAGAGATATTTTGGGAGAAGGAAAGATTTGATTAGATTATATCTTTCCAACCAGGTAAGGTTTAATTTGGACCACTTCGTTATAAGTGAGAGCACACTAGAATGAATAGCTTTATGGTTGAGATCTAATAACTTGTTTATGTTCCCTGAGATTTTTATCCCTAAGTATGTGAGATCCTTATGAGCCCATTCAAAGTTGGTACCATTAATTATTTAAAAGCCAAGTAGTCGCTGTGACAGTGCAATGGGGACTCCAGGGTAAGGAGCTTCGCCAAGTATTTTATTGTAACCTGCTCCTGTAAGAAGAATGATTTATAACACACAGTGCAAGAATGGGGAGGGGGAGAATAGTGCAGCTGACATAAACGAGAAAAGATAACTCTGATTTGCTGGAGAAAGAAGGATTGCAGTGTCCCTGACTTGGTAGCACTGATATAGTGTCCCCGATGTAGGGAGTGAAAAATTGCAGCATCGTCAAAGACACAGAAGATTAAAATGTTTGAATACCATGAAAGAACGATTGAGACATGCCTATTAGAAGAATGGACAGAGTGTAAAAGAATGATTAAGACAACATTTCAGATGCTATGATATGGAGGCAATGATGAATTAGGGAAAGGTAACAATTATTTTTTCCTGCCATTCTCCTGAAAGTAATAGGCCTGTCTGAAAACTATTACTATCTCAAACCTAAGCATCTTCGGTAACCCATCTTTCTGCAATAGTTCTAGTGTTGGGGCCAGAACATGCCATCATTACTGCAGCACAGCATATATAAGTTGCTGTTTATTTAGTTGGCCTTGATGTGTAACACAGCCAGTGCTTCAGTGTGCTAGGCTTGATTTCAGTTTGATTTCACAGCTTCCCTCTTTGTCTTGAGGATTTAGGCAGCTCACCCAACTTGCAGCAGGATTTGACCCTCAGCCTCTTTATTTGGTCCAAGAAAGAATAGTTTATATCTTGAACTCTTGAACCTAATTTGGTAGGCTAATATATCACTCACTGGAAAGGACATGGGAAGCCTATAAGTGCTGCAAAAATAGTCCCTGGTAAAAACTAGCATTTAGATGGTAGCACTGTTAGTAAAGATTTAACAGCCATGAGAAAACTGGCCAACATGTTTCTTTTCTACTTACCTGGCAACCAACATCCTCCAGGGCTTTCCCCCTACTTTAAGTATCTCCAGATATAGCACATTGCTGCATAGAAGATTTATGTTATCATGAGCAAAGGAGTGGAAGCTCTAGGGGGTTTATTTATTTATATTTGCATTTCTATCCCACCCTCCCCGCCAATTGGCTGGCTCAGGGCGGCTAACAGCATAATAAATAGACATTAAAATTCCAATAAAACTTACTATATAAACATAAAATGCAATAAAATATGGCGATCTTCAACATCCCTGTCAGCTGAATGGCATCAACAGGCTCCTTCATACGTATGAGCCTTCATTGGTGGTACTGTTGGTCCTGATTGGTACAGTTGGTGGTCGGGCCATGGCCATAGAATCAAGGTGGCACCTTACTTGAAAGCCTGGCGGAAGAGCTCCATTTTACAGGCCCTGTGGAACTGTAGAAGGTCCTGCAGGGCCCTGATGTCCTCTGGGAGCTCATTCCACCAGTGAGGGGCCACCACAAAAAAGGCTCTGGCCCTCATTGTAACCAACCGGGCCTCCTCAGGCCCTGGAAGAACCAGGTGGTTCTGGGAACCCGATCTTAGTGCTCACTGGGGTACATACGGGGAAAGGTGGTCCCTTAGGTAGATAGGTCCCTGGCCATATAGGGCTTTAAAGGTAAGAACCAGCACCTTGAACTATATCCGGTATGCTATAACCGTATCTGATTAAATAATAATGATTGACTAATTCTTCCCTTGTGTCATAATGCACTGACATGGGTCCTTCAAATGGGAACAAATTTGTGCCAAACCCACACTCTTCCTCTAGAAGAGAATTAGACCAGGGATCTCCAGCTTTTTAAAGCCTCTGGGCACCTTTGGAATACTGACATGAAGTGGTGGGCACCACCAGAAAATGGATGCTGTGGGAGATAACTGCCCCAGGAGGTGGAACAAAACACAGAATGTCAGGGAGTAGGGTTACACCTAACTCTAAAAGTAAGTGTTCCACATTTCAGGCCAAGCTCTGTTTGTTTTCTAGCATGCTATGATGCCCCCATCCACTTCCTTCCCTCAGAGACAAGATTTTCTCTTCATTTTTCTTTTCCTTTTGTGATTGAGCCACCCTAGCTGTCTGTTTTCTTCTTTCCCAAAGAATTCTGTCTGTCCCACCCTGTCACAGTATAATATTTTGGCTATTTGCTTAGCCCAGGAACTTGAGGGAAGGAATGGGAGCCCCTTTAACTTATTTGGCTGAAATGGTACTCGAGAAGTTTTTATATTCCAAGTTAACAAAATGTTTTATTCAACATAGAGGGGAAAGGTCAGAAGAAATCAGGGGTAAAATTTCTGTGGTAATGTAGTATAGATAACTCTGAGATAAAATCAGTACATGCACATACTTTAGTTCTTAAGTTTCAGTTTCAGTTTAATAAGTTTATTAAGCTATTCAGAGTTACTTAAAATTTTTATGTTCCAGTGTTTTCCAAATACCCCATTCCAGTTTCTTTGCATATTCTCTGACTCTTGTGGTTTCCAGAAGGCTGGTATACTTTTTCCAGTACCAAATCCCTTCTCTTGAGACACCAGTACTCATCTTAAGTTTTTAATTGATTCTTAATGTCTCTAACAGCAGTTTCTAACCACACCAGACCAGGGTCTCTTCATTCTTCAGAGCTAACTCCCTGTTTGACTGGGTAGGGAAATTCTCTCAACAGAAGATCTATCCCCTTTCTTTGACCCAAATGGGAGTCTCTGTCTAACGACCCACTCATCCTTGCCAACTTTTCCCGGTTCTCCAGTTGTGATGATGGTTAAATGTCTGTCATGATCTGTTCTTTTTTTTGTAAGTAAGAAGGACCAAGTGAACATAAAATAGGCTATGATCCTTATAAAATGGCAATTAATTTCTAAGTTGGAAGTAGCTTAACAGTTGAAGTGCTAAAAGCAACTTTGCCAGTCTTCATACAAATATCACAAGAAGCATATGTTGAGTTTTTGCATATATAAATGAACAGCAATTGCATTCAGAGAAGTACTGTTTGAACATTAATGTCTTGTATATTTTTATTACAGCTTGTAATGTCACAGAAAAAAATACATTTCTTCTTCTGACATAATTTTGTGTTAGAGAGAGGGAGAGTCAGAGAGATGGACACATCTTGTCCCTAGGTCAGGGGTGGGCAAACTGTGGCTTGGGAGCCACATGCGGCTCTTTCACATATATTATCTGGCTCCCGGCAGGGCGGCTGGGGAAGCTAAATATCATTAGCAAACAAATATCATTGGACAAATTAATATCATTATCAATTTCTGCTTTTATCCCTTTTGTTATTATTTTTGGCAGTCTCATTTAATGTTAATAAAAAGCAAATTTGCTTATTTTCCAATAAAAGCAGGTAATATTTGTTCATGTCTTGTGGCTCTCAAACATCTGATGTTTATTCTATGTGGCTCTTACGTTAAGCAAGTTTGGCCGCCCCTGTTCTAGGTGGCTCTTACGCTGAGCAAGTTTGCCCACCCCTGCCCTAGGTGCTCATGCTTATGCAACAAAGTTGCTAAAGATTTTTATTTGATCACCTATTTGTAGGTGATGTATGCTAAAATGTTTATCATTTTGCACAAAGATAGAAACATAAGAACATAGGTGCTGAATTAGACTCATGGAGGTTTCATTTTGCTATTATCTGAAAGATTCATCTCGAATACCATGATTTCTTTTCTGATATGAAACACATCTGGCAAAGTATGAGTGATAAAACATCCATGGAAGCAAACTGTCCGTGGATATCTAAAAATTGAATTACTCATTTTCATGAATATTTGATCTGCTTGTTACCTGCAAAATGTTCCAGATTGGATGCCCGTAATTTGAGTTTATTAAAGTGCTTGAGGCATGGTTTTGTGTGACAGGTAGAGTTGAGGTTCTGGAAAGCAGAGGAATTGCACAGTATATTAAATTTAACTGAGCAGGCAGATAGTATGTGAATATAGACTAATAGTTTATTATTAGAACATTAATATTTTCATTAATGTATCTAGAAATATATAATTTTATATGTTATTCCTCAGTGCACTTATACTGTGATGATAGAAAGAAGGCATAAATAAGATGGTGTTTATATGCCTACTGTCATACTGGGAGGAAAAAAAAAATCATTTTCCAAAATGTACAGAATTCAGCTATAAAAAAACCCCAAAACTTAAATTAATACTTTTGCAAAAGGGTCCTATAATTTTACTATTAAAAATACTAGTAGGCTATATGTAAAATGCATAAATCATGACCATTTGGGACCAGTTAACACTGTAAAATACATGAAATAAGATTTGTTGGCTTATTTCTAAAAATAATTCTTCATGTGTGTCTTGCAAGCTTCTGTCCTCCCCTATTAGAGAACTTAATTGCAAGTGTAATAAGCAATATAGGTGCCTCTCTATTAATGTCACTAAGCAATAAACTGATATAGGGGCCCAAATGAGGTTGAATCCTACAGGGTTTTCTGTAGATTCTATATCACATAGCAGATATTCTCACCAGCATCGATGAGCTGGAAGAGCTGGTTGTCATCATGAACAACCTAAGAACCACTAAAATACACCTATCACTGATCAGTGCAAGAGTAATTTATGGTACTAATCTGTTTCCATTTAACCTAAAAAGAAAAATATCTATAAAATAGCAATAGACTAAAGATTCACTGACTGACTATAAAATATCTCCAGTTTTGCTTGCCAGCTATTTCTCTGCTTTACTTTACAAGCACTGCAAGTTTCTCAGAATTATTTTGCTGATAAGTAACAACATAGTTTGGGGATGGGGAGATAGTGGCAGGTTGTGTATATGCTTAGACTTTGCATTTAAGGCTTTGTAGAAAATGGGGGGATCTGGGTTTATATATATACATCTCAGTGGTTGCCTCTATTGAATTTTATGTGTTGCCTCTATTGAATTTCATTTATTTTTTCTACATGAAGGAAGCATATGAATGGGAATGTTTTCTGGTTCTCTTCCTGAAGCACAGGTGATAAAAAATGTTTCAAGAGTAAAGTATCCTCACTCTGTTTTTCAAAAGGTTGGGATACATTTTTGAATAACTACCAGACAAGAAATATTTAATATACACAGTATTTGCTTTAGTCCTTGGATGCACTTTTTAATTACCTTTCTAAATTAAATTCCCATGGTTCAGTTCTATAAATTATCATCTGCTATCTGTGATATGAATATTCTAATATCTGCATATTGAATATCCCAGTTGGTTCACTTTGCTTGGTCCCTAATTTTTAATGTCTTTCCTTCCTTTCTTCCTTCCTTTCCTACATTGGTTTTGAGGCCACAAAAGTAATTCCCCAGATAACTTCAGCAGAAGTTGCAATTCCATTGTCCACTTTCAGTGGGCAGAATTGCAATAATGGAGATGTCAACAAGCTGGAAAACTTATCTTTATGTAATCAGTGTTAGAAGATGCAAAAGACCAACCAGGGTTTGGGTACTTCATTATCCCATTTGAGAATATCTTGATAATATGAAACACTGAGTACTGCCTAGTATCTCAGTGCAGATATCCAGAGTGATGAAAGCTTCTAATTGGTCTGGTGTTTCGTTGGTCATGCTTCTCTGCTTATCACTGGTCAATGGCTTATCTGGTGGACTGTCATGAAAGGTGGTGGCTGGAGGTCTCCTGGTATTACAATTGATCTCTAGGTGATAGAGGTCAGTTCAACTGGAGAAAATGGCTGCTTTGGAGGGTGGGCTGCATAGCATTATACCCTAAAGAAGACCCCTCCCCATACTCCACCCTCCTCAGGCTCCACCCCCCAAATTTCCAGGTATTTCCCAATCCGGAGCTGGCAACCCTTTCTAAGAGTTTCTAAGCTAGCTAATGTACAAAACCTTAATTGTAGTTCTGTTATTAAATACTTCCAGTTTGATGTCATTGCAACCATGTGGGCCATATGAAGAAAAGCAAACTTAGACTAAAATGTAATTGAGCATAAAGTCAGATTCAAAATTAATTTCTATAGCGTAAACTTTCCATGCATATAAAAATCTGTTCCATACAGAATTGTCCTGATGTGATAAAAAATGTGCAAACAGGAACAACACATCCCGATCCTATATGTACAACCATTAATGAGTTGTTTAGATTTTCAAAAATCTGTCTGCACATAAAAAATAGGTGGTTGCATTAGTTTTACAGAGCTCCGTCTCTTTGCTTTTCCTCTTACCACCCTTTTACATATTCGGCATTATTAAAAGTAAAAGGTTAGTATTCAAATGACTAATTTTAGGGAAATCTAGAACAGTCTTGCAATTCCATTGCTTCAAATCATTGAGTATGATGACTTAGGTGATATGGAAACTGGCTAGAAAGGTATAAAATACCAAACTTTGTGTAGTATCACTTACAATATGTAGCTATAACCATGGATGCCGCTGTTTTTATAAATCATTCATATTGATAAATCTATACATGTATATTTCTTGTACAACAGCACAGACTAGTGGCTGTCCAGCTATAGCAAGCCTATGTTTTTAACTTTTGGGAACAATGAGGAAAATCCATGGAGTCTTGAGCTACCAAACTTATTTCCACTTATGGTTTAAAATGGAAGGAAGTGGCTAATAATTCTTTCTGCAATAATTTAACTTGCACTGAATGTCTTTGTCCAAAGCTGTGAGTCATGTATTCTATTTTTTTTTTCAAAATAATTACCTAATTATACAGGGTACAACTTTTGATTGCTGGTGTTATTTGTTCTTTAAAACACATTTGTATCAACTTATTGCTTGTAGAAAAAAATGAACTACTTATTGTCACATACCTTTATTCTTTCTAACCGTTATGATTTTGAATGAATTTAACCACCAAATTATATTGCCTGAAATCATTAAGTTATAGAAATAGCTAAATAACAGAGTAGATTGTTAATATATAATAGAGAGGGAAATTATTCAATAATTGTTCATTTTGTAATGTGTTATATTAATTAAAGAGTAAAAAAGCGAGTTCACTGATTCTCAACGCAGTGGCATTCTGACGAATGGTAAGAGAGCAAGACATGCAAAGTACATAAAGCTATGATCTTGTGTAAACATGTGAAATTTGCAGAAATTTAGGAAATGTTCTAAAACATGTCTAATGCTATTTATAAATCTCTATAGGGAACTTAATTTTTACCTGTCATTACTGTGTAATTGAAGAGGGTTTTAAAACCATGTTTTTGGCATTTCTTCTAATTGCTTTTACATCACCCCTGTTTCATTTTACATTACATGTCTGATTTGAACAGCTTATGTTATGGCCCACATTAGTTCTTGGAAGCCCTTCATGCCCACACTTAGCCAAACCAAACAAAATGGATTGCAGTGAGGAGGAAGAGAAAAACTCTTACAAACTGTGGCTGGAAAGTTTCAGACTCTCAATACTGTCGTGGTTGCTTGGAGCAATGTTCAAGGGTACTGCAAACCATGAAAGTACAGTAGGAAACTTATATGTTGGTCTGAAAACAGCTGGTTAGATCATGTACAGCATTTTATCTTAATGCCCTCCTTAACACAATTTCTTCCTGAATTCCAACAATGGTTTTTTTTTCTTTTTTAGGAATCTGGAATCTATTTTGAACCAGTTCATTACCAGTCTCTAAATGTTACTAGAAACCCGATAACATGTAATCAGATGCATTACCTTCCCCTTCCTACCTTCTGTACAACATTGTTTTTTTTACTAGATCACAATGGTACAAAGACTAGGAGAATTTCACTGTCAGAATCTACATTCTAGAACTAACAACCCCATATGTTTCCTTGGTTCCCAGCCGATGACTTCAAACCCTCTTCATTTCTGCAGACACCACCTCCATCCTACTTCTTTCTTTACAAGTTCTGTTCCTTAACACCATACCTCCACTATCTATTATTGTCTCAGGTGCCGGTTTTTATTATTTGTTTTGCAAAATTATACCCCCACCTTTCTATCAAACATATGTACAAGCTGTCTTACAAAGTTTTTTAAAAAATTAAAATAGGAACAGAATAAAATATAATATACAAACCAAAAACATTAAAGACATAACACCAGGGCTATTTTTGGGCAGGAACACACAGGAACGGAGTTCTGGCTGGCTTCTGAGTTGGCCATGCCTACAGCCTCCCCCCCCCCTCCCGGGTTCCCCAGGCACCTCACAAACTACGGAGCACCTGGGGAAGCCAAGCTGATGTGGAAAACATCCAGAAACTGCATTTCTTCCCTCAGGTTACCCATGCACTCCACAAGCCACAGGGCACCTGGGGAAGCTGATCCTGGGAAGGAGCTGCGCTGCCAGGGGTGTGGCCTAATATGCTAATGAGTTCCTGCTGTTGAGTGTGACATATTATGCTAATTAGTTCCTGCTGGGATTTTTCTACAAAAAAAGCCCTGCATAACATTAAAATATAACAGTTTTCCCTGTTCTCTGAGTAGATGCCAGACAAATACATTTAGGGAGATCATTTTACAATCAGAGGACCACAAGAAAGAAGGGTTCAGTTCCTGATAGACCCTATTATCCATAAGTAGGACAGGACAAAGTCATTGCCTAACTTGTTCCATTGATCTTTGCCATGTTTAAATATTGAATGTTTTAAAGCTGATGCTGTGAGTTGCCATAAAGTGACAACCATAAAGTGACAAATTAAAGCAGACGCCACCCCGGCCAATTCCTCAATCCACTGCTAGCAATGCAGGGTAGGCGAAAAACTCTCCCGTCTCGAGGCCAATTAGAGCAGAGGTAAAAAATTCCTATCCGGCCTCCCTAAGAAATGGGATGACCAGCCAAAAGCCTGCATTACCTACAGGGCGGGAGGGTGGGTCGAACACAAGGCACAGATGAGGCTGCTGGGGCCAGGGATGTCCTTCAGCATGCTAGCCCCACCCCCCAACAAAACCAGGCTGCAAATGCAGCCAGTCTGATCAGTCCTCCTTACAAGGAGGCAACTTCGTCCCCCCCAGCCAGCCTTCGGTGGCTGCGGGGATCTGTCCTTGCCCCCATAGATGGAAGAAAGAGTCAGACAACAAACGGGATTAACGGCCACTTTATTTATTAACAAAAACATGGCAAGGGCTTAACCTAACAAGTGGCATGGCCAAGGCCTGGGGTTACCATTAACCCCACCCTTGCCATAGTATGAGCAATGCACCTGGGTCGTAGCCCGCTATAAGCGGCTCGAACCCCAGGCAGCCCAGCCTTGGAACATACCTTGATGATCCCTCACACACAGCCGCAAGCTCAGTGCTGAGTATCCCTCAACAGCACTCCAAAAGGCAGCCTGTTCCCCTCATCCCAGGCCACAAGGCTGCAGTTATGATCCGAACAGGCCCCTTTCCCCAGGGTTGCTGATAGGTGCTTACCAAGCTGCAACAACTATTTACTAAACTTCCGCCACAGCAAGGGTCAAGAGTCTGCTTAGGCCCCTGCACCCACTAAACCCCTAACACTGTTAACAGCCCTTGCTGTAAATCCTTAAGGAAGATATCCATACCCTGCTCCAACAAATGAACACCGTCACCCCTATATAACTCGGCATGCGTAGCCCTAATAGCCGGATGGGGTATGAAGTGGACACCACTCATTACTAAAATGCTTCTAAATTCCCCATTTACCTTATGCCTAGCCCACTCAATCCACTTAGGGTCCAAGGCCCATCACCAGTCCCTTCGCGGAACCATGGCTGACCAAACCACTGTGGTATTAGGCCATTGCCTTTTAATAAAGTTAAAATTCTCCCTGGCTTGTAGAACTAATGCCTTCCCTTTTAAAATTCCTAAATCATTACCCCGTAGGTGAATTAGCAATATATGAGGAGGAACACTGGCATTCAAACCAAATAATAGATTGAGTAGGCCTGCCCAACACAAGCCACGGCGTACCCTCCATTCAACAGTGGCCCATTGACTTAGGCCCAACTGTGAGCCGATGGCTGATCTGTTAGCCCAGTGAGCAGCCCAAAAAATGAAGCTGTGCCTGCAGATGAGAATGGTTCTCCACGTGCCACAAGACATACCACCTGAAAGGAAAGGACAGTCAAACACTGGGCTGAAAGAACAAATCACCACATGGCCATTGAACGCACATAACCTTTATAAGCATCAGATCTCCAATGCCCCACGTGCTGAACATCCTCAGCTGAATAGCCCATAGCTGCTGCTGCTGTGGAAGCCGCTCCAATGCTAAAGGAATGGGTCCCAAACTTTACACCTGATAGGCCCAGCTTTCCCAAAGCCAGGGAAGTAACTGCCCAAAACTGATGTTTAGTCAGAGGGCTCCCATCCTCATGCCTAAAGAGGAAACAGGCTTCCAGACCGCTCAGGGCCAAATACTTCAACAGGGCCAGAACTAGGCAGAGCTCCGAATCCTGACAGGTCCCCAATTTTACCTTGGCTCCTTTTTTGATCTCATCCATCTTAGAGCTCCTAATCATGACCAGCATGCCATTGCCGTGAATATCAACATCCTGCACCTGCAAAGCCTTGCTCAACTGGTCTGTCATAGACTGAGCAACCAAATCACTCACCCAAAGAGCCCCAAAGAATGCCAGCAAAGAGGCTGCATGAAACAGGCATGCCTCATAACCAGAAGTGCCAACCGCACCCCAGGTCGCTCGCAACCCCTTAAGTATCATGGGCGAAATAGGCTGTCGTTCATCTTTAGCAGCACCCCCCTCACGAGTCCAACCCTCGAGCATCTTTCTAATCCTGAAGTCACAAGTGACTTCAGTAAAGCTTAACGATTTGCTCACGAAGGCTAGCGCAGCAAGCTTTCCTCAGACTGAACGGACAGCTAAGCCAGCTTCTTTGCTTGATACACAGTAGTGCATCAGCTGATCTAAAGGAATAGGCCAGACCTTGGGATAATGTTCAGCTGCCCTGAAGACCTTGAATTGGCAAACTGCTTGCTCATACCCTTTTCTGGTGCTAGGTGCAATGGCGAGGCTTATAGCCCTGCAAGCCTCAGCCCTCCAACCTGCCATAGTTCCTGAGGGATTCGAGCTGGATGAAGATCAGCTTCTGGTGCAAGCTGATGAAACCTCGCCATGTGTTGGCGAGAGAGCATGTCAGCCACACCACTGTCCACACCCGGCACATGCCTGGCAAAATTTAGCAAGTTAAGTCTAAGGCACTGCAAGGTGAAAGCCCAGACAAGCCCCATGACCCGTGGAGACCTAGATGTGAGGGAATTGATCACATGAACAACTGCCAAATTGTCACACCAAAAGTGGACAGTGTGATCTTTCAATTCTTCACCCCACAACCAAACCGCCACTAGTATGTGCCGCCTCCGGGCATGATGTCACCTCCTAGTCCATGGGGCATGGGGTTTTTCTCTTACTTATGGCAACCCCTATGGGGTGGCTTCTTCTTGACCCCCAGCCCTGGGCCTAAGAAAACTCCCACTAAGTGTATGTGCATGTAATTCTTGCTTTAACAAGGCTAATAGCACGCAGGCTGCAGCGTAGGAGCCAGCTGAAGCACAGCCAACTCTAATTTACACCACAGTCACTGCCCAGCCGCCGACGTGTCTTCCATCCTGCAGGAGCTCCAGACCCAAGTGCTGTCTCCACTGGCAAGCGGATGCCCCAAAAACAGCCCCCAAAAACCCCTTGCCAGTCCCAGGTCCAGCCGAGCCACAGCCTCCAAGAAAGGAGGGAAGGGAGGCTGATTTTTTTGGGGGGGGGAATACCCTTTGAGTTTCTGCCGGCTCTAGGCCAAAAGCCAGGAGCAAGCAAAAAAAGGCCTCGTGCTCCTTCTCTGTCGAACACAAGGCACAAATGAGGCTGCTAGGGCCGGGGCTGTCCTTTAGCATTCTAGCCCTGCCCCCCAGCAAAACCAGGCTGCAAATGCAGCCAGTCTGATCAGTCCTCCTTACAAGGAGGCAATTTCGTCTCCCCTCCCCCCAGCCGGCCTTCGGCAGCTGCGGGGATCTGTCTTTACCTGGAACAGTAGTTCAGAAAGTGAGCTGCCTGTAATGTAGTATGCTCTGTGTAGCAACCAGCCTGCCATGTGCTCCCAGGTAATGGCCCCCACCACATGGCCAGAGCACATGGTCAGGCAGAGAGGGGAGCTTGAATCTGAAGGAACAATAGACCTCCAGATTCTAAGCCTCCACCAATGTGGGACCTAGGTTCTCCCTGGGGAGCCAATGCAATCAAAGGCTCTTCCAGGGAACCTATGACAAACATGCGCATATGTTAAGCCCCTATCAGGTCTTTTGGGTGCGGCCGGAGGTGTGGCTCCGGTCATCATATAATGAGGGCCCTGCAGCCCTGGAAGCATGCTTGTTCTGACCATCTACTGGGCATGCTGAATCACTCAATAAAGGCTTCATGATTTCACCGTTCCTGGTCTCCCGAGTCCAGTACTCTTCACTGCCTATAAATAAATCATCTAGATTTGTCATGGCCTGGCAACTGGTAGGAGGTGGGAAGAGGTGGGAACTTACTGATGGGGAGCATAATCATTGTCCCCACGTGATATGTGAGATGTTTTTGAGTGGATTTTTAAAATTTGAACCAATAGAGATGAAAGATGCATCCCTGCTTCAGATGCCCTTCTAGCCTGTTTCCTGTTTCATCTGCCATTTCTTAGCCCCATATGTTTCTGGTTCCTCTTTTTCAGTCCATTGCCTAATCTGAACCCAACTTTTATGTTCCTTCTTTCTGGGATCTCTTGTTTTTCAAATTCCTTTCTTCTAAGATATCTTCCCAGTCTTCAGTTTTTCTCTGTATGAAGCTTAAATTCCAAGCAAAATGGCATAGAATCTGGACTGCAAACTCTAGCGCTACAAGTAACTGAATATTTCATGCTCTTCCCCCAGCTCAGCCAGAAATGTAGAAGTGTTTGGTGCCATAAGCACAATGCAATGTTGATTGGTTACTGACCTCTGATATGTTAATAAGCACATCTTGTGCAGACCAAAAAGAGAGAGAGAGAAAATAAGTATAAACATCAAAATGTAATGCTTTTAACCCTCTGAAATCCTTTTCCCCAAAACAACTCTAATCTATTATGTTCTCACATTCCACACCAGCATCAACACTGTGGCCTAAGGGTCTCCTTTCTTAATTATTTCTGTTAACAATATTGGAGATCTTTCCAAATGTTTTCCCCAAAGGATTCATAAGCACAGAGATGTGCATAAACAATTACTTAATTACAGGGACCAAGCAAAATGGCTTTTAACTTTCCCCATGACAAACAGCCTTTTATCTCCTCAGGTTGCTTTCAGACATCCTGTCAAAGAATGGTGGGTGCCAGCATTTATTTATTTATTGGTCTTCCAGAGTATCAGGATTCAGTTCTGTACTGCAGATAAAATACATGGGAAATCATGATGTTTAAAACTACCAACTAAACACTATGTGTGAGATTGTGACCTGAGACTATCTGGAAGATGTCTCCCCCCCCCCCCCCCCCCGGTTTAGGATCAATATAATTTATTCTTAGATTCTCCTGTTTCAGAAAAAAAATCAAGTTTGTAATTGTGTGGAAGCTGAACACAAAGGTGACTTATTTGTATATGGATGGCTTATTTGCTTCTTGCTGAGACTATTTACTAATTTATTTATATTTATTTCCCACATTCTCAGTAAAAAAAAGAAACACTCACAAGGTGACCTATGACAATAAAACTACTGCACTGTGATCTAAAAAAAAAACTGATCTAAAATAAATTAGCCAAAAGAACTGGCCAACCTCCAGATGTGGACCGTATTCTCCAAACTACAAAGATCAGTTGTCCTGGAGGAAAAGGCAGCTTTGGACTATGAACCCTTTGGTATGACATCGTTGCTGAGTTCCCGCCACTCCCCTGACTCTGCCCTCCCCAGGCTTTACCTCCAAATCTTCAGGAATGTCCCAAGCTGCATTTGGCAACCCAATCTCTTCCCATTCCATAGTCTATTCCATAATCAGAGCATGCTGAAATAAGAATGGCCTTATCATATTTTCTGTCTTAAATTTAAGACATTTTAAACCATACATTCATTTGATCCTGAAGAGTTATGACAGAGCTCAGTTTCCTGAGTTATGCCTTTCATTAATGAGAGACACTGTGTATGTAGCAACCTTGCCAATTTCTACAAGCTGACAGTTTCTGTTAAATGTATAGATACAGTTGATGTTTCTAAGCAATTATCTGAGGTGCAGTTACATGTAGTCTATCACTTGGCCCAGTGAAAGGACTAGATGATTGGAAGAAATACATAGTAATTCACAAAATAGTCCCTGTTGAGAGACAGGCAAATGGAAAACAATTGAATGTCAGTAAAACAGGTCATTATGGTGAAAAGGGCTGGATCCCTTTAGAAATGTCTCTTCCCTCAGAATAAGCAGGACAAATTGAATTCTGTCAAGAGATTTATAAATAGACATTGCCTTGAATTCTATTAGGGTAAGGTTTTCTTCATGGTAAAGTTCCATACATCACAGGGAGTGAATATCTTCTTTTATACAAAGTGGGAAGTAAGGAGTCATCTTACACTGCAATTATGCAGTTCTTTGAAAAAGATACAGCATTTTTTAGGCCTTATGGAATGCAAAATAACACATATTGGATATGATGGAACAACATATTATGTTATAGCCATGAATTCAGCATACAAACTCAAAAGAGGATAACCACCATTTTTTTAAAAAAAAAAATGTGATGGGCCAATATTCTTTGTGTGAGAGAAAGTAGGTCATATGCATTTCACGTTTCTTTGTTGAATTCATTGAAATACCACATCATAGCTATGATGTCCTAAGAACAGTGTACAAAGTAAGTAAAAGTAATCTGATCACAATCAGTAAAACCAGGAGTAAACAATAATAAATCAGCAGGAATTAAAATTGTAAAACATCAGATTGGCAGCAGAAAAAAAATTCAACAAAACATAAATCAGCAGCAGCAGCAACAACAACAACAACCCACCATTTAACTTAGCAGAGATAAAACTGAAGTAGTTAAACTAAGTGGCAGAGCCAGAAGCCACACATACAACGAACAAGGAATAAAGCTCAGGAGAGTCAGTATGTACCTGCTACCTAAAGCTGAATAATAAAAGCATCAAAAGGTGCCATCCGGGGGGGGGGAGGGGCTTTGTTCCTCATGGTGAATTTGGGACATATTCACAGGTTGTCTGATTATTATTCTGGTATTTGCAAAATTCTATAGGAGAAGATTGTTCTTAGTATTTGGACCTCTTTTAGGAGATGGATAGCCACAATAATTTTGGGTTCATATCTGTTACAGCTAGCAAAAGCTAGCTTGCTGAAATTAGAAACATTTGCAGCTGTTCAATGTCTGATAGTCTTAAAAGGCAGAAAAAGTGCCTTTACTTTCTACATATAGCAAGGTATATAAAAGAGTTCTGTTCCAGAAGGCATTTGGCAGAGGTGAATGGATCATGCTCTTTTAAATTCTGAGTGTTTTAAATTCTGTGTCCTTTTAAATCTGTAATTCTAAGCATTTTTAAAAATCTTGCATATTAGACTTTTATTTTTGTATCCTTGCAACCTAGTATTGCATTGATAGTCTGAATAAATAAATTAAATATGCTATTTGTGAAGCACTGCTTACTTTATTTTTAGAATTGTGTATTGTACTATATTGTAGGCCTAGTTCTCACTGAACTAGGAAATGTACTCTGGAGCCACTGTGTTTCCAGTTGTACACATGATTACCAATGCAAAAATGTCTCTCCATCTTTAAAAAGCTCAGTTCTTCTGCCATCCTGAGATTGGTAAGGGAAGAGGGATATGCAACATCTGCCATCTGTTTGTATTGCCCTGCTGGGCTGTTCAAGGCTTGCTAGAATCTTTGATAATAGAGAGATAAAATTTCCAGAAATGTTGAAGCCATAATTGGGGGCAGGGTAATCAGGAAAAATGGAAATAGGGAGGGGAGGATGAAATCTATGCAATACTAACTTGCTTGTCAAGTTTAAACTTCTTTTGTTGATTTAACAATACAAAATGCATCACTTATAACTTAGCATACAAAAAGAAAAATTGTAATTTTTTACTCCGTGCTTGAGAAAGTGAGTATACTCAGTGCTTGAGAAAGTGTCACAAACAGACTTCTGGTTTTGGTGTCTTTAATGGCGGATGCATCCCTGGAGAGCTCCGGGAGGTGCGACCTGAGCCCGGTGTCCAGGAGGGGTGCTGACTGGATTTCGGGGGAGGGGTGCTGACTGGATTTCGGGGAGCCTCTCCAGAGGTGACGACTGGAAGATCGAGGCTCCCCTTTGCCTCTACAGGTCCTGCCACCATGGTGCACGATGGGAAACAGAGGCACACACCGAATGGCTGCAGGGACCAAGGCAGAAGCTCTCTTGAAATAAATAATTACCTGAAGGTGCATGGCATCTGAAGATAAGAACTGTAAGTCTCTGTTGTGATTCTCTGATCTTAACTTGAAGTGGGAGCAAGGGGTTTAAATGTCCCCCTGCTCTTTAAATCCAGCAATTCTCCAATGTGATCTTGAGGATTTATAACTTCAAATGACTGTGTTTTAAGCAAGTGGCTGCAAGCTGTTTAGTAGCTTTTGTGAAAGCAAACTTTCTTGGAACTTTTTAAAACTTTCTGAAAGTGTAAACAAATAGCAATGACTGGACAGGGAGAGAAAATGGCGACCAAAACAAAGCCTTCTCCAAAAACTGCATCAGCACTTCCGGCAGCGAAGTCTCAAGAAAGCACTGACCTATCTTCTGTGTTAGCTACAGCATTGCACCCTCTGATGGATCAGCTGACTACTGTAAATGCTAAGTTGGATTCTTTAAAAAAGCAGATCTCTGGTGCCAATATCAAATCTGAACAAACAACAAAGGAAATGGAAAAAGTCAAAGCAAAAAACAGAAATCATCAATTTAAGACTGGATGTGGTAGAGAAAGAGAGGTCCTCAGACAAGGATAATTTGTTGAGGCTGCAGATGGAAAGGTCAACATTCTTTTTAAGATTTCAAGGTGTCCCTGAGCAGAAAGGTAAGAATCTTAAACAGTTGCTAAGTGAAGCATTGGCTCCAATGACAGGTCTACAGGCTGATCTTCTACAAAGTGATATGGATATGGTCTACAGGACCTATCCTGAATTTTTAAAGAAGAAGAAACTGCCAGGAGAAATTATGGCGAGATTCTCCAAGAAATCTCCTAGAGACATGGTGCTCAAGGCCACCAACAGGACACCTTTGAAGATCAAGGATGAAGATATTAAAGTCTTAAAGGACATTCCATTTGAAATCAGGAAGAAGAGGAAGCCTTATAAAAATTTAACTGCATTTTTCCAAGCAAGATCTATTATGTACAGGTGAATGACTCCTGAAGGCCTGACATTCAATTATAAGGATAAGAAGCAAAAAATGGACTCTTTGGTAAAGGCAAAGAAATTCCTAGAACAGCACTTGGAAAGAAAATAAAAAAATCCACTGAGGAAGAGCTGGAATTGCAGGAAAGCATATATGGACTGGAAAATTCTGATTCTTCAACAAGCAGTGAACCTGATGGAGAAGACCCTGACACAGAGAAAGGAGCAGCAGCTCCCAGACCCCAGAAGGTCAAATGAGACTGTGATAAAAGAAACGGAAAGAAAGAAGAAAATATGCATTGTTAATTTGAAAGTCTTTTTTTATTAAGTTTTGTATACACTTGTCTTAAGTACAGTTATTTACATTAAATGCTTAGAGTAGTTAGTTAAGATTAAGCTACAGTTGCCTTGATATATTAACTATTTTCAGGAAGCATTTTAAACAATAACATTTGATATACAATAGCAATTTGGTCTCTATATACCTTAATGGTAGTTAGTGTTTTTTTAGTTTAGTGTCTGTGTAGTTTTGTAGGAAAACCAATAAAAATATATTTTAAAAAAGAGAGAAAGTGTCACAAACTGCTGCCACTCGATGCTACCGTATCACATGTCTTAATTTCTGCTGTACAAAAGGTAGGATAAAATAAAAGTTAAAGGTAGAAAACAAATTCTGCAGTAAACAAAAGAAATATTATTTGGATCGAAACACTGTCATACAGTCACAAGAGGTAGAACTACTAGCATATTTGGATATTTATTCTATCTTTATAACATTGAAAATGCTGAGCTCTTTAATATGTAGCTTAAAGCAGCTTGAGTGTAGAAAAAAAGGAGGAGATAATTCTTGTTCTCTGAAACTGAAGTTCTAGGCAGGGAGAAAGAAACAGATCAGAAGCCTATTGGTTCTGATGTCCATCTTTGTTGGGTAGCTATTTTTTCTGAGTGGATGGATGAATAGGAACACAATCAGCTTGGTTTCTCCCAATCAGTCAGCTTCTGCCCAGTGTGCAGCTGCGAATATATTCTTGATCAACTCACAATCTGATCATGAGTGTTGAGCAGGCCAAACGTGCTCACTATGAAATTCTTGGTATCCCTAGTTATTGCCAAGAGGCAACATCCCTTTTGCCAGTTATGCTGTTTTTCAGTCAAGTAGGAGGACTGCTTTGGGGATTCTCTTGACTCTGGGATTCTTCATTTTCACAATCAAGAGGCAGCATCAGGAAGTTTGGGAAGATGATTGAGGTGGGGTCTGATTGGGTCATACTTGATGATTCACGAGAAGAGGCCCAGTGTAAATCATAAGTATTTGTAGGTCATGTGCTGGATGCATTTGTAGGTCATTTGTTTGATAGTGTCCACAGCCCTTTGGAAGGAAGGAAAGAATGCCCACATTGGCCAGGTTTTGTAAATATAGTAGGGCAATATTGCTCAGGCATGCTAATGTCTAAGGATTATGATGGTTTTTATGTTATGGTGGGGCACAAAGATGTGTGCGCAAATGCACTGTTCCATCTTTTTAATGTCTCTGTAGCTCATTTCACTGGCTTTTGAACAATGTTTAAATCCAGTGGCACCTTTAAGACCAACCAAGTTTTATTCACTGGCTTTTGTAAGGTACCATGTGCAAACACAGATAGTAGAAATGGGATATAAATGCTTAAATAATTATTCCTCTGTACAGAAAAACGGATGCCAGGATAAAGAATTCTAGTTTAGTTTCCTCGTTGGCAATATGTTAGGGTTTTGTTTTTTAATGTGTAGGATTATTTTTAATGGAGAAGCATCCGTTTTTCTTTTAATGGAGAAGCAAGGTTCCCATTTAACGCAGAGCTCTCAGTAAAGGACGAGTTTTTATATATATATATATACGCCATTGTAATGAAGATGAGAGCACACCCCTTGTTCTAAGGTATAATTTATTTATATTTAAAAGTTGAATAAAGAACCCTGAATGATCCACCAGATGGCACTAAGCTTCCATCTACCCTGAAAGGAATAGTAACAGTTTGGGTTAATCTTCAGGAAAGATTATTTTAGAGAAAATATACAGGCTCAGGGCAATAAACTCATAGGAAACAAGAAAATGCTTTAATTGTCATGGTGTTCTGTTTGTTTGTTGTTTGTTTGTTTATTTCTTTTACGACACTGAGATAATCCATGTAGGGGGAAGGAAAGGATATACCATTTCTTCTGAGGTATGCTGTGAGGGTTCCTTTAGCTATGGTTTGGAATGTGGATGGCAGACATATCTATGTAAGATTATGTAAATCTATTAAGACAGAAAACCATATTTATATAAATAAGGTTATCAGATATAATTGTGTCCATGTGGGATTTTGTGTTTGAATAAGATCAGTGCTATGGAACACGAGAAACAGCCCTTTTATTAACTAAGCAACAACTAAGTTTGTATTTCAGGGTAATCAACAGAACTAGACAAGTATTTGGCTGTTTTAAAAATAAATGGACAATACCATTTCCACATTACTAAAGCATACTTTGGATTTATATTCAAACCCCAGAGCTCAACTTCCAGTGTTCCTGTATTCCTGTAGCAGCAGTGCCACATTCACTGACAATCCTCCAGTTATATATAATTCTGTTTTCACCATGGACTCTCCTGAACATTCCACATGCTCCAAAATCAGTTGGCTCCCTAATGTGTCACTCAGAAGCTGTCCCTGTCCACTGGCTGTGAGTACTTGTGTGCCATTGGCTGGGTGCTAGGTCTGCTCCTCTTCCCCGCCCTCTCCTTCAGCCACTGTGCCCTGTCAGAATTTCTGGCAGACGGTTTTCTCTCTTGACGAAGACACTTCTCCTGCTTGCCTCCTGTGTGGGACCAACTGTTCCCTCAGTGGCTGTTGGTAGGTGTAACGAAATGGCAGTTACCTGTGTTTGAAAGATGGCTGCTGTCTGTGGTTGTTTGTTTAAATTGTTCCCCCATGAGGTTCATGTGACCTGTAGTTCCAGAGAGGGGCCTGCAGGGGTATCACTCACTGGTTGAATGAGGCTTCCTCATCTGCTGGCCCACAGTTCCCAGCTGCCCCAAGGCCAAAAAAGTGCGGGAAAAGAGGGTGACGCGGCAGTCAGGGCTTCAGAGCATGGTAGAGGCTGCCGGTGGGGGGTGGGAAATGGAAAGCTGAACAGTGAGAGGGAAATTAAGGTAGGTTGATGCTTGGCTGGGAAGGAGATAGGGTTGCCAACTCCAGGTGGGGAATCCTGGAGATTTGAGGGATGGAGCCTGGAGAGGATGAGGTTTGAGGAGGGGTAGAGCCTCAGACAGGTACAATGCCATACTCTGCCCTTTGAACCAGCAATTCCTTCTTGGGGATCTCCTGTTGCCAATCTCCAGGCGCGGACTGGAGATCACTCAGAAATACAACTGCTCTCCAGATGGCATTGATCCTTTCCCCTGGAGAAAATGGTGGACTCTGTGTCCTTATACCCTGCTGAGATGCCCCCCCCCCATGATAGCAAATGTGATGTGGCAGTCAGGGCTTCAGAGCATGGTAGAGGCTGCAGGTGGGGGGAGATGGAAAGCTGAAGAGTGAGAGGGAAGTAAAGGTAGGTTGATGCTTTGCTGGGAAGGAGATAGGGTTGCCAACTCCAGGTGGGGAATTCCTGGAGATTTGAGGGGTGGAGCCTGGCGAGGGTGAGGTTTGAGGAGGGGTGGGGCCTCAGAATGCCATGGTAGAATGCCATGGACTCTGCCCTCCAAACCAGCTATTCCCTCTTGGGGAACCACTGTTGCCAATCTCCAGGTGCAGGCTGGAGATCACTCAGAATTACAATTGTTCCTCAAGTAGCAGAGATCAGTTCTCCTGGAGAAAATGGTGGACTCTGTGTCATTATAACCTGCTGAGGTTGCCACAGCAAATTGACGCTGAGTGCCCAAGGCCAAGGCACTCTCCCAGAGCCTCTTTCTACAGCCCATTGTATTTATTTCCACAACAGGCCTTATTCATAGTATTCTATAAATATGAATTCTTTTGTCATGGATGTGATATACTAATTTAGAAGAATTGTAAAGGCCATTTCTCCAGGTCACAGACTGAGTCTATAGTTGCCAACATCTTGGTAGGGCCTGGAGATCTCCCAGAATTACAACTGATCTGCAGGCTAAAGAAAGTTATCCTGGAGAAAATGGCTGCTTTTGAGGGTTGGCTCTGTGGCATTGTACCAATCTTAGGCTACTTTAAAAAACAAGGATTATCAGCTGCCAGAGTAAAATAAGCGCAGACCTGTGATCAGCCATTATCCTTGCTGTGGCATGGTGCAGTGAGTCGATCATTAATGCAAGTCAGGTAAACAAATTCAAACTCAAGGGGGAAGCCAGTCAGAGTTCCTGCACCACCATGGAAAAAGAGAGCCCCAATCGGTGTAGAGATGCCTACTCCAATTGCAAGCTTTAGGTGACACATGAAGGGAGGAGACTAGTCTTTAATGGGGCCCGTTCAAGCTTGCTGGATTTATTCAGCACCTGAGTGCATGTACACACACACTGAAGAGTACTGGACTCGGGAAACCAGGAACAGTGAAATCATGAAGCCTTTATTGAGTGATTCAGCATGTCCAGTAGATAGTCAGATCAGGCATGCTTACAGGGCTCCAGGGCCCTCATTATATGCTGGCCGGAGCCACACCTCCAGCTGCACCCAAAAGACCTGATAGGGGCTTAACATATGGGCATGTTTGTCATAGATTCCCTGGAGGAGCCTCTGATTGCATTGGCTCCCCAGGGAGAACCTAGGTCCCACATTGGTGGACGCTTAGAATCCAGACATCTATTGTTCCTCCAGATTCAAGCTCCCCTCTCTGCCTGACCATGTGCTCTGGCCATGCGGCGGGTGCCATTACCTGGGAGCACATGGCAGGCTGATTGCTACACAGAACATACTACATTACACACACAAAAAGACAAAACCCGCCCCCCCAACCCTTAAAAAAATTGATCTGACGTGAATGAGAATGGATGGAACCCTGACGGGGAAAACCCAAGTAAAAGTTTGAGTGTGAACTGGTCACAACAAAAGTACAATAGTCAAAACCACGAATATCAGCAGGGACAACTCGAAAGTCAGGTGCAGTGTGAAAGACACTGTAAACTGATGGTTTAAACTAGGTTTTTATAATTGGTTATTATATAAATAAAATGAAGAAATATGTAACAAGAACTTACCTTTTATTCCCCCCTTTCAGTGTGGGCTGCTGTAAATATAGACTGTTTGATTTACTAGTGATCAGGCATTCCCTTCCTTGTTCAAACCTCAGCACTCTGCCAGGTTTCTTCATGGTTGCATGCAAAAATATGTGTATAAAGGAGTTTCCCTACCATCTATCCATGCTGTTTAGCATGAGAATTCAAGTGATACTGCCCAAATCCAAGGACATATTCTCACAAGCTCCCTCTAGCAAGAGAAAGAGAGAGAGAGAGGGAGGGAGGGAGGGAGGGAGGAATATAATTAATTTTAGTGAGTTGCTAACACTAATACATAATGATTACAATCCAATCTGATTAGTGCTCCTTTGACCAGTGTAGTAAACAGGTGCACACAATCAGGTAAAACAAACCAGGCACGTGGCTCTTTAAATACGTTGCTCTATAGCTGCCATCAAATATTTGTCCACCTGTACCAAGAAATTTTCTCATCCAAGAAATCATAACCCACTCCAAGTAAAGGAGAATTAGCTTTGTTCTTAAGTCTAAAAATATGGGACAATCTAGAACTATAGTATCTATTTGATCTGAACTTAGGGCTGCCAAGTCAGCCCGGGGGGCGGGGGATCCCCCGCTATAGGGGTTCCCGATCTGCCGGCCAGTATTCGGCCAGCAGGGGGAACCCCGCCCCAGAAGTCGTCCGGTGAGGACGACTTCCCCCATGTAATGACATCACCGGAGGTGACGTCATTATGTCGCAGTGGCGCACGCGCAAAGCGCGCGCGCCAGAAGAGCTCCCGGGGGGAGAACAACCCCCCCCCCCGCCGGTAAGTCGCCGGCACTTGGCAGCCCTATCTGAACTGCAGGTACATAATCTATCAGAAAATGGTATACCTTGGTATCTTCCCATTAAAATTGCAAATGGCAATGCATTCAGCCTTGCTAACGTAAGTTCCCTTCTATACCTTGGTATTGGCAGCAGCAGAAAATATCTTAGCATTTTAATTCTAGGGGAAATGCCAATAGTAAAAGTAGAAATTAAAGATGGGCCTAGTCCAACGTAATCTATGGTCTGCCTACTTATCTATGTTGCCAGAAACACTGAAGGAGCAGAAGTGATATTCTCTTCTTAATATTCTGCCAGCTAACAAAGAAAAGAGAAAGCTTCTCCATTACTACTGCATCCTACTTTGCATGCAATTTATACAGGAATCAGCTCTACAAGAAATGTGTGCGATTGTACTATAAATAATTATTTACTCTGAAAAATGACTAACGTTGTTCTTACCTTAATAAATTTGGAAAGCTTTGCAGTCTTGGGAGGGCAACTGCAATCTGGTAGTATTTATGTTTTAAATATAAATTTTAATGCATTTGACTTTTTTAAGCATAAAAAATGGTTTGTCTCTTTGCTTTCATGCCTTTGTTTTTTGGTGGCATAATTTTTAGGATTTAGGAAACATACACTGGATTTTGTGTTTTCCCAAAAGTGACTCTTTCAAAATTTTTACGTATATGAATCTGTGCAACTTGGACAAGATATCCTCTTCTAGCAGTCTTTTGTGCCTTTTTCCACTTGTATATTATTTTGCCACTGCTGGTATAACTATAGTAACTGCTTAACTGCAAAATTTGACTTTCAGCATCCTACACAAGTTCTTTCTAATTAACACCATGTGGTCACATATGGAATGTCTCAAAATAAACTTTATTTGTGCAATAATTATTTAAGTGGATTTTATAGCATTCCTGATTAAAACATCTGTGCATCATTTTACCTTTGGAATTCACCATCTTTTGTTCTGTTATAACCAACTTGTGTCTTTGTATCTAATTGCTCTCTGATGTTAATCAGGTATTGCTGAGAAATAATGCTGTCAATGCTTGAAAAATTATCTCTAAGAAGCATTTTTTAATGTTTATTTCTCTGGTGTCAAAAACAGTTGTTCAATGAAAGTTAAATATCTCAGTATCATTGATGGAACATTGCCTTTTCATCAGAACTTTTTACCTAACAATAATGTATATGTGAGGAAAAAAACCTTACCAATTCAATGTAATATTTATATTTCAAATATTTTAGAAGTAGACATAATCAATGTCCTTTATCAGTGTTCATGAGTATAGGACTACCTGTCAACTCATTTGTGCAAAGACATAGCAAAACTTTGCTTTTCCAATTCCCAGATTTTTATAAACTATGTAAATATATTAAGGGCTATTTTTTCTGTACAATTTTCTGAACAATCTTGCTCCCAAAGGCATTTCTTATGTACCAGATGTGGCCTACAGCCTACTATAATTTGTTGGGAGGGATGATAGGCTCTGACTGTGTAGGGATTAGCCAGTTGTACAACATGCCAACATTTACATCTTTAGCCTGCAGTTGGTCTGCAGGAACTTCCCCCTTTCCTAAACCTCAACAGGCAGCAGTAGCAGTATTCCCAGTTATGGAATAAACTAAGCTTCCAGCCTTTGTGAACAAGGTTTGAAACCAGTAACCCAATATGTTGTAAGTTTGTGAGTACTGGGAAATTATTTGTTTTATACTTGTATACTTGAAAAAAATGGTGCAGTAATCATTTTACACAGAGATAAAAATTAAAAATCTTAAGAGTGGAAGAATATAAAATTGCAGATTTTTTTTGCTTGTTTTAATAGACAGTTTGTTCCTCTTAATGTTTTCCTTTTCTTGTGTAGCAGATGGCAAGCAACTAGAACGTTTAAGTAAAGTATCGTAATGCAAGTAGTTGGGCTAGATAACTTATTATGGCTTTTCACATTTTCTAAAGACTGCAAATTCAAAATTGTAAGCCCCAATCTGTGTAAACAAAAGTAATAAAACTGAGGCCTTTTTTTTTGCATTACATGTGCAGACATCTATATATCTAATTCCCAAGTGCCCCCCCCCCCGCGTGCAGATACTTAAATCCACGCGGGGGGCACTTGGGGGGCAGGGAGATTTTCCTACACACTTGGGGGACTCCCCAGGTGTGTAGAAAAATCTGAAAAGTAAAAAAAAATAATTGGGTGGATATTTAAATCCCCCCAAAAGTAAAAAGCGTTCCCTGCGCCTGCACAGGGAACGCAGTTAAAACTATGCTCTTCTCCGCTGGGGGGGAGAGGGCTTGATGGGCTGGCGGTCGGAGCCACTCGGGCCTCGCTGAAGGGGAAGAGGAGGGAGAGTACAGCTTCTGGACCGAGAGACCTCAGGCAGAGAGACCCATGGCTGGGCCCAGAGGGGGAGCAGAGGGCAGGCGACGACCAGAGGGGAGGGGGAGGAAGAGGAAGAGGATCCCTGGGAGCTGGGCAATCTGACAGGAAGAATGTGTTTCTCCCCCCCCCCCCCCATAGGCAGTGGGGAGGTCTGGTGGCCCTGCGCAGTGCTGCTGCAACCCAGGCTGGCTGGTGCCTGCCTGCAAGCCACCTTGGAAGAAGGGCAGCAGGGCCTTCGCCGGCTGGCAAGAGAAAGTCTGGAGGGGAGAACCGGTGAGCCCCGGGGGGTGGAGACTAAGAGCTCTCTTGCCACGGGAAGAAGCCTTGCCGTTTGCCGCCACCTCCGGGTCCTTCCCAGCCAAGCCTCCCCACAGCCAGCAACACAGCACTGGAGTCACGGGGCAGGGGACGCTGCCACCGGATCCCTCCCAGCTGAGCGGCCTCCCCACTGCCAAAAAAATGACGAAGCCGCAGAAGAAGTGGAGATTTGTTGGGGGGGGGGGAAGATGAGAGAAAGAGAGGAGCAGACTGAGAAGGGGTGGGGGAAAGAAGACATCGTCTGCGAAGGGCTGGGGTAAGAGACATACAAGGGGTGAGAGGAGAAAGGGGGTGAGAAAGGATTCCTAGAGAAGGGCGTAGGGAGGAAAGCTGACACAGAAGGGGTGAGAGGGGACAGGGAGGTGAGTGAAGGTTGATAGATAAGGGGTGGGTGCAGAAAGACAGGAGGGAACTTTGACAGAGGAGGGGGGAGAGGGAAGCAAAGATGGGGGAAGTGCCCCCTCCCTGCAAGTTTCTTGCAGGTCTCCCCTTGTTCAAACATAATACCAAATTATGCTTGTTTGTTTTATGAATGCAGTTAGATCTTGTAGGTAAGAAATACAACACTACTCTCATGTCACTGAGTTTTTCTTCTGTTACACTGATGGTGTAGCAGTGCCTTCACTCCACTACCATGGTGCCTAGATGCTGATAAAGTCCACACCATATTTTGGGGGAACCTGGACCTGAATGATTAAAATGCATTAGGGTTATCAATTCTGGTTTAGAAAATACCTAGGGACTTTGGGGTGGATCCAGAAGAGGGTGGGGTTTGGAGAGGGGAGAGGCCTCAGCATGGTACAATACCATAGAGTTCCCCCTTCAAAGCAGCCATTTTCTCCAGGGGAGCTGATACCTGTAAAAGCGGGAGATCCCATGGCCCCACCTGGAGGCTGGCAACCCTAAAATGCATAGGCTTTGGAATTCCTGCCACTGTCTGCTTGTTTCATTTTTTATGTTAGGAAAGAAGAGAAGAAAGAAAAATTGTAAGCAACTTGTACTTTGTCTTTCTTCTGCATGAATGAGAATGGTGTTGGGGAAAATAGTAAAAAAATACTTAAATACTCAGAGTTTGCAATGGATCTTTGCTTTACTGGAGAGGAGACCTTTCTTTCTGCTTAAAAATCTTCATTTCTAAGGATAAAAGGTACAAAATTACAAAGATATCTAGAGCTACATTTTCACATGCTACTGCTACAAACACATGGTCACTCAACAATGGTGATTCCTCTTTCTTCCTAACCCCTAGAAGAAAATCACCTGATTACATTAATCAATCAATACCATTCACTTTCACAGGCTTTTCTAACATTGGCTGTCTGCCAGGTTTCCCTTCCAGGTCAGTCTAAACAATAGCACAGAAGGTAGATAGGTTAACCCTATAATGGCTGGAATCTGGACCTTGCAACTCACACATTTCCAACAAATGGAGGGGTGGGGCTGGGGGTGGGGGTGGGGTGGAGATATAATTGGAAGACTTTCAGATATTTACTTTGTTCCATTTTGAAAATTCATTCCAAGGCAGCTTAATGCAACAGTTTTATATTCAATTGCCATGAATTGAAACACAATATAAAATCAAGCAGATTTTATATGTTAACAGCTAAGAGTTGAGGCCATATGTCACAATAAATTGCCAAAATGGCTCTCTTTTCTAATGAAGAAGCTTCTCCTGCTTCATGTCTGGCTGGCTACTGAGGTGGACCCGTGGCCGTCAAACAATTCTCTTCTCCTCCTGCTGTGCGGCTCACTTTCCCCTAAGTAGCTGTTGCTAGGCAACCAAGCTTGGTTCTGTCAGTAGAAAGGTGGGGAGGAGGAGGACTTTTCCAGGCCTACTTTGGGCCTTTGTGGGGAACTCATTGGGGCCAGTCCTGAGGGTTGCCAGCTCCAGGCTGGGAAATTCCTGGAGATTTTGTGATGGAGTCTACAGAAGCCAGAGTTCGGGGAGGGGAGAGGAGAGGCCTCAGCTGAATAGAATGCCACAGAGTCCACCCTTCAAAACAGTTATTTTCTCCAGGGGGAGAGAGAGATCTGTTGTCTGGAGTTCAATTGTAATACCAGGTGATACCACAGCCAGTGTGGCATAGCAGTTAGCACTTCAGAGCAGAGTCTGCAAGACCCAGGTTCTTGCTGTGGAAGCTAAGTGGGTGATTCTGGACCAGTCATAGACTTTTAGCCTAACCTACCTCACAGGGTTGTTGTGCAGATCAAAAGAGGGAGAGGAGAATGATGTGAGCTGCTTTGGCCTCCACTGCAAAAAAAGCTGCTTTAGCCCCCATTGGAGATCACTCAGAATTACAAGTGGTCTCCAGATGGCAGAGATCAGTTCCCCTGGAGAAAATGGTGGACTCTGTGTCATTATATCCTCCTGAGATTGCCACAGCAGATTGATGCTGAGTGCCCAAGGCCAGGGCACCTTCCTAGAGCCTATTATATTTATTTCCACAATGGGCCTTATTCCTATAACAAAAAAAACAACAACGTTACAACATACACTCAAGTAAAGGAAATACATAGGTGAGCGGGAATAATAGATGGCAGTTGAGGGTTATAGCTACCTGTCCAGATGTACAGAAGTCCAGAGAAGTGGCTGTGAAGATGGAAAGGAACCCAAATGAATTTCAGGGTGCATTGTCAGTAGGCATCCAGGACAGACACATAGAAATGGAGCAGTGTTTGTCCAGTTATAGGCCAAAATGCTACCTGAGGGCATGCTGATGAAACTGCCCTCCTAAAACAATATTTTGATAGGATTAGCTGGAAGTAAAATGATGTGTTGGAAATGCTGAATAGCATTCCCAGGAACTGACAACTATCTGGAGGAACTCATGATATAGTGCATAAATGTAGCTAATGTTTGCTTGACAACTCTCTGTTGTGATAAGTTGGAAGCTGCCCGAGATAGTTGAAAGGTGTTAAGTGGTCTCATAATTATGGTAAACAAATCAGGAAAGATCAGGCCAGGTGGGGAAATGCTTAGTTAAGGCAAAACAATGTCTTTTCTTAAGAGACCCATTATTGCCATTGTGTAAGGTTTTAAAGTGGGGACAGGGTTGTTAGTGGACAAACCCATGACTTTGCACCTTGCATAATCTCTGCCCATGCATGTCTCTGGCTTATGTTTGCTGGTATCCATTTTGTGTGACACCAGAACCATTTTTCAGACCAGGCAGTGCCCAGTACTTGTTATTTTGGGGTGCTGTTAGAGTGAAGCATGCTTGGACTTACTCCTGTCAGCTGCCAAACTATTCCTTCAGCAGGAGGAGGGGTCAAGGGGCTAACAACATAGTCCCAACAATGAGCAAACCCACCACTGCTGTTCAGTTACTCTTGGGAGCAGCACTTAGCTTTAAAAAGCAATGGTTGGCAGTGTTTCATTGTATTTGTTGTATATTCCATGTTCTCTCCTACTAGTGTTCCAAAACATGTGTGCAATATATTCCTCTTCTCGTGGCTCCTCATAAAAATACACTCCAAGTGGTTCTTTGACACTTTAGAGTTATATAAAGAAACACATCATACTGTTAACCACATTATTTCCTGATTAATTCTAATGAAAAATTCTAACTTCATTGAATAGCTTGTGTTTATCTGGTATATCTGAAGGATCAGTACATTTTACGTGGCAGGTAAGACAGAATTCACATTGTCAACAGGCTATTATTAAAGTGTCTTGGATGACAGGACTGAGATGCAAAAGGGGAAGCATTGGTTGTAATTAATGCACATATGGCCTCAACTCTTAGCTGTTAATATAAAAATGAATAAAAACTAGCAAAATGTCTTTTGCATTGTATGAAATGGATATATTAAATGTGAATGAAGAACAAAGCAGGGTTAATGGTTGTAAGTTTTCTGTTCTTTGCCCTTGTACTTATTTCAAAATTTGGAGGCTGATAACAGCAAAGTTCTAAGAGAAATAGTGCAGCTTGTTGCATGAAAACAAAATGTACACTTAATTCTGTAATCTGCCATGCTGGTTAACACAGAAATTTACTTTGATGTAATGTCATAAGAACTCATGGTGTGTTAAGACTGCAGTGGCTTGCTGTATTAAAAACCAGTTGACAGAAAAATCAAATATTGCTCATTGTTGATATTGAAGCTGTGGCAATCATCCCCAAGAGTCCTGCTTCTCCTACAAGGCTCTGAACGGAACCATGTGATTATAGTCTCAAGCAATTCCAAGTGATTGTCAGGCAATCAGAGCCCATAGAACTCCACTGGAAGGCAGAGGAGAACAAGGCTCAGTTTAAAGTGGGGGAGACTAGGGTTGCCAAATCCTATCTTTGAAATACTGGGAAAGTTCTTCTCTGCGTTGGGGCTTCCTGGAAGTGATGTCATCATGCTGGGCACATTGCCAGGGCAACACTCTGGTAATCACCCTAAAACTCTATGGTACCATAGAGTTTTCAGGGTGATTGCTAGAGCATTGCCCCGGCAACGTGCCCAGCATGATGATGTCGCTTCTGGGTGATGTCATCATGCTGGGGCAGTCGGCCTGATCGGGCCACTTCGGGGGTGGGGTTCCCCCTGCCGGCCGAATTCAGACCGGCGGATTGGGGACCCCTTTAGCGGGGGATTCCCTGCCCCCCGGGGCGACTTGGCAGCCCTAGGGGAGATAAAAACTTATCTCCTTAGATAACAGCTTGGAAAATCTGGTTTAAAAGGGTCAGATTAACCAGGATTTTTAAAAATAAGGTTGGGTGGGTAGGTTTAGGAAAGAAAGCTTATTTTTAGGTGATAAATAAGCACCCTAGTAAAAGTCAAAAGCATCAAATATACATGGGCAGTTTCTGAAAGCCAGGGACTGTGAGGTAAAAGGGGAAACCTGAGGTAAAAGGGGAAACTTATACCTGTGAGGGAATTTGCATTTTGGTAACCATTTCTAGTAAACCTCCCAACCTGAAGTAAACTTTCTAAGGAAAGGAAACAAGAGTCTCTGCTCAGTGTTTATTTTAGTTGGGCCAGTGAATTCTTGTGGAAGAAAGGTTGTTACTTCTGGATTGCAGTGGTGAGTCACTTTACACTTATAAACTGAAACATTTGACACCTAATGCATAGTCTGTTGAATATCTTGTTGTTTTCTGTAAAATAAAATGTGGTGTTTCGTCTTTCACCAAAACAACACATTTTATTTTAGTGGACAGTTGACTATATAGAAAAAAAAATCATAAATACACCTGTATGAGTAGAAGATAAAGAGAGGCTGGTGTGAAAGAGGGGCCATTTTAGAAAGGTTCCAGGCAACTACAGAGGACCATGAGGAAGGGTTGCCAGCCCCCAGGTCCCAGCAGAGGTTCTCCCACTTTTGGGGGATTCGATATGCCACCGGCCAGCTGGCCAGTGGAGTAAAACCCACCCCCAAATAGAAATGTCATTGTGTGATGCCCCTGCCATGATAATGTCACTTCCAAGTGATGTCATCATGCTGGGGAAATTGGATGGCAACACTCTGGTTTTGGGGCAAATTCTATGGTTTTGAAGGCAAAAAACCGTAGGGTTTTGCCAAAAAAATCTGAGTGCTGTGTGCAACGTTGCCAATGCAATAATGTCACTTCCAGGTGACATCATCGCAATGTCCCACCCACCCTCGGAAGGCTTCCCAAATCCCACCACCACAATGGCAAGGGGACCTGGCAAACCTTCCATGAGGTATTTCAATACAACATAATCCTAAACATAACAGAGCCTTGAGGCTGTAATACAGTTGCCTCAGAGCTTCATACTACGCAGCTGCCTCCTGTAACTGCCACAAAAGCCCATCCACATTTTATTAAAACTGACTGAATTCTATTAATTTGGAACAGAGGTAGGTTGAAATTGCTTATTTATATTTATTTATACTTTAGATTTATGAATCACCCAATCCCTAAATACACAGGGCTCTGGATGATTTACATCTGTAAAAATATACCTAAAAATATCATAATCACTAGTTAAAATACAATAAATATAATATTACAAACTTAAAATTTATCCCCAGATGGCATTAATACTCTGCTATTGACCAGTTCTGGATCATGTTGCCGCCTTGCAAGCAGGATGGAGGGGGGAGTGAGAAAAGGGGGTGGGAAGGTGCCAGCGATGTTACTGCCCATCACTGCTCTTAAGCAAAAGTGTGGTGGAACATCTCTGCCTTGCAGGCCCTGCAGAATTGCATTAAGTCTTGCAAGACCCTGCTGTTGTTTGGCAGAGAGTTCCACCAGGTTGGAGCCAGGGCTGAGAAGGCCCTGACTCTGGTCGAGGACAGCCACATGTCCATTGGGCCAAGAATCACCAGTAGATTTTCTTCAGCAGAGTGTAATGCTCTTCAGGGAACATTCCACAGGACATGTGAAGATGTGTGGGTCCCAGACCACTCAAAGACAAATGTCAATACCAAGACCTTGAACATGACTCAGTACTCCACTGGAAGTCAGTGTTCAGTATCATCAGCTGAATATACAGCTATATCATATGCAGCAAATTCCTTTTTTCACTCCCAATAATTCCCATAGCTTTTCTACATGGCCAAAATATGCTTGAATAAGTTACTCAAAGCCTTACATTCAAACCTGTTGGTAGAAAAGTAGGTAAAATTCCTTTCTTTTAAATTACAAGTCCACAGACCAATCCTTTTCCTATCAGAATAGAATAAAGTTTAGAATGCTTTCACCAAGCAAGTTTAGTCAAGTTGTCTATGTCATGAAAATGTTGTTAGGTTAATGTGATGCAAAATTCAGATTAGCTTTAGTTCTCTAGTTTATGGTTTATTTCCAATGTGGGCCTTATTCTGAGTAGGTAGACTATTCCAACTTTAACTTATTCTCAAATCTGTTTGCACTTTATGCAAATGTCTGAAGTATATTAATTTTGGATGCATGTGGAAATTAAGTAATACTGTTAGAATGTACGCACAACCATATGGTAGTATTCAAGAATGACTAGCTAGAAGATAACCTTTGAGACTGTATGCTTCACTAGAAGCAGGAGCACAGTTGTGCTTTTACAAGCCATTAAAATAATTTTCTGGGTTGATTAATATCATGTCTGCCTCAGCACTGAGGGTACCGGTAATAGTGCCTGGGTATTTGCTAAGAAAGAACCATGACTATAGCTGTGAAATCTAATATTTTGGCTCAAGACAATGCAGGAGGTTGAGCTAACCTTAGTCAAGCAGTTTGTTAAAAGAGATAATAAATGGGCATTAGTTATATTATTTCAGTAAGAATATTTTAATTGGAAATGACATAAATTATGTAATGTAAGATATAAGATCTTTATGTTCTATAAATGGCACTATTTTACAACATTACTACTTTATACATTCTGATCTATATTGTTGTTATGTAGTATTTTTGATAGGTTCTATTCACCTGCAATGTTAGCCTTTTAATGGCATGATGTTTGCTGGCTATTAATGTTAATTGAACATTTTGAACTCTTTTAACAGGGAAATTTTGAGGAGTCTTGCACTTCTAATCCTGCAGTGATTGATTACTTTGCATACTGAAGGCCTGAACATTGGTGAGTCCTGCTTTTTAAAGTTGACTTCATTTTAATGTTATGTCTTCATCTACAATATGATATGAGCATGGTCAGTTAGATGAAAACTAATTAAATCATTTTAAAAAAGAGCAATGTGTCAGCTTCAAGAAAAAACTGTAGTTCAGATTTCTGAAGTCTACACGATTAATTAGAATGTTTGGCGGCTTGAAGAAATATGAAAATCTGTTTCTTTGAACAGCAAGCATTTATGGAATGCCATTAACTTTTGATAAAAGCAGATGGCCTCTTGGGATGTAGCAAATATATTTGGAATTAGGTCACTAAAGAACATGGCAGTGGAATGAGACATGGTATTTAGATAAAATCCATATAGGGATCATGAGTGGGTTTTTAAAATGTATTATGAAGAATTGCAGTGGCAGAATTTTTAGATCCACTGTTACACAATACAGGACTATATTGGATTCTGTGTTGCTTCAGAGAAATGTACTTAGCTGACGTCTTTCATTGGGTCGTACTATGTCATTTTTGGAAATATTCTGCACAACAGAATGCAACATGGATTAGTTACTCTTTAACATACCTTGATTTCTATGATCTCAAATTCAGATTGGTTAAGTTCAATGCATGTTTATCACTGAAGTGGGGATCTGAAACTGCATTAGAGATTACAAGAGGCAAGGACCTGCGATACTTGTGGGGTGGGCACTCCGCATGGAGAAGGAGGAAGCTCCAGCAAGTAAGCCTTCTCCCTTTCTCCCTGGCACTGATGGCGAAGCCTGTGTAGTTCTGAGCTGCCAGGCCCACCTGGCCTTCTCGCCTGCCCCCGCCCCCACCGACAGTGAGGCCCATCTGGCTCCGAGCCACCGGGCCCACCTAGCCTTCTTGCCTGCCCCCCACCTCCACCAATGGTGAGGCCCATGAGACTCCGAGCCACTGGGCCCACCTGGCCTTCTTGCCTGCCCCCTGCTCCCACTGACAGTGAGGCCTGTGTGGCTCCAAGCTACCAGGCCCACCTGGCCTTTTTGCCTGCCCCCATCACCACCGATGGTGAGGCCTGCATGGCTCTGAGCCACCAGGCCCATCAGGCCTTCTCGCCCACCCCCCCTCAACAGCGAGGCCCACATGGCTTCGAGCCGCCGGGCCCACCAATCATCCCCCCTGGGCACCAGTGGTGAGACCCGAGTGGCTCCCATCCACCAGCACACCAAGCCTTCTTCTTTCCCTCCCTGGCAACAGCTGCCAGGCACCGTTTCCAGAGCGTTCTCTGTGCATGTACAGGGAACGCTCTTTTACTTTTGGGGGATTTAAATATCTCCCATATAGTTTATTTTATTTTATTTTTTAGATTTTTCTGTGCATCTGCAAGGGGATTTAAATATCCACCCAAAAGTTTTTTTTTAAAAAAGTTTTAGGATTTTTCTGCACACCTGGGGAGTCTCCCAAGTGTGTATAAAAATCTCTCTGCCCCCCCCCAAGTGCCCCCGATGTGGAGATTTAGATATCTGAATGGAGGGGGTACCTTGGGAATTAGTATATAGACAAGTGGAGACCCGCAAGAAACTTGCAGGATGATTATCCCATTCCTCACACCTTTGCTTCCTCCCTTCTCCCCCTACCTTTCTCACACTCTTTCTCTCTTCGGCCCCCTTACTTACTCTCTCTCTCTCCTCCATGTATGTTACTTCCTCTCTTTCTGACCCATCAACATTCTCTTTGTTTTTCTGCCTCCCCACCTCATCACTCTTTCTCTTTCTGCCCCCCTCCATCACTCTCTCTTTCTGCCATCGCTCTCCCAGCGTCCTGCCTGCTTCCTCTCCCCCCACAGCAGCAGTGGCTGCAGATTCCAATCTGAAGCTCTAACTGTTACATCACACTGGCTTTCATAGGGTGTTACATCACACTGGCTTTCATAGCCTACCTGAGTCAGGCAAATCAGGTGATATCAAGTCACACAGAGGGTGCTGCCTAGGGATGCCAGCCTCCAGGTGGGACCTGAGGATCCCCTGGAATTACTGCTCATCTCCGACTACAGAGATAACTTTCCATGGAGAAAATGGATGCTTTGGAGGATGGAGTTTATGACATTATACCTCACTGAGGTCCCTGTCCTCCCTAGGCTCCACCCCTAAATCTCCAGGAGTTTCCCAGCCTGGATCTGGATCTGCTGCCGGTGGCCAGGGGGTTAGTTGGCAACCCTAGACTGCTGCCAGTAAAAACCCTGCCCTTTACTTACAGAAACTGTTAGAACCTCCCCTGAACATTCTAATCTCTCACGGTTAACATCTGGACTTAGATCCCTGCGATGGCCATTTCAAAAGGTATTGGGGGGAATTCAATAGTCCCTGAAGTTTTTTAAAAAACTTTTTGGATTTTTCTGCAGACTGACAAAGGCCCCTGACTATGTAGGAAAAGCTGTTGGTGGAGAGTGAGCTCTCTTTTGGCAGATATAAGTATCCACACAGAAAAAACCCCTCTGGGAATTAGTATATAGATGACTATTGAATCTCTTAGGACAGTTGTTATTTTGGACTACAGAGGCATAATTTTATACTTGTGCATGAAGAGGGAGCATGTCCAGTAAATATAGTAGATGTGTTCAGTAATTCTAGAGTATCGGTCTATTAGCATTTTTTGCCACCATTGCTTTTCTAAAGGAATACTGAGCTAGCTTTTCTGAATGGTTGGCGTCCCCAAGACTGGATAGTGGGAGATTCCTACACGTAATTATTCCAGCCTTTGGAGAAGCATTTTTATTACTGCAGTCAATGCAGCTGGCAAATGCAATTTGCTTTCTGGACTACTCGTAATTGGAAGCTGAAATTGATTATAGATATTTTCTGGTCACCTGTAAAACACAATACCATGTTTTAAGAATAACTGGCAATTTAATATCCCCCAGTGCCACTTCAACAGTGAACCAGTGACAAAATAGCGTTTTCCTTTCCTTGATAAAACAACAGATTTTTAGCCAAATTATTAATTGAAGGCAGTGGGAAACCTGATTTAAAACCTACTGTTATTTAACTGGAATATGAATTGGTCTATTTCTTTATTAAAGGTACATTGATTGTAGTTCATCTGGACAAGGGAAATCAGGCACAGCTCAATAGTGTCCATTTTTTTAAAAAAAAGGATTATTCTGTATAAAACAAATAGTATGTCAGACAGATCCTTTTGTTTCATGTAACATTTGGCTATTAGGTGGGTTCTCACTTCCCCCTACTTTGCTTCATTTTTAAAAAACCATTTGTTTTTGTTTCATTTATTTTTGCATGATTTCTTGTCTGTATTGCTGCCCATTAGTTTTAATGGGAAGCTCATTTTTTTTGCTATAATTTCTTTGTCTTTAATTGTTTGTTACCCAGTGAGCTCAGAGGCTTCTACTTGTCTCTGTGAAACAGAAGACACATCCATTTAGCACCTCAAGAGGATCAAGCAGTAGGACAAAGTCAACCCAGATACTTGCGTTTCAAACTGCAAGGGGCATGCAGATAGGATCAGACAGATGAGATCAAAGTTAACATTTAGTTGACCAATGAAAGATTAGTAGTAGCAACATAAAGATAATGTGTTGACTTTCATTTGGTATTCAGAGTAATACTGGCAGTTGAATAGAATGGGCACAAGGAATTGCTGGACACCTAAAGAAGTCAAGTAGAATGGCAAAGAACATGTAAAAGTTTACATTGTTCAGAGAATGTGTGTGATAGCTTGATGAAAAATCATGTATTCATTTTACTTAGACTGATGACAATATAGAATATTTTTTTCCAGTTCATTTCTCCCCAAAGTTTCCATTGGCCTTTATGAGAAAAAAAGTTTACTTCTTCATAGCTATTCAGTCAGTGTCAAATTATACACTGCTTAATGTTTCCTGCTTTCAGTGATAACATCTGATCAAATAATTGTGTTAATAAATATAAATATAACAAAGAATTGCTATTGGAAGTATATTGCCTTTCTTTTATCTTTTTATCTTTTACTTTTTAAAAATAGTTCCACTTCAGAGAGTTTTTTTTTAATTTAGTTGCCTATTGAGTTATACTTATTTAAGCTGCAAGCAAAAATATATACCCTGAATGTTTGGAGGGTACAAAGACTGGCACAAGCCCAGGCAGACTGGCCAGCAATGGCAGAAGCCAGAAAAATTGGGGGAATCCCTGCCTGGACCAAGGGCCTGGCAAACCCTAGTGTGAATTACAGGTCTTAACTATGACCTAGCTCAGCCATGAAAAGAGACAAATTTTACACCTTCTTACACCAACCAAAACAAGCTTTTTAACCCTTCTAAGGAATAAACTAATTGTTTTAAAGAAAAAAGGTGTCCTTGTGAGTGCAAAGAGAGGAGGAGGAAATACAAATCATCTTAGAAACTGGTGCTGCCCTCCAGACCCATTAGGTAACTTCAGCAAGTTACCCAGCCATCTTACATATAGCCTTAGTGACCACTAGCAATCAAACATTTATTATATACTACCCTTTGCTAGTCAGTCAGTGGAGGCTTGGGGTATGTTGCTGGACTGAATGGGAAGGTTGGGAGTGTTGTTGCCTGCAGTCACCTCAGATGGCATTGTTAAAGACTCTTTAACATGACTGCCTTGCTGGACTGTGAAAAGTGTGTGTCAGGGCAATGGACAGAGCTGTGTTCCCAAGAGAAGTGCAGTATGCTGGACTTTGGAATGTACACTGTGGCCAAGGGGAGACTTGAGCCTAAGAAGTATGCCAAACCAGATGTGGACCCGGGACTACAGAAGCCTTCTGCCTCTGCACCCACACAGGTGCAAGGATACAGACCAGCAGCTCTGACCTCCATGCATACAGAAATGGCAGCAGATCAGAAAAAAACATGCTCTGGTAAAGGACAGATGTTCCTGAATAGAAGACATGAGGGAATCTCTTCTCCATCACGCAAGCATTTCCCCCCTCCTTGTGTGTTAACTTCACCTGGAGAATCATTCCTCTCCTTCATGAGCCAGCCTTAAACAAAAAGATATGCCCAACTACAAACAATGGCCGAAGACAAACTGGTATTCTGCCGCGCCTCCACGGCGTGGCAGAACAAGGCGGGGGGAATTGCCCCCGCCGTGCGGCATTCGCATGCCGCTGCAAGGAAGCCGCCCGCAGCGTCCAGACTGGCTTCCAGCGGTGGAGTCCGAATGCTGCACGGCTCCCCCAGCCCTGCGTGTATTCACACCCGCCGGAAGCGGGTGGAACACATGTGCAGCAGCCGGGACACCACTTTGAAGTGGTGCCTGGCTGCTGTGGGAGGAGCGCAGCGCCAGATGCGTTGCGTCCAGGCTGCCTCCTCCGGGCAGATGTGGCAGTCTGGACTGCCAGTCTGTCCTCAGCCACTAGCAAGCAATCAAACCTTCTTGCTACCCATCCAGATAATGCTGCTGTCAAGCATCGGATCAATAATCCTAAGCAACGGCCCTGCAATGTGATTGGTTCTTTTCCTTCTCTTCTTTGTCTCACCCCCTTCCCCCATTGGTGTCACTCCCTGCCAACAATTAATTTTCAGTTGCCCAGCTATTAATCCCTTTATGCCCTATCCAAAGTATTTTTCTAGTTTTTTTCTAGTACTTCCTGGGAACCTAGTGACCACATGAGCCTTTTGCCTCAGGTCACATTTTAGGTATTTAAGGAGAGCTTTCCCTGAGTTTGCTTTCTTACCTCTTGCTTCTTCCTCTCCCAACCCCATCCGATCTTGTTGGTTCCAAATCTAGGCCTGTTTGGATTCAGTCCATGCGTGCTGCTGGTCAACTCACAATCCCTTCCCCTTTATTGCATTTTTATTTTTTGTGGCATGATCCAAGCATATCACCCCTCAACAGCATTTCCTGCTCATGCAAATGTCACTATCCTTTCAATTCTGTATTCTTAGCCCTGTATTGTGTGTGTGAATGCTTAATTATTGTTTGTATGCTTGAAGAACATTTAGTAAAAAAATTATTATTTTAGCTATACAGTCTCTACATCTGGGAATTCTGATTCCCATATACCCAGGTTATAATCCCATATTTTATGCCTATTGCCATTTAATATTCATAATTCATCATAATTGTTAATAAAATAAGGCTCACAATTTGGCTCACAAATTACTTGTGGAGAATGAGGGCATAACCCTGCATGTCTGGTTGACATTTTCCCAGATTACCTGGTCTAGGCATGTGTGAGTGGTTGCTGTCTGCGTATGTGGCTCTAGTGAGCAATCTATATTGTGGGTTGTCTGCTCCCATTTCATCTCCTTCAGTGAGATCTTCCAGCTGCACCTACTGGGCCAGATACTGCCCATATGGGGGCTGAGTCATCTGGTAGAGACAAGGGAGAGATCTTGCAAAGCCCTGTGGCCATTCCCAGGCCAACTCTCATGCTATCGTGGGCGGGTTCAGTAATTGGAGTGTAGGATCTTAGTTTCCCTTTTCTTCCTGCATCACATGTCCCACACCACACACACAGCTCACAAAGCATGTTAGCACTTCAGGATGGGGTTTAGCTTGGCAAGTCAGGTGAGACACTGGCCCCTTGTTGCAAAGGGGGAGCGATAATTCAAAAATCTGGTGAATCCAGCACCCTGTTTGTGCTTGAGATGAGCCAAGCTCTCTCCTAATCTCCTCAAAGTAGCTGCAGTACTTTGTAGGACTTGAGTGGACAAGCAGGGGACCATACTCATTTGAACAGGGTGACCAGTGTGGTACCTTGCCTTGCAAGACCTGAGAGGAAGACCGGGGACCACTCTCACAGTTTTTCTAGCTCACTCTGAGGTGGGTCACTCCCACTAGAGTTTTTCAGGCAGAGGCACCTGCTAGGAGTTAGCAGTTCTCCCCAGGGCTAGGAGGGTTTGGCCACCCTCACCCTAAAAATTACCTACAGTCTGAGCTGTAGAGGGAGTTAGGAGGACTTGGCAGGACCTGTTTCCCCTTCTTAAGGTTAGGAGGCAAAATGTTCAAAAAGACACAATCTCTCCCTCGCTGCTGAAGATAGGAGACTGCCCTTGGGAGGCAAAATCTTTTTGGGGCCAGATCCACTGCAAATCCTGAAAGATACATTTCAGGATTTCTGTGAGAAGTCCAATCCCCGACAGTCCAAAAAGGACCAATATGGAACCTGGGGTCTTTATGTGGCTCTACAGGATAGCGTGGGGCTCATTAAAAAGTTCCACAACATTCAGGAAGAGACAGCATGTCTGCAGGATGCAATGGAGGATATGAAAGAGGAAAATAAAAAAGCACGCAAATTGAGGGCAGAGAATTTAAACCACCTCCTAGAAAAACAGGGTCTATCAGATGCTGCCCAGGATGCCAAACAAAAGGTGGAAAAAGCTACTCACTGTGCTCAAATCACAGAGCAAAAATGAGCTGCTGTCAAGAAACAACTTTCCCAGGTCACACAAGAAGCAAAATATCTGGCAACACAAAACCAGATCAAATTAGAGCAAACAGGTAATCAAGCCTGCCAGAAAGAGACTGAATCCCCCCCAAAGCAGTTAGGGATTCAGAAGGCAGTTATTTCCACTGTCCATCCTGCCGCCCTGGTGGACTTTCCCCAGGAAGAACAGGATGAATTCACATCAGGACCCGTCTGCAATCAGGAGTGGGGCACCCCAAAACCTGTGAACCTAATCAGCACCAAGACAGTTGAAACAAAAACTGGTTAAGACTACTACTCAGGTTGTTAGGGAATCCAGAATTTGGAAGCCTGATGAAGTGAAAGCAATTGCCAAGCAAGTGGGCCCCTTTGGTAAGAACACTGCCATTCAGTGGCTTACTATGGCTTTTACTGCATCCTACCACAGTATAGACAGGAAGGATCTCATGGTGCTAGTTAGGCACTGTGCATCAGGCCTTAGTTTGGCTACTGTGAACTCAGTCTTTGCCAGCAGGAATCTCAATGCCGTGGACAAGTATGACTCGATGAGGGAGGTGACTGTGTGGGATCTATTGTCAGTTTACTCTAGATAAGCTTAATTTGCCCAGGCTCCAGGTCGACAGTCCCTGAGGAGCTTCATAACTGGGAAATAAAAATTGGCTGCAGCCATTAAGGGTGGTGATGGGATGAGAGCTTAAAAAAAAAAAGCCTAGCAATAACTGTGATTTTATTTTTAAAAAAAATCTGATTGCTGTTTTTTTAATTTTGAAGTATATTCTTTTGATCAGTTGATGATTTTAAATTAATGCTTCCATATTTTGCCTATTAATTGATTGTAGATCACTTTGAAGACTTCTTATTAGGCAAAAAGTGTTTTATAAGTGCAAATATCAATTAATATAGGATGAGTGTCGTATAGGGTTTTGTAGGACAAGAATAATTTCAAAGTAACAATAAGCCTAACTACAGCCTATTTATTGTATACCTGCCTTCCTTCTATGTTAATTAAGTATGTGATATGGAGAATAATTAATTGCAAAAACTTAAAAATGGTCACTGAGTTGTTTAGCATTATGCTCATGTATTGGCTTTCGACAAATGAAATACAGCTTACGTATCAGAAGCACTGAGTTTTTGCTTCATCTGCATAGTAAATCAGATGAATGTTTTTCATCATGAATGAGCAAAGCTAATTTCTACATATTGCATCTATGGAGGGTACAAATTTATGTATGTCTTCAGTCAGGGTTTCTCAATGGTTTATTTAATTTAAATTAGCAACATTATACAGCTCAATCAATTAACCTCCATAAAACTGAAACTTTGCAGTCTATAAAATCATGGGGAAAGCATGAAATGAGCTTGTTCATTACATCACATCTTCAGATAAGCAAAAACACTACACATTTTAAATGTTAGGGTAATTCAAAACTGATTTGCATAATGGTTGAGGATATATACTTAATAAATATACTTGAATAGTTCCATTGTCATTTTTTTTTCATTTAAAAGCTAGGCCTGCTGTGCATGGGCCCCTCTGATTACATTATCTGAAAGTACTAGGATTGCCAGCCTCCAGGTAGGGCTTGGGGATCTCCTGCTTTTACAACTGATCTCCAGCTGACAAAGATTAGCTTCCCTGGAGAAAATTTCTGCTTTGATGGGTAGACTCTATGGCATTGTACCATGCAGAAGCCCCTCCCCTCTCCAAACCCCACCCTCTCCTGAATCCACCCCCAAAGTCTCCAGGTATTTTCCAACCCAGACCTAGCAACCCTATAAAGTATTAAATGAAATTGAATAGAATTTTCTACTTAACATATGTATTTGTTGTTCTGTACTGCTTCTAACCCAGAAGATCTCAATGCAATCAGGAGAATCAAGGATCACAGTTTCACTTGTCTGCTAGTAACCTACAGGAGTGCTGGGCCTCCACAAACTGTTTAGCAGGCCTGGCCAATCCTGGGCCTAGTAGAGAAGAAACAGCTCTAGTTACATATGTTATATCTCCTTTTTCAAGCCAAGCTACCTGCCCTAACACTTCAGTATTAACAGATAAACCATTCCATTAAGAATGTTGGATGTTTTTTGCTCCTCTATGTAATATATGTAAATTGTAATCTTTCCTCAAGAGAGATAAGGAAAAGGAGCAAACTAGGATTGTCAACTCTGAGTCAGGAAATACCTGGAGATTTTGGGGATGAAGGCTGAAGAGGGCAGGGGTTGGGGAGAAGAGGAATTTCAGCAGGGTACAATGCCACAGAGTCCATCCTCCAAAAGAGCCCTTTTCTCCACATGGATTGTTTCCTGTTGTTTGGATATCAGTTGTAATACTTGGAGTTCTCCAGGCCCAACCTGGAGGTTGGCAAACTGAAATCTACAGTACTGCTTATAATATTTTTAATTACATTCTCTTATTAAATTTTGGAAATGAAAATGGAGTCCTAGGAGAGGTCTTGTTTATTCAGGACTAACAAAATGCCTGTCATTATGATGAGTGAGGAAGAACCCATGTATGTCATGTGTTAGCCTGACTGCTCTATTATATTATCAATATAGGGGAAATATTAGCTCTTAATAATCAGCAGCAGGTGTTAAGGATCAGCACCTGTATATACAGAGGTTGCGCCTCTTCCAGACAAACCAAAGAATTGACAAGGAGACAGTTATCAGTATAAAAAGGTTTTCTTTTACTTAAAGAATAAAAGGTAGCTTATTCAAGTGTTACAGAAATGTTCACACATTCATACAGTTCTAAGAAGTCAAATAAAATAAAAGGGACAGTTTCATTATTAGGAAATCATTGGTATACTGTATTTACCTGTGCAGAGAGAGTTGGTGTGGTCCTGCTGGAGAAACAAGGTGAGTTTATATGGAATTGGGGGGGAGGGTGAACCAGGAGCCATGGTAGGGTCAGAGCGTGGTGAGAGAGAGAGAGAGAGAGAGAGAGAGAGATGCAAGAGAGACAGCAGGCGATGTAAGAGAGAGAGGAGTGCTGGGAACTTTCCTGTATTTGGGGGTGGGAGGTGGTCTCTCGGGTCAGGCTTGGTCACATGCCTGTCCTGAGACCACCCCTTAGAGAGTCCACCCACTAGCTCTTGTCCAGTGGAAGAGAGGCTAGGAAAAGTGGTCAGCATTTGATTCTACCTGATGGTCAGACAGATACCTAGGGCCAGAAGCTGACATCATCAGCTAGGAGCATTGTCTTTTAGATGAAGGTAGGGCCTTGGGCAGCCAAAACCAGTTCTTCCAGGAAATGTCCTGCTGTCGTCTTCACATCCCTGTGAGAAGATCCTTTGATGTGCCAAATGAGAGGATGTTGTAGGAGGGGGGGGGGGTTGGCCTGCTACGTGTAGAGAGCACATACTGTGCTGGTGTCTTGTGAAGACAAGTCTCTGATTAAAATGCCAAGATGGCTATTTCCTGTGTAAATCTCTTTGTGTTAGAAGAAACCTCCTGGCCTGGAGGTGGCAACCTCAGAAAATGGTACTTTAAGCCTCTGCTGGAAGCGTTTGCTGTCATTTTCCCTCTGGTTACCCCATCCAACAGTCTATCGCACACATTCAGCAAAATAGTCCACTTATTTTCTCTCATAGATCCCTATAAAAGTTCAGAAAGCATCATGCTGGCTTACACATGAAGAGCTGAGATTTAAAAAACCTGTCTTGCCAAACAACTACTGCTACTCAGAATTTTTTGGTAGCCATAGAACTAGAAAAAGTAAGCAGGGTGAAGTTGAATACACAGTTGATTGGAAGCAAAACCATATGTCACAGATATTGCTAGCTCAAAAGCAGATTTAACTTCTCCCCAATTGTTTCCCAGCTTTCAGCTCATACATTTTGCCTCTCAAAACACAGTGGTGGACATTGAGAACCATGCCTACCTAATTAATACTTCCATTTCTTAGCCATAGTAGATTATAACACAAACACAGATGTTTGGGACTTCATTATATGTATAATTTTATTATTAGGGCAATAAAATAAGTCAATCACGAGATTTGCCGGTATCATGAAACTGAGCAACTTAAATTTTATAGGTGATGATGGTAACACTGTATAGAATGGACATGGGATATTGCAAAATCAATAATGAAAATGTGTATGGAATTATGACAGAAAACTAGTTGCTTTCCTATATGTGGGCTAGGAATATACACAGATATTTTATTTAAGTTCACAGCAGCCTGAATAGCCCAGTTTGACTGAGCTCATCACAGCTTGGGAGGGAACTAAGCAGGTTTAGTTATGGTCAGTACTTGGGTGGGAGATTACCAAGGAAGACAAGGGTTGCTATGCAGAGGAAGACAATGGCAAATCACCTCTGCTCACCCCTCCCCACCTGAAATGTCCCATGGATGTGGTTGCCATGAATCAATTGCAACTTGATGACACATTCTTCTCCTTCATATTAAGGAGGATAATGAAATCCTGTTGGGACAGATTTCACATAGGGTTTCCAACCCTGCTATTGCAACTGATCTCTAGATGACAGAGATCAGTTCCCCTTGAGAAAGTGACTATTTTGGAGAGTGGACTGTACAGCATTATGTCCTACTGAGGTTGCTTCCCTCCCCACACCCTGCCCTCCCCAGACTCCACCCCCAAAATCTTCAGCTATTTCCCAGCCTAGAGATGGCAACCCTACCTGAGTGTAATCAGTATCCTCTCCTGTAAGAGTCTGTTAGAAATACAATTTGTGGAGGACCTGGTAAGTGGTCTGAGAAATGTTCACACTTAATGTTGTGTATATTGCTTCCCAGTTTTTCCCAGCCTTTGTGTAGACAGCAAACACAGTGGTGGGAGGGAAATATTTAAAGTCTTGTAAATGCACTTTTTAAAATTTCAAGAGCCAGGAATCTCAAGAAAAGCACAGTGGTTGTGTAAGAATAGAAAGAAAAATAGAAACTTCAGAATTGCCCTTTTGTGTTCTGAGAAGCTTCAGTTTGTGCTAGATCAGTCATACCAGTTTCCGTGGCCTAAATTCAGCTTCTGGCACACCATCACAACCCCCTTAGTGTTCTTTGGGAGCTCGTTCAATTACACGTGTACCAGTTTTTACTGTGTGTATGTTGTCTTGAAGAAGGTCTTCCTTATGACCTAGAATAGGGTTGCCAGGTCTTGCTTGGAAAATACCTGGGGATTTTGGGGGTGGAGCCAGGAGAGGGTGGGATTTGGGGAGGGGAGGGGCCTCATCATGGCACACTGTCATAGAGTCCACCTCCACAGCAGCCATTTTCTCCAGGGGAGCTGATCTGTCAGCTGGGGATCAGTTGTAAAAGTGGGAGATCCCCAGGCCCCACCTGGAGGCTGGCAACCCTAACCTAGAATGACTTCTCTATTTGATGTTTTGACTTTGTGTTACTGTGCATGACTTTGTTCTACTCCCCCTATTTCTTTGCTTATATATTTACCTGGAGTGATAATAATTATAAAATGTTATGCCAGCATCTGTTAAGAGACATCTTTTTTGTTACTGACAAATTCAATTAGAAGTATGGCTAGCTAAACCAATCAAAATAACAGGTAGCTTGGAAAAGGTCAGTGCCAAGTGATTGTTCCTCATAATAATTTCCCAAGCCATTAAGTCTGTAAAATTATGGGATTCACTTTCAAATGAAAAATAAATTATGGAATAAAGTGTCTTGATCAGTTTACAGGCAACCTGAACCATAAAAAAGCAACTTTTCTTGGAGGAAACACTTCTTGCTAACAATATCTGTGATACACTATGACTAATGCTGGGTTCAAGCAGAATTCTGAAGTATCAATAAACTCTAATTTTTAGCTATTGTAGCTTATCTATTAAAATATTAAAATCTCAGATAAACTTGTATATAGTTTTAATTTATAATCACTATTTTGCTTCTTAAAATGAAGAAAAAAACATTTATTTTCTTTTACCTCACCTTAGAAGAACCAAGGCATGAAGGGAAAATGGGACAATTAAATTAACCATTTATATACTAGGGTCATGATCCCATCCTTCTCTGTATCACTATTTGTGTAAACAGGGGGCTTGCCCACCCCTCCTATTGCATGGGGTAGGTTGTCATTACTCAGATTCTGCCTTTCCATCACTATCAGTGTTTCGAGGCACTGATAGAGGCAACCTTCTCTGTGTGTTTTTTTGTTAGCGGCCACACACATTCTTCTCCCCCTCATCTGCTAACTCTAGCCAGATCAGAAGTTTCAGTCTGTGAATGGATGAATGGACAAGTGCTTTGGATAAGCATATTTAGTCACAGTCTGAAAGGAAAAAAGACAGTAAGTTACTACCATACAACTCTATTTTCTAAGAGCACAAAAGCATAGGAAACACATAGAATTAGCAGGAATGTTATAGAAGCTAACTAGGTTTTACAGGTAGCTGATTCTACCAGGGACTTTGAAATAGAGGCTGTTCAAGGCAAACTTCTCTCCATTTGCCTCGACACCCCCCAGTGAAGACCCAAAACAATATTGGGTTTAATTAGTTTTATGCCGATCTATGCCATATAATTAAATATACTAACATATTTAAATGGGCAGGCTGGGCTAGGCAGCCTGGCAATGGCGGCTTTTGTTGGGGAAACCCTCCTTGACTCGAAGCTTGGCTTGTGTCTTCCACTGGCCTGATTCTGGATTATTTTCACAGAGCAATGTTGTGCAGTGGAAATAAAGTGTGTGGAGACACGTGTGTATTTAGTTTATAAGAAAAAGAAAGTTTACTAGAAAAATTAGGGTAAGGCTACATGATAGAAGAACAACATCCTAACTAACTAGTCTCCATCTTGCTTGTTTGTTTTCTAATGTGTGTGAGTTCTAAATGTTCTGAGGCCAAAGATTTATGCAATCTAAAGAGAAATTATCTTCTTACTCTGATGTGCCACATGACCACTATCAGGTTAGGAAAGACAATGCTTCTGTACTGTTCTGGGCACTCCTTCCCAGCCACACCTCACCACACAGACAGTGATGTGCTGTTCTGGACCTGCCATCCGTCACTGCTGATGTCTCAGGCTGCTTGCCAATTATCCCTGCCTATCATAATCAGCCTGCCCTATCCCTGCCACACAAAGCCATTAGACTAACTTAACACCCCTTGTCCCCCCTGCTGACTACAACATTCTGCAGGCCCCGACACAGATCTGCCAAATAGATATCACATCCTTCTGGAGAAAGATGCACACCAACATCCCTATACAGATGTGACATATCGTATCTAATGGGTTTGTGTGACACACAAGCACCTCCACTCTCCAAAATAACCCTGTGTATATAACTACTAACCTTAGTCCTTGCACACTTGACCTCCCCTCCAAATCCTCCTCTGTAGGAAATTGGACCAAACAGTAATAGCCCTTGGTAGCAAACTTTTTACTCATCTCAAATCTCTAAGTACGTTCTACATTAATTCCATTCCCTTCGTCCGCAGCAAGTCATTTTGTCCAGATGTAAAACAAGAACATTGGGATACCTGTCCTCCCTCAAGACCTGATGGAGGGAGGGCAGAAGCTGGTTCCATAACAATCCCAAAGGGCTCGTCACTGGATGCTGGCCATGGGGATAGAGGCCCAACTGTGATACCAACTCACAGGCAGCTGCTTTCTTGCTCACCCAAAAGATGATGGAATGGCCACAACCAAGACCCTGGCTTTGTTTCTTGATATGCTCACACCTGTAAAAAACAAAAATATTAACTTATCTAATGTATGCCTGAAAAGCCTGTGGTCGCCACCTACCGATTTGCTGAATCACCTGTCCTGGCATACCCAGCCTAGCAGCAGTGAACCAAGAAATTGGTTCCCCAAAATTTCTTGTTTTAATTCAAGGTTTGGTTCAGGCTTGAGTGAGGCCTGCTTTTGGGTTAACAGAGTTCAGAAAAAAACACTGCTGAAATTGAGTGAGCTGACCTTGTAGTTCTTAGATAACACCCCAGCTGCAGAGAGGAGTTGAGGGCCTAATACTGGCTTCCAATTAGCCACATTCCATCCAATTAAGGCTCATGATTTGCACATGTGGGAAAGGGCCAAAACTAGCTGCAGATAGGTTTTGTTTCCTTTCATCCTGGTCAGACCACCTCTCTGGTCATTTGCCTAGTATTACATCACTACCCAGAGATCCTATTGGTCTTCCAGGCCTGAGACCACATTGTACCCTTGGCCATAAAGAAGTTAGTTGTTAGTTTAGTGCTAGCCTGATGGTGACTACCTGAGACTACCATGCTGTCATTGTCTTGCTCACTGCAGCCATTCTGAAAGCTTGCTCATTGTGAGACAAACACTGCGCTGGCCTATGCAGACTCTGAAGAGAGAAAATTTGGATTGCTTAGAATCTCTGACTGAGAATAGATAACATCTGGTAATTTGGAAACCAGTATCCTACTGCTTAGTTAGTCCTCAATTCTTAGCTTTCTTGTTTTATGCCTCACAGTTCTTGGTCCTTTTGAAATATTCTTGCACCTTATTAAATAAATAAATGAAATTAATGTACTAAACTGGGTGACCACCTACCAAGTTAATTATTTTTGTGAGAAACTCATTCTGCAAGCCTATCTTGCAAGGCTGACTTTCTTGTTTAGTCCCGGGAAGGGTGGAAGCTTGCCCTTTGGCTTCTAATTGTTGGGATAGTCTAAAGGGCTGGTAGCAGTTACCAGATGGCAAATCTACAATAGATCATTGTATTACCTTAGCACACCTAGTTGATAAGTACACCACATCTAGAAATTCCAAACTCTATACAGCTTTCTTGGACCTTTAAGGTGCTTTTGACTTTATTGACAGAGAGTTACTATGGACTAAATTGTATCAATCCAACCCTGATAAGAGATTCCTAAAACTAATTATAATGCTACATACTTCCACCACCTGCCAAATCAAATGTTCATCTGAAGGGGAACTAACATCAAAAATTCCCTTTAATAAAGGAGTTAAACAGGGATGCATACTTGCCCCTTTTCTATTTAACTTATTTCTCAATGATTTGGCTCCCATCTTAGCAGAAGAAGATTTCCACTCTCCTAAACTGGGCTCCCTTTGAATACCCATCCTGCTATATTCTGATGATACTGTACTACTCTCGTGCACAAGGGTGGGGCTCAGGCGTCTGCTGAACAGATGCCTTAGATATTTCCTTGAGAATAAGCTACTCCTCAATTACGAGAAATCTAAAATAGATTTTGCTAAGTCCTGCAAAATCCAAAAGTGGACATTTGATGGGAAAGAAATAGAGCAGGTCAAGCATTTTAAATACTTAGATCTCTATTTCAGTTACAATATGTCCTGGTTACACCATCGCAAATCTATGATTAACCTAGCTAGCATTAATGCAGCAGCCATCTCACGTTTCTTCTTTAATAGGGGCAACCAGTTTGTGCCAGCTGCCTTAAAAGTGTTTAAGGCTAAAGTGATCCCACAGATACTATATTGTATTCCAACATGGATAAGCGCCTTTGAGACTGGAATTGAAAGAGTGCAATCCAATTTGTAAGAAAAATCATGGGTCTGCCATGCTGTGTTCCATACGCAGCTCTTTGTTTAGAGGCAGGCCTTAACATGCTAGAAACAAGGGCTTGGTTAATATCAATTAAATACTGGCTACGTTTGCACTATACTGCTGATTGTGGGAGCTAAATATATCAATTGTTGTCTGAATCTATCAAGTCCAAATGGACTGCCTGCATAGAGAAGAAAATAATCACAATGGGAATATCCATGGATTCTCTGTATATGCTACCTCTTACCAATGCATATCAGCTAATTAGACGCAGAATCCTGGACAATGAAATGCAGAAACTAGCTAGTGATGCAAACAAATCCTGCTCCCCCCTAAACTTTGGAATTCTCCCACATACTAGCCATCTGCCTTCTTATCTATCGGCCATCTATGCTCCTCACCTGCGCCGAGCATTTGCACTTGCTAGATGTAACGCCATTCCATCGGCTGTCACTCATGGTAGATATAAAGGGGTTCCATACGCAGCAAGACTCTGTGCGTGTAGTCTAAATCAGGTCGATTCAGTTCTCCATATTCTCCTATACTGTCCCTGGTATGACGATATACGTTTTACTCTTTTAGACCCAGTTCTATCTAACATGATAGGTTGCCCAGATGTTTTGAAGGTGCGCTGTCTCCTGAATGACCTGTCACCTAAACTAACTGTCAGGCTCCGCCTCCTGCCCCGGGTCCACGCCCCCGGTTGCCGTGACCCCGCTGGGCGGGGGAAACCTCCAGGAGGTTGGGAGGTAGGAAACTGGGAGGAACGAGGCCTCAGATATGGCAAGGGGTGTGGTTGTAAAGACACCTGAGCCACCCTCTTGCCTCCAGGAGCCAAGTCTGCTTACTGTCTCTCTGGGCTTTGCTGGACTTCGGCTACCCTGGCTTGTCCTCCCTGGCCTGTCGTTCTCCTCCTTCTTTTATTCCCTCTCCCTTCTCCCAGAGTCCCCCTCGCCCAGTTCCCCCCTCCCTCCACCCGAGGTCCCGCCCCCCTTTATAACCAAGGACGCCAGCCGACGCCCTGTCCGGAAGTTCCCCCTTCACTGCAGGCCTCGCAATCAGGAGATGCTCCGCCGCTGCCGGCTTCACTGTCGGCTCCTCTCCGTCGGCGGCGCCTCCCTCGCACGCCGTTGGGCCCGCCGACCTTCCTTCGCCGCCACCGCCACGTGCCACGTCGGCGGCCAGGGGCTCGTGTTGCCCGCCGCCGGCCCCGGGCCGGCGCGGATCCCGGCGCCTTTCCCTGGCCCGGGCGGGGAGGGGACCAGCTGCTGTGCCGCGATCTCCGGGGTTGGCTGCTGCGACGCGGTCTCCTTTCGCCCACCAAGGGGGGGGTCTCGGGCGTGTCGGCGGCGGTGGCTGTTGTCCCGGGGCTGGGATCTGAGGCGGGCTGCCCTGGCATCCCCGGTGAAGCTGGCGGTGTAAGTATGGACCCCGGGGCTGGCGGCAAGTCCCGGACCTGCGGGACGGGACACTAACTGAAAAGGTTGCTCTATTTTTAAGTTTGGTAATTAAGGATCGTTTGCACAACGCATAGCTATATAAGATTAACTTATTTTTCCTTGTTACCTTTCTTTCCAATTATGTCTCTTTCTGTAACCTGTTTTATGCCAATAAAGGTATGTGTATGTATGTATGTATGAGTCAGTTACCAGACTGGTATGTGAGGAGTCACACCCCAGGGTTTTGTAATATTGTGTCCTGAAGCCCTTAAAACAAAGATCCTTGGCCCTAGCCTGGCCTGGGGGTCTTTGACAGGATGCAACTCTGATTATAATGAAGGAGTCCCAAACTTGCACACAGGCAGCCCCTCAGCTGCCAGTATCTGCTGGGTAATGGTCCAAAACTGGTATTGCATCAGAGGTGACCTGCCTTTATGCTGAAATAGGCAACCAGGGCTGCAGCCCCACATTCTCATGAATGCCCTGAGTGCCTTCACAGGGCAAACTTGGGGATCCTCAGAGGTTTCTAAAACCACGTGATACCCTTGCACAACTGACCAAGAGAGAGATCTTGGAGTCATAGTAGATAACTCACTGAAAATGTTGAGACAGTGGGCAACTGCAATAAAAAAAGGCCAATGGTATGCTGGGGATTATTAGGAAGGGAATTGAAAACAAATCAGCCAGTATCATAATGCCCCTGTATAAATCGATGGTGCAACCTCATTTGGAATACTGTGTACAGTTCTGGTCACCACACTTCAAAAAGGATATTATAGCATTGGAAAAAGTGTGGAAAAGGGCAACTAGAATAATAAAAGGGTTGGAACACTTTCCCTATGAAGAAAGGTTAAAGTGCTTGGGGCTCTTTAGCTTGGAGAAACAACAACTGAGGGGTGACATGATCAAGGTTTACAAGATTATGCATGGGATAGAGCAGGTAGAGAAAGAAGTCCTTTTCTCCCTTTCTCACAATACAAGAACTCATGGGCACTTAATGAAATTGCTGAGCAGTCAGGTTAGAACGGATAAAAGGAAGTACTTCCTCACCCCAAGAGTGATTAACACATGGAATGCAGTACCACAGGAGGTGGTGGCGGCTACAAGCATGGACGGCTTCAAGAGGGAACTGGATAAACATATGGAGCAGAGGTCCATCAGTGGCTATTAGCCACAAGGTATAAATAGGAACTCTCGGTCTGGGACAAGAGATGCTCTGTATTCTTTGTGCTTGGTGGGGGGCAACAGTGGGAGGGCTTCTAGTGTCCTGGCTCCACTGCTGGACCTCCTGATGGCACCTGGTGTTTTTGGCCACTGTGTGACAAGGTGTTGGATTGGATGGGCCACTGGCCTGATCCAACATTGGCTTCTCTTATGTTCTTAACTGGTCTGCCTTGGACTTGTGAATCATAAATTGTGCCTTGGACTTGTGAATCATAAATTGTGCCCTGTCTGACCACAGCTTTAGATCCAAAACCTGCAGTGTCGTGTGCGACACCTCCCACTGGGAAATGGCCAATCACTCACCTACACACAATGCTGCATAAAAGGCAGTCAGTGCTGCTGCACAAAAAAAATCAGCCTCCTCAACACTAACACAACACAACCTTGTACCAACAGCCTCATAATCTCAGGTGTAAATGGGTGTTGTGAATCTTTTTGCACGAATGCTTCACACACCCAACCCTCAAGTATGTTCCTAAGCCTGAAATCACCTGTGGTATTCCTAGGATCCTCTGCTTTTGCTGTGACAGCCAGGGCAGCTACATAGCCTTTAATGGTCCTAACTCCTAGCCTTTTACCCTCCAGCATTACCAAAAATCGAGGAGATGTTCCACTGGCAAAGGCCAGATCTAAGCCAACCTAGCATCTATATACTAATAACCAAGTTGCTCCCTCCGTGTGGATATCTCAGTCTGCATGGAGGGGGCACTTGGGGGGCAGAGAGATATTTCTGCACACTTGGGGGACTTCCAAGGTGTGCAGAAAAATCCTAAAACTTAAAAAAACTTTCAGAGGGATATTTAAATTCCCCCAAAAGTAAAAGTGTTCCCTGTGCATGCTCAGAGAATGCTCTGGCTGTTGGGGGGGGAGGCTTGGCAAGCCCAGTGGCTGTGAGCCACTCAGGCCTCGCTGCCACCAGTCTCAGGGAGAGGAGGGAGAAGGCTTGGTGGGCCTCAGACCTCACCGCCGCTGCTGGGGAGGGGGGCGGGAGGCTTGCTGCCCCTGCTGAGGAGGGGGGAGAAGGCTTAGCAGGCCTCACCACCACTGCTGGGGAGGGGGTGGGAGAAGGCTTTGAGGGCTGGGGGCTGTGAGCCGCTCAGGCCTCACCAGTGCTGGGGAGAGGAGGGAGAAGGCTTGGTGGGTCTCGCCACCACTGCTGGGGAGGAAGGGGATGGGAGAAGGTTTGTGGGCTGGCAGCTTTGAGCTGCTCAGGCCTCACTGCCACCAGTGCGGGGGGGGGGAGGAGGGAGAAGGCTTACCTGCTGCTGCTTCCTCTTCCTGTAGAGCGCCTCCTGCTTCTGCAGGAGCTGTGGGGAATACTCCCCCCTGTGAGTATCATGGGTCCCCCTTCTGAGAGCCAGTTTGGTATAGTGGTTAAGTGCACGGACTCTAATCTGGGAGAACCGGGTTTGATTCCCCACTCCCACTTGCACCTGCTGGATGACCTTGGGCCAGCCATAGCTCTGTACTAGCTGTTCTCTCAAGGACAGTTGTCTCAGAGCTCTCTCAGCCCCACCCACCTCACAGGGTGTCTGTTGTGGGGAGGAAAAGGGAAAGGAGTTTGTAAGCCACTCTGAGACTACAAGTGAGTGAAGGGTGGGATATAAATCCAATCTCTTCTTCTTCTCCTTGTCTTCCCTAAATGCAAAAATCACCTCCTGACACTGCTTAGCATAACTTGCCTGGAGCTAAAGCTGCTGTCACTGCCCACTATGCTTCAAACTGCCAGGAGCCCATAGCTCATTTGGCATCAGGGTGATATCCAGCACTGAGTGCACCAATGATTCTTGAAACAGATTCCAAAGCCATGGGTCCCCACAGTAGCCAAATGCACCTGAAAATCATGCCCAGCCAACCAGTGCATTCTGCAAAAGGATAGACCATTAAATCCTTGAAGGAAGTTCAGACAGACATGAGCATCTGCCTTAATCTGACCTGTGACTCTAATCTTATGATGTGGACACCTAACACTTCTAGTAGCATTTGCCAATCTACGTAAGAAGGCCCTCCCCAGGGCTATAACTTTATAAGCAAAATTAAGATGCCCTATCACTACCTGCATCTGCTTCAGTGTGGCCTTGCCACGATCACATAATTCCCTCAACAGCTCTCTACACCGCTCCAGCTTTTTCAGGCAAATGACAAAGCTTCCATCCTTGTATCTATCTCTGTGCCCCCAAAAGTAAGGCATTGCCCAGGGCCCTCAGTCTTTTCTTCTGCTAAAGGAACTCCCAATGCATATGCTAGTTCCTTAAATTAGCCATAAGCTAGTCACATTCATTAGAATCCCCTAGACCCACAAATAATAATAAAAAATCATCCTAGTAATGAGTGATCTTATCAGATTCTGCTCTTTCTTGAAATGCCTACTCAAGCATGGTGCTGAAGCTCTCAAAAGCTGAGTGAGATATCAAGAAACCCATGGGCAACACCTTATCAAAGTAAAACTGCCCCTCAGACTGAAAACCTAATAAACCAAAATCCTCCAGGTGAACTGGCAGAAGTCTAAACACAGACTTTATGTTACACTTCCTCATCATTGCACCTGGGCCGCAAGACTTAACCATACCCACTGCTGCATCAAATGATGCATACTGAGCAGAGCTTCATTCTCACATCTTTTTAACACTTGCATTTACATGCTAATTTGCTGCTATCCATTGATTTTACCAGCCACCTGATCCAATTTCAGCTCCATATATGCATCTTAGCTGTGAGTAGCCCTTCCAAATGGCTGCATCCACCCTCTTTTTTTTCCTGCAAGTAACCCTAGAGGAGATTTTATTCCATTTGTCTGAAGAAGTGTGCTTTGCACACAAAAGCTTACACTTTGAATAAAACTTTGTTGGTCTTAAAGGCACCACTGGACTCAAACTTTGTTCTGCTGCTAAACTGGCAAGAGCTCAACTGAGCAAACATTCTCATTAACAAAAGGGTGTAAAGGGGTAAGGGAAATATGAGGTGTTTATGTGTGGGAGGGTGTCTCCCCCTTGTTAAACCTACATCTAAAAGCCTGGATCACAATAAATAAATACCAATTTCCCCCTCTCCTTTTATTCACTGCCCAGCAGGGACAAAGGGGAATCCCATCCCCTGGCTTTCAAAGCAATCTCCCTCTCCCTCAGCAGAATGGGAGAGCAAAGGTCAAAGAGCAACTGTCCTCCTCAGCTTCCAACAGAAAAGCCTGCATGATGGAGGTGTGGTCAGAGTATATGAAGCCAAATCACTCTTCCTCATTTGCTACTTCAACAATCTAGTAAGACTTCCTGCCTTCTTTCAGAGCTGTTCTTTCAAGGAGAGAGCTGTCTCAGCCCCACCTATCTCACAGGGTGTCTGTTGAGTGGAGGGGAAGGGAAAGGGATTGTAAACTGCTCTGAGACTCCTTCGGGTAGTGAAGGGTGGGGTGCCATGAGTTTTCCCACAAAGGGAGGAGAGAAAAAGAAGAAAGAGCAAGTCAGCACCACAGTTACGCACCTAGCTTGCAGCAGCCTGGAACAATTTTTCCCAGGCTACTGCACAGGAAATTCAGAGAATCAAAGAAAAACAATAATCCTGATGCTATTGATGGTAAGCAACTGAGCAAAGAAAAAAAACTGCTTGGATTTTTCTGGGGTGGGTTTTTTTTTAAATCCCTAAAAATCCCAGATTTGTATACTGAAAAATCATGGTAACAAACCAAAACAGTGATTTTCCTGTTTATTTTGGGCTCAGGAATTCTGGAATGCCCACCCCTATTGTAAACCACTGGCCTGGAAAGTGGCAACATGAGGTCCAAGGCTTTACAAGCACATTCAGCAAGATCAAGCTTTTAAACCATTACATCTGTATGTAGTCATGTGAATTCATCCATTTTTAATGTGACTCAGGCATATCCTAGACTGAACCAGATGCAATAGAATGGACAGATTAGGTATAGACTTGTTTAACTGATTTGTAACATGCCCATAATTCTGGACTTTATTGTCCATTTATATAGTGCACTATGAAGAAATATATATTACAAAGCAAACCCATTTGAGAGTTTCTGATAGGTAAACCGCTAAGGGCATAGTTCACTATGGTATGCTATAATACAACAGGAGACTTCCTTTTTTTACAAGGACAAAAAATTGGAAACAAGTTAACCATTCTGAAGTCAACCAAGCAATCCTTTGCAATTATATGCCTCCATGGTGATGTGAATTCCTGCCTTCAGGATGTGAAATCAAAGCTAACAACTTAAAACACTGCTGGTGATCAGCCAGTTTTCTCTTCTACAGTGAAGAATATAATCCATATTTTTCTCTCCATTGTAATATTTGATTGGTTTCATGATCTTTTTTTTGTTTTAATAAAACATCATTACTAATTCCACTTTTTTTTTTTTACTATTTCAAATGGGACATAAATCAAAAGTTATAAGAAAAATGCTTGCTTATCTGCGAGGTCCAAAGAATTACAGTTTGCTTTTAAAAAATTTACAGTGATTCTACTAGAATATTGTTTCATGATGGTATTGTTTTTAAGCAATTTTAATTGGTACCAACTCTGAGAACTGTAATGATGTTTTAATTATATGTACATGGTGTGATTCAATGAGTCACCATTTCAAAAGTCTGTTCAACCAAAGTTTCTTTAGAAAGGTATAGCCTTGCCTCTTTCCCTAACGTTTGGTCTGATAGCAACAAGTGGCAAACTACACAAGATGCAAGGGATATAGATTGGTAGCTAGTTCTGATCTCTCAGCACAGGGGTGATATTAAAGTTCTAGACCTATTTCAAAGGCAGCCCTGCACAGAGCACATTATGGTAATCTCACCTGCATGTGATCAGAGCATCCATTGACATGGCCAGGTTCCTCTTCAAGGTACAGCAGTAGCTGATGTATCAGCTGAAGCTGATAAAAGCTTGACAGAGGAGACATACTTTTGCTTCTAGACACAGAAGCTAATGTTTCATTTGCATATGCTGATGTGGGGCAAGGGAGAGAGAGATGGAGACAGTTGTCCCACAGAGATGGGCAGAATCTTTATTAGTCAGTCAGAGACAAATGTTCTGCTGGCATATAGGTAGACAGGACAGCAGACTTGGGGCAGGAGAAGATGGTGGCATTTCTTTCCAAGTGACAAGTGCATGCTGTTCTGTCTTAATGTGAGTTCATTGCAGTCCATAAGACACAGAAGTCACAGCCAAAGCAGACAAGTGCTGAGAAAACAGTGATGGGACTTATATGAGATCACTCAGTGTTTTTGATGTGTGTGTTTGGCTAAATCCAACCTGAAAAATATTCGGAAAATTACTTATTGGTATTTTTCAGATATTGTTTTAGCCAGATACAGATCTGGGGTATTGTTTGACTATCCAAAATGACCAAGCGTTGAAAATCCCGAAAATATTCTGGATTTTCAGGGCCACTGGACAGTTGAACATAAAGGACATTTAAAGGGCTTGTGGCAGGGTTCCCTCTAAGCTGAGTTAGTGTGAGCTAGCCCACAGTTTTTTAGCCTCTGGCTCACACATTTTTGCCTTAGCTCAGGAAGGATGGCTCCAGAGCCAACTAATTTATGCAGTAGCCAAATCACTCACTCACAACTTTAATGCCAGTAGCTCAGAAAGCAGAATTTTTGCTCACAAGACTCCACCACTTAGAGGGAGCATTGGCTTGTGGTCCCTTTAAATGCCTTCTCTGGGCTGCACAACTCCGTGGTGAATGACAGTCCCTTTAAATGCCTTCTGAGTGAACGCACCACTTGGAAATGTTTAAAGGGACTGTGAGCCCTTTAAACACCTTCAGAGGTCACTTGCTGTGAAGTCACATTACTTGGAGAAGGTATTTGCTATGCTGCAAATTTGGTACCTCTACTTCAAAAAACAGCCCCACCAGTCCCAGATACCCCCAGATTGATTCTTCATTGTACCCTGTGGAGACTATTGACTGCAATGGTCCCCATACGGTATAATGGAGCCAGAAAAAATTGGCTTTCCCAAATATTTCCCAAATCCAAATACCATACCAGTATTGGGATTAGGAATAATTGGAAAATGCCCATTTTGGGCGGTTCAATATACCCAAACCCCAACAATGCTGGGGGGGGGGGGGGGTTGCATGCCACTATTTCATAGTCCTCAACCCAGATTTACAGCAAAGGATCTGCCTTAGTGCATGATTACTTGAACTGCTGTAATCAGTAAACACACATTCTTTTGGTCAGCTATAAATAATCTAAATGGTAGCTCATCGTTTTGCAGTGGAATGAGTTTGTCTGAAAGTTTCCAAAGTCCAAGGCAGTTCAGAAGGAATGCTAAGAACTGCAATTTAAGTGTTACCCCAAACCCCAAGTGTTACCCCAAAAGTTTATATGGTCACTGCTTGTTTGGATTTAATTCCAGGGAAGAACACAGTGAAGCAAATAAATTTGTCAAAAGTGGAGACTGGTGTGTAAATATATACTTCTTAATTATGGGGTGCTAAGAGTAATTAACTGAGACCAAGTTATGCTCCATCCATATTATGCTTGAGATGGATAAACTGAGCTTGTTATTCCTGTTTGGTTCTTGCATCTGTTAAAACATCCTTACTATGTTGTATGCTAATTTGCTGTTCACCTTCTACCGATATGTATGGACTGATAATTTCCATTTCAGTGTATCTGAGGAAGTGTGCATGCACACTAAAGCTCATACCTTGAATAAAACTTTGTTGGTCTTAAAGGTGCCACTGGACTCAAACTTTGTTCTATTGCTGCAGACCAACACGGCTACCCACCCGAATCTATCATTATGTTTAACTGTAAGCATTTCGGGAAATTGCTGAACTCAATAGAATCAGCTACTTCAAGCTGATCCACTTCCAGTAAGTGGGCTGCTTGAGGTAATGTAGCTACATCTACAGAATGTATGAGGCAAGATATGATCATTTAGTATTTGGAGCCAATTTATGTACAAGGTAGTTAAATATTAAAGATCATGACATCAAAACCAACATTTTTCAGCTGTTGTTAGACTCGCTGACAGGTGCACAGAAAAGGAAGAGTGGTGACCTACTTTTCAATAATGTTTAAATTTTAGCCTGACAGGAAACCTTTGCTGAATAATGCACATCAGCAGCAAAGTGCAGGTTGTTAAAACAAACTATATATGTTCCTTGAAAAATTACACTGCTTAAACTTTCACATGTGGAATAGCCAAACTGTATGGGTATTTTAAAACATTATTTTGTACTTATAATAAATGTTGGGTTTATACATTTATTTCTAATTAATTAAAAAAATATGATTTTTATAGTTAAAGCCATTCACTACTATTGGTTTAATAGTTGTTGTTCTGGCAGCTGGCTGTCCAGTTTAGAGAATCCGTGCAGAGTTCAAATTCAGATGTGGGGAGTATATGTGAGGAGAGAGAAAAACTGATAAGGGATATTTTCTATCAGCAGATTTAAAAAAAGAAGGTCTTGCAGTGGAAAAGTATTTTCTGATATATTTCATTCTATGGTGTTTCCATCAGTCATTTCTGGAATGAGAAGGTCTTTCATGATTTTATATAAGCAACCCCAGTCAGCATCTCTTTACTTCTGCTAGTTTGTCCCCTTAGAGAAGAAGCATTTTCAGCTTCTTTCTGGTGGTTTGCAGTTTCTTAGCTTGTTTGTGACTGAACAGTATGTGAAAGGCTGCAATCACACACACTAGATAATCCACTTTCAATGCACTTTTGAATTGGATTTTGCCAGTTCACACGGTAAAAATCCAGTCAGAAAGTGCATTGAAAGTGGATTATTTAGTGTGTGTGATTGCAGCCAAAGTCAGTGTGACTCACCTGTTATTTTTGCTAGCACTAACCATACTTCTGCTCTGCAAATGATGGTTTTACAGTAAAATCTAAACTATACCCTTTTAAGTCCACTGTATTTTAAAAGAGGGCTTCACTGTTTCCATTTGTTCACCTTGGTGAGGTGTTTTTTTTTTTTTTAATTGAGGAATATCGTTCTAGGATTTCTTTTGCTGTGAAAATCCCTAAGGATGTAAAAAGTTAAAGTGTGCTTAACTTTGGAGGTGAGGTGCAGTCTACTTTCCCCCAGAGTTTCTGCTGGAACTGCTATAATGGCACTGATGAGCAGGGAGGACTTGAAAGGAAGGGAGACATTTAATTTCCCCCTTACTCCCTCCCTTACATTAATTTAATTCCTCCCTCCTGGTCACCGTTGTCTTCCTTTTTCTCACAATAACTTTCCCTGCTCCTCTTGTTGTTGCACCTGTGTCCTTATCTCTAAATTGCCCTGGCCACTAACATGTCCAAGGACCCATGCTGATTCTCCAGGTGGGAACCTCAGAGTATATAGAGGTCACAGTACTGTGATACGAAATGACAGCAGAACTCTGGCTATCATTTGTTTCAAGATCTGTACATAGACAGATATCACAACTGTTTCATTGGAATTTTTACTTCACCTTTTTGACATTTTATATGAGGCACATTTTATAATCACATTCAACCAAAAGAGCCCCATGAAGAAGAAGAGAAGAGGAGATTGGATTTATACCCCACCCTTGACTCAAGAGTCTCAGAGCGGCTTACAAACTCCTTTCCCTTCCCCTCCCCTCCCCAAAACAGACACCCTGTGAGGTAGGTTGGCTGAGAGCTCTTTCAAGAACTGCTCTTTCAAGAACAGCTCTGACAGAACTATGGCTTGCCAAGGTCATCCAGCATCTGCAAGTGGAAGAGTGGGGAATCAAACCTAGTTTTTCCAGATTAGAGTCTGCACACTTAACCACTATACCAAACTGGCTCTCATGACTAATGTATCCTGAGTGCACTACTCAAAATTCATCCAGTAGTGACCATCTAGTGATGTTAAAAATAACTATTAATATTACATATATAACAATAAATAAAACCAAATAAATGTTCAGTACAACAAAACTATATTCTACCAACTTATTCCCCAGAAACCAAAACTGTAAGAGACACAGATGCCAGAGTGAGCACTACTACTCTAAGGTTTCTAGAGCTGTCCTTTGTAAATCACAGGCGGTCCCTTTGCATATATTTTACTATTCCCATGGAGGGCAGTGCTTCAGAATTAAGACATAGTAACCACTGATAGACCTATCCTCTATGAATCTATCTAATCCACCTTTAAAGCTGTTTATTTCTGTGGCCATCACTACATTCACTAGCAGGAAATTCTACATTCTAATCACTCTCAGTGTAAAGAAGCATTTGCTTTTGTCCATCCTGAATCTACTGCCCATCAGCTTCATTGGATGCTCTTGAGTTCTAGTATTTTGGGAAAGAAAAATGTCTCTTGGTCAACTCTCACCTCATGCATAACTTTATAAACTTCTATCATGTCCCCCTTAATTGTCTCTTTCCTAAATTGAAAAGTCCCAAACTCTTCAGCTTTTCTTCATAGGGAAGGTGCTCAAATCCCCTAATCATCTTCTTTGCCCTCCTCAGTACTTTTTCCACCTCTGCAATATCTTTTTTGGTGACCAGAATTGTATGCACTATTTCAAATGAGGCCACACTCGCTTGACACTTTCACTTAGATATCCACTACAACCCCAAGATCTTCCCTCTCTCAGTCTCAGCAAGTTCAGACCCCATTAGCTTATTCTTTAAGTTGGAATTTTTTTGTCCCAGTGTGCATCACCTTACACTTACAAACACAGAACTTCATTTGCCACCGTGTTGCCCACTCACCCAGTTTGTGGAGATCCTCTTGGAGCTCTTCTCAGTCAGCCTTGGTTTTCACCATCCTTAATAATTTTGTGTCATCTGCAAACTTACTCAGCCCTTGTTCCAGATCATTCTTGAATAAATTAAATAGTCCTGGCCCCAGTATTGATCCTTGTGGAACACTGCTTACTTCCCTCCATTGTGAAAACTGCCCATTGATTCCTACTCTTTGCTTCCCATCATTTAACCAGTTTTTAATCCATAAGAGAACCTGTCCTCTTATCCCATGACTGCTAAATTTTGCAGCCCCAGCACCCAGGAGAAGAGTGGGCTAGACACCAAGGTGAGAGGTTCTTCTGTACCCAGCTACTAACCCTGTTTACATCCGCAGTTGAAATAATACATTCACACACAGTTTTCAGAAAAGTGGGATAGAGTTGGCCACAACTTTATTGGTTACAGCTGTAGTATGCTTTGGACTGACAGGTCTCTGGATCCCACAAGGGTCGTCACCCCAGAGTGGTCTCCCCTGCCACCTGAGTGTGAGGGTAATCCCCTGGGCTGGGCGTACCACTTGACCCTCACACCAAGATCCCTTAAGGGGATCCCACACTCAGGAAAATGGGCACATAGGCCAGCTTTCCTCAGAACAGATCCAGCTCCATGCTGATACCGTCAAGATGTGACAAAGAAGAGATTAAATGAAACAAAACCCGCATACAAACCCCTCAAACTACACCTAAATAAGGGACAAGAGTGATGGTCAGATTGTCTGATACTGGACAGATGGTGAGCAGGGGTGGCACGGCACCCTAAGTAGCGGCTAGGGTGCCCCTGCTCCTGGGCATCCCAACTCATTGATAGGCCTGGTGTTGGGTCAGGTGTCCCCAGCTCTCCACATTCATCATCAGCTTGCCCCCTCTACATGGACTTCCATGGTTGCCCTCTCTCTCTCCATGTTCGTGGAACCACAAACAGGACCCTGGGTGAGTCCGGGCCCTGGCTACTCAGGAGTCTTTGATGAGATACCTTGTCAAAAGCCTTTTCAAAGTTTAAGTATATAATGTCTACCAGGTCACCTTTGTCTACATGTCTATTCACTTTCTCAAAGAACTCCAAAAGGTTGGTAAAGCAGGACGTCCCTTTTGCAGAAGCCATTCTGATTTTCCCTCAGCAGGTTTTGTTTTTCTATGAGCCTAATTTTTGATTACAGTTTCTACTAATTTTCCTAGGATAGATGTTCGGCTGACTGGCCTGTAATTTCCTGGTTCCCCTCTGGATCCCTTTTTTAAAACTGGTGTAACATTTGCTATTCTCCAGTGGCTGAATTTGTTGATAGGTTACATATAGTAGAGCAACTATCTCACATTTGAATTCCCTGAGAATTCTTGGGTGTATGCCATCAACACCTGGAGACATAATGGTTTTTAATTTTCCCAATCATCTTTCATCACCGTAACTTGGCTCACAGCTTCATACTACCTTCCTGAAAATAGTGGCTGTGGCTTGGGTACATGCCCCACACTTTCCTAAGTAAACACAGAAGTAAAACAATTGTTGAACTTCTCTGCCATCTCCCTAGCTTTCTTTAGCAATTCCTTCATTTCTTTGTCATCCAAAGGCCCAACTGTTTCTCTGGCTGGTTTCCTGCTCCAGATACATTTTTTAAAAAATGTTAGGAATGATCATAAAATTATATGAAGGCAGATTTCATGATGGAGTCTTACCCCCCTTTTGCCAGATTACTCTTCAGATTGAAACCTGATCTATGAGGTGCAAACTTCAGTGTGAAAGGCTGCACTGTTTTGGGGATGGAAACCTATTTTCCCCCAGTGGATGAAGAAATCATCCTATATATATAAAAGTCCAATGTATTGGCACTTTCTGGCTCTCCCATTGGCTGTGCCTTGCACTCCATCAGCCATTAGCTTGTCAACTGCCACTCAAGATTACTTGTGTGCCATTGGTTGGGTCCACTCCTCTCCCCTGCCCATTGCTGGTTTGGCCACTTTCCTGTCAGAATAAACTGTCAAATGGCTGTCTCTCCTGACAAAGTTGCTTCTACTGCTGCCTGGCTCCTCCATGTCTGGCTGGCCACTGAGGTGGGCCAGCAGCTATTCTTTTCTCTTCCTGCTATAGGGTTCACTTTCCCCTCAGTGGCTGTTGCAAGACAAGCAAGCTTGGTTCTATCAGTAAAAGGTGAGGGGGAGGCCTACTTTGGCCTTTATGAGGAACTCATTGGGGCCAGTCCTGACTAGGGTTGCCAAATCCAGGTTGGGAAATTCTTGGAGATTTTGTGGAAGCCAGAGTTTGGGGAGGCCTCAGCTGAATAGAATACCATAGAGTCCACCCTCCAAAGCAGTTATTTTCTCCAGGAAGAGAGAGAGATTTGTTGTCTGGAGTTCAGTTGTGATACTAGGTAATACCACAGCCAGTGTGGCATAGCAGTTAGCACTTCAGAGCAGGGTCTGCCAGACCCAAATTCTTGCTGTGGAAGCTGAGCAGGTGATTTCAGACCAGTCACAGACTTTCAGCCTAACCTACCTCACAGGGTTGATCTGCAGATCAAATAGGGGAGGGGAGAATGATGTGAACTGCTTTTGTCCCCACTATGGAGACAGACTGTACTTTTCCTCCTGGGGAACCATTGTTGCCAATCTCCAGATGAGGGCTGGAGATCACTCAGAATTACAATTGCTGTCAAGATGGCAGATATCAATTTCCCTGGAGAAAATGGTAGACTCTTTGTCATTATACCCTGTTGATGTGGCCACGCTATGACAGCCAGTAGGACATAGCAGTTAGTGCTTCAGAGCAGGATCTGTCAAATCCAGGTTCTTTCTGTGGAAGCTGTGGGTGATTTTGGACCAATCACAGACTTTCATCCCAACTATCTCACAGGTTGTTGTGCAGATCAAAAGGGGGAGAGGAGAATGATGTGAGCTGCTTTGGTCCCCACTGCGGAAAAAGACTGTACTCTCCCTAGTTAGAGGCTGCAGGGAGGGGGGAGGAGATGGAAATCTGAAGTTAGAGGGGCAGATAAAAGTAGGTTGATGGTTGGCTGGGAAGGAGATAGGGTTGCCAACTCCAGGTTGGGAAAGAAGATTTGAGAGGTGGATCCTGGAGATGGGGGGTTGAGGAGGGGTGGGACCTCAGACAGGTACAATGCAGTAGACTTGACTCCACCCTCCAAATCAGCCATTTCCCCCTGGGGAACCATTGTTGACAATCTCTAGGGAAGGGCTGGAGATCACTCAGAAGTACAAGTGTTCTTCAGGTGGCAGAGATCAGTTTCCCTGGAGAAAACAGTGGACTCTGTGTCATTATACTTTGCTGAGGTCACCACAGCAAATTGATGCTGAGTGCCCAAGTTCAGGACACCCATCCAGAGCCTCTTTCTAGAACCCATTGTATTTATTCCATAAAGGGCCTTATTCCTAGTAACCATATGATTTTTTAAAAGTTCCATGAATGTGCACTTCTATGATCCCAAATTCAAGGAGCTCAGAAAATGTGTACTCATATGTTCAAGCACAGAAACAAAAACAAAAAAGATATTTGAAAGAAAACCCTTAAGCCAATTATATGTCATTTTTAGGTTTTTTTTAATGAGTCAAAACAAGGTTGTTTTCAGTACTTTTTTCTTAAATGTGCTTTTCTGAAGCATACAAGCTGCTTCAAAATTGGTGCATTTCTTGCCAAAAAGCATTTTAAAGTTCTCTTCTATTTTTTTCTGCTATAGTTAACTATTTTTGAAGGGATTTCTGTATTTTGCGGTTAGAATTCCTGGTGTGCTTTCCCCAGGATCCTAAATTCTCAGAGAGAAGAAATGTGTGAAGAACACCATAGATGAATCATCTTCTGTGATGGAAAAGTCTGCATTCCAACATGACAACAACAAAAAAACTAGATGAGAGTCCCTTCACTCTTTACCCCCTTACCTCCTTTTCAGGACTTATAATAAAATTTGATTGTCTATAGAGTCATGAGCAGATGACAGATCAAAGAAAGGACTTGTTTTTTTAATAATTTTTTTTATTGATTTTATCAACTATTTCTGCAAACTACAATGCTAATTTCTAAGCTAAATTACCTTATACAGAAAATGCTGTGAAAAATATTCATTTTTAACAAATTAATAAACTTGAAAAACACAAATACTCTTGGTTTAACTGATTACTTATGATACTGCTTCTATAGTTTACACAAACTGATTGGCTGGTACACATAGTATTGAAGAATGCTTATTACTTCCATTTACATTCTCATATAGTGCCTTATCGCCATATATTGCTAAAAGCGATCAGACATGGGAACAAGCAGAACAGATCTCAAAACCAAGCTGGGAGCCAGAATGATATTCATGAAAGGCAGACGTGTTGTTTAAGTATACCTGAGTTTGCACTGCCACCATCCATTCAATCACTTTGTCCCAAATGGAAGATTTGAAACAGGAATGTAATTGCCCAGATCTCCTTTGGTGATGAGGGTTTTCAGTAAAGTCCTCACAATTTTTCTTCTTCTTAGTACATTGGGAAATGCCCTTCCTCCAAAGATGAGTTTATGATTTTGGCAAACTGCATTTTCTTGAAATTTATTCTGACAAGATTTTATCAGCCAGTGTGGGAAAGGATGTAATTTTAAGTGGTGGCCTGCACAACTCCAAGGACCCTATATACATCAATCAAAGAGATAAATATGAAACAATCCATAGAAAATATACAAGCTGAAGCTTCTAAAGCCTCTAAACCTTATCTGTGGGCAACTTTTTTTGCAATGTTCAAAATATTTCACGAATATAGCAGCTTTCTGAGTAGTTATGACAAATTCAAAGGCTAAAGATAGAAGAGTTGACATGTTACCCAAGATACAATTCTGTGATCCTAATTCATTGCATTTGGATGGATGCATAATAGCCAGGGGTCATTTGGGGCTGCAGCAAGGTGGAGCAGCATTCTGCCAGCCCAGGACTGGGCACTAGGGCAGCCATGGGCCAAATCAGATTCTCTGATCTGATTCGGCCCACTGCTGAATTGCTGCCAAAATTTGGTGGTGGCCTAAAAAGTGGCTGGGGGGAGAAGGTTTGAGGGAGAGGCTCCAAACTTACAGAGTAGCTGCTGGAGCCTCTCCCCCAAATATCCACCAAGTTTCAAGAAGATTGGACCAGGGGGTCCAATTCTACAGGCCCCAAAACATGTTGCCCCCATTTCCTCCATTGTTCTCTATGGTGGGAAACAAGAAAACACTGACATTTCCCTAAATTAATAAATACCTTTGAATTCACAAAGTACTAATGTGGTCAAGTGGATGGCTTTATATGAATATTTCTTGCTTTTAATTTATCATGCTGTACCTTCAGTCCAAATTAGTGTTTCCACAGATGCATTCTGTCTGCAGACTGAAATTTTCCTGCCTTCCCCCTTTTGCAGCAGCCTGAAATGTCCCCAAATCCAGTTTGTGGAGACCTTCTCATGCATTCCATGAGTACCAGACCTTTCTTTCAAACAAACTAGAAAAGCTGTAACTATCTTCTCTCTCTTTTTTATGGAGAGCCAATTTGGCATAGTGATTAAGTGCGCAGACTCTAATCTGGGAGAACTGGGTTTGATTCCCCACTTCTCCACATGCACCTGCTGGATGACTCTGGACAAGCCGTAGCTCTGTCAGAAGTGTTCTGGAAAGAGCTCTCTCAGCCCCACCTACCTCACAGGGTTTCTGTTGTGGGGAGGGGAAGGGAAAGGAGTTTGTAAGCCGCTCTGAGACTCCAAGTGAAGGGCAGGGTATAAATCCAATCTCTTCCTCCTCCACCACATTAGTCCTGCTGGAGTGGTTACTGGACATTATTGCCTGTTTCCATAGATACATTCCATGCAAAGACTCTGATTTATGCAGTCTGCCTGTACTGGAGTATACAAGGTCTATAGCGCACTTACTTGAAGATCAGAACAACCTACAGAAGACAGGTGAAGCACAGCTAGATTAGGGACTTCCCACAGTTTAAAATAATGTCCTTTCTGTCTCCTGATTGGCTCACTGGAGACTTCCTGCTCCAACTGAACCATCTCCCTTATTTCCTATCTTTCACAGCAGTTAGTCAGTTAGTTAAGACTCTGTGCCTCTCCTCTGTTTTATCTGAGTTTATTTCTTCTTTAATAGACCAAGTTATTTTCTTTAAACAGCTGGTGTTCCATTCCTCTGCATGTTTAAACTCTGCCAACAGGCTACACTTTATGCAGTATTAGTGAGATGTGTTTAATAAATGATTTTGAACCATTTGAGCTTTTTATAGTCAGTTCCAAACTATTTTTCTTGGCACAGTCCCCCTTTAGCTAGTGACTTTGTTTTATGCGCAGTGAATATATAGAATTCACCATATACTTCATTGCTGACAACCTGGATTCTTCCTCAGCAGCAGGTTTAATAGAATGTCATTTCAAATGAGGGAAATTCTAGGATGCACTTGATGCTTCTGGCAACATTTGATGAGTGAATTTCTGGAACATGTGTAAAGCACATGAAAAGAGAATGGTTGATAAATGTGGTAATCAGTAGACTGGTGAGCAAATCTTTCCTGCCCTTAGTGATCCTCAATAGATAATTTCCTGAACTGCCAGTGTATCAGGGTGTGTGTATTTGTGTGTGTGTGTGTGTTTTAGTTTCATAGTTGAGTTTGACTTCAAGTTTTGCCCAAGCATAAATCAGCAATGTCTGGGAAAGAGGACAGAGGAAGAATTTTCTTGGCCAAAGCCGAATTTCCCACCCTCAGAAGCCAGCTTCAGGAAAAGAGAAAGAAGTTTATTCTGCTAGGTGAAAAAAGGTTGCTGTGCTGCTGGTGGGGGCAGCCAAAAAAACAGAGGATGGTATTCTGCTGGAGAGCAGCCAAAGAACATACAGTGAACCTTCTGTATCCCATTCTTCCCCATCTCGTGTAGATAGCTTGCCTGCTTTGCAGACTGCAGAATTTTTGTCTTCAACCAGATAACAGTAGAGAAAAGGATCCTTGTCTAATTGTACCTCTGGAATATGTACCCATTTGCCCATCTGTGTAAAGTGAGAAGTTGACATGAGTGTTTTTTGTTTGTTTTTTACAAAATTGAGTATACAGGCAAAAAACGGTATGTCTGTATCCACCAGTGCCATATTGTTCTGTTGAAGCCTATAATTACTTCAAGTGAGCCTGCTGGCTCCTTTGATGGATTGCAGAAATAATATTAAGTATGCAGGTGTGGAAGAAAGTTCTAAAATGCATTAAGCTAATGTAGAAGTCATCTATGTCTGGAAAGGGTTTAGTGCCCATCAATATAGCTGTAAAAATGGCTCCCAAACTCATTCCCTTTCACAATCCCAGTGGGCACAAGAATGGGATGAAAATAATTCCTCACCCCTATATCTCTGTATGCCCACTCTGCATAATAAAATTTCAGTGATCATTAAAATGGTCAGACAAAACACCTGAGGTTGTTGGTACTGTCTATTCTAACTTACTACATTTTAAAGCCATAAGCCATATTACAGCTTTACAACAGTTTTTGCAACACTGCTTTTCACTCAGCAGCCAGTTGCTGTTTCATCTAACAAACATAGACAAAACTCAGACAGTGGGGCATAATGCCATAGAGTCCACCCTCCAAAGCATCCATTTTGGGTCCTGGTAGTCTGGAGATCACGTGTAATTCTAGGGCCAATTCTGCACCAGCAGTTGCCCCGAAAATCCACGGCAGAGCAACAGTTCCCCACTTGTTGCCCCGGGTCAGCAGTTGGCCCGAATCTAATCCTCATTCCCCCCGGATCTTCCATTTCAGGGATTTTCAGGTTTCTTTTTTTGCCACAGGGTTGAAGTCGGGGCATTCTAGTGGGGAACTCGCAAATTGGGGTTTCTTGCCTCACCCCTTTAACGCCCTTCTGCTTCTTTCCCCCCTTTTCCCGCCTCTCCTCTCTCCTGCCCTGGCATGAGCGGGGTTTTTTTGTCCCCCCCACCACCATTGTTGTGTTACAGCACCATGACACAACACTGATCCATCATTGACCAACATTTAAATTTCTTTTAAAATAGTTGTTCAGGAAATGACTTAACTGTGTCTTAATTGAGGAACCCCCCAAAGGTGACACGTTAGGGGAGAAGGAGAGGCGGCTGAAGCATCCAATTTCGAGCTAAACACACACACATACACACTGTTCAAAGGGGGAGAGTCTAATTTTGTATTTCTCCCCCCTCCTCCAGGGATGGAAGGAGCCATAAAGATGGGAAACTGTCTCTGTGCTAACCCAGAGATGGGGGGAAGAATTGGTGGTGGGTGTTGGTGGCAGACATTCAGAAGGGAGGGGGGAGGACATGATTTGGTGTTGCTTTGTTGCCTTTCCTCGCCTGCCTGCCTGCCTGGAGAGGATTTTTTTCCCAAGCCCAGGATCTCTGAACTCGGAAAACAAACAAAATCCATCAGGTGATGTGTCTTTTCTCCCAGTCTCTCAGCCGTGGGTTGCAGGCTGAATACCTCCGGGGGCAATGGTCTCTGCTCCGCCTCCTCCCCAAACCATTGTGTTACAATGCAAAGCACGCCTGTTTCTCGAAATGGGTGGTTTAGTTGTAATGCAACCATGCCCCAGATCAAAAAAAGGAGGGGGAAGAGAGGGAAGGGGACACTAGATTTGGGGCAAGGCGACAAAAGTGGAACTCCCTCAACAGAATCGGGCCAATTAGACTGGGGGAAACGGAGAGCAAACCATTGGTGCGGAATCAACCTAGGAGATATCCAGGCCTCACCTAGTTGTTGGCAACTGTATAAAGAAGTGAGCTCTGACTCATAAAAGTCTTTGCTGAAATAAATGGTATTATCTTTAAGGTGTCACTGGATTTCTGTTTTATTCCGCAGATCAACAGTCTGTTGATCCCACATTTTGTTGCCAAAGAGCATCTGTCTTCAGCAACCAAATGATAAATCACAATTTTTCCATGTGTGATTCCCCTTCTCTATGCACACAGAGTGGCTACCACTCTATACAAAGTCTCTTCTTCAGGTTATGGATTATATGTGGGTCAGGATGTCACAATCATCACCCTCCTTATCTCTTTTCAAATCTACAAAGAGTTATGACCATCTTGCATCTCAGGTCCTTTCTCACTCCCAGAGACATCCAGAGACAGGGTAGCCCAGCCCCCTTTAATAATCAGCCCTCACTCACACAGAACTGTTGGGGTTGGGGCACAAACACTATTCCAATCTCTCGCTGCCATCATTTATTGATATCCTAGAATATAAATATAGACTGAGGTATTAAATTGTATGTGTGTGTCAGACATTCAGCCCATTGGGTTAATCAGCCAAGAAAGTTTTTATTTATGATATAAACAAAACCCTGAAGAAAGTAAAGTCTAAGAAACAACATTGCACTTCCGTTGAACTCTTGAACTGAGGTCCTATATCTACAACTGGGATCCTTTAGTTACAAATTTACTAATTCCAGCCTGTTCCAAGCAGCAATTCTATACAGTTCCCCATAGTCAGAAAAACCCTTTTCACCTCATCCCTTAAGCTGTCAGCTTCTCTCTACTGCTAACCCCTTAACTGTCATTTTTTGTATTGTTGTTTTTCAAGTCTCCTTCTCTCAACATTCCATCTGGTCTTATTGGCTGCTCTTAGGGAGAGGCTGAACCGAGCTTGTCTATCACACCACGATTCAATGTTCTCATCTGCTGCAACAGAGACTCTTTTGTGCTTTAATTCACCTGTGTTTATTTCCTGCCTAGTGAGATATTTTGGAACTTGAAGCTATTGTATGTGCATATCCACTGGAGAAAAGGAACAAATTGACTGAAATGCTTGGAAGTGCATTGATTTTGCTTTTAGACTTTCCCTTGTCCCTCTCCACTTGCAGCTCACTGGACCTGTCTCCGAATTTTATATCTAGGTCAACAGACCCTCAGGAACAGCACAGGGGGAAAGTGGATGTTTGCCACGGGAAGGGAAATCAGCAGAAATCACTGCATCCTGTTTTGCAAACATAAATGTAATTGTGTTGGAGTACTGCATTATTTGATATATATGGGTTATAGAGACCTCTCCACTGCATGCAGATCCTGGGGCCAGCTTCTCCTTGCCCGTGGTTTAAACTGCTGGGTAAGAAAAACCTCCCAGCCAAGTCTGCATGCAGCAATGAGAGACCTCCCACCACATTCAGATCCTGGTGATAATGAAGCCGGAAAAAATCAGCAATCCCAAATATTTCCTGAATCCCAGTACCATACTGGAATTTGGGAAAACCAGGAAATACTAATATTTTCTGTGTTCAGTATACCCAGACCTGGAAAATACTGTTGTTGTTTTTTTGCACACCCCTAATCTAAACATCTCCAGTTGCTTTCTGAAACAAGCCAAACAATCGATTGTCTACAGCCAAGCTCTATGCTACCGCCACATATGTTCTGGTCCCTCAAACAGAGAGACTTACCCACAGGCTCCACCACAGACATTTTTTGGAATTACAGTACCCACCTGATGAAGTAAGGAAACATATCAGCAAAGCTAGAATGCTACCAAGGGATAACCTGCTATAAAATAGGCCCAAATGAAACTACAACATAACACCACTGGTGATCACATATGGCTTCCAGCTGAAACTGGTTCAGTGCATCATTAACAACTTATAACTTATGCTGAACAATGATATTCCTCTCTTACAGGCTTTGGGAGCCAAATCTTTTCTTGCCCACAGACAGCCGCCTAACCTTAAACAACTCACCCACAACAATGCACTTCCTAATATGGACAAAGACTCTGGGACCAGGCCTGGAACAATCCAAGTAGCCAACTCTGTCAACAGAACCACCAAACCCAACAACACCAGCCATACAATCTCAAGTTCATTCACTTGTTCATCTTCCAATGTTGTATAAGCCATCAAATGTCAGCAGTGCCCTTCCTCTTTCTACATTGGATAAACAGATCAGTCCCTGTGAAAATAGTGAATAGACATAAACAGGGGTCATTTCATAGAAAAAGAGATGCATACCTATTAGCATAACTCATTAGCATAACCAGCCGAATGTCAGTTTCAGCCCTTCAGCTTGCTGGATAGGCGGGATAAAAATGTAATAAATAAATAAATAAATAAATAAAATGTTATACCCTATGGGCCATTGAAATCAATGGCAAAATCTCATAGAGTATATGAAGGACTGGAGGAGAGGGGGTTTGAGGGAGAGGCTCCAAACTTGCAGGGTACCTTCTGGGACCTCTCCCCGAAATACCCACCATGTTTCAAGAAGATTGGAACACGGGGTCCAATTCTACGGGGCCTCAAACAGGTTGCCCCATCCCCTCCATTGTTCTCTATGGTGGGAAAAAGTGTTACTTTTTTCCCACCATTCAAAAATGGAGCCACTCTGTGTTATAAGTAAATCAAATCTTGCAATATATATTTACTTTTGGGCTTAAGTGTTGTGTATAAGCTCTGTGTCTTAGGTAACACAAAACCCCAGCCTTCTATTCACCAAACATTATGTTCTTAAAACATTTCAGTTTGGACACACATTCAATTATATACAGGGGTCATTTCATAGAAAAAGAGGTGCAGGAAGTCATTAGCATAACTCATTAGCATAACTTATTTGCATATGCTACACCTCCTGACATCATTGGAAGTATGTCAGAAGGCAAGAAAAGAGAGAGAAGAAGAAGAAGAAGAAGAAGAAGAGATTGGATTTATATCCCGCCCTTCACTCACTTAAGAGTCTCAGAGCGGCTTACAAACTCCTTTCCCCTCCCCTCCCCACAACAGACACCCTGTGAGGTAGGTGGGGCTGAGAGAGCTCTTTCCCAAGCTGTCCTTGAGAGAACAGCTGGTACAGAGCTATGGCTTGCCCAAGGTCATCCAGCCAGGTGCAAGTGGAGGAGTGGGGAATCAAACCCGGTTCTCCCAGATTAGAGTCCGCTCACTTAACCACTACACCAGACTGACTTAACCACTACACCAGAGAGGGAGGGAGGGAGGGAAGGAAGGAAGCCCTCCCACTGTTGCACCCCCATTTTGCTGCAGCCATGACACAAGCAGGCATTCCCCCACCGGGGGGGGGGGTTGGCACCAACTCACAGAGCTGCACTCCTCTGAGCTCCTGCTCGAAAGGACCCCTGATTATATATAATAAAGAAATCAAAACTGATTTTTTCCCCAAAGCAATTTAAACATAACTCTGCTTGTTAAGCACTGTTCAAATCTGCTTCACTGCATAAAACTGGAAGAATCAAATATTCCTCTGGGCTCAGGTCTCAAACCACTTTATATTCAACAAAATTGATTTATTTCATTTATTATCTTAAATCAGGATTATGTGCAATTACCTTCTTCGGGTGTTTTCATGTGATAGTAGTATTCCTCTATGCACAGAGAAGTTTTGAACAACTGAATTATAAACCAACTAAGCTGAAGAAGACAAATTTCTAGACCATCATTGTTTCCTATCTATTTTCTGAATCAATTTGTGAACCATGGTGGCATGCATAGGAAAGTAAAGTAATTTTTCTACTGTTCCCTTTAAATAATTTATAATTAAGTAATTAACTACTTAGTAATTAAGTAAGCATCCGGTAGGGATGTGCTGGGAAGGCAGTACTGTGTAGCCTGATCTTGTCAGATCTCGAAAGAGTCGGTATTTGGAATGGAGACTGCCAAGGGAAGACTCTGCAGAGAAAGTAATGGCAAACCACCTCTGCTTCTCACATGCCTTCTAAATAATTCTAAACTACAGCTGCAGCTTAATTTATCTCATAAGTTTTGAAATTTTTGTAGCACATTAAGTAAAAGAAAATAGCTCCCATATTTCTTGACTACGATAAGAGATCTATATATGAAGTACCATAGGAGCCAGAAAACCTATGTACAAAGGAAATTTACCCCCACTATAGAGTTGTCATAGAAGAGAGGGGGAGATTTCATCTCATTCCCAGTGGGAATAAACAAAATAATGAATCAATATGCAGTTTTTTTAAAGGGGGGGGGGGTTTAACATGTGCTAACTCAATTTATCCAGTCTGTACTTTGTGACATTTATACAGAAAAACAATAATCAGTTGGATCCATGTGACGTAATACTGTGTACTTCAGGGATGGTCTCCATTGCCTCTGGTGCCATATCCCAGTGGCCTTCAATATAAATACCGAATTACCTTCCTCCATCAGTAGCATACCATAGTCCTCCATGCAAGCTGCCACGTTAGCTGCCCCTACAGCCAAAACAAATAAATACATTCTAACCCAACCTGTTTTATGGGTTGTATCCATAGTTTCTTGTACAAAAGGATGGACGCTATTTTTCGTGCAAGAGAACAATGTTTGCCAGTTCCCACCACAGTAGCACTCCAGAGAGTACCATAAGAGCAGCATTACAGAAGGCACAGTGGGTCGTAACAGGAAGGAGCTCTCTCAACAAGCAGTGTTTGGCTCCAGCTTCTTTGGATACACACCAATATTTCCTGTGTTTAAATGTGTTTCCTTACAACTTTTGTCCCTAGCTGAATTTTATGAGTAACTTACACATTTGACAACCACTGGCACCTATAATGTTCTATATTATATCTTCTGAATGTGGGCAAGTTCTTTAAAGCAGGGATACAGGGATGCAGCAATGCAGATTAAAAAATAAAGTTAACCATTGAAAGCTTCATTTAAAAAAAAAGACATTGTTGTGACCTGGATAGCCCAGGCAAGCCTGATCTCATCAGATCTTGGAAGCTAAGCAGGGTTGACTCTGGCAAGTACTTGGATGGGAGACCTCCCTTGAAATACCAGAGGTGGTAGGCAGGGGCAAGCTTTATGGAGCCAGTTTGGTGTAATGGTTAAGTGCACGGACTCTAATCTGGGAGAACCAGGATTGATTCCCCACTCCTCCACTTGCACCTGCTGGATGACCTTGGGCAAGTCATAGCTCTGGCACAGCTGTTCTCTCAAGGACAGTTGTCTCAGAGCTCTCTCAGCCCCTCCTACCTCACAGGGTGTCTGTTGTGGGGAGGGGAAGGGAAAGGAGTTTGTAAGCCGCTCTGAGACTACATGTGAAGGGTGGGGTATAAATCCAATCTCTTTTTCTTCTTCTTTATTCAGCCACCTCTGTGAATATCCTCCAGGCTCCCCATAGGGGTCAGTCACTAGATGTCATCATGACTTCCAGGTGCACACAAACTCACATGTACACACACATGCACATATGAAAAATATCCCCCCAAACCAAAAAAAGAAAGCTTAATAAAAAAACATTGAGAAATATGTGGCAATATTTTTATATGTATTGCCTTCTATTTGCTGTTTACAGAGCACACAAAATGTTCTGTCCTAGAATGATCTCAATGGCTTGATTTAATATCATTCACAATTCCATTGGCAGTAAGGCCCTGGAGAGATTAGTTTGTCTAGTGATGTACCTCACTAGGGATTTACTCTGGGATGCAATTGGAGTTTGATCTGAACATTTCTGCTATGAATTTTAGAAATTAAAATGTTTCCTTGTTTAACCTCAAAATTCATTTGGCTGAAAGTCATGAGCCTATCATAGTCATAAGCCTATCATCTTTAGATCTCTATCTAATGGTATTCACTCCCACCCCCAGTAATGATTGTTGTGTTTTTTTGAAATGTGTAGATAAGATGTTATTTTACCTTTTCCCAAAATTTACTGGCATTGATAATTATTTTCCAAGTTTTCACTTCAGTTTCAAAAGTGTAAAGCCAAGTGGTCTCCCAGAGAAAATAAAATTTTACGTAGAAGGGATTTCCCATACATAGTATATTACAAAGCTGGAAAAAGTACAGAGGAGGACAACCAAGATGATTAGGGGGTTGGAGCTCCTTCATTATGAGGAAAGGCTGAAGAGTCTGGGACTTTTCAGTTTAGAAAAGAGACATTATAAGGGTTTATAAAATTATGCATGGTGAGAGTTGACAAAAAGACATTTATCTCTCTCTCCCAAAATACTTGAATTCAAGGGCATTCAATGAAGATGATGGGCAGTAGCTTCAAGACAGACAAAAGGAAATACCAGTTTACACAGAGAGTGATTAAAACATGGAAGTTGCTGCCAGAAGATGTAGTGATGGCCACAGGAATAAACAGCTTTAAAAGGGGGTTGATAGATTCATGGAGGATGTCTATCAATGGTTACTAGCCATGGTGGCTGAGGGGAACCTCCACATTCAGAGGCACTAATCCACTGAATCCCAGAGTCAGGAGGCAAGATCAGGGGAAGAGGGGAATGAATAAACATATGGAGCAGAGGTCTATCAGTGGCTGTTAGCCACAAGGTATAGGTGGAACACTATGTCTAGGGCAGTGATGATCCATATTCTTGGGGCTTGGGGGAAAACAGTGGTAGGGATTCTGGAGTTCTGGCTCTGCTGGTGGACCTCCTGATGGCACCTGGATTTGGCCACTATGTGACCCAGAGTGTTGGACTGGATGAGCCATTGGCCTGATCCAACATGGCTTCTTTTACATTCTTATGTCCTTAAGGTCTCGACCTCTATGCCCTGTTGTTGGCTGTCCAGAGTGTTAGCTGAATTGCTTTAATTTACACTTACCAGGTTCTTTGCCAACTATACCAGGGTCCCACTCCTTCCAGGAGTTCTCCAGGAAAAAGGCACGTGAGGCAGATGGCAAATTAAATGCTGTTTACTGGATAATGTTGTTCAAGCACACCAAAAACAGATTCACACACACATACACAAAGGACTAAGAAATAAAGGTAGAAAATAGCACTGTTGCATTAGCAGGAGTTTCGTTGGTTGGGTGATATTGTACCTGTCCTGAAGAAGAGTTGTCTGCTCGAAGGAAGAATTAGATGGGGAGAGAAAAATAGAAAAATGGGGCACGTGGCTCGAACCGGCAAGACCACGTGTTCTCTCTGTTCCGGAATCCAGAGATTTAAAGATGGAGGCAAGGGTATTTGGATAGGAAGCTGGGCATAAGGGGTAGCAAAGCAGATAGGGGGCGATGGCTCAAGAGACCGATTTCCTCTGTGCAGCGTCTTTTATTAGGTGGTCTTGGGGGTGGGCTGCTCAGACCACATCCCACTAACACACCTACTAGGCAGTCCGTCCCTTCTGACCCTACCATAGGTTAAAGGTAAACAAAAGGAGGAGGGCCTAGGAGTGGACAATATTGTGAAACTGAAACTAAACAGGAACTTGACACCTGGGCAAAGTCCGATGACCCACCGGGGCCACTGCATTGTCTTTTAATGGCCCTAGCCTGCTGGCTGATGGCCCGACCATTAGTTGCCAGGTAACCACATTAGCATAATCCGTTCAGGCATGTTGGAGGGGGCAGGGGTTGACCAGCGTAGTGTGACAGAAAGAAACCTCATGGCAGAAGGAGTCTTTGTCTCTGTCTTTGTGAACTATCGAGGGTGCCAGCCTCCTGGCGTAGACTGGAGCTTCCCCCAGCAAAGGAGAATGCATGTAGTCCTTCCAACACTAGCAACCCAAGTTCAAGTTTATGAATCTTAAAATCCATAAGAGCACTAGCAGTGCCTTGCTGGCCAACAAGAGGAACTAGTTGGCCACTGTGTAAGACAGGATGCTGGACTAAATGGACTATTGGTCTGATCCAGCAAGGCTCTTCTTATATTGAATAATAATATTTTCTTGCCCCAACCTAAATAGCCCAGACAAGCCTGATCTAATCAGATCTCGGAAACTAAGCAGGGCCGACCCTAGCAAGTATTTGGATGGGAAATATCCAAAGAATAACAGAGGCAGGAAGCAGAGGCAGGCTGTCAAGCCACTCAATGTCCTCAATGCCCCAGTAGGAGTCGTCAGAGGTTGCCATGCCTTCCAGGCATGGGCACGCGCTCATACAAATGCAAAAAATACAAGGAAAAGAATATTTTTTTCATGGGTAATCAGTGCTTCTAAACCTCTTGCCTTTTAAACCTGCAACTGGTGCTCATTAGGAAACTTCAGCTTTGCCAATAATATGGTTTTACATTAATACAAGACTGCAATGGAGAAGTATTGTGGAACTTCATACTGTGAAAAGTTAGCTATATCTCCCACCCAGTTACCAAAAGCACCATCGGAGAAGTTATCCCCAGACACTACTTGGTGTAGCAAATATCCCTCTGGGGCTCTTTTGTTGTGCAACAAGCAATCTCATTATCATCAGCAGGATGTCATTATCATGCACTACTTTATCTCAGAGTATTACTTCTCTGTGTCATTAATACACTGGGAGACTGATATGCAATAATTGCATATAACCTTTGACTTCTTCTCCAATTTGAACTGCCTGCCCCAAAGGTGTACCAAAGTTCAAGTCTGAATGTTGTTTAGAAGGAATGTAAAATATTATAATCTAGGGGCTGCCATAAAAGCAGTGCACAAAAATGATACCAGAGCTGTTTTCCCCCCAGGCATACTGCAAATTTTGACATGAACATAATTGCCAGGTGAACTTAATTTGATCAAATTTACAAATAAAGTGAGCATCTGATCAGATTGCTCTGATTTTTTTTTTGTCAAAATTGGTCTCAAACACCATAATAAGCAGTTTTCTTTAGTAGTCACTTGGGCCAAGTTGTACCTTGGTAATAAACAACAGATAATATACTTGGCAAAATCTATTTAATTACCAGAGAAAATGCATGTATTTCCCAAGGCCATTAAAGCATTCTACTGTCTAGCACAGAATCACTTGTAGCATCCCCTTTTCATGTCTGCATAGCTGTGTACCTTTAAATGCCAACATTGGACTTACAGGATTGCCTGCTTTTTGCTACTGTGCAATCTTTGGCATCTGTTCATGAAGTGGCTGCTGTTAAGACCTTGGGATCCACTGGGGTGTATTGGGCTTGTGAGAGATTGCAGTTTCTGGCTTTTCCCGGCTGCTAACTCCCACACTATCTTGGGAAGAGCACTATGGTTGCCCACAGTCAGGTCTGTTTTTCAAACAAAATCTTCCTTGTTTTCCCCTTTCCTTTGGGATAAACTTGGTGTGACACCTACCTCACAGGGTGTCTGTTGTGGGGACAGGGAGGGAAGGAGTTTGTAAGCTGCTCTGAGACTCCAAGTGAAGAGTATAAATCCTCATTCTTCATGGTAGAGGAGCGTCAAATGGGGAGTCCATCATTCTAAAAGAGGCACTGTCCTAAACGTTTTACAGACTTTTCTGTTTCAGCCTTCTTTGCATATCAGTGGGTTCTGGCATGATTAACATCACATACTGAGACACACTGCAGCTCACAGGGGGTTGACCTTCTTTCTGATCTTCCTTTTTTCCTAGGACCCCAGGCAAACTAGCTGCCTCTGTCTTTCATTTCCTCCTGCTGCCAGTGAGCTCTGCAACTGCCCTTCTTTTATCTCGCAAGCTCCTCCCTATTCTTCCTCAGATGGCCCTGCTCCTGCCTTTTCTGTTCCCTACTCCTTTGCCATTTCATCTTCTTCACACTCATATCAAAGCTGAGGCTATATGGAGATGACAGGCCAGAGCTCAACAATCCAGCATGCCCCAGTGCTTCACTGGAGTTTAGGGGCCTTAGCTGTCCAGTCATCTGTGGCTCTAAAGCCAACCCACATTTTTTGCCTTCTCCCTTCTAGGAGAACCCCAAGTGATCCATCTGACCTGCCCCACCCTGCAACTCTGGTATCTGAGTGCCTGCCATCATGACTCAATCTCCACAGGTACTGGGCTGGCTCCTTCATACCCTGATGGCTTGCTGACATGCACAATACAGTGATAACCGCAGTAATATACAAACAAACAGAAAGCCACTGTTTAACGCAGATAATAAATCACAAACAGTATAATAGCCCAACAGAGTCTATATGTGTAATGAACAACCCACCAGGGTCTACAAGCAAAACATATAGGTCTCTCTTATACAGAATATCTTCAAACAAGGACACATGATCTTTAGACGAAGGACGAAGATGCCGGCTTTGATCCTTCGTTTCGTCAGGAGCTTCTTGAGCTTGCTAAATATAAAACATACATATCACTACTCCAAATACAAATGTGTTACTCCAAATACAATTATTTATTAACTCCTTTTACCAACAATGCATCATACATATACTTACAACCTCTTCAGAACAAGAAATCCAATTTCTGTTATATTCAAAGAAGATTATTCTGTAAGAAAGATGCCACCATTAATTATTTATGTAATAAATTCTCACTAGTAGAAGCCTAAGAATGGAAACTCATACTTAGAAAAGCTCACCCAAAAGTAAGAGCATTGACGGGCAACCGATCCAAAAGGGACACATCCTCACATAGTCGGCACACCTCAACAATCAACTACATTAATATCCATTTATACACAAACTCAGCATAATATTTAAATTGTAAAAATTGTAAGCCCACATAGAAAGAGACCAATGAGATGAATTGGGGAAGGGAAATACAGAACTTAGAAAGAAAAAGGAAAATTAATATATCTGGCTAATTCAAAATTGATGAGGTTTCTCTAGTAACATTTGATGATTTAGCCAACTCTGTTCCACAGTCTATGATTAAATCTGTTTCAACATATGGTAAGCTTGGATTGCCACAATATTGGTTAAAATAGTTTTGTAAATTAAGGAGGATGAAAGACAACCCCAAGTGGATAGACAGTATTCTTTCCATGGAGTCCAGAATATCTGGGCCATCTATTTTCATTTGTATTTTATTTTACTTTATTTATAGGCCACCTTTCTCACTGAGACTGCTCTGTTGCCAGTTCAGTGGTGTGGTGTTATGTAAACTCACAGATATTCTGTGTAATAATTGGATTTGTAATGAGAAATGTTTTCTTGGAATACACTTGGCACTTGTACTAGGTTGTGAATTTATAGGAAGGAGTGGATGTGTCACTATTTTGATAAACCATCAAGAGCTTATGGATCACTTCTGCTTTGGTGAAGTGGCTGGTGCATGAATGTTGACCCTTATTCAGAATGTAGCATGGATTCACAACGTATCAAAACTTGTTTTCATCCCCTTACACTGATATAACAGCATTGGGTTGAATTTTTCCATGGCATTTCAGTGAATGGACTTACTTGGTCTTTAGTTGGATCTTGAGTTGGATCAGAAAAATACCATACTATTTACACTCCCATAAAATGACAACAAAATGGGAAGCTGACAGTACCATCCTAAGCATTCTTCTTAACTATATAGTTACAAACTAGTGTTGTTTATTGTTTATAGCTGCCCAGTTATGAATGCACTTTAATTTATAGAGTCAATCCCTGAACAGGATAGCCTAGGCTAGCCCGATGTAGTCAGATCTCAGAAGCTAAGTAGGGTTGTGCTGGCTAGTATTTGGATGGGCGACCTCCAAAGCACACCAGGGGTGTGATGCAGAGGCAGGCAATGGCAAACCACCTCTGAAATGTTTCTTGCCTTAAAACAAGTCTAGCTCACCACCTAGTGGTGCATAATGATAAAACAGCTAGAACTCCTGACTATACTACACATAAGGTCATGTGATGATGGTGGTGGTGGTGATGATATTGATGATGATGATTGAGACTAACAGTTATTTATCCTGAGCCTAAGAAATGAGATAGGTTAGATACCTGAATAAAATGCTATTACTGCTATTCAAAATGTTGGGATTCCTGAAAATGACACACATGACTTTGTGCTTCCTTCCTTCTCCTCATATTTCCTTGTATTTTTACTCTTTTGCAATTATCTTCCATTGTTTCATTTTGCGCCACCATCTCTGACAGGCTGCATTGCTTCAAAAGTGTGAATCCAGCCCTAGGGCTACAGGTTAAGATTGTTAAGGGACTTGCTGGATCTGCTATTTCCTTTCTTCTTCTCATAAGTAATTATGAGCAATTTGCTCACTGTTATGAGTATAATAAAAGGTTCTGTACTACTCGAAGATGAAGGGAAATTACATTTTATTGTAGTAGCTGTCTGAACAGTTTTCTCTAGTCTACAGTGATTTCCTTGCCATATGCATCAACTTGCACTCATGTTGGAAATTAGGGTAATTATTTTAGGCATGACTAAAGGATGAATGTGCAGCTCTTGACTTATGTGAATAGGACATTATTAGTGATGCTAACATGGGGTGAGTGTGCATCAGTAAGTGGCACGTGTTCTGAAAATAAATTGTGCTATCAAATTCTTACTATATGTCCTATTGCTTTCTGCCTGTTTCACGGAATATTCACTCAAGGTATTTCACAGACTGAAATGGTAGTATACGTCATCATTAAGAGAACTAGCAGAGATTTTTTTTTTTTTAAAAAAACACCCAGGTTTATGCATACTAAACATTTTACTCATGATATGTATGTTTGCTTGGAATCAAGTCCAAATGAGATCAACAGATCTTCCAAGTAAGCAGAATTATAGAGCTATTTGAGCTTCTGAGTGCTAGTCCTTACCTTATGTAAGCAACTCCCATTAAGTATATATTCAGCACAGCTGAGAGAAGCAGCATGTCACATGATTGACTGTTGATAGCTGTGGAGGAAGGCCCTTCACCCTAGAATTCAACCCCTCCCCCCAATAATGTAACCATTGGTTACACACACTGTATGTGAGCTGGAACCTACTGGGAACTCATAGCTGGTAGGAAGGAAAGGTGCCAGAGAATGAGTAATCAAGCACAGAGTACCTTAGTGCTTACAGATGCAAATGGCTCTGGTAGAAGAACAAAAGCTTACCATTTTGTACCTTGCCAGACTGTCACCTTAAGGTACAGAGATTGGTACAGCCATAGGCATAAACTATGGGGGGGCTCAAGCCACCCCTGAAATTTCCCGGGGGAGACTGAGCCCCCCCCCCGGCAAAATGGTGCGCCCGCTGCCATGCCTTCTTGCCGCTGCGCTGCTGCCAGAGCCATGCTACCGCCAGAACCACTCTCCCCACCCACTCCTCCCTCCCTCCCGGAGAGCGGCGGTGAGGCGGCTCTGGCAGCGGGAACATTGTCCCAGCAGTGGCAGTGCGGCGGTGGCTCTGGTGGCAGCGGGGGGGTCACCGCCACTGTGCCTCCCCACCTGCTGGAAGCCTCCCCAGCTGCCGCCACTGCAAGAGCCCCCCCGCCCGGCTCTCCCGCACCCACTCCCTCCCTCTGAGGGGTGCAAGGGAGCCGGGGGGGAGGCAGCAGCGGTGGGGACATCATCCCGCCGGCAGCATGCACGCTTTGCGTGTGCATGCGAGAGCCCCCCCCGAGAATGGAAAGTCTATGCCCCTGGTGAGGTATTAATTTCTTCCTCTTGATGTAAGAAGATCAGAGTGACCCCATGTGGGGTGAATTCTTTAAGGGGAAATTATAAATTCTCAGTATATGAGAATGAAGCTCCCTTCTCCTTGTTCATTTTCTTTGGATGGGCACAAGCTTATCCAAACCTTTTCCAAGTAACTACATTTTATCTACATGATATGGGGCAATGGGGAGAAGTCCCAACTCTGAAAACTAAGGTAATGTTTGACTTTTAAATGCTCCAACTTCAAAAGTTAATAAGGTATCCTAGCAACAACATCGCTAGAATAAGCATAGTGTTTAGGAAAAGAATACTGCATGCTTATGCCTTTTCTTTGGATCCTTGTTCAGCCTGATGCTTGAACAGACCATGTATATACTTTATATATTTTTTATTAAACATTCTTTTATTTGGAATGGTTGAAGTCTGATTTCTATAAATACACTGTGGTAAATGCGAGACAAAGTGGGGAAGCTAGTACTAGAAACAAAATGGAAAACAGCAATGAGACAGAGTTTCTAAACTGCAATGAAGATAAAGTGCTAGATTTGCAAATCTCTCAGTCAGGGGATACCTGCAGATTTGCTGGTGGCAGTGGTTACTGCCCATAGAGAAGTTTGGCATCCATCAGAAATAAGGGGAAAGGGTGACATCGCCAGGGAGACATGGGGCAGCTGTTGATGTTTCCAACCTTCTAGAACCTGAGGGAATTCAAGGCTTGCAAGTCAATTTAACTTTAAATGAAGGAGGCAGAAACTGTACCACTTTCCATGTCCTGTCATCAATCAGTGCTGCACTTCCTGATTTGAATTTACTTTTTTTTTCTGTGAAAGCCTATATCACATTAATGATTTTAAAACTTAGAAACATGCTCCCCTCCCCCGATCAGTGTGCCTTCCCTCCTCCTCCTTTTCCTTTCATTTAAACATAGAATTTGCTCCAGTGAAATTCACCATAAATGGGGAAACTGAAATGCTGCACCATCACCAGGCAAACTTACCTTGTTTGAACATCTTTAATTACACATGAGGCATACTCCTGTTCAGATCACTACTGTGTTCTGTGGCAAACATCATCTCAAGCATAGAACTATGGTGAGCAGCTGTGCATCTGCATAATAGTTGTTTAGTCATTGCAGTCTGTGGCTGGTTTTGCCCACTCCAAGAACTAAATCATCTAATCTACTGGAGAACCAGTCATACTCATCCATGTTATTAATCAACTTGTATAAAACAGGATCATTTGCAGTTCATTTCCTCCATATGTCTGCACCATCAGTTGTTAGCACCCAGACATCTCCTGCAGAAGGGCAGTTTGTAAATATCAACCCCCAAAATTGTACATGTGTACCATACAGCTTGGCTAGGAATGGAACCAAGATGGAGCTGGATATAAACAAAATGGGTGCTGGTAAAAGACAGGCTTAAGGAACTATTTTGGGAAGGTGACTCTGGGTCTATCCCCACTGTAAACAGAGATGCTTAATCTCATCAATGGGCTTCTCAGGAAACAATATGCCTTCCTGGCATGATCTCACCACACCTGCTCATGGTCACCTTTACTCACCTTAATTAATGGACTATTCATATAGTCTGATAGCCTCTCCTAACCCATATTCAGGGGTCAATAGAAAAACACTAGCACCTTTAGTTTACATTCAGCAAATCTAATTAGAAAGGCATTAACACTTTCAGTGTACACCAGACTGAGTCATCATGCACAATATCACGAGTTTCCTTAGGTCTTTGTCTATTCCTGAGGACACTGTTCAGTCTTTTCCCAACACATTGTTTTACCTCTAGCTAATTCCATCAAGTATTGTTTTAGGGGGCAGTCATGTCACCATGCCCTCAAGTAGCAATTTGCCCTATAACTGGACACACTCTTCCCCATGCAGGGTGTGTGTGTGTGTGTTGGATGCCCACTTTGTATCACACCCCCAAACACATTTGGGTTCCTTCTGTCTTTGCTGCATGAAGTGCTGGTTCATTTCACAGTGTCTTTTCCAGAAACTCTTAGAAATAAACCAGTCTGTAGCTTAACCAAGAAAAGTTATTTTTATGGAAAGAAAAAAATAATAAAATGGAGCACACATACGGAAATGGATGCACACAATAAAACATAAGAACATAAGAGAAGCCAGTGTTGGATCAGGCCAATGGCCCATCCAGTCCAACACTCTGTGTCTTACAGTGGCCAAAAATACCAGGTGCCATACACACAAGCCACTAGAAATTTAGAAAAGTGTGGGCATATAGAAGGGGTTTTTGGGTAAAAGGTAGCATAGGCTGGGGGCAATGGGTGCAGATGACAGACTAACTGGTGACAGCAAGTCACTTCACAACCCAACTGTTGGGGGGGTAGACAATGAGACAGTGGATGCAGCTGACACCCAACCATGGACAACACTCCCACAACTCACTTGTTGGGAATAACCAAGGAAAGAGAGCCTAATCTTAGGGCCAGAAGCAGCAGAAGTGGCTGGTCCTGCCCATGGCCAGCTCTTGGGGGCATGGTCAACATGTCCCTCACCCCCAGAATCCCTTAAGGGTGATCATCCTTTTAGGGACATGCAGGGAGCTCACCCCTGCATACCCTGTACTATGTTCCCAGACAATGACTAAATGGCACAGGAGATAAACAGCTTTGCTTGCCTGGCTCCACTGACAAACCAAAGAAAGCTGTAAGATACTCATCACTAGTTTGAGGATCACTAGTCCCACATCCTTGCCCTTACTCTGAAAATTCTCAGGTTCGCTGTTACGCCACCACCATGTGTTACCCAAACTGGCCTAATTAATTAATTGGTTAATTGCAGAATTTAGTTCTTAGTGAGTCAGGTAACTTGGAATCTTTTTCACCTTTGTATATCAAGATCCTTCCTCCAGAGAACTCTCAAATGAACTTGGCTGATGTTTAATTAACAGAGTTTTATTTAAAACTACTAGAAGGCAAAACACACATACAAAATACATACTAGAAACACACTTGCAAGGTTGGCTAAGAAGAAGAGAGTGAGATGGGGGAAATAGATTTTGTGCATGATTCCAGAGAGTACAATCTCTTTTCCTGGAGACAAAATAAGGCTGTCACTATGCTGCTGTCCACACCTGAGGCCTGGCTGGCTGACCAGGAGATATTAGTAGACAAAGTAGCACAAAATATCCCAAAAGATGATGACCAGACTGCTCCAAAATATCTACCAGCCTGGAAGAGATTCAGGTCTGTCCAGAAGGTTACAGGTCTGTTGAAGAGCAAGGTGGCCAGCATCTTGGGTGCAGAGTCACACACACACACACACACACACACACACACACACACACACACACACACACACACAGTGTGGGTAGCTTGGGTATATTTATACCCAAAAATGATACCTGAGGGTATGCTGATGTGGTTGCATCAAAGGAACAATAGTGTTGATATGTTTCGGGAGACGTGGGCAAATAGGTAATAGCTCTCCCAGAGGGAGATCAGAGTTTGGCAGAGCTTGATTGCTTTCCCAGAGCTGATAATATCTGTAGATGGCCCTTGATGTGCAGGATGGAGAGGAACTTCCAGGTGTTGTAAATATGCTAAGTGGGTGAATGGGGAAAGCAAGATGGGGATAAAAGAAAGTGTGATGCTGTTTTCCTAAGAGATCCCAATGTTGTAAAATATACATTACTTTAGGATGGGTGAGAACAATTATCAAGCCAGCCTCCTCTGATGAACTTCCAGATACTTTCCCCCAGGCTGTGACTGAAATTCCTTGTCCTAGGCCAGGCTTATGAGAGATTTATTTTCTATTTGGAGTGCTTTTTATATGAAGAGTGTATGGCATTACTTCTTATTGGAAAACCAATTGCCCCTCTGTGAGATGGCACTGACTGGTAACATATGCAGTATTTCAGTTCCCCCATTAATAGTGAATTCCATTGGTGCAAATTCTGTGTACCACCATGCACCATCAATTTGCTGTGATCCAGTGCACCCAGCCCTCCTGCTTCTGCAGCAGCTTTGACCAAATGATCCAGATATCTGGATAGCATTACAGATTGTTATGTATTGGGACTGAATCATTCCTGATTGAATCACCCTAGAGACTGGCTGAGCTTGGAGCACAAGAACAATAGCCGACCAGGACTCTGGAGTAAACCAGTCAAGTAGTAATGTTTTGTAAATAGCCTATTGCAGGGAGTGGGGGGGTGGAGTGTTTTGCATGCGTATAAGCAGGGCTTCGGCCCTGCTAGTGTTGTCTTGTTCTGGCTTAACTCACTTAATAAACTCTACATGTCTGAACCCAGTATATTTCACAAATATTGCTCAAGTTTGATACTACACTACAGAATGATGCAAATCCTTTTACCCAAGTCATTTCCAACCAGCAACTGACTCTCAGGTGGCTATGGTATGTAGACGCTTCAGCAAGGGTTGGTAACAGATGGTTCCAGTTTATAGCCCTTAGAGTAATCTATGACTGTGATGTCCAGTGCTTCTTGCTACCTGAGCTAAGATACCCATCCAGACGTCTCTGTGCCCATAAATCCAAACTAACTTCCTTTCAGTAGCTGTACCTAGAAAAAGAGAGGAATCAGGGGCTGCCACCTAACTGACACATCCTGAAGCTCAGCCAACACCCAATCCAGCTGAAGTAACAGCACCAGTCATGAGGATGTGGTCCCAAATGCAATTCTTGAAGAATTGCAGGAGTCCGTGCAGCCTGAAACACTGTAAAACAACTGTGCTGGAATCTATTAAACAGATCGACATAAATGCAGCTGTGTAGTTCAAAGTTGAAAGCAATACAGACTTTCTACTCCTTGTCTCTTCATAACTGCCCAGAGTTCATCCAAAAGAAGTCTGGGGCAAATTGGAACATGATTCCAGAGCGTGCAACCTCTTTTTCTGGAGACAAAATAAGGCTTTCACTATGCTGTTGTCCACACCTGAGGCCTGGCTGGCTGACCAGGAGATATTAGCAGGCAAAGTAGCACAAAATATCCCAGAAGATGATGACCAGACTGCTCCAAAGCCCAGCCTGTTGCCAGCCCCCTTCTTTTAAACATACAGTACAGACCAAATTGGAGCTGGATCATCAGGTCTGCTGGCTCCAACACTTTCCACGAGGTGTAGCTGGCCGACATATAACTGGCCAAACGGGGGTGGGCTTCAGAAAGCAATATGAGACCCTCCTGGCTATGAGCAGGCTCCCCCCCCCCCCGACAGGATCAGACAGTATGCAGCAATGAGTAGAGGGAACTTCATCAGGTTGTGTAACAGCAGGGGGTCGGTTGGAGCCGGAGCTTCCCGGAACTGTGCTCCGGGAGTGAGGAGCCCAGGGGGCAGGCACATGACCAAGCCCCGCCCCCTGCTCCTCGCAGCTGGGCCACAAGGAGCAAGAAGAAGTTCCCTGCTTGCTCCCTCCCTTGCCTTTTCTGGGCTGCGGCAGGCCGCTGGCCCTGGGGAAAGGCCTGCTCCCCCCCCACTCACCTTTTTTGGGCCACAGCAGGCCACTGGCCCCAGGGAAAGGCCTGCTTGCCCCCCCCCCCCTGCTCACCTTTTCTGGGCCGCAGCAGGCCGTCTCCCTGGGGGAAAGCCTGCTTGCCCCCCACTTTCCTTTTCTGGACTGTGGCAGGCTGCTGCAAGGGGGTGGGGGTGCTTGATGGGGGACAGCCATGGGGGTGGCTGGTGCAAGGGGGGGCTTGATATGAGGGGGGGTGGCTGGCCAGCACTGGAGCTGAGCCAGGCAGGAGTGACAGCCACCACCAGATCAATCCCTATCAGTCTCTTGGCCGCCCTCCCCCCAACAGCCCCCTTTGTTTGGGGACCCGAGAGAGCCACTCAGCTGTGAAGAGTACTGGAGGGAAGGGAGCCAAGTAATTAATCTCTAATCTCTCTCCTCCCCTAGCATGGAGGTTGGGGCAAGGGAGGGAATGCCAGGGTGTCCCTTTTCACAAATGTAAGCTGTATTTTGTATCAGGATGGGAAGAAACAAGCTTTTATCCCCTAATTTTCTTTGTAAATGAGGGAGTTACTTAACTTAATTGCCCTCTAAGAAATGTAAATACCTCCCAATGGAAAAAAAACCCTGGCTTTCTAAGGCGCTGGGGGTTCTCCTGGTTTAGTTTTGTGCCTGCCTGTCCCATGGCCAACTCTGATCAAAGGCACGAAGGGTAATAGTCACTGTACTGACTCTCTTGTAGGCTTGGAGCTTTATAAGCTGTTGCAGTTATTTATGGTGCCTTTGTTTAAAAGATAACTTTCTCCCATCCCCCCCCCCAAGTTAGTATAATACTGAAAAACACTTGGATTAGTTTTCAGTGTTTAAAACACAACTCCCCCTCTTCTGTGTTAGCATAATACTGAAAATGATATTACTAAAATGGGTTTATTTTTAATGTTCTTTGATGCTTTGCAGGCTTACACAGGAACAAATCTTTCTCTTTCTCTCTCTCTCTCTGTGACGTCTGGCTGGCTATTCTAGCTATGTGGGTGGAGAAGGGAACCTAAGCTTAATCCCCCACTCACCCAAAATTTGTTCTTGCTTGTCTCAAAAAGGATATTATAGCTTTGGAAAAAGTGCAGAAAAAAGCAGCTAGAATGATAAAAGGGTTGGAAGAATGGTTAAAGTGCTTGGGGCTCTTCACCTGGGAGAAATGATAGCTGAGAGGTGACATGATTGAGGTTTTTAAGAGTATGCACGGGATAGAGCAGGTTGAGAAAGAGGTACTTTTCTCCCTTTCTCACAATACAAGAAGTTGTGGGCACTCAATGAAATCGCTGAGCAGTCAGGTTAGAACAGATAAAAGGAAATACTTCTTCACATGGAATTCACTGCCACAGGAGGTGGCAGTGGCTACAAGCATGGACGGCTTCAAGAGAAAATTAGATAAATACAAGAGGTGGGGACCTGCAATACGGGGGTGTAAGGATTCCTAAAGGCTGCAGCCCCAGGTAAGTCATCTCCCCCCACCCCCTGGCGATTCCCTCCCGCTCCAAGGCCCGAGTGGCTCACGGCCACTCAGGCCAGCGATTCCCCCCCCCTGATTTCCCTCCAGCTCCAGAGGCCAGGTCTACCAATATAGCGACAAGGGCTGGGTAGACCTGTTTTCCGGAGGCCAGGTCTACCAATATAGTGGCAAGGGCTGGGTAGACCTGTTCTCTGGAGGCCAGGTCTACCAATATAGTGGACTGGGGTGGGTAGACTTGGGCCACGGTCACACAGCCCCTTTAAATCCAGGAGGGCTTCCGGATTTAAAGGGGCCGCATTTTTCAACAGCGGGTTGGGATGTCTAAACATCCCAACCCCTGCGGCACCATGATCAGCGGCCGCTGAAGAGGTGGCCACAGTGGGAACAGCGGCTGCAGCCGCAGCGGAGGTGGCGGCGGCCACGGGGAAGAGGTGGCGGCCGCGGCGGAAGTGGCGGCCGTGGCGACGGAAATTGTGGTGGTGACCGTGGCGGCCGCTGCGGAAGAGACATCGGCGCAGGCGGTGGAGGCGGCGGAGGTGGCCCCAACAGGACTGGAAGTGGCGGTGGCGGCCTCCGACCCGCCATCCACCTTGGTAAGTCGGGGCTTCCCCCCCCCCCCTTTTACACTTGGGCGCATGGATAGCCATGCGCCCAAGTGTAAAAGGGGGGGGAAAAATGGCCGGCGGGGCTATCTGAACAGCCCTGCTCTCGCAATGCTTGCGAGAGAGGGCTGTCCAGATACCTCCAATGCGGGTTCCTCCCGGAACACCCAGGAAAATACTTGATTTTCCCGGGATCGGAAAATGCGGGAGGAACCCGCATTGGATCCCGCTTCGGCACGGGACTAGGGGCCGGCCGTCTGGTTGGCCCCTTTAAATGCGGGAGGAAATTGCCCTTCCTCCCGCATTTAAGGCCCGTGTGGCCGCAGCCTTGTTCTCCAGAGGCCAGGTCTACCAATACAGTGGACTGGGGTGGGTAGACCTGTTCTCTGGAGGCCAGGTCTACCAATAGAGTGGTAAGGGCTGGGTAGACCTGTTCTCCGGAGGTCTACCCATCAATTTCTCTCCCCCCCACACCCCTGGTTGTCCTGGTGAGGCCCATGCACCTCAGAGGTGTGAGGCCTGCCAATTCCTCTCCCCCCTGCCAGCTCTTCCCCCACCCCCACCAGTGACGGTGAGGCCCGCCAGCTCTTCCCCCGCCCCCCACCCTTGCCAGTGATGGCAAGTCCTGTGCAGCTTCCAGCCATGGGCCCACCAGCTCTCCCCATGCCAGCTCTTCCCCTGCCCCCCTCACCCCCAGCAACAGTGAGGCCCAGCAAGGCTTTTCCACCCACTGCCACCACCGCCAGCAGCCGCCACAGTTTGCAGAGCTAAGTCCGTTCCCTGCACATGCGCAGGGAATGCTGTTTTACCTTTGGGAGGATTTAAATATTCCCCTCAAAGGTTTTTTTTTTTTTTTACTTTTCAGATTTTTCTGCACACAGGGGGAGTCCCCCAAGTGTGCAGGAAAATCTCCCTGCCCCCCCAAGTGCCTTCCAAGGATTTAGATATCCGCACGGGGGTGGCCACTTGGCTATTAGTATATAGATATGGAGCAGAGGTCCATCAATGGCTATTAGCCACAATATATGGATAGGAACTCTGGGGCAAGTGATGTTCTGTCTTCTTGGTCCTTGGGGGGGCAACAGTGGGAGAGCTTCTAATGTCCTGGCCACACTGATGGACCTCCTGATGGCATTTGGTATATTTGGCCGCTGTGTGACAGAGTGTTGGACTGGATGGGCCATTGGCCTGATCCAACACTGGCTTCTTGTATGTTCTAATTGCCAGGGAAACAAACATATTTTTTTTTACAGGAGGAGGGTGTTCTAGCATTAAAAGTGAAGAGCTCAAGCAACCTTACAAGTCTGGCTCAGTCATACCTCTGGTTCAGCTGACTTTTTTCTACTGACAGTGGCCTTAGGTAAATAGAGCTTTTTCCTGGTTGCTGAGGTCCTGTGATTTGAACCAGAGACCAGGTGCATGAAGAAGGGAAGGCTCCTCTCTGATATTGAGTTTGGACAGGAAAGTCACCTGTGTGGCGCAATAGCCTCAGTGCTCCAACCACAGGAATGATAGGTTGTCTCTGACTTGGGTGTTTTCTCAAGTTTGTACTCTCACAAACAACTTAGGTGATAACATCCTAAACTGCCTCAATTGGGTAGCTGTGTTGGTCTGAAGCAACAGACCAAAGTTTGAGTCCAGTGGCACCTTTAAGTCTTAAAGGTGCCACTGGACTCAAACTAGAACAATCTTTTTCTTCTTTTTAGCTCACTCATTGGCTCCTCCTGAACCACTGCCCTCTGATAGCAGTAAAAGTAAGGAATAAGAGGACACCTGTAGTGGATTATGGTCATGTTTGCAGGTCTGCTTGTAACACTGTACGGACCTTCATTCTTCCTAAAATGCATTTATGTTTGGAAATTGGTAGGCGCACTGGGGGGGGGGGGGGGGGGGATGCCAAAAGGTAGCCTTGCCTAGTGTGAAAAAAAAAAGGCAAAAAACAGAAAAGAGGGTAGGTTCACCAGCTCTGAGTTGGAAAATACCTGGAGATTTTTGGGGTGGCGCCTGAGCGGTGGGTATTGCTGTCTGACATATTTCTGGTGATGTCAGGGGGTGTGGCATATGCAAATAAGTTATGCTAATGAGCTTCTGCACCTCTTTTTCTACGAAATGACACCTGTGTGACGGCACATATGTGTGAAAGCTGATTTGAAATGTATGAAAGTCAATTCAAAACATTGCCTGCCTGATCATAAGTGTTGATCTGGATGCAATCCAAACTAGCTGGTGTTCAAGCATCCTTATATCTGCTGTGCATTGTGCTTTTTTGAAGCTGAAAAGGGATGGCTTGCCATTTGTGACTAGCTTGGCATCTTGAGGCTCAAAGGAGTGGACATATTCCCCTGAGAATGAAATATGAAATTATGTTGTTGTTGTTGTTGTTATATTGTAAAAGAGAAGAGAACAGTAACAAATCCAAAAAAGTTAATGTTCATACATCCCAGTACATATAATACTACATCAAGGAAATTGCACAAATTTTTGAGAAACAGGTGGAGGCAGACCCTCTGCTTATGCCAGGATGTATCTGTAAATACTGGAATAGCTGTACAACTGATAGATTAGATACGAGTTGTATTTTAAAACTTTTGCAGCTGACACTGTGAAAAAATTAAGTTTATCAATGGAATATCCATGGAAGGTCCCATGAGCTCATTTTTGCTCTTATTTAGCTCTTCATTGCAGACTATGTAAAGTATCATTTGATATGTTTTGTTAAATGAATTAAAGTCAAATGAGCTCAAGGGAAACATTTTGCTTGAAGTGCTACCAATCTTTATTATTAAATAGGGAATTATGTGCAATGTAATGTCAGCTATTATGTTTTCTTTTCCTTTTCATCATTAAATCTAATGCAATAAGCAGCTGCTGAAGAGAGGCATGCCAATATACTTTGTGGGCTATAATTTCTGTATACTTCTTTGTGAATTAGCAGCCTTATGTAAATATTTTCTGTAACTAGCAGTGCAGTCTTACAATAGTTTACAGCTTTCTAAGTCCATTAAGGTTAAAATGCTTGGATGGGTGTAACACTGCCTAAGGTTGTGCTGCAAGCATATAAAAGTATCAGTTCACAGCTACCACCAAAATAAGCAATAATTACTTCTCAAATTGTTAATTTCATACATTTGTTTAACACCTATAACATAGAATTTTCCCATCCTTTGATTTTGATGTCATATGAAAATCGTAAGCCATGCTGACAATTATTTAGCACCAGGCCCAGAAATCATGCCAGTTGCCTTGAGGCCATATTCTACATTATGTTTTTGTGTTTGTAGTTCATGTGGGAATATGTAGTTAATATGGGAATATGACTCTATTAATCTCAGCATACTAATCAGGGTCATGAGATATTTTAGAACATAGCTAGAAGCTATTCATACAGTTTTATTAGTACATTGTAACATCTCCTTGCTCTCTCAGGTATTTAATAATAATAATAATAATTAACCACCATCAAGTTGCAACCAATTTATGGTGACCTCTCATGGGGTTTTCGAGGCAGGAGATGAACAGAGGTGTTTTGCCATTGCCTTCCTCTGCATAGCAACCTCTTCCATGGAGGTCTCCCATCAAAACACCAGCTGTGGCCAACCCTACTTATCTTTCAAGATGTTATGAGATTGGGCTAGTTTGGGGAATTCAGGCTGCTCTCCCAGGTATTTAGGAATTAAAAATAGCTTTCTGACCTCAAATATTTAAGGATATGAGCATTTACTGGCAGAAAGAGATCTCAGGTACAGGTCATTCTTTAAGGCAAACATTGTAGACATCTACTGTAATTCTGCCATTCTCCCAGGTAGTTAAATACTACTTGGAAGGTCACAACCTTGTAAAATCTGTAGAGACTTTTTGACCAATGATTTCTTATTATGCTTCAGCAGCTAGACATATATCACTGACCATACTGCTTATCTGACCTTGTTATCACCTTTGATTCCCATTGCACACACTCTGAATGCCAGTTGCTATGCATCAAATTTTTTCATAAAGCATGATACTTTTAATCCCAAACATAAAATTACCCGTCTGACTGTGAGAAATAGTATAATTTCATAAAATGAGCTTTATCTCTTCTTTAGAATAATAGAAAACTATATTATAATTCAATTAAACTATAAATTATACATAACTGGCACTACCCACTGTTGAATACAGTGGGACTTCCATAAGACAGGTCTGTAAGTTTTGTTAGTTTAACCTTCTGTCATCAGAGAGTTCATTCTACTATTGCTATACTACAAGGCAAATGCTATTGTTTTAATTAGAGTCTTTCTTGTCATGCTTGCTTTTATTTATGTTTCTCTCTTACTAAGGGCTTGGGGCAAAAAATTTTTTCAAAAAAAAGAAATACAGTAAATATAACATCCAATTTAAATATACAGACTATACAGAAATTTAGGATTTAAGCAACAACCCCTCAGCATGTAACATGCAGACAGATACTGGCAATCCATGGCATATTTATGCCATGTTACTCAACCACCACCAGGGTTTATAAAGACTTGTAGCCATGAGCTATAAGCCTGTAGTGACTCATTCCTACTGTGACAAGGCAAGTATTTGTCTGGAGTTCCGTCCAGTTACAAAGTTGCCATTAATTTCTGGGTCAAACAATACCTCTGCTACTGGGTATGATGTGAATTTTCTGTGGCTTGGCTGCATACATTTCTTCTAAAATGGGAAAATATATTAATGAAGGCCAATTGTGTTATGGTATTAATTATGCCTCACTTGTTCCTTGTGCTTGTTTAACTCTGTGCATTAAAAGTCAGTCTTGCAGCACATCCAGAAGGGTTTGGACTTTTAGTGACCTCTGGGAAGGAATGTCTGTTAGCTGGGAAAGCTAAATGAAACCTCCATGTTCAGAAGTAGTTTGATTACCAGGTACAGGTAGTAGAACTGCTTCCAGGACCATTATACCATACTGCTGAATACAGTAGAGGAGAACAGTATCCTTGAGTGCTGCTAGTAAGCATCTGAAATGCATCTGGGTGACACATTTGAAAAGCAAATGTTCAACTTCATGGTTTGAGTAAAACCAGCACAGCAAAGTTACATTTTTAAAAATGATTTTCCGGGGGGGGGGGGGGATTTTATGCAGCATTTGATGGCTGATTCATATGATACAAAGTTCTTCTGCCCCACACAGATCTTGATGACAAATGTAAACGTAAATGTTCCAGATAAGGTGCCTGAAGCCTGAAATATAGCAAAGAGAAGGAACTAGGGTACTAGTATTATGCATTTGAATAATAATTGATCAATGTCCTAATTAATTTACATGAAGCTTCCTTTAACATTTGAAACCTAACTGACTAGACCATTTTTTCATGTGATGTGATACCTACAGCTTTACTGTGATTTCAGTTTTAACACATGCTATCTTTAATTTAAAGGGAGAGGAAATTATTAGAAAAAATGACTCAGCAGATACATGCCTGATAGGCATGTCAGTCAACCAGAACAGTTAGCTCATGTTCAGGCTGCAAAATGTCATTCCTGACTGGCATTTACATGCAACCCCCCCCCCCCCCCAATCATATTTCTGGATCACTGGATTGGGAAGGATTTTCTTTCTATATAATTAAGAGCAGTCTTTGCTAAAGCAATTCCAGCTTTTGGGTTTGAGCCAATTATCATTCAGTGGCATATATCTTGCCTGGCCTAATAAACTTCCTGGAACCTCAGGAACATTTATCCAACTTATGTGGCTTTTCCCTTAGAGGAAAAACCACTAAAATTGGTGAAGGCTTCTTAGACTAGAGAATGGCTTCAACCTTTGCTCTGTGGAATGGTAGGATACATACCTTTTAGCAGCATAACAAAAGACAGCCTGGTCAAAGCCTAGTTGCTCTCTATCCTGAAGCATACAACATGGTTGGTGTCATCATACCAGGAAACAAGGGTTTTGCTCCTGTAATCTCTTGGGAGGACATACCACTTGGAAAAACAAGACAAACAGCCAGAAGTCAGTGTTCGTATATTCCATTCCTCAAGTCTTGCAGTTAGCAGCCATCCTATCTTGCATACAGAGCTATTGGGCTTATACCTTCAAAGGAAAAAGGAATATGCATAGTAACAGGGCAAGCAGGCCTGTAGCTACCATGGGGCTTTTGGGAGCTCTGCCCCCTTTCTTAAAAGCACAGCCACACAAGAACTTCTAATGTAAATGCTTTTTTTTAGTCATTTTAAAACATTTTTTTAAAGGTGTGTGCTCCTTCAAGCAGAGTGGGAAGCAGAGTGGGATGCTGTAGTTGACTAATTCCTGCAATGAGTAAGGGGGTTGGAGTGGGTGGCCTCTAGGATACTTTCTAACTCTGTGTTAAGAAACAGGTCTCGTTTAAGATAGTTTTTCTGCCTAAGTGTTGGCTTTCTTGACTATAGAATTCATCACCCTCACCTGCTGGCTTCTTAGCTGAATTGTTGCTTAGGCTGGCAGAAGTAATTAACTTACAGCAGCTGAGAACTGTCATCTAAAGTGGTTGACAGCTTGTAATTTTGTGATCTATCCTGATAACAGCTTTCTTTTGGCTAAATGGTCAATAGGCTAAGGGTGATTGCTAGCATAAGAACACCTATGTAGAATAGAAAGCTTGAGAAGACTCAGAGAGAGAGTAGAGTAGGTGAGTCATAATCCTCAGAATTCCGGCTTTTGTTTCAGCATGAGAACTTCAGCCCCGCCAGAAAAAAAAAATGCACTACAAGCTACAAAATCCTGGTTTATGGGCCTGAGGGCAAGATAAGAGAAGGATCAAACCCAAAAATAGCATTCTAAAGGTCTTTTATTATGCAAGAGTTCACATTTTCAAGAGTGGAGATTGCTGCATATTTACAGTAATGGAACATGTGGGTAAAGGAAGGTAAAACCTTTACCTTTCCATGTCTTGTATCTCTAAGTTAAACACTAAATTTTCTCCCAAATTCTTTGCTGAGGAGTGAGAAACAAATTCAGGAAGAAAGGTATGGAAGAAAAATTCTGCAACAGATTAAGTTAGCATAGGCTCTATGTAGGTGTACTATTTCTGTTTAATAATGGGCCCCATCCACATTTGCATAACAATCCCAGTGGCAAGACACACCTAGAGAAAAAACCGATCCCATAGCCTCTATGTGCCTGCTTTGCAAAGAATCCCATATGGATTCTTCCTGATACTTCCTGAGAATTTTATCCCCATAGGGGAGAGTTTATTCTAAAACTATGATATGCTCCCCCCTTTCTTTCTCCCATTTCTCTGAGACCAAATTTTTATTTGTAGTACAGTATAATTCAATTCCATGATGCTCTAAATGACACATAATTTTGTTTACATAGTTATGTTTAGTTGAACATTATTCAGTATTAAATTTGCAATTTTCAAGGCATTTATATTTAATAAAATTAAATGACCAAATTCACTAGTATAGATATCCTGGTATAAACGTTCAGGAGTAACATGAATAGTTTAATGCTACATGCATCACTTCTTTGCAAGAGAGTTCAATGATCTTCTTAATGTAATTTATTATGCTTGGGAGATGATGGGAAAGAGTGACTGACACCATCTTTTTTCCAGGTGGGGATAAAAAGCAACCGATTTCCTGGCCCTTGACAATCTAGTTAACAGTTTGACTGACAGAATGTTGGCACCAGCTTTGGAGGGATCAATCAACCTCAACTGAAGGTAAGGAACTTTCACAAATGTAAAGCAGTATATTAACGCTTAATTTACAATGTAATTAGTCCTCACTAGCAAACAACAAAATAAATACAGTTTGTAATGCAAGAAAAGTAGAGTCATTAACTCTCTTTTAAATTGAGAATGGCATAAATTAAATCAAAATAATAAAGATAACAATATGTAATTTAGAAATCCTTTTTCATAAAACATGGAAATTTACCTTTACTGAATTACAGATATGTGTGAAGACAAGCACTCACTTTCTGAGCATTCCAGTCAAAAGCATGCCTAGCGTTAACTGCTCCAAGTCAATAGGGGTGTGCATTTAGATCTACCTGAACTGAGAATATACCCAGAAAATACCTTATTTTATTTTTCAGGTATATTTCAGTTTCCCAAATGTATCCAGATTTTCTCAGAGAAACTGGGGAAAAAATCCCAAGAAAATCCTGGATATAGTCAGGAATTTCAGGTAGATCTGAAAACACAGGAGAGGCAGGAACAGATTGCTCCCACCTCTCAGCTGTTTGTTGGGCAGGCTTACGCAGTCCCTTTATACTTTTCAGGGACTGGGACTACAGAAGTCAGCCCGAGGATCAGCCAGGGTGGCGGGGAGTTGAGAGTTCCCACCGCCTCGGCTGTGGCTGGCTTCTCTTGCACCCTGGTTTAAACTGGGCTGCAAGAGAAGCCTGACCAAGATCTAGGGCTGCCAAGTCCCCCGGTAGAGCGGGGGAAACACCGATTTTTAAAGCTTTCCCCCGCTTTTCCAAGATTGGCCACCGGGGGGACAAAATGGCTGCCAGCAGGGGAACCTCGGAGCCTGCCCTGGCCAGCCTCTTGAACTTCTTAAAAGGGAAATTTCCCCTTTAAGAGCTGAGCCAGCAAGAGAGCCCCGCCCAGAGATTAAGGCGGGACTAAGCTCTTTCTACTGCGTGCAAGGTTGCTGCTGAGTAAACTGCTTGGGTAAGCTGGGGTCTGCGAGCTCTTTTCCTTCTCTGTCTCTCCCCCTCTTTCTTTTTTCTGTCTGTCTGTCCACTGTGGTTTTGTCAAAGGAATAAACTGTCACTTCCAAAGAGGTAAACATCACAAGGAGAGGTTGCCTGTAGAAGGTCTGGGAGTGGGATTGTTTAAAATGTCTTGTCGTGGCTGTTTGGGTCCCCCCAATCCTCATTTCCCTTCTGCAAATAAAAGTTGGGATTCCTCATTTTTATGCCAATTTTCTGTTTCTTTCAACCGTGTCCCCCCCTCCGGCAGTAAAAATCTGCATTTTTAAAAGCATTTGTACATCAAGTAACCGGTATTTTAAATTAGGGATGGATCCAACTAGCTTTTCTGCTGGCGAAAAGGGGAGGACAAAGGTCCTCTTTAGCCACCAAAAAGCCTATGCTGGGGGGGGGGGAGTAGTTATGGGACTTACATGGACAACAGCTGGGTGAAACAAGGGCCAGAAATAAAGCCTGGGAATTGGGCAAGAGTAAGTGAAAAAGCTGTCTGTCTGTCTGTCTGTCTCTCTCTCTCTCTCTCTCTCTCTCTGTCCCCATCCAGCAGAGGTCTATCAGTGGCTATTATAGCCACAAGGTCTAAATGGAACCCTTTGTCTGGGGCAGTGATGCTCTGCATTCTTGGTGCTTGGGGGGCAACAGTGGGAGGGCTTCTGGAGTTCTGGCCCCGCTGCTGGACCTCCTGAGGGCACCTGGTATTTTTGGCCACTGTTGTGACACAGAGTGTTGTACTGGATGGGCTGTACTGGATGGGCCGATCCACTGTGGCTTCTCTCCTGTTCTTATGATATGAAAATCATATTTAGCACTTGTGTAGCACTTAGGGCTTCATATTCTGCCGAGATGAGGAAGGATTCAGTAGGGCCATTGCTCAGTGATAGAGCATCCGCTTGACATGCAGGAGGTATCAGCCTCTTCAGCTAAAAAAGGATCAGGTAATAGGTGACATTAAAGATCTCAGCCTGAGACCCTGGAGAGCCACTACCAGTCTGAGTAGTCAATACTGACCTTGATGGACCAATGGCCTGATTCAGTATTAGGAAACTTCATGAGTTCATGTGTCAGCATGTGGAAGCAACATCACAGGATGTGACATCACAAAATGATGTCACTTCCTTTCTCCTGGCTCCACCCCCAAAGTCTCCTGGCTCCACCCCCAAAGTCCCCAGATATTTCCCAAGTTGGACTTGGCAGCCCTACCAAGATCAGCTGGGTTGGTGGGGAACTGAGAGCTCCTCACTGGCACAGCTCTGCACTCCCTTCTCCTTTCACCCAGTTTAAACAGAGTACTAGGAGAGGGCAACCAGGGGCATCAAGTTTTCACAATCCCGGGGGGGGGAGCTCTTCTGTGCGCACGCGTGCCCGCCGGGACCATGTTCCCGCTGCCGCCTCCCCCCCCCCCCGGACCTCTCCTGCTTCCATCCCTCCCTCCGTCTGTTCAGGGGCCAGCTGGGCATTTGCTTAGCTGGCCCCTGGACGGATGGAGGGAGGGAGGGACGGAGTGGCCAGGTGGGGGGGGAGAGACAGCGGCAGCCCTAGGAAGGGCCCGGGGAGGCACGGCGAAGGGCACACCGTTTTCCCGGGAGGGGCTCAGTCCCCCCTGGGAAATTTCGGGGGTGGCTCAAGCCCTCGAGCCCTCCCCAGTAGTTGACGCCTATGAGGGCAACCCAGGCAAGATCAGCTGTGCCTGTGGGGAGCTCATAGTCCCCACCAGTGCAGTTCTGCACTGCCTTCTTCTGCAGCTTGGTTGGTATTTTTTTTACCAGCATTTTTCAGTTTGGGTGTATTGGACCCCAGATCCGAATACCGCAGTGGTATTTGGATACTAGATTTTTCAGGAATCCCAATTTTTTTTCAAGTCCAATAGACGTGAACCAAAAAATATCAGTATAAAAAAAAAAAAGCACATCCCTACAATTGAATTATGGAGCTTTATGGCTGAATGTAGATTTGAATGGCTCCTTGATCCCTGTTTGACGTTCTGATCATTATACTACCCGTTGCATCTGGGTCAGCCAGACAGAATATCTGGAGTCCCAAAAACTCTCTTTCCTTAAAAGTATGTTATGGAATTCTACATTATGGAATACCCACCAAGTTTTAAGAAGATTGGACCAGGGGGTCCAATTCTATGGGCCCCCAAACAGGTTTCCCCCATTCTCTCCATTGTTCTCTATGGTGGGAAAAAGTAATGTTTTTTTCCCACCATAGAGAACAATGGAGGGAGCGGGGCAACCTGTTTGGGGGCCTGTAGAACTGGACCCCGTGGTCCAATCTTCTTAAAACTTGGTGGGTATTTTGGGGAGAGGCCCCAGCAGCTACCCTGCAAGTTTGGAGCCTCTCCCTCAAACCCCTTCTCCTCCCGCCCCTTATATACCCTATGAGTTTTTGCCATTGACTTCAATGGCCCATAGGGTATAATGGGGCTGAAACTGACATTCCGCCAGGGGAATGACTCCCAAATGGGCTTGCATTGCTGAAACTGACATGCGGGGGGTCATTCAGCAGCTGGAACAGATGCGGCCTGATTTGGCCCGATCTGAATTGGGCCAAAAAAAATTTTATTTGCACACCACTAGTGGGCACAAATGGCAGTGGTGGCAAGCCACTCCCCCAATTCCCAGGGGCCCTGTGAAGGAAGCAAAGCAAGAAGGGGTTTAAAGGGTCTTTACATATCTAGCTTTTCTCTGCTGTTCCTTTGCAGTTCCTCCTTGCTTTATTCAGGTACCTCTCTGAATTTCCTCCAGGCCCCCAGTAGGGGTCAGTCACCAGAGGTTGACATGAGCTCCAGGTACACACACACTCTCATGCACACATATGTGCACACATATGAAAAATCCAAAAAAATAACTAGTAGGGTTGGAAATTGAATTTTTTGCTGAACATGGAATGCTACTCTTATAGAAGAGCACTTATACTCTTATAGGACAGCAACATTTGGAATTAAGCATTTTTGTGTGAAATGTAAACATAGTAATAATAATCATAGTAATTCTGACTACTTCTGTTTCATATGTTTGTGTGTGTATAATACACATACATGTTCATGTATATTCTAATGTACAATAGATATAATAGGTACTCACAACATTATTAACTACCACCATGAAGTCAACTTTGTGTGGAGTTTCAATCTAGTCAGCTTTGCTTTTTATGTTCTCCTAAAAAGCATTATTATTATAAATAGCCAGCAAAGAAAAATGATTTTTTCTTCTTGCATCTAAATTTGTTTAACGATTCAAACATTTAAAAGCTGAACTGTAATAAGTACACAACTGTCAGCAACTATGATACTTGACATTTTCATATGATCTCTTGCTGTTCTGCAGTTCTATTTACTTCTGTCTGTGGCATATTTTTAATCAGAAATATTTATTCATCAATTTGTCTTTAAGAACAAAAAACACACAACTTTATAGCCTCTATATAAATGTGCCGAAATAAACACAAGTAGGTTTATGTCTGAACCAAATTAACTTGAGTTCTTCTGAATCTAAAATAAGAGCCAACAGTTTTCTGTTCTGTACCTTATCATCTTTATACTTCTTTTGGACCTGTAAATTAAAATTATAAAATGTATAATATGAGCTTTGCAGTAAATCTGATTTATTCTAGATTATGTGTTTCCAATGCTTGGAGATACAAATAGAGGGGCTTCTTTCCTGCTACATTTGCCTTTAATTAGAATTTACACCCAAATGCTGCCTCAGACTTCCATGTCTTTAGGTGTTGCATATTTTTAGAAATGTTTACTTCACACTTCCTTAGGTATGTGTCCAGTAATCCATGGGCAATAATTTTAAGCACCATATTAAATTGATTTTTGAGATCAAATATGTTGATAAGCACTTTGCTGGATGAAAACCCTGCATGTGCTCCTGAGCTTTGTAGTAAATATGTTCAGTTGGAACTAATATGATTGGGGGGGGGGATTAGTCTAGTTGTTCATTTGATTCAGAAAATGCAATTGTAGCAGTTTTGGCTGCACGTTGTAATGGACTTATCCAAAGATCAGTTAGGAGATGTTGTTTTGAAGCTACAGAAGTACAGCATCAGCTTTTCAAGGGCTGTGAACAATGAACCATCTTACTCTACTGCCTTGATCAGTTCCGTGCTGAGAATTGATGTCCTCATGGTGTACACTTCTCATCTGCCCAGACAGCTGAAAAAGAAAAATACAATAAAATGCAAAGACATACTTAGAAGCACAAAAAGATATATGAACATACAAAGATACAAGTACACAAACAGACACACAGTTGCTTCAGCAGAAAGGCAATTTACAATGCACTCCTAAACAGAGTTAAACCCTAAATGAAGTCAGTGGTCTTAGAAAAGTATAACTGTGTTTAAGACTGCACTGTTAATCTCTATTCTCATTTTTAAAAATCATTTTCCTAGACATTTGTTGATTTAGCTCATATTTACTAAAAACATATCTGGCCATTCACAGCTTGTTGTCATAATGGCATAATCCTAGTCAGAGGCCAATGTTTTTCATTGTAGCTGGTTTGGGGGTGGTTGGGGGGCTTTGCTTATGGTACAAGGCCTTCTTTGGGCATTTATGTTCAGAGCAAAAAAAATGCAATTAATTTTACGCTGAACCTAAAGAGCCATTTGAAGATGGAAGGTCTTTACTACCCTTGAAGCAAGTGAAGTATTAATATTCCAACAATGTAAATAATAATTTTAGAATGAAGTATGCATTTAATTAAATTAGAGTAACAACAATCCAAGTTGTTACCACAAGTCTTCTGTTTTGATGTTGCTTCCCTCCCCACCTAACTCAGTGTTCTTTAAACCTGAAATGTGATATGATTTCTAATTTTTATCAGGTCTTTATTTTTATTTGCTCCATTTATATCCCAGCTTTGTCTCCAATGGGGATCCAAGGCAGTTTACATAATTCTCCTCTTCTCCATTGTATCTTCACAACAACCCTATGAGGTAGTTTAGGCTGAGAGTATGTGACTAGACTAAGGTCACCCAGCAAGCTTCCATGGCAGAGTGGGGATTCAAATGTGGTTCTCCCAGATCCTAGTCTAACACTCTAACTCCTACACCACGCTGGCTATCTCATTGGTTCTATGTAAGTACCTTTAAAACCTTCAGAAGTGATAGCGCTTCATCACCCAGTCAAGGAACCTGTGTTTTTAGGGTAGTTGCATCTGTTCCCTAGTGGCACGTCAAATTGTGCGGGCCTCTCATTGGTGTTTATCAGATTATGGATATTGGGTGGGAATGATTGCATCCATGTTCACAACCATTCATTCCCTAGATGGAAATTTTGTGCAGATCTTATTGCTGGCTGTCAGGATCTTTAGTCTGGATAGGCCCACATTAGACAAATATTTGTGAATGTACCAATGAAGTAACAAGTTGTCACCAGATCTGAAGTGGTTATAAGGGAGAAGAAAATGACAGAGTTTGGTGGCAAAGTCAGCTTTAGTGTTGTCAAAAATCATATTCCTTATGACTTTTAATTCATCTTTGTGTGGGATGTTGAAGAAGCCCTGGACTTACTGTACCAGGCGTTCAATGACTTTCACCCCACCATCAACCTGACAATGAACCTATGTAAGAAATACATTTTCCAGACACTACTGTAAAAATACACAATGGACACATTGACACCACCTTATACCAGAAACCTACTGACTGACAAACATACCTACAAACATACCTACATGCCTTCAGTTACCATCCCAAACATACCAAATGATCCACTGTATACAGCCAGGCCCTACACTACAGCCGCATCTGCTGCAATCCTACTGGCAGAGATTCTCACCTGAGGGATCTACAACAAACCTTTTTGGAACTAAAGTATCCACCTGATGACGTCTGAAGATCATTGAGTCAGAAATTGTTTGCTGCTACATCATATATCACACCATCTTATTTCATTATGGAACTATTACTATTACTAGCACTTTAGGACTTGTTTGGAATGTTTTAAATGTTTTTATGTGGTTTTATGGTACTTGTACCGCCCATGTAAGCCGCCCTGAGCCTGTTCGCAGGGAGGGTGGGATATAAATGGAATGAATAAATAAATAAGTCAAGAAACAGATTAAAAAAGCCAGAATGGTACCCAGAGAAAACCTGTTGCAAGACAGCCCCAAAAAAGACAATAACAGAACATCACTAGTGGTCACATGCAGCTCTCAGCAACCTCTACTGGATAATGACAGTTCTCTTTCATAGGTAATGGGGGACAAAACGCTTCTTGCACACAGACAGCCCCCCAGTCTCAAACAACTCCTTATCCACAATAATGCAACATCTAATTTGAACATGAACACTGGTACCAGAGCTTGCAACAAATCCAGATGCCAACTTCGCTGCCACATGCACCCAGACAACACAATCACTGGACCTAACAACATCAACTACACCATTTCAGGCTTATTCACAAGCTCATCTTCTAACATTGCATATGTCATTCAGTGCCAATAATGCCCTTTGGTTCTCTATGTAGGGCAAACAGGTCAAACCCTACACAAAAGCATAAATGGACACAAATCTGACATCAAGAATCACAAGACTGAGGAACCTGTAGGAGAGCACTTCAATCTTCCAGGACATTCAATCAAAGTAGCTGTTTTACTGCAAAGGAACTTCAGGAACAGACTAGACTAGACTAGAAAGGAAATTGCTGAGTTGCAAGTTATTAACAGGGATATTGGTTTCTTCTTTCACTATATACTGACATCATTCAGCCCTTACATCTATATTGTCACCAATCCCCCAGAAGGACCATATGTCCTTTTTATTTTATTTTATTTCTTATTTGGAATAATAGATTAGAATACTAGATTGTAGTGTAATGAAAAGTAGAATGTAATGTAATTTGGAATTGTAGATTGGAGTATATTGCTCTGGTCTGGGGACAGGGGAGATAACTCTTCACAGCCAATCGCCCCACTTCAAAGAAGAAGGTGCTTCCCTGATCTAGATAGCTGAGGCAAGCCCGATCTTGTCATATCTCAGAAGCTAAGCAGGACCAACCCTGGCAAGTATTTGGATTAGATACCTCCAAAGCAGGCCATTAAGCCACTTCTCTGAACATCCTCCCATGCCCAAGGCATGACTCTTCCAGGCATTAATATATGCACACACACATACTCATGCACACAAACACACACAAATGCAAAAATACAGGAGGAGGAGGAGGAGGCTGTAAGTCATCTCCATGCTTGAGAGGAGACGGGTGGAACATAATGACAGGGTCTCAGTTAATTACTTTACCATATAAATAAACTAAGCTTGTTATTCCTGTTTTGTCCTTGAATCTGTTAAACATCTTCATTATGTTGCATGCTAATTTACTGGTAATTTCCATTTCATTGTATCTGAAGAAGTGCACATGTGTTGCCTAGCAAGGCACAGCATGTGCTCTTATGAACTTTAATGTTAATAAGTCTAAACTTTGGGATGTTATGCTTGAAGGACTACATGCACTCTTTATTATTGTGAGAGGCTCCAGTCCATTCCAGGAAGCAGGCACCCAACATAGTTCACACAAAGATACAAAGACCCCATTGCAAAAGGGCTCTCCTGTCACCTCTCGCTAGGCAAACCCCAACCCCCTCCAACATACCTACAAGAATTATGCTAAACGAAGTTACCTGGCAACTAATTGTTTGCCCATCAACTGGCCAGGCTAGGGCCATCAAGGAACAATGGAATGGCTCGGTGACTCATCAGACGCTTGCCCAGGTGTCAGTTCCTGTTTAGCCTCTAGTGTTGCAATATTGACCACCCCTCTGCATCCCCTCCTCTTTTTACTTTGACCAATAGTAGGGTTTGTAGGGATGGACTACCTGGTAGGTGTGTTAGTGGGATGTGGTTAGCGCTGCCTGCCCCAAAATCACCTAATAAAAGAGGTTGCACTCCATGCAATCGCTCTCTTGAGCCTCTATGACCCCTATCTGCTTTTATTCCTCTTGAGTCCAGCTTGCTATCCCAATACCCTTCCTCCATCTTTGATCTCTGGTCTGCGCAGACAGAGAGAAGCATGTTTCTGCCGGTTCAGGACACACTCCATTTTTCCTTTCAACCCCCCAATTCTTCTTTTGGAACGGACAGCCCATCTCCAGGACAGGTAACATATCTCCCAACCAACGAATCTCCTGCTCATGCAAAAGTGCTATTTCTCTATCTTAAACTTCTTAGGACTTGTGTGTTTGTGTGTGTGATTCTGTTTTTGTATGCTTGAGAACATTTTATAGTAAAACATCATTTAAACTGACCTCTGCCTCAGTGCCTATTTCTGGGAACTCCTGGAAGGGGCAGGACCTTGGTATAGTTGGCTAAGAACCCGGTTATTTGCCAATTGCTAATCTTAAATTAAAGCAATTCGGCTAACACATGCACATAAAATCTTTTACTTTGAATAAAACTTTGTTGGTCTTAAAGGTGCCACTGGACTCAAACTTTGTTCTGCTGCTTCAGACTAGCATGGCTACCCACTTGAATCTATCTTTTCAGTGGTGTAAGTTTTCAAGGTGACTTACAACAAAGGCAATAAAACTACTAAAGAAAAGAATAAAGCAATAAATGGCATAGCCCTTGGTATTTAAATAACAGCACCACATTCTGTTAAAACATCAATACAACTAAAAGCCCATTAAAGCAAAATAGGCTTTACTTACTGCTCAATGGCTGATTTTAAAATAAATAAATACAAATATTTATTTGGTTTGTAGAAATACAGTATATGAATACCATAAACATAAATCTAGTCAAATTACACAACACAGTGTCAAATTTATAAATGTATAAAATTAATCACTTATAAATCAGACTTCATTTAGTGTACTACAGTTCAATCCTAAGTATTACAAAATAGGAACTGTGGAATTAATTTTTTAAACTGGATGCAAAGTATCTACACAGACAAACAATCTAGAATTTTAATAATTTTTAAATTATTATTTCAGTTTACAGCACAAAAAAACAAACATAAACCAGAAACGACAACCATCTTCTAAAGAATACACAAAACATATGTAAGTACATATAGCCATCTACAATGATCAACTAGCATCATCTACTATATCCAAATCTACTATATCCAAATCATAACTATATCCAAACATAAACTACAATCATGAACAACAATCTTACCTTAAACATAAACTATAATGATATTAATCATACTATATATATTAGAGCTTATTTATATATATTCTTGATTTTTCACCTCTATTTAAATATCTTTATTCTGTCACAGCTTTCTTCATGTCTAATATTTAAATATAACAGATATAACAAGCATAGTGAACATATATAACCTCTTCCCGTTTTTCAATTTTAGCTTCAAGTTATTTCTAATTCTCAGCTATATACTCAAAAATACTTAAAATTTTTCTTGAAATTATAAAACAAATGTATTTTGTATATAAGATGTTAATTTTGCCATTGTTGCATATTTATATTGTTTATTCTTCCATTCGTGTTGTAAATTGAAAATAATAATAAAAATAATAATATGGCTGCTGGGCTGACAGTGTGACATCAGTTCCGGGGTAAATTCGGAAGTGGTGCCAGTCCTCTCTAGGAATCACTGGAAACTCTATCATAAAACCCAGAAGTGATGTCACACTATCACCAATGGCTGTACTCCATATCACCTCATTTCCAGTCTTGGTCTACCAACCCTACTTTGGATAGAAAAGCTATCTGGTGAGTTAAAACTGTTAGATCAGCTAAACTCTGCTGCAACAACACTACTTAGATCATTTGTGGTAACACTTGGCTTGTGGCAAAGTTCTTACGTCATATATTTATTACTTTCAATTTTCAGTCTCTTTTGTGCCCCCCCCAAACAGTCATTAGTGTTGCTGTGTGAACTGTTCCTGTGTATTTAGTAACTACCAGTTAATCTGAGTAAAATTATTTCATCATCTTACTGCCGCTATCATGTCTGATTATGGCTTTCCATTTATCTGTTGCTCTAATTAAGGTGTGTGAAAAAATTACTCGAAAAAAAGTAATAGGTCATAAACTACTGACTAATCCATTGATAACGGCAATGTTGAAATATTGCTACAATTTGTGCTGATGCTTAAGAGAACCATGATTTAGGGGTAGTGCTTTCCCAATTAATAATATAACATACAACTTTATTTAAAAAGATCCCAAGACTATGTAAAAAGGCAATAGAATTTCTGTCTCCAGTGCCCAGATATTTATGACATACAAAGTCACAGTTATTTAAATATTTATAAAATGAGAGGCGAGAGAAGCAGTTTTGAAAAGCAGTTAATAATGGACTGACATCAAGGGAGCCATCAGTATAACAGCAAAGTGCTTTGCAACTCCAATAGCTTCACTAGTGCAGAAGCAGGCCATCAAATTTAATTAAAAGCAGTCAAAAATAAACTGAAAAATTGAACTGTAAAAGCCAATCCTTCGCCAGCAGCTGAAGGCAAAGAGAAAGAGAGCCTTGAAAGTAGTAATGAATTGATAAGCCTTACTGCCTGCAACTTGTAATTTGCTCTGTCAGATTTTAGTATCAGTTAAACTAGATTAATAGAGCAGGTGCTGATTCTCTATCTTAAATCCTTCTTTGCAGTCCTTCTCTTATGTGTGCCCATGATAAATGGAAGCCAGAGTGGGTCAAATTTTCAATTTGTTTCCCGGCTTGCTCACTTCTTTTAAATAATTCTGGCATCTGCACTTACAGAGATGCAGAACAAAGGCTCCAGGACAATTTAGATACTGAAATAAACCTTTTTATTGACTGATTTTTGGCCCTTGTGGGGAGCCTTAATGCCTTTATTCAATGGGGTTGAAAGTAGCTGCAATGCAAGCTACTGTCATCTCCATCTGCCACTAGAGGCTCTCATGGTGAAATGAATGATAAGAAGGCTCATTTATAATGGGATGGGGCTAGCACATTTATTGCTGCTTTAAATACTGAGATTAATGTGAATCTGTGCAAACTGTACCACAAGGACAAAAACAATTTGCTTGAGATCATTTTATTTTTTTGTATAATAATGTTCTTTAATGAAGCTAAAGCCTCCCTGCTGTGACCTTATTATGTTTTCCAACATCAGTGGGAAACAGATTACATTGAATTGTAAGAGAGCTCATGAAACAGCAGGAATTTTGCAAGGGAAGATCAATTACACTTCCCCCCACTCCAAAGCAGTGAATCTGGAACTAGTAAAGGCTAAATATCAGTCCACGTATAGTAGAGGCTAAAGATAAGTCCACATATAGTCAAATCAGTTTGCTTACAAACAAACCAACAAAAACCTCAAGCAATGACAAAAACACAGCAAATTTGTTTTATTTTATACAATGAAACTTCAAGTTGGATAGATCTGATTAAACTACTCCCTCCCCCCCACAAAAAAGTCTTATCAAAAGAACTTTTATGAATGTATTTGCCTTTTATATATTAAAAAGTTATATGCAGGGCTTTTTTGTAGAAAAAGCCCAGCAGGAACTCATTAGCATAATAGGCCACACCCAACAGCAGAAACTCATTAGCATATTAGGCCACACACCATGACAGCACAGCTCCCTCCCAGGATCAGCTTCCCAGGGTGCCCCGTGGCTTGCAGGGTGCATGGGTAACCCGAGGGAAGGAAGGCAGTTTCTGGATTGGCTTCCCCAGGCACCCCGCAGCTGCGGGGCACCTGGGGAACCCGAGGAGGGGAAGCAGTTTAAACTGCCTTCCCTCCCTGGATCGGCTTGGCTTCCCCAGGAGCCCTGTGGCTCACAAGGCACATGGGGAACTCGAGGGGAGGGCTGTAGGGCATGGCCAACTCGGAAGTCAGCTGGAACTCCGTTCCTGTGCGTTCCTGCCCCAAAATAGCTCTGGTTATATGACCGAATTGAAAGAAGTAGTGTTTGGTTCATTTTGTTTCCCAGCTGCTTGAATGCCCTTATGAGTTAAGAATAATTAAAATATAACCTGCCTGTGAACCACAGTTGCATTTATTTCAACCCCCCATCTAACTGTAGATTGTGTCCTTGCTCCAGTTTGGCGGGCAATATTTATTTCCCACCAATATGTAGTTATAATTTGCATGCCTGTTTCCTGAAAATTTACATATAAACTTGGATCTAGTGATGCACAAACAGAAACATAAATGGATTTAGTTCAGTTCTGCTTGTGCAAGATATTGAACAATACCTAGTACTTTCCTCATATATTATAGGGCCCAGAAACTGATTGCACAAAATCTTACATGAGCAGAAACACAAGTAGGGATGCAATAAATTCTAACTTTGTTCAGCAAGTTATCACATTGTTTATCATGTGTTTCTGCTTCCACAAGAACAGTAACACAGGCAGAAATTTTGTGCTGTGTTCAACCCAAATTTCAAGAATTAACCTTTGTACTAGCTTAATTTTGCTTCAAAATCAAACTGCTTGTTGGAATAAATTAAGTACAGAAAAAGAGAAAATAAAGTACTAAACTTCTGCATTACTGAAAGTGAAATTATATGTTACACTCAGGGCTTTTTTCTGGAAAAAGAGGTACCAGAACTCTCAAGGGGGAAATGAAGTTTTCAATCTGTATACTCAAAACCCATGAACGTTTAAACATTTTAAAAATAATTTTGTCAAAGAGGTTCTGGAACTCTATTCCAGCCTGTTCTCCCAGAAAAAAAAACCACCATGGTTACACTTGTTCCCCAGCCCTGCTGTACATCACTGGATGTTACTGCCAAGGACATACATGACCTTATGATGCCAGAGTACAGGGTAATTGATCCTGCATGTTACAGTGAATAGAGTATGACGCAACTTGTAAATGTTGTTTTATTATTATTTTTAAATAGGAACTGTTTGTGAGGGGTAACATATAACTGAATGCTGTAACAATGAAGAAACCAACTTAGATATGTCAGTGAACTAACATTTCTGTAACAGCAAAAAGAATCACTCCATTTCTGGTTTGGACAGCACTGGTAGCCTTAGTGCCAGGAGTGATCACTGTTGCCATAGCCCATTTATTTTCATTTCATCTGTAATGTCCATCAAATTGATAGTTTATAACTTTGTGCTGGATTACTAATATGTATAATGGAAAGCAAATCTCTTAAATTACACCAGGAGAGATACGCTGAACATATTTTACCTGCTGTAAATATTTGGCTACTTCTCTTTACTTTTGAGAGGAGGGGGGAACCCAGAAATATAGCTTTTAAAAATTTAGCATCTGGTGAACTGGCTTCTAGCTAACTAAACACGCAGTTCACAATTTGGAATGTGTACAAGTTTATAAACTGCTCATGAATGTTTGGAGATTTTCCATGCAAATATATTTAATGTTATGTCTGCCAGAACTGGTGTGGATAGGAGTGCCACAAAGTCTATAAAACCTAATTACACAATTCTAAGCAGACTGTAGTTGGGAGGTATAAAAATGTTTGTACTGCTAATTTAATTATGTATCAGCATTTGAAGATTTATTCAATGTGATGCTACATTTTTTTTCCAAAATGAATTTATGCAATTTCTGTATTTGACATTAGGGGTGTGCATCAGATATTTCTGGTCAGAATTTCCCTGATATCCAGATTTTTTTAAAAAAAAAAACTGATTTCCCCCCCAAGGTTTACATACTTATATTCAATAGATTAGTGTGTGTGTGTGGAGGTGGGGGGGTGATCCAATGTGTTTGGGAGAATGGACTGGTGCTCCAGACTTTGGAAAGTGGAGGGGAGGACTGTAGGGGTACCCAGTAAAAGAACAGGATTCAGGAGGCCCTGGGATCCCAAAGAGAAAGGAAATAGGGGCATAGATTGGAGCATCCCCCAGGGGGCAGCGGAGGAGCTGTTAGAGAGCAGCCTCCTGGGATTGGGAGAGGGCCCCCTGGAGAAACATTTGGATACTAGAGGTGCCCCCAGCACTCCAGAAATCCCCAATAGATCACCAACTCCTTAACATACCCCTCATTACCTCCCCCACTCTTGCACATTCTGGGGTTCTGGGGATTTGGGCCCCACCTCTGATCTTGTTATCATGGCCAAGGACCCCCTCTTCAAAACCCTGCCAACCCTTGCCCAGCAGACCCTTTTCTGCCCCCTCCAGATCACCTTTCCCCTTTTTACAACTTTGCCCGCTCTCTGGCACCTCCTGGGTCTCTGTACCCTCCTTTAGTGCATCCACCTCTCTGGGCCCTGCAGTCCAACAACCACCTGGTTCCACTCTGGCACAGCCCCCCTTCTGCTCCTGCAGTTCCCTTCCCCGCAACACTCTTCCTCTCCAGGGAGGGAAGGTATTTAAAATTTAAATATCTTTCCTTCACTGGGGAGGCATGCCACAGCTGTGGCACACCCCAGGAGGGGAGCGGAGGTATTTAAATTATGGTATACTAAGAAGGAAGAACAGATGCTTTTAGTTACCTGTCCATGGAGTCCCAACTTGAAATTCCTTCAGGTTAGATTCTGGACAGCTAAAATCCAAATTCCAGAAAGGGATTACATGCTTACTGAGATAATTAATAGACAACTAGAAGGATACCAAAATCAGGAAAAGAACCAAAGTGAAATTCAGGTATCAATTTGGGCCAGGATCAAGCAAGATGGGTACTGGAGACTGCTACATAAGGCAGACCTGAGCCCAACAAAGGAGCTCAGTTCAGGCTGCTTAGGAGAGCAGAATAGAGCTAGAGCTGGGTACCAGTTATAATTTGGGGAAGATTCTGGCTTCATTTTTAGTGTTTGGAATTGAATAGGTTAGAAAATGTTTCTTTTCTCCAGGCTTGGAAGAAGTATAGAATTAGGGTAAGCGCTTAGGGAAGCACTCTGATTGGCAGAAGATAGGATAGAAGAAATACCTGATCCCTTGAAACTTCTTCAAATAAATAAAGGAAAGGAGGATTTGAGTAAGGTAGGAGGACTGTTAAGAGACAGTCTCAGGGAGGAGCTGTGGCTCAGTGGAAGAGCCTCTACTTTGCCTGTAGAAAGCCCAGAATTCGGTCCATGGCATCCAGGGGCGTAGAGTTCTTTAAACTTTAGGGGGGGGGGACTCTTGCACGTGCAAAGCACACGTGCACCAAAACAATGTCCCTGCCACCACTGCTAGAGCCCCCTGGCTCTCGGCTCCTGGCTCCCCTCTCCCCTGAAGACCCTCCCTCCCTCCTGGGGCCAGTGTGATGACATTCCCAGGGCGATGCTCTGGCAATCGCCCAAGCATCGCCCCGGCAGTCACCCAGATGGCCCAGGGAGGGAGGGAGTGGGTTGCAGGGAGGTGCCGTGGCGGTGGCCAGCGGGTGGGTGGCGGCCAGTGGGTGGGCAGGCGAGCAAGAGAGCGAGCGGGCTGGTGGGTGCCCTGTTTCACCAGGCACCCTATTTCGCCAGGGGGGCTGTTTCACTGGGGAGGCTCAGTCCCCCCTCCTGGGAAATTTCAAGGGTGGCCTGAGCCCCTGAGCCCCCTCTCAGTTGACACCTATGATGGCATCTCCAGTTGAAAGGATCAGTGATGTAAAAGATCTGACACTCTGAACTGAGACTGCCAGTTTGAATAAATCATGATGGACAAATGGTCTGATTCAGTATAAGGCAGCTTCATATATGTTCGTGTGTGACTACCTCATAGGCATATAAGGTGCCAGAAGGAGTCTTGTGTTAGGTGAGTGGAAAGCCTTTTAGCAAAAGTTAGTAATGCATGTGTGGAGATGTTGGAAGGATTACCAGTGCAGTGAGAGGTTTCCTGTGAAAAACACTTCAATTAATTGCAGAGATGTCCTGATCAATGGTCTAACTGCTCAGATGCTATGGTGGATGTGAACCTCTCTGAGGCTCTCTGTTTTGTTTTGTTTTTTTCAGATCAAAGTGGTTTTACTCCCAGTTTTGTCCTTTCTTTTCCCATTCTCATCCTTTGCATTGTAAATGGCTGTTTTTGATTTTCTGAGATCGAAGTGACTGAAGTGACCTGGTCACAGAGTTTAGATGCAACAGAGATGCCAATCAATGTGGATGCTTGATAGCATCATGAAGGGGGCAGGGGTATGTGAATTTAGTCTTTTACTTCTTCTCCCACCAAAGAGTTGATGGGTGTTTTTTTTTTTTGTGGAGGGTGCCCCATGCACAACTCCAAAAGCCACACATCCATAATACTGCTGCATTGTAACTTATTGTTATGCTACATTAAAATATTGCCAGACTATATTGGCAATTTATATCAGTTCCAACTTCCTACAGCAGACCCCTCATATCATTTTGTGGAGATTAGTCACCTGCAGGGGGAGGGAGAAGACAGGAAATATCCATTCTGCTGATGGAAAATAACAACACACACCCCTCTTCAAGGTACAGACAGCATAGCAAGCATGCTGCAGACCATGGCAACACCAGTAATGTGTACCAGTCAGACAGTGGCAACTGATGGGTGGACCTGTGAGTAGTACACACAGGGGCAGCCAATAACCAACTGCTGATCCATCCATTGTCCCTTCATGCTACCCCCCTACTGAGAGCCAGTAGACAGGGAAGAAAGACCTAGCAATGGTGCAGTTATCTCCCCCCCATCCATAGGGGAAGGGCACCCCTGTGGTGGACAGGACTCAAACCCTTTCCCCAGCAAGGGCCTCACTTCAAGCCTCATACCCTCTTCCCATGAAAAAGAAAAGAGAGGAAGAGAAGACAGAGGTCACGCTCAAACCTACACCCCCCCACACCCAGGAGTGGCATCCTAACCACTGGGCCAAGGGGGTAGATTCAAGGAAGGCATGCCATCAGGCATTAGGGACTCTGCTGCAGCCCCTGATATCACTACCAGCCACATGAGACCATGCAGAGACCACTGCACAGACAGGCATGGTTCAGTGGAAAGGAACTGGAACAGCATGGCCAGAGCTTCCGGTTTAATCCCCACATTGGGAGAGACCAGTGGATCAGAAGCCTCAGAGTGGATGATTTGCCTCTGCAAACTGTGAAGGGAGGAACAGGACAGCTCTGCTCATGGGCCATCCTGAAGATTCATCATTTTGGCCAGGTTGCCACTCCACAAGTCTTCTATGTGGCACCAGGGCAGCAGCTTCCGTATGTCCACCTGGGTCCACTGCTAATGCACTACCAAGATGCCAGCAGTGCTGTGGGGGACCCAGTGACTGCCATTCCCATGCCAGAGAAACCACACACACCCGTGGGCCATCCACTTCCCTGTTCCCCATGCTAATTATGAACAGCAGCCAACACTGTATGTGGGGGACCTCCAATTTGTTGTCCTTGCATTAAAACATTGGTTAAGGCTTCATATCAAAACTTAGGCCTGAAACAAGGGGGGAGAGATCAAAGGGAAACAGCTGGGGTTTGTCATGAGGAAATTAACAAGTCTAACTTTGTGCCTTTGAAGAACAGTGAAAAGGAGCCACACTGGGCTAGCACACAACTCTTTCTCTGGAGCTTTAATTTACATTACTGAAGGGAAGCATCCCATCATAAAAACTGTTTATTTCTAAGCCATTTGTTTTCACAGATCCATGTCAAGATAACTTCGATAATGTGAGTTTTGGATTGGCTAATAGGGTCCCTGTAGGAATCTTAAAGAAGTTTAGTTTTCCTGTTGTTAATAGTTAGTTGGAGCAAGGCAGCTTAAGCTACCCTAGAGGCAATGAGCTAACCCTATCGTGGGTTAGACATGGGCCTGGCTCACAAAGAGATTTGGAAAGATGCTTGACTTCACCTGTTATATCCACTGACTGCCACTAGGCACCAGCGACATGCAGTCCGAGCTTGGCTCCAGGTAACAATAGGGGTCAAAGATCCTGGACCTCCTAGAGTTTACCAATAGGAACTTTGGCAGGAGATTCAAACCCTCCAATAGGACTGTGGGTGTGTCTCAGGGGCCTGTATATAGTTGGCCACATCGGCTGGTAGTTTGTGTTGTGTACCAGTAAAGTATGAGCTGATCATCACGCTGTTGTCCAGCTTCTCCATGCACTGAACCCAGTATGCAACATCACCTAAGAAGAGTAACCTATAGTTTAGGGTATAATGTGTAGCTAGAACTTATGATGTAGATTTCTTGTTTTTCTGCTCATCACTTTGTTTTTTAGAAAATATCCCTGCACTATTTTAAAAAAAATATTTTGACTATGCCTGGTTGTTCTGTACTTCAGAGGCTTCAATCTAATCCTAGTAATTTAGACTGAAAGTGTCCACCTACTGGTTAATTTTTAGTGGAAACACATTCTGCAAGTAACCAACTTTGCATGGTTGGTTTTCTTAGTTAATTCCCAATTAAATTAGAAGTTTGTCTCTTGGCTTCTGACTGTGTGGGTAGTTAAAGGGGCTGGTGGCAGACTACCATACTGGTGTGGGAAACTCCCCCCCCCCCCATTTTATAATTTTGAGCTCTACCCACTTATAACAAGGATCCCCTGGATTTGGAATTCTTGATGGGGGTAACATGTGGGGACCAATATGTGGAGGGAAAGGAAATAAGAGGACACTGAGCACAGGGAAAGGAAATAAGAGGGCACTGAACATTACTAAAGGAGCCCTTAGCACTAACATTCAGCAGGGAGAGGAAATTCATGCTGTGTGGTAGCGTGTCTCACTTCAGAATACTAACTGGTACATCACCTCCTGAGGACCAGCCTGAAGGGGAGGTGTGATGAACAGGAGGCTGCCCTGCCACTTATGGGAAAAACAGCCACTCTGCCAGTTAATCACTGAGCCTATGGGAGTGCTTCTCCCACATCCAGTCACCTTTCAGAGAGGGAATGGAATGTTGGATGGAAGCACAGTGGCATCTTGAGTACAGATCTGCCTCAGGGAGAGTGCAGTCATGCACTGGCAGGCGAGCAGGTGTAGGAATCCAGCTGCCCCAGCCTGGGAGTCCGCATCTGCCTCTTACACACCTTTTGCACTAACCTGAGAACTTCCTCAACAATGCTGGCTCCTACACTGGAAGCTAGCTGTGTCCGAGTATGGGAGTGACCTGTGTCAGGCCCATCCAGCACCATGTCCCATTTTATGCAGTGGGGCATGCTCACAAGGAAGTGTACACAGGAGAACTGACAGTGATGTGAGGGCAGGGACACTGGCAGCTCCATGCTGGGCAGTTAGCATACTCCTTTGCCAGGGTGCCCCCTCCCCCTAGGCAGCTACTATGGTTTAGGGTGCCTGGCAGCTACCCCACTGTGCTCTGTGGATCAGCTGACTAAGCAACTATGGGACCCATTGCATTGCAAGATCAGATCTATGAGGCAGCAGCAGTGGATGGAGCAGCTTTAGTTGCAGAGCACTTCCTCATGCAATTGGTTGGTGATATTTGGATGGCTACAGCATGCATCTCAGGGGGGGTTCCCTGGCAAATGGAGCTTTCCATGGAGTGGAACCATTGGCCCTGCCATGGTGCCATAAACATGGTCATGGCTAGTACAGCACCTGTGCTGTTTGCCATCACTGCACATGTTTATGTTTAACATCTGTGTGGGTATGATTCAACAGGGAGACCTGGGAGCATTACTGGTGTAATTCCTGCCACACTGCTCAGTCACTGGTTCCAGCCTGGCTTTTAGACCATCCTGCCTCAGGCAGCCGTCCAATCAGCAAGTCCACCTCAGTCACTTGCATGGTGTCCTAGGGACAGCTCAGCTAGTCTCCCAGTGGCCTCTGGGAGCAGCTTGCAAAGGCACAGGTACCATACTAATGGAAGGAACTGGCAACCCAATTCATCGAACTTCTTCATGACTAGCTGTTCAATAAATTCCAGGGTGTTCTACAACTCTGTCCATGTCTGTTTGTTTGGGAGCAGCTGTTTGGGAGCAACTCCATGGCCCTCCCTACACCACCTCACTCCCCCCATCTATGACTCCTTTTAAGGGCTGCCCTGTCCCACATCCAAAAGAATAGATGCTGAGTCAGGTATTGCCATTTTGGAATGTCTGTTGTTGGTCTTTCTGGAACCACTAGATTCTTTTTTGTCCAGCTGCAAAACATAGCAGAGGTTCAGTAGTACCTTGAAGGCTAACAGATGAATGTTACCAATGACTGGATTATATATCTGTGTATGTATATCATTTGAACTTTTATCACTTCATTAATTTGGGTAAAACTACTTTGTGATGTATGACCATACCACCAACATATAGTTTATCCTTTAAAAAGTAACCACAGAAGCCCAGTTGAACTGGGATAGCATCACTGGAGAAGTGAGATGTAAACCTTTCTCCCCATTCTGTTTGCCAACTAGAAAGTGCTTCCCATGGCTTTTCTTAGCCCCAAAATGGGGGGGGGGGGCATTTTCTTTTTCTCTTTTCCAATGGCAGCTTGGAGGGAAACAATATTGATTAAGGATTCTCAAACAGCTGCCAGTTCAGTTTACTTCCCATTCACCAGTGGTGATCAGGCAACCAGTTAATTTATGAGCTGTTCAGGGCTGCTTTGGCTGTTCTCAGCTTCTCTGTGCAGAACAGGATAGTTCCAGGTTGTCAGGCGTTCCAGGTTGGTTGATTCCAGGTTGTCAGGCATTCCAGGTTGGTCTGAAGCAGTAGAACAATGTCCAGTGGCACCTTTAAGACCAACAAAGGTTTAATCAAGGTGTGAGTTCAAATCCCTGCTGACAAGGGATCAGCTGAGAGTTGACCTGATCTCCTGCAGGGAAATTCTGCTCTGTACCCAGCAAATTTTTTTTTTTTTAAAGGCATGAAGAATTATGAGCCAGCTCCTAATTCAGCTGAAGGTCTGATTCTTCTGATCCTGGAAACTTTGTTGCTACCCAGACTTGATCTGATACAGCAAAATTAGTGGGCAGGGTGAGCAGAAGTCCAGCTAATTTCTCTTCTCCCCTCTCTAAGCAGTTTGCTTGGGCTACAGAGCAAAGGAGAGAAACTAGCTCTTTCTCCTCTTTCTTTTGCAATGCATATATTAGAAGTTGGACACATTTTTCACTCAGCATTCCTACCACCCTCCATACCTTCCTTCCCACAGGTGCAGGATTGCAGGTAGGTCAGACAGTCACAATTTACTACCCATCTCTCTTTTAAAACATATAAAGAACCATGTCCATTTCACATAACAGGTCTTCTCTCTCACTCATTCACATCACCAAACATGGTAGTCCAGTCCCTTTTAATAATACCCCTCATTCGGACACTACACAGAGCATTTGGGGCTGCTTCATTCACATGCTGCCGTTATTTATTCAAATTCTAAGATGGATAGATAGATGGATAGATGGAGAGATAGATATAGGCAGGCAGGCAGATGAGAGACAGTGGTGCCAAGGTCTTAACTTGTGTATATGTGCTTCTTTCCCTGAGACCACACACATCCAGCCCACAGGGTTAAATAAACAAGGTTAACTTTTAACTTTTATTAGGGATTTGGACATAACATTGGAATGAATTAGGAAGAGGTTATACAGTTTATACAGGGCACTCCTGACAATTTGGCCAGGAGGAGAGACAGTTGGGGTATATGAGGCATGCTGTTGGCACCAAAGGAGTAAGGCCCAGGATGCAAGCAACTTTAAAAGGGGAAGAGCCACTGCAGCCAGGAAGGAGGAAGTCTGGCCAGAAAACAGAGGCAGGGAAGGAAGGTGTGTGAGGTTGAGGCAGGAGGACAAGGATGACAGTGGTACTATGCCAGGGGAGGTGGCATGTGGGGAAGTTCTCTTGCACAGCCCAGAGGACTGAAAGGAAATTCCTGGCAGCTTACTTATCTGGTGTGTGTGTGTGGGGGGGGGTGCATCTCAGAGCAGCAAAGGAGGTGTGGGTGATATTACTCCCAGGGTGGCATCTCAAGGGTCCTTGACCCCAGCTTGACCAGCAGAACAGGCACTCTGTGGCACCAAGTGGGAAGGCACAGAAGTTTAATTGTTAAGAGGGGAGCACTTTAAAAAGCTGAGCACTTCTGTAATCAAAGAGGAGGCTGAGGAGGAATCTGGAAGGAATACCTACACCGGCTGGTCTGCAGCCATGAAGTAAGCAACTCATGACACTTACCTTTCATCCTGAAACTTGGCTTAGTGTATTTTCTATTGATATTTATTTTAAAGATCATATCTATTTAATTTAAAAGTAGGTTCCCTTTATCCTATTGTTTATTTGAATAAAGCTTCTTTCTAGAAGAAGAAGAGGTTGGATTTATATCCCGCCCTTCACTCCCCAAGGGAGTCTCAGAGCGGCTTACAAACTCCTTTCCCTTCCCCTCCCCACAACAGACACCCTGTGAGGTAGGTGGGGCTGAGAGAGGGAACAGCTGGTACAGAACGATGGCTTGAGGGAACAGCTGGTACAGAGCTATGGCTTGCCCACGGTCATCCAGCCAGGTGCAAGTGGGGAGTGGGGAATCAAACCCGGTTCTCCAAGATTAGAGTCCGTGCACTTAATCACTACACCAAACTGTCTTTCTAGAAGAATCAGAACAGTGTACATATCCATGCTTTATATTTTTTCATGGCATCTTGTGACATTAGTAACAATACCAATTATAAAGCCTGGCAATAAATAATCTTTTACACTGTCAGAGCTAGTAATGCAGCAAATAATCATTATACTTTTCTTCTCAATGGTAAAGAGAATTGAATGGAATACATGACTCTGTTAATTTGCTCCTTATGAACTCACAGCATTCTGGTGGGTGGAACAGCATGGAGCATTGTACTAACAACTGCAGCTTTACTGCTCTGCTACATTTGGCAATGTAAAACTGTTCATCGGAAAAGGGGGGAAACAATTAAATAGAAACAAGGGAGTATTGGAGGAAGGTCATGTTCACTACCTGTCAGTATTGTAGTTCAAGGCAAGCAACACATTGAACAACTACAAGGGTGAATGTTTTCCCTATTATCAATCCCAATTTACTTTTAAACCAGCTGGCTTTCAATTCTAACTTCCCCCCCACTACACTAATGGAAACAGACAATTTCAATACATGAGAAAGAGAAGTTCATAGTGTGATTGGAAACATTGTAAGCAAAAAAAAATACAATTGCTAAAATTTGGATGTCTTTGTTTGTTTTCTAAAGAACATTGCATAATGAATCATCTGGTTTGTCTGAATCTTGAATGTATGTTTGGGTTATATAAAAGTGTGTTTGTACTTTATAGAAACAGTTATGTGGCAGTGGAGAATAATTTTATCTCTCCAAACAATGTTTATGTGAATATTTGACTTCATGATGAGTTTTTTTCCCTGTTGTAATGTTTTTATGTCACTTGATTGTGGTTGTTTTTATCTTCTTTTTATGTTTTATATACAGTATTTAAGCCACAGTTGTGTTGAAAAGTGGTATATAAGTGTTTTAAATCAATCAGTCAATGAATAGGCTGTATAACTGAAATGTGTGAAAGATGAATCACCAGAGTGGTGGTGGCAGCAACAAGTTTGGTGACTAGCAAGACCAGTCAGGGTTATAAATACCCAATCTGAGAAGGAGAAGAAGAGATTGAATTTATACCCTTCCCTTCACTCCGAGTCTCAGAGCAGCTTACAATCTCCTTTACTTTCCCCTCCCCAGAACAGACACCCTGTGAGGTAGATGGGGCTGAGCTCCTTCAAGAACTGCTCTTGAGAGAACAGCTCTGAGAGAACTTATGACTAGCCCAACATCACACCAGCAGCTGCATGTGGAGGAGTGGGGAATCAAACCTGGTCCTCCAAGGTTATAGTTCACGCTCTTAACCAGTCCACCAGACTGGCTGTCATGCAGCTCAAGGTGGCCGTGTGGAGGACTGAAGGGAGAAAGTGACATAAACCCCTTTTCTTCATAGTTCGAGATGAGGTGATGCAACCTCTGAGAGTGGGGTCTTAGAGGGACCAAACCAGGCAGGAGTCCCCAGCATAATCTTCACATGAAAATTTATGAAAATGTATACTTGTTAACGCCGTCAAAACCTTTGGGTTCCCTAAAAGGTTGCTTTAAGAGATTAGTTGTGTACAGTACCCCCTTTTGGGGTACTTCCCGAGCTCTGGCCCCTGCAACCAGTTGCCATAGTCACCCACTCGATTGCCCCTTTTTAGTCTTTGCCACAAGCCCTGTTTCTTGGTGTCCAGAGGTCTCAGATATGGGTCAGGGGAGGAGGTTATGTCACCACCGTCCACCTGCCCTACTGGGCTCCTGCCACGTCTTTCTCTCTGGCATGTATCAGTCTGAGCTTCCACTTTGTCCTCCTCCTCTACCATCTGTCTGCATGTCTTATATCCCATGCCCTGCTCCCCACCTCCTTCCTCCTATCCTGCCCTTGTGGCTCTGCCCTTCCTCTTAACAGATGATGTCGTCCGGGGTGGTTGGGCCCTGGCCTTGTCATGCCATCTCTCAGGAAGGTGGAGGTGTTTCCTCCTGATTCCTGGCTGCTGCCTCCACTCCCATTGCACCACCAGCCGCCATTTTGTGCAGGCTCAGGCAGTAAGCACAGTAGCATGGTTGGGTGTGAGCAGTCTGGCTGGCAGCCATCCTGGAGCCAGTAGCCATCCCACTAGGCCTGCTAGAGGCTACGGGATTTTCCCTCATTGTGCCCGCTTCTCTTCCTCTGTGCCATTGTCCCAGGTGAGTACCAGTTTCCTGTGGCCTGGGTAGAGGCTGGAACTCAGGTCAATGCCTTGGAATGCAGAGGCATGGGCCAGGACAGGGGTGGCAGGGCCACCCACTGCTGGGACACCCCCAAAGCCTGGAACACAATCTTTGTAATAATTTTCATTAGGACCAACCCAATGACACATAACTGTGAGCAAGCTTTCAAGTTCACCAGACCTTCATCAGGCAAGATGTTACAAAATAAAGAGGAGGGGGAAAGCAGGTTTTTTAAAGACCTTCTCATGCCAGCATACGATGAATCTTCTGGCAGGCAAAGAAGAATCCGGGGGAGGGGGGGTTCACGTTGGTGTAGTCCAGGGGCAAAATGCAAGGGCCATAACTTAGTGAAAAGTAAACATTTTTAGGGAAAGTTTTTAAAAATAATAATAATAATAATTAATATTCCGACATCCTTCCCAATGTGGGCCTGTGTCAGGCAGTCTCTAGTTCCACCCTCCAGGCATCCCAGAAGATTCCTGCCTACAGTAGGAGTAGACAGATACTAAATAGCATCAATCAATGAGAGGGTGTGGAACCTCTGAGGAAGAGTTAAGTAGAGGCAAAGTCTATCATCACCTCAGATAGGTTTTGGGGAAGCAGCAAAGAAACAGGTAAAACTACCAGGTGATTAATTAGGTAGTTAGGCTTCACCTGGCAAAGGAAAAGAACTCAGACATCTATAGCATAGGAAAATAGGGCTCAGGGCTGAGAAAGAGGCAGGAATAAAGCCAATATCCATTGTTACCTTAGGGAAATAGTAGGTTAGGAACTTGTGGAGGATTGAGAGAAATATCCCAAACAACAAGCTAACCCTTTTTCAGTAGGCTGAGATTCTTGGGTTTAAGGAGAAGTTCCAAATAAAATCATTCTTTCTCTCTCTCTGACAGAAATAGCCTCTCAGTCCATTAAAGCTGTGGGTATGTGAATTTGTAATTGTTTTAAAGTAGAGTTGTGCTGACCCTAGCTGTGCTAAACAATAACTTGTTACAGTCTTTGGTTTATCCACCAAACCACTAAGCATTGAGTAGGACAATAAATCTACTTTTTGTGATTATGAAAGGAAGGTGTTGGTTTGAATCACTCCAGAAGAAGGAGAAGGTGGAAGTATTAGAAATCACCTCAGATCCCTGTTCTCTCTCCCTAGGTTTCGTCTATAATTGCAGCACATAATCCAACACAGTTATTTGTTAGCATTGCTTTACTGACCACTTGCAGCTCTTGCCAAAAGTAAATAAACTCAATTACTGCTATTGGAAAGGTGTTAAGGGGTTGACGGTAGGGCTGCCAGCCTCCAGGTGGGGCCTGGGGATCTCCCGCTTTTACAACTGATCCCCAGCTGACAGAGATCAGTTCCCCTGGAGAAAATGGCTGCTTTGGAGGGTGGACTCTATGGCATTGTACCATGCTGAGGCCCCTCCCCTCCCCAAATCCCGCCCTCTCCTGGCTCCACCCCCAAAGTCTCCAGGTATTTTCCAACCCAGACTTGGCAACCCTAGTTGACGGGGAACTGAGAAAGCACCTGGCTGTCACAGGACCCAAAGCAGTTTACATATTTTTCATGTCCTCCACTTTTCTTCACAACAACCCTGTGTGGTAAGTTATGCAGAGTGTATGTGACTGGCCCAAGGTCACCTAGCAAGCTTATGTGGCACAGTGGGGGTTCAAATCCTAAATTCTCTAACCATTATACCATATTGACTGTAGATATACTCATAACTTCCTTTACAACTAATGAAACTAAATTTTTTATCAATTTGGTTGGATGATGCAATAGTAATCTTTTATAGATCACATATATGGTATATTTAATGTTCATGTTATTGTCATTGTTTTACATGTTGTACAAACCAGCATGAAAAACAGCACATATTTTCCTTAGAAATCTGATCCTTCAAAATTCATTTACTCAGCAACAATTAGCAATGTGGTTCTACAAAACTACTTTCTTCTTCAGTGATGCTATGGAATTAGAATTTCTGATAATGATGCAGTCAACCAACGTTAGTTGCATGTTTCAGTGGTGTCAGCATTTTGCCCAACCTGTAAACATAGCAGGATAACCTCTTCAATCCTTTCCCATCAATATGAACTCTAGGGGTGCGCAGGGGGGAAAAATGCCTCATTGGGAGAAAAGTGCCTCATTGGTCCCATCAAGAGAATGTAAAGACATTTCTAGGTATTGGAAGTACTTGAATGCCTACTATCAAACACTGCATTTTTATAATATGTGGGACTGTTTTAATCTACTGAAGTGTTCTGCACTTTTGCACAGCATTAGGAGGCTGTGACATGATATAACATTTACATACATAATATATTCAAACATAATGCATGTTGAGTGAGGAGGTCATGATATATCTTTAATTTAATGCTATGATAGCTTTCTGTAATGGTTGTCATTTATTAATGTACCAGTCCACTCTAAACATGCAGACATCTGCAAAACAAAATTCTTATGAATGTTGTTTTTTAAATGGGAAATTGCATTTTCCTTTCAAACGTGCAAATGTGTACTTAAAAGCCATTAATCAACATACTAGCCATCCATAGCAGAATTTCATTAACAACATGATGCTAACCACACATTTGACAGACATGCCTCTCCAGGTGGGAATCTGCCTGCCCTATTTAATTTATGATGAATCCGGCATGTGCATCAACAATCAAAAACAATTTAAATCTGCAAAAACAGAAACTTTCTAGAGGAGAATTTGTTTGCAGAATACTAGAGAAAAAATGCAGATTAAAACAAAAATGTATTTTTCAAAAATACATTTTAAAAAACTGCTATACTAGGAAAATTAGTCTGTTTTCTATACTAGTGGCTGGGCATTAGGCATTTTATTTGTCTCATTAACAGCAAATAGGGGGTTTGCAAGCTGGGAATTCACAGAATCTGTTATAGTTATTCGTATAATGGTATATCAATACAGTGATATGGAACAGATTTTTTTTAAAAAAAAAAATGAAAAAGCCCCAAGAGATCAGGGGATAGTCACAACTGATGGGAACTGGTGGGCAGGGGCAGGGAAGCGATGAGGAAATGAGCCATGTGTAAGCCCTGTTGTTGCTGTATTGGCATCTGCACTGGCAATGGAGAAACTACACAGGCCTACACATGGACCACCATTTAGGTTTGTTGTGCATGGAGTGTCTTGGAACCTGTGGAGTAGTGTGTAAATATATAATTTGTGATTTTGAGACCATACTTATAAGATTCAGGTACAAGCTGGAAGAGTTAAACTGAAACTCAAAATTGGCTTCTAGTTTACATTAAATTTTCAAAAACCACACTGTTAGTGGTGTGTATATTTTTGTTCTGGAATGTCTAGGTGCTACTATGAAATGAATCATGAATACTTTCCATGGCCTTCTTTAAGCGTTTTAAAAATACAATTTCTGGTTTCCTGTTTCTTCTTCATTAGCTAGACAGATAATTCCAGATGGGCTGCCATGTTTTTCTGTAGGAGCAAAATTAAACAGGAAAATGTTTTTTGAATTAGCTACATTCTTCACCAATTTTGACAGTAATTCTGACTCTCTTCAAAACATGTATTTGAAACAGTTAGACGATGTTGAATTAGGGATGCCAGAACCTATTTGGCACTCAAATTTACAGTGTTTGACACTCAAAATCAGACTATGAGCCAATTAGGGGATGTGTTCAGGTTGCATTGAGCAACCTGAACAGCTACTGAAGAAGTTTGCTGCTGCCTCTTGGTGAAAAGCTGACACACAGCTGACCAGCAACTGAGAGTCTACTTCTGAGTTTTGCCTAAAATACAGAGCATCACCCTGTGATGTCCCTGGCATGATGATGTCACTTCCACATGATGCTATCATGTTGGGGATGTCATGCTGGGTCATGGCTGTCGGTGGTGGAGCTTCTCCCCGCCAGCCAGCTGGCCAGGTGGATCCCCCACTCCCACCTGGGGGCTGGCAATCCTATCCCGCCCATTCAGCAAAATATAAACATAATGAAATTGCAAAAGGCAGAAGAAAAGGAGCTCGGCTAGATTCCAGTCTATTAGCACCTTAGAGACCAACAAGATTTTGGGGGGTATGCATTTTCAAAAGTCAAATCTCCCTTTGTCAGAAAGAGCTCACTTCTCTTTCCTCTGTACTACGTGGACCAGGACAGAACCAGTGTTTTTATTGTCTGCATTGGAAAAGGGAGAGAAGAAACAGCTAATTTATCTCCTTTTTCCTACAGTCCAAGCAGATAACGGGGTAGGGAGAAAAGAAAAGAAATCATCAAGGCTTCTGGTCACCCTACCCCCCCCCCCCCCCCAATTTGCTGCAAGTCTGGGAGGCTACAGAGTTTCCAGAATTGGAAATCAGAACAACCCAACTTCCAGCTGGTCCTCTGAGAACTTCCTCCCGATTCTCCCCTCTCCCTTGCAAAAGATCAGAAGCCAGCTCCTTGCTGATCCCTCATCAGCTGGGTGTCACCTTCTGTAGGCTGCAAGTACCCTGTTCCTGCAAATATACACAAGGAAGTAGTAAATAGCCAACTGCCTGTTAAACAATTGGCTCCCTGATAACCACTGGTGAACAGAAAGTGAGCAGAACTGGCAGGTGTTCAAGCATCCCTTTTTTGAATGTAATGTATTAGGTACCAGTTCTGATTATACTACATATATGCTTGTTTGTGTGAAAGAGACGTATCAATAAAGGAACAAAATTAGGAACACATTTTCAGCATCAAACCTCTTCAACTAAGTGATAGCTTTCTATATATACTGGCTATGGTAATATCCAAGGGGTTTTGTTGTTGTTTAACCAATTAATTAGAAAGAAGAAATATTTGGTAATTACACTTTTCTCTGTTATTTATGTAAGGTTTTTCCCCCTTTGTATTATAAAATATAGCATGTTGAGGCTTTTGAACAATCCATCTGTCCTAAATCGGGGTTAATACAGAGATCATATTTTGTTAATCATTTTAATTTAATTTAATTTAATTTAATTTCAGAGTTTTATATTCTTCAAGAACAGAAAACTGCAAATCCGTAAACATTCTCCACTTATATTTCTTTAAAGAAGTTTCATCAAAACATAATACTCTGCTGATTAAATAGCTGTTGTGACTGGCAGCACATTTTGTTTCTCTGTTTGATAAACACAAAACCAGTGTGTCAAGATGTGTAAAGTTTCAGGATAGCATCATCTGTTTTACTACTGAAGCACCTATTGGAAAAAATTGCACACATTCGTCTAATTCTATATTTCTGGATAGTTGCAGTGGCTATGAAACTAATTATATTTATTAGGTCCTAAACAGTTTAAATTGATTAAAATATGCCAGTGTTGAATTGCATATGGTGTTAAATTGCCAAAGGCAGAGAATAGCTTAAACAGGCTCATGATGCATGTAATGGCTTACTTTAAGAAATTTTAGATATTTAAAAGCCAGCAAGTTTCACCCCTTACTAAAAACTTCAGTATGATTTATTTTTAAAGTCAGCATTTCTCTTTTATTCCCCTTGTGGTTCCTAGAACTTAATTTGCTTATGTGCATAAATCTTTCCTTTTATTTATTTATGTATAGCAATGATCAATATATTTTATTCTCAACCTGGCCAAATCTGTGGCTACTTAAATCTGAAGACTGGAGCCATTAATAGACAAGACAGATCTTACTACTAACCTGAGAAAAGTCCCAGGTTTGCAAAAACAAAAAACAAAAAAACGCAACAACCTGAAATTTTTAAAAAATACATTAGGGGAATAAAATTTCCCCAAATAATAAAAGCAGTACCTATAGCTGTAAAGAAACAAAGCCTCAGTGTACTTTGCTGGCAACCCCAACACTGTTGCTACCTTTCCAGTTTTGATTTCTGTCAATAAAAGGCCAAGGGGGAATGGCAGGGCTGCATCTAGGACAGTTTTGGCTTTTGGGTCATTTCCCAGCACCAGCCTGCAGGTGGCTTGCTACTGGTGGGAGTTTCTTCCCATCTAGGTGTTAAAGCTGTTTGACTAGCAAAAGATAGCAGTATAACAAAAATGTTATTGCTGTTCAATATTAATTAAAAACAAACGTTTAATTGGAACAACTATATGTTTACACATATCTAATGATATACCAAAATCCAGGTCTGCTAACAGAGTAATTAAATGATAATTAGAAAAGCAAAGAGCTCAGATGAGGATCCAGAAATTTTCTTTTCAGATCCAAATAGATTACACAGAAAAAGAAGAAATGCTCAGTAGTTTATACCAAAGACCTGTCACAGATACAAACTCTAGATCCCCTTTCTTGGCCTGTAAATCGTCCATGTAAGACAGCAAGTGGAAGTAAATTCAGTCTTGTAAGAAAAAAAAATCTCAGATAGCAAGATACCGTAATACTATAGAAATAATATGGTAACTGGTATTGATTAAAATATGAATTTTCAAAATACGTGGGTGAACCACTTCCCTTTTTGAAGACTGTGCCATTCTTCCTCCACTAGATGGCTACTAACCAAACTATAAGAACCAGTCTTCCCTAAAGTCAGAAGACAGTCACAATCCAAATCAAATGAGTTCAGTTTATCTATGAGGAGGCAAACCTATCCAGGTTTAAAACAATCTAATACTGACAGTGAAACTAGTGATTCCTTACTCTCTATTAATTGTAAGCCAATATTTAATAACCATTAACTAGGCTACAAGAGAAATTGTTTTCTGCCCAGTTTTCATTAACAGGGAAGATGAGCCAATATATCTAGGACATGCTAAAATAGATCTAAGGAAATCCATCTGGATTATATCTGGGCATGTTCCTGGGCTACTAATCCACACTGAAATAGCATACAAAAACAGTGAGGTTATTTTTGCCTGAAAAGCATCCAAAACTGTAGGAACAAACTGAGCACCTGTGGTAAAAAAAAATTACCACTGTACTCTTTGCTTTCATAGTATCTCTTCAGCATGCAAAGCCTAAAAGAGGGAATGCTGGAATGTAACTCCCAGATATTTATAAAACTGGACTTCTTCCATAATGTGACCTGAGATATTCCAGCGGAATAATTTCAGCCTATGAGATCTAGCAAAAACTAAAACCTTGGATTATTTGAAATTAATTGCCAGATGTTCATCAGTACAATATTGAATAAAAAATCTCAATTGATCAATAGAGTCCCACTCTCATTACTGATTCCAAAGCCATGTTGTCTGCACATAGCATCATTGGGATCAAATGAGTTCCTAGCTGTGAGGGATACAAAGACAGCATAATTCCGTCTAGGGGATAAATCATTGACATAAAGATTAAACAAGTTAGGAGCAAGGATACAACCTTGTCTTATGCCCCTCCTGAACTCTATGGGAGCAGATAAACAGCCATTTACACCATATCGGACTCTAATCTGAGTATTACAGAAAAAATGACTAATTTTTAAAAAGTAGCCTAATTGGTATATTTGTTATGTATAGTTTCTCCTAGATTTTATCTCAAAGGAACATATCAAATGCAGAATTTAGGTTAAAAAAGGCAACATATAACCTACCCTGTTTGGTTCTACTGTATTTCTCAGCCATATCTGCAAAAGCCACACAATGATCAGTTGTTGACATAATCCTTTGAAATCCAGCTTGTTCTGTTCCCAGCAGATGTTCATAGTCCATCCAAGCTTTTCAACTTAGTAAGTAAATAGCTTACGTAAAGTTTACCAAAAGATAACAACAAGCTTATAGGTCTTTAATTCTTTTGGTCAAGTTTGTCCCCTTTTTTTATAAATAGGAATTTGTAATTTGTTTGAACAGCATTCCCCTTAACCAGAAAATGTGGAGGGATACTGCGTAAAGCTTCTGTGCTTCCAGGACAAATTATAATTTTATGTTTTATATATATTTAACCTAATAAATATGTCATCTCGGTTGTCCAACATTTGTGTCACCATCCCAGAGGTACTTTATACCTACTTGTTTCTTGTGCTGGTGTCATAAGTTTAACACACCGTGTGGTGCCACTGCAACACTACAAGTTACAGTATTTCACTGGCATAATAATCTTTGATTTTGGTCATGCACTTTTATGGCTGGAATAAGAGCTCATGAAATTAAGCCATGTGCATTAGAATTCTATAAGTGTGTGTTTATTTTTAAAAACAAAAACAAAAAGTTTGCTAGTAGGTATGGCATTTATTTCAATATCCACAGATTTTACATGCAAATCTGGCCTTACATTTAATAAAAACTGTGTGCATACATCCTAAATTAATGAAATGAGAATATTCTCTTCATGAATGTCATCTTGTTGCTGTGAGCATTAGAATTGGGCTGCACAACGTCAGTTAATGAAGGTGAAGTACCGTAGGTCAAGTACTGCTAATTGCAGAATTCTAAAATCTCTGATTACTGTCAAGATAGTAGAGTGCAAGTTTGCCATACAGTGTAGGGGGATGGAAACATTAGAAACAAAGGTCAAAGCATCATCACTACAGTTGAGCTGTCTGGGGCTAATAGATCAACAGAAACACTTACATGCATGGCTGACTTCAATAGCCATATCTTCACTAAATAGCATCTGTTTAAAATGATGCCTAGAGTTAGAAAGAGACTGCAGAAATACCCATTGTTCATGTGTATATGAAATAATGCCTGTCACAGCAAAGGACTCAGAAGTGTAATGCAAACAATAGATTCCTTGTGAAAGTCAGAAAGTAGTACTAATATTTAGCACTGTCAACTATATGATGGTGCAATTTTACGATACAGATGAACGGATAGACTCAAAGAGGAAAGCTTGTGCTACTCTATCAAACTACTGTGCATTTGTAAACTTACCTATAGTCTGATTGTAGACATTATCTGTACCCACATAGGTTGGACGTGTGTTATGTACTGAAGCTACACTTAAGCTATTACCTGCAGAACTATGGCAGCAGAAAGAAGGACACAATAATGGTTCATAAGTAAATTCATCAGTTTGTTAGTTCCTTTGAAATCAAATAGGATTAACCCTGGTTTTACTAACTGATCTAAGTGTTTCTTCAAGTGGTGCGCATTCAGGCCTAACCAAACTGAAAATATACCTGGAAAACACCTTATTGGTATTTTGAGGGTATATTTCAGCATTCCAAATGTATCCAGGATTTTTCTGGAGAACTGGGGGGGAAATTCAGAAAAATCCTGGATATATTCAGGAATTACCGGCAAACCCGGAACAACAGCTGAGGGGCTGGAGCAGATTGCTCCTGCCACTCAGCTTTTTTGGGCTTTCTTCTGCAGTCCCTTTAAACAGGGGATATTTAAAGGGTATTCAAAGGCTTCAGCGGTACATGGATAGAGAACTGCCAGAAGTACAGGCTGGGTTTCAAAGAGTAGAGGAACTAGAGATCAAATTGCCAACATTTGCTAGATTATGGAGAAAGCAAGGGAATAACATAAAAACATCTGCTTCTGCTTGATTGCTAAAGCCTTTGATTGTGTGGATCCCAACAAACTATGGCAACTCCATAAAGAGATGGGAGTACCAGATCACCCGTCTCCTGAGAAAACTGTATAAGGGTCAAGAAGCAACAGAACTGGATATGGAACAACTGATTGGTTTAGCATAGGAAAAGAAGTACGACAAGGATGTATATTGTCACCCTGCTTATTTAATTTATATGCAGAGTACATCATGCGAAATGCCAGCCTGGATGAATCTCAAGCTGGAATTAAAATTGCTGGGGAAAAACATCAATAACCTCAGATATGCAGATGATACCACTCTAATGGCAGAAAGTGAAGAGGACCTCAAGAGCTTCTGGTTGACAGTGAAAGAGGAGACCGCAAAACTTGGCTTGAAACTCAACATCAAAAAAACTAAGATCATGGCATCCAGCCCCGTCACTCTTTGGAAAATAGAAGGGGAAATCAAGGAAGCAGTGACACACTTCATGTTCCTGGGATCCAAGATCACTGCAGATGGTGACTGCAGCCATGAAGTTAAAAGACACCTGGGTTTCCAGTTGGGAGAATGGAGGTCTGACACGCTTTGCAAATGCGCAAGGCGGACAGCGGCTCTTCCTGACAGCTTGGGTGGGTTAATCCACCCGACGCAACCTCACACAGGTAGTGTGAGGACCAGCAAGCAATATAATCCAGGTTTGAGCAACCTCGGTGAAGGGAAAGTCTCGGAGGAGACTTTTCCGACACCTTGAGCACTGCAGCCGAAGAGGATTCTTGCGAGTATCTCTAAGGAGCCGAGCTGAGCTGAAAAATTCAGCATAAAACCTCCAATTCCCCTGATTCCTTAACAAAGAAGACAAAGTTTAAACGTTGGGACCACATCTGAAGCGAAGTAACAACAAAAGGTAACGGAAAAAAGTTTTTTGCCTTACCATTGCCGCGTTTTGAAAGATGAAAAACAGATCGGGTGAAGCAATAGACTGATGTTGATTGGATGAGAGCAGTTTTGAAGTGCTAAAAAACCGAATTTGAACTTAAAAAGCCAAAAAAACAAGTTGTTTAACATTCCTGCGGTTAAAAGGAGTTGGGAGGGGAAGCCAAGCATCGCGAGACAAAGAGGGAGAAGGGAACCAAGCATCGCGAGATTAAGACGTGAGGACTGAATCAGGAAGTGACGGCTAGAAGAGCAGACAAGAAGGAAAAAGGAGAAGAACCGGAAGAAGGTAAAGGGGACTCTAAATACTGCCGGACCAGAAAGGGGACTCTAAATACTGCCGGACCAGAAAGGGGACTCTAAATACTGCCGGACCAGAAAGACCATAACAGGAAGTGACGTGCAGAGAGCAGACAAGTAAAGAAAAGGAAGGGACAAAAGGAAACTACGGCAAGCTAGAAGCAAGGTAAAAAGACTATAACCTTTGACATTAACCATAGAGAAGTCGCGGCCGCCATTTTGGATTTATAAAAATTTTAAACTGCAATATCTCAAAGATTATATAACGTAGAAGGCTGAAACCAACATAATTTGACTTGGCAAGATTAGCTTGTTTGAATGCACTAATTGGTGTTTGATTTGGAAGACAAGATAAAATCGATCCTTTTAAAGAGGCAAAACGGACCGAGGACTAAGATCGAGAGCAGCCACATGGTCCTCTCCTACAATGGCAGCAAAAAAAGAAAAAGAGCTACTAGCTGTTATGGAAGCAATGGAAAAGAAAATGTTAGACGCTATAGGAGAGGTAAATGTTAAAATGAATAATATAGCGGCTCAAGCAGATAAAAATTGCATGGAATTAAAAGCAGAATTTCAAAAATTATCCACAAGAACACAAGATATAGAAACTAAAGTAAAAGAACTGGAAGAAAACACCCATAAGACAATGAGAGAGAACGAGAGGATGGAAAAGATGATGCATTATAAAGATATGCAAAACCACTTGAGATTTCGAGGGATTGAGGAAAAATTGAATGAGGATATTTTTACAAGAATGCAAGAAGCAATAGCAGATTTTTTACAAGAACAGGAAGAAGTTGTTAAAGAACACATGGATCTTGTTTATAGAGTTAATTCTACATATGCAAGAGACAAAAACATACCAAGAGACGTGGTTGTCCAATTTACAATGAAAAGAACAAAAGAACAAATCTACAGGAAGTGCTTTACTGACCCCTTTGTAATAGATGGAAAGAAAATCATAGTAATGAAAGAATTGCCTAGAGCAATACTGCAAGAAAGGAAAAAATTCAAGCGTCTGACGGATAAACTGAAGGAGAAAAAAATCAGATTTCGTTGGGAAATACCTCAAGGACTAAGTTTTTATTATGGCAGCTCCAGAGTGGTGATTAAAAGCACAGAAGAAATGTATGCATTCCTGGGAGAGAATAAAGACGATTTTGGAGATATTTAAGAATATATCAAAATGGATTACAAAATACTTACATGGAATGTAAATGGACTAAATTCACCCCAAAAACGTAGAATGGTAGGTCACTGGTTGGAGAAACAAAAATGTAATATAATTTGCTTGCAAGAAGCTCATCTTAAAAACCAAGACCATAAATATTTAATAAGGAAAAAATTGGGAGAAGAATTTTATTCTTTAGCAAGCAATAAAAAAAATGGTGTTGTAACATATGTCAAAAAAGATTTGGAACCCAAAGTAATATTCAAAGACAAAGATGGAAGATATTTAGCTATTGAAATTTTACTGCAAGGAGTGAAAACTTTGATTGTGAACATTTATGCTCCGAATGGAGCTAAAGAAATTTTTTTTAAAGAACTTCAAATGGAATTGGACAATGTAAACTATGATCAAATTATGATGTTAGGAGATTTCAACGGAACTGTAGATAATAAACTAGACAGGCGCTCTAAAAGAAAGGATGAGACGTTAGGGAAGCTTCCAAAAAACTTTTTTGAACTGATAAAACAAGAAAAGTTGGAAGATATTTGGAGGAAAGCTAACCCACAAGGAAAAGACTTTACCTTTTACTCTAACAGACATGACTCACATTCAAGAATTGACATGATTTGGATGACTACTAACCTAACCTTTAAGACAAGAAAAGTGGAAATTTTACCCAGAATAATCTCAGATCACAATCCGTGTTTATGGACAGCTGGGCAGATTAAAAAACAAAAGAGATGGAGAATAAACGAGGACTTATTAGATAATCAAGAAATAATTAAAAAATTACTTGAAGAAACAGACCTATACTTCCAAGTAAACATGCAGAAAGAAGTTAAAATTCAAACCGTATGGGATGCATATAAAGCAGTGATGAGAGGACTATTGATATCGTTAAATGCTAAAGATAATAAAAAGAAAAAAGAGCAATATGAAAATATTTTACAAGCCATTAAAACAAAGGAAGAAGAACTGAAGAAGAAACCAGGGAAAAAGAAACTGCAAAAGGAAATTTGGATGCTACAAGACCAAGCAAAAGCCATTTTGAACCAGGAGATGTACTGGAACTTAAAAAAACTTCAACAAAAAGCATTTGAAGGTGCAAATAAACCCGGAAAATACTTAGCATGGCAATTAAAGAAAAAACGTGAAAATAAATTTATCACTAAAGTGATAAGAGATAATATTGAGATAATAGATAACAAAGGAATAAAAAGAGAATTTTTTAAATACTACGCAAAACTTTTTAAGAAGGAAAACAAAGACAGAAGAAAGATTAAAGAATACCTGCAAACATTAAAGCTACCAAAACCAACAGAGAAAATTAAAGAACTATTTAATAATCCAGTATCATTACAAGAGATCAAAAATGCAATAAATGACTCAAAATTAGGTAAAGCACCTGGACCGGATGGATTTACAGCGAAGTTCTACAAAACGTTACAGGAGTCAGTTTCACCGGTGTTACTGCTATTGATGAACAATATAAGAGTTACTGGAGAGGTACCAGAAACCTGGAAAGATGCATCCATCTCACTGATCCCGAAAGAAAATCAGGATTTGACCAATGTTAAGAACTATAGACCGATCTCTTTACTGAATAATGATTATAAGATTTTTGCTAAGATTATAGCGGATAGACTAAAAGAGCACCTTAAAGAGACTATACAAACAGAACAAGCAGGGTTCTTACCTAATCGACAAATAAGGGACAATCTAAGAGTAGTAGTGGACGCTATAGAATATTACGACAAACATCCTGAAAAGGAAGTGGGCTTTTTCTTTTTAGATGCGGAGAAAGCGTTTGATAATTTAAACTGGGATTTTATGTTTGAAGTTTTAGAACATCTTGAGATCGGTGAATATATGCTTAACTTCATTAAAGCAATATATAAAGAACAGAAATCCTCAATAATAATTAATACTGAAAAGACAGACGATTTTAAAGTTGAAAAAGGAACAAGACAAGGATGCCCGCTTTCGCCGCTGTTATTTATTTGGATTTTAGAAGTTCTACTTTTAAATGTGAAGGAAGACAAAGATATTAAAGGCTTAACAACTAAAGGTTTTTCTTTCAAATATAGGGCCTTTGCAGATGATGTGATGTTTATAGTGGAAGACCCCTTATCCACATTACCACATTTGTTACAGAGAGTAAAAGAGTTTGGTGACTTAGCAGGATTTTATGTAAATAAAAACAAATCGAAAGTAATGTGCAAAAATATGTCAAATAAGAAACAAAACGAGTTACAAAAACTTACAGAATGTGAGGTGGTGAAAAAGACAAAATATCTGGGTGTAAACCTAACTATGAAAAATATTGATCTTTATAAAAATAATTATGAAAAATTATGGTTGCAAATTATGCAGGATATTAAAAAGTGGAATGTATTGAATTTGTCATTGCTGGGTAGAATTGCGGTGGTCAAGATGAATGTGTTACCACGATTAATGTTTTTGTTTCAAACTATTCCAATTGTGAAAGATGTAAAAACATTCAAATGTTGGCAGAAGGAGCTGTCTAAATTTGTGTGGGGAGGGAAAAAACCAAGAATTAAGATGAAAATAATGTGTGATGCCAAAGAAAGAGGAGGGTTTCAACTACCAAATCTAAGGTTATACCATGATGCAATATGTTTGACCTGGGTAGGGGCATGGACTATGTTACAAGATAGAATGTTATTGTCCCTGGAAGGTCATGATTGTAGATTTGGGTGGCATGCATATTTGTATTATGGCAAAACAAAAATGGACAATATGTTTAAACATCATTATTTGAGAAGAACACTAATGGATACGTGGACAAGATATAAAAACTTTTTTTCAGAAGAGATACCCATGTGGATTGTACCCGCAGAAGTCTTACATCCAATATCAAGATATAAAGGACAAGATTGGCTGAAGTATAGAGACTTCTTAATAAGACATGGCAAGGATTTCAAACTGAAGGAGCAGCATCAGATTGATTTTGATTATGGTTGGTTAAGATATAGACAAATATATGACTTGTATAGAAGTGATAAAAAACACGGTTTCAGGGAAAAAAATAATGAAATAGAACAAGTTTGGGAGGAAGGTGGGAAAAAAATGATTTCTAAAATGTATAAAGTCTTGCTAAAATGGTTTAATGCTGATGAAATGGTAAAAGAACAAATGGTAAAATGGGCGATAAACTTTAACAAAGACATTGAAATGGAATCTTGGGAATTTTTATGGAAAAATGCTATGAGTATATCTACGTGTTATAACTTAAAAGAAAATTGTTTTAAAATGATGTATAGATGGTATATGACACCAAAAAAAATTGCAAATATTGGTCAAAATATGTCTAACAAATGTTGGAAGTGTAAAAAGAAAGAAGGGTCTTTTTATCATATGTGGTGGACTTGTGATAAAGCAAAGACTTATTGGTCAAAAATACATGCAGAAATGGAAAAAATCTTGAAATGTACATTTAAGAAGTTGCCTGAAATGTTATTGCTAGGACTTAAACTAGAAGAGATAAATGTAAAGAAAAGGACAATAATATGGTATATGATTACAACAGCAAGAATGGTGTATGCACAAAACTGGAAAAATGAAAAAATACCAGAGGTGTGGGAATGGTTGAAAAAACTGTTATATATGGCTGAAATGGATAAGTGGACTAGAAAATTGAATAATCTCTACTCAGAGACCTTTCTGGAAGACTGGAAAGATTTGAAAGAATATGTTGAAAAGTATTGGGATATGAAAAACTATATCTATACATGGTTATAATAGCATAAAGGAATAGAAATATATTATATGAATGTTTTAGTTAAAATTAGACAATGAAACTGTTTTTATTTAGAAATACATAAGAGTATAGAAAATAAGAATTGGTGTATAAGTATTTTAAAGCTATATAACCGTTACCAGAAACGAAACATAGATATAAGTATTACTATTTTGAATAAAATGGAAAATGTGTTATGCTTCAGATGTGGTGGGAAACCACCAAAACAAGATAAAAATAGAATGTACAAATAGAACAAAATGTTATCTAATATGGAAAAAGGGATTTGTATAAGGTTAAATGTATTATTTTCGATGTTTTTTTTTTTGAAAAATAAAAATTTCTTTACAAAAAAAAAAAAAGACACCTGCTCCTTGGGAGGGAAGCTATGGCAAACCTAGACAGCATAATAAAAAGTAGAGCCATCACCCTGCTAGCCTGTCTATGGTCAAAGCAATGGTATTCCCAGTAGTAATGTATGGCTGTGAGAGTTGGACTATAAGGAAGGCTGAGCGCCAAAGAATAGATGCTTTTGAATTATGGTGCTGGAGAAGACTCTTGAGAGTCCAGTGGGCTGCAAGGAGATTAGATCAGTCAGTTCTAAAAGAAATCAACCCTGACTGTTCCCTGGAAGGCCAGATACTGAAGCTGAAGCTCAAATACTTTCGCCACCAAATGAGAAGGGAGAATACCCTGATGCTGGGAAAGACTGAAGGTCAAAGAAGAAGGGGACGACAAAGGATGAGATGGTTAGACAGTGTTATCAATGCAATGAACATGATGTTAAACAAACTCCGGAGCACAACAGAAGACAGGAGGTCCTGGCATGATGTGGTCCATGGGGCAGTGAAGAGTTGGACTCAACTGTGCGACTGAATGACAACAACATTTAAAGGGACTGCAGAAGACAACCAAGAGGGTCACTCTCCCTGCCAGTTCAACTGGGGCTTTTTGGGGCTGTTTAACTGAACTGCCAAAGAAAGCCCCAGCTGAACAAGTGGAGAGAGTTCTTCTCATAGGATCAGCTGCTTTGTGGGGTCTATCAGGCAGTCTGGTTTACACTGGGCTGCCCAGCAGAGCCTATGGGAAGAGTTCTCCCTGCAGAATCAGCTGCTTTACAGGATCCAGAGGTCATTTCGTAGAAAAAGAGGTGCAGGAGCTCATTTGCATAACTCATTTGCATATGCCACACCCCCTCACATACCGAAAGCGTGTCAGAAGGCAACACCCACCCCTCAGGCTCCACTCCACAGTTGAGTGAAACTGACCTGCTCTTCCTCCATTCCCTTCCCCATCCAATACTTTGTGCAATAAAAATAAGCGTAAAGAACACACCCTCATTCTCTTCCTGCTCCCTTGAAACCACCAGGTTTCAAGTAGACTTGAGACACCCAGGACATGTGCACCACCCATCCCTTCCCCTCCCCCTCCCCACAACAAGACACCCTGTGAGATAGGTGGGGCTGAGAGAGGTCTTTTGAGAACTGCTCATGAGAGAACAGCTCTGAGAGAACTTGTGACTGGCCCAAGGTCACACCAGCAGCTGCATGTGGAGGAGTGGGGAAATCAAAACCAGTTCTCCCCGATTAGAGTCCAACTCCTGACCACTACACCAAACTGATGGGGTGGAAGCTGCTGAAGGGTTGGTGAAATTTCTCTAGTACTTATGTGCCATGTGCCCAGATAAAAAATGGTATACTTAGAAAATTTATATGCCACCTTGAGCAAGTCTCTGGAAAAGCAGCACACAGTCATAAAAGGAACAATGATAAAATTATCAATATTAAAACAAAATATTAAAAACAATAAAGACCCTAGCAGGGCTTTCCCCGGGGCGCTGCGCCTCTGCACTGCTCGGAGAAGTGGAGGAGGGGGGCGGGGCTTGGTCATGTGCCCGCCCCCTGGGCTCCTCACTCCCGGAGCTGCACTCCTGTGCGCTCCCGCTCCAACGGACTCCTGACAGGATCTATTGCGAAGTCCGGTTTAAAGGGACTGCCAAAAAGAGCCCCACCGGAGCCACCTCTCAGCTGATTTTTTTCTTTGCCCCTGCTTCCCCCCCCCCCTTTGTATTTTTCGGTTTGGGTCTATTGGACCTGGGGAAAAAAACTGGATTTCTGAAAAATCCCAGACCCAAATACTTTACCCAAACCAAAAAATACCCCCCCCCCCCAAATGCACACCCCTAGTTGCTACTGCTACTGCTACTATTGAGCACTGAAGTATTAATTTTTTGCCAGTCTCAACTACATAAGGAAGTACTGGCTGCTTGTTAGGCATTCCAAATATACTGACATAATCAGTTTTGGTTATACTGCTGTGTTTAGAGAAGACTTTTTTCAGCAGCTCCATACTGGCAGTGGGACTCACATTTTTTTATTTGCCTTACTCCTTCATCATTGTGACAGGAACTTTGGATTTGTTGGATTTTGGAACTCAGCTATATCTTTTAACAGCTAAAGAAGCCACTCCACAGATCTGGACTAGCCTTCCTCAAGAGGCATGTCTAAGGTTTTCAGTAGGCAGTCTTAAATGTGGATCCAAAGAATAGCTAGGGTTTTCAGAATACGATTTGAATGAATCATCACATGCATTTCCTATACTTTGTGCTCTGTAGGGTGAAAAATATTAAAGGAATCTTGGATATGCATGCAGCTCATTAGCCTTCTCCAGCTGTACTCCTGAGAAAACTGTATGATTAAAAAATCATAAAACTTATATATTGTGAGCTGATCTGATTGAAATCATCTTTGTAATATACTGAAAATTTGGTGCAGATGAGAAGTGTCACAGATAAATAATAATAATTTTAAAAGATATTTTGGCCCAGGGAAAGAGGTCAGTCTTATTCTAAAGGTGGTCATGTTACTTGGGATTTTATCCTCCTTGTGTTAGAACCTGGGCACAAAATCTCAATTTTAGAATTACCATAAAGCAGTTTTTTTCTGCCAGCTTCACAATGAAAGAGATTGAACTGAGTTAATATTAATCTTTTCTGCTCCTTGTGCAAATCTTTGTACTGGCTAGCTCCAGGTATGTTCCTGGGGCTACTGAAAAATGTAGTTTTGTTTGAAGTAGAAAGCAGAGGTACTGACGTCCTGAATCTGTGCTATGTAGGCTCTTCTCTGCATTACAGCAATCCAGTGGCTTCTTAAAGACTAACAGTATTTACTCCAGCATGTTCATAAGTAAGAGTTCACTTCCTCAGGTACAATGAAAGAAAGAAAATATTTTTTTGATAATTACAGAAGGGGAAGGGGAAAGGGAGGAATTACGGTAAGAGATGCTTGGTATTGTAAATCAGCCCAAATTCTCAGTGTTGGAGACTTGAATAGTTCACACACATAAAGGACGATGATGGAGGTTTGTGCCTTTCTGTCATTCTGCGCTGGAGATAAACAAAAGTGCAATGAAATAAAGCAACAACAAAGTAAGAAGGGTTCTGAAAGTAAAGTATTATATTTGATACAACATGTTCAGAAGAGTCTGTTAAAGTTTCTAAAAAGTAGGTTGTGTTGAGTTGTTAGAAAGGGGGGATGAGGAAACTATTTACTTTTACTTTTAGCCCCAGCAACAGGAATAAAGAACACTCTGTCTCTCCCCACACTGAGGCAGTTTTAGTAATTTATGTGTTTTTACTTCATTGATTAATTACTTCCAAGTGAACTTGTATTTGCAGTCCTAAGCACAGCATACTCACAAGTGAAGTAGCAGCTTTGGAATCAATTTCAAAAAAGACCCGTGCTTGCTCCTGGGCAAGTGCCGGCTTTTCCCGCTCCCCCCACATTCCTTGAAGGAAGACAAAGGGGGGAGTGGCGAAGCCTGGTAGGATCCAGCACGGGAGCATGGGCCTACTGGGCTGAGCTGGCAGTTTAAAAGAAGGGACCGCCATGAGGCAGCGGCCATTCAGATAAAGAAGAGCTCCCCACCCACCCATCCCTTTTGTATGACCATGTGGGCTTTGCCAGTCACTGGTTCCGGGGCTATGCAGGAATTTTTTGAGCTCCCTCTGATTAGCCGGGGGGGGGGGGAGCATTTTTTCACCTGCTTCACATGGTCCAGGGGAAGGCATGGATTAAATAGGCCTGGTAATCTGGTTAGGCCCATTCTGGGTATGCGGAAAAGCACGAGTTAAGGGTTGGGGATTTAGATTGGTTGGCAAGCACCCCTAGATATCTCTGATAGGAGAGGTCCTCAGGCCGAGCGCCTACTGGCTTAGCAGTCTGGGGGTGCCTGGCCTGGGGCCTCTTCGGGGATGGGGGAGCATATGTCATGCCTTAGGGGCTTAGCAGTCCTGGGCTGGGGTGTGCTCTCACATCTTCATGTGTCTTCATTCAAGGGGTGGGTGGACTATGCTGGAGCTTGCAGAGCAGCCTGAAAACAGTGGAGGAATCTACCATGGGTCCTGGGCAGCCCTTCCTTCCAGGTCAGGGTCACTTCCCCTATCCCATCCCCTTGGCTGCCTCCTTTTTCTCTTCTTGCACTCTTGCATTCTGCTAGCTGCCATGATGATAGCCCCATTAGCCTTGCCACTAGCCACTGGCCCTTCAAGTCAAAAGCCTACCAGGAATTGTTCTAAAGAGATTAATGTCGAGTTCATCCCTCCCAAGCAGGATATATCTTTGACATATTTGGAAGGTATTTCTGAGTTTGGGAAAACATGAGAAAGACTGACCATTTTAAAATCTGTTCTGGGTATTTGAATTGAGGGTAACTATTACATTTAGTGGTACCATGGTTATTCTCAGCAATTTCTTCAGCTCTCATTTCAATTCATTAGATGAGTGATTCTCACCTTTTTGATGGGAGATATTAGTTCACCCCACCAGTCTTTTCAAAAGGAGGATGCCTGTTTTTGGACCAGCAAGGTGAGCAAAAGGGAAGGCTATTTAATGCTGGCTACTCAAGTAACAATTAAATAGTCCTGGTCCATGGGAAGACTGATTATACTCTATGTAGAGCAGGGGTGGCCAACCTGTGGCTCGGGAGCCACACGCGGCTCTTTCACACATATTGTGCGGCTCCTGGCAGGGCGGCTGGGGAAGCAAAGGGGAGGCATGCTTTTTCTCTCTTTCTCCCTTCCTTCCTTCCTTCCTTCCCTCCTCCCTCCCATCTATTTGCTTTCCTAGTTTCTCTGTCTCTTTTTTTCCACTTCTTTAATTCTTTCTTTCCATTTCTCTCAATATCATTAGCAAACAAGTAATATCATTATCAATAACTGGTTTTCCTTGTTTGTTTTTATTTTTGGCACTCCCATTTAACGTTAATAAAAAGCAAATTTGCATATTTTAAAAAATAAAAACGTGTGTGTGATATTTGTTCCTGTCTTGCGGCTCTCAGACATCTGACGTTTATTCTATGTGGCTCTTAACGTTAAGCAAGGTTGGCCACCCCTGATGTAGAGGTTAGCAGAATTTGTGCATGTTTTGGTGATTTGTTGTTAGATTAGAAAGCACTCCAAGCTAGCTGTGGATGAGGAGTAGTAACCAAGGCAGACACAGCAGTCTGACTGGGCCCAGGGCCTGGGGAGGAAACCCTTTCAGTGTTGGACATTGTTGCCTGAATTTGGGTGCTGGCAGTCATTGGGTAAAGGTGTTGTTTGTCAACATTTCACAACACATTTTGGTGTGCAAGCTAAGGTAGGAGTGACTAAGTTACTGCTCCAGGCTTGGAGACAAGGTAGTGCTGCTCACACACTGATGAAACCTTTGGTTCATCTCTTGGGAATCCTCTCACAGAAGGGGTGCAAATGGCTTAATTCATTGCAGTTCAGCTGTAAAATTAATAAACCCTAGTTTAATCCATATTTGGTGTATGACATTTTTATTTTTGGTGGTATGGCAGCAGCTCATACTTCATTTGTTCTCCATTCTTTTTAAGGAAAATATTCTATGGGAAAATACTAATACAAGTTATACCCCTCCCCCCAGTGACACAGAAAACATTCTGGTGTTGTTGAAATACAGATGGTACTCAACAAGAGAAGGAAGAATAAACATGCTATATAATTTTGTTATGTTAGAAGAATACATGTTGATGATTATTTGGCTGGCTGATCTTTTCTTTTCTACATATTTGAATCAGCAGCAAGACAACTGTTGTAAATATTCCTTTTTCTGAGTAATTTTAGAAGAATGTATTGTATAAATTCTGTATTAAAGAGAAAATAATCAATCAATTATAATCTTTAAATTATAAACAAGAAAAAATAGAGAAAATAATCAATCTTTAACAAGAAAAAAGTGTTGATAATTCTTCTCAAATGATAAATTCAATATGGATTTCCAGAATTAAAATGTTTATATTTTATTTAGATTTTATGTTGGTGTCTGGCAGGGCTCTGTAATATAAGCATCTGTTTAAACCTTCACTGTAGATTGTGTTGCATAGTTAATTTGGATATTGGAAGTTCCAACTTGATTCCACCATATACTGCAGAGTAAACACATTTCATTTTTATTAGTGCAGTAGTCACTCATTTCCTGCTATGGTTCACAGCACTGCATAGCTACTCCATTGGTTTCTCACTAGATCACCATTAATTTTGGCTTTTCCCTGTGTTTGTAAAATATATATTTTCCTAAAATGATGACAATAATTTCTGCCATTTTGTCAACTATCCAGCTATAAGTCCATAAACTAGATTTAATTTAATTTACCATTCCATCCCAAATTCTGGGATAGCACTGATTCAAAACCATAGACACCCTTTGCCCCTGTGCCAGTCACTCTAACATAAGCCTATCTGCATGTTGCCACAATATTCAGTTGCAAAATGCAAACTGAAAACTAGTCCCTCTGCATTCAGCCTTGTGATATTATCAGAAAGTATTCAGCCTAAGGACTTTCTGCCTTCCTGGTCTGTTCCATGGTCTGAATGTTATGTGACATCAAATGTGTTGCAAACTAGAATGGGGAGGAGGAGTGTTTGTAGGGGAAATGATAACTTTTGTACTAGGTTAGGCACGCCGGCAGTGTTAGTACTTGCTGATAGATTGTTCCACTTTTGCACAGTTGAGATCACTTGCACCAACCCTGTTAGGCAGGGTATCTGTATAGGCTAGGTTTAAATCCATTGTGCATTAAAACCTTCATACAACCAACAAATCAAGGATTGGTGACTCCTGATATATATAAATTCCTTTCTAGAGACAAAGCTGTAGTTCTAGGCTACAACACCATTCATGGTGCTCATGTTTTTCTGAGGGCTAGGGAATCCAAAAGTTCATCAGTTTGCTCTTGTATGAAAACAAGGGAGTAGGCATGATTGGAAACACTACTGGTTCAGTCTTGCTGCTGCTCTCTTTGGAGGAGAGTGTTACATTGTTTTCTGCCTTCCTCAGAAAGAGGGCAGTAGTCTTGTGATGACCAATGATCAACTTGGTTCACTTTGAGGCTAATTTCCTTGGCAATGTAAGTATGATTTCCAGCTCTAAGTGGTGCTAGAAGGACAAGGAGAAAGGGAGAAGGTGATCAAGAGTTTTTTAAAAACTGAATCCAGAGCTGGACGGCAGTAGTTCAGCTGAGGATTGAATAGGAGCTTAGCCTCAGCCTTCAAGTGCCTGTGTCAGGGAGGGTTAGAAATGTGTGTGGAAGAAACCAACAAGACAAAGGAGTGATCTTGGTAAACCATATGCAAAGGATGGTCAAATGGTGCAGGGCATTGGTTTGTTTCTAGTTAGAAAGAGAGATCAGACTCTTAATTTGAGAGGCATGAATAATTGTATTAAGCGTAAAAGAATGACCACATTCATTTTAAAGTCAAAACGTGAAATTCTCCTACTGCAAGAGACTCACCTGTCAGCGAAAAGCACATCTGTATTAAACACCAAACTGTATGATCATCAATATCTTGTGGCAGGCTCTTCAAAGTCCAGAGGAGTAGCGATCCTAATTTCTAAATCAATGCAATTTTTATTTGAAGATAAACTGGAAGATCCACATGGAAGCTTTTTATTTATCAAAGGTGAACTGATTCAGCAACGAGTAATATTGGCATCTATTTATGCCCCCAATGAGCAGCAAGAACAATTTTTGGATAACACCTTATCATCACTTCGGACTTTTGCCAAAGGTCATCTCATACTAGGAGGTGACCTCAGCCTAATAGTAGACTATCAAATGGACAAAACTGGCACGCAGAAAAATTCCAGGAAACATGGGAAAAGATACACAAAACTACATGAAATTTTGGCTAAATATCACCTATGTGATGTCTGGAGAAAAACACATCAGGGAGAAAAGGTCTTTACATATTTTTCCCCCAGATTTCATACCTACTCCCGTATAGACTATCTTTTGGTCTCAGACGCTCTGCTGCCTGATATTAAATCTTTACTGATAGGCCCAATGATCTGGACAGACTACGCTTATGTTGAAATGCAAATTCAAACAGGACAAGACAAGAATTACACCAAAACCTGGAGGTTGAATAAATCCATTTTATCAGGGGTACTTTTGTAAAAAAAAAAAAAAAAAAAAAAGGTGCAGGAGCTCATTAGCATAACTTATTTGCATATGCCACACACCCCGATGTCACCGGAAGTGTCAGAAGGCCACACACTTCACTGGAAGTGTGTCGGAAGGAAGGAAGGAAGAAAGGAAGGAAAGAAAGAAGGAAGGAAGAAAGAGAGAAAGAAAGAAAGAGAAAGAAAGAGGGAGGGGGGAAGGAAGGAAAGGAACAGGAAGGAAGGTAGGTAGATGGGAGGAGAGAGAGAAAGAAACAGACAGACAAGGCTGCTTCTCTCCCCCCCTTCCTCGGGCTGAGTGGCTGTCAGCCACTCGGCCCGGTGTTTCCCTCCCTTCCCCCCCTCTTGCTTGGGCACTGGGGCCCAGATTTTCCCTCCCTTCCTTCCTGCCCTCCTCCTGCCTGGGAATGGTGACCGGCAAGTGATGGGGGCTTCTCCCCGGGCCGTCGGCCTGCCGCAGCCTGGGGAAGGTGAACAGGGGGGAGGCTTTCCTCCGGCTCCACGCCAAAGCGTGGGTCAGGGAAAGCGAGCTGGGGGTGGGGCTTGGTTATGTGCCCACCCCCCGGCTTCCTTTCTCCTGGAGTGGCGCCCCGGCCCCAACAGAGCTCTGCATTTTATTACAGGAACATCTTAAAGAAGAAATAGCACAAATTATTAAACTTTATTTTGAAGAAAACAGCAATGGTGAAGTTGAGGATCACATGGTGTGGGACGCCTTCAAAGCAGTTACCAGAGGAAAACTAATCGCCATGGCCTCGCACCTAAAGAAAGAAAAACAACAGAAGATTAAATCATTGCTAGACACAATACAACTCCTTGAAACTCTACACAAGAAAATGGGAAATAAAGAGACATACAAAAAACTTCTCGCTACTCAGAAAATTGTAGAAGTCACAGAGACTACACAAATACAAAAGAATATTTTATATCTGAAACAGACACATTGGCAAGGGAACCCTAAAAGCCTAAAACTGCTAATGTGGAGAGTAAAGAAACAACAAACAGATAGAAGAATCTTCCAAATTAAGGATGCAAACAATGTCAAATTTTCTGACCCTCAGGGCATTAATGAATGCTTTACCAAATTTTATGAACAACTATACTCTACATCTAACCCCAATGTAGACGAGATACAGGACTTTTTAAAAACAAATAATCTTGTTCAACAATACTTAGACGCCCTTGTCTCAAATGATGAAATTTCAGCAGATATTAATCAAATCAAATATAACACAGCGCCGGGCAGCAACGGATATGGTCCTGAATTTTACAAAGCCTTTTCCTCTCAGTTAACACCACACCTTTCTAAAACCTACAGTCTTCTTTTAAATACAGGCAAAATGCCTCCTTCTTGGAAAGAATCCCACATTGTAAGAGTTCCTAAAGACAACAAACCCAGAGATTCTCCGACCTCCTATAGACCCGTAGCTCTTCTAAACTGTGATGTCAAAATTTTTGCAAAAATATTAGCAAACAGATTACAGAACATTGTTCCATCCTACATCCATTCTGACCAAACAGGATTTATTCCTAAAAGAACAATGATGGACAATATTCGTCGCACCTTGGATATTATATCATATTGTAAAAATTTACAAGAAGAATCTCTATTGCTTACTGTTGATTTGGAAAAAGCCTTTGACAGCTTGGAGACTGGTTATTTGAAGCAACTTTTACAGACAATGCATTTTGGAAAGAAATTTCAAATGGCTGTAAGCTCTCTTTACGCCAATCCCACAGCACGCATCCAAACAAATAACTTCCTAGGCAGAACATTCCCAATGCAACGCGGAACTAGGCAGGGTTGCCCCTGTTGGCATACTGTTTTGTATTGCAGGCAAGGTGACAGCTGGAGTAATGTGAGTCAGTTGGATTGTCTTGATCTAGGAGTGACAGGAGTTATGTCATGTGAGCAGGTCACCTGATCAGACTTGCATCAGACTCACAGGAGTCACAGTGAGTCAGCACTGTAATATGATTGGTGCTCCACAGTATATATTCTGTGCACTCTGTCTGTACAGTATCACTCTCAATTATTGGATGTTATGTGAAGCACTTTGTTAGTCTGTCTGAGGATTTGGATTCTACCAGTGCTTACAAGGACTGTATGTATTATATTGTAAAATAAACCACTGTATATATTCCTACATTGTGGATTATTCACCGTGCTTCTAGCTACGCCATCAGGGTTATGGGCCCAGACCACACTAGAACGGATTACAGTTGATGTTGCCTGCACTGAGCTGTGGAGGTTTTGCCTGGAGAAAGTTTGGTGAGCTCCTGATACAGCTGAACAGCAGATGTCTGCAGATGAAGCAGAGGCAGAGATACAGTCCACAAATGGCAGCATATCTCTTTCTGACTTGGAGGAGTTAGAGGACAACGTCCAGCCATTTGACCAGAGTGATCAAAGTGAATACAGCATGGCCTTGGCTCCGGCAGCCTTGATTGTGGAGAAATTGACCTACCAAAATTACTCAGTATGGTCTCTCTGAATGAAACATTTCTTGATTAAGGAAGGGCTGTGGACTTATGTTTCAGTCCCCCCAGATGCTCCCACAGCAGAGGAAACTACAAAAATAGAGAAAGCACTTGCTTTAATGGTGCTTAGTATCTCAAATGAACAGTTTGTTTACATTTCAGGGAAGGAAACTGCAAAAGCTGCTTGGGACAGTTTAGCTGCTGTTTATGTACAGAAAACTTCTGGCTCCATAATGTCCTTAATGAGAAGGATGTATAGAACTGTTATGTTGGAGCATCAAACTGTAAGGGAGCATTTGAATTCACTTAATGAATGCTTCCAGCTACTTGCAAAGAGAGGTAAGGAAATCCTCTAGGAAGATAAGGTTTATATCATATTATGTTCATTACCGGAGAAATATGACCCTCTTGTCTTTGCATTGGAAAATTTGGAGCCGACAGCTTTAACTCTTGATTACTTGTGTGGGAGATTATTCCAAGAAGAAGATAAACTAAGACAACGCTGGGAAATATCAGTCAGCCATTCCAGGAACGGGGCCAGCTCTTCTGGGAACCGTGCCAGCCAAGCCAGGAGTCGAGTTGATGTACAGGAGAGCAACGTACTCAAAAATAAGCAGAAAACCAGCCAGCCACCACTTGCTTTAAAGATACGCCGGTGTTATCGTTGTGGGTCTAGCCAGCATATTCAAAAGTTTTGCACTCGGAAGACACAACGTGCCACCAATGCACTCAAGGAAGGAGGTGGGACTAATCCTCAAAATGTGGCAAGACTACAGGCAACTTTGGTAACTTCAAATGAGGCTTCTGCTTTAGATATTTGGGTTCTTGATTCTGGGGCATCTCAGAATTTCGCACGTGACAAAGACCTGCTGTTTGATTTACAGCCTGCTAACCTGGACCATGTAAGTTTGGCAGATGGGGCTCCAGCATCTGTTGGTGCTCAAGGAAAAACATTCTTTCCTAGTTTAAATTACACATTTCACAATGTCTTGTGTGTCCCCAGTCTTGAGCACAACTTACTCAGTGTGTGTGCATTAACAAAAGCGGGTTTCACTGTTCCGTTTGACAAACAGCAATGTGCTATTTAAAAGGGTAACAAGGTGCTTGCTCTGGGGAAGGTACAGAATGGAGTGTATATTTTGGAAAATGGGTCTGGGCAAGCCCAGTCTGTGTTAATGAACAAGCCATTGCATGATGAGTGTATTCACCTTTTTCACCGCCGATTGGGCCACATGTCTTTTAATACATTGAACAAAACATTTGCTTGTTTGGTTGTAGACAAGCTGAAACAATGTCAAATGTATTTAGACTGTGATATTTGTAAGCATAGTAAGTCCCAAGCGTATCCTGTAGCAAATGTCAGTAACAGGGTTACTCAGAGACCTCTGGCCCTTGTACATGCTGATGTGATTGGCCCCTATCCAAACAGTGTTTCAGGCAGAAAATATGGATTATTGATTGTGGATGATTACTTAAGGTTCTGTTGGTCCTACCCACTAGAGAAAAAATCCAAAGTGTGTGACACAATTAAGCAGTGGGCAAGAAGTGTCCAGAAACAGTTGGGACAGGAGATTGCTTCTTTTCAAAGTGATTTTGGTGGTGAATTTATTTCACAAGAACTAAGGAAAGGGTTCATTTCACAGGGAATACAACATAGGGTAGCCAATACTGCTAGTCCTCAAGAAAATGGAGTTGCAGAGAGGAGGGCAGGTATATTACAAACTGTTATGCACTCAATGTTGTCTGACTCTGGGTTGCCAAAGTCTCTTTGGGCTGAGTGCTTACGCTGTGCTACCTATAATGTGAACAGAGTGTTTTGTAGAGCCATAAATGACATACCTTTCAGGGCACTCTATGGCAAAGACCCTTCTTTGCAGCATTTGAGAATTTTTGGATCAAAAGCCTGGGTGAATATTCCCTTAAAACAAAGGCGTAAGGGTGGCCCTAGAGCTCAAAAGCTTACATTCATTGGATACCAGACTGGCATGAAGGCATACAGGTTCATCAATGCAAATAATATGCTTGTATTCAGCCGGTCAGCGAAGTTTTGTGAACAAGTAAACTGGTCTTGCATTCATGCAAATGAGACTCCAGAGCAGGTTATGTTATCGGAGTCAGAGAATGCAGAGTGTGAACAGGAAATCAAACAGGAAATTTCTTCTCCTGAAAGACAAGCCTCTGACTTGGCTCATGGTTCAGCACTGCCACCTAGAGTATCCAGTAGGGCAACTAAGGGAATACCTCCTCCACGATATGGCATTAATCATGTGTTTGTGAAAGTGCCTAACAATTATTCTGAAGTTTTATCTTTAGAAGGGCCGCAGCGAAATGCATGGGTACAGGCTATGGAGGCGGAATTCAACTCTTTAAAATCCCACAATGTTTTTTCTACTGCTGTGTTGCCTGACAATAAGAAAGCAATTGGTTGTCATTGGCTTTATAAATTGAAACAGTCACCTGATAGTAAGGTTCAATACAAGGCACGCTTAGTGGCAAGGGGTTTCAATCAAATAGAAGGTCTTGATTATGATGAGACATTCTCATGTACTGTGCACAATGAAACCATCAGAGTAGCGTTTGCCGTAGCATCTGTGAGAAACATGCAAGTTAATCATTTTGACTTTGAGACAGCATATTTGAACGCGCCCATCAAAGAAGAGCTCTATATGCAACAGATCCCAGAGTTCAATACTGGAGATAATGATACAGTTCTGAGGTTACATAAAGCACTTTATGGCTTAAAACAAAGCAGTTTCGAATGGGGGCAGTGTCTCAGCAGAACACTAACAGGTCTTGGATTCACTCAGAGTGTAGATGATCCATGTCTTTATAGTGTTAAGGTTCAAAATGAGTACTGTTATGTTCTTGTATTCGTGGGCGATATTTGTTTTGTATATAATTCTCACAACAGTTGTCTTGGTTCATTAAGACTTTGCAACATGTGTTCAAAATTAAAGATTTGGGTCCAATACAGAACTATCTTGGAGTGCAGATCTCCAGAGATGAACAAGGGAATTTTGCTCTTGATCAAGAGATTAAAATCCTGGAGCTATTACGGAAATATGGTATGACTGATGCTAATGTAGTGAATACCCCAATGACCACAAGCTATTGTAAAGAGCCTAATGAACATCTATTTCCCCACAAGGAAGTATATCAGTCTCTTGTTGGTTCTCTTTTATACCTTGCTTGTTGCACAAGGCCTGACATTTCCATGGCTGTCCATTGGTTGTGTCAACACTGCAATAGTCCTTACCAGAAGGACTGGATTGCTGCAAAACATGTGCTGAAGTATCTAAAAGGAACAGCATCACAGAAACTTGTGCTAAGAGTAAATAAAACTGATTATGTGTATGCATATTGTGATGCTAGTTGGGGGGACAGACCTGATTTAAAGTCTACCTCAGGATATACTGTCTATGCATTTGGTGCCTTGGTAGGATGGAAATCCATCAAGCAGACACACGTAGCAACCAGCTCGTGTGAATCAGAGTTCTCAGCAATAAGTGACACCATCCTACAGCTTGAATGGTTTAATCAACTGCTGTTAGATTTCAATGTGCAAAGCCAACTTCCTATTACAGTTCTCTGTGACAGTTCAGCAGCAAAACAATTAGCTCACAGTCAAGGAGTGAGAACTAGAAGTAAACACATTGGTATCAGGTACCAGAATGTAAAATCTGCTGTATGTGACAATTTTGTTTGTATACATCAATGTACTTCTGAAGAAAATATTGCAGATTTGTTTACAAAGTGTTTAACTGTAAATAGATTTCAACTGTTGAAAAATAAACTATGTGTTGAGCTGCATCTTGGGAGGCATGTCGGCATACTGTTTTGTATTGCAGGCAAGATGACAGCTGGAGTAATGTGAGTCAGTTAGATTGTCTTGATCTAGGAGTGACAGGAGTTATGTCATGTGAGCAGGTCACCTGATCAGACTTGCATCAGACTCACAGGAGTCACAGTGAATCAGCACTGTAATATGATTGGTGCACCACAGTATATATTCTGTGCACTCTGTCTGTACAGTATCACTCTCAATTATTGGATGTTATGCGAAGCACTTTGTTAGTCTGTTTGAGGATTTGGATTCTACCAGTGCTTACAAGGACTGTATGTATTATATTGTAAAATAAACCACTGTATATATTCCTGCACTAGCCAACATTGCATTGTGGATTATTCACTGCGCTTCTAGCTATGCCATCAGCCCCCTGTCACCACTCTTCTTTGCTATTGCAATGGAACTGCTAGCCACAGCAATTAGGAATAATGCCGACATTCTGGGGATACAAGTTGGCACCTCAACGCACAAGATCAGTTTTTATGTGGACAACTTGGTCATATTTCTTTCAAAACCACTACCCTCACTATTGGAACTTCATAAAGTATTTCAAAAAATACAACCACTATTTGGATTGAAAGTGAATATGGATAAATCAAATATAATCCCTATGGTTGTTACACCCAAAACCAAAGCAGAAATCCAATGATATTTTCCATATAAATGGTCTTCTACCAGCTGGAGATGTTTAGGTGTCTTAATTCCTTCGAATCTTAAAGATATTATTTCAGTTAACTTTCAAAAAACTTTTAGAAAAGCAAACACACAACTGAAACAATGGCATGCAATGGATTTATCATGGGCAGACTGAGCATTATTAAATCACTGATATTGCCAAAAATTTTGTTTCTTTTTAGAGCACTTCCAGTACAAATTTCACCAAAAGACTTACATAAATGGGAGAAGACACTTCTCCAATTCTTCTGGGGATACAAGAACCCCAGAATAAAAGCCTCCACTTTAAAATGCTCGGCGAAAAAGGAGGACTAGACTTCCTGAACCTAGTCATGTATAATGAAGCTACTCATCTGGCCTCCATCAGCAGAATATTAACCACTGATGTGCCTCCTTCATGGTTACAAATTGAGGCCCTTCACTACACTCCTATTCCAATACCCAACATTATATGGCAACAATGCCCTCACTGACGGACCACCTATAATAATAAAAAAGATACCTGGACACTGCTTTGGAACTTTGGGACAAACGCAGACAATTTTTGACTCTAGAGAGATCGATACTATCCACTTATACAAACCAGGACTGGTATGCACCTGGAAAAGAGGAAAAAAATTGCCAAACGTGGAAACAAGCCAGTTTAACACACCTAATTGACTTTACAAATATAAATAAGCCTCTTACTAAAGCAGAGATTGAGACTAAAATTGGCAAATCCATTCCATGGTTCCAATATCTACAGTTAGATCATCTTTTGCAATCCTGGCTTACTAAACCGAACAACCCACAAACTGTCACTGAATTTGAAACACTAATCAAAAACAAAAATGTGGAAATCAAAGGCCTAGTATCGAAAATATATAAAATTTTGAATGTTGCACTGAAACACAGCATGTTAAAATCTCAAATCTAATGGCAACTGGATTGTGATAATAGAATTTCCCTAGATCACTGGGACCAAATTTGGTCCTCGCCAAGTTTAACCTCAACCGTTTTTTGTTCAACTTCTTTAAATTACTACATCGTTGGTCTCTTACCCCGATAAGCCTTCAAAAGATATATCACACAGCCAGTAATTGTTGTTGGAAAAAATGTGGTCAAGTTGGGGACTTTATCCACTGTTGGAGGTCCTGTCCAGCTATACAACCCTTTTGGATCAAAATTTTGGACCAAATTCGAATAATAACAGCTATTCAACTACCTTTATTATCTGAAACGGTTTTATTAGACGTGTTTCCAAAATTTGGCTTATCAAAGTCACAAATCACCCTGATTTCCACACTTCTTACAACTGCTAAGCTTACCATTGCCCAAAATTGGAAGGTAGTCGCTCCCCCTTCATTGGAATCCTGGCAAAACAAGCTTTGGAATCATTTTGTACATGGAAAAATAACATCCTACTCTTTACACCAAAATTTGATCACTTACCAAAATTACTTTCAAGCTATATGGTTCCCCATTACTGTGTATCTTGCCAATTCAGGTGTTATTCCTAAAAACAAATATTACCAAAAGTTGTTATATTTTGACTTATATAATATCACAAACATATAGATAGTTGTAATAGGTTATTCATTTGAAAACATTGTTGTTGACTCACGAACAATAGGTTAACTGTTAATTGTTGTTTGATTTGGCATTATTTTATGATACCTTGGAAGAACAATGTATACCTTTTTCACTACATGTTATAATTGTTTGGTGTTAAAGAAAATGACAAAAAAAAATTTAAAAGAAAGAAAGAGATCAGAGAGGTTTTGTATACATGAGGGCTCGTTTGGAGTTGAAGAGGGAGAAAGAAAGAGGCAGGCTTTTATTTTTTATTTATTTGCTTTCCTTGTTTACTTTTCTTATCAAAACTCAAGGTAGATTACAAAATATAGAAAACAATTAAATCAGACAATACAAGACACTCACTAACAATATAATAGGACTAGGATGTGCAAATTAGGAAACAGTGCAAACAAGAAGCGGTCTGAGGCATGACATACCATAAACAATGCCAAAAGTAGGTTACGAAGGCTCAAGACAATGCAATAAAATTAATTCTGTCTCTATATTAAAATGCCCTCCTGAACATTTAACTGAGAGTACAGCTAGATGTGTGACTGTCCCTGGGTTGATCCTTAGGTAGCTCTTCCATTTTCTAGTGCCTGGGTAAGCCATTTCAGAACACCACAGGAGCCTGATTTCTGGTCAAACCACCACAGCATAGGGAGAGACTTCTGCCTTTTTCCCTGCTCCGTTTTCCCAACCCAATGTAGTGCTAGGGATCTTGGCAAATAACCCTCCAGTGCTGTTTCATGTCATAAAAGTGGCAGGAGCCCCTCCTCTTTTCAAGCCATAGTGGTCCCAGCCAGAATCAAGCCCCTATTATGCTCTGTAACAACCTTTCTGGGCACATCATTACATTGGGTTGTGGCCTGAATCAAAGGGTAAGGAAAAGCAGCATTTTTTAAAGAAACAAAAACCTCTGATCCTCCCTCCCTTTCTTTTTGTCTTTCTCTTTTACTGCTGGGACACTGCCCATGACCTCATGGGTAAGGTTTTAGATACCTAGCCATGGATGGACAAAACTAGAAAATGTAAAACTGTCTTTAGCAGGAAGTGTTCAATTATTCAGCATTTCACCTTTTTAAAAAGTGTCTTTTTAAAAAAACCTCTTCCGTATTATGTGCAATGTCCCAAAGTGGCAAAGAAAAAAAACCAGGTGTAGGGCTAAAGAACAGAGGGGGGGGGGTACCTTTAGGAAGTGGCCAAGGGAGCCATAGGACTGGAGGAAAAGGGGGGGAGAGAGAGAGAAGTGGCCCAGGACCCGAGAGTAGGGTAAAAGGTGAGGAGAAGGGGTTTTGCTAGGTTACATTCTGGAGAGAAGAGAGAGATTCATACATTGTCTTATCCTGAAGCGTGAATGTTTTCAAGAGTTGCGATGGTTCAGCATTCTACTGGCTAAGGACAATTTCCAAATGAAAACTGAGTCTGAACAGTGGGGCTTACGTGTTTGTTTGTTTTTTCATTTATAAACATTCACATCCACCAGTAGTTGCAACAAGGTTTCTTGTTACTTGCAGTACTCAAAGGGGTATGCTAATGGATGGGCATGAACAGAATCAAAAGTTTATGACATCATGAACTTCCACAAACTTTTAAGGCAGTTCATGGGGTTTGTGCCGGTTTGTAGCCAGAGCAGAAAGCAGGGATTTAAAGGGACTATGAGTCCCTTTAAACTCTTGCTTTCTGCTCCAGTAGAAAGTCACAAAAAGAGCTTGTCTGGGGTTGGGGCTGGGCACCCCTTCAACAAGGGAAGCCCCTGTCTGTTGCCTGGTAATCCAGGTGAGCCTGGGTGCTCACCTAACCCACCCCCCCAGTTGCCTGAGGATGCCCCCAACACCCAGACCTCCCAGTGGGAACTCACCCAGGATGCTGATGGAGGAGGAGAGGCCAGCAGCAGAGAGGGGTAGCCAGCTGAGGCACAGTGGCGAGACAGAGAAGATGGTCACAGCAAACTGCACAGTGGCAGCAGGGCTGTGGTCACAGGCTGCCAGGCTGACCCCAGGACTGGGGTTGAGGAGGTGTCACTGGCAGGGAAGGAGGCTGCTCCAACCTGGGGACCATGTGGGTTGGATATCCCCTGTGGCCAGCCCGCTTCCTGCTGAGCCCGGCTTTACAAAATTTGCTGGGCCCATGGACCGAACTGGTTTGTCAGAGAACAAACCAGTTCAGTTCATGGTTCATTTTGTGATCCATTTTGTGGTTCAGCCATGAACCACAAATGAAACCATATTTTTGCAGTTTGTGTCCATCCCTAATAGGGGAGCAAGGGATGACATTATCCTGCTGACTGAAGGACTCATTGATTTACTCAAGATATAGAGTCTGCCTACACCTTAACTACAGGTCTCAAGAATGTGGGGATTCTGAGTTTAACACTTTGTTCAGTGAAATGCATTTAACATAACTGATCTATATAGTCATTGCATCATGCATGCAACTGCTGTAAGTTGAGCTGGCTCTTCCAGAAACTTCATTGAAATCTTAGACTCTATGTGTGAACACTGTAGGCATATGACTTGCAAGTAGTGTTTGTGCAGAATGAAAAAACTTGGAAGCAGGGAAGAAGTATCTGCTACAAATGTCATGTCTGACAGAGCAGAAAAGGGGTGCTTGTATTTGGTTTTGTGTGTATGTGTGTGTCGTGGTGCACCAAAAAGAGCCACAGGAGGTTATTTTTTTCAGTGTTTTATATGGAAGGTGATAAAGCCTGACACTTTTATAGCTTCTGAAGGGGTGGGGTTGGCTTAGCAGCTAATTTCTTCTCCGAGACAGGCTGAAGCTTTCTGAGTGAAGCTTCTCCATGCTTGTGCTGCTAGCAGCCAATGATAAGAGAGTTGGTAATGAAGGAAGACTTTGTCATAAGTTAGGCATGAGGTCTCTGTTGAGAAGGAGAGGGAATGAGCTTCAATAGTGAAGTCAGGATTTGCTGAGACAAGGATGCAGTAATTGTGTGTGGGTTCAGTCCTGGTTTCACTAATTAATCATGGTAAAATGAACTGTGGCAGCTACAAGCCCACTAGGCATATGGTGCTACATGATTGATTCAAAATTTATGTTATCAGGTCTAGTTCTTTACGATGATCTCACCTCTTCCCTCCCTCACAAACAGAATTTTCCCTATTATTTCTTCTTGTTTGTCTGCTTAGCAGCTCCTTATATCTATTTTCTTCTTATTTGTTGATCTATGGCTGTCCCACCCTTTCATATCTATAGATATAAAAGAAAGTTCCCTCACCATAAAATCAACACCCAGGCCAAACCCCTGGACCTAGAACCACAAAATTTGGGGAGAGCACTCCTACTATGATGTAGATTCTCACTAAGAAGGGATTTTTAGACATTTGATCCCTTAAGGGGGTCAGAACGGATAAAATGTGCTCCCCCATTGCTTCCTATGTGGCTGCCAGGCTGCTGTCTCCTTGCACCCCCCACTCTCTGGTCAACTGTAGAGCTCAGTGTTCTGAGGTTAAAAAAAAATTACAGGAGACTGCAGAGAGCTAATGACAGTTGAGGGAATCAGGAATGGCTAACCATCTGTAAGGTGGAGCAATGCTGCTGGCCCAGCCTCCCAGTGGCTTCAAACATGCTCCCCCCACCTCCTACATCTGACAGGCGGCTGTTTGTCAGGTGCAGCAGTGGATGTAGAGTGCTTAAAGCCATCAGGGAGCCCACCCCAGCAGTAACACCATAGCAATCCTGCCAGCCCAGCCTCCACAATGGCTTGCAACACCCCAACCTTCCTACACTGGACAGACAGCTGCCTGTCAGGTGTAGGAAAGGAAGTGGGATGCTTACAACCATTGGGGAGGTTTGCTCAGCAGGATTGCCTTAGTGGTGCTGCTGGCCCAGCCTCCCTGATGCTTTTAAACACAGTCTCCACCCAACATCAGACGGGTGTCTGTCAGGTGTAGGAGAAGGGTCAGCCCCAGGTTTTTCTGCACACTAGGCGAGGCTGCCTTCTGGCACCCCCCTGTGTGCTGCACTGCAGTTGAGGGTGCCCTCCTTGCCTAGCTGGAGTGGGCGGCTCCTAGTCTTTATTCCACCTCAGTCGATGCCTGGGTCTCCCTTCAGTGCCAGAAGCCCACCTGCTAATAATGGAACAAATGAAGGCTACTTGGGTGTTTAAAAATCACGCTCTCCCCAGGTCTGGAAGGGATCTCCCCCCGTTTCCTCCGGCTGCCTGGTGACAGCGATACTTTTATGCTAATCTCTCTCCATCGAGTTCACCTCCCCATAGCTTCCATAATCCAACCACCCGAAGGAGAGGAACCCATCTGTTTTTAATCGCTTGACTGCGTCTAGCAGCCACCTTTCCTGCAGCTCCGGGCTCCAGGTTTTTCTGCACATTCTGCACTCATGCAATTGGGGGATCGGACCCCAGGTAAATCTCCCTGCCAGTAGGGCCAAAATAGAGATGGTACTCCTCATTTGGAATGGTGAACACATCCAGAGGAATGCCATGTGTAAAGCTAGACTCACATGTGCGTCTGTGCTAGAAGAACCACTGATGATTGTTGTTGTGATTATTATTAGCTTGGGGAGGGGGAGTCTGCTTCCACATCACCACCACTGCCAAATCCTGCAGAGAGACCAGATTCCTAGTTGGAGAGGTCAAGCATGTGAGAAGGGTGGGGGGGCGAGGAGGGGCAGGTGATGCATCCAACAGGGGGTGGGGAGGGGAAGGCAGCTCACTCCAGAGGTGGAAGGGGGGCTGCAGGGCTGTGATGGGAGGGTTGTCTGTCTCCATGCACCTACTACCCACACAGCCTTCTCCCTTTGCATGGATGCGGAGATTGTGCCTTTTGGACTTCCATCCGAGAACACAGCCTTCTCCTCTCCTCCACTCTGTCTTACAAGGAAACTCATGGGTTCCACTGGGGGAAGAAAGTTATGCCAGATCAAAGGTGGGCTGACTTCAGTTTTGCTTGGTCAAGCGTATTTATAGCGGTTGGGCTATGGGGCAGTCTGAGCTCCTACTTTGCATGCAAAAGGGCCTCTCCAGGACTCGGCTGCTGCTGCACTCACACTCCCAGAGCTCATCCGCCCCATCCTGATCCAGCCACCCACCACCCAAGGTGCTGGGGAACAAGATGGGGAGGAGCCGGCGTAAGGCAGAGCACAAGGGGCTTTTGGTGAGATGATTCAGGCAACGGAGGGGAGGGGTGGGAGGCTGGCCAGCACAGTGCCCTCCAATGGAGCCGAAGAGGAGCACCAAGCACAGCAAGCCAGCCAGGGTGAGTGGAGCAGCAGAGTGCAAAGCGAGACAAGGAAGGGGCAGGGCGGCAAGTGGTGGGTGGCCGCCAACTACTATCTCCTTTGCTGCCTCCAAAACACAAACACACTCTTTGACTCTTTTGACCTCTTAAAGGGGCAAGGGGTGGATGCAGATGGGAGGCCAGTTCAGCACTCACCACCAGGGGGCATGCTAGGCCAAAGTCTAGTTTGCCTAGTGGGCAGGCCGGCCCTGAGGGTCAGGGTACTTTAATTCATCAGGGAGGCCCTTGTAGCAGAAACACTTTAGCAGTGCTGCTGGGCCAGCCTCTCCAATGGCTTTAGACATACCCCCACCCACTCCCCTCCACCTGACAGGCAGTTGTCTGTCAGGTGCAGGAGCAGAGTGTTGAAAGTCATCGGGAAGGCTTGCTCAGCAGTAGCACTGCTGCTGGTCCAGTTTCTTCTATGCCTAAATACAAACCCCTCCTTACACCAGACAGGTGGGTGTTTGTCAGGTGTAGGAGCAGGGCCAGGTACTTTAATCCATCAGGGAGGCCACCTGAGTAGGATCACTTTAGCAATGCTGCTGGCCCATCCTCCCCAATGGTTTTAGCCACATTCCCACCCGCTATGGTTTCCTATATTAGGTTATTCAAATTTTCACCATGTGAGTTCTAGAAAATTGGTTCATACAAACTTGTTTAATATCTGATTACTTGGATGTTGTTGTGATAACATAGTTATGTCCCACTTCTTAAATGTAACATAAATGAGAAGCATTTTTCCAAAAATGGGGAGCATGCCCTCCCCCATGAAAAAAATCAATGCTGAGGCCAAACCCCTGTACCAAGAAAGCCAAAATAAGGATAGTGCATTCCTACCATGACATCAGCCCCCACTATGAAGAGATTTCTGAGAAACACGACCCCTAAGGAGGTACAATAGGGGCAAAATATGTTCCCTCAATTGTTTTCCATGTACCTGGCAGGCTGCTACCTTCTTGCCCCCTCCCATCTGATTGGTCAACTGTGTAGCTCAGAGTTCTGAGGTAAAACCTGCCTGCTTGCACCCACCTCCCTCTGATTGCTCAGCTGTGGACCTCAATTTTCTGAGGTAAAAACACAGTTAAAAGAGACTGCAGACAGTTGAGGACAGTTACAGAAGTTAGCAATTTAAGACTCCTGAACAGACATTTCTCATAACAGCCAGCATGGCAACTGAGTTTATGAATGTTCATAGGGAGATAGTAAAGGACCTTTCAAGGAGTGGTTTACAGAGGGGTCCTTCAATAGGGTGGGGGGGGGAACAGTACACATGTCTCACTTTTCTCCATTAGAATTCCTACAACAAATTTTACATTTCAAACTTCACATCATCAGTATTATAACTGGATTTATGGAACTTAAATACCGTATTGAAGCATGGTTATCAGGCTAGTTATTATATATTTTGATGCTAGCCCAGTCCAAGGACTTGAGGGAAGGGACAAAATCATCTGTTTGTATTTTACTTCTGTAATGACACTCAAAAGGCTTTGGAAAGTTCAAAAATAAAACATTTTATTTAGTTTGGTAGGGAAAAGGTCAGGTGGATTCAGGGGTAGGATGTATGAGGTGAAGTGATAATAAAAAGTAAGATAACTTTATAGTCACATTAAATCCAGATAGAATGTTGCCAACACGTAAGTATTTTTTGCTTTTCCGCAAGGTTTTTGAAACTTTGAGGGGAGAGGCTTTATTTTCAGTTTCTGCTTTAACTTACAAGCATAGGTTTCTGAGTTTCACTGACACTTCATATTTAGAAAGCAGAAACGTACAACAAAGTTCCCAAAACCCTTCTGTATATGTACAGACCAGGGATCACTCCTCTTTTAAGAGTTATCTCACTTTTCAGTGGGCAGGGATTACTTTTCTGAACTAAAAGGAATTTCCCTTTTTAGATTGAATGGGAATCTTCATTGATCCACCCACTTCTTCTTTGCCTCCTTCCCAGTCCTCAGTCAGTGCTAAACTGTCTCTTCTTCAACTGTCAGTTCCCAACTGTCATTCCTTAACTGATGCTTTCCACAGAATTCCATTTGAACAGCCTGTCACTCAAAAGTTCTCACTCTGTGAGACATTAACCATTGATAGTCCATCACATTCAGTTTTACAGGATGACCACAATTTACACAGATTATTCTCCTGTAATCCATCTATATATTCATCCTATTTTCAGTTATTATTGCAAACTCATACTTCTACTAAGTGTTGAAATTTTCTTACCAAATGAAAATGAAAACCTGCCAATAGTTAAGACATTGTTTCCTATACTTTTACTAAGTCATAAGCTAAAACTGATGCAGCAGAACTTTTTATGATGTACACAGTGCAAGTTGTGATTCTAACCATTAAGGGTACCTCTGAGTCAAAGCTGATTGCGAACCTGACCAAGGTTACATTTCTAAGTTGATGTCTCATACTGTGTTCAAACATAAATCATTTGGTAGGGCTTTTTTTTTTGTCTACTGAAGAACCATGATAAAAAAGCTCTTCAGTTTGACCTTCAGAAGGCAAACATGGTCTAAATAATTTTTATGTTGTAAAAGTCACCTTTAAAGAAAGAATGGGACAAATAGCTATGCCCAAGAATCTGTTAAATCTTGTGTGGTATGCTGAGGCCACCCGTCATGCTGTTGCCCTGCTGTTTCAAATACTGTCTTTTAAGAATGAATGTTGATCTTTGAAGATTATCCACACATACTGAATGAATCTAGAGTGAGGAGAATGATTATCTGTTTTATTTGTACACCTCACTTTGACTCAGCAGTAACCTTAATGGTTATAATCACAACTTGCACTGTGTACACTGTGTTCTTTTGATTTTGAAAGTACCCCACAGGTGAATGAAATGGTTAAAACAATCATTTAATGTAATAATGATGATTTTGGATAACTTGCAATGGTGAAATTTCTGGAAGCATATCAACATCTTTGTGAAGAAATGTTCTAAAACTGTATAATTATTATTGTTAATGCCTCCAGATTAATTTCAGTGACTTGGATGGCCCAGGCTAGCCCAAGCTTGTCAGCTCTCAGAAGTAGGGTTGGCCCTGGTTAGTATTTGGGTGGGAGACCACCAAGGAAATCCAGGGTTGCTACACAAGAGGCAGGCAATGGCAAACCACCTCTGAATGTCTCATGGGTTGAAAACCATGTGGGTCACCATAAACTGGCTGTGACTTGATCAGACTTTCCACCATCACTGTGTAATTCTGATTTGGCAATTTCCCATTGTAATCTCCAAGCTTTTTTTTGTTGAAGAATGCTAACTTTCAACAGTGTCCTGGTAGACTGAAATATTTTTACTATTGCCACGAATTATGTCAAATATGTGCATAGTTATTCTTCTACAATGTTTCTTCCAATGTTTCTTCCATACTTTTGTGGCAATGATATTTGTTTATACAGCCTCAGCACTGATTCTTCTTTTGAATCACAAAATATCCTACTTTGTCTGTTGAATTGTCATTGTAATACAAACCTGTACTGGGAAACAAACCAGCTTGCCAAACACCACAAGCTGTAACTACTGATTAAAACAAAAGTTAATCAGGCCTATTGAATTGTTAAAAACCTTTCATGTATGCCTGGGAATAAAGAATACCCACTACCCAAAAGAAGCTAAAATTGAACTGGGTTATGCTAAGAAGTGTATGTGTGGAAGCAGAAGTAGAGATCAAATTGCCAGCATTCGCTGGATTATGGAGAAAGCAAGAGAGTATCAGAAAAACATCTACTTCTGCTTCATTGACTATGCTAAAGCCTTTGATTGTGTGGATCACAGCAAACTATGGCAAGTCCTTAAAGAGATGGGAGTACCAGACCACCTCACATGTCTCCTGAGAAACCTGTATAAGGGTCAAGAAGTGACAGTTAGAACCGGATATGGAACAACTGATTAGTTTAGTAGAAGAAAAGGAGTACGACAAGGATGTATATTGTCATCTTGCTCATTTAATTTATATGCAGAGTACATCATGCAAAATGCCAGCATGGATGAATCACAAGCCAGAATTAAGATTGCTGGGAAAAACATCAGTAACCTCAGATATGCAGACGATACCACCCTAATGGCAGAAAGTGAAGAGGACCTGAGGGTGAAAGAGGAGACTGCAAAAGTTGGCTTGAAACTCAACATAAAAAAAACTAAGATCATGGCATCTGACCCCATCACTTCTTGGCAAAAAGATGGGGAAATCATGGAAACAGTGACAGACTTCACCTTCCTAGGATCCAAGATAACTGCAGATGGTGACTGCAGCCATGAAAATAAAAGATGCTTGCTCCTTGGAAGAAAAGCGATGGCAAACCTAGACAGTATAACAAAAAGTAGAGACATCACCCTACCAACAAAAGTCTGTATGGTCAAAGCCATGGTATTCCCAGTAGTGATGTGTGGCTGCGAGAGTTGGTCTATAAGGATTGCCAAGCACCGAAGAATAGATTCTTTTGAATTACGGTGCTGGAGAAGAATCTTGAGAGTCCCTTGGACTGCAAGGAGATCAAATCAGTCATATTTAAACCCTGAAAGCAGGGTTTAAATGGCTCAGTGCTTTTCATGGAGAGCATAAAGAAGGGGTTTAAAGTCTAAATGGCTCACAAACAAGTTCAGTTCATGAACCAGTGTATTGATTCATGGTTTGGTTTTTGGTTCAGCTATGAACCACGAAGCGAACTAAACTGCAAAAATGCAGTCTGTGCCCATCCCTAAGCATCAATACTTGGGTGAATGATAGTCAATTCTACCTAGTCTTTACCTTCTGTTTGGGTATATAGTGGGCTAGATACCAGGGAGGGAACTGAAGATTGGTCTAAATTTGATTGATGAGTAGTTTTCAGGGACTTTAGGGGATAGGCTATGGCTCAGTAGCAGAATGACTTTGCATGCAGAAAATATCCCTTTAGAGGTATTGGAGAAAAATCTTTACCAGTAGAGTTGACAATATGGTATATTTTCTGTCCAAAATAAACTTAATTCATACCTCTGAGGTTATGAAAGCTGCAATCCTAAACACAGTTACTGGGATGTAAGGTCCATTGACCTCATTAGATTCTAGATCTAAGTAATGCACAGTAAGTTTGGCAGTGCTATATGTGGGGATATCTTTAACATCTTCTCAGAAACTTCCCTTTGGTGCAGGATGTACAGAATGGGAGATTCATTTGGAATGTACTATACTGTCCAGTATAGTATACTGGAATATACTATACTAATCCTGCTGCTAGTTTTCACCAATTTTAAGGCACAATTCATTGTAGTAGTTTAGATTTCTGAAGTCCTAAACCACTTGGGTCCCATTTACCCTGCAGACTGATTGTTTCTTCTGTTTCACCACAATTTTTAAGATTAACCATGAGTGCCATACTATCGTTTATATGCTTAAGAACTTTTAGAAAGTTTATTACTTTTAATAAACAAGACAGAGGAGGTGTGAGATAATTTTTATCTCCTTGATGGCTTTCCAGTTGATGTTACTATGTTTTTTTAACTGTTGTTACTAATCTTCAGTCTGTGCAAATGGGATAAAATCAGATGTTAACTGAAACAAAAATCAATAATAATATATTGCAAAGCACTTTGAAAACTGCACATGCTACATAAAGTAGAAAAACAGGTAGTATAGATTGTTTTCTGTCATTTTTAAAATTAAAACTATGGTTGCATAAATGATTTAATGTTGTTGCATTGTCTTATAGTAACCAATCAATACCAATGAGTTATTTGAAATTGGTTCACATAATCTATTTTACATAATTTACATACATAGCTTTAGAAATCAGCAACTTGATACAAGTACATGATAAGTAATCTGCGTTTGCTTTCTTGGACAAGAAATATTTGACAAAACAAACAGTGAACAGAGTCACTGCCAGTTTGGTGTAGTGGTTAAGTGCATGGACTCTAATCTGGGAGAACCGGGTTTGATTCCCCACTCCTCCACTTGCACCTGGCTGGATGACCTTGGGCAAGCCATAGCTCTGTACCAGCTGTTCTCTCAAGGACAGCTTGGGAAAGAGCTCTCTCAGCCCCACCTACCTCACAGGGTGCCTGTTGTGGGGAGGGGAGGGGAAAGGAGTTTGTAAGCCGCTCTGAGACTTTTAAGTGAGAGGAGGGCGGGATATAAATCCAATCTCTCCTCTTCTCTTCTAGTAAAATTTTACTAATCAGAATAGTGAGGAGAAATTCAACATGAACAATGAAAGAGGGATCTCAGCAAGGGAAACAGAGCGCTGTCTGACTGATTTCTTTCCCCGGTATTTGGACATACATGTTCTATATACAGTATTATTCATGATAAGAAAACAAGCAAACTACATTCAGTTACATTTTTAATAGGAAAGGACATAGATTTGCCAAGCTGAATTGAGAGGGTATGGTTTATATATAGAACTAGACATCCAGTAAAACAAAACTGAATTATCCTTAATCAGTCAATCAGCATTGACTGAGGTTTTCAAAGTGACATGTCAAATGAATAAGTGTTCCTGCATGTATATTCATGCTATAATTGTCTGTTCAAGTGTCAGAAATGAGTTTGGTTTGTATGTAACCATAACTCTGTTCATACTGTATATTAACTTTACCTGCTTTTAGAACCACTAGGGGGAAGTAGAAGGTTTAGCCTATTACCAAACAGTTTGTGCTTATAGACTGTTGAATAAATGAATCGTGGAAGCAACGGTAATTGAACAGGATATCATGCAGCATAAGAATTCTTATTTTTGAGATGCAGGAATGCAGTGAGTATCTGTGATTGGTTTACTTCCAGGAATGAAAATTACACAGTCATAGCTGAGTATAAATGCACTGAATATAAATTTTCTGAGTAGTTGTCTGTTGGAGAGATTTATTCCGGATGTTTATATAGCTGGACCAATTTCACAGGTTAAGAAATTATACTAAATACTATGCAACACTAAATAAAATAGCAGTCCACTCAACCTTGTGTGAAATAGCTTTAATATGAAATAACATGAATAACCATTCAAAATTATGTCATTGATATAATTGTGAATTATATTAAGGGGATAAGACCCTGTACATACAACCTTACTTTTCCGCAAAGCAAAACATTTCCACAAGTAACTGGGGATGTTTTGCACATTACTAATGAGAATATGAAGCTGCATGGCCTGTTGCTTATTAGGGAAGTTCTCTTTTGATCTGTGAATGCTTGACAGCCATAACTGAAAGAAAAACATAAGTTTTTCCACAGGTGACCTTATTATGGTACCATTTCTTTTAATCAAATATACAAGTGGTGGATCAATGGGATAAAAGAGGGGGAGCGAGAATAAACATTTGGGAAGAGCATCAAGTAAGATAATTGCTTTTGCATCTTGACCACTTTGAAGCAGTTCAGGAGAGTTAAGATAGATGGACTATTACTCCTGCTGATGATGCCCCAGAAATCTTGTAGTGCAAAGTAGTAGTGTACTTTGTAGTGTAACATCAATTTGTAGAAGGTATCATATATATAGGTGTGGTATTTTAAAGGCTGCTGTTCTTATCATTTGCATATACATGCCCTTTTGACAATAGAACACAGATACTAATAAACACTTCCCATTAGTGTAATTAAACCTCAAACACAATAGTTAAAGCATATTTCGCTTACAACTTTCTGCAAGCAGACTAACAATCATTTTCAGAAAATGTCAATTGTAAACAAATGCTGGAAAATATCAACAGATTGCTGCTTCGTGCTGGCAACCTGTTTCAAAGAGTTAAACAAAGGCAATTAAGAAACAAAAACATACAGTAGGAGCCTATGTGTCTAATCAAACTCAAATTATGACTATCAAATCCTCAGAATAAATGGTTCTCAAACAATCAACAGATGAAAAATTATTCACACGAAGTTGGTGGGGGGAACTGGGCAAGCAAAACAAAAACAATGACACCTGCTCTCAGACAATTAACAAAGGATGCAAGAGTCATCCAATAAAACTGCATCTCACTAATTGTTTCCCAGACATGCTGCTCATTACTGCTTTAGTGTCCTAGAATATTGGATTGAACTGTATAAAAAGACTCATGAGATTTCTAGGCCTTATTTTTCTCCCCTCTCCCAACCCTGCCTTTAAGTACAAGCTTATACACCTTGTAATCCACCAAGCAAAATTCAGCCCACCAGTTACCTATGCATTGCAACCTGCCAAAGCTTGCTAATTGTATCTAGCCTGTATGGGACTGTAAAAATAGGATAGGAGTCAAGAACTTCTGAAGGACTATTTGTGTAGGTAGCTTGTAGACATGACATCAAAAAACATATTCACTTTGCTCAGAATATTATCTTTGGCAGGTCTTAATGCTTATCTTTAATCTGAAAGAGAAAAGAGTGTTCTGCTCTCACCAGCCATCTTTTTTTCTTCTTGCTCATCCACCCTTCTCCCCATGCTGTTTTGGTAATGACAAAGACTCAGGAGAATGTTAGAAGGAGGGATAAGACAGCAGAGTAAGAGAGAGATTATCAAGGAAGGACCTTGGGCTCCCTGCAAAATGTCATCACCAGACTGGCACCCTGGACAACATTTGCCATGGTGTCCCAGGTGAACTTTGTATGCTGCCAAAACAACATCTGGGAAATAAGATAAAAAAAATTAAGAGGATGAAACCTCTTTCTGCTTATTGGCTTTCTGGCTGCCACTGTCAACTGCCAGCTGCGGCAACAAAAATGCAAAGGTGGATGAGCAAAATAATTGGAGGGAAAATCTTCTAATCAACTTGGAACTTCGTGGTTATTTGCCAGTGAAAAACAATCAAAACTGAGCTAGGAGAAGATGGGAAGGAGACAATCTCATCAGTAATAGGTTAGATCTGGACGTTAAAGTCTATTAGGCAGATCCTTTTTCCATGGCTTTCTGTCTCCATAGCTTTCTATGTCTTGGATGTCTAAACACTCTGCTGTTCATGATGACATAATCCTCCTTCTCTTTCTATTGGTATACGCCACAAAATGTGATGAGAGTAGGCTTCATAAACTTCTCTTCTGTACTTGATTTGACTGTGAACTACATCAAATGTGCTTTTTGAGGTGGTACAGTATTAGCACATCATTGTACTATCTAGGGGCATGCATTTTGATTGTACTATCTGGGCGTATACTGAACTAAAAATTCAGGGCGGCCCCTCCCCTCCAAATCCCAGATATCAATACTGCTACAGTATTTGGATCCAGGATTTTTTTTTTGGAAATCCTGGATATTTTTTTAAAGTCCAATAGACCTGAGAAGAAAATGGGGGGTGGGGATTGCACACCAGAAGGTGTTCCTGTGGGGAACAGTCTGTTCCCTGTGGGCATAGTTGATCCTGGGCTGACTTCTCTTGCAGCCCAATTAAAACTGAGGCAAAGAGGAGCTCTCAGCTCCCACTGTCCTGACCGATCCTTGGTGGACTTCTCTCACAGCTCGGTTTAAATGAAGCTGCAAGAAGAGCCAGCCCCAGCCGAGGTGGCATGGAGCTCTCAGCTCCAGCTGCCCCAGCTGACCTCTCTTGCAGCTCTGTTTAAACTGAGCTGCAAGAGGAGCCAGCCAGCCCCAAGCCGAGCCTTAAAGCTCTTTGAAGTTTAAAGGGACTGCAGAAGCTTGACAAACAGCCGAGAGGCGGAGCAATCTGCTCCTGCCTCTTGATGGTTTTGGATCTACTGGTAATTCCCGAATATATCCAGGATTTTCTCAGGATTTTTTGCTGAGAAAACCCGGATTCATTTGGGAAGCCAAAATATATTTTGGGTTCAGGTAGATCCAAATGCACACCCCTAGTACTACCTCAAAATGCGCCTGGGAAAATTGTTTGTTTCAAAATACTCCCATTCAAGATCTTCCTGCAAGTGGAAAGCCAAAGCTTTTACCCATCAGCAAGAAGAATTCTAGCCTATTTGTAATCATTACAAATAAACTTCTAAGAAACCATGTGATTTTTTTTAAAGAAAATGGTTACAAATGTGTTCTAAAGACATGAGAGAACTGAAGAACACAGGAACCTAGATAGCCTTGCCCATGACCAGTGAGCCTTGTTAACATCCCACACCCAACCTTCGAGGGGGCGCCATTGGTGCCAGCACCGGGGTGAGGAGTCTGGGAGTGCTCCTGGATGCCTTATCAATGGAGGCCCAGGTAGCAGCCACTGCCAAGTTAGCTTTTCACCATCTTTGGATGATTAGGCAGTTGGTTCCCTTCCTCGACCGCGATGACCTGGCTACAGTGATCCATGTGCTGGTCACTTCAAGACTAGACTACTGTAACACTCTCTACATGAGGCTGCCCTTGTCACAAATTTAATAGCTGCAGCTAGTGCAGAATGCTGCAGCCAGGCTGTTGAGGGGTCTCCCCAGGTGGGAGCACATCCAGCCTGTGCTAAAGGCACTGCACTGATGCCAATAGCATACTGAATTTGCTTCAAGGTGCTGGTTCTTACCTTTAAAGCCCTTTATGGCCAGGGTCCGACATTCCTGAGGGACCGCTTTCCCCCATATTTACCCCAGAGAGCACTACAGTCAGAGTCACAACACCGACTGACCCTCCTGGGCCCAAAAGATGCCAGGCTTGCAATTACCAGGGCCTTCTCAGTGGCAGCTCCTCACTGGTGAAATGAGCTCCCAGAGGAGATCAGGGCCCTGCAGGATCTTGTACAGTTCCGCAGGGGCTGCAAGACGGAGCTCTTCCACCAGGCCTATGATTTGGAGCAGCTGCTACGTTAACATCATGGTAACAACCTCAATTATAGCCCTGGCCCTTAGCTTGTGACATCTAGCCTGCACCACCTGTATGTCAGGAAGATCAGGAGCAGAACGATGGCAAGACTCTGTGTACATTTTTAATGTTTGCCATCTTTTACAACTAATTAACTATGCAGCACTTTCTAAGTTATGACTGTTTTACTGAACTGTTTTATGATTTTATGTGATTTTAATTGTTTGTACTGACCAGTGTGAGTCTCCCTGAGCCTGCTGTAAAGGGGGGAGGGCGGAGTATAAGCCAAATTAATAAATAAATAATAAAAAGATTGTGGTATCCATGCACATTCCATAGTGATCTGAGATTATAACCTAAGGAAGTGACTTGTTCACTATTTGGGGACCCTATATACTCTTTAGCTATTGTAAGCCAATCAGGCACCAAAAAATGTGTTTTATTCAATATCTGTGTAGATGAAAAGGTTACTTTCTAATCTATATTATCTTTGTTAAAACCTTTCATTGTACAAATTAAAAGGATACTAAAGTGAATTGGAACAACACAAAATCTGTATGTCAGAGTTGTGGTCGGCCATGAGGTGGCAGCATTACAGCTGTTTTAAAACTGAAGGGGGGGGGGGGGAAGCCAAGGGAAAAAATGTAATTCAGGTTTTCTTCCAATCTTGAAAGGACTTCACATTGTAACATTTCTGGTATTTACTGGAAACTTATCAAAGGAATGCACACATTTAGAAAAAACCCCTCCAAGCTCAGTTCCTACATTTTGGGGACAGTAGCCTTTTATCCCCACCCCTACTGCAAAGGGAGATAAAAAGGTCTGTCGTTATAGAAACCAGGCTGGTTGAATCATGTTTTGTGTCATAACTCTGACTTGTAAGTCCTTCCCCTCACTCCAGATACCCAAAGGATGCTAATGGTTCAACACTAGTGGGGAATGGCAACACTGTACTCTTGCAATTTAAAGAGTTATACTGATATATTGCTATGTGTTTGGGGTGGAGCGTAGGCATTTGGCTTTTTGGTGTGATGGAAACTGCGAATGTGGCTGTCCATAATCTGTGGAGTGAGTACCACTGCAGTAAAAAGTATTCATTTTTTTGAAAGCAAACTTCTCTAATGGTGTGATGATTGAAGGGGAGAAGGACTAGATCTCTATGCTATATCTCCTACCCTTGCTGAGTTTCCTGTTCATCTTCTATCCACCCTTTCCTTTTCAACCCCCTTTCCCTTCTTCAGCTCTCCCTCAATTCCCTTGCCCAATCTTCATCTACCTTATTCTCTCCTTTCCTAGCCAACCCATCCATTCAACTTCCCCTCTGCTCTTTCCAACCAACCCTCTCTCAGGCTGATTTTACACCTCCCCTCTGAAGTAGTTTAAATGCTGTCTTTTCCTGTGCTGATTTCACAGTGGTGTGAAATTTCACTTCAGGGGGTTTAAGTGCACTAAGAAACCACAATTGTTTAAAGCGGAATAAAGCGGTATAATACTAGCTTGACCACAGGAGGGCAATTAGTAGATATGGACATTTCAGTGGCAGCACGGTTTCACACCGCACAGAGGTATGGGCAGGTTTTTTTGGAACTAGAATGATTCCAGCGGGAAAGTCAGCCTCAGTTGTAAAATCAGCCTCAGTTAGCTGGCTGTTGTATGACACAACAAAGTTTTGTGCACATAAAGGGAGCTCAGAGGTTATCTCTTAGATGGAAAAGGTTAATTTTAAAACCATTGCCTGTAGCAGTAGAGGGGATCCCCCCCCCCTGCTTTTTATATTTTTTCCTTGGTTTAATATTGCAACTGGGGATTGGCACAAACCTAAACATTTTTGGAACATGGTAGCCCCCAAACCAAACCCCCAAATTGAACTGAGCCAAAAATGCCCCAAACTGAACCAGACAGTTCAGATCCCCCTTTCTCCTGGCTGGGAGTGGGGGGATTGCCCAGGAAGGGTTAAATGGCTTTGAGCTTCAAAGCAGAGGAGAACAAAACTGATGGGTTTAATGGCTGGCAGCCATTTCAGCCTAACATATGGGTGGGTGTGCCATCTGGAAGTGAGGGGAAGTGAAACTGACCAGAGAAATGGCTTGCAGCCATTTCAACCCAACACCAGACCAGGTGCGCCCATCAGAAAGAGAGAGAGAGAGTGATGGAGTGTGACCTGACCTGTGCCTTTTGAATCTGGCCTACTGGCTTTGACACTTGGACTCCTGAATACCTTGATTTTTTTCCCACTACACTGTTTATATTTTGCCTCAGTTACCTGCCTGAGTCCAGACACTGGGGCCAGCAGCAGTGATGGGGGATCCCCCTGTGATCATTGTGGGTCCACATATGTATTAACAATTAATTAATTAATTATAATTCAGTTTCAAGAGTCTAAACAACACTAAACCTGCTATGCTTTTGATAAGCACAATTTAAAGAAACTTATCATATTAGACAGATTTGAGAAGGTACCATGTAAACCAGCAACATCTGCATCTGGTTTTGGTTCTGAGGGCAAACAGCAATGATAAAAATTAATTTTATAGTACTGAGTATGTGGTATTTAGCTGCTCTTAAATACAGCTTTAGCCCTGACCTGTATAACTCAGGGTAGCCTGATCCCATCAGATCTTGGATGCTAAGCAGGGTTGGCCCTGGTTAGTATTTGAATGAGAGACCTCCAAGGAGGTCCAGGGTCCTGACACAGAGGCAGGCAATGGCAAACCACCTCAATGTGTCTCTTTCCTTGAAATCCCCTTGCTGGGGTCACCATAAGTTGGCTGTGAGTTGACAGCACTTTCCACCACCAGATGTGGCATTATATACCTACATAAGCACAAGTTTCAACTAACTTATGGTGACCCCAGCAAGGGGTTTTCAAGGCAAGAGATGACCAGAAGTCATTTGATATTGCCTTCCTCTACATAGCAACCCTAGTCTTCCTTGTTGGTCTCTCATACAACTACTAACCATGGCTTACCCTGCTTAGCTTCCAAGCTATGACAAGTTTAGATTCGTCAGGAGGGCTATTCAGGCTGCTGTATACTAACTATAAAAAATAAAATGCATGTTTTCCTGCGGCCATGTGGAAAATCTCTTCAGCATACAGCATATCACTGATCACTAATTTTAGGACTCAGTGTCATTTGTCATCAATATATTAAACCATGGAAAGCTGTTGATGTGGGCTTTCCTGAGCTACTTGTCACAGTTCTTCAAAATAATAGTAAGGAGGATTATTCCTTCTTAATAAGAATTGATGCAAATGCCCTTTTTGTTTATCTATGTTGTCATTGTGAACAGTTTTGTCCCACCCATTTTTGTTCTTGATCTTATTTGTTTGTGCAATCTTATATTCTAATAGCAAAGTTGGTCAGGTCTTTGGATACTTAAATTCGGTGACAGGAGCTGTGAGAAGGCAAGACATATCTTTCTACAAACATGAAAAGGGCACCAGGTTTGCAAATAATAGTGAAATCTAAAAAACATCTGGTGATTTAAAAAATCCAAAAATGATAAAAGGAGTGCCTGTAGCTTTCAGCAACAGATTACCTTATTGGCTGTTACTAGGGAACCATTATATTCCAGGCCTCAGTTTCTATGAGTAAAAAGGCAGGGGGAGGGGGCAGGGCTCTTTCCAGGCCTATTTTGAACTTTGAGGGAGGATTCATTGGGGTCAGGCATAGGGTTGCCAGCTCTAGGTTGGGAAATTCCTCGAGATTTTGTAATGAAATCTGAGGAGTGCAGAGTTTGGGGAGGGTGAGGCCTCAGCATGATATAATGTCACAGAGTCCACCCTCTAAAGCAGCAATTTTCTCCAGAGGGACATGTCTGGAGTTCAGTTGTAAGTATGGGGGATCCCCAGGTCCCACCTGGAGGTTAGCATCCCTAGTCCTGGCAGCAACCTCTGGGTGACTTGATACCACCTGATCTGCATGACTCAAGTAGGCCTGACTGCTTGCTACTGTTCTGTGGCAGTTACCTTATGAAATCCAGTGCAGTGTAGCAGTTAGAGCTTCAGAGCAGGGTCTGCAAGACCCAGGTTGGAATTCCCATATTGCTTTGGAAGCTGAGTGGATGATTTTGGACCACATACTTTCAGCGTAACCTACCTCATGGGGTTATTGTGCAGATAAAAAGGAGGAGAATAATGTAAGCTGTCTTGGTCCCCACTGTGGAGAAAGACTGTATTTTTTTTCCTAGGTAGAGGCTGCAGAGAGCGAGGCAACAGAAAGCTAAAGATAAAGGGGCAAATAAAGCTAGGTTGGCTGTTGGGTGAGAAGGAGATAGGGTTGCCAGCTCAAGGCTGGGAAATTCTTGGAGCCTGGAGAGGGTGGGGTTTGAGGAGGGAGGGACCTCAGACAGGTATAATGCCAGACTCCACCCTCCAAAACTGCCATTTCCTCCAGGGGAACTAGCATTGCCAACCTCCAGGTGAAGGCTGGAGATCACCTGGAATTACAGCTGCTCTCCAGAAGAAGAGGAGGAGGAGGAGGAGGAGGGGGAGGAGGAGGAGGAGGAGATTGGATTTATACCTTGCCCTTCACTTGGAGTCTCAGAGTGGCTTACAAACTCCTTTCCCTTCCCCTCCCCACAACAGACATCCTGTGAGGTAGGTGGGGCTGAGAAAGCTCTGAGACAACCGTCCTTGAGAGAACAGCTGGTACAGAGCTATGGCTTGCCCAAGGTCATCCAGCAGGTGCAAGTGGAGGAGTGGGGAATCAAACCTGGTTCTCCCAGATTAGAGTCCACACACTTAACCACTACACCAAACTGGCTCTCATTTTGGACCACATACTTTCAGCCTAACCTACCTCACGGGGTTATTATGCAGATAAAAAGGAGGAGAGGAGAATAATGTAAGCTGTCTTGGTCCCCATTGTAGAGAAAGACTGTAGTTTTTTTTCCTAGATAGAGGCTGAAGAGAGGGAGGCAACAGAAAGCTAAAGATAGAGGGGCAAATGACAGATGACAGAGATCAATTCCCCTGGAGAAAATGGCTGCTTTGGATGATGGAGCCTATGGCATTTTACTCTGCTGATGTTGCTTCCCTCCACAAACTTCACCCTCCCAAGGCTCCATCCCTAAATCTCTAGGAATTTTCCAATCTTGGAGCTGGCAACCCAAAGAAGAACTGGTCTTTGTAGTTGGGAGATCCGCTGTGATTCTTGGAGAACTACTGCCATAACTGTTGGTAGGGAAGCAGGTGGGCAGCTGGGAGATTGAGGGGAGGTAGAAAGAGAGAATAATGGGTTGAGGGGCAGAAAAAGGGAGGAAATGACAGGCATAGAAGAGAGAGAGAGGTCTTTCGGTTTCAAGAGCTTTAATGGCGGGCGCTGCTCTCGGCAACTGCAGGAGAGGCAACCCACTCTCGGCAGGTTGAAGGGGTCCTGGACTGGCGCCGGACCCCCAGGGAGCCTAGGAAAGGGTCCCTGCCCGGGGTGCTTGAAGGTAGCCTCTCCCTGCAGTGGCGATCGCGGGATTGAGGCTCCTTTTTACCCCTAGAGGTTCGCCTGCCGGAGGAGGCCCTTGGGCTACTAAAAGTGCTGCCGTGAAGCTGCAGAAAATGTAAGCGAAGAGAGGTGATGATCTACCAGATATGCAATGACAGAATCGTGAGTCTCCTGATCTTTTGATATGAAGTGTTAAAGGGTGGGCTAGGAGGATTGGATTCCCCCCCCCACCCCCTCCCTCGTAACTTACTCGGAGACTTTCTCACGGCCTTGTTGCTGTTTTTGAGGCATTATAAATGAGTTGGAGAGCTGGATCGCATACAACAGAGGGAGAGCTTGCGAAAGGCATTGGTGTGACAAATCAAGAATGTCTCATTTGAGATCTCTTATCTAACTAAACAAACGGCGGCTGCAGGAAGAATGGTGGACAGGGCATCGCCAAAACCTGGAAGCACAACTTTAAAAAGTGGAACTGAGCTGAATGCAGTATTGACGGTGGCACTGCGACCCCTAGTGGACCAACTGGCTTCAATCAACACTAAACTGGAAACGATGCAAACCAAGATGAGGGAGTCAAACAAAAAGCAGGAAAAGCTCCAGCAGGAACTCTTGGATGTCAAAACAGCGGTTGAAAAAAACGACTCAAGACTGCAAAGAATTGAAAAAGAGAAGTCTTTTCAAAGTGACAACGTGTTAATGCTTCAAATGGATCGATCAAACTACTTCCTAAGATTTCAGAACGTCCCTGAGTCAAAAGGTGAGAATCTGAAGAAAATATTAAGTGAGGCACTGGCACCTCTGACAGGATGGCAAGCAGCGGAAATTCAAAGCAACATGGATATGACTTACAGGACATATCCAGAATATGTTAAAAAGAAGAGATTGCCAGGGGAGATTGTGGTGAGATTCTCCAAAAGATCAACCAGGGATCTGGTGTTAAAAGCTACGAATGGAACTGTTCTGAAGATACAGGAAGAAGAAATAAGAGTTCTAAAAGACATTCCATTTGAAATAAGAAAGAGAAGGAAAGCGTATAGGAGTTTGGCTTTATGGTTGCAGTCAGAGACTATTCCTTATAAATGGGGCATTCCAGAGGGAATGCGGTTCAGCTATAAAGATAAGACATTTAAAATTGACTCCATTGAAAAAGCAAGAACATTTTTGGAAAAGCACAAAAAGAAGAAAGCAGAGACTGAAACAGATGACTCACTGGCAGAGCAGGAGAGTATGTATGGATTTGAAAGCTCAGAGATTGAAGATGGAGAAGACTCGGACTCTAAGAAAGGGGCGGCCGCCCCTAGGAAAAAGAAAGACAAGAAGAAAGGAAGAGAATCAAAGGAGAAATAGTTTTATAATTGTTTTTTGTTTTTTTGCTGTAATAACACACCAAGCCTTGTAATCTTAAAATTTATTATAGATTGCTTACTCTGATGTATGTAGTTTAGGGATCCAACATTATATTTTTATTTGTAAACAGCAAGAATGAATTAGTAATGTATGCCAAGAAATAATTTAGCTTTTCAGTAACTAAAGATGTCAGTATTATTAGCATTACAAACACATTTTCTGTATACCTTAGGGTAGGATAGTGTGTAGATTTTAGTATAGGTGTAGGGATTAAAATGCAATTAAAAAAATTAAAAAAAAGAAGAGAGAGAAAGTCAGAGAACAAGTGGTTAGACAGAGAAAGTGCATTGTATGTGTGTGTGTGTGTGTGTGAGAGAGAGAGAGAGGGAGAACATTGTATGTATTACCATGCATATCATGTCTTTAAAATTTTATGGGAAAAATTGGCACAATAGAAATTGTTGTCAAAATAAACACCTACTGCTTCAGATCATTAAAGGGAGAGGCAAAACTGAAATGGAGAAACTTTTTTTTTAGTCAAAAGAACAGGGATGAGAACTTAGATAGAATTCCTCCTTCTAACATTTCCACAGCTTCTTTTTCCTCTTATCCTTTACTCTCAAAGACTTTAACCTTTTGCTGCCATTTCTCCTATTTTGCATTTCATTTGATCTACTTCAGATCCTCCCCTTGTTTTACTCCAGATTTCTATTCTACGTTTCATAGAAACCTTTATTTACTTGTACACTTTCATTCTGGAGCAAAGGCATGGGGAAAATCTGAACTGTCTAAAGAGGTTCACTAGAGATTTGAACTACAGCGAGCAACACATACTTTGGGGTTTTTGTTTTTGTTCTGTCTGGCTTTGGAGACCCCCCCCGCCCCCGCTTAGTTACTGCGACATTCATCTTTTAGAAGCACAGTCCTCTGTACACTCCTCAGTCATTTGTGTTTCTTATTCATATGAAAACAAACAAACAAAAAGTGAGTGGCAAGAGGGAAAATGTAATTGTTCTAGACAGCACTATTTATGAAAACATTTCTTCCGTCACACTTCAGAAAATGAGTTTTAAAAGATAAAAGAAAGAAGAAAAGTCTTTTTAAAATAGCAGTTTCTTCAAAGTCTAAAGCCATATTCAGTAGCTGGAACAATGGACCCCCTCCTTCCGTGAATAAATCCTTGAGGAGTTCCTTTTTAACATAATACGAACAGTAGGGGAGTTAGAACTATGTTCAGTATAGTTAACACTTTGATCTGTTGAAACTGTGGCCAGGACAAGAAAATTAGAAGCATCTACACTCTTACCCTAAGTACTGGTAAAGGGTTGTTGAAGTTTAACCTTGCCTGTATTATTATCCTTGCATTTTGTTTGAGCAGTGAAAAATACTACAGTAGTGAAATGACAACTATGATAAATTGAACCCAGTAACTCTCTAAGAAACATTTGTAGAACTAACCAAGCTTTTTTTGAGTTAATCTTGGGATACAGAGTGTTTGTGTTTCTGGATCTGTATTGGGAGGCTCGTATACTTCCAGTGTGTATAACAATTACACCATCATTTCTGTGAGCCCATCCATTATGATTTTCTTGTCCTTTGCCCCAACTGCAGCTATGCTATATTCTCTCACACTTATTTCAGACCCTATAGCATCACCGGGGATAAAAGAAGTGTGAAAGATTGGAGATTCAGTACTTTCCAGTAGTCTTTTACCTGAAAATGGGAGATTGTCTGAGGCGTTCTTTAAAAAAAAAAACAATGCTTCAGGAGCTCCCTTTCCTAAAAGGAGGAGTACCTGGAGGATACAACAGAACATGTAGTTTTCTTGTGCTTTGCTGTCTTCACTATAATGAGGCATTAGATTAGCCCACTGTTTCAGTGGGCCTTCTGACTTGCTGGGTCCTCAACCATAGTTACCCTGATACTGTCCTTGGGCTTAATGAATCATACCAGCTGTCAGGGATGTGCACCTGAAATACATTCAGAATTTTTCAGATTTCAGGAAGAGTTTTCATATTGGCATTCCAGATTATTTGGGTTGCCAGTACCATTTCAGAATTTGGGTTTTTGTTGTTTTATAATTCTAAGATTATGGGGTCCATTATTTTCTATGAGGGATTCATTCTGGGGCACAAGAGTAGCTGATCTACAAGCAGATGACACCAAATTGTGATATCAGGGGTGTTATGCTCCAGGGTTTTTTCTGTTTGCAATTGGAAGTCTCAAAGAATCTTTGTTTCATCATTCTCCATGATCTTGTCTGGTTTGTGGTCTGATGAATTTCTGGTTGATGGTAAGTCATACTTCTGTCAGCATTATGATGTTGGCGTTGATGATGTCTGCCTTTCTCACTGGAACCCACGGAAGATTACAAATATGATTTTTTTAAAAAAACCAACAACTTTTCAGTAAATCAGCAAGCAGGTTACAAGTTATGATAGCGTTTGAATCTAACAGCAGAGATTCCTATGTGTGCAATGTGTGCAAATATATCTGTTTAAGGCAACAAGACAATCAGTTTGGGGGGAAAACGGTTATCTTTTATAAAAGTGACTTCTGAGCTGAACCATTACACTGCAGCTTTATCCTTCTACAAAAAAGCCCTCCTGAACAATTCTGTTTTGTGCATGTTGTGAAACAACAGAAGCATGGGGGCCTTCCTAATAGCCTCTGGAAGATCATTCCACAATGTAGGAGTCCACACAGAGAATGCATATGAACAAACGATTGATGTTTGCAGGGTGGCACCTCCAGATGGCTTTGCTCAGATGGTGAAGGTGTTGCAGTAGAGTCCTGTATATGGCTGCAGTCCCTTTAAGAGCTTTGAATATGATAACTAGAACCTTGAACTGAACCCAGCAACTGATTGGCAATCAATGGAGTTCCTGCAGAAAGGGAGTGATATTCTGCTTGGTGCCTGATAGTAGCCTGAGAATATCTCTCATGTGGAATTAAGGTTGCCAAGTCCTACCTTACGTGATGCCGGGGGGACTCCTTGCCCGCCTGGGAGTCTTCTGCCATGTGCGCAAAGCACACATGGCTTGATGACGTCACCCGGAAGCACGTTAGGGCAAGACCTCTGAAATTCGAGGGAAAACCATAGAGTTTTCCATCAAATTACAGAGCATCCCCCTCAAAACATGCCCGATGAGATGACGTCACCTCTGGGTAACATCATTGCACTGGGCATGTCGCCACAGCCCAGCAATTTGGGGGCGGGGTTCCCCCTGGTGGCCCAATCCGGGCTGGCGGGGAGCAGGCTGCTGGAGTGGGGGTTTCCCTGCCCCCCAGGGTGACTTGGGAACCCTATGTGGAATGGAGATTTTCATTGAAAATTCATCCCTCCACTTGTGGGCCCAAGGACTTAGTGGAGCAGGCATGCAGAAGGAAGACCAACACAGAGATTTATAGAATAAAATTTTGGCCACAGCGTTTATTGAACACAAACTCCCTCCATGTGGCTCCTTCCTGGCCCACTCCAGTCCGGCATAGCAAATGCAGCTCCCAGTAAGTCAGGGCTAGGGTTTCTACCTGCAAATGCTCAAGGTTGGGTTACCAACCTCAGTGTAGGGCCTGAAGTTCTACAACCGATCTCCAAACTACAGTGATGATTTTCTTTGGATGAAATGGCAGCTTCCAAGGGGGGACTCCATGGCATCACATCCCTGCAGAGCTTTCACATCTCCACACATTCTTTCCTCTCCCTACACTGTCCTCAAATCTCCAGAAATTTTCCAAACTGGAGTTGGCAACCCTTGATCAAAAAGAGTTCTACTACAGAATTAATGCTCCCCCAATAACTTAAATACTTTTTAAAAATAAATCTGGCACTGAAATGTATTTGCCTATCTTCTGTTCAAGAAAAAAAATATTCTGTGTCTATAATAATTTATGTTTACCTAGTGGTTAGCTTCTCCACTGTTTTTGTTTGTTTGTTTGTTTGTTTGAGTGTCCTCCATTTCCTTCTCTTGTTTCTCTTTAGAGACAGCACAGTAAAATGGATCTAGCCAAATCTTTCTAATATTCTCTACTATATGACCCTGTGTCAGTTAAAGGGAATAAAAGCAATGTGTCTGCTCTACTCATTTTTCTCCTGCACATTTTAGATCTAATTTTCCCTTGCCCAGACTTCTTTGTTGTTTCAAAATAAATACATGATGTGTGAGAATGGGCAAGCACTGTAGTTTTCATTGAATGATTATGAAATCATCAAATGATTAAGAAATTCTACCTATTGGGATGGCCTTGTGAACATTCCCTCCTTAAGATCAGTAACTGGTTCACAGATCTAAAGTAAATGTAAACTTCTACAAAGTCATGCAAACTGTTGATTATCAATCAAAATATGTAATTTAATCTAGAATTGTTAATGTTCACATTCAAATGTTTATGTTTACCAAACATTAGACATTCACCGTAGCATTAATATGTACATATTTAGACCCATTATTCCACTGATCTACAAAACACTGAAAATTGTAGGTAAACTACAGTGGCACAATTGAGATCTTACATCTGTGTATTACTTTTCCTTGATGTCTTCTTTAATGACTGTTGAAAGAGGATAAATGTGTTAAGCACAACAGAAACCATCTGAGTTTGAAATTAATATTGATGTAGACAAATGGCTTACTTTTCTGATCAGGGCACCATACTATGCTTCAGTGGACAAAATGCCATGAGCATATTATCATCATCTTGATGAGTCATGATGAATTTTAATTTGGCTCTGGATTTCACTTTGGGAAATGATGACCACCTAGCATGCATTTGCCTGAGACGTCCTGCATTGCTGTTTAACATACAATTCCCCATAACCCCCCCCCCAAAAAAAACAGTTCTTCTTGGAAACCTATATAATGGATGGAAGTCATATGTATGTATGTATGTATGTATGTATTGATGAATTTTTTTCCATTTCCCAAACTGGTTTGTGGTTCATTTGCTTTGTGAGTTTGGGAGGTAGTAGAACAGCCTTCCCACAAGTTATAGACACTGAACTCACAGGGAGTCTTCAGCAGGCTCTCCTCCAACCACCTTCCAAGTTTGGTGAAGATTGGATTTGGAATGCTGGAGTTATGGCCCCCCAGAAGCAGATGCCTCCAGGAAAGCTCAGCTATAGCCTCCCCTTAAATCAGCTGCACCGCAAGCAATTCTTCCTATCTCACTCTCACACAACAACTAACTCCTCTCTCTTCCTGCTGCAAAGTGAAAGCAGCTAAGTCAGGGTGTGGTGTGTGTGTGTGTGTGTGCACACACACACACACAATCTGCTCCCATAGAGCAGAATGGGAGTGCCGTGATTGGTTCCCAGAGCTGCCAATCAAGTTAGGGACAACTGTTTGGGTGTTTCTAGGGCTCTCCACAAGTCCACCCCCAGTGTTGCCTAGAAATTGATTGAATCAGCACCAGGATATCGGGAGAACAAACCACTCTAACAAACCAAACAAGCCTCCACAGGAAAAAGGTGGTTTGTTTTTGGATTTGGGAACAGCACAACCAAATGAACCAATTAGAATTGAACCACGACCTGGCCTGGTTCATGTTCAAACCACTGTCCATTATTTGGTTCATGCTGATTCCTAATCCACCTTTTGGCTTGCTCAGAACTCTGTACCCATGTTAGCACAGATGTCCAAAGGAAAACAACAAAACAAATTTATTTGGATACAAAAACAAAGAGAATCAAAGTGTTTTCTGGCCACAGCTTGCAGGCAGTGACCTTTCCTTTTGTCTTTTTGTTTGGTTTGAACCACAAACCAAACCATGAGCCAATATACCAGTTTGCAAACTGAACCAATACATGGCTGGGGAGCAAACAGCTGAGCAGCAGGGAACTCCCCACCACTCGCCTGCTTGGTTTAAATGGCCTCCTGCTTTCTGCTCTGCACAGCTTTTTGCAGGGAGCAGAAAACAGCTGAGAGGCAGCAAACAGAAAGCAAGAGGTAAAATGACTCCCAGCCATTTAAACCTCTGCTTTCTGCTCCCTGTGGCTTGTTGTGGGAAGCAGAAAGAAATTGTTTAAATGCTTCCCAGCCATTTAAACCAAACAGCTGAGCTGTTTTTTTGTGAAGAGCAGAAAGCAAGGAGTGAAATGGCTCCCAGCCATTTAAAACCCCTGCTTTTTGCTCTTCACAAACCACCATGAAAAGCACCAAACTTTGTGGAAATTTGTGGCAATTATTCAGTTTGCAAACATTGCTTCACAAACTACAAACCACCCAAAATTAATGACAAACTTGTGTCCATCCCTAGTCATTTATGAATAGTGAAAAATCTATATTATTTACCACAAATATTGCACCTGAAAAGAAAAAGTTGAAATTACTCTAGATGATGTTATGCTTGAAAAATTGCCTACTGGGCAATGAATTGTCAGTTAATGAATGTTACTTATGCAGTCATCTCATTGTGAACCCAGATGATCAAGCTTTATATACTACTTATTATAGTGAAAGATAGATGTTGCTCCATCTAGGCTTTAGTTATCCTCATTGGTACTCTTCAGTGTTGATCATGAGCAGTTGTTTTATAGTATTTTTTTCCTTATTGTGACCTTTGGGGAGGGAGTTTTAGAGTGTAAGCAAGCTTTGTAATTCTGCAAATCCTCCTTTATGTGATGTATTTATTGGGAGAAACTGTAAATTAAGTGAAAATGGACCTCTGTGATAATTTGACAGTTACATGAATCACTAAGGAGGAGTTACATCTGAACAGATTCTGAATTCAGGTTTGTGTAATAACCAAATGATGGAAAATTTTCTGTGATGTTAGGGCAATTTGCAAGGTGCTACTCTTTTGTTCTTGCTCCAAATGCTGATTATTTTTGCTGATAAAAATACAAGCCCAGAATGTTTCTTAATTACATGCCCCACACTTCACCAAATGATTTTAATCCATGGGATAAATATGCAGCAAATGCATCTGAAACAAGTAAAACTCTTGGAAGTTAAGTGCATGTCAGCATTCAAAATTTTGATATAAATGATATTCAGGACATACTGCAACAGATCAACAGTCAATGCAATATACTGTTCTACCATATACTGGAAAATATATTGTAGACAGTTGTGAACAAATTGTTCCAAGTGCTGACTTTGGTTTTAAAGTAAGTTCTAGTGACATAAACCTCAGCTCCAAACTATAGGGATCTAAGGTATATTTTCAGTTTGGCCTTCTTTTCAGTGACTCAGATATTGGACTATCTAATCCAGGTTTATATTACTGGTTATGGTTCTCTGGTATTTTAGGCACAAATCATTGCCAGTCTTGAAACCTGACCTTTTTTCTGGGGAATACCAAGGACGGTTTTTATGCATGCAAAGCAGGTAGTATCCTATTGACCTGTAGACCCTCCCAAATTGCATTGTTATGGAAATCACTTCATATCACTGTTAGAATTAGAAAGCCAGATACTAGCTCTCCTTTTCAAAATGAAATAATGCAAGTATTTAATTAAATTTGAGTATGTTATTTAGATCTTATTTGAGGGAAATCATTTTGTAAATTTGGCACCTTAATATTTCTTAGAACTCTGCCAACAAATTAGAGATCTTTGTTAATTTTTTTTGCTTTATAAATGGTTACTCCCATGCATCATGTGAAGATTTAAGTTAATTATGCTATCTTCCTTTTGCATTTTCATAGATTCATCTCTGCATCAGCATTTGCATGTTCAATGCAATATTTGAATTGGTGAGCTCATAACTGGACATATAAGTTTCTGTAACTGTGACACATGATCCCTGTTCAAGAAATACGTATGCCAAGAAAGTGCCCTTTATGAGCACAATCTCTCTTACAATATCACTTCTAAACTGGGCTTCTGAACTCAACATTCTTGATTCAGCACATAATGTAATATCTTGTTATGGCTGGTGAGCTGGCCTTGTGAGGCCTGAGAGGCAGCCAAAGGTCTTGAATGGCCAGATCAGGCAACATGCTAATTGGGCTGGAAGCTTAAGGGCTGTGACAGCAAGGGATAAAAGGGGAAGGCCAGAGCTGTGAGGAAAAACACATCCAAAGAAATGGTGAAGGCCTCAGCAGGAAAGAGTGGCATGCAATTACTGGAAGCTCTGTGAAGATGCTGGGAGAAGGCCACCCCAGAGGTGGTGGGCAGCAGAGAATTGGAGCCAAGTGGTGGAGCAAGGTGCAGAAGGACTGATGGTGGAGCAGGGGATTGGTGTGGTAACAGGGTGCCCATGTAATAAGACAGATGGGCAATGACTGGGATGGGAAATGAAAGACTGAGGGCACTCTGAGAGGCACCGCTGGGGGGGCAGGGGTATATACTCATTTATGGGTTGTAAGAGGAAGATTGGAGGACTGAGTTGGCAGCTGTAATGTTGGGAAACTGTGGTTGGCTGTGCAGAATTGTACTTGAGGGGCTGATAAGGAACCTGGGAGGGTAACCCTGCAGATTTGATAGGGAACCCTGATGTGAGGCCACGTGTATAGTGGTACCTGTTAATACGCAACTGATACTCGTTAATATGTTGAACAGGTTTGGAGACATGCTCAAATAACTGCAAGCTCTTTTTCATTGTCAAAGGATACCGTCCTATTATGAGCAAGCTCAAATATAGGCCCCGCTAGTCCAGTATCAAATGGTATGGATCTCTTAGAGATTTCAGCCAGAGAAAGCCTGTCTTGGGACTTCAGTGGATTCTGAAAAGTAATTTAGCCTGAGAATAAGATATTACTAAGATTCTACATTTCCCCAGCAATCATATCATTAAAAAGCACATCAGAGTGAATGGGGCCTCCTGTCATCAATGGCAGGAACATAACTTCTCAAAAAATTCAAGTTCTTTCTTCATTTTGTCTACTACCTTGAGAGTCCTGCCTGATCCGTCAAAAGAGAAACAAAATCCTATCATCTACATCAAGTATGCCACAGACAATATAACAAAATTTTGAATCAACCTTCATCAAGTTGCCAGAGTTAGGGTTTCCAGGCTGCAGCCAGCAACTCCTTGGAGCAGTTGGGGGCACAGTCTGGTGTGCCAGTATAGCACTGGGGTACCTGCATCACTTCCAGTTTAAACCAGAAGTGGCACAGGGAGATGCTACACAGTATTCTGTTTGAAGTGGAAGTGACATAGCACATAAGCATGACACTGGCATGCCAGACCTCCTCCCCCCCCCCCCCACATTCCTCTTGTTGGTGCCTGAGGCACTGGCAAGCATCAAAAGAAATTGCTAGGAGGCAATTTCCTAGCCAAAGTGCAGCTAAGTCATTAGCCCTTATAGACAAGAGGGTCAACTGAATGGCATTACATTTCTACTTAGCTCCCTCCTTTTCCCCAAACTCTACCCTCTCCAGGCACCACCTCCAAATTTCCAGAAATTTCCCAATTTGTAGTTGGCAGCCCTAGGACTACAGTCTGTAGAATTATGTAACCAAAGGTTTGCATCTCTCCTACAACCTATGTAAAATAATTTTACATCGTTCTTTTAGAAGAAGAGTTGGATTTATACCATGGCCTTCACCTGGAGTCTCAGAGCAGCTTACAATCTCCTTCCCTTCCTCTCCCCAAAACAGACACCCTGTGAGGTAGGTGGGGCTGAGAGAGCTCTGGCAGAAACTGCTCTTTTCAAGGACAGCTCTGAGACAACTGTGACTGATCCAAGGTCACCCAGCTTGCTGTATGTGGAGGAGGAGGGAATCAAACATGGTTCTCCAGTTTGGAGTCCTTTGATCTTAACCACTACACCAAACTGACTTTTACATCATCATAAATTCAAAAACAGCTTGTGATATTATATGTGGAAGATTTGCTGTTCTAGAAAAAAAAAAAGGTCAAAAGTCCTTCTGGATATACTTAAGGTTACCTTCTGAATTATGCCTTTAGTTCAAAATCAGTGAAATATAGATGTGCCTGACTTTTTTCAGATTGCAGAGCCAGGTGTGGTTGGCGGGTAGGAGGTAGGGTGGAGAAACACTACAATCAAGTTGGCATGAAAAAGACCACAACTTATGGATTACAGTTGCCTGCCGGTTGATGAAACCCACCCCCAGCCCACCTGCTGGGGTAAACCAGGGATGGCAAGACCAATGGTCCCACATGAGTGTAAGCCTCTGCATTGTTCCATTGCCACCTGAGGGTGGAGCCATGCAATGACTTCTAAGCTGGGCATGATGCTATCTGCCACCCCCCCCAAGACCCCTTAAGAGGGTCCCTTCCCAGAGAAAGTGGACACACAAGGACAGCCTCCCCCCAAATGGATCCAGTCCAGTGTTTAAAACTACTTAAAGCTATGACAAGAAAGAAATAACAAGAAGAAAAGCCAGATAGTGGAGGGACAGAGGGATGGCTGAAGCCAAAACTGGGACATCCTGGCAGCCACATTGCCATAAAAGGGGGAGGGGTGGACTAGGGAAAGTAAAGCCTTCCCTGATACACCCCCCCCCCCCCCCGGCTGATGAGGCAATGAGCTATTGGCCTCTGCTGGGCTTTTCCAGATTGCTGCAGCTGTGCCCATGTAGCATGACACCACATGGGTGCAAATCCTGCACTTTGATCTTGTCCTCCCTGCCCTGCAGCCACAAAACAGCCCTGGGTAAGTCCGGGGCTGTGGCTTATGAATATTGCTTCCTGGGTCAATGGCTTTTGGCAGGGTTCCATTTGATTTCAGATGGAAAATAAGATATAAATAGTTATATATTCAGGATCTAAAAAGAAAAGGCATCCTGGTCCTTAAACACTCATAACTGAAGCTCTCGTTGCAGTTGTTGCCTTAAAATAATCAGTTTCCTCATATGAAACTTATGAAGAATTTTGAGATGAACAAAAGAGTTTTGGTAAAACTAGCAGCTTTTCTTGAAGGAGGGGGCCTGTACATTCCCATGCATAATGAAGAGAAATTACATTCTATTCAGCTAATTAACTAAGCAAACATTGTATTTTGGACCAAAAGTGCCATGATTGCAAAATATGCAGTTACTAGGGGGTAGGCCTTTGAGCAGAACTAGATGGGATTGGAGTAGCCATATTTTTGCTTACATTTAAAAAGGGGAAAGGATCTAATTGTTTCTTCAAAATGTGGTGTAGGGAAATTAATTTCCCTGCTCCCCTATCTCATTCTCTTTCCAGCTACTTGAAACTGACAAAGGGTAGCTCTAGGAATTGCTGGGAACTATGGTAAGAATGTCTGGTTAATGCACAATTTCCTTGGCAGAATAACCTGCATGATTAATAATTGTTTCCACAAATAATCTTCTGGTACCTCCACTACCACAAACATCAGTTGTTAGCATTTTCTTGTATCAAGGCATGATTAAGAGTTCTGAGTTCATCACAAACTATTGTTTTAACGACAGGTTGAAAAAAAATAAATTGCTTAACAATCAGTATGAAACATGTGGAACAATGAGGCATAAATCTAAAAGGTGCTTGCTTTTTTAAATAATTATTTGCTTCCAGAGTATGAAGGGTTTTTTTTAATGTGCCACCTTACTCATTTTTAACAAACAAAGCATGTCCTTATATGAAAGGGTTAAATTTATGCCATTCTTTCATTATGTAGATGGCATAAAATGTAAAGCCACTTTTTATTCTTATTACAGTCATGAGACTGTCACTGTAATTGATTAATTTTGTGCCATTCTCTCTCTCTGATCTCTTTGTCCCTAGAATAAGCTATCACAGAATTTTAATACTTGATACACTTCGTGTTCTTAATGTATTCTGATTCTCATTCTAGTGACAAAGGTTGGCACAAAATCAGACTGTATTCATAAAAAAGGCTTCCAAAATACAGCAGAAGTCTGTACAAAATCCATCTTTATGACAATCTTGAGAACAATGAGAACAGAAATATCACAAAACAAAACCGTCTTTCCTGGTGGCAATTTTAGTATTGTAATCTCACAATACTCCAAAATGCATTTTTTCAACCTTTTTGATTGGATTTGTTAAATGCAATTTTAGAATACAGAGACCATTCAAAATATTGTTAAGAGGATGTCACTGTAAGTGGCAAGTAATTTAGATTCTCATCATGTGATATGTTTGAAATAATTGTAGTCTAGTGAAAATCAACATCTGGCAACTAAAGTTTCATGTTCATACTCAGATTCATGGGTTGTATTAAAAGATTTAAATTCCAGGTGGAGGGTTCATTTACTTGTGTTAGGATATCAAAACTGTGACTATATCCCCTGCTTTAAAATGTACATTTTTGTTTCGGTGATCTTTATGTGTACTTATACACGACACATGAGGAACTCCCCACCCTCCACTGAACAGTTAGCTAATATAATTAATCAGCCATGACAGCAACACTTATCATCTGGTGAAAGATGGGGAAAGAAATGCCTGGAATCATCCCCCCACCAAAAATGTGGAAGCTGGTTAGTGCAGTTTTTCAACAAAGTGGCATCCTTTAGCATGCACAGAACATAAATCCAGAATTCACATAGAGATCCTGTTCTGGTACCCTGGTTTCTTTGTTGGATTTGGCCAAATTTGTGAATATTTAAAAGATACTTAAATATACTTAAATTTAAAAGGTCAGTTTGGTGTAGTGGTTAGGAGTGCAGATTCTAATCTGGGAGAACTGGGTTTGATTCCCCATTCCTCCACATGCAGCTGCTATTGTGACTTTGGGTCAGTTACAAGTTTTTTTAGAGCTGTTATCCCATGATCAGTTCTCTCAGAGCTCTCTCAGCCCCACATACCTCACAGGATGTCTGTTGTGGGGAGGGGAAAGAAAAGGAGATGCCTCAGTGGACATTTCCTAACCCTAACCCTAACCCTTATTTCTAAGTAACAGAGCAAATAATCTAGCTCTCAGCTCATTAAATATAGGACATTCTATAATTGAATGTATAATTGTTTCAATGTTATCATGTGAGCATCTACATGTTTGTCAGTTAGCACTGCCATAGGCATGGTTGACTGTCTTGTCATGATCAATAAGGTTGCTGAACGTATTACAGGTATCAATGCTTGCTGTATTACCATCTGGTTTGAGGGCCTCTTAACACTGCTTTTGTTCCAAGCCTTCTTTCGACTCCCTTAGGTCCCGCCCAGGAGATAGCATCGGTGACCAGACTCCCACCTTTGGAATGTGAGCCTTGCTTGCCTGCTTTGCTTTGTGCATGCTTATACATGTGCTTTTCCTCCCCTCTTATCTCTAGCTGGCTATTCCCTGGCTAATGACCTTGAACAGAAAAGCCTCCTGTTATGTGTGTATGTATTTCTTTCCTTAGTTTGCTTTGGGAACATTTTCCCCCAAAACCTTCAACAGTGTTTTTCCCTGAGAACCTAATTTGCCGCGCTTTCCTTGGGAACAGTGGGCCAGTATATTTGGGTGCCAATAATTCTCACTATTGATTGGTAGATAGTAGAGGGGCCATATTTCGTATCAAGTATAATTGTAGTTGTATTTCTATGCTTAGGCATTACTAACAGGAAAAGTGTTTGACCAACATGATCTTTTCTACAAATAAAGGACTTTCTGCTTAAAGAGACCTGTTGTGGACTATATCTATTGGCACATTCTTACAATGTTCTATTTGAATATATCACTTCTTTATATCTACCCTCCAAAACTACCAGTGGAAGGGCATTCATTCTTGCCAGAGTAAAGCTCTTCAGAGCTTTGGTATTGTCAAATGATAAAAATATCTTTGCATTTGCATCAGGAGGGGTATACCCAAATGAGATGCCAAATATACCCTATGGGCCCTTACAGATGTACTATTAGTATCCAGTTTTTTTGCATGCATTTTAATTAGCCTAGTTATTTCTGTGGTCTCTGTAGTCTTTACCATATCATTTGTTATTCATAATGATTTCCCCCCAATAGATTATCCCAGTGTCTAATATGTGCATCTGCCTGTACAAGTCTGAGCAGAGTAGGCCCTCCCTTGAATTTTAAGATTTTAACTTTCAAGAGGAATGCTTTTACCCATGCCGTAGCCTCCACTGACTGTTCATCAAGTTCAGCTCTCAATGCTATGCCCGAAACACATCTAGGGGTGCATTCAGATGGCTCTTTAGATCCATGCCAGGCACGGGTGCCTCACAGATTTAAAGGTAATGTCCAGACAGCAACATCTGGCAAACACCCCTCTTCCATGAGCATCCCATTTTGCCACTGTTTAAATCTAGAGTTTTCCATTCCTGATGGGCTATTATGGACTTTCCCCCATCTGATCAGTCATTTCAGCGTGCAATCCTCTTGTCAGGGTGGTGACGTCTGACTATCCCAAACGGGCACATGTGCGGATCAACAAGGATGCGATTTCATGCCTATGCACATGTGCAAATGTTTTTTTTAAAAAAAAAAACCCACCATGCACGCCTCCTGCATTGGGCACCATCTAGACAATCCACAGCGGAGGCAGTGCACAGTAAGACGATTCACTAGGGGGGCTGTCTGGTCATGCAACGGCAGATTGAAAAGATCAGGATCAAATTAGAGCTGGGCTAATGGCAGGATTAGCTGCCCTTCTGAATGCACCCTTTGAGTAGCCAATAAGCATCAAAAGAAATCGTACTGAATATGGTCCATTATCTCAGAGACAGTGTCAATCAGGTTTCTGTACCATATAAAAATGGTTTGTGACCTTAGCATTATATACTTTTAAAGTCGAGGGGACAAATTCACCTCCTGCTGTATAAAACTTATCTTACAATTGTCCTCCTGACTTTCAAGGCAGCATTTCTCACCAGGTCCAAGTGTGGTTTCCATGTTCGAAGTGTGTTCCCAAGTATTTAAACTGATTAACCTGTTCCATAGATTGGCCTGCTGTATTCCAACTAATTTTTTTCTCTCTGTTCCTTTTACTGAATACTAAAACCTTAGATTTTGCTACATTAATAGGCAGACCTTCATGATTACAGTAGTCCTCAAAAATTTTAATTGGTTTACAAAGCCCCACAACTGATATGGACATTAGCACTGTATTGTCTGCATAAAAAAGAATCAGAATTTCGCATTTAGATATGGGAGATGGAAATCATTTCTCAAAAAGCAAGTTCTGAGATCATTAATATATAAATTATACAACATGGGTGCAAGAATACATCCCTGTTTAATGTCTTAGTCTAAGGGGAGTACCCCAGATAACTGGCCCAGTTCCCCACACCTGACCTGGGAGGTTGGACAGCTATATAGCTGTTGTATTAAATAAAGGAGATGATATTCAATGCCATACTTCTTCAGCTTTTCCCATAAGCGGGGCCTGGAGATTGTATCAAATGTAAGCCACTTTGAGACTCCTTCAGGTAGTGAAGGATGAGGTATGAATCCAGTCTCTTCTTCTTAAAAGCTATTTTTATTCCAAATAAAAAATGGTTCTCCATTACGTATTCTTTATTACAGATAAGGTCACAACCAGCAAACTGTTTAGTATATCTATTAGGGGAAAGTGAGATTAGCTTAACTACAGAATTAAACCAATAAAACCAGTTGTGTGTGTGATGTGTTTCTGAATGTAGTCAGGAAGACATACACATGTTGGTATAAGAACAAAGTTTAAGTCCAGTGGCACCTTTAAGACCAACAAAGTTTTATCTAAGGTCTAAGCATTCGTGTGCATGCACACTTTTCAGATACAATGAAATGGAAAATTACCAGTCCATACCTATAGATAGAAGGTGAACAATATATTAGCATACATCATAATGAAGATCTTTAACAGATTCAAGGACCAAACAGGAATAACAAGCTTAGTTTATATGGTTACCATTTGTTTGGGTTTAAATCCAAGGGGGGAAATAGTGAAATAAATAAATATGTCAAAATGGGAGATTGATGGGAAGATGTATCCTTAATTGTGGAATGCCAAGAGTAATTAAGTGAGACCCTGCCATTACTCTCTGTCCATCTTCTCTCAAGCATGGCTTTCTTTCCAATCCCATCAAAATTTACTCTGTGGAAGCTTAAAGCTCAGACCTGCCACCATTCACATCTATTCAGTAAGGAGCTTATAGGCTTGCTTTTATACCTTGCTTGACAGGATAACACTTGTGTAGAGATAACTAAGCTGTTATTAGATAAAGTAACCAGGTTTTAGGCAAGTTTCAAAAGGACACTGAGATCTAGAAATAGTGAATTGGATCCAATGGATTACTCCTTCTAACAGTAGCATCTTACTCTTCCTCCACTAATAGATGAGACTCTTGTGTTGAAAGAAGGCACCATGCACTAGAGAAAGATGCTACTCTTACTGGCACACATCCACAGGATCCAATCCAGTTACAACAGAGGAGAATAAAGCAATGTGTTGATTCTAAACAAAAACAAAACAAGCATACTTCTGCAAAATGTGCCAGTGGGAGGGGCAGGGAGAACAGAAGGGTAAGTTGAGGTTTATAATCATCTGTTATCGCAGATCCTGAGTGCTTCAGGTGATAAGAGTTCTGAACATCAGTTCAGCCAATAATTATAGAACCATAGAATCATAGAGTTGGAAGGGGCCTCCAGGGTCAACCACTTGCACAGTGCAGGAAATTCACAAATACCCTTCTCCCCAAACCCAGTGACCCCTGTTCCATGCCCAGAAGATGACAAAAAGCCTCCAGGATCTCCAGGCCAGTTTGGTTCCTGACCCCAACATGGAACATCTGTAACCAATGCTTCCTCTAAGCCAGGGGTCCTCAAACTTTTTAAACAGGGGGCCAGTTCACTGTCCCTCAGACCGTTGGAGGGCCGGACTATAGTTTAAAAAAAAACCTATGAACAAATTCCTATGCACACTGCACATATCTTATTTTGAAGTAAAAAAACAAAATGGGAACAAATACAATATTTAAAATGAAGAACAAGTAAAGTTAAATCAACAAACTTACCAGTATTTCAATGGGAACTGTGGGCCTGCTTTTGGCTAATGAGATGGTCAATGTCCGGTTCCATATTTGTCACTGCTAGTCGTAACAAGTGATGCAAGTGTGCATCAGTTAGTCTAGATCTGGTTGGAGATTTCAGATGTTTCATTCTGGAAAACATCCCCACCCAGCTCCTGGGCGCCCGGGACTGGCGCAGGTCTCCTAGCTGGCTCAGAGGCCTCTGAGCTGGCTAGGGGACTTGGGGCCGGCTGGAGTGCCTGCCCTTGCACACTTACCCTCTTCCTTTTGCCTCCTCCTGGCCGACTGGGGGGAGGGGGTGGGGCTTGATCATGTGTCCTCCCCCCAGGCTCGTCACTCCCGGAGCGGCACTCCAGTGAGCTCCCCCTCCAACGGACCCCTGGCGGCACACCTAGTGGGCCAGAAAAATGCCCTCGGCGGGCCGCATGTGGCCCGCGGGCTGTAGTTTGAGGACCCCTGCTCTAAGCTGTGGAGTTTTATGAGCAAAAAATTCTACTTTGTGAGCTACTGGCATTAGAGTTGTGAGCAAGCAGTTTGGCTACTGCATAAATTAGTTTGCTCTAGAGCCATCCTTCCTGAACTAGGACAAAAATGTGTGAGCTGAAGGCTAAAAAACTGAGCTAGCTCACACTAACTCAGCTTAGAGGGAACATAGTCTGTAACTACACAAATAGGGAGGGTCTGGAGCCAATCATAGAGGTGCTTGGCAGGGTCAGAGATAGAAACCAAACCAAAAATCCATGGGGAAATATAAAAGCATGTGAAGTCTGCCATATGAGGCAGGACTGAACCCATCAAGGGAACTGAACAAAAAGACCAGATAGGAGGAGCAGAGCAGAAGAATGAGTCAGAAAGGAAATCTCATTATAATTTTGACAGCTCTATTATTTATAATAGGTTAAGTAGTAAATTAATCCCACACATCTCATCTTTAATTTTAGTTGTAAAATTGTCATCTGGTAGGTTGTTGATTGTAAAAAAGGGGGGGGGGGATCTGGATTAGGACATTCTTGTGACTTGATTTGTAGTACTATGTTAACACCATTCAAGGAAATGGGTGATTGAAGTAATTATGGCATACTTTGCTCCCAGTATTTACAAATGAGGTGTTTCTTGACAACCCAATTATGTGATGGTAAAGGGAAAATATGACAACATTTGAATTATGGCTATAATGGATCTTGTTCCCTTCCTAAAACTGTACAATGTATTACTTGACTTAAACTGTGGGCCAAGTAAGACATTTGTTTTTAAAAAGGCACAGTGCACTGGAGTATGTTAATAACCTACAAACTTGCGCCTTTTGAAGTTTGTTTTCGGTCAGTCTTGAAATACAATGAGAATATTCTAAAAATGCTACATCAATGTCATCAGTCTCTACGGAGATTAGTGAGCTTTCTGCATATATGGGGTTTTTGTATATATGCTCAGTAATTTTGGAAGATGGTATTCTGTGTATGATCAGTAGGACTTGACATGGAGCTAAGACGTACTCCAGAGCTAGCTTTGCTAAATTATGTTGCTTCAGTTCCAAAAGCAAACAATTAATTACTTCGAAGATATTAACAGTTGCAAGCATATGCACAATTGCTGCTGGTGGAAAGTGCCATCAAGTGGTGGCTGATTTATTGTAACCCCAAGATGGTTTTCAAGGCAAGAGAGAAACAGTGGTGGTTTGCCATTGCCTGACTGTGCATAACTATCCTGGACTTCCTTGCATGTCTCCCATCCAAGCACTAACCAGGGGTAACCCTGCTTGACTTCCAAGATCGGATGAGATCAGGCTTACCTGTGCCATGCAGGTCAAGGCCTGTGCAAAATTACAGGAACAAAAAAAGTTTACCAAACATCTAGATATGGCTGAATAAGGTAAAAGGTATTAATAAACTGTGAAGGTTAACAGTGCTACAAGCATCCCAATATGTGAAGAAATTAGATCTACATTATGATAGCAAAGTTAGAACAAAATATAAAATTTAGTTGGAGACTAGGGGTGTGCATTCGGATCTACCCAAGCCAAAAATACACCCCCAAAATACCTTATTGATATTTTTCAGGTAGATTTTGGCTTCCCCAGGAAAATGGGGGGGGGGGGGGAAATCATGAAAAAATCATGGATATATTCAGGAATTATATTCAGGAATTATATTCAGGGTAAATCTGAAAACAGCAGAGAGGCCATAGCAGATTGTTCCTGCCTTCCAGTTGTTTATCAGGTTTCTACTGTAATCCCTTTAAAATTTAAAGGGACTGCAGAAGACAGCCCAAGGATCAGCTGTGCCTGGGGGACAGCAGATCCTGGGGTTGGCTTCTCCTGTAGTCCAGTTTAAACTGGATTGCAGGAGAAGCCATCCCAGCCAGGATCTGCATGCCATGGGATGTGATCTCTCTGTGGTACAGCAAATGCTGGAGCTGGCTTCTCCTGCAGCCCAGTTTAAACCAGACTGCAGGAGAAGCCAAGCCATCCCAGCCAGGAACTGCATGTCACAGGGTACAAGCTCCCTGCCGCACAGCAGGCCCTGGAGCTGGCTTCTCCTGCAGCCCAGTTTAACCAGGGCTGAGGACAGACTGGCAATCTAAAGCGGGGCAGGCATGCTTCGCAAACGGAAGAAAGGAGCACATTCAGACATGCACATCTGTCCCTCGGCTCCGTTGCGTACTTACCCGTCTCCCAGTCGCTTTCCTTTCGCTTTTCCCGGTGTTCAGGGGCCTTCCTCCGCATGCCTCCCGCTTCCAAACAGTGTGAACTGGAAGAGGCGGGAGGCATCCGGAGGAAGTATAAAGAGCCTGATCAGACCGGCCATTCCTACTCCCGCACCAAAGCGGGCTCGCTCTGAGTTTCTAGCGCATTTTCTGACCCAGGGAAAATCAACTACTTTCCTAGTAGTTGCGCTTTAAACCCACGATTTTGCTAATCTGGACAATCCTCTCTCGCAATGATTGTGATAAGGGCCGTATGATCGTCCTTCAGGTTTTTTTTTTCTTTTGGCTTCTTGCTTGAGCGCATGGGCACTCAAGAATCTGGTGGCCATGGATCCTCGAACTGTCCCACAATCCACTTCAGGCCCCGAGCCCTGCCAGCCACCACCACCTGACAAACACACACTGCATGCTTCTCCCTACTTCTCCCTGCTTTCCATCAGGTGGTGGCCGGTTGGGCTCGGGGCCCAGAGCGGAGCATGGGGCAAGCCAGCCAGTCAGTTCCTACATGCGGCATTCGGAGGAGAGGTGAAAAGATTTGAAGTAAGCATTGTGTGAAAGTTGAACAATGGTTTATTATGTGCCCTGGAAAGCAGCCATTTCCTAGCAGAGTGTGGCCCTCGCCTTGCAGCCACCACCGCCGCCAGGTTGGGATGTGTGATCATCCCAACCTAAAAGAAAACATTCCGGATAAAAGTCCAGCGGGAGAAAATCCGGGATTAGGGTGCCATGTGACCACAGCCAAAGGCAGAAACATCTCTTAAATAAAGGGGCTGGCTTTATACAACCTTTTGAATTGTTTTCATAAGACAGGATATTTATTTCTTTATTTAGAAAATGTATATGCCACCTCTCCAGAGAACTGCTCAAGATGGTTTACAATTAAAACAATAAAACCAAGCCATAAAAATGCAACCTTTAACTGAACAAAAACCATGAAAACCAATCTGAGCCATGAAACAAACCATTAATAACAAACCAGTATCACATACAACATAAAAGAGCAGTCCATAAACCAGCTAAAATGGAATTTTAAAACCCTTAATTAAAATGATATTTTTAGCCTGGCACCTGAAGGTAGGAGCCCTGTGAGCTTCATGAGGTAGTATTACCCAGGAAATGGGGTACACATTTGTGGACATTCACACATGTACTTTCAAGTTTGGGGGGATTTGGGGGATCAGAGTCTTTGTATATGTATATTGCAGGGTGATGCACCATATCCCCCATACAATAACTAGATCATTGTTGCAGAAATGCAGAATCAGCTAGTTGGGGCTTGATTGTGGGATATCCCAAGGATCTATTTTATAACTAATGTTCTTTAACATCCATGCAAAAGCACTGGCTAAGATCATCAGGAGTGGGTTGTCACCAATATGCTGATTACACCCAAATTTGAATATCATTAGCTAAGCTTCTGGAGGCAGCTGTGAATGTCCTTGGCTAGTGTTTTGGGGCAGTGGTCAAGTGACTCAGTATAAACAAATTGAAGTTCAATCTAAACAAGATGGAGTTGATGCTGGCAGGTAAGACAGAATGTTTGGCTGGTGTTGATTTGTCAGACTTAGATGAGGTCAAGTTTTCCATACATCAAGTTAAGAGCTTGGGAATGCTCCCGGACATGCACTTGTTAATAGAAAAACAGGTCAGTGCTGTTGCTAGGAACACCATCTTTCATTTATTTATTTATTTTACAAATTAATATCCCGCCTTTCTGCCCCACAAGGACTGACAATTACATCTAGCTTTTATCTAGATTCTGCTAACCTGACTGTGCTGATCCATACTGCCATAATCTCCAGATGGGGCTGTTGTAATGTGCCTTATGTGTCTTTGAAGATATCTCAGAAGCTCCAGAACAAAGTTTGAGTCCAGTGGCACCTTTAAGCTTATACCTTGAATAAAACTTCATTGGTCTAAAAAGTGCCGCTGGTCTTAAACTTTGTTCTGCTGCTTCAGACCAACACCGCTACCTTCCTGAATCTATCAGAAGCTCCTGTCCGTGTAAAATGCAGCAACAAGGCTCCTCTCTGTGGCCAGCCCCTCAGAACATACACCTCCAGTGCCACGTCAACTGCCCTGGCTACGTGTTTCCTCCAAGCCTAATTTAAAGTCAACATTATTACCTTTAAAGCCCTTTCCATCACAGAAGTATCTTGCTTACCAAACCACATCTCCCAGTACACTTGCCTCTGCCAGTTATGTGACAAATCTATACTGAATTTATACCAAAGCAAGTCTGGAAAATTTATACTTAAAGAGATCCTTTCTTTGATGACATCTTCATTACACTGGGTAGCAATACACACAAATTAGATAAAATGGCAGCATTATAATTGGGAAACAATACAAAAATTTATGCAGGTGGTATTCAGGATTAAATTTATAAACAGCAAGTATGGTATATATTTATTTATTTTATTTCTTTTAAAAAAACCTTTCTTTTGCAATTACAAATGTAATTATCAGTTAAAAAGTTGCCCAAAAGACATAGTACAGGTGCAGAATGAAGATAATACTGTCATTTTAATAGAAAATAAATGCTTAGAAGTTTAAGAAAGTTGTAGATGAATGCAGAATTATAGCATACACTCTGCCTGAAGGGGAAGCAAAATTGGATTCTATGTTTTGAAAAATGATTGTTAAGAATATTAAAACATTCACATAAAGAACAGAAGTAGGGGTGTGCACAAAAAAAATCAAGATTTTTCAGATTCAAATATATTGGACCCCCCCAAATTTGAGATTTTTGGGGAAAAAACTGAATTTCTATGCCACTATGGTAATTGGATTCAGATTTCCCCCCAGAAATCCCAGAGTTTTTTGCTCCAGTTTGGAGCACAGACTCTAATCTGGGAAAACTGGGTTTGATTCTCCACTACTCCACATGCAGCTGCTGAGTGATGTTGGGCAAGGCACAGTTCTCTCAGAGCGGTTCTCTCAAGAGCAACTCTCAATGAGCTGTCTCAGCCCCACCAACCTCACAGGGTGTCCATTCTGAGGAGAGGAAGGGAAGGAGATTGTAAGCTTCTCTGAGTGAAGGCTGGGGTGTAAATTCAATCTCCTCTTCTCTCTTATTCTTCTTCATTATAGCCTATGGGACCATTATAGACAATGGGGAATCTATCTGGGGGTATCTAGGGGTCGGGGGGGGGGTGTTTTGGATTCCCAGTCCAATCTTTTTGAAATTTAGGGGTAGTCTTTTGAGAAGAGGCACCAGAAGCTACCCTGAATTTTTGGTGCCTTTACCTCAACAAATAGCCCCCCTCCAGACCCCCACACATCTCAAGATGGATTCCCCATTATAGCCTATGGGGATCATTGACTATAATGGTCCTCATAGGCTATAATGGAGTCAAAGGCATTTAAAGGTGTTGCGGTCTCTTTAAATGTGTTTGTGAACCTGCAGCTCCACCTGGAATGGCATTTAAAGGGAGTGTACTCTCTTTAAACACTGTTTAACTGTGGCTATCCTGTTTTCCCAGATAATCACTTTTTTTCAGGATTATCTGAGACTCGCTATGCTTGATAGTTAAAAATGCACACACACCCCCCCTCTATATCTGGGTGAAAAACATAGCTGATAAAAACAGATAAGGTATTTCCTAGCTATTTTTTTTCCAGCTTGGATAGAGTAAAATGCACACCCCTAAACAGAAGTCAGAAACTGTATTCCATTTTCTTTCTTTGTTCCTATCTCATATACTTGTTTGTAGGATGCATTTTTTATTTTTTAAAAAGGTCTTTACAACTCTCTGTCAGTACACCATTACTTACTGCTGCATTTGTAGCCACTCTTCCTGTGCTAAAGATGAGCAGATTTCCTCCTTTCCCTTTACTGATCCAGTTTTGCTTTTCTATGCCCTTTGAATCCTGTTTTAACTAGGAGAACAAAATTTGAATCCAGTAGGACTTTAAAGACTACCAGATCTTCCAATGTATAACCTTTCTTGAATCTAAGCATGCCATCAGCATTGTACACTTAAATTGGCTGTGACTTGATGACATTTTCTGCCACCACTTTAAGGTGCTATGGTCCTTTCCGCAGTTGGATCTCATCCCTAGTTTTTTCAGACAGGTTCAATGCCATAGACTCCACCCTTCAAACCACCCGTTCCCTCATGGGGAACCATTGTTGCCAGTCTCCAGGGGAGGGATTGGGATCACGCTGGCTGAGGACAGATTAGAGTTCTGCTGCACCACAGAAGCACGGTGGAACAAGCCGGAGGAAACTGCCCTGCAGCACACCGTCCACACTCTGGCGCAAGGAGGCTGCCCGCAGCGTCCACACTGCGGGTGGCTTCCGGCTGCTGCAGGATGACGTGGGGCTCTGCACACCGGCGCGTGTTCACACCCGCTGGAAGCGGGAGGAATGTGTGCGCAGCTGCCGGGACACCAGTTGTAAGTGCTGCCCAGCTGCTGAGGGAGGAATGCACCACCAGACGGGGTAAGTCCGGGCCACCTCCGCCAGGCAGCTGCAGCAATCTGGATGCCCTCTCTGCCTCCACTTTTAAAGTGGAGGCAGAGCGGGCCAGATTGCCAGTCTGTCCTCAGCCGCTGAATTACAACTGCTCTTCAGATGGTAGAGATCTTCCCCTGGAGAAAATGGTGGACTCTGTGTCATTATACCCTGCTGAGGTCACCTCAACAAATTGACACTGAGTGCCCAAGGCCGGGGCACTCTCCCAGAGCCTCTTTCTAAAGCCCGTTGTATTTATTTCCACAACGGGCCTTATTCCTAGTATTAAATAATCTGATTTTTAAGGGACATACAATCTGTCTTGAAATACACCTTTCTTTTTCTTTTCTTTGTATTTATTCTGGCAAATCCCTAGTATTTGAAGTATTTCAGAAAAGGAAATGGGTTTCTGCATTCTCTTATATTGGTCATCTCATGGGTTTTCTTTTTTCTTTACATGTAAAATTCAGATTTCAGTAAAATATTAAGAGTGGGGAAAAAGCATTTGTACACTTATCTTACCTGAGCCTTAACTTCTGTTATTTGAATTTTTGTCGGTTTATCTTATCTCAAATGAAAATTATTTTTTTAAAGTCCTGTGGCTTTTCTGAAGTTATCATTCCACTCTGACCAAGTTTTTTAGATCCCACCCCCCAATCACTAATGGATTTGCAGCTAACCTATGGCAACAGTCCTGGTCAGTTGCCTTCAGTATCACTTGTGTATGCACTGAGCTGATAAGTACTATAATTCATTTTCCTCTTGGGTAAGCAGAAAGGTGTTGGGCTGTTGTTGTTTTTTAAGGAGAGAAAAAACTCGGGATTAATAATTACCTTAGTTTGAGACAAGAATAGTAAAATACACTTGATTGCTTTCTAACCCTTTATAGGATTTAATGAAATTTTATCTGTTCAGGAAAAAAGGGGATAGATTTCTCAAGTAGCTTCATATGCTATTTCTCTGAATTCCTTCCTAATGTGTTGCATTACACATTAGCACTGTGAGAATATAACAATTAAAAGGAAAAATCTGTGTCTAACTATGATTCTTGTTACATACTTCCTTTAGGACTAAAATGACAGTTCCCCAAAACATCAGTGTTGTCATTTAACATCATTTTTTAAAAAATATAGTTAATTAGCATAGTATCCCAAGTACACTGAAATTACTTAGCATGAATTGTCAGTAATTTCGAAAGCTTGAAGTTCTTATAGAAGAGACCATTTTACCTCTTCATTTCACATGTAAGCACTGTGGACTATTATTGCCTATCCTCTGGCCTTGAACTTTCCTGCCTATCATCACTTCCAGGTATGTGAACCTTGGGTGAGGAAAGAATCTTGTAGCAACTTCTATCTTCTCAACACTGCTTTTGCAGTTAACCTAAATTTAAGCTAAGCTTAAAGGGTTTTAAGCAACAGGTTTTCAGAGCAGAGTGATCTCTATGTCCTGCATGAGAATTCAGTTGAATTGCTGACACATCCTGCTTTAGAAGGTTGGCACCATTAGAGTATTTGGATAAGGCAGGAGGGAGAAGGGATAGACACAGCTATATATTTATGGGAAGTTGCAAGAGAGCTCCAACAATGAAGTGTCATAGCAGCAAAGCATCCATAAATGAGTTGAGCATTTGTGCAAATTTAGTAGCAGGGTGAAGAAGTCAGGTCACTTGACTCATACTATGTCGACAGAAGAGAAGTACAAAGCATAGAGGGAGGGGCACTCGTTCCTTTTTTATCTCCTGGTTAAACACACCACAAAATAAGAAGTAAAATACCAATTACAAAGGTAAAAAGCCAGCATGGGTTGGGGAGAAGGGGCTATCCAGTGTATTGTATGGAGTGTCACATGTATGACTCTTTGTCTGCTGGAATGAAGCTGTGGGTGTGGCTTGGTGCAAGGAGCTCCTGGCTCTCAAGGCATAAGTTCATTCTCTTGAGGTCAAAGCAGCTCACCTGGAGAAGCTGAGAGAGACAGAGAAATGGTTGACAAGGCCTTCAGGGATGTGATAATGGCACCCCAATCCCAGGGTGATGGCTCCTCACCCATCGCAGATAAAGAAGGCCTTGTGGAAGGAGGACATCACTTTAAGGAAAGAGAACATGATCCCATAGAAGGGATTCCTTTCTTGGTGGATTAATAGATACCCTATCATATTGAGTATATGTGTCCCAAAGGAGGGGACCTTATCATAGTGGAAGATTCGATCACCAGACAGGTAGATAGCTGGGTTTGTGATAGGTGTATGGACCACATGCTGAATTCCCTGCCTGGTTGCAGGCATTACCGATCATCTAGACAGCTTGGTAGATAGTGCTAGAGAAAAGTGGTTGTGGTGTATGTTGGCACCAAATACATAGGAAAATGTAGTTGTGAGGTCTTGGAAGCTAAATTTAGGCTGCTAGATAAGGAACTAAAAGCCAGAAACTCCAAGGTAGCTTTCTCTAAAATGCTACCTCTTCCACATGCAGGGCCAACTAGACAGGCACAGTTGGGGAGTTTCAGTGTTTAGATGAGATGATAGAGATGAGGACTTTAGATTTATTAGACATTGGTGAGACATTCTGGGACAAGGTGGGCCTGTACAAAAGGAATGGACTCTGCTTGAATCAGAATGGAACCAGATTGCTGATGTGTAACATAAAAAGGTAGCAGAACAGCTTTTAAACTGAATCTAGGAGGAAAGCTGACAAGCATCCAGGGGAAATAGTTTTCGATTGCACCAATAGGTGTTGGTTGGATAAGGAAAGTGAAGATAAAGTATGGCAGGATAGCCAGTCAAAGATGCCAAAGGGCTGGAGTGGAAAAGCCACATACCAGAGAAGTCTAGAAAGAAACACAGTGTGGAAGTATTTCTATGCACGTGCCAGAAGCCTCTGAACCAAAATGAGGGAGTAGTTATTCTTGGTTTTAAGTGAAAACATAACTATAGTAAGCACAACAGAAACCTCGTGGAAGAGAGAGAACCAGTGGAATACGGTCAGCCCTGGATACAAACTCTATAGGAATTACAAGGAAGGGCATACTGAAAGAGGTGTTGCTATATCAAGGAGGCCTCAGTATCTAACAACTAGAAACAAGAGCCAGCTCCTCCACAGAACTGCTGTGGGTGATAGTACTGGGCCCCAAAGGCAACATAGTACTGGCGACATGCTATTGACCCTCTGAACAAAACTCTCAGAGTGATATTGAGATGGCAACTGAAATCAGGGAGGCATCTAAAGGAGAGGGAGTTGTAATAATGGGTGACTTTAACTACCTTCATATCAACTGGATAAATGCATGTTCTAGTCATGCCCAAGGGGTAAAATTTATAGGTATGCTAAATGACTGCCCTAAAAAAGCTAGTCTTGAAACCAAACAGAGTGGAAGCAACCCTGGACTTAATTCTCAGTAGGGTTGCCTAGGATGTAGTATGAGATGTGGAGATTGTTGAACTGATGTATGTGGGAAAGTGCCAGAGAACTTCAACATGGTCATATTTGACTTCAAGAGAGGAAGCTTCTCTAAGATGAGAAATTGGATTTAAAAAAGAAGTTGAAAGAAACAATTAAGAGAGTCAAATCTCTTGAAAAGCATTGGGGGTTATTCAATACTAGAGTCTCAGAATGTATACCACAGGTCAAGAAAGGTAGTACAGAGTCTAAGAGGTCACTAGTATGGCTAACAAGCAGAGTGAGGGAGGCTATTAGAGTGAAAAAGGCTTCCTTCAGAAACTGGAAGGCTTACTCTAATGAAGCAAACAAAAACCAACATAAAATTACACTAAGGAAATGCAAGGAGACCATTAGGGATTTTTAAAAAGGATTGTGAGAAACATATCACTAAAAGCAACAATAAAGAATTCATTAGGAGTAGGAAATTGGCTTGAGAAGCAGTTGGACCACTGAATGACAATGTTGAAGGAATGCTAAAGGAGGAGAAGGTGATTGCTGAAAAGATAAGTGAATTTTCTGATCTGTCTTCACTTCTAAAGATACAAGGCAAATACCTGTTCCCGAATAGACATTTTCAGGAGGAGAGGATATGACGCTTAGGCAAATAGTGATGACAAGGAAGGAAATTCTAATTTGAACTCGTAGACAAACTGCAAACTAACAAATCACCAGAACCAGGTGGTATCCATCCTAGAGTTCTTAAAGAACTCAAATGTCAAATCCCTGATCTTCTAACTAATATGCAATATGTCCTTAAGGACATCTTGTGTACCAGAGGACTGGAGAGTGGCCAATGTAATTCCCATTTTTTAAAAAGGATCCAAAGTGAATTTGGGAAATTATAGACCAGTTAGCTTAATGTCTGTTCCAGGTAAATTGATGGAAAGCATTATTAAAGATAAACCTGTCAAGCATGTAGAAGGACAAACCCAGCTGTTTGTCTCTTTTCCTACAATTCCAAATAACTTTAAAGTGTTTAATCTGCAAATGCATTTATATACTTACTTGAGACTAAACCTCATTGAACTTAGTGGGACTTACTTCCAAGTAAGCATGCGTAGGATTGTGCTGCATGATTCAGGCTTACAAAGTCATATTCTTACATAACCATATTGTTTTCATCAATAATACTTTGGAAGGAAGTACTTTGGGAATATTTTCCCTAATAATGACAGTTGATTACTCCATCATCTGACTGCAGGATAAATTTATGATTGGATACTAGTGTAACTGTTAATATGTCCAAAGGCAGGGGCAACTAGGCTGGACAAAGTGAGAAGATAAACCAAGTATTGGCTCTTACTAAAGCCCATCTATTATACCGTATTGTTTTATGACACTGCTGTTGCATTTGCAATGCCACTGTTCTTGCAGTTTAATGCCAGGTAAATCTAGGTGTTCATAGATTACTTTCTGTAATAAATCTGAGATATACCTGTAGATGTTTGAAAATATTTGCTTCATTTTGAAATAATTGGTTTGACTGCACCACTAGTTTTTCATGCCAGTCTCACAGTTTACTTGGATCCAGTATTGCACAAGCAGAAACATGAATGGACTTAACACAGTTACACAGTGCAACATCTTATGCAACACCTAACACTTTTCTCACTATATATTATAGGACTCAAAAATGGTTATGCAACATCTTGTGCCAGCGAAAACACAAGTGGGGGATATAATAATTTTGACTTAGTGCAAACAGCTCCTATAGTCTTGTGTTTCTACTTGCTCAAGAGCTCTAGCACAAGTGGAAATTTTTGCACTGGATTCAACCTGTTGCTTTAAAAAATTGATTTAAATTTAAAGTTTTCTACTGATTGTGAAAATGTCCTTGAGCAGCTGAGGGTGACAGGTTGTAGACTTGCTCGTTCCGTATTGTGCTATTACCTCACAACCATCAAGCAATCTTTCTGTTCTGATATCAGTGTAACCATGTTGTGTGGTTGTGCAGGCTAAATGGCTGAATTGGGTTAAACTGTAAATTGCTTCTTTGTATAAGGGTAATTCCACTGAATGCTTGTACCCCCTGAGCGGAACGAGGCAGCTGCTACAAAGTGAACTGCTTCACTGCAATAGTTCAGGACAGTGAAAAAGAACATTGCATGTAATTGAAACTGTGGGGGAAATGTTAGTAGGCAGAACATAATTACCCAAGTTGGAGTTTGTCCAGGACACCAGGGTTAACATGCCTACTTTTTAATGGTAGAAGGGAAAAAATGTCACGATGCTAGAAAGTATTCAAGCTTGTTGATATATATATTTATCCACACAAGCATCTCTTGAGCCCTTTGCAGTTAATAGACATGAGAAGGTAGAATGATATGTTTAACCATTCCTTTGATGTATTTTTTCCCTAGAGCTGCAGAAGAAGATTATAGGGTCTCTGGTAGGACTGAAATATTAGTGATTTGTATGGGCTCTTGGCATAAATGTGGACACAATACATTTGATTCTCAAAAAAAAGTGTTGATAGATAAACAAATATTCATATTGACACACATTGTTTATAGATTGGGGGTTAATGTACCTATAAAAGATAGACTCCAGCTCTGCTGGATGCCCATTGCTTTGTTCTGTTGGTGACTTAGAATGGTTCATTAATTTTTCTCAGTGGTTGTGAAGCAATTGTTGGGACATACAATACTAATCTCTGAAGTAGTAGTCATTCTGGGAAATGTTCAAAATTTCAGTAAGGGAATAGATTCAACAGCTGGAAATGTTTCATTTCAGGGAAAACAGGCTCTTAGTTGCCATCTGCAATTTTTGCTATTTTACTATTTCACCTGATTTCTAGACCTTTTACTCTCACATAAAAGGAACTAGCACTTCTTCAAGTACAGTTACTTAGGAGCTCACCTATTGAATTTAATCAGCTCTGAACACTTTGAACTGGATAAAAATGTGATGATAGTTGAAATATTCACTTGGTGATTTTCTGTAGCATATACTAAGGATTCTTATGAAATTACCAGGTCTTTTTCATGGAGCTGTACTAATGTTTTAGGAGTCTGCTAGTCCTCCTATTTTGCAGCAGTTGTCATTTCATCCCACTTATTCTCTTCTTTCCCCTGTATAATACCAAAGTACACAAGTGCTTGTGCAAATTAATAAAACATGACACACAAGTTACCTTGATGTGCTCATGCACTTCTCTAATTATCTGTTTGTGTTCTTATATAATTGCCTACTTGTGTGCTCATCCATTCTTCTACTTTTGTGTTCATTTCCTTATCTGCTTATGTGCTCATGCATGGAGTATTTTATCAACAGTGGCTTGTGTGTATTGGCAAGCAAGACCAAAAAAAGAAAAAAGAAACAAGGAAATCAGTCATCCTTACTATTCTCTTCACAGAATGCACTGGTGATGGAGAAAGTTATATGATCTGCAAGCAGGGGTCATTTCATAGGAAAAGAGGTGCAGAAGCTTATTAGCATACTTATGAGCATAACTCATTAGCATATGCCACACTCCCTGACATCACCAGAAGTGTGTCAGAAAGGGAAGCAAAAGGGGGGGCATCTCCAAAAGCCTCCCCTTCTCTTCCCCAGCTGGCCTGTAAAGGTCATCGGGGAAGGCGAAGCGAGAAGGGCCCCATAGAATACAATGGAAAGATTGTGCTGCTGCTCCCGCACGACTCTAAACAGAAGGGGTTTAAACTTTAAACCCCTTCTTGCTTTGCTTCCTCCACAGGCCCACTGGGAGCTGGGGGTGGGGCTTGCCACCAATGCCATTTGTGCCCACTAGCGGTGTGCAAATAAATTTTTTTTGGCCTGATTCAGATCAGGCCAAATCAGGCCACATCTGTTTCAGCTGCCGAATGACCCCCCGCATGTCAGTTTCGGCAATGCAAGCAGATTTGGGAGTCGTTCGGCGGGCCGAATGTCAGTTTCAGCCCCATAATACTCCATGGGCCATTGAAGTCAATGGCAAAAACTCATAGGGTGTATGAGGGGCTGGAGGAGAGGTGGTTTGAGGGAGAGGCTCCAAACTTGCAAGGTAGCTGCTGGGGCCTCTCCCTGAAATACCCACCAAGTTTCAGGAAGATTGGACCATGGGGTCCAGTTCTACGGGCCCCCAAACAGGTTACCCCATCCCCTTTATTGTTCTCTATGGTTGGGGGAAAACGTTACTTTTTCCCCACCATATCAACTCAATCTAATCACTGACACCACCAGTCCTGCTCAATCTGACTGTGGCTGTTGAACACCAACCCAGCATAAGGAGTGTTACAGTCTTCCTTGAAAGCATTCAGATTTGACCTTTGATGCATTTCCACATCACTTACATTTGATATAATTACCAATATTTTACAAGCTAACCCTTGCAATGAAATGGTTTTATTTGTTTATGATTCCCCTGTGTTTTCTAGCCCCATCTCAGAAGTGAAATACCCACAGAATCTGTACTGGGGTGTTTTTAATAATATTCTTAAGTCATTGTTGCCGTTCCTTCCTTTCTCTACATATAATATTAATTTTGACCCTGTCATAAGTTTCTGCTTCCTGCTTGCTTTTTTGTGTTCGGACCATCCATTTTTTCAACAGGTCTATGTTTTTCAGCATACTGACAATTTCAGTGCTTTACCTCTCCTGTATTAAAAACTCACTACAATTAGAATTATCTATAAAAAGAATTTTAATATTGATCTTTAATACATATTATTAGCCAGTATGAAAAAATAAAACAGCACAATTGGTAAATTTAAAAAGAGTAAAGAAAAAAAATGAATAAAGTTTAAATTTCGTTAGCAACTAAAATTGTGTGTGTGCGTGTGTGTGTGTAAGACGCTAACAAGGTTTTCTGCATTCTTGTTTTCCTCTCTTGAACGTTCCTCTTTCTTCGGGGATGGGGTTCCTGTTCCACACATGTTTTGCTCCCTCTAGTTGTCGATTTGATATTACACTGGTTTATGTCCAGCATATCTCCCTGTAGATTATACTGCAGATTTTTATGCTGGACATAAACTTGTGCAATATCAAATCAACCACTAGAGAGAGCAAAACACATCCAGAACTCAACAAACAAACAAAAAACCCAAAGAAATGAGAATTTACACGTGAGGAAAATGGGAATGGGTAAAAGTCCAACACAAAAGGGCAAACACAAAATTATAACCCTTAGCAAAAAAAAAAATGAAATAAAATAAAAATCTCTTGCAGATTTATGGAGATAACCATGTCATCAGTAGAGATAGTTATTCCACAATGCTGCACATTACATGACTTCCCTGAGAAGTTTAGCCCAGCCAAAATTATAAAGAAATAAAAGGCAAAGACTACCCAGCCATCCATGTAAATTCTTGGCTGGACAGCAAGGTAATATGCTGATGTAAGTACAGTGGACTGGCAATAATGTGCCATTGGCATTTTATTACCTAGTTTGACTGCCAGAAGTCACACAGAGCACTTGCATGTATTCATCCCTCCCTCAGATCACAGAGCTGGTGGTATTGTTTTATAAACTAATATTAGTCAGACCATGATCCTAATACCCCCATTGCTGCAAGTTAATTTGGCTACCATCAGTTACAGCATTACTTTGGAGCAATATTGCAGGAGACATAAAGTGTTACCAAGATTACAATATGGAAGGGAAATGTTAATTACTCTGTGTGATTATGGTTGCACAAATACTAAGATTATTAGCCCTGTGACAGAAAAATAAAATATTATGTATTAATTTGGGAAAGCTATCTAGTCTTTAAAAATATGAACTGAATTCAAAAGTGTGCCTCATTCTCATGTTCTTTATTGCTTGAATACATATTGGAACAATATTACCTTTTTATTACTTTAGGACTAATATTGGAACTTTCCTATTAGCAGTGCTGGTGAACTATGTAAGTGGGTTTCTAAAGTACTTTCTGTTCCCTAAGTCAACCTGAGGGACTAACAGTGCAGAAGTAAGTACCACTGATTTCAGTGATGCTTACTTCCCAGATAAACAGGCATAGGTTTGCACTGTCATTCTTCTGTGTCATTTGTCTAATCCAGGAGAGAACACTTGATTCCCTTGGTTTTTTTGGATTCAGCTTCGAAGAGGAGGCAAGCTGTGTAGTAAATTATTGCCTGGGGGACTGCTTCTTCCCCTTACGACCCACCTTGGTGCCAGCGGTCATTATGTCATAGCCTAGTAGTGATGCCATGCCCTCAGGTCACATGTTTGTCATGCACCAGGGTGAGGGCTTGTTTAATCACAGACCCTTCCTTATAGAATGGTTTCTGCAAGGTAAAACACAAGTAGCCATTAACTAAAAAATACCATATTTTTAATTTTTAAATTTTTACCTTAGCTCATTAAAGCTATTTCATGATTAAAATTCAGTGTTTCTAATTGTTCTGATCCTGTTTGTTCTCCTGGCCAAATTTCCTTCCTGCATCTTGCATGTAAACCCTCCAACTGAGGTTCTCCTGATTATCTCAGCATACAGCTCTTAGACAAGGGCTGGTCAGATGTTTCTGAGTGGTGGGATGGATGGGCTGGTAGAGAGTAATGCCAATGAAACAGAAGCAGAATGATAACCACAGCCATATAATATAATGTCACAATGTATGCTTTTTAACTATGTCTAATACCTTAGAAAATGAAATCACCAAGCCAAGTGAAGCCAAATAAATCACGAAGCCAAATAAAATGAAGATAAGAATTTGGCCAAGGATCACTATCTGGTTTTAGACATTCACATGAAATGCAGAAGTTTGCTTCAAAACTTCTTATTCTAGTTGCATGAGGAAATATGCATACAAATGCTTTCTTTGTATGTGGTTAGCTCATTTAAAAAAAGGATGATAGCATCAAGGGAGAGTGGTCTTTTCCCTGCTAATGATTGGATCTAATGAAAACAATGAGCCAGGAAGTCCTCAAGCTTGGATATTCAACATTATATTTCTACAGTTTATTGGTTCTTGTAGTTCAGTGTATATGCTAGTAGATAAACAATGAGAAATTAAATATTTCACATACAAATTTCTAATAGTAGTAGCAAAGAAATACAGTACTGTAGTATCGCAAGATAATGAGCTGCAGACCAGAAGGTTGGTAGGTTGGCCTTTTGAGACCCTACTGCTGCATTATGGAGTGAGCTCCTGTCTCTGGTCCCAGCTCCTGCCAACCTAGCAGTTCGTAAGCAAGAAATTGCAAGTAGATAAATAGGCACTGCTTCAGTGGAAAGGTAACAGCGTTCTATGCTCCTCGGCGTTTAGTCATGCCACCCACATGACCACATAAATGTCTTTGAACAGCGCTGGCTCTTCAGCTTGGAAATGGAGATGAGTACCCCCCCCCCCCGAGTTAGATTTGACTGACTTTCAAGCAAGGGAAACCTTTACCTTTTTAGTATTGCATATAACTAATTTGTGTGCAATCCTACTTAGGGATGTGGAGCTCAAACAAAAATGGATCTGGATATCAGGAAACCAAAAATATCAGTATTCTTGGTTACCAGGCTCCAAATATCCATTTGATATTTGGATCTGGGTCTCCCCCCCCCCCCACAGGTTTCATTATTATTTGGCTCCGTTATTCCCTATAAGGAATCTTTCTGCAGGGATGGGGATGCTGTTTTTTGAGCAAATGACACCAAAATTGCAGCAGAGCTGCTGGTGCCTGTCTATTAAAGAGCCTCCAAGTTTCAAGTGAATTGCACCAATAGGTCTAATTCTGTGGGCCCCTAAACAAGATGCCCTCAGCAATCCTCCATTTTTTCTTATGGGGGAAAATGCCATGCTTTCTCCTGGGCAAAAACTAGACAAGACAAAAGCAAGCAAAGCAACCACTGGCAAAAATCTTTTCAAAACAGACAGAACCAACAAACCCAAAGAACCAATGCAGGACAATGTGGCAAGCCTAAGACAACAAATGTAGAACCTGAGAATCCAAGCCAATGTCAAACCAGAGAATCCTTTGAGACAAATGGAATAAAAACACTATTGCAAGCCTAACAAATGTAAAATCAGAGAATCCAAGCCAATGTTCAACCCAAGAATCCAAGACAATGTTCAACCCAAGGATTCACCACAGACCGCAAACCTGACGTAGACCAACTCAAGTGAAGAATACAATGTTGCAAGATCTTTAGAACAGCACTTTTGTTAGTGCCCTTTGGCAGTGATTAATTCATTATCCTACACCTTTTTCTATTGCCTGAAGAATGCAGTAGCCAGAGAAAGAGGTTTCTTAGAAAATGGCTTGTAAACTATTCAGCTATTCTGATACCTCAAGATCAAGATTATTTTTTGAGTAGCTTCTGCAAAAGCTGTACTGTGGATGTGGCAAACTTCTATTTTACTGTAATTTTTAATTCTTAAATTGTATTGTATAGTATATGGCCTATGGGCTGTTAAACTTGAATAAACTTTACTTGACTTAATGTTGCAAGACCCACGGAACTCATTTCAAAGCATAGAATCTAAGTCAAATCAACCTGGCAAGCTGATAACAAGCCCTGGAAAGAAGACACTGACAGAGACAGACAGCAAAATTCAAGAGAAAGTCCTGGGAGCCTTAAAGCAAGGTAGTTTTAGTTAATGGTTACTCCTGAATACTTCCAGGATTTTTCAAGACCCGTTTCCCATATCCCAGAAAATCCCATATACCATCTGGAGACTCAAATATATCCAGGAAATACAATATTTTTTGGATATATGTTTGAACCAGATATATCTGAATGCATATCTCTAGTCTTACATCTCTATAAAGCTTTTCAAAGTAGTGTTGTTGATCCATGCTTTAAGGTTCACATTCACTTCATGTAGGAAATGCTTATAAGTCTGTTTCACTGTGAAGTCTGCATTATTCTAGTTATCTTTCAGACTCCCCAACCCACTTCTGTTCAAAGGTACACCCTTATTGTGAAGTACAATTGTGAAGGAGTGTTTTTAACACATCTTAATGTGTCTGGGAAGCAACCTTCTTTGTCCATTAAAATCAATTTCAAAATTTGAATGTTGTCTTTTCATGGATATGAACTATAATCACTGATGCTCTAGAAATGCATTTTTCTTTAAAGCATACTTATTTATTGAGAATGGAAGTACCATAAACACTGCTTACTGAATACATTCTTTCTGGGTCTGCCATTAATTCAGGGATATGTAAAGTATGCATTTAGTTTGGCATCTCATGTCTTTCTCAGCTCTGTTAGAAAGAATTTGATATTCAAAATACCTCTCTGGTTAACTTTTCCCTAGTCCCCTACTTGTTTTTCTTCACTGTGTATATTTGCCTATAATTGACAAGCTGTTCCAAGGAATTAAATATTCCCTAGCTAGATGGCCTTTGTAAAGAAGAATATCCTTGAAGGTAATCAACAAACTGAAACACAGCATGTTTTCTTAGCTTGTAATTCCTGATAAATCAATACCAGGCAAACACACTTACTTTAAAGGTTAAATACTTTAAGCCCTTTGGTAGTAATTGAGTGCATTTTCAAGAGAGGTTTAATTTTGAAGGGAAGCTTTTGTTGTTGTTGTTGCTCAATTCCAATACTTCAATCCTATTACTTCTGAGAGTAAATATTGTACATTGCTCCATAACAGCTTACACTGCAGCCAGATAAATATGCACAATGCTTATTTCTATGCTTTACAATACCGTATCTTCATAACTTAATTTAATTTTGTTCAGGCTTATAGGGGCTTCCACAAATGTGCCAGTTCAAATGTTATTGACTTTAACAGAATAACTGGTGGTGGTGGAAAGTGTCACCAAGAGCCAGTCTGGTATAGTGGTTAACTGTGTGGACTCTAATCTGGGAGAACCAGGTTTGATTCCCCACTGCTCCACTTGCAGCTGCTGGATGACCTTGTGCAAGCCATAATTCTGTCAGAGCTGTTCTTGAAAGAGCAGTTCTTTCAGAGCTCTCTCAGCCCTCACAGGGTGTTTGTTGTAGGGAGGGGAAGGGAAAGGAGTTTGTAAACTGCTCTGAGTGAAGGATGGGGTATAAATCCAATCTCTTCTCTTATTCTTCAAATCACAGTCAACTTATTGCAACCCTGTAGGGCTTTCAAAATAACTACCAACAGAATAACTGCCTACATAGATTATAGTTACAGGCACCTGCAGTGCCTAGAAATCTGTTGTGAAAAGACTTTTATCCAACTGCCAACAGTTGTGGATATAGACTGGGATCCAAATAAACTTTTGGCTATTTTTGAATAGATTTGAATAGCATCTCCCATGCCAAATTACAAATAGCTTTTGCAAGTCGCAACAATTTCAAAAGTTCCTTGCCACTGCCAGAGAAGACCACTTTTTTGTGAAACCCAGTCCAGAGACCCCTTGGGAGCCTAGAACCAGTTCTACTGTTCTTTGCATCTTGGCACTTTTTTTTTTTTTTTTAGTTTTTAAAACTATAATGAGCACCAGAAAATCAGATGAAACACAGTCTATTGTGGGTGGTGGATGGAAGCTAAGTTATATTTTGAATCATTTGGTTTTGAACCATCCCAGAAATGCAATACGTTGCACTGGATACACTGGGTTAGATTCTAACTCCTAAAGATAAGGGGAGTTTGTAGAAGTGATTTTTTCCAGTCTTTCCCCCTAGTGCCAGCTCAAAGTATTTAGATATCGCCTTCTGTGATGCTGTCAGCTGACTGAGCTCCAGCAGAACTGCCAGTAGTGCCACAGTCTGCCTTGGACCAAAGCAGTAGTGACATAAGTATGCTATTGCCAGGTTGGAGTAAGATGAGGCCCAGTAGTGTGTTGGGATCCTCAGCAGGTTGTGATGCCACAAGCAGCAACCTGAGTTGCTTGTATATTGAAACAGCTATGCCTTCCCCTTCACAATAGTTAATTTCTGTAAAGAGAAAGCTGAGAAGTAGGAAATATGCTAAGAGACATGGAGAGTTGAGTGAACAGAGCAAATCATGTAAATATAGAAAAAGCCTGCACAAGTGTTAGGAAAGTGGTTCAGGCTACAGTCTTATACACACTTACAAAGGGAGTGAGTTTCTTTGAATGCATTTGGATAAAATGCATAAGATGTAGCTGTTAGACAAAAATATTGTTTAACCTGATTAATATAATTTTGTTTATTGTTTATATTTCATTGTATTATTTATTTTACTTGTATTTCCCACTTAATTAGACAGTGCTAATAAACGATCCTTTAAAATGATTGTTTTGCTGCAATGCTCAGCACTGCCAGGGAATAAGGGAATAATAAGATAAATTAATATACTTGCAAAACTTCTCAAAAATCTGACAAAGCTAATGCAACTGTAGTCGTTGCAATGTCATACTAGGACTGGGGAAACCTGAATTCAAATCTCCTTTCAGCCATGAAGTTCATTTCATCATTGTATGCCCCCTCTCTCTGTTAACCCAATTAGGTGGGGCAAAGAAGAGAGGAACAAAACTCAGAGAACAGAGGGGTAGCACAGGGGTTGTCCAGGGGAGACAGGGGAGGAGAGGAAGGAAAGCTGGCTGGGAAAGGCTGAGAAGATGCAAATAAGGAAGAAAGAGGGACCTAAATGAGGAGCTGCGGTCTGAGGTAAGATAAGGCTACCAGACCTGAGCAGGCCTGGTGGAACCGTCCCATGGCAGAGGGATAGCTCAGTCTCTGGAACTTTTGAAGGGGCAAAGCAGGAGGGTGAAAGAAACTGCACTTATAGATCCCTGTGTGAAATTTGGTTATTGTAATAAAGAGAAACTTTAGGTGCACTATTGAGTCTCAATGAGTACTTGCTGCCCATAGAAGAAGAAGAAGAGAAGAGATTGGATTTATGCCCCACCCTTCACTTGCAGTCTCAGAGCGGCTTACAAACTCCTTTCCCTTCCCCTCCCCACAGCAGACACCCTGTGAGGTAGATGAGGCTGAGAGAGCTCTTTCCAGAACTGTTCTTGAGATAACAGCTGGTACAGAGCTATGGATTGCCCAAGGTCATCCAGCAGGTGCAAGTGGAGGACTGGGGAATCAAACCCGGTTCTCCCAGATTAGAGTCTGTGCACTTAACCACCACACCAAACTGGCTCTCTCCTCTTTTCTTCTGTTGTAATAAAGGGAAACTTAAGGTGCACTATTGAGTCTCAATGAGTAGTTGCTGCCCGGAGAAAACACAATGTCCCACTGCCCCCTGGTTGGGACCATGTAAATGAGAAATTAGTGAGCTGGTTGAATAGAAAGAACACTGATTAAAGGGTTAATGTAACACTAACCCTGTAGTAGATAGAATGTTGGACTATGGCTAGGAAAAGCTGAGATCAAATGTCTGCTGACGTATGATGTTCACTGGGTCGATCTAGACCAGCATCCAGCTTACTTTCAGGGCAATTACAAAGACCAGTTAAAATAACTCCATGTAGACTATCCTTACCCCTTTAAAGTAAATTTACGAATGTGAAAAATTATTTGCATTATCATTATGAAAAGTATTTTAAAATAACAATAAAGATAACATTCAAATAAAGTATCAATAATTTATTTTATTTATTTATTTAATTTATTTTGCGATTTATATCCCGCCCTCCCCACAAGCGGGCTCAGGGCGGCTTACATGGGCCAATGGCCCATCAAAACATTAAAACCTATAAAATCCATAAAACATTCATAATAAATACAGTTAAAACATATAAAAGCTTCCATAGTATCACTTCTGATGGCGACTTAGTGAATAGCACCCCCCCCCCATCCCTGTGCCAAGACCGTATAGGACCAGGGTCATCATAGATGTTAGAAATGATGGGTGGTATCTTTGGTGGCGGCTTGTATTCAAAAGCCTGGCGGAAGAGCTCTGTTTTGCAGGCCCTGCGGAACTGCATCAGGTCCCGCAGGGCCTTGATCTCCTCCGGGAGCTCGTTCCACCAGATAGGAGCCGCCACTGAAAACGCCCTGGTCCTTGTTCTGGCCAACTTGGCATCCCTGGGGCCAGGGACACATAATTGATGTTCGGACCCCGACCGTAGTGCTCTCTGGGGTACGTACGGAGAAAGGCGGTCCCTAAGGTATCTTGGACCCTGGCCATATAGGGCTTTATAGGTAAGAACCAGCACTTTGAAGCGTACTCGGTACGGTATAGGCTGTATAATTATACTGTATATATACAGTATATATACAGTATAATTATATATATATATAATTATACTGATGGGATTTGTGTGTGTGTGTGTGTGTTGTGATATAGTGAAATATGATGATTCATATTCTCATTTGTCATTTGCCAACAGTTTGTGTAAAAAAAATAATTAAAATATGGATCAGAGCTAAATGAATGTCTCATTCAGATAGAAAATTGACCATTTTTGTTTTATGATGTTCAGAAATCATCCAGACACTTCCCCCCATTACTACATGAATTACTCACAGCCATATGATAGTAAGGGGTGGTGCTGTGGGAACAACCTGTTATTACCTCATCATTTGAATGATGAGCGGAAATATGGTAACCAAAAAGTGCTCAAGGACTACATTTATTCTCAAATAGTATTTGAATACAACTTATTCTTGCACTTCAGCCAATAATTATAGAACCATAGAATCATAGAGTTGGAAGGGGTCTCCAGGGTCCTCTAGTCCAACCATGTGCACAGTGCAGGAAATTCACAATTCCTCCCCCCAAAAACCCCAGTAACCCCTGTTCCATGCCCAGAAGATGACCAAAAGCCTCCAGGATCTCCAGGCCAGTTTGGTTCCTGACCCCAACATGGTAACCAATGATCCCTCTAAGCTGTGGAGTCTTGTGAGCAAAAATTCTACTTTGTGAGCCACTGCCATTAAAGTTGTGAGCAAGCAATTTGGCTACTGCATAAATTAGTTTGCTCTGGAGCCATCATTCCTGAGCTAAGACAAAAATGTATGAGCCAGAGACTAAAAAACTGTGAGCTAGCTCACACTAGCTCACACTAACTCAGCTTAGAAGGAATACTGTGTCTCAGCTGTTTCCTCAATCTTCCCAGTTCCCAAAAATATCCACGGTTTTTTCGGGAATCTCCCCCCCCCAAGTTTTCCCAAAAAAAATCCTAGATACTTTTGGGATGCAGGAATATATCCAAAAAATACTGATACAGTATTTGGGGGTATATTTTCAGTACAGGAAGATCTGAATGCACACCTCTATTCAATAGGCTTATTACCAGGAACATGGTCTTAAAACTGACTGTCAGAGGCTGAGGACATATTGGCAGTCTGCCGCGCCTCTGCGGTGCGGCAGACTAAGGCCGGGGGGAATTTCCCACACAGCGTTCGCACACTGCCGGAAGGAAGCCACCTGCAGCGTTCAGACTGCGGGCGGCTTCCTACGATGGCGGGTGGACGCCGTGCGGCTCCCCCTGCCCTCGCGCGTTCACACCCGCTCCGGCGAGTGGAAAGCGTGCCACAGCAGCCGAGCACCACTTTGAAGTGGTGCTTGGCTGCTGCGGGAGTAGTGCGGCGCCGGACGTGATGCATCCGGGCCACCTCCTCAGGGCAGATGCGGCCATCTGAACAGCCGCTCTGCCTCCGCTTTTGAAGCGGAGGCAGAGCGGCCGAGACTGCCAATCTGTCCTCAGCCAGAGTGGTTATTCATGATCCTACAGATATCACTTCTTGTTTGTTGGCTGTGAAACAAATGTCTCTTAGACATACATAGCTAGGAGCAAACAAAGTGATCAATAGTGAAATGTTGTCAGAAAACTTTGGTATTCCATTTTTCATATAATCTATGTAAAATAATTTTATTTCCACCTTTAAAAAAATGCTAGCCCTTGCCTTCCAGCTCAGAAGCTGTTACAGAAATACAGTTGTGCAACCACTTTGTGTGTATAAAGGGTACTATTCTTTCTTGATCACTGTCCTAGGGCAAACATTTCTTTTGCATTAGAGAATGATGAGGTAAAAAGTCATCTTCCAACTTGATTGTCAGGTTTCACTGTAAGATATGTCACATGGCTCAAACCACATTCTGATTAATGATAATTATTGATCAAGATTACCACTGTCACTCTTTACTATCTGCCTATATTCTCCTGATTTTCTTTTCTTTAATAGTTTCCCATAATCCTTTAACTGACCTTGCAGATGCTCTTAAGTTAAAAGAAATGTGGGAGGGAATAATTTGCTAGAAATATTTTTCATTTCCAGTAATTTTTTCACCTAAAATGCAGTTGCAAAATTAATGCAGACCATGTTGTATGCTCTTCAAAGTGTTCCATAATATGGAATCTATACAGATACTGATCAACAAACCCAGCAAAAGACATTTTGACATATTTGAAAAGTGACAAGATCAAGTTACTGTAGTTAAAGGTGAACTGCAAAGACATTGTAAAAATCCTCATTCTTTTTTTTTTTAAAAAACGATATTTATCTTATGAGATCCTTTAAATTTTTTACAAAGCCTGTATATCAGTTGCTTTTACAATATTATTCATAAATGTGATTGCTTTAACATTTATGGAAACATTCATATTGGTTCAAAACATGTTAATTTATTAAATACCATTCATTAACAGCTTTTTGATTTTTGGAAAGGGCTAAGTTTCTTCACTTCTCACTTTTTTTCTGCTGATAATTACTTTTTCTTTGGCTAAAAATAATGTACTGCCAAAATTTACTGAATTGTATGGTGTGTTTAAACTTTTTCAGATAGTCTCCAGAATGGACACATGGAAGGGAGTAGGGGTAGGAGGCCTGCATCCATCGTACGTTGACTGCTTTCATGAATTGCATTAGTGTAGGAACATTCTGCAGCAACAGGAATCCAAATTATATGTACATAGCCTATGCATAGGCATTGTATGATACATGTTTTGGGCACACCTGCACAAGAAGTATTTAGAGTTTGTGGTAGGCACAGTGGATACATTTATGTTTGCACCTAATTCTGGGTTTTTTGAGACTCAGGAGACCTTGATCTATATACTAATTCCGAGAGGGTTTTTTTCTGTGTGGATACTTATTTCTGCCGAAAGAGAATTCACTATCCCCCAACAGCTTTTCCTACATAGTCAGGGGCCCTCCTCGGCCTGCAGAAAAATCCAAAAAGTTTTTAAAAAAACCCTTAAGGGACTGTTGAATTCCCCCCAATACCTTTTGAAATGGCATCAATTCCAAACATCAACTGTGAGAGATTAGAATGTTCGGGGGAGGGGCAAGCTTCTAACTGTTTCTGTCAGTAAAAGGCAGGGTTTTTTCTGGCAGTAGTCTAGGGTTGCCAAGTACCCCCCCCCCGGCCACCGGCAGCGGATCCAGATCCAGGCTGGGAAACTCCTGGAGATTTGGGGGTGGAGCCTGGGGAAGACAGGGACGTCAGTGAGGTACAATGCCATAAACTCCACCCTCCAAAGCATCCATTTTCTCCATGGAAAGTTATCTCTGTAGTCTGGAGATGAGCAGTAATTCCAGGGGATCCCCAGGTCCCACCTGGAGGCTGGCATCCCTAGGCAGCACCCTCTGTGTGACTTGATACCACCTGATTTGCATGACTTAATTAGGCCCAACTGCTTTGCTGCTGTCCATCAGCAGCCACCCTATGAAAGCCAGTGTGATGTAACAGAGCTTCAGATTGGGATCTGCGAGACCCAGGTTCAGTGGAAGCTGACTGGGAGATTTTGGACCAGTCACATACTTTCAGCCTAACCAACCTCACAGGGTTGTTGTGCAGATAACAAGGAGGAAATAATAATGGAAGCTGCTTTAATCCCCACTGTGGGGAAAGACTATAATTTTCCTAGGTAGAGGCTGTGGGGGAGGGGTAGAGATGGAAAGCTGAAGACAGATAAAGGTAGGTTGGCTGTTGGGTAGGAAGGAAATAGGGTTGCCAACTCCAGGTTGGGAATTTCCTGGACATTTGAGAGGTGGAGCCTGGGGAGGGTAGGATTTGAGGAGGGACTACAAACCAGTATAATGCCATAGACTCCACCCTCCAAACCAGCCATTTCCTTCACTTAAACTACCATTGCCAGCCTTCAGACAAGGGCTGGAGAGCACCCAGAATTACAACTGTTGTCCAGGTGACAGAGATCAGTTCCCCTGGATAAAATGTCTGCTTTGGAGGGATGAGTCTATGGCATTATACCCTGCTCCCCAAGCCTCCCCAAGCCTCACTGTCCCAAGGCTCCACCCCCAAATCTCCAGGAATTTCCCAACCTGGAGCTGGCAACCCTAAGGTGACTATATCTCTGCAGCTGGGAGATCCATTGTGATTCCCAGAGCACTGCCACTGCTGCTGTGGGGGGGGGGGGAGAGGAAGCAGGCAGGAGGCTGGGAGAGTGATGGGGGCAGAAAGAGAGAGTGATGGAGTGGGGGGGCAGAAAGAGAGAAAGAGTGATGAGGTGGGGAGGCAGAAAAACAAAGAGAATGATGACGGGTCAGAAAGAGAGAGGAAGTAACATACATGGAGGAGAGAGAGAAAGTAAGAAAGGGGGCAGAAGGGAGAAAGACTGCGAGAGAGGTAGGGGAGAAGGGAAAAAGCAAAGATGTGAGGAATGGGATAACCATCCCGCAAGTCTCCACTTGTATTTACTATTTGCTCCCTATTTCCATGGTGGATTCCACTCATCCCCCTGTGGATTCTTACTCATCCTACTTCTTACCCATACCCCTCACCTTGTATGGCATTTTTCTGAGGTAAATCAGTATGGGCACAGACTACAGTTCACATGTTTCAAGGAACTGAGAGGTTCTTAAGCTTTTCAGACAGATTTTTTTCAATGAGAGACTTTTGGTTCAGTGTTTCCTAAACATTCCAGTATACTTTCTTTAGCTTAACTATTTTTTTTGGTTTCCAGAAGGCAAGGGATACACTATCCAGTTCCCAATTCCTTCACTAAACACACTAGTACACTTTCTTCAGTTTTACTGACTCTTCAGGTTTCAGAAGGCAGTCTCTAAACACATCATACCAGGGATCACTCCACTCTTTAGAGTCATCTCCCTTTTTTAACTGGGTAGGGAATTTCTTCTCTCACTAGAAGATCTATCCCTTTTTCTAGCCTGAATTGTAGTCTTCACGAGTCTACCCACTTCTTCTGCCTACCTTCCTAGTTCTCTGTCCATGTTAATCTACTCTCTGTCAGGGCTAAACACAAACACAGTCAGCATCCAACTTGTTTCCATCAGGATTGAGTTCTCTTCAGCATTCAGCTCTGAAATCTTCCTGCTCAACTGATGCTAACGAATCAAATTTATTTGAGCACCCTGTCATTCAAGCTCTCTTGCTCTGTGAGGCATTAACCATTCATAGTCCTTTGCATATTTAAACAGCACTAATGAGCTTTTAAAGTGTGGTCCATTACAGCAACATCACTGGGGCTATAGTTACATTAAACTAGATTTAAATGGACTCTGTAGCAGACAGCAGCAATGAATTTGTATGCCAAGGCAAAAGAAACCTATAAATGACAAATTAATACAAAAACAGAGCAAATGGCAGATCTTGTGCATCCTGGAATTGCTTTCAAGGATATCTTTTTTAAAAAACCTGACTACAGAAGCTTTGTGCAGAGTACAGTGAGATACAGCGTATAATATATTCAATTTTCCCCTGGCCACAAATCCTAAAATGCTGCTCAGCTGAAATTTTAGAGTATTCTCTATCTATGTAAGCTGAAGGAATGGTCTTATAAAGCTTTTCAGTGTGTATAAAATGTTAAATCTTGCAAATCCATTTGTCAGGCATGATCAGTCTTGATTATCTGGTAACATACAGAAATGCAGAGTTCTGAACTGACTGCAGATCAGCACAAGTGTCCATAGAATTAGTTTTGTCTCTAACTATTCCCCTTAAGGGCACGTTTTAAAATTTCAAGATTTCCATAGTTACCTGCACTAGGCCCAGTCTATTTCTGTGCATAATATATGGTGCTGATACTAACCTTTAAAACCTTAAACCATCTGGAACCAGAGTTTTAGAAGGATGGCATGCTTACAGATAAATTTCAGGACTGCATTATTGAAGGCCCTCTTTGCCTACCTCCATTTTTGGCATTTAGGCAGGTTGTGTTGAATTACTCTTATCAGGTTCAGATATATGCATACTTCTGAAAGCCTTAGGTGTCTAGTTAGCTTTCCTATATCAGATCATCAATCTTCCAGCAAGAGGTATACCCAGCAACATGTCTGGTTTGATGTGAGTAACAAGTAAATGCTATTAGAGAAATTTTGCCTACCTTTTATCTTTTGTAAACACATAATTATTAACACCTTTAAAATTGATTAACTTCAAAGAGTATCATCTATAATATCATCTGATGATAATAGGTAATAGTAATTAAATAAGAAGGGCAATTACATTAATCCATTAAATATCTTAACCCAAAGTAAGCAGAATCACAAGACAAGGCTTCTTCCAAGGAAAAGCTGATAATCAGTTCAAGACTTGGCCCTTAAACAATACACCCCATATTCAAGTCATTTGTTCCCTTCTGTTCTTGGTAGATTTGATGGCATATTCAGAAACCCTTCTCACCTGGACCAAATACATCTTGTATATATTGATGTGTATTTCTGTAGCTCCTTTGTTCTTGGTTCTGCTACAATGCTATTTTATCTGTGGGTACCTTGTTCCCTGTTTTCCATGTCCTAGTATCTAGCTGAAAAAGCAGGACCACCCTGAATCTGGCCTGCTGAAGCACCTTCATGACCTTTTTAGGCAAGATCAGGAATTGCTGTCCTATATTCCTTGCCAAATCTATGGTAAGGTGTCTAATGGAGTTTGGGCCTTTTCTATGAATGCTCCCATTTACAGAACTTGGGCCAACTTGGTCATCTCTTAAGTACCAAGCAAGTCTGTCCTGTTTACTCGAGTTTTCCATAGCTAAGGCTGGGAGGAATGGTGTTAATTGTGGAACTATAGTTCCTGTCATCTAGAATTTTTATTGCTGATATTAAATGCTGCTGTTTTATTTTTCTTGTGGCTTTGTTTTATACTGTCTCTACTTGTATATTGTTTTTGCTTTATGCATTGTTGGTTGCCTTTAATATCTCTTAATGGAAGTATGGCATATGGTTTTTAAAATAAATAAATAGACTTATCTGGCTTTACACTGCCAGTGTTTCTCAGACTGGCCAGTAGGCCAGCCACTGGCCTAACAAGACAGACTGAAAAAAGGTCTTTCTGCCTCCCCATTCTTTTCTCAATCAACTGGCACGTCAGATAACTTTTTGACAACCTATGAAGGTCAACTTGGAAAACGTAGCCTCCAGGGCACTTGACATTAGTAGAAAGAACTCCCTTTCCACTTGCTTGTTGGCTGACTCTAAGTCTTCTACAAAATTTGCTCTCTGTAGCATGGTAAATTGGGTTTGGGGATGAAGTTAGTTTGGTTGGACAAGTTGGATGAGGGGTGGTTTATTTATTTAGATTTACCAAGCCACCCTTCCCTACAAGTAAGGCTCAGGGCAGCTTACAACAGAATTGTCTATAATAAATAATTTAAATTAAAACCAACATTAAAATTACTCCCAAACAGATCAATAAATAAAACAGTGTGCAGTCCAAGATGGTGGGGAAAAATTCAGCTCCCCAAACTCCTGGGGGAGGGGTGTAGGTGAGGGATGGGGAGAGTATATGAGAGTGCCAGATGTCATAGTATCTCATCGCTGTCCTGAACCAAATGCCTGGTGGAACATTTCTGCCTTACATGCTCTGTGGAAAGTTAGTAATTCCTGCAGGGCTTGGTTGTTTTCCAGCAGAGAGTTCCACCAGGCAGGTGCCAGGGCCAAAAAAGCCCTGGCCCTGGTTGAGGACAACTAGATCTCTCTTGGGCCAGGGACCGCCAGGAGGTTCTTATTCCCTGAGTGTAATGCTCAATTTCTGGTTGAGATTAAGTCTGTTGCAAAGCCTGCGGCACTGGTAATATCTCCAGATACTTTGGAACAGGGGCGTAGACTTTTTAAATCCGGGGGGGGCTCTCTCATGCGCATGTGCTCGGGACCATGTCCCCGCCGCTCTCCCCCCCGCCCCAGGGAGCCGCTGCCGCTGCTTCCCTCCCCCGGGCCGTGCCTGCCCGGCCGCCCACCCGGCCGCCCGCCGCGCTCCCCGCCCCCCTCCCTCCCTCTCCCCGCTTACCGATTGCTGCTGCTGCTGCCTGCAGCCGGGGGCTGGTGCATCGCCCTTGTGGGCCCCTGGCTCCCGCTCCGCCTCGCATGCCGAAATTTCCCGGGGGGGGGCTCAGCCGCCCCTGGCAAAATGGAGCGCCTGCCGGTGGCCAGTCAGCTGGCCGTCGCCGCCTCTCTCCCCCCCCCGCCCCAGGGAGGCAGGAGGGCAGGCCAGGGGTGGGGGGGAAGGAGAGGCGGCGACTGCCAGCTGACTGGCCACCGGCGGGCGCTCCATTTTGACGGGGGTGGCTGAGCCCCCTCCAGGAAATTTGGGGGGGGGCTCGAGCCCTCGAGCCCCCCCGTTGTTGACGCCCATGCTTTGGAAAAATTCCTGAGTTGGTTAGAGAAAAGGCAAAATATAAAGATTTTAGACAAATTCTATGATTTAGAATAAAGTGTGTTGGGGGGGGTGTTTTTTTTTTTTTTTTTGCACATTTACTTGTATATATTTTCATCCTGCTTGCCCTCACAATGGGAACTCAAAGCAAATTTAGGATAACCAAGCCCAATTCTAATATGAGTCCAAGGAAATTGGGAAAAGCAACAAGAGAAAATAGAGACTGCTTAATGTGTCAGTTCCACTTTGGGAAAAAATCAGATAATTTGGATCTCCAAAGCAGAACAAACAAATAAGATGTCAGAAGCATCCCATAGCAAACATGACCTAGTTGAGAAATACTTAAAGCATCACTTCATACAACTCTTTCACCATATTAGCAGATCCTCAACTCATTATTAAAGTGATTTTTTAAAGAAATCCACATATTTGATTTTTTCTCCTAAATGATGATGTAATGTATCTTTTTTGAAAGGAGGAACAAATATGGTGGTAAATATTTGAATTATTTGTTTTTCATAAGAGGGCTGTTGTGTATTTATTGTGCATATATAGATCACAGAACAACCACTCTGATATTATGAATATTTCTTGTTTATATTTTTCAGTGTGTGTGTATACACGTATATAAAAAACAATCTGAATAATATCTTTAAAAGGCTTACATACAGAATATTAAATTGCAAGGGATTAAAGGCACATTTGATTTTACTGCACCATTAAAACATATCACTGTCACTCAAAAGAATTGCATATTACTTTGGAAAGGTCCAGCAGTATAAGCGCTTAAATATTGTTTCAGGACTTTGTTTATACAGGTGCTGACAAGAATAAATATTTAATGCCTAGGCAGTAAACACATTAATGAAATATATTTGTGAATTATTATTTCAGATTTTTTTTCAGTTCCTGAACATTAAAATAATGCTGTGATTTAAAACAACAAGGAAATCAAGGAGGGGTGAGAATCAGAATTGTATTGCTTTTACAACAGTTGTAAATAAATAATATTTCAAAGAATTATTGCAGAAGTGGAATCATATAATACCTTGAAGAACATAGAATTTCCACATCTTTCATTTTGTATATGGTTTCCTGAGTCTTGACATTATTAGGCTTGTAAAACAATAAACTTGTACAAGTTGAAATTTTCTTTATTTCTTTTTTATTTATGTGCACGTGAGCCAGTTTGGTGTAGTGGTTAAGTCTCTAATCTGGGATAACCAGGTTTGATTCCCCACTCCTCCACTTGCACCTGCTGGATGACCTTGGGCAAGCCATAGCTCTGTACCAGCTGTTTTCTCAAGGACAGTTGTCTCAGAGCTTTCTCAGCCCCACCCACCTCACAGGGTGTCTGTTGTGGGGAGGGGAAGGGAAAGGAGTTTGTAAACCGCTCTGAGACTCCAAGTGAGTGAAGGGTGGGATATAAATCCAATCTCTTCTTCTTCTTCTTCATGTGTGTGTGTGCACCTGGAAGTCATGGTGACCTCCAGTGACTGACCCCTACTGGGGGCCTGGAGGATATTCAGAAAGGTAGCTGAATAAAGCCTGCCACCACCTCCTGACTGCTGGTATTTCAAGGAGGTTTCCCATCCAAGTACTTGTCAGAGTCAATCCTGCTTAGCTTCCAAGATCTGATGAGACTAGGCTTGCCTTCGCTATCCAAATCAGGGCAGCAAGTTGAAGTTCTCAATTTCAAGTTAGAACATTTTTTTAAAAAAGCAGAGTTTATGAACAACCATGTCCATAGTGCTCTATACAGGAAGTCACATACACTCATTCTGACCCAGAGGTTGCCTTTCACACAGTAGAACCAAACACTGAACTCAATTAATCCATTGCCAGTATAATCCTATCCAACCGAAGTTGCCTGCATAAAACAGTTACAGGGACCTTCTCCTTCTAATCTATGTATGGGTATGTAAAGTGCCATCAAGTCTCAGCTTTCAAGGCAAGTGTGAAGCAGAGGTGGTTTGCTGTTGCCTTCCTCTTCAGTCTTCCTTGACAATTGCCCACCCAAGTACTAACTCAGGGCTGACCCTGCTTAGCTTTCAAGATCTGACAAAATTGGGCTCTACCATGCCACCTTCCTTCCCTTCAAATATATACTGAAAATGAAACGGAAAATGATGTATCTGAGTTTGTCCATGAGTACCTTCTTTCATGTATGTCTTGTTATTATTCACTGGACACTTGCTCCTTCAGTCACATAACTATCACTCCCATGCTCAAATAACCATAGACCTGCTTTAGTTCCAATCCTCCCCACCCATTCAATCCCAGGGTTAAATGGTACTGAGCATGATTGTTAGTCATGAGGTCTTGTTCAAAACAGCTGGACATAAGAATACAAGACAGGGACTCTGAAAGAGAACCCATAAACAATGTAATGCCTATTTTATCCCTGGGCCACACATGTATCTTTCTTTGCCCAACTTCACTGGGGGTTGATTCTTAAATAAAAAACATGTTCCCAATTTTCTTTTATCTTTGATAAAGAAGGATTAATATATGACAAGCTGTACTTGTTTAAGAGATATGAAGCTATTGATGCTTCGTATAGATAGTCTGGGCCATAGTTTCAACAATGCACATGCAGGCTCAAAAAGGGCTTTGCAGATTGGTTGTACATCACTGTTGTAATAAATCTGTAGTTGTATGTATTGCAAAATTTGTAAATGTGACAAAGTGTTGCGGAAATGATATGGATGTCTTCCAATACAGCCTGTTTCATGTTTCACATTTTTCAGTAGGATTTATTTTGAATTTTATGCATTTGGGTTAGGGTTCCCAACCTCAAAAGTGGGGCCTGGAGTTCTCCCAAATTATAACCAAGCTCTAGCCTGAAGAGACCAGCTCCCCTGAAGGAAATGGCTGCTTTGAAGGGTAAACTCTATGGCGACATATCCCTGCTGAGCTTTCCCCTTCCCCCAAATCTGCCGTACACAGCCATCTGCCCCAAATCTCCAGGAATTTCCCAAGCCAGCATTGAGTGCTTTTAAGGTACTGTAACTGGATTTCTGTGTGCACTAGGGAATAAACCCCATTGAGGGGAAAGAATGTGACATTTGCTTCTGAGCAAAAATACATGGGATCTGTCTGAGTTGCAAAAAGACAACTAGACATTTGTTCCTTTTAAAGTGACAGTATTATATAAGAGAGTGAAAAGAATATCATGCACTTTTAGCTGATGGAAAATATTTTGCTTTGTTTTAGCACTCTATCCTGAGACAAAGCCACAGGATGTGCCTTGGAGAAGAGTAAGTTGCTTAATTTAATATATTTCTGTGTGCCTGTGTATTTGTGCAGAAAACATTTTCAAAAACCAAGCCGCACTTGCTTTTTTATGTTGATTGAAAACATGGATTTGAAAAAAAAATAATGCAATGGTCAAAACTGGCAAGTATCTTTATTTTTAAAAAGGTTCTATGCCACCTTCTATCCATTTCAAGGGTCCCCAAGGCAGTGAACATAAAAGCATTAAAATAATTTCAATGTTAAAACATTTCAAACACTTTGTTTTATTATATTAGATAGAAAACATATGCCGTGAATAGTGGCCTTAAAGGTGAAATCCAAGACTTGTCTATCAGGACCATTTATTGTAATGATTTCCTTTTAAACATGTTTACTGGTACATAGCTGTTTCAATTTATTTTGGTGTTTGCAAATCAAATATTTTCAGACACTTAAATCTGGTGGTTTGAAACTCGATCCCATGGCAGAAGTGAAAGAGTATCAATCAATTTTTTTAAAACCCTGCAATAATCTTCTCCAGTTTATAATCATAATACTGGGAAATTTAATATTTCTGCTCAAACAAAGAGGCTAGTAGACATATTTACAGAAGGCTTATGATGTTTGCAGTTGACTTTGCAGAAGACAACATTTATAAAACCTTTACAGTGCCTGACAGGTGCCATGAATTCTCTTGAGGATTAGTGTATTCAGATATTGTCTTTCATTTGAACTTCAAACACACATTTTATAAGGGAGTGTGCTTTAATAGCTTTTTGAAATTAAAACCTTTATATTTTTGTCATTCTAATATTCTCTATGAATTTACTTTTGGGAAACAAATTGCTGCAAAGCTAAATGCAATTATAATTTTGTTTAAATAAAAAAAAAGCAGAATGATAAATGTAAAGTATACACAGAGGAAACTGAGAAACATGGGACTGTTTCTGTGACTGTTTCTTCAAAGAAAAAGTAGTGGCTAGAATAAACGTATAGTATTGTTTCCTTTAAAAATGCTTCTAAATATTGAAATTACTCCAGACATTTTGATAACTTCAGTTTTTCTTTGCAATTTATTTATTTAGCATATTTACATTTTAATTTTCTTCTGGGGGGAGGGAACATGTAACAACACAGAGAGAAAAAAACTACCAAATGTGAAAAAGGGAGGCTTTTTATGGTCAAAAGGTCTTCTCTTTCTGTTGGCCATTCTCCTGCCCAGCTCTAGGCCTGACCCTCAAATTAAGAGCCAAAAGAAAAGAGACCTTTGCCTTGTACTTCTGGGAATTCCCGAGCATTTTATACCTGTGTGCAGAGAGGAGTACAAACTCAGCAAGATGTTATTCAGCTATTGCTAATTAGCAGGATCTCCCTCATTTTCCTCCCTGCCAGTTATAAAGAGTGGTACAGGACCTCCAACTCCAAACCAATTAACTTAACCGTGTCTAATTTGTTACATTGGCTTCAAGTGGGCTGAATTATTATGAATTTTAGCTTGACTGTAATCTCTGTTTGTGGAAATAGACAGTTATTCACATATATGAAACATTCACCACACCTAAGCAAGGTACCTCAGATTTAGGGCCTCAGATTATTGGGTCCTCTTAAAACAAAAATTGCTAAAAATTATTGAATTTCTTCTTCTTCTTCTTCCTCCTCCTCCTCCTCCTCCTCCTCCTGCACCACCACCACCTTGGGGCCTTTTGAATGTGACATCACTTAGTTTCTCACCATATCTTCTTACCTTTACCTAAAGGAATCCAAGTTTTATGAAGGTCCTTGGTGAAAAGTTTTTTGTTTCTGATTTAATTCTCTTGGCTGTTGATAATGCGGAAAAAAGTTTTAAACTTCAGCACAGATTTTAAATGAGATGGCTATGCATTTGCAGTGCAAATGAGAACAGATCAAATATCAGCTATGTATATCTCAATACTCAATTTTCTGGCAGTGCAGATATGCCCTTGCAATAGTGACAGGACATGCACATCTTTTTAAAAAAGGAAGTTAGTAATGGCCTTTAATTTCATGTGCCACATGTATTAGTTTCTGGTAACAGATTTATTGTACCTCATGTTCTACAAAATTCCACAATGGCTTACACTGGACTATATACAGATAGAGCAGCCGTACTTCCAGATAGGGCTTTTATGAAAGGAATTAAATCCAATGATTTCCCATACCCAACAGAAACTTCTATAATTGTTTACCAAGCCTACATGTCTGAGTTTGTACTGGTATTTATGAAATACTATTGTCAGAAATGTATACATATGATCCTTATTAATTACTAGATATCCCTTCCTCCTGTTTAAGCATCCTGCCATGCTCAGTCATGGTAGGTAAAGAGGGATTTTCAGAATTATAGGATAATAATCTATAAAAGCTACAAATATTAAATGAGAAAGGCAGCAGCCAACACTGCCTATTTTTAAGTAATTTTTGTTTCCTGTTCTAAAGACAAGGCCTCACTGTTTATTGGAAGCATTCATGTAACAAATTTAATTTTCTGTTTAAAACAAAATACAAGAAGAGAACTAGTGCTTTAATTCTGCAGTGTACCCATTTCCAACCCCGGATGGACTAACATTTACAATCCTAATTCTGCTATTTAGACTAGGATTGCCTAATTTTCTTGAGCCCCTGGGCTCTTTTTGTATTTTGACAGGTAGTCAGCACTACCATAGAATAGCTGCTGAGGGTTGAGCACAGCCAAGCAGAAAATTGCTGCTATGGGGGCTGGAACCTGCCACAAAATGCTGAGACATTCCAAGTCAGGCATCTTCCTATGGCAGAGGCAGTTGTTTCCTAATGGGTGCATCGTGCACACACCAAGTTGATGCCTCCTCAACTCTACTGAAGAAACTTCTGATCCCATAAGTCAGAGAAAAGTCAGGATTGGCTCTTTGCTTAGAGGAAAAGACATTTGTGAAACAAGAAAGTAGGCACAAGAACACACAGAGGAGGTTGCTATGATGTCCATAACTGCCATATTGAGGATCACTAATAAATATAATACAATATTTCCTTTATATGAACCATGTTCATATGTACAACCCACATGTATTTACATAGGCTGAGGACAGACTGGCAATCTGGAGTGGGATGAATCCGGAGGCAAAAGCTGCGGGGGAAAAATCCCCTGGGGCTGGCTGTCCACATTGGCCAGGGTATTGCGCAAGGATGCTGTTACGGAGTGTTCAGACTGCTGCGGAGTGGCCCCAGGTGGGCCAGTCTCTGCAGCTCGTGATAGGGCTGTTTCGGCAATTTGTGCATGTGCACATGCGCTCATGTGCACATGAATGCTCATGCGCAAACTGGCAAAACGCCGCGTTCACACTGCCATCTCCGCTTGCCTCCCGCCTTCTTCCGGTTCACACTGCTTGGAAGCAGGAGGCAAGCGCAAGACGGCCTCCGGACACCGGTTTCTCCCGGTGTCCTCCTAAAGCGCAAGAAAACCAGCTTCAAAGCGGGTAAGTGTGGAAGGGAGCCGAGGGACAGCTGCGCATATCTGAACAGGCCCCCTTCCCCTGGTTCCCTTGTGGACCTATCCCGGGGTAGATTGCCAGTCTGTCCTCAGCCATACATGTGTCTGTAAGAAAAGGTCTAACAGGGGATCAGTACCTGGATAAATACAAAGTTTAAATCACATTCAGCTGTCCATGCGTTGAATATAATATGAGAATTGTTCAACTCATGTATAAAGAAAAATCAAGTTTATGCTGTACATGGATTGTGCATGTATTCATTGCAACATGAACAGGGCTACTGAGTCAGACTACTGATCTGTCAAGGTCTGTATTGCCTACTCTGATTGGAAGTGGGTAACAGGGCTCATTTTGTAGCAGGAGCTCCTTTGCATAATAGGCCACACACCCCTAATGTAGCCAATCCTCCCAAGTTTACAGAGCTCTTCTTACAGGAGGATTGGCTACATCAGGGGTGTGTGGCCTATTATGCAAAGGAGCTCCTGCTACGAAATGAGCCCTGATTATGGATCTCATGCAGACGTCTTTCATGGCACCAACTAACTGATATTTTGAATTGACATGCCAGGGATTGAACCTTGGAACTTTTAAATGTACTTTTGTATCACTGAGACATGGCCCCCATCCCTAATTCAAAAAGCACTCTACTGTGCCAACACTATCTTTCCATGTGGAAATGCAGACATGTGAGACTTGGAAAACCTATACATATCTGAGAGCAGGATACAGTACAGGATATGACAATGAAATATCCAGCCTCAAGACATGTCTATGGTTATCTATGGTTTTGTTGCTTGTGATGACATCAAGGAAGGAAGACAGAATAACCACAACTGATAAGTATTGAAAATTGTCCCACAGACAATCATATACTAACCCCTGTGAAATACAAAATGTTTGGCAACGTTATATGTAACAGCAGCTGTTCTGAAAATCTGTTTTATGGTACTGGGTCTAAACACAAAAGGGTTTGCCTTGTTCACTAGCAGTTTTTGCTTCCTGATCTAAAGGAGCTATAAGGAAGCTCTCTGTGATATTTCATGATGGGAGCAGAAACTCTAAAATACTCAATACCTACCTAATGTCATAGGTCAAAACTGACAGTTTATGTAGAATGTAGTAGCCAGTGAATGTGGGACAAAACAGGTTAAATATATTCACAATTTTAAATATTGAAAACCTATGTACTTCCAAATTATCTTGTAGAACAAGCCTATGAAGATCAGATTGTTCCACTTGACACTTTGAGCTGCAAAGTATGAACAATGTGTTGGTAGAGTATAGATATGCAGAAAAGTAGAGCACAAGCTGTTTGGAGAATAAAGCTAGTTTATTAAGAAGAGAACAAACTTTGTAAGAAAGAGGAGAGAGAGAGGGAGGTCTAACTGTCTAAGGCCGAGGACAGACTGGCAGTCTGGCCCGCTCTGCCTCCGCTTTGAAAGCAGAGGCAGAGCAGCAGTCCAGACTGCCACATCTGCCTGGAGGAAGCAGGCCGGACGCAACGCGTCTGGTGCCGCACTCCTCCCGCAGCAGCTGGGCACCACTTAAAAGTGGTGTCCTGGCTGCTGCGGCGTGCATTTCACCCGCTTCCGGTGGGTGTGAATGCGCGCCAGCTGGGAAAGCCGCACGGCGTTTGCACGCCTCCACAGGAAGCCGCCCGCAGTCTGGACGCTGTGGGTGGCTTCCTTCCAGTGGCGTGTGAACACCGCGCAGCAGGGGCAATTCCCCCGCCTTGTTCTGCCACGCCGCGGAGGCGCGGCAAAACTCAACTCTGTCCTCAGCCTAACTAGTTAGAAAAGAGACAGCAGACTAAGGCTGATTTTACATGTGACTTTCCCGCTGGAATCATTCTAGTTCCAAAAAAACCTGCCCATATTTCTGTGCGGTGTGAAACCGTGCTGCCACTGAAATGTCCATATCTACTAATTGCCCTCCTGTGGTCAAGGTAGTATAATACTGGCTTCATTCTGCTTTAAACAATTGTAGTTTCTTAGTGCACTTAGACCCCCTGGAGTGAAATTTCACACCACTGTGAAATCAGCACAGGAAAAGACAGCAGTCAAACTACTTTAGAGGGGAGGTGTAAAATGACCCTAAGTTCTTAGCAGGAGCAGGAAAGATACTTAACTGAGCCAGTCAGGAGACAGGAGAGAGACTATTTGAAAATAGTAGGAGGTCCCTAATCTCACTATACTAACTAGCTGTCCCTTCTGCTGCCCCCCCCCCCCCCCGGATGCTCTTGTCATCTTCTCTGTCTATGCACAACAGACCTTGCATATTCCAGCACAATACTAATCAGATCAAGGTTTTTTTTCCAGAAAGGGATGCCATCAGCATCATTAAATGTAAATGATTTAAAAAGTCTTTTTGGCCATAGCTACTACCTGGGATTCTGATATCAGGCCTATAAATACTTCTAATTATGAACCTTTCACTGGGTAAAGAAGCCTTGTCAATATTTGGCTCACTAGAGCACTTGGATACTTTACCAAATAATTCCTCAGTCTTGTCTGGATCTTTTATCCTCTTTTGTTGTTCCAGTCATTGCATCTAAGCATTGGTTCATGACTGAGACTGCTGCTCTGTCATCTGTTGGTGGTGAAACAGCTGGGCTTTGCCAACACAGTAAAAGCACCTTGATCCAAGGATGTACTAGACCAACCACTCAGGGTCAGAAATTCTGAATGTAGAGATATCGCATCTTGTAATATGCAGCCCTACTGTTTCACCTAACATACCAACAGAAATTGTTTAAAGAGATTTCCAGAACATTAGTTTTCATGGCTCTTGTAAAACAAGCTGCTTAAATTTACTTGCAAGATGAGGCCAAAATAGGTGTAACAAGGATGACAGATATCAGTCAATGAAAAGTAAATTGTGTGTGTGTGAACACAGTCATAATTCAGAGTGGGATGACTTGGGGTTTAAAATGTATCTTCTTTCTTTAAAACGCAATAGTGTAGGAAGTCCAGTCTGAAATTGGGCAGGGGGTTGTTCATTGTTCAAGAATTAAATCACCTCTTCCCTTTCCATGTTGTCCTGATCCAAACCACAGTTGAACATGCGTGTAATTTACCTCTTACACACTGATGGACATTCAAGTCCATTTTCATCTCAAGTTTCAACACTCAGTTCATTTTTGAACCTGGTGATTTTGGCACAGCCATTATGCAAGATAACTGTTTCATATGTTTTACAGGCGTTTGTATTGTATGACATATCTGTTTAACCAGATGCAGTCATGGGACTGAAGAAATGCACATCAGCTGTAGACCCTGTCTTTGTTGAGTCTCTGAGTTTTAATAAAACACTGAGCAGCATCTCCTAGTGCTTCTGTTTACTTCTGCATGAAATAGGAAGTCTGGAGATCATTTATTTTATACATGCAAAAAATGTTGATCCAATAGCTCAGATACTCTTGGACGCACTGCCAGTCAGAAAGAAACAGTCCATCTTTAGTGACACCTGTATATAAAAATGAAATAAATCTGAACAATGGCAACAGCTGAACTCTTGTTCTGACATTTAAAAGATGTGTTCACAGCATCATAGTTTCTGTTTAGAGGTGGTTAAATGGCTCAAAGCTTGAAGTATTTTACACAGTATTTACAAATAAATGTCTGGTGTTTATTCTAGGGTAACTGATACTTCCATTTGCTTTACACATTCTGTTCTATGTCTGTCTAAGAGAGCTGATGTTTATATGATGTTTCTATAGTTATATGATTCAATTACTGGGGGGGAAATGTGCCTCAGCTATTACTACATTTCCTTTGCCCATCTTGATATTGATTGACTTATAGCATTCGTGTATAGTATTATTCAAAGATGTATTGCCAGCCACCTTAAACCACAGGGAGGGATGGGATATACATGTTTTATTAAATAAACAATGGTTCTCAAGGTAGTACAAAGTAATAATAAAGCAAGAAATAGACTAATATTCAGTACAACAAATAATTTAAAAGTACAGTAAAATACAGGATAATATTTTAAAAACATAAAATACTAGCAGTAAAGCCTGTTGTGAAAAAAATACAAAAACTCTAGAAAAACAGGGGGCCTCCCCATACCCTCCCGGGTCCTTTCTGGCTCACCTGCCTCTGAGGGCAAGCTAGAAAAGGTGGAGGGCTCTGCCGGGCTTCTCTGGCTCGGCCGCTTCAGCGGTCAAACCAGAGAAGCCACGGGAAGCATTTAAATGGTTTTCTGCACCCTCCTGGGTCCTTCCTGGCTCACCTGCCTTGGTGGGTGAGCTAGGAAAGGCAGAAAGGAGCTCTGCCAGGCTTCTCTGGCTCAGCCACTTCAGTGGGTGAACGGAAAAACCACGGAGAAGCATTTAAATGGTTCCCTGTACCCCCTTGGGTCCTTCCTGGTTCATCTGCCTTGGCGAGTGAGCTAGGAAAGGTGGGGGGCTCTGCTGGGCTTTCTCAGCTCACCCACTTTGGCAGACGGGCCAAGGAAGGCATGGGGAGGCATTTAAATACCTCCCCACTTCTTCAAAGGCTGGGGGGCAAAGATGGGCCGGTGGCAGGCAGCGCACCACCGAGGGAGAGGCCCCACACCACCCGGCCCTCCTGGAGGTCTTCCAGCAGTCTCAGAAACCAGCTGGGGGGGCAAAAATGGGTGGCCAGCACGCCGCCAAGGGAGAGGCACATGCCACCTAGTCCTCCCAGCTGCTCCTCCGCTGATCTTCTCCTGACAGCTGAAGAAGACTGGTCAGGTAAATGGCTGCACAGCTGCTGAGGCAAACTTCGAATTGGAGTTTTGGTGTGTGCTGTCTCTGTGGGCGGGACTCAGGCACACCTTCTGATGGGTAGTTCAGGCAGCCAACTAATTTTGGTGCACATAGAACATTGCCACCTGAAAACAGGATTATATATAAGGACAGGATACCCTTAGAGGCTTTCCTAGATCTTCTCCCTGCCCCACCCTGGGCTACAGACAAAAAGAGAGACATAACCTCTTTATTCTCTCCGTTTTGCTTCTATCCCTGCCCAGCTTGGAGGGAAGAGAAAATAAACAAGCTCTTTCCATTTTGCAACACAGAGGTCAAAAGCATTGCTTCTCTTATCTCCCGAATTGGAGTAGAGGGAAGAGAAATGAGCTCTTTCTCCTTTCACTATTGAAACTTCTTAGGGTAGTTATTTTGCTGAGGGGGCAGGGTCAGACTTCTAGCTGATGCCCTGATCCACTGTGGGTTATCTGACCAACTGGCAGCTGCAAAGTTTTTCAGCAGCTGTACAAATTGCTTGATGCAATCCATATATATCCCTGATCAGCTCACCATCTGATCATGTTGAACAAAGTAAGTTGGACTGCCTGAAAAGCTTACTGAAAAAGTTGTGGCATCCCTATTTATTGGCATTTTGGCATTCTCGACTGTGGGGGCAAATGGTCAACAGTGTTGTTTACATTCTGAAACTGCAGAACCATGTTAGCTCCACGTAGAGGTCACTACAATAGTCTAATCTGGAAGTAACTGACACAATGCGTAATTTGCATATAGATAAATACAGCAAATAAAACAAAATTGAAAATAAGCACTTAATTAACATTTTAGTTCTAAATGTATCTATCTGTGATGTTATCATACACTAACCTACACAGTGCTGTGTTAACTGTCTGCCAAGAAATCCTTATCGCCTTCTCCAGAATGTGAAGTGTTTGGTACAGTTAGGTGGAGTAAGCATGGCCAAAAGCAAGACTAATTTAAGCCACCTCATAGTCAGTGTTCCCTCTAAGCTGAGTTAGTGTGAGCTAGGTCACAGTTTTATAGCCTCCACCTCACATGTTTTTGTCTTAGCTCAGGAAGGATGGCTCCAGAGTAAGCTAATTTATGCAGTAGCCAAATCACTCGCTCACAACTTTAATGTCAGTAGCTCACAAAGTAGAATTTTTGCTCACAAGACTCCACAGCTTAGAGTGATCATTGCTCATAATATTGCCAAACAAAGGCAATTTAGTAATTTGGGCAACTTTTTTTGGATCTAGGGACCCCTCCTTTACTGAGGCTCTAAACCATAGTTTGCTTAGCTAGTGCATAAGTCCATCTTTGGTCAATAGGAGCGAAGAATTGGTGGATGAGTCAGTGGGTAAGTTATCCATGGCTTTCTACTGCATCTATCATTAAGACATGAGTGAGGGTCATAGAACAGAGAAGAGCTGATCTCTGGGAACTTCCATAATCATTGTTACTAGTCAAAGTACAGGAAACTGATTGTTCAGTTTTAAAACATGTTTTTTTCTTTGTTGCTAGCTTTAGTGATATTAAAAATCAGATTTACTTGAACACTTAACTTACATATCAAATAAGTATTGTTGTAGAAATTGGACACTGTTTTTTACAGTCAGTTTGTTTAATTACCCATAGATTCATTAAACATTCCAGATCAAACATAAGGTTTATTTTTCGGGTTTATGGGACTGTGGTAATTATCAACATTTGAAACTAGCTGGGGTGGAAGTTAAATCTTTTATGTCTTTCATTTGTCTGCACTAGCTATTCATCTTCAGTGTGCAATCTTGTCAAACATTCTTTTTTAAAAAAACAAAATAAGTTTACTAGCACTACTGAGTTTGTCTTATCTGTCATAGCAAAATTATTTTCCAAGAAATGTGTTTAATTAAGCATGTACTCTTCTACAAGAAAAACTATCCTAAATCAAGCTGTGCTTTTCCAGGTGTTCTCACAGTGATTTAAAATACGGTTGATCATTCCCCAACCCCTTTCTCTAAATAAAATTGTTCTCAACTTTCCAGGTTTGCAACTTTTACTGAATTTTAAAGGTTAATTCTAGAAAAATTGCCTTTGGAAATTTAGTCTGGATCCAACCCAGTGGAATAGTTGTAACTAGGGATAGACACAAACCAGAAAAATGCAATTTGTCTTGTTCATGGCCAAATCATGAACTGAACAAGGAGGCTCATTCATGAACTGAACTGGTTCAAAATATGTGGCCCAGAAAACCTCATTGAAAGGTACCACAATCCCTTTAACAAGGGTGTGCAGAAAGCAAAAAAAACCCCACAAAAACAGCTGAGTAGCAGGAAGCAGCCTGCTTCCCGCCACTCAGCTGTTTTGGGCTGTTTTGTGCAGTCCCTTTAAAGGACTGCAAAAGAAAGCCTGAAAAAAAGCTGAGTGGTAGCGAAGCACTCTCAAGCTGCTCAGCTGTTTCCCTTTCTTGTGCAGTCTCCTTGTGTCTGTCTCCTTATTAGATAGATCTCTGTGTTCGTATGCTGTTCTCCAGGCTTACTTTTTTTTAAGCCTTGAAGTTATATGGATATTTTCAAATTTGCCATTCCATTTGGGCCACTCAGTGAGGTAGCAAATGGAAATTTGTCAGGGGACTAGATTTTTTTTTTAAAAGCTGCTAACATTTCTTCTCTGCCAAAGACGCCAACCCTCACTGATTCTTGATAGTCCTTGGTTTGCTTTGTTGGGTTTTCCCTCTTTTTGTTTTCCTTCAGGCAGCAAGTTTGTGGCATGTGCCACACAGCCACCATGTGTTACTGGCTGAGCAATTAGACTTCCTGAACTGATTGGCTCCAACAGTTGCCACTAACTGAAAGCAGAACAAAGCTTTATTAAATAGCTTGGTTTAAGAGACTATATACTGTAAGCATCCCCTCTTGTCTTTCCCAGAATTATTTCCAGTCTAGGCTTTCCCTTGACCCCTGAACCAGGAATTTCTTTCACAATATTGACTATTGGAGTCCCTCAAAGTTACTGTTATGCAGTCGTTGTTGCTGCAACTCTTCCTTCTTTCAGCCACCAGCTTCCCATTCTTCCCTTTCCCCCAGCCCTTCTAGTGATAGTAAGGAGCAGAATAGCCTACACACTCTGTTTCAGTCTGAGCCAGTAGACTATTAGTGCATAGCAGTGCTGTCTCAAATGGATGGTGGTTCACGAGGAGGAAGGAGGAGGAGGAAAAGCAACCCACCCAACTACATGCGCTCCAATTCCAGAATACATAAAATCATAGAGTTGGAAGAGACCTCCAGGGTCATCTAGTCCAATCCCTGCACAATGCAGGAAATTCACAAATACCTCCCCCTCCACACCCACAGTGACCGCTGTTCCATGCCCAGAAGATGACAAAAAACCTCCAGGATTGCTTCCTGACCCCAAAGTGGCAATCAGCATTTTCCTGGGTGTGTAAAAAAGAGCCCCAAAAACTAAGCACTGAAGCAACCCTTCCTGTTCTCCCTCCCTCTTCCTGCCTAAGTTCACACAATCTGTATTGTTGTCAGATGGCCATCTAGCCTCTGTTTGAAAACCTCCAACGAAGGAGAGCCCACCACTTCCTGAGGAAGCCTGTTCCACTGAGGAACCACTCTGTCAGGAAGTTCTTCCTAATGTTTAGCTGAAAAATCTTCTAATTTAATTTCAACCCATTGGTTCTGGTCCAACCTTCTGGGGCAACAGAAAATAACTCTGCACCATTCTCTATATGTCAGCCCTTCAAGTACTTGAAGATGGTTATCATATCACCTCTCAGTCGTCTACTCTCCAGGCTAAACATACCCAGCTCCTTCAGTGTTTCCTCATAGGACTTGGTCTCCAGACCCCTTACCATCTTCATTGCCCTCCTCTGACACATTCCAGCTTATCTATATCCTTCTTAAATTGTGGTGCCCAAAACTGAACACAGTATTCTAGGTGAGGTCTAACCAGAGCAGAGTAAAGTGGTACCATCACATCTTGTGATCTGGACACTATTCTTCTGTTGATACAGCCCAAAATCATATTTGCCTTTTTAGCAACCACATCACTCTGCTGACTCATGTTCAGTGTACGGTTTACTAAGATCCCTAGATCCTTTTCGCACATACTGCTGCCAAGACAAGTCTCCCCCAACCTATTAATTATGTACATTTGATTTTTCTTACCTAAATGCAGAACTTTACATTTATCCCCATTGAAATTCATTTTATTTGTTTTAGCCCAGTTTTCCAGCCTGTCAGGATCATCCTGTATCCTGACTCTATCTTCTACCATATTTGCTATCCCTCCCAATTTAGTATCATCTGCAAATTTAATAAGCATTCCCTCTATTCCTTCATCCAAATCACTGATAAAGATGTAGAACAAAACAAGTCCCAGGACAGATTCTTGAGGCACTCCACTTGTCACTTCTCTCCAAGAAGATGAGGAACCATTCACAAGCACTGTTTGGGTGCAATCTATCAACCAGTTACAGATCCACCTAACAGTCACAGGATCCAAACTGCATTTTTCCAATGTAGCAACAAGTATATTATGTGGAACCTTATCAAAAGCCTTACTAAAATCAAGATAAACTATGTCTACAGCATTCTCCTGATCCAGCAAGGTAATAACTTTTTCAAAAAAGTGATATGGTTAGTCTGACATGACTTGTTCTTGAGAAACCCATGCTGGCTCTTAGTAATTACAGCTGTCCTTTCTAAATGCTCAAGGACTGTCTATTTGATTATTTTTTCTAAAACTTTCCCAGGTATAGACATCAAACACATGGTGGTAGTTACCTGGATCCTCCTTTTCCCCCTTCTTGAAGATGGGGACAACATTTGCCCACCTCCAATCTTCTGGCACCTCACCTTTTCTCCAAGAATGCTCAAAAATAATGGACAGAGGCTCAGATATTACATCCGAAAGTTCTTTTAGTACCTTTGGGTGCAACTCATCTGGCCCCAAGGACTTAGTTTCATTTAAAGAAACTAGGAGTTTATGTATTACTCTTATGTCAAGCCTAGGCATTCCCTCATTGTGTGTTCTGTTTTTGCCATGGTGAGCACCATTTCCCTTGCAGGAGAAGACTGAGGAAAAGTAGGAATTGAGCAGTTCTGCCCTCTCTTCATCACCTGTTACAATTTCACTTTCCTGTCCTCGCAATGGGCCTGCCATGTCCTTGTTCTTTTTCTTACTTTGAACATAAGAAAAGAACCATTGTTTGTTGTTTTTAGCGTCTCTCACTAGCCTAAGCTCATATTGAGCTATAGCTTTCCTAACTCTCTCTCTACAAACACTGGTTATTTGTTTGAATTCATCGTTCCACTTTCTGAATGAGTCTTTTTTTTATTTTTCAAGTCCTTAGAAAGCTGTTTATGGAGCCACCTTGGCTTCTTTAGGCTCCTCCCATTTTTCTTCTCATAGGAATCATTTGTGATTGTCCCTTCAGTATTTTACTTTTAAGAAACTCCCATCCCTAGTCATGAGCTCCCTTCTCCTTAAGTATTTCTGACCATGGGATTCTAGCTAGAATAACTTTAAGTTTACAAAATTTGCTTCCCTGAAGTCCAACCTATATGTCTTACTATGTACAGCTTTTACCTTCCCCAAGATTGTAAATTCCAAAATTACATGATCACCATTACCTAGGGTGCCCACTACTTTCACCTCATCAACCAGTTCTTCCCTGCTGGTAAGTATCAAGTCCAAGATAGCAGATCCCCTTGTTTCCCTCTCCACTTTCTGGAAAATGAAGTTGTCATTTTAGATATGTTCTTAATCACATGTTGTTAAAACATTGCAAAAAGAAATTATGCACTGATTAGTAAATCAATGTACTAAAAGAATCCTAACCTTGTACCAAATAGTTCAGGAAAAACAAACAGAATTCTAGTGGTGGGTTAAGCCATCCTTTACATGTTGTTGGGAACTATATCATAACAGACAACACATATATAAACACATTAGAACACATTATGTTCTAATGGATAAAAATAGTCCATAATAACTGAAATTTAGAGGCTACAATCATTATACAATGTGATGAAACTACCATGGCATTTGGAAGAGATGACTATTTTAGAAACTGAACTATTTACGAAAGAGCTTAAAATATCCAAGGATAAAAGGTTATTTTTGTTTTTCATTTGATTTGTGCTTCACCCCTCTTTATGTTTTACTATTATTCCTGAAAATTTTAACAGATTTAAGAAGAAAGAGCAAAAAAAAATTCCCCAAAAATCCAAGTAACAGCAGAAAAATAAGATGAAAAACAAATATTATTGCATGGATAATTTGCCTTAAGAAGGCTGGGGGAGGAGCAAACTTGTTTTGAATTATGCAGTATGGTTAAACTCTTGCAGAACAATGAACTTTTCCTTTTTTTGCAATATACTTTTTGGTATATATTTACTGCACTCAGCGTCACACTTCTATGACTGGGCAAAAACCTGCTATATTAACCAATTGCCACCCCAGCAAGAATAACGAGTCAGACAACAGTTTGGAATCAAACAAGGGCCACTTTATTAACTATTTAAACAGAACATGCAGCAACGGGCAAACTAAGCAAGCTCAGGAACAGGCAAGGCAGGTGTCACTCCTAGACACGGCCTCCTTGCCCTTGTAATGGGCGGGTAACCTAGCTCCAGTCCAGAGCCAGTCAGATTCTGGCTTGCAACCGGCGGCTTAGCATACTGGCATCCCCTCCCAGGGGCGCCTACCCCCGAGGCTGCACAGACCTTCAGGGAGGAGCCTAGTCTGAGAGGGTCCCAGAGGCGATCACCATTCACCTCCCCAGACCGCAAGGCCCTAGGGTGGTTCCTGATGACCTCCTGTTCCCAATGGGGACATGCCGTGAGGCACTCACCGGTTCCATTTCTTGCTTGCATAAACCTGCCAAGTGACCAAACTACTTAATACCCGACCACCATCTATGCTCTCAACCACCGACAGCAGTGTAAGGTAGGCAAAAAACACCCCGTCCCCAAGCCAAACAAGGAAGAGGTGCAAAAATTCCTACCTGGCCCCGATTGGCAACCAGCAAAAGCCTACACTGCAACCAGGGCGGGCGGGTGGGCGAGCACGCCAACGAAGTGTTAAGGCGTGAGTGGGGCAACGGCTTTGCCGAGCAAGCCCCGCCCACAACACCGTGCGCAGAATGCGCACCCTGTTGCTGCCTCGCGTCCTGCGAGGCGGCAAAATGGCTCCCGTGCACCACGGCGTTGCCGGGCGCTGTAAGCCCAATATCCCAATAGGACTAACAGAGATGGTAGTAGGCAACACACGGTGTCCGGGCTGCTGGTAGACATGGACAGAGAAGTAGTTGAGAAGCACCTGGCTGCATTGAATGAGTACAAATCCCCAGGGCCACATGTTATGTACTCGAGAGTGTTCAAAGATCTTTCTAGAGAGCTTGCAGAGCCTTTGTTCATCATCTTCCAGACCTCTCGGAGGACGGGAGATGTGCCACAAGACTGGAGGAGGGCAGATGTTATCCCCCAATGTGTTTTGCTCTCTCTAGTAGTCCCAGAGGGATCGAAACTCATGTGGAAAAGGGGGGACACACAAAGCAATAGGGACAAAAGAGTGACAAAAATGACAGTGCAGAAGTCGTCTAGTTGTCAGTGGCATTTCATCTAATGATAAAAAAGAACAAGAGCTTCAGGGTGCCGGACAATCCTAGGATCTCCTGGGTATTTCACACACAATGCCATATGATAATTTTTATTTTAATAATGACATTGACATTGGAAAGTATTATATTATTATACTATGCTATATATTTCAGCCAGATTAATATTCACTGATTAAAACTGTCACTAGAAATAGATGCATGTTAAAAGAGCAATGCAGAGTATCTTGGTAAGAGTTCTGTTCATCATTGGTTTTGAGATCCTATCCTGTGCAGCATATGATCAATTTCTTCATATCACCAGCAAAAGGAGATGATACCGCTGTTAATTATCCAGCAGTTCAATTAACCATATCGCATACATTTTTCTCTTGACTGCTGTAGAACAGCTGTGGTAAAACTTCTTCTCTGCTAGAATATCCATCTTACTGTGGTATTCACAAATCCAGAAAAACCATTTAACTGCAGTATACCTAAGTATCTGTAGCCATATAGTGAACACATTATGGAATGGCATTATTTTAATAAAGCTTTTATTCCACAATGATTTATATTTGTAATTAATTGGCTCTTGCAGGTGTATTTTTTAATGTAACTATTTACTTAAAGGTGTTTAAATGCCATTTTTTGTTCATGCTTACTAAGTTTGGTTTGAAAGTTTTACTGAATAACATGCTGTTTTATGCATTTTATCTTTTTATGTAAGCTGCCCTGAGCCTGCTCCAGCGGGGAGGGCGGGATATGAATCAATCAAACAAACAAACAGATAAATAAAAGTGACTGTAGCTGTACTGGTTTGTTGTACAATGGCTCTTAGAAATACATATAAATAAATAATGACATTGTGGGGAACCAAACACTAGAAACAATGTTAGCATGGAAAAGAGATGCATACAGTACTGGTGAATAGCCAAATTGACATAGGAATCAAGGCAGGGAAAGAACTGCCAGTGTCCTTCCATGGACTGCCAATGCTGTTGCCCCTTACCATCACATAACATGTTCTGACACCTACTTTTCTAATTTTTATTCATCCTTGAGCTTCTCCACCCTACTTCTGCCTATGGAACACTACTCTAGTACTCTGTGTTGCCTCATTTTGCATTTAGGGATTGACCTTAGGGATGCCACAAATTTCATAATGAATACATTTGAGAGCTGAACATACTGTGTTTTCTCATCCCAAGCACAGGTGAGCCAGTCACCCAATCTGTTCCGCTTCCAATGAGCAACTTAAAGAGCTGCCAGACAGAAACCTAGCTTCCAAACTTCTTACTGAGTCCTAGCAAGAAGTTTGGAGGTGGACTGAATTTATCAGTCTGGCCTCCACTACAGAACCCATCCCAAAGTTGCTCCATCACCAGTAAGACTGGAACATGAGAATAAACATCGAGTGGGGAGAACAGGAGCAATCACTTTCTTTTCTACTTCTCCCCAAACAGTCAGTGTGGGTTGCACAGAAAATGAACATACCATTCTTCTTCTCTGAAGCCCAAGCAGTTTTGGAAGGGGGAGAGCAGATCACCGCCCCCCCCCCCAGCACAAAGCCTGGGCTGCAGAGAATAGGAGGAAATCACTTTTATTCAGTGCAGCCCATGGATCAGTTTCAAGTTGAGATGAAAGAAGCAATTGCTTTGTTTTGTATCCATCCAAAATGGACAAAATGGGTTGCATGGAACAGCAAGCATCTGCTTCCATTCTCTGAAGCTCATGTTCTCAGTTTGGAATGGGGGAAGGAGCAGGTTTATGATGGTGTGAAGGAAATGATGATCTGCACAAGCCCAAGCTTTATGCAGAGATATTTAGAGTTTATTTACACAATATTTATACAGTCCCTTCAGGTAAAGCATTTCACTATTCAGACTGACAAAATGCTTTGCAGGCAATTGATGCACACACTGGCATAGACAGCTAGGTATTGTACAGAATATATACAGTACAATCAGTACAGAGATGCTGAGTCATTGTGCTCCTCCTCTAGGCTGATGCAATATGTACAGTCATATGTACAGTCATGTGATCCCTAGCTATCACTTTAGATCATAGTGATCTGTCTGCCATGCTATCATCTTGCTGGCATCCTCAATTTTACATGCTGACACGCCTCCCAAGATGCAGTTGGTCAGACATAACTTTTCCTTCAGATGTTCGAAGTCACATCCTGGCAAACACTTATTAAATAAATCAGCAACATTTTGTTCTGAAGCACAGTGCTGAAGAGATATGAACCCTTCAGCCACAGCAGACCGCACATTCTGATAACGAATGTTAATGTGTTTGCTCCTTGTCTGGATTCCTTGGTTTCCTGCCAACTGTAGAGCTGCAAGGCTATCAGAAAATACAATTACAGGCTTCTTGTAAGATATATTCAGATCTTTACAAAGTTGAAAAAAACATTCCAGTTATATAATACAGTCCCTCAAAGCAGAATATTCAGCTTCACAAGAACTGGTGGAAATGTGTTTGTTTCAGAGATTTCCATAAAACTAACGTTCCACACATGTATACTGCATGTCCAGTAGTAGACCTTCCATCTGATCTTTCACCACAGCTAGCATCACTGAAAGCTAACAGTTTTGGTTCTCCATCAGCTTTTAGAATTAGTTTGCTGTTAATGGTCCCCTATAGATATCTGAGAACTCTTTTTGCTGCCACCCAATCCCTTTTGTATGGGCAAGCACATTTTTGACTCAACCAATGTACAGCATTGCATATGTCTGGATGCATCCAGCAAGCAATATACAACAATGAACCCAGCAAGGATTGATATAATTGTTTGTCAGAGAAAACTTCAATATCAGGCTCTCTGCAATAACTGGTGATCATTGGGGTTAGCACACTGTGTGCTTCTGCCATCCCAAACTTATGCAGCAAATGCTGAATCTTGGATTCCTGGCTCAACTCAAAATACCCACAATCACTTTTGGTGATCTGAACACCTAAGTAATTCTGAACTGGCCCCAGGTCTTTGATTTTAAACAATCCCTGGATTGCAGCAGTGAACCATTTCAACTGTTCTGGTGTATGATGAATAAAACAAATGTCATCTACAAATACCAGCAAATAACAAATTCTGTTCTGTAAGTTAATGCTGTACATACAAGGGTCAGCTATACTCTGCTTGAAACCTTGTCCCACCAATGCCTTTCTGAGACATTCTGCCCAGGCATGCCCACTTTGTTTCAAACCATATAATGCTTTATGGAGTTTTAATACCAAGTGCTTGTTCTGAGATATGAACCTAGGAATCTGCTCTAAATAGAGCTCCTCTTGAATCTGTGCATTTAGGTAAGCAGTATCAAAATCAAAATGGTTTACACACATTTTCTGTTCACCTGCCTTTGTGAGAGCCACCCTAATTGTTTCAGCTCTGACTGTGGGTGCAAAGCATTCATCATAGTCTTGCCTCTCTATTTGGGAAAAAACCCCTCGCTACCAGGCAAGCTTTGCATTGCTGTTTTCCATTTGGCATCTCTTTTACTTTAAATAACCAACGACAGCTCAGTGCTTTTTTGTTTGCAGGCAGTTCTGCTAGGGAAAACACATTGTGTGATACTAATGATGTGTACTCCTTTCCCATGGCCTGCAGCCAAGTATTTTTCTGCTTTGTTTCCAGTGATAATACCTCACTGTAATCTTTTGGCACCTTAACAAATACATAATTAGCAGTTACGCCATACCATTCCAGAGATATCTCTTTTGTCACTCTGGAAGACACCCTAGGTAATGGTTCTGCACTTTGCACATTCTCAGGAGCCAAGGGTGCTGGAGATTGTGCCTCCTGTTTTACTTCTGATGTATTGCCAACTTCATCAGACAGAAATAATATGACTGGGGAAGGTAATTGGTTGGCATGGCTCTTGGCCCAATTTACATTCTCACAAAATTTGGCAGACCTGCTGAAACTTAACATATTGTTAGGGTTTGCAAAGTGGTAAGACTTCATCCCTGTTTGATATCCCAACAATGTTTCTTTGCCTTAGCCCTCCCTTTCTGTCTCTGTGTCAGAGGAATATTAACCCACGCCTTGGTGCCAAAGACTCCCAGGTGACTTAAACTTGGGTTCTTGCCATATAATACTCTGTAAGGGATATCATCAATGGTGCGAGACCACACCCTGTTTAGCACATAGCAAGAAGCTTTTATGGCCTCAGCCCAAAATGCTACTGGCAAACCTGCATCTGAGAGCATAGAATGCATCATGGTTTGGAGAATACCTCCTTTTCTTTCCACAATGCCATTCTCCTGGGGACATGCCACATTTGCAACTCTGTGCTTTATGCCTTGAGATTTTAGCCAATGGGCCAACTCACTATACATATCGCAATCAAGGTATGTTGTGCAAGGTTTTACTGTCTCCTTGCCAAGTAAAGCAAGCATTTTGCTAATTGCACCAAAACTCACATGGTCTAATCTCCTGTGCAGCAAATGTATGCATTTGCTATGTGGGCTCTTATTTACTACTGACTGTGCCTGCACAGACCCATTTTGTAGTACATAGACATTATTAGTCAGTTTGCCCACTGCTAATGTTTTGTCCCCCTTGAGAATGTTATAGTTCTGGTTCTTAAATACAACACTGAACCCGGTCTTGTCCAAGGCACATATACAAAGCAAATTATTTTCAAGGGTAGGAACACACAATACATTTTTAAAACTATGATTTAAAGCAGGAAAAAATACATTGCCTTGGCAAGTTACTCCAGCAAAGCGTCCGTGAGTCAAACTCACGTGATCCAGGGAGGAAGCTTGTGCTTCTTGCAACAAACTTTTGTCCCAAACAAACATTTGAGAAGCACTGGAATCAATAATCCAAGTGGCTCCTTCTGCTGACTTGATTGCCATGACCAACGTGGCTTGCTGATTGGATATGGTGCGAGATCCTTTTTCATCTCCGCTCCATCGCAAAGCAGAACAATTTCTCTTGAGATGGCTTGAAGACCCACAAAGAAAACGTTTCTTTACTTTCAAGGCAATGGCTCCCTTGTTGCAGCTGGGCTGGCCTCCCTTATCAGCACTCGTCCTTCTCTCTGGCCTGGCACAGTTCCCAGACTAGACAGCAGCCAATTCCCTCTGGTGATAATGCACCTCCTTATCCAACAATCGGCCGGTCATGTAACTAAGCATTAAGTTCATCTCCTCCACTGATTCCAAGGCAGTAATCACAGAATCATATCTCTCCGATAAGGAACTCAAGATGATGAAAACTTGATTCTGTTCAGAGATCTGTTTGCCTCTCTGTGCAAGGAGTTGGAAACAAGTAGTCAGGGAGTTTAGATGACATCTCACCAATTGTCCCGGCTGCATAACTGTGTTAGCCGAATTGCTTTAATTTAAGATTAGCAATTGGCAAAATACCGGGTTCTTTGCCAGCTATACCAAGGTCCCACCCCTTCTAGGAGTTCCCAGAAAATAGGCAATGAGGCTGAGTGGTTCATTTGAATGATATTTACTATAAAATGTTGTTCAAGCATACAAAACAGAATCATACATGCATACACACAAGATCTAGGAAACTTAGGTAGAAAACAGCACTGTTGTATGAGCAGGAAGTTCGTTGGTTGGGTAATACTTTACCTGTCCTGGAGATGGGTGTCTGATTCCAAAAGAAGATTGAGGGGAGAAAGGAAAAATGGGGAGCGCGATCTAAACCTGCAGATACATGCTTCGTCCTGGCTGCGCAAACCAGGGATTAAAGATGGAGGCAAGGTAGTGGGACAGCAAGCTGAACGTAAGAGGGTGGTAAAGAAGATAGGGGTCGTGGCGGCTAGCAATGATTGTCTGCTGTGCAAGATCTTTTATCAGGTGGCATTGGGGCAGGCTGCACTGACCACATCTCACAAACACACCTACTAGTTAGTCCATCCCCACTAACCCTATCATTGGTCATGGTAAAAGGAGGAGGAGATGGGAAGGAGTGGTCAGTATTGCAAATCTAGGTGCTAAGCAGGAACTGACACCTGGGCAAGCTGCTAGGATTCATGGTGCCATTCCATTGTCTCTTGATGGCTCTGGCCAGGTCACTCGATGGCCGGACGATTAGTTGCCAGGTAACGTCACTTAACATAATCTCTTGCAGGAACTTTGCGGGAAGGTGTGAATTGACCAGCGTGAGGAGACAGGAGGACCCTTTGAAATGGAGTCCTTGTCTCCGTGTCAGTGCGAACTATTGTGGGTGTGCTTCCTGCTGTGAACTGGAGCCTCTTACCACAATAAAGAGTGCATTTCGTCCTTTGCAGTATAACTACCCAAAGTTCAAATTTATGATCATAACAGTTCATAATAGGATATGGTATGCCTTGCTGGCTTACAACTGTTCTGTAAAGATGTCTGGTCAGACATATTAAAGACCTGGCTGTCTGCAACACATAGACTGACCTGAGACTGTCCCATGCAGCTTTTGCAGTTTCTCTGCCCGACACATGTACTAATTGGTCGTCAGCAGCGCTTTTTGGTCTTTGACAGTATCATCAGCTGTCGGAGCTTGTGGGGGAGTGGCAACATAAGTCCACAATGACTCCCTCTTGAGATAATGCTCCATCTGTAACGACCAGACCGCATAATTGTCAGAGTTTAGCTTATCAACCAGCAAGGCGGTTCCTGCCTGTGCCATGATGTACTCTCTCTCTGACAAATCCTGGTCACTCGCCTCCTGTCCCTCCGACTCCTTGTGGTCAGCAGGAGAAAAATCACCTCCACCCAAGGACTGTGTTTCAGAATTCTCTGCATCACTCGGTGTAGCTTCAGACATCAACACAACTGCAGTCTGCAAAGCTCACCCTGCCAGCTCCAGTAGAGATTCCACAGCTCAGCACATCAACATCCACTCTGGTGTCCATGCAGCAAGTCACACTGGGCCCATAACCCTGATGGTGTGAAGGAAATGATGATCTGCGCACGCCCAAGCTTTATGCAGAGATATTTACAGTTTATTTACACAATATTTACACAGTCCCTTCAGAGAAAGCATTTCACTGTTCAGACTGTCAAAATGCTTCGCAGGCAATTGATGCACACACTGGCATAGACAGCTAGGTATCGTACAGAATATATACAGTACATTGCCCAATCAGTACAGAGATGCTGAGTCATTGTGCTCCTCCTCTAGGCTGATGCAATATGTACAGTCATATGTACAGTCATGTGATCCCTAGCTGTCACTTTAGATCACAGTGACCTGTCTGCCATGCTGGCATCTTGCTGGCATCCTCAATTTTACATACCAACAGTTTATGTATTTACAAGTGGGGACCTGCATGAAACTTGCGAGAGTCGCTATCCTCTTCCCCCCAACCTCTGCTTCTTCCCCTCTCCCCCTACTTCATTCACATTCTTTCTCCTTCCTGCCACCCCTTTTCTTACTCTGCCTCCATGCCGGTCACTCCCTTTCTGCCCCCACCCCATCACTCTTTCTGCCCTTGTCACTCTCCTGGCCTTCCACCTACTCCCACCACAGCAGCAGTGGCAGCAGTCACTCTTCAGGAATCACAACAGATTGCCCAAATACGGAGATCAGTTCCTTTTAGGATTTCCAGGTCCATGTTGGGAAATTCCTAGAGATTTGGGGGTGGAGCCTTGGGAGGATGAGGTTTGAACTTGGAAGTAACCTCAGCAGGATATAATACCATAAACTCCATTCATCAAAGCAGCCATTTTCTCAGGGGAACTCATCTCTGTCATCTGGAGATCAGTTGAAATTCCAAGAAATATCCATCCCTCACCTGAAGGTTGGGGACATTAGCTCCCCTGGAGAAAATGAACAGACACCAACCTGCTAGTGTTATTTGAGGCAGTGAACAAACATGTGGATAAGGGACACCCAATAGATGTTATTTACCTTGACTTCCAGAAAGCTTTTCATAATGTTCCTTGTGAAAGGCTCCTAAGTAAGCTCAATAGTCATGGGATAAAAGGACAAGTCCTCTTGTGGATCAAAAACTGGCTAAGTAATAGGAAACAGAGAGTGAGTATAAATGTCACAGTGGAAGGTGGTAAGTGGTGGGGTACCACAGGGATCAGTACTGGGTCTGATGCTTTTTAACATGTTCATTAATGATTTGGAGTTGGGAGTAAGCAGTGAAGTGGCTAAATTTGTGGATGACAATAAATTGTTCAGAGTGGTGAGAACCAGGGAGGATTGTGAGACACTCCAAAGGGAACTGTCAAGGATCAGTGAGTGGGTGTCAGTGTGGTAAATGGGGTTCGATGTGGCCAAGTGCAAAGTGATGCACATTGGGACCAAAAATCCTAACTGTAAATACATGTTGATAGGGTCTGAGTAGATAACTCACTGAAAATGTCAAGACAGTATGCGACTGCAATAAAAAAGGCCAACACTATGCTGTGGATTATTAGGAAGGGAATTGAAAACAAATCAGTCAGTATCATAATGCCCCTGTATAAATCGATGGTGAGACCTCATTTGGAATACTGTGTGCAATTCTGGTCACCACACCTCAGAAAGGATACTATAGCATTGGAAAAAGTGCAGAAAAGGGCAACTAGAATGATAAAAGGGCTGGAACACTTTCCCTATGAAGACAGGTTAAAGCGCTTGGGGCTCTTTAGCTTGGAGAAACAGCAATTGAGGGGTGACCTGATAGAAGTTTACAAAATTATGCATGGGATAGAGCAGGTAGAGAAAAAAGTACTTTTCTCCCTTTCTCACAATACAAGAACTTGTGGGCACTCCATGAAATTGCTGAGCAGTCGGGTTAGAACAGATAAAAGGAAGTACTTCTTCACCCAAAGAATGATTAACACATGGAATTCACTGCCACAGGAGGTGGTGGCAGTTACAAGCATGGACAGCTTCAAGAGGGAATTGGATAAACATATGGACCAGAGGTCCATCAGTGGCTATGAGTCACAAGGTATAGATAGGAACTCTCAGTCTGAGACAAGTGATGCTCTGTATTCTTGGTGCTGGGGAGGCAACAGTGAGAGGGCTTCTAGTGTCCTGGCCTCACTGGTGGACCTTCTGGTAGCACCTGGTATTTTTGGCCACTATATGACAGAGTGTTGGACTGGATGTTCCATTAGCCTGATCCAACATTGGCTTCTCTTATGGTCTTATGTTCTTAAATGACTGCTTTGGAGGGTAGACTCTATAGCATTATATCTGTCTGAAGCCCCTTCCCACTTCAATCCCCACCATTACCAGACTCCACCCCTCAAATGTCCAGGAATTCCCCAATCTGGAGTTGGCATTCTTATCTCCTTCATACCCAACAACCAATTTACCTTTGCCTGCCCCTCTGTTTTGATCTTTCCGACTCCTTTCTCTCTGCAGCTTCTACTGAGGAAAACTATGGTCTTTCTTCACAGTGGGGACTAAAGCAGTTGATACTATTCTCTCCTCCCTTTTATCTGCACAACAACCCTATGAGGTAGGTTAGGCTGAAAGTATGTGACTGGTCCAAAATCACCCAGTGAGCTTCCACATCAAGATGGGGATCTAAACCTGGGTTTTGCAAACCCTACTCTGAAGCTCTGACCATTATACTACACTGACTTTTCTAGGGTGACTGCTGTTGAACAGTAGCAAGCAGCCAGGCCTAGTTGAATCATGCAAGTCAGGTGGTCTCAAGTTACCCAGAGGGTGCTGCTAGGCCTAGGTTTGTCACCCTTCAGGTGGGACATGGAGATCCCCCAGAATGACAACTGGACTCCAGACAAGATCTGCCCCCTGGAGAAAATGGGTGAACTCTATGGCATTATGTTCAGCTGAGGCCTCTCCCCTCCCCAAACTTCTCAGGTTCACCACAGAATCTCCAGGAATTTCCCAGTCTGGAGCGGGCAGTCTTAGTCCCACCCTCCTGCTATTTAGCTTTCCCAATCCGAGCTCCAGTCCTGCTTTTGCTTACTCCCTCCCCCCCCCCCCACACTCTCTCTGGCTGTCAGGCAGTCTCTCTCTCTCTGTCGATGTGGAGGGGCCTGGAGTAGATCCCTGAGGTAGCCATTTCAAAAGGTATGAGGGAGGAATTCAACCCTCCCTGAGTTTTTTTAAATCTTTTTTGGATTTTTCTGCATACCCATGGAATTTTCTGAGTCTGTAGAAAAACCTGTTGGGGGAGAATATGCCCCCTATCCACAGAAATAAGTATCCACATGCAAAGGGGTATGTTGAAAATTAGATGTGTAGATTATTGTAGCATAGTGCTAATGTGACAGTCTTGCTGTTTATATACTTGTTTCCTTAATTGCAAATGCACATACCATAAATACAATAAACATGCCACAAGTCTTCCCTCCATATAAAAATGACCGTTGTGTTATTAACTTAACTTTTATTAGCCATTAGTATTAAGGTGTGGCCAGTTTAGCAGTACTGATGTCCAGGGGTCCGTTGGGGCTGGAGCGAGGTGGAGCAAAGCTCCGCCAGCTCAGGACTGGCCAGAAGAGCAGCCATGGGCTGAATCAGATTCTCTAATCTGATTCAGCTCACCGCCGAATTGCCGCCGAAATTCAGTGGCAACTTTAAAAGCCACTGGAGGAGAGGGGGTTTGAGGGAGAGGCTCCAAACTTGCAGGGTAGCTGCTGGAGCCTCTCCTTGAAAAGCCCACCAAGTTTCAAGAAGATTGGACCAGGGGGTCCAATTCTACAGGCCCCGAAACAGGTTGCCCCCATTCCCTCCATTGTTCTCTATGGGAGGAAAAAAGTTAACATTTTTTCCCTCCATAGAGAACAATGGAGGGGATGGGACAATCTGTTTGGGAGCCCATAGAATTGGACCCCGTGGTCCAATCTTCTTGAAACTTAGTGAGTATTTTGAGGAGAGGCCCCAGCAGCTACCCTGCAAGTTTGGAGCCTCTCCCTCAAACCCCCTTTCCTCCAGCCCCTCATATACCCTATGAGTTTTTGCCATTGATTTCAATGGCCCATAGGATATAATGGGGCTGAAACTGACATTCCCTTTCTGACACACTTCTGGTGATGTCAGGGGACGTGGCATATGCTAATGAGTTATGCCAATGAGATATGCTAATGAGCTCCTGCACCTCTTTTTCTACGAAAGGACCCCCGCTGATGTCCATTTTAAAAGGACAAAACTCTAGTTTAGGAAGCAACAATTCTTGATATGTTATTTGATATGCAGTTATCCCTGCCATTCACCCATGCAACAATGCCTAGTAGCTCTTTTCTCCTCTCCACTGTCTGATGGCCTGGTTAATGGTTATACCACCATTAAGAAGTAGACTCTTTTGAGGGAATTAGTGCTATTACTCCCAGAAGGAACAACTTAAAAGTGCATAATTCAAATCCACCTTCATTAGCATAAAGAATAGAAATCTCATTTTAGAAATTGTCTTCATTGACTTTTCATAAGCCCTGCCTCTTCCCATCTTTGTGAACTTGAGATATATTTATTAATTCAAATGATTCAAATTCATTCAATGATTCAATTTGTTGATATTAACAGCTTCTTTTGTATAGTTTCTGTTAGCATTGGAATAAATCCCTGTTCCTTGCTTTGTTGATCTTTGAATATATGTGCTGGAGATAGCAAAGGCCAGTGGTTTGCCTCTTAGCACATAGACACAATTTGGAAATGAACTTTATTCCTAGAGCTCTGAAACAAGTATGTATCTTATCTAAATGAGATATAAGGGCTACGTGAAAATTCTTATCACTAGGTGAAGAGGGCAACATGAAACAATTGCAAGTTAGCTATTTATATTAAAATGATTTGTACTAAAATGAAAGGGGGAAAAACAACCCTATGCAAATCGCTGAAAATAGTATTGTTTGAGTCAGACTCTATTCTGCTTCCAGCTGCCAAGTGCAAACAACAGAAAAGATTGGCAGCTGGCACTTGCTAATTATCATTTTTAAAAAACAATTATCCTGAAGGCATGATCTTAGAGAACATTTAAATGAAGCATGCCGTTCACCTGACCTTGGAACATATATAACTTTGATACTTGAGTAAGTTCTGAGCATGCACCAACAGTAGCTGAAAGTCAGGTGCCTAGTGCAATCATGAATGGCACAGACTGTAGAGATGCAAAAGCAGAACATAATCTTGATGTTTTTTTAAAAAAATACAAGTGTATCAGCAGTCTGAGAGTATAGGAGAATCTGCTCAAGAGAAACAATGGACATTATTTTGGGGGGCAATAAATTTATTATTTGCTCATTAAAACAAACAAATAAAATAGAATGCACTGTTACAGAAGATATAAATTTAACAATCATGCAAAAAGGAACCTATATTTGGAGGGGATCTTCCCCTTTATGAATTTCATCCCTCCAAATATGAAATGAGGCATCCACTTGTCCAAAAAATGAGACAACTTAGAATCTGAATCTGTAGGTTTAACCATTAAAGAGATCTTCTCCACTAGATCCTAAGTTTTAACCTTCCAGAGTGTTAAAGATGAAAGTTTATACTTCTTCCAGTTTGTTGCAATACACAAACATGTTGTTGCCAATAAAGTTGAAATGAGCTTAAGGTTTGGTGTATCACTATCTTCATGAGAAAGTAAATCCAATAATAGCCATTTTATTCTAACTTTACATTACAGATCTTATAAATCACCATAAGTACTTTGCTCCAAAACCTTTGAATGGCCAGGTATTGCCACCACCAATGATAGAAAGATCCCACCTGCTTACATTTTTTCCAGTAGACATTTAGAATCTTTCTACAGAAATTATTCAACTTTTGTGGGGTAAGATACCATCCTGACCAAATTTTGAAATATAGAGTTTGAATATTTAGTGCCTCTGAGGTGAATGCATATGATGTCCAGACCTCATGCCAGTCATTCTTGGTTAAAGAAACCTCAAGGTCTCTTTCCCATATATTCATAACCCTATTCTTATTAATGGTTTCAGTTAACATAGACTACAGTTTTGAGATAATGCTTTTATCTGCTAGGTCAGGAGCTAGTACCAGTTTTTCAAATGAAGTATCTGCCCTTCTGTTGATTTTAGTAAGACACAATGGGCATTATGAGCAGAGGACATTCAATTTCTGGGTAGATGATCTACAAAAGCTAGCACCATCACTAGATGTAAATCTTTGTTTAGATTTACTCAGTTCACAAGACAAAGATAGGTCAGTGTTTTACTGAAATAGAAATGTTGTGTGGATGCACTGCTAGGGCAGTACACTTAGGCCAGTATTAATGGGATGCTGATGAGCCAAAAGCACTCTCCAATGGGATTTTGCAGTCACAAAGAATTTCAATTAAATCATGTGGCTACCCAAGTGAAGCAGCCATGTGTGCTAAAGTAGCCTGCCCATGCCACACCTACCCAGGCAATGGACATGATCCAGCCAATAATCGTGATGTCTGAATCACACCTAAGAGTGTTTAACCCAAGGGTGTCGAACTCATTTATTATGAGGGCCAGATCTGACATAAATGAGACCTTGTTGGGTCGGGCCATGTGTGTCATAAATTGTAATGCCAGGTAGCAGAGATATAAGCTTTATAAAGGACACAAACACAAAGAATTTTTTTACTTAAAATAAAAACATGCTTAAAACAGCACTTTTGCAATATTTTGTTTATTTAACAGTATCTGATAACTGACACCTCTTGCTCTGAATTATTGCATCAAAATGTCTGTCCTGCTGCAATCTTGAGTATGCTGTTCAAGTGTGTATCTGTAAACTGCAAATCTACTTTTGATTTGTTGACATTCACCACAGAAATCTCATGCTCAGAGCTCTGAGTCTAGGACCCAGGGGGACAAAATGAAATGGCTGAGCAATTGAGAGAGCCTGGCAAAGCAAGCTATGATGCAGCAGCAGCAGTAGAACTGGAAGCTGGAGATGGCCAGTTCCAGTGTGGAACAAAGTTTTAGTCCAGTGGCACCTTTAAGACCAACAAAAGTTTTATTCATGGTATAAGCTTTTGTGCATTTTCACTAAAGTTCTGCAGATTGCCCTAAATTTCTTTTCCTTTAAATATAATTATATCAGTGCCTATATAGGAAAACAATAGCTCAGTATTTTAATGGAAATTGCAAAACAGATTCCATTGAAGCTATTTTACATTGGCCAAAAGACTGAGAAAGATCATATGACTCAGAAGAGGCATAATGTACTCTAAAGATAGTGCAAATGTCAAACAATATGGGGATTAAGTACAGATGAAGCATATGAGTTTTGCTAGAGGCTAATCAAAGACTGTAATGATTTTAGTTTATGTTGTCTTCCAGATCTTCATCAGTGTCATGTGAATCAGCTAACAGTGTAATCATAAACATATATATATATTCTTTAAAGCCCAATAACTTCTATTGATTTAGATGCATGTAACTCTGTTTAGGATTGCGTTGTAAGGAAAAAACACATTTTATAGTTATATATTTTTAGATTTTGCTACCTGATGCTTTAGTACTTCAAAACTTTCTGAAATTTCACATCACAGGAACATCAGACAACTATACATTCTGTCTTTGTTGTAGTCTATCATAAGAGCAAATCTGTAATAAATAGTTTAAATGAGCATTTAGCTTCTTTGACCTCTTATGAAAACAATCAACATGAACTCTTCGAGCTGTGAAGGGCAGCAGAATTTATAATTATGCATTGACCTTTCATAGATGTGTTTGCATAGACTTGAATATTTACTTCACTGCCCCAAGGTATATTCAGTCCCTCAAGTATATTAGCCATTAGAATAGAACAAGAGAGACCTGCAAAGACGTGGGGATCATCTAATTTACCCCTATATCTCCCCCGCTATTTCTGCTTTCCCTTACATGCCAGTCTCCATAGCCTGTCCCCTTTTTCTGTTTCCTTTTGTCCTTATTTATTTACTTATTTATATTTACATTTATATCCTGCTCTCCCCACCATTCGGCCGGCTCAGGGCAGCTTATATAAATATACATTAAAATTTCAGTTAAAAAAATCACTCAGTATAAAACCATAACTATATATAAACATAACTTATATTTTAAGTTATAACTTATATTATTCCTTCTCACCCACCCATTCACCTACCTTTATCTGGCTCTTGTCTTCACCTTTCCCTCTGTCTGCCCCCCAGCAGGTTCTCCCTGGGAAAGGTGTGGCTGAGATGTGTGGTGGCTGCTGCTTCTGGACTGGGCTGTGCCCAGTTGCAAAGCAGCTGCTGGTGTCAGACTGGTTACTGGTGCTGGGCCAGGCCGAGTTGTGGGCTGGCTGTCATGCTTGGTGTAGTGGTTAAGAGCGCGAAGTCTAATCTGGGAGAATTGGGTTTGATTCCCCACTCCTCCACGTGCAGCTGCTGGTGTGACCTTGGGTCAGTCAAAAGTTCTTTCAGAGCTATTCTCTCAAGGGCAGTCCTCAAGAGAGCTCTCTCAGCCCCACCTACCTCACAGGGTGTCTGCTGTGGGAAGGGGAAGGGAAAAGACATTTAAGGCCACTCTGAGACTCCTTCGAGTAGTGAAGGGTGGGGTATAAATCCAACTTCCTCCTCCTCCTCTTCTTCTCCTCTTCTTCTCTCTCCTCCTCTTTCTCCGCCTCCTCTTCTTTTTCTTCCCAAGTTGTGTAGTAGCTGCTACTTCCAGCATGGGATGGGGTGAGTTTCATGGTGGCCACTGCTACTGGGCCCCATTGTGTTGATACTGAGTCTTCAGTAGTTGCTGCCTATCCTGCTGCATCAAGAGTCATGACAGGGAAATGGGACACTTTCCAGAGCTGTTTTGGCCTCCCTCCATCTTTACTCCCCCTGCTTTGTTTCACAAAAACTAATGTTTATTACATTGTATTGAAATGTTTACGTTACTTTCCTCAGTGCATAATGAGCCCAAGCCAGTTTACAACATTAAATATAACCAGTGTTAAAACTTTAATAGTATATAAAAGCCTAAAGAGGGGGAAAATATACCAACTGATTGAATTAAAAGCTCTTTTAATAAGATACTCAACATAGAAAAGAAGCGTGGTTCTCAGATGGTTTTAAATTCTAAGCCTCCTCAAGCAACTCTGAAGAGGCAGCATAAAACTATTCTAAAGAAAAAAAAAACTAAATTCAGGCATGTGGGCACCTAGTTGTGAAAGGCTTTAAGAATTAAAACATGCACCTTAAACTGAGCCCAGAAACAAATAAGCAAGCATTGCAACTGCTCCAGGACTGATGCAATAGGCTGGCAGCATTGGGTCCCACTCAAAAGAAAGTTTCTAATGATCTGAACTAATTACTGTTTCCAGGTTGTGTTTCACAAACTAATCCACAGATCCATTGACTTTTGACCTTATTTGTTTCTGTATCATCAGAAGTTGGTCCACTAGTATCCCCAATCCATGAGTGCTAATGTTTACTTGGTCTGTCAATCATCCCCCCATTCAACATTGATAGAACAAGTTCCAGATGTTCTGTGAACACAAAATCATCTCCAATTTTATTCAAGTAGTAAAGACACTGGTTGTGATATCCAGTACCCCAAAGAGTAACATTCCCATTGTACTCTTTGCAACCAATTCACTAGACATCTTTTGGGTAAAATTTCTTGCATCCATTATTAGGAGAAGATTGCAGTGTTGATAGTGATGCTTCAGATGATATTGCTTGAGAATGTGGGCTAGATACTTGATCCAAGACCCACTTGACTCTTAAGAATATAAGAACCATACTGTATTTGACCATTAGAGCAACATTCGATAGAAAAACCTGCTCACCCCCCATTGTTGTCTCCAACAATTGATATTCAGCATTATCTGCCTTTAAAGCTCTAATGTTCAAGGTCCTGTGTACCTTAAAGGAGTATCTCCTTACATATATATGTCTAGTGCTCTGCCTGAGGTTGGACTCTAATACCTTCACCCTATGAAGTGCTCTCTTTTAATGGTTAGCTAGGCTGTATTGTTTGTAATAGGATTTTAAGCATAATTGTTTTATTCCTATTTATGTTAGAATTGTTGAGATTTTATTGTGATATGTATGTTTTAATTTTTATTTTAAAATAAGTTGGGTATCATGCAAGGGACAAAGGACGTGGTAGATAAATAGTTGTATATTAGGTGCAAGCCAGTGAAGCCCATCTAATGAAATCTTCATTAGGATTTTTTTCATCCTCCAGAAATGGAGGTGCACAATATTATGTTAATACTAAGCTTGTTAGTAGTTCTTAATACTGGAAAGTTAAGCTGTTGTCATCTCCTAGATCATTTATTCATTCTACAGTTTTCAAGCTGCTGGTTGAACAGTTTGCCCAGATGAACATATTGATCTGAAGTATCAAATAGGCTGCAATCCTATGTACATTGTAGGAGTTTTAATTGTGTATTGTATTTTTGCATCCTGTTTTTATTTGCGTAGCTTGGACTTGTAAACCTCCAGGTGCTAAATTGGAGAAATGGGATATAAATATTTTAAATAAATAAACTAGTGGTAGCAGCGATTAATGCTCACACTGCATCCTTGGTCCAGTCAATCATCTGTTTGGTGAGGAGAAAGGAGGATATCCTGCAAGTAAGTATATAAGCACATTAATTCATATTTGAATTAAATTGTATCATTTTGTCCACATGAAGGTCAGATCTTATAATGAAACAGCAATCTAAATTATTCCTCTGTTATTATTCTTCATGTAAAATTGACTCTAATCCAGCATCAGAGTCAACAAAACAATAGTCACATTTTACCTCTTTGAAAGTTGCTTAAATTTCACCTTGTAGTAATCTAAAGGAAATGATCCGCTACATTACCCAAATACTTGATTCTCCCCCTCCCCAAGCTATGGAATGTGAAATGTATTACTTAATAAAGCAGAGATGAGGCTTTGTACTTTGTATTAAGATAGATTACTTATGTGAAATGAAAATTAAGATCATAAATCAAAACAGCTCGTTACAAGTTCCTTGTTTTACAGTAATTTATCAGTTGTACTTCTATTTTTTATTGTTTGGGTATCTAGCCTATGCCACTTATCCCTTTACTTCATCACTAAATCTGGCTGCTATATATTGGTTACCTATCCATGAGCAAATGAATTATTGCCAAATGGTTGCACAGTCTTCTTTATTATAGGCAGTGGGTATAGGGTGAAGAAGAAATGCCTCAGCAGAAGTAAACTATAGTGAGAAGCAGCAGCTAAATATAACTCTTTCAAATATAATTCAAAACTTTCTCATATTACCATTTTTAGTGTTGTTCAAAAAAATGAAAGTCAAAAAAATGAAAGTCAAAAAATCAAAAATTTAAGATGTCACACACACACAAATCCACTTTATAACCTGTTTAAAAGTCTCTGCTAATGGTTTTGAAGGAGATGGTGAAGAATCTACCTTTTAGGAACTATAAGCATGCATTCAGAAAAGCCATAGGGCTGAATATAGTACTCTTTTCCCTAACTAGCCTCAGAATTCAGCAGCCATTACTGAGAATAGGAGACCCCTGAACAGGGGTCCTTTTGTAGAAAAAGAGGTGCAGGAGCTCATTACCATAACTAATTTGCATAACTCATTTGCATATGCCACACCCCCTAACATACTGGAAGTGTATCAGAACGCAACACCCACCCCTCAGGCTCCACTCCACAGGTGAGTGAAACTGACCTGCTCTTCCTCCATTCCCTTCCCCATCCAATACTTTGTGCAATAAAAATAAGCGTAAAGAACACATACTCATTCTCTTCCTGCTCCCTTGAAACCACCAGGTTTCAAGTAGACTTGAGATACCCAGGACATGTGCACCACCCATCCCTTCTCCCTCCCCTCCCCACAATAAGACACCCTGTGAGGTAGGTGGGGCTGAGAGAGGTCTTTTGAGAACTGCTCATGAGAGAACAGCTCTGAGAGAACCTGTGACTGACCCAAGGTCACACCAGCAGCTGCATGTGGAGGAGTGGGGAATCAAACCCGGTTCTCTCAGATTAGAGTCCAACTCCTGACCACTACACCAAACTGATAAGGTGGAAGCTGCTGAAGGGTTGGTGAAATTTCTCCAGTACTTATGTGCCATGTGCCCAGATAAAAAATGGTATACTTAGAAAATTTATATGCCACCTTGAGCAAGTCTCTGGAAAAGCAGCACACAGTCATAAAAGGAACAATGATAAAATTATCAATATTAAAACAAAACATTAAAAACAATAAAGACCCTAGCAGGGCTTTCCCCGGGGAGCTGCGCCTCTGCACTGCTCGGGGAAGCCGAGGAGGGGGCGGGGCTTGGTCATGTGCCTGCCCCCTGGGCTTCTCACTCCCAGAGCTGTGCTCCTGTGCGCTCCCGCTCCAACGGACCCCTGCCCCTGAATGACTTCCCAGAACTGCCAAGAGCCGCAATAAGTCCCTCAGATAACACTTCTCTCTGGACAGAGTCTCCTCATCCCCCATTCAGAAGAACATACACTACTATTCATCAGCATTGCTCAAGCTGACTCTCCACGCCTTGAGAACAATCTGGGATACCAGTTCCCCTAGAAGTGCTATCACAGGTCACATGTGTGCGCACGCACACATATGCATATACACACACGATCTACACATATGATCAGGCTTATCCATTCACTTATCCCTGTCTACCTCTATGACAGCTCTGTATGTATGGGGATGCTGTGGTATATATATATATATATTCTTGCATGACTTCAAAGCTCCCACACATACAAAAATTCACTGACCTATATTGCTTTGTATAAATTCTACAATTGCCATTAGGTCCAGCAGAAAGATTTTAAGCTCTGCCTTCATGACATAAATATAATAAATTTATTAATTATTATATTTATATATTTATAATTATTATAATTTATTATAATGTATAATTTATTAAGTATTATTATTATAAATTCTACAATTGCCATTATGTCCAGCAGAAAGATTTTAAACTCTGCCTTCATGACATAAATATAAATAATTATTATATTTATATAACAGTTATTATTATAATTTATTGATTATTATTATAAATAATTTATTATTTATTGTATGGCATTGTGTGTAGAATAGCCAGGAGATCCAAAAATTGTCTGGCAGCCACAAGTTCTAGCTCTTATCATTATGAACCACTAAGTGGTGAGCTAGACTTTATTTTTTAGGGCTGAGAGAGCTCTGGAAAAGCTATGGTTGGCCCAAGGTCACCTAGCTGGCTTCATGGGGAAGAGTGCGGAATCATACCCAGTTCTCCAGATTAGAGTCTGCCACTGTTAACCACTGCACCAAATATAATAGAACTTCATCAATAATATCTATGTTGGACTTTTATTTATGACTAGCCTGATACCCGTGCTTCACTATGGTATTTAAGTTCCATAATTCCAGTTATAATACTGATGATGTAAAGTCTGAAATGTTACATTTGCTGTAGGAATTTTAATGAAGAAGATTGTAGTGTAAAGAATGAAGTGAGACATACATACTTCCCCCCCCCCCTTCTACTGAAGGACCTTTCTATAGATCACAATGGTGAGTCTGCCCTCAGGTGCTAGATCACCAGGCTGCTTGGTGAGCTCACTCTGGAACAGGCTACATAGAACTGTCCATGTGAGAAGCAGTCATCTGTTAAGTCAATTCCTGCCACCTTCAGTGTCTGGCCTTGGGACTTGTTGATGGTCACAGCAAAGCAGACCTTGAGGAAGAACTCAAAGTGGTTTTCTGATGGTATGAGTGGTATGCGTGGTATGAACACCAACTCTCCTTGAACACTGCTGGTAAGCAGTGTGGTCTCAATTATCTTCCTGTGCAGGGCCTTCATTTGCAGTCTGGTGCCATTACAGAGTTTGGGTGGGTTGAGGTTTCACAGCAGCATCACTGGAGCCCCCACTTTAGGGACAAGCTTGTGGGCTGTGAAGCCAGGAGAATTGAGTTGTAGGAGGAGGAGTGTGTCTGAAGGCATTGGGGAGGCTGGACCACAGGTGGAGGAGGGATGGGTAGGAGTGTGTCTAAAGCTACTGGGAAGGCTGGCCCAGCAGCATTGCTAAGGTGTTTCTGCTCAGGCAGCCTCCCTGATTAATTAAAGTACCTGCTCCTACACCTGACAGGCACCTGCCTGTCTGGTGTTGGGGGGGAATGTGTTTAAAGGCATCGGGGAGGCTGGGCCAGCAACAGTGCTAAGGCAATCCTCCTGAGCAAGCCTCCTCGATGACTGTAAGCATAACACTCCTCTTCTACACCTGACAGGCAGCTACCTGTCCAATGTAGGAGGGGGCAGGGGTGAGATATTACAAGCTATTGTGGAGCCTGGACTGGCAGAATCACTAAGGCATCACTGCTGAGGTGGGCTCCCTGATGGCTTTAAGCAATCTGCACCTGCTGTTGTACCTGACAGCCACCTGTCAGGTGGAGGAGGCAGGGGGAGTATGTTTGAAGCCATCAGGGAGGCTGGGCCAGCAGCACTGCTGCACATCACAGGTGGTTGGCCATTCCTGATTTCCTCAACTGTCATTAGCTGTCTGCAGTCTCCTGTAACTGTTTTTACCTCAGAACACTGAGCTCTGCAGCTGACCAATCAAAGAGTGGGGGGTGCAATGAGGCAGGAGCCTGGCAGCCACATAGGAAGCAATGGGGGAGCACATTTTACCCCTTTTGACCCCGTTAGGTAGGGTGAGCATCTATGGCATGGTAGGACTGCTCTCCCCAAATTTTGTGCTTCTAGGTCCAGGGGTTTGGCCTGGGCGTTGATTGCCCCCCCAATCGGAAGAAAGAGACATACACATAAAATGGATTCAACAAGGGCCACTTTATTTGTTGTAGGAATTCTAATGGAGAAGATTGTAGTGTAAAAAATGAAGTGAGACATACATACTTTCCCTCGCCTTCTCTACTGAAGGACCTCTCTGTAGACCACAGTGGTGTTTGTGCCCCCTGGTGCTAGGATCACCAGGCTGCTTGGTGAGCTCACTCTGGAGCAGGCCCATTTAAGAAGCAGTCGTCTGTTAAGTCAACTCCTGCCACCTTCCATGAAAGTGATGGCCTCTCTACTTGCGTTACTGGATTGTTTTGCTCATATGGAGACTGTGTTGTTCTGAGGACCTCAGGGTGATCTCTCTGTACTTCACCTGCACAACTCAGTGCCTCACAGGAGTACTATGTGCAAATGTCTTTGCCGCATTCCTAAGTTGCATCCTCCTGGTAGAAAAATGTCTATTCAGGTATCTTGAATTGCTGATTTCTGAACCGTCCTCAACTGTCCGCAATCTCTTTTAATTGTGTTTTTACTTCAGAACGGAGATTGCAGACAGTTGCATCTCCAGGCACATGGAAAACAATTGGGGAAACACATTTTGCCCCCTTTTTACCCCCTTCGGGGTTATGTTTCTCATAAATCTTTTTTTTTGGGGGGTTGACATCATGGTAGGAATGCACTGCCCTTATTTTGGGTTTCTCGGTGCAGGGGTTTGGCCTGGACATTGAATTGGGGGACAGGGCATACCCCCCCTTTTTTTTTTTACAAAATTGTCTTTCATTTATATTACATTTAAGAAGTGGGACATAACTACATATTCAAAGCACCACCCGAGCAACCAGATACTAAGCAAGTTCATATGAACTAATTTTCTAGAACCCACATTATGAAACGTTAAATAACCTAATAAAGGAAACAATTTTTCTACAAATTTGGGGTATATTTCCATAGTGGGTGAAAGTGTGCTAAAGCCATTGGTGAGGCTGGGTCAGTAGCATTGCTAAGGTGATCCCTGATGGATAAAAGTACCCTGGCCCTGCTTCTACACCTAACAGACACCTGCCTGTCTGGTTTTTGGGGGGTTGTGTTTAAAGGCATTGGGGAGGCTGGACCAGCTCAGGGCTAAGGCAATCCTGCTGAGCAAACCTCCCTGATGGCTGTAAGCATCCCACCTCCTCTCCTACACCTGACAAGCAGCTACCTGTCCAGTGTGGGAGGGGGAGGAATATTAGAAGCCACTGTGGAGGCTGGGCCAGCAGGATCACTAAGGCGTTACTGTTGGGGGGCCCTTTCTGTTGGCTTTAAGCACCCTGCAGCCACTGCTGCACCTGACAGACAACCACCTGTCAGGTGTAGGAGGTGTGTGTGTGTGTTTGAAGCCATGGGGAGGCTGGGCCAGCAGCATTACTGCACCTCACAGGTGGTTGTTGGCCACTCCTGATTTCCTCAACTGTCATTAGCTGTCTGCAGTCTCCTGTAACTGTTTGCTTTTTTTAAAACTCAGAACACTGAGCTCTGCAGCTGACCAGTCAGAGAATGGGGGGTACAAGTAGGCAGCAGCCTGGCAGTCTCATAGAAATCAATGGGGGGAGCACATTTTTCCTCTTTTGACCCACTTAGGGGTCAAGTTTCTAAAAATCCCTTCTTAATGAGCACCTACACCATGGTAGGAGCACTCTCCTCAAATTTGGTGTTTTTAGGTCCAGCGGTTTGGCCTGGGTGTTGATTTTATGGTGAGGCAATTTTCTTATATATATATATATAGAGAGAGAGAGAGAGAGAGAGATGAGCAAGACTTTTGTAGATAAATCCCACCTTTTTAGTAGAAAATTATAAATGGACCTTTAAGGATAACATTAAGTGCATATGATAATAGGCTAATGACCAAGGGCTGTAGGGCTGTGAAAAGAAGGTTTTAACTCTCTCCCCCCCCCCATGTCATTTCCATGGCTGAATACCCCACTTCCTCATGGATTTACAGCTGATGAGGAGATTTATGATCAGGGAACAGCTACAACAGGAGAAAGAATCCATCCTTCTCAGCATCATGGTCCTGATTCATAGTGCCTTTGCTGAAGCTGCAAATAACACAACTGGAATTCCAGTTGTGAAATATTCTCTGTCTAGCATTTCCCTCAGCTACCTAGATCTTAGGTCTTTTGAGGTTTTGTATGTGGAATTTTAGATTTCCCCTTTTCACAAGAGGGACAGATGGGTAAAGCTGCACAAATTATATATCATGTATTTTAAACTACACTAAATATTGAAAAGTTACATAGCCTTTTTTACTTTGCAGGAATTTTGTAGATTCATATACATATATTGTACTATAGTGTTTGCTTTTACTTTTTGTAACATGTCTCTTTAATATTTGTTATGTACCACATAATTACTTATATATGTATCTGTAAGTACAACAGACAAGCTGCATAATTTATTCTGAAAATATAAAAAGGGAGATTTCTTCAAGTGACACTCTATGGATCTGTGCACATTGTAATGTGGACAGTGATGAATGTTTTCTCTTTCAGCCTCTGCATAGCAGAGCTCTGCATACATAAGCCTTTTGTACAAATGTAATACATATAGAATGCAGCATTAAAGCTTGGATTTTACAGTCAGTCCTATTTTAGTTTCACCCTTGAGCTGTTATCCTAGTGAGTTACAGTTGAAGCTGAATGTACAGTTTTACAAGGTGATACCTGATTATAGTAAAATATTTCAAATTCCAGGCTACATCTTCATGTTCTATTAACATACTTAATGCAAAAGGGTTTCCAGGATACAAACATAGCAATGACTTGGTCCCATTGAAACCAGTGGTTTGGATGGAGCTGGCAATTTAAGACAAAAATACTACCGTTGAGCTATACTGTTTGCACTGCAGAGCTCATTCATGGTTGCTAGTTCCACTGTAGTATGTGTGAAATGCAGAGAAGCACAGTCTTGTGTTTTGTAGGTGAAGTTGTGAGGTCTCAGATCACATTTCATCTTTCCCTAATACAACAGATAAAAATATATGCTATATAATTTGCTTTGCCAAAATTTTATTGCCTTGTGCTTTCATATACAGCTCTTTAAACAGGTAAATCCTGCTATTGGAACTGCTGAAAAGTATACACTTAAAGCAAAATATGTAAGTTTATTATGGAAAAACTACAATCCTATGCATCATTAACTGGAAATAATTACTTTAGAGTAAATGCACAGGATCATGCTCTAGTTAAAGCAGTGTTATAGAATATTTCCACTGTTAAAATACAAAAAAGCAAATCATGAACTTGCAGAACTTCATTTAATTATATAATTAAATTAATGTTAATGTAAAATGAACAATTATGCCATTTAAAACTGCCAGACTGAGTGTGAATCAGCACTAAAGAATCAGAAGCATACAGATGTAGAAGCCATTATGAAATATTACCTGTCATGTACAATTCTATGAATGTTTACTGAGCAGCACTTGACCTAAGATGCAGCTAACTATGAAAGATGAATTTCCAGCTTCATACAAAATGTTCCATGTAGCATAAAAAATAAATGTTCAAAGTGATCTCCAGGAAAAAAATAACAGCTACAACAAGAAGTCACAGCAACATATAGAGTGTGTAAAATGGAAAAAAAGAAGAAGAAAAAGAAAATGGAATTTTTGGATCTTGGGTAGAAATAGTAAGAAGAAGGTATCCTTTGCCTGCTTTTGCTCACTTTTAAAGTTTTTTTTTTTACTTTTACAGGGAGAAATTAATGTAATTTTAAAGGTTATTATTAATTGATTAACACCAACAGATAACAGAATATTACATGTATCTGAAAATATGTTTAACATACTAAGACAATGTGATAATACCCATCCTAACAAAAATTCTTAGGAACAGGCCATTTGCTGTATGTAGCCCCCCCCCCCTTTTTGGGTCAATTTATGATGTTGATTTTTTTCTTCATGCCTATGGTGTCCCTTGAAGATATAGAAACCACTGTCTTGTATGTGTATGGTCTGGTTTTGCTGCTTTTGTTGTCTACATAAGGGATAACAGCCAGCTTCATTATCCATATAATAAGAAAGCAGAAACTTGTAGCATGGACCAGCAGCAGGGCTAAGGCAATCTTGCTGAGCAAGCCTCCTCGATGGCTGTAAGCATCCCACACCTTCTCCTACATTTGACAGGCAGCTGCCTGTCCAGTGTAGGAGAGGGAGTATTGCAAGCCATTGTGGAGGCTGGGCTTGCAGGATAGCTAAGGCATTACTGCTGGGGCAGTACTTGATGTCTTTAAGCACCCTGCACCTGCTGCTGCACCTGATAGACTGTCATGTGTAGAAGGTGGGGGAGCATGTTTAAAGCCATCGGGGAGGCTGGGCCAGTGGCATTACTGCACCTCACGGGTGGTTGGCGATTCCTGATTTCTTCAACTGTCATTAGCTCTCTGCAGTCTCCTGTAACTGTTTTTTTTAAAAAAAACCTCAGAATACTGAGCTCTGCAGCTAACCAATCAGAAAGGGAAGGGTGCAAGGAGGCAGCAGCCTGGCAGCCACATAGGAAGCACATTTGACCCCTTTTGACTCTTTAGGAGTTGAATTTTTTAAAATCCCTCCTTAGTGAGTATCTACAATGTGGTAGGAGAACTCTCCCTGGATTTCTTGTTTCTCGGTCCAGGGATTTGGACTGGACGTTGATTTTATGGTGAGGGGACTTTCTTTTATATATACAGATGTTCAGTCATCCTCAAATGCATGTCATTATGATTACATCCTTAATACATTCATTCCATCTTGAACTAATCTCTATTTGACTTTGATTTGTAAGATTTGAACTATGATTTGTAAGTTAGGTAGATATCTGTTTTCCTGATAGAGGCTCTTTGCTGCTAACAGCTTCATGACAGGCAGAAATTCAACATGTGCTGCTTTTCTCATTTTTGTATGCTGGGAAAATTGGACATGTAACTGCCTATCATTCAGCTGCTAATAGCATAGACAGTTGCTCACAGTGAAAAATGGTGAACATCAGTTTTAAACTACCTACAATGAATCCACTGGGATCTGCCCACTAGAGAACATGGTTTATATAAGTAACTTTGCAACATAGTTTTTTGAATTTTAGTGTCATCCCATTTCAGAGCTATCTCCTTTGAACAGGGAAAACTCTGCAACCTCCGATTATGTGAGCAGCTGGTAGTAAGGATCTTGATTTGATCATGTTGCTTTTCTAGACAGACTAATTGTTCTGATTTATGGTTATCACCTGTATTTCATGGGTGCTTGCTTCCAGCTCTAATTAATGGATAATTTTCAACTGCTGAAACTTTAATTGTCCCTTGAATTTCAGAAATGGGAAATAAATATGTCTGATAGCAAAACAAGGCTTTTTTGTAACCTTTGATAGAGTTTTATGGATCAAAATAATTGTAATAATATAAATAATTATAATACAGGCACATTCAAATATGGGCATCTTAAGTTACTTGAATAACAGCTTTATGACCATGCTACATACATTTTTATTAAACAGATTATAGCTTTATATCATCTCAGAAATTTTGGGATTTAGTAGCCAAATTCAAGAGGGTTAGCTATATTATCCCTGTTACAGTAAAAGCAATAAATAGTCTTATGACACCTTAAAGACTAACAAACGTATTGTAGTGTAAGATTTTGTAAGCACAAGCACTTTGTTGGATGCAGTTTTGTAAGTCTGACAATCTTCTATAATGTGATATCTCAGTTTGTTTATTTTTATTTATTTAAAATACTTTAAAGCCACATTTTCACATGACATAGGATCTCCAGAATGAAGAACAATAAAACAAAATTAAAAATACATATAAATATATATGTATATAAAAAAAATGAAAACAGAACTCATAAATAAACACACAAATAGGAGGAAAAGTGAGTATTATCAGTGAGGGGACTTCAGACAAAACAAAAGGCTTCATCTGTTAGTAGAAGTCAGTGGTAGAATGGGACAGATGAATCTCCCTGGGGAGGAAATTCCATAATTTTGGTGCCAGTTGAATGCTGAGGTATTAGAATGAAATTTGGTATTTATTTATTTACTTATTCATTTATGAATCAGAGAATTTATATCCTGCCTGTCCCCTTGGTTCAAGGTGACTTACAAGAATAGTTAAAACATCCCTGGCTAAAACCAAAAATAAAATAGCAAGCTCCAAATCCCTGTTCCTCTCCCTCTTATAAAATGCTTGCCATTCAGCCCTCTTCGAAAGCCCTGGCAAACAGCACCTTGCAGCACCTCCTGAAGATCTCAGGGTGGTCATCTCTTCCGGAAGCTCATTCCCCAGAGCCAGAGCCATGGTGGAAAAGGCCCGGGCTCTGGTCGATGGCAGATGGGTCACCCTAAGTGATGGGATAGCCAACAATTGGCTGCCTGATGACAGTAGTTGGCACACAGGGACAAATGGAAGAAGAGGGTCCTTTAATATAAAGGTACAGGACACCCTTCTACATTTTAACTATCAGTTTGCCCTTTGTTATTTTATCTCCCAATGAAAATGAACACAAACTATAGCACATTGGAATCCCAATGTCAGAACAAAGTTGGTGTGCACAGTCAAGGCAATATTCTACATTTCAAATACAAAGCCCGGTTAGACTGCTTCTGAGTGGGCCTCAAGCCTTGTAAATCAATGTAATGTGATAGTTTCTTGAAGAAGAGATACTATTTATGCATGCTCACTATTTATACCTATCATATAAGAATCTATTTTGGTCTCAACATTCAAAAGTGGGGAGCAAAACATATTGTGGCATTTGAAGCAAAATCTCTGTAACATCATGTTTCACCTAGCAGGTCATTAACAGAGCCATCTACTTCTATTGAGGCCGATTCAGTGGGGCTTACTCCCAAGAAAGTGTTGGCTTAGGGTTGCCAAATTATTGTCAAATTACCAGTGACTGATTTTTCTCTGAAAAATGGCAACCTAATTTGTCCTGTCCCTCCAGTTCTCTGGAAAGCATAGTATCCAGCTGGGGTTCCCTAGGAACTGCTGTAGTATTGAAAAGTATGTTCATGGCTCGGCAGCTGCCTGAACTATTATCACACAGCCTTGGAGTAAACTAATGACTGCAACAAGATTCTCTGTGCAGGTCTTTATGTGGGTATGTGGAGTGTATTTTGGTCACCATCTCTTTCCTTGCTTTGTGCTTCCTGATTTACTGAGGTTAGAGCTGTTAAAGCATGGAGCAGAGCTTGCACCATTCTGTTACCTAGCTATCATTTACTTCTGGCAATGTATGGCTGGCTCTCTCACTGTTTATCTTGTTACATCAGATGAAAACTTCCCTCTTCATTTGAGTGTCTAGGTAAGGTAAAGGTTTCCCTTACTCAAAAGCCAGTTGAATGCAGCTCTAGGGATGCCGTGCTCATCTCCGTTTCCAAGCTGAAGAACCAGTGCTGTCCAAAGACATTTCCATGGTCATGTGGCCAGCATAACTAGAAATCAAGGTGCACGGAATGCTGTTACCTTTCCACCGAAGTTTATCTATTTATCTACTTGCAATCTCTTGCTTTCGAACTGCTAGGTTGGCAGGAGCTGGGACCAGAGATGGGAGATCACTCCATCGTGCAGCACTCGGGTCTCGAACTGCTGAACTACCAACCTTCTGATCTGCAGTTTAGCATCTTAAACACTTGAGCCACTGAAGACCCAGTAGTGTTTAGGTACATATCCATAATTAGACCAAATTTCTTTTATTAGGAATTCTGAAGTTGTTTCCTTTTACGTTTGTCGTTTATAAAATCGATCCTTCCACTATTCTGTATAAAAAGAGAACAGAAAAATCTAAAACAATACAATACCGAATGCTCTGTGGCTTTTTTTTTAACTTCAACTTTTTGTAAAGGGTTGGGTTCAAGACTTTTGCAAATCAAGGGCATTCGAAAGTGTAATTTTTAGAACCTTGTTTCTCCCTAAAATTCTGCAGAACAATAAGACCATAAGTGAAGCCAAAGCTGGATCAGGCCAATGGCCCATCCAGTCCAACACTCTGTCACACAGTGGCCAAAAATACCAGGTGCCAACCGGAGGTCCAGGACACTAGAAGCCCTCCCACTGTCGCCCCCCCTCAAGCACCAAGAATACAGGGCATCACTTGCCCCAGACTGAGAGTTCCTATCTCTACCTTGTGGCTAATAGCCACTGATGGACCTCTGCTCCATATGTTTATCCAATTCCCTCTTGAAGCTGTCCATGCTTGTAGCTGCCACCACCTCCTGTGGCAGTGAATTCCATGTGTTAATCACTCTTTGGGTGAAGAAGTACTTCCTTTGATCTGTTCTAACCTGACTGCACAGCAATTTCATGGAGTGCCCATGAGTTCTTGTATAGTGAGAAAGGGAGAAAAGTACTTCTTTCTCTACCTGCTCTATCCCATGCATAATCTTATAAACCTTGATCATGTCACCCCTCAGCTGTCATTTCTCCTAGCTAAAGAGCCCCAAGTCTTCATAGGGAAAGTGTTCCAACCCTTTTATCATTCTAGTTGGCCCTTTCTGCACTTTTCCCAATGCTATAATATATTTTTTGAGGTGTGGTGACCAGAACTGTACACAGTACTCGAAATGAGGTCACACCATTGATTTATACAGGGGCATTATGATACTGGCTGATTTATTTTCAGTTTCCTTCCTAATAATCCCCAGCATAGCATTGACCTTTTTCACTGCAGTCGCATACTGTCTCGACATTTTCATTGAGTTATCTACTACAACTCCAAGATCTCTCTCTTGGTCAGTCTCTGCCAGTTCGGACCCCCATCAACATTTGATTATAGTTAGGATTTTTGGCCCCAATGTGCATCACTTTGCACTTGGCCACATTGAACCCCATTTGCCACGTTGATGCCCACTCGCCCATCCTCGGCAGATCCTTTTGGAGTACCTCACAGTCATCTCTGGTTCTCACCACCCTGAAAAACTTTGTGTCATCTGCAAATTTAGCCACTTCACTGCTTACTCCCAACTCCAAATCATCAATAAACAAGTTAAAAAGCATCAGACCCAGTAGTGATCCCTGTGTTACTCCATTGGTTATCTCCCTCCACTGAGAAAATTACCCATTTATACTCACTCTTTGTTTCCTTTTAATGAGCTAGTTTTTGATCCACAAAAGGACTTTTCCTTTTATCCCATGACTGTTGAGCTTACTAAGGAGCCTTTGATGAGGAACTTTATCAAAAGCTTTCTGGAAGTCAAGGTAAACAATATGTATTAGGTCCCCCTTGTCCACATGTTTGTTCAATCCCTCAAAGAACACTAACAGGTTAGTGAGATAAGATCTTCCCTTACAGAACCCATGCTGTGTCTTCCTCAAGAGATTTTGTTCATTAATGTGGACGTCAGGGTGACTGGCCTGTAATGGACTTCTCATCTTCCACAGTGAAGACAAAGGCAAAAAATGCATTCAGTGTTCCCTTTCATCAAACTTTAAGTTTATCAACTTTTATAAGGCATGGAAGGAAATGCACCGAGAAGGAGCAATCAACTTAACTGATCCCGTCATGGTTTTCCTAGGGCTAGACACCAGAAGGATTCTCTATCACAGATTTTCCACCAGGCCCACTGCACTGGGATTCCCAGTAAGAAATTGAAAAGGTTAAAAGGGATAGAGCTTTGGCCTGGGTATGTTTTGATATTGCTTCCAGGGGAAACCTGGAAGTGATGTCAGTCCTCTCTAGGAATCACTGGAAACTCCATGGAATTTTTTTGGATTATTTTTCTCCTGCTGCCACTGTCTCAACAGTAGGAATGGGCAAAACTGGGAAAATGTGGTTCATGTAGGATCATGGTTCATGGCTGAACCACAAACCAAACCACAAACCAAACTGGGAGGTTCATTCATGAACTGAACTGGTTCATGGTCCTGCAAACTCCATTGAAAGCGACAGGGGTTCATTTCATAGAAAAAGAGGTGCAGGAGCTCATTAGCATAACTCATTTGCATAACCTATTTGCATATGCCACACTCCCTGACATCATCGGAAGTGTGTCAGAAGGCAACACCCACCACTCAGGCTCTACCCCAAAAATCTCAGGGTATTTCCAAACTCAGAGCTGGTGAGCCTACCTGGAGAAAAGCTGCTTCAAAAGCACAAAGCATAAATGTTTGAGAAACTCATCCCCAAATCTCCCCAATCAAGATATAGATTCTTAAGTGCTTGACCAGAGCAACCTCCCCTCACAGCTTCATCCCACATGTCAGGGCAATGACTATGTTCCCTCATCAGCATGTGAGGAGAGGGTCTTTTAATGTACAAACTTAATATTTTCCTATATATTTAAGCATTCTCAAGAAACAATTTAACCCATTATTTCAGAATATCTAAGCACCTAGTTCATGAATAGTCAGCCTGCCGCTATCCACGCTTTGAAGGAGGAAATGGTTCTTCCCTTTTCCTCCATCCTAGTGTGCTACCAAGCAAAGCAGAAACAGGTGGATCAGATTTCCTGATCATAAGTATGTTTGCTCAGAGTTAAGCTCCACTTGACACAGTGGTACTTCTTGATGAGAAGACTGAAGCTCTCCTGCTGGGACAGAGAAAACTCCATTGGCTGTTCCCATTATTGTTCCCTGAAATACAGAGACTAGACTAGCCTCATCTTGTCAGATCTCAGAAACCAAGTAGGGTCAGCCTTCGTTAGTACTTGGGTGGGAGACCACCACAGAAGTCCAGGGTCACTACACAAAGGCAGGTTATGGCAAACCATCTCTGAACGTCTCTTGCCTTGGAAACCCCATGAGGGGTCACCACAAGTTGGCTGCAACTTGATGGCACTTTCTCCTACCATCACAGCTAAGAGACACACAAAGGAGTTTATTTAACATGAATTTCTTTAGCTCTTCATTTAAGCTAGATGTCATTTTGTGGCAGTGAGTTCCATGTGCTTGGGATGACAGCACCTTGCACATGCTTCTTGCACTTTAGGCCATGCTGCCTCATGGGTCACGTAGACTTAGAGCTACTCAGTCTTGGAGCTGTGGTAAATAACTCATGAAAGATGGGTGCAACGGCAATAAAAAGGGCAATAAAACGGCAATAAAAATGGCAATAAAAAGGACTCAGTGGGTGCAATGGCAATAAAAAGGGCAAATGCTATGCTGGGATTATTAGGAAGGGGATTGAAAACAAATCATAATACCCCGTATAAATCTATGATGCCGCCTCATTTGGAATACTGTGTACAGTTCTGATCACTGTACCTCAAAAAAGATATTATAGGCCCTGACCTGGATAGCCCAGGCAAGCCCAATCTCGTCAGCTCTCGGAAGCTAAGCAAGGCCAACCCTGGCAAGTATTTGGATGGGAAACCTTCAGAGAATACTATCATTCCCCTTCTCTGAATGTCCTCCATGCTCCAGAAGTGCTCATACCTGGAATAAAATTGTGTTGGTCTTAAAAGCTGCCTCTGGACTCAAACTTTGTTCAATCAATTAATCAATCAATCAAATAATAACTTATTTTACACAGATCACAGCATAAACTCAATTTAATGCCTGTAGAGTTTACTCATCTGTTTTTCCTTTCAAGTGGCTAAGTATTCCAAAGGATCAAAACCACAAAATTATCAGATGCTGCTGCTTTATAAAACATGACTGAAAAGATTACTGTAAAGATTTCACATAATGAGTTATTACTACTTTAGCATAATTAATTCAAAACACTTCACTGTGTAAACTAGAGATTTTGGGGGGGGGGTATGTATGTTTCAGCCTTCAGTGGTGGAAATCTTTCCTATTATATAAAGCCGTTTTCAAGATTCCATGGGGCAAGATTCCATTGGGCAACAGAATCAGTTGGCTGGGCGGACTGCCACTCAAAAGGGGGTCCCTGGCCACTGGCTGCATTCTCTCCCTGCTTTGCCTCAGTCTGGAGGGAGCCAGCGAAGGGGAAGGACTGACTGGGTGCTGGGTCCACTCTTCTCCACCCACTGCCAGGTGGGTCTAACTGTCCCCTCAGTGGCCTGCTTCTGTCAGTGAAAAGACAATGGGCTTAGAGGATAACCCCCTCCCTCGCACACTGCCAGCATGCCCAGAATAAACTGCCAGAATAAACTGTCAGAAACAGGGGGTATTTCACACAGCACCCCTAGCGCTTCAGGACCAGTACAAGAATTAAAGAACGCTTGGGAGGAGGTTTCAATGTAAACCGGCTCAGGAACGCTTCCCCAATGGGAGAGGCACGTTTCTGTGTGAAAGGGGCAATATGTTCCGTTAGGGAATCAGTACTAATACAGTTCTGTGTAAAATGCCTGACAGAAACCGTTACTGAAGAGTTCCTGAAACAGAACATATTGGCTGTGTGAAATTCTTCAGGCTCTTTCTCCTGCTTAGCTCCACTATGGCTGGCTGGCTAATGAGGTGGGCCAGCAACCATCAAACCATTTCCTTCAACCCCTGCTGGGTGGCTGACTTTCCCCCTATGGTTGCCAATCTCCAGGTGAGACCTGGAGATCTCCCACTGTTACAATAGATCTCCAGTTGACAGAGATCAGTTCCTCTGGAGAAAATGGCTGCTTTGGAGGATAGACATTATGGCATCGTAGCTTGCTGAGTCCTTCCATCCCCCTCCCAAAAAATGCTGCCCTCCACAGGATCCATCCCCCAAATTTCCATCATAGGGTTGCCAGGTCTGGGATGGAAAATCCCTGGAGACTTTGGGGGTGGATCCAGGAGAGGGTGGGGTTTGGGGAAGGGAGGGGCCTCAGCATGGTACAACGCCATAGAGTCTACCCTCCAAAGCAGCCATTTTCTCCAGGGGAGCTGATCTGTGTAAGCTGGAGATCCATTGTAAAAGCAGGAGATCCCCAGGCCCTACTGGGAGGTTGGGAACCCTATTCCATCATCAGAGGTGGCAACTTTCCCCTCAGTACCCATTGCTAGGCAACCAAGCTTGCTTCTTTGAAAGCCCTTTTCCACACCTATGGAAGAAAACTCATTGGGGCCAGGTGAACAGAATGCCATAGAGGCCACCCTCCAAAGCAGTCATTTTCTCCAAGGGAGGGGGGAAGATCTGTTGTCTGGAGTTCAATTGTAATACCTGGCAATCTTCAGGCTCCACCTGGAGGTTGGCTACCCTAGGTGTAGTAGTCAGTGCTTCAGAGCAGGATCTGCTAGACCCAGGTTCATGCTGAGTGGGTGATTTCAGGCCAGTCACAGACTTTAAGCCTAACCTACCTCATAGGGTTTTTGTGCAAGTCAAAAAGAGGGAGAGGAGAATGATGTCAACGGCTTCGGTCCCCATTGCAGAGAAAGACTACTTTTCTTCCAGGGGAAGTATGGTTGACAATCTCCAGGCGAGGGCTGGAAATCACTCAGAATTACAAATGCTCTCCAGATGGCAGAGATCAGTTCCCCTGGAGAAAATGGTGGACTGTACTTCCTTATACCCTGATGAGATGGAGCCTTTATGACAGCCAATGTGACATAGCAGTCAGGGCTTCAGAGCATGGTGGAGGCTGTGGGGGGGGGAATGGAAACTTGAAGAGTGAGGTTAATGATAGTGTTGATGATAGAGCTGGGAAGGAGATAGGGTTGCCAACTCCAGGTGGAAAATTCCTGGAGACTTGAGGGATGGAGCCTGGAGACAGTGAAGTTTGAGGAGGAGTGGGACCTCAGACAGGTACAATGCCATAGACTCCACCCTTCAAGCCAGCGAGTCTTTCATGGGGAACCATTGTTGCCAATCTTCAGGTGGGGGCTGGAGATCACTCAGAATTACAACTGATTTCTAGGGGGGAGGAGATGGAAAGCTGAAGCCAGGGAGCAGATAATGATACATTAACGGTTGGCTGGGCAGTAGGGTTGCCAACTCCAGGTGGGACCATTCCTGGAGATTTGAGGGGTGGACCCTGGAGAGGGTGAGGTTTCAGCAGGGGTGGGACCTCAGACAGGTTCAGTGCCATCGACTCTACCCTTCAAACCACCCGTTCCCTCATGGGGAACCATTGTTGCCAATCTTCGGGGAGGAATGGAGATCACGCTGAATTACAACTGCTCTTCAGATGGCAGAGATCTTCCCCTGGAGAAAATGGTGGACTCTGTGTCATTATACCCTGCTGAGGTCACCACAGCAAATTGATACTGAGTGCCCAAGGCCAGGGCACTCTCCCAGAGCCTCTTTCTAGAGCCTGTTGCATTTATTTCCACAACAGGCCTTATTCCTAGTTAATATATAATAAAACATTTCCTTTGCAAGCAAATTGTTTAACACCAGTTATTAGCCCTAAGAAGGAAAGGAAAAAGTTAATCACCTGTGGGAGAAAAACATAAGAGGAGGACAGTGATCAGATATAAGAAATGAGTCTCTTATACTAACTGATCAGAAGACTGAAGATTCACCAAATCAGTCTCAGGCTGCAGAAACTCCTCCCTGCCCTGTGCCTGAGGGGGTGAGTGTATGCTTCATTGAATGGGAGTCAGGCAAGGAGCCGCAGGCTGGGAAGGCCTCCGGAGTGCTTTGGCCAGCCTGGGCGGCAGCGAGGGGCCTGAAAACACACCCTGGCTCCAAAGTATGGTGAAAAAAACATGCCTGCTTCAAAACATGTATGGCCCGCCTGGGGCCAGGCAGGCTAGCTTCCTGGTGGTGATGACTGAAAGTGAAGAGGCGCACATCTCCCATCCCACAGCTCCAAGTGTCTGCAGCATGAGCTGGGGCTGCCCCCCAGTTTACCTGGGTGTCTGGCAGTAGCATCAGCTCACCCACATGCTCCCCAGGGCCAGCAGCCAGCCCACGACTGCTTCCTGAAGGCACCGAGCTAGCAAGAAAGAGCCTGCTGCTGTTCCTTTCCCCCCCCAGCTCTGACTGATCCTCCAAATTGCAGCAGTTAGGGGGGGAAAGGATGGGTTATCCACCATTTTGAAGGTGAGGGAGGAATGTATGGAGGCCTTTCTCTGGCCCCATGTATAGGCGTGGGCCAGGAAAGGCGAGGGAGGGGTGCGGAGGCCTCTGTAACTTACCTTGCTTCTTCCAGCTTGTCGTGGCCCAGCTGAGGTCTGCTTGGAGCAAAGAGCAGGGCTTGCTACAAGTGCCTGCCCCCTGGGGTCTTTACTGTTGAAGCATCGCTCTGGTGCGCTCCGACAGGAAATGACCCCTGAAAGGGACTACAGTCTCTTTCAATGAAGTTTGCAGAAAGCCTGAAAAACAGCTGAGCAGCAGGAAGGTGCTCTTTCTGCTCAGCTGTCTTTGGGGCTGTCTCCTGCAGTCTCTTTAAAGTTTAAATTGACTGCACAAAACAGCCCCAAACAGCTGAGTGGTAGGGAGTGCCTCCCCACCCTCAGCTGTTTTTGAGGCTCTCAAGGGTGTTCTATCCACAAACTGCCATGAACCACCACAAACTGCTTTAAATGTCCATGGAATTTGGTGATGGTAGACTCATAACAAACTTCAGTTCACAAACCACAAACAAGGCAAAATTTGTGAGAAATTTTGTTTCATGTTTTGGTTCATGCCATATCTAACTCTGAGCACTACCCCCTACCCCCACTGGAAGCTTGAATGCTCTGTATATGCTAGACCCAGCAAGCCCTCATGAAATATTCTAACACCTTTTTACAATTAGTTACTCAAACAGTGGAACATAATCTAAGATCTGATCTCTCTACTGATCACTAATCTAGAATCCTGTTAAACTAACCCTTCTCTATCACTCTTGATTGTCCAACCTCTGACTAAAACTCCAAGTGTCGAATCTTAATGCTAACAACACCTACTCAGAGAATTCTACTCATAGGCCTAATCTGCATTTACCATATAAAGCTGCTCTGTGCTGCTGTGACGCCGGCTTCCCATTTGGCTCAGTATAAAGCTCTCCTCTGTCTGCATCAGGACACTTTTAGGGAGAGTGCACAAAAGAGGGGGGAGGAGCGGCCTCCCAGGGGCATCGGCAGGGTGCTGTGCTGTGGGGAGGAAACGGCACTTGCCACCCTCCCAGAAAGTAAAATGGGATGACCTGGTAGAGGGGGGGCAGGAAAGACAGAATGAGCTGGGTAAAAAACACAAAACACCCAGCAATTCCCAGGCAGGGCATTCTGGAGACTGCCCCAGGAAATAACAAATGGTTCAGGGGTGGGTGTGCTTCTAGCCTCCCACCCTCAGTATGATCACAGAAAAATGTTTCCTGGCTGCTTTTAAATGGTTTCCTTTGTGACAATTTGTGTCTCTCCTTAGAAAAGATGGAGAGGGGAGAATTCAGCAGTTGGCTGCTTTTTCCTCAGATTGGCTCATCAGTGGGGAGGAGCAGTTGTACCACTTAAAACTACATTCAGATAAGGCGGTGAGACACCGTAGTGACATTGGAGTTACTACTAAATGGCCATAAAAATGATGCAGAATGCTGATGCTGAGATGCAACAATATGAGAATGGATGTGGCATCAAATATAGACAGAAATTTGTGAGATGATGTGATTTCATTTGCACAATGGTAGGAAATACCAATGCAGATTGGACCATAGACTCCTGTGTTGCTGGGATAAATTGCCATACTCTGTGGTGTATCTCTTTAAGACAGGTTTGAATTGTTTCCACACCTGGAAGGAATAACAGAGGCACCCCTCCCTCTCTCTGATTATTAAGCCTTCCCTGCAGGTCGGGGCTTACTTTGTTATTGATGAAGGTACTGAATAAACGCTGATGAGAACTTGAACTGTGCTGTATTTGTGGGCCTCCTCTTTAACATTACATGGTGTCAGAAGTGGGATTTGGCCGACTGCCTTCTCCGCTTCTATTGCAAGGTAATCTTGCTGAGAATTGGAAGCGTTTTGAACAAGCATTTCGTGTCTACTTAACAGCTACAGGAGCTGATCGTTTTTCAAGTAAGCGACAAATTGCTATTTTCTTAAACTGTGTGGGTGAAGAAGCTGTGGCTTTATATGATACATTTACTTTCTCTGAAGATGGCCCGAATGATATAGAGGAAATTTTTACACAGTTTAAAGAACATTGTAATCCGAGAAGGAATGTACTTTATGAGCGTTACATGTTTTGGAATCACTGTTGGCAACAAGGCGATAAGGTGGAGCAATTTGTGACTGAACTTAAGCTTAAAGTGAAGACTTGTGAGTTTGGATCAACAAGTGACGAAATGATAAGGGATAAGTTGGTTTTTAGTGCACCAGTGACGTTACAAGAAAGACTCTTGAAACAACCAAAGCTGACGTTAGAAAAGGCTGTGGAAATTTGTCAAATAGCTGAGTCAACTGCGAATTGTTTACAAACAATGACAACAGGCTCGAGACAGCTGTATCAGGTTACAACGGCAGGACAGCAGGAAGAAGAAGAAATTTCAGTGCAAGCCCTCGGACAGAAAAGATTTCAACCTACAGGCAAACAAGAAAAAGTTCGAGTAAAAGACTGTCTGCAATGTGGTAGTATGCATGAGGCATACAAATGCCCTGCATTTGGAAAAGTTTGTTCTAGATGTTTGAAGAAAAACCATTTTGCTAAAGTCTGCAAGGGAACGCGTGCAAGTGGAAGGACTGGCAGTGAACAACAGAGAAATGTCATGTTACGAGACATTTAATATAGAGAGAGCGCAACCTGCAGGCTGGTATGCAGATATAAATGTGGGAGGGCATCCAGTTAAATTTAAATTAGATACAGGGGCAGAAGCTAATGTGTTGCTTAGACAAATACTGGAACAGCTGTCGGGCAACAATTCGCTTAAGGAGAGTCAAACAATCCTGGTTGCATATGGTGGGTCTAAGATAAGGCCTTTGGGCACCGTTGTGTTGGAATGTAGTACAAGCAAAGGGATGTATGAACTGCTATTTTATATAATAGATGGGGTAGCAATGCCTTTGCTTGGGAGGGCAGCCTGTGAAGCAATGGATCTTGTTCGTCGTGTAGATGTTGTGAAGAAAACTGAACCCTTAACATTAGATCATTTATTTGCAAGGTACCCAGGAGTGTTTGAAGGTCTCGGGGAATTTGAAGGGACTCATCATATATATGTGGATAAATCTGTGCCACCAGTAATACATGGCTGTAGGAAGATCCCAATAATAATCCTTGACAAATTAAAAGATACATTAGCCCATATGGAAGAGGCTGGAATAATATCTAAGGTTGAAGGACCAACTGAATGGGTAAATAGTTTGGTCATCACAGAAAAAAAATGGGAATTTGCGGATTTGTTTAGATCCGCGGGATTTGAATAAAGCAGTTTGTAGACAGCACTATAGCATTCCCACGATGGATGATATTCTTAGTAAGTTGGCAGGGATGAAATATTTCACAATTGTGGATGAAAGAGATGGTTACTGGTAGGTAAAACTGGATAATGAGTCAGCAAAATTATGTACATTTAATACTCCCTGGGGAAGATATTGCTTCAATCGCTTACCATTTGGCCTTTAAGTCATCAAGTGAAGTTTTTCAGCAAAAAAATGAGGAAATTTTTGGCAACATAAAAAGCGTATATATGATAGCGGATGACATGGTAATAGCGGCTAAAACTTTAGATGAGTATGACCAAATAGTACGTCAAGTAATGGAAACAGCAAAGGAAAAGAACATAAAGTTTAATAAGGAAAAAATTCAGTTTAGAGTAGATTCAGTGAAGTATATGGGTCATATAGTGACAGCACAGGGAGTTAAGCCAGATGAGGAAAAAGTGAGAGCCATTCGTGATATGCCCCCACCACAAGATAGACAGGGAGTGCTTAGATTTCTGGGCTCTGTTCAATATCTCTCAAAATATATTCCACGGGAGGCTGAACTGACAGCACCACTGAGAAACTTACTGAAAAAGAATGTATTGTTTCAATGGATGCCTGAACAGCAGAGTGCTTTTGAAGCAATTAAACAACAGTTGTGTCAGGCACCTACTCTTCAGTATTTTGATGTAGAGAAACCAGTTACGGTGCAGGCAGATGCCTCACAGAATGGTCTTGGCGCTTGTCTGCTCCAGCAAGACAGACCGGTAATGTATGCGTCTAGAGCACTTACTGTGTCTGAACAGAATTATGCTCAGATTGAAAAGGAATTATTGGCAGTGTTATACGCAATGAGAAAGTTTCATCAATATGTATACGGTAAAATGGTCCAGGTTCAAACGGACCATAAGCCACTTGAAGCCATATTTAAAAAACCAATAGGGAATGCACCAGCTAGGCTTCAGCGTATGTTATTGCAGCTGCAGAGATATCAAATGGAAGTGGGGTATGTTCCTGGTAAGAACATGTATATTGCTGATACCTTGTCACAAGCTGTGGTAGATCCTCCTGTTAGTGATGAGGAAGGAGTGAAAGATGAAAAGGTGATTTATGATGTAAATGCCGTAACGATGCAAACGGATTGGGTGGCGGCAATACGTGGTGCAACACAACAGGATAGACAGCTTCAGGCCCTTGCAGACGTGGTGAGTCAGGGATGGCCAAGATATTTAAAAGATATCCCGATGTTGGTGAAACCATTCTGGGGAGTAAAAGATGTCTTACGATGGGAAGATGCGGTTTGTTATGCAGGAGAGAGGATAGTCATACCAGTGATCTATAGACGGGAAATGCTAACTTTACTTCATGAGTCTCATCAGGGTATACAACGGACTAAGGCGAGGGCCAAAGAAATTATGTATTGGCCCGGCATGAATAGAGATATAGAAACAATGGTAGGGCGGTGTACTGTATGTATGAATATGTCTGCAAGGAATCAAAAAGAACCGATGATTCCCCATGAAGTACCTGAATTGCCATGGGAAAAAGTAGGAATAGATATCTTTGAGCATGGCTCTAGACCATATCTCCTGGTAGTGGACTATTTCTCAAAATATCCAGAGGTGATGCAGATAGTAGATAAAACAGCAAATACAGTAATAGGTAAGCTTAAGTCACTATTTGCTCGACATGGGATACCCAGAGTAGTCGTTAGTGACAATGTACCCTTTGCTAGCAGGGCATTTCAACAGTTTGCCAGGGAATGGGGTTTCGAGCAGAGTTTAAGTACACCAGGGTATCCACAGTCAAATGGAATGGCGGAGAGGACAATTCAATCAATAAAACATGTGCTGAAAAAGGCTGAAGAGACAGGCATAGATCCGCATATAGCACTTTTAGAGTATAGAAACACACCGATAACAGATATGGGGTATTCCCCAGCAGAGATACTCATGGGAAGAAGACTGAGAACTAAGTTGCCCATTACAACAGAGATGCTGAAACCCAAAGTAGCAGTAGGGGTGAGAGAGGACCTGAAGAAACGACAAGGGAAGCAGAAATATTATTATGATCAAGGAGCAAAACCACTCAGACCACTGAAAGAAAATGAGAAAGTATGGATGGAAACGCGGGTGGGGTGGACACCAGCCAGGGTCATACGCCGGTGTGAGCAACCTCGAGCATATCAGGTGGTGACAGCTGATGGCCATGTTTATACAAGAAACAGACGGAGGCTCAAAGTTCAAAAAGAGGGGGATAGTAGAGGAAATTTCGAAGAGAGAGAAGAGAAGGGAATAGAAAAAAATAGGGAGGTATTAGAACAAAATAGGCAACCAATATACATTACAGCACATGGGAGATCAGTGTTTTGTCCTGAAAGATATGGATTTTAAAGTTAACTATTGTTTTAAATACTATTATGTTATTATTGTTAGTTTTAACTATGAGAAGGAGATGTGGTGTATCTCTTTAAGACAGGTTTGAATTGTTTCCACACCTGGAAGGAATAACAGAGGCACCCCTCCCTCTCTCTGATTATTAAGCCTTCCCTGCAGGTTGGGGCTTACTTTGTTATTGATGAAGGTACTGAATAAACGCTGATGAGAACTTGAACTGTGCTGTATTTGTGGGCCTCCTCTTTAACAACAGACATTACATACTCTACCTGCCTCATCCATTCACTCTTGTACAACTCTTTCTGTGGCTTGCTAGTACAAGCATTAAAGGAGGGGCAATTTGGCTGAACATGCCTTTCTGGTGAAACCGCCTCTGTGCTGCATAGAATGCTGATAAAGACTTTCCCCCAGTTCTCAGCAATGGCTTTTTGCGGGGCACAAAAAGAGAAAGGGAAGGAGCTAAAAACTTGGTTAACTGTAATTTACTTGACAGAATAGAGATAGAACTAAATAATAATTGTCTTCTGCTTTGCAGTAGGCTTACTCAAAACATTTTCCATGATTTTGATGCTGCATCACTAATGCATTGCATTTGCCAAAGGGTTTAACAGCATCTTATTTTAAAGGGATTTTTCCCATTATTGAACATCACAGCTCTAGAACCCTTATTCATCATTTTGTGGTCTCTCACCTTGAATATAGTCTCCCTTGAATCCTACCAGTTCATGATATTAAAAGAAGTATGAATGGCAGCAATTTGCAAAGAATTATTTCAGCCAAGAATACACAGGCCATAATCTCATTTCTATTGAATGTTTATTATTATGTCTTCTTTTTTAAAAATACATTTCAGTGACAGGAGTAACCTATAGGGCATGTTTGCAGTAGACACCCATTAAAATAAAATCCCTCATAACATTTTGAATGTTTTTGCTGCCAGCCTCTTGGCACCACAGAAATACAGATTTAGCCTTTCTGACCTTGATTAAGTCATGCCTTTCACTGCTGGTTGGGGGTGCAGTGCGCCCTCCTACTCTTTAGTGAGCCTAGCCTTCACTGATGACTTGGAGATGAAAACAGGTCTATTGAGGTCTATTATGTTCCCATTAACCAGAAAAGCCAAAAGCACTTACTGTCATTGTAAGAGTCTATGTACTGGCCTAAGCAGCAATGAAGTTGATCACCTCTACCCTCACCCATCATGTGTCATTAGAGATTGAAAGAACTACTTTAAAATGATAATATTACATCAATATCTTGCAAGTCCACTGTGACCTGCAAGCCTTTGAATTATGCCCTTGCATTTATGAATAGTAATGTTTCAAAAAGAAACTTTGTCTTATCAGTTGTTCTCTCTCTCTTTCTCTCTCTCTTCCCCCCCCCCCCAAATTTATTATCTGAACTAGCATATGCAGCTTTCTATATCAGGTCCAATAAGCAGAAGTCCAGTATTTGTTGAGTGTTATCTGGGATTCAGAGATGTCCATATGGAAGAAGAGAGCTGTAAACCCAATGCTTTACTAATGTTTTACTAATTGGTTCAAGCAACTAGTATTCAAGTGTAGTCTACATGGCATCTAATCATGAAGATTCCCTTTAGCATTCGTGGACAATAGTTTAATGCAAGGGTTTTTTTCTTTTAAAATGTGTGCCAGGCTAATGTTTTTTCTGTAACCCAGATGCTGTGAAGGAAGGTGTGCCACAAATTATATATTTGGCATTTTAATGAGATTGTCAAGCTCATCAATTGTCAGGGAGAAAAGTGGGTAATCATCAAGAAGAAAGTTCAAGGTGATGCCTATGCTAGCTGCAGAATGCTAACAGCTGTGAACACCTATACTATTAAAAACCTTCCTTTCACTTTCCATTCACTCATCTTCCGAATATATGCATTTTCTATTGCAGCCTGCTCTAGACGACTTCCTTCTATTGGCCAAAGTCTGTTTTAACATGTCAGTCAATGCCACAAAAGAAAATTAATCTTTTATTTAGAATCTGTTTTTGATTAATATGAAAATTTGCTCTCAATTGCATTAAAATGTGGGATCACTTTATCGTTATTGGTGAATAAAGGTATGCCCACTCTCTACAGATTTAGAGTGTGCTCTAGACTTTTACTCTTTATGTTTTAAAAAAGTCATTTGTCATAGACACCATTCTTAGATGCCCTTAAGTGATAGTAGAATGCTGATTGCACTGAAAGCATGTCTTGGGCAAAATTATTTAAGCAGCTATCAATCAGTACTAAATATTCCATTCTTGGATCAGGTGCTAGAGGGGTGGTGGCAATACAGCTCCAGGCTTCCTTGGTGGAAAATGGTTATCTAGTGAGTTTCAGATTTGTTAATGTCCTCATTATGGAATAGAAATTGTTGCCTTGAATGATAATCTTCACAGGGAGAGAGTTGAGGATAGCAACAGTATTGATACTACTGGATCACTGAACAGCTATTGATACCATCAGCTGGATTTTTTAATGGTTCAGTGACAGAAGTTTTAATCTGGGGGACTATTAGTATTTGAAGAAGGGACTGGAGTACAACATTTCAAGTCTGTGACAGTTTGCTGTAGAGCTTCACAGAGCTCCACTCTGTTTGTTAGGGATGGGCATGAACCGGGAAAATGTGGTTCAGTTTGGTGTGTGGTTTGTGGTATGCCCGGTTCACAAACTATGGTCCATCACACACTTCAGGCATCAAACGATCTAGTTCAGTTCATGAAGTTTGTGACCTGGTAGAACAACCCCCTGGTATGCTACAGGCAACAAACTCACAGGAGCTCTCTGGCTGACTTTCCTCTATCTGCCCACCACATTTGATGAGGATTATATTTACAGGATCTGAATTACAACCCCCCAAAGAAAGTGTCCCCAGGAAAGTGATTTATGTGGAAATCACTTTCTGAGGTTCTCTCCCCCTTCCTGGGTTTCTCCACTGCTCTTGTCAGTTTCAAATGACACTTGTCAGTTTCAAGAGGGTTCCCCCCTTTCCCAACATTCCTTTGTGTTTTCTTTCACAGAGCTTGCAAAATGCCCTCCCCCCACCTGGATTTCTTGTGACACTATGCTTTGAGGTTTATCAGTGCTTTTAATCGTCCTGCATTGCCACAATGGCACTGGATTTTGCCAGGCATTCTGTACACAGAACTGGTTATATTGGACTTTTAAAAATGCCCCTCTTCAGTTTGTACTGCAGATACTCTGTGGTTTGACATTAGTCCTCTTTTGCTTGCATTGCTGCAGTTAAAGGAGTCTATGGAATGGCTCAGGAACAACCCAGTGACACCAAACTGACACCAAACCAAAGTTCTGTCCCCCCAGAAGTTTGGTAAACCTCTTGATTGAGTGGAGATTGTCTAGAAATGTATCCATTCACAAACCACAATGAACCTCCATGAACAGCTTCAAAGTTCATGGAAAGTTCATGCCAGCTGACCTGACATGAACTTGACTTTGTGAAGAATGAACCGGCCAAAATTTGTCATGAACTTTAGTTCATGAGCTGGTTCATGCCCATCCCTACTGTTTGATCTCCATACTGTTTAAAATGAAGAGACTGCAAAGTGACATCCAGGTGAAAGTCCTGAAAAACGGTTTAATTATAGAGTGGATGAGGGCCAATAAACTGAATGTTAGTCCAGGAAGAAGTGAGGTACTTTTGGTCAATAGAGTAACAAATGAAGGATTATGGGGGAGCCTGCTCTGGACAGGAGTACATTCTTCTTTTAAAAACAGCTTTGGGGTGCTTTTAGGATTAAATCCAGTATAGATTCAGGCTCATCTCCTATTATTACTTTTAGTTCCTTCACCCACTTTTACCTACTGTGCTAGCTGTGACCTTTCTTTGATAGCCAAGATTTGGTCAAAGTTATTTGGGGTTCTTATCTCTTCCAGACTGAGCTATTGCAATGCACTTTAAATTAGTGCAAAACAAAACAGCATGGATGGTGGTTGTATGTTAGATTTTTTAAAAAAACACACACATTCTGCAAGTCTTAGAAAATATACTGCTGATTCAGTTGTAGGCATAATTCAAGGAACTGGTTATCACCTTTTAAAGTCCTAAATAATCTTGAGGGAGAATGCATGCCTACTCATGAGTTAAAATCTTCCAGGGAAGTCCTTATTCATTTGTCCCACCTTTAGAAGGAGAGCCAGTTTGGTGTAGTGGTTAGGAGCATGGACTCTATTCTTGAGAACTGGGTTTGATTTCTCACTTCTCCACATGCAGCTGCTGTTGTGATCTTGGGCCAGTCACAAGTTATTTCAAAGTTGTTCTCTCAAAAGCAGTTCTTTCAGAGCTCTCTCAGCATCACCTACCTCATAGGGTGTCTGTTGTGGGGAGGGGAAGAGAAAGGAGATTTCATGCCACTCTGAGACTCCTTTGGGTAGTGAAGGGTGGGGTATAAATCCAATCTCCTCCTCCTCCTAAAAGATGTGGATGGCTAAGGAAAGGAGCTTTTCTGTGGTGCTGTGTGGTATTTCCTCCCACAAAGATTTGCCTCTTTTGGTCAGTTTTGACCCTACGATTTTATGGACTTCTAGTTGAGTTCCTCTCTTTCACTTTTGTTTACTGCCATTTTCAACTTTTTCAGTGTTTTAGTGGCCATTCTTGCCAGGTTTATGCATCTCTTATTACAAATTAATTCTTTATTATAAATAGTTTATTGTTGATCTTGATGGATTTTTAATTTATTTTTTTAAAATGTGTCTACTCTAAGCTACTTCAGGAGCCCCCTTGACTGGGACTAGTTAGAAAGAGTGTAAATAAATATATATTTACAAAACTAGAAGACTGTATATCAGGCTATAAATGATCTTTCCCAGCTCTACATGAAGAAATCTCAAATTTTTCATTCTGCCATTTTAAATAAATTTCTCCTAGCAATACAATCTGATATAGAAAAGCAGTATTTTATAGTAAAAGAAAAGCTATTTGATGATTTCACACAGGATATACTTTAATGGTGACCCAATGTTCCATTATGATTTTATTTTGAAATGCATATATAAAAATTGGTTTGGGAATACAGAAAAGGAATTTTTAACTGTATTAGTCAACAAAAATGCACACCACAATAGTGTTTTGTTCTTGCAGTTAACATCTGCTGCTTCTTAGGATCCAATCAGTTGTTATTTTGATATTTTTTATAAGTCTGATTCAGTTGAGAAGACCACTTGAAACTCCCTCATTCAAGCACTGGATAATTTCCATCTGAACAAGATTAAAAATTAAGAACTCAAAGTAAGAGAGATAAGAATATAATTACTGAAATAGCTGAATAAGAACAGTTTTATCACCTTCACGTAGTACTTTGGCAGAACAATCCTGAGTTGCTCCTGCGCTGCTGTGGCCAGCCCGCCATGTAACATTGGTGGTGCTAGTCGATATCCTAAGGGGCAAGTTACTCTGCAGCAGAGCAGGGGGAAAAGTGTAGCTGGCTGCTTGGGAGGCCATGTCCATGGCAATTCTGCTGCAGCATGGCCCCACAGTGTGTCTCAAGGCAGGGTGGCACAAAGGGTGGAGCACTTTGGGTTGACAGGAGCGCCAGTCCCAGGGGCAGATGCCTTTGCATGTCACAGCTAGGAGGTGGGGGAAGGGCTGCTCTGGAGAGCCCCATTCTCCTCTCCCACCCCGCCACCCTGACAGAGACTCACACAGTCATCATCATTTGTTGTTCCTACATGTTAGTCTGCCCCATGGCCAAAGCACCCAAACCTCATCCCTGAACACTTTGAGACCACTGCAGTGGCTCCCCATCTCCATTGACTTACGGGACCCTCATGATCCCTTGCTCCCTCAGAGCTACCAGAAAAAAAATGCCTTCCCCCCTAAGTGCCAAAAGATCCCTTTCTGGAACAGACACACAGTTAGGAGCCTCATCCATTCACTCATCTTATGAGTGACCCCCACCATGGCTTACAGCATTCCCCTCTCCTCTGTTGTATGCTTACAACAACCCTGTGAGGTTGGTCATGCTGAGGGTGTGCATGTGGCCCAAGGCCACCCACCTAGTTTCCACAGAACAAGTGGAGAATGGAATCTGGTTCTCCTAGGTTATCCTCATGCTCTAACTGCCACAAGAATCCACCCAGACCACCCTCTGGCCCCTCCTCCCTTCACACAGCAGCCTGCAAGGTGAGCGAGGGAGGCTGTCTGAGCAGCTGGCTCCCTGCTTTGTATAGCAGATGACTACAACCAGCAGATGACCCTCCCCAGCCACCCACAGAACCCAAGAGCCCTCCTTCTGAGACATGACCTTGGGAATCCTGCAGGGGGAGTGGTAGGTGGGGTGGGGAGGGAGTGAGGCAGAGAGGAGGAGGAGGATATTGTCTTTATACCCTGCTCTTCACTCAGAGCAGCTTACAATCTTCTTCCCTTTCTCTCCCCACAGCAGACAACCTGTGAGGTAGGTGGTGCTGAGAGAGCTCGGAGAGAACTGCTCTTGAGAGAACAGCTCTGAGAAAACGGTGGCTTGCCCAAGGTCACCCAGCAGCTGCATGTGGAGGAGTGGGAAATCACTCCTTCTCCTAGATTAGAGGTTATGCTCCTAACCACTACATCAAATTGGCTCTAACTACTACACCAAAGAGAAGACAACAATTGTAATCTTATAAAACACAAAAATTACTAAAACCTATATATATATATATATATATATATATATATAAAGGAATCAGATTGCACTATACTACAACAATGAGTAGATTCTTCAACTCCATCCAGTTAGAATTCATTCTGTCTTTTATTTGTTTCACTCTTAACAACTGAATTTCATGTAACTCCAAGAATTAGTACCCAAGGACTCAAGAGAGAATGTTCCTGTCCATTTCCCCAACGTCTGTGGAGATCACAGACACTTGGGGGGAGGAGAGAGTCCCATGGATACTTCTGCAATCCCAAGAACTAGGGAGCAAAAAATGAGAACACACATACATTGTAATATAAGAACAATTTTTAAATTACAGAAGCTAACCCTTAAAAAAAAGATTTTCAGCACAAAGTGGCAAGTTAGAAAAGTTTCTAACATTTTTGAATTTATAATACAGAAGACAACAATTGTAATCTTATAAAAGACAGAAGCTAAAAAGAAAAACAAAAATCCCTTTAAAACTAGGTGGTTTTGTGTTGCAGATTTGAAATGTTTGGCAAACGGAGGCTTAATAGAGCATGGGAATGTACCGCAGCAACACAAGAGCTGATGAGAGCAGGGCTCTTAACCAGCCACTAGCAACTGTGTACTAGGAGGTGTTAAAGTTCTGGTGGGGGGAGGTTTCGTTAGTTAGGTTTTAAGGGTTAAGAGTTAGCAGCTGGAAGTTGTGAGAATGAGGAAAGGGTTATTTTTTGAATGGGTTGGATTGGCCATTAAGTAGGTTTGCCAAGTCCTGGTTGGAAAATACCTGGGGACTTTGGGGGTGGAGCCAGGAGAAGGTGGGGTTTGGTGAGGGGAGGGGCCTCAGCATGGTACAATGCCATAGAGTCCCCCCTTCAAAGCAACCATTTTCTCCAGGGGAGCTCATCTCTGTCAGCTGGAGATCAGTTGTAAAAGCAGGAGATCCCCAGGCCCCACCTGGAGGCTTGCAACCCTACCATTAAGGGATCTCAGAAAAGTCCCAATGGGCCAATTTCATGGATAAACAGTCCTCCACCAGAGCCCTTTTGACCATGAGGGGCCTGTGCGGAGGGAGCCATGTAGTGGGAGGCCACTGCCTGCCACAAGGTAGACCAGAGCTGCAGTTGCAAGTCAGTGGCCCCACCTCATACAACAACAAAAGAGAGAGGGCTTCCCAGCAAAGCGTATAAATAAAGAAAAGGCTGTGGAATGGGACGCTAAACAAGGCAAAAAGCCTATTATGCTATGAAACAATTTAAGTAAGAAGTAAATGCAAATTACAATATGTAAAGAATGCAAAACACAGTAAGTGTACAGTATGAAATTGTGAATGAATATACAACTAATATCTCGGGTATTCGTTTCATTTCAAGGGCCTTCTTCTTCATGGAAGTTTTTATGCAAATGCACTTGTGCTTTCTTTGTTTCCAAACAGTTAGGATTCAATATCATTCTTACTAGAGCATAAATCTTCAGACGGGCAAACAGTCACGAGTTTTAGACAGATCAGTCTTTAAACATTACAAAGCTGGTCATATATTTATTACTTAAATTGTTTCATAGCATCATGGGCTTTTTGCCTTGTTTAGCAGCCCATTCCACAGTTTTTTCTTCATACTCACCTCATACAAAGCAGACATGAGCTGTTGCCTCAAGCAGTGATGAGCAGACCATGTAAGGGTTGAGGTGGAAAGATGTACCATGAATGAGGCTAACAGAAGCTGCTACTGCAAGGCAGCAGCCCCCGTCTCATACGAAGCATGTACAAGCTTCTGCCATGAGCAAAGTAGGCATTAGCCAGCAATTAAACAGATGGCCCCTGCCCCATGTGAGGCAGGTGAGAGCCACCATTATAAGCTGCCAGCCCCCATCCCACAGAAGGCAGGTAAGTGAAAGTGGTGGGAGGGGGCTGTTTTGGCCTCCTGTGTCTCCCCCTGACTGTGAATGAAATACATGTGGAGGTATCAGGTTTAGTTCACCTGTCTGAACAACTGAGTGTACAAAGGCGTTAGGTTTTGTGCAGTCTGGTGCGTAACTTAGTTTCATCTGAGTGCTGTTTTGTATAAACCTGTCTGAGAATGGTATGTACCATGTATTGAAGGAGGAAGTGTCATGGTATATTTAAAAAATAGTTATGTGATAGTGATCATGACATGAAATGAAATGAAATGTGACAGGTGGGTGTGGGCGTAAGACTGCAACCCTATGTGCCTTATTGGGAGTAAGTCCTACTGAACTCAATGAGGCTTGCTTCTGAGTAAATAGCATTGGCTCAGCCTACATATCTGATACTGTAGATAGATATGTACAGTACAGTACCACAGATTATTTTGGTAGACAACTATGGCCAACAGGAAGCTCTGGAATTTGAATTTAAAGTCAGAAAGAATACGGTGGTAAAAATTACACAGAAACGGTGTCATTGTTCAAAGCAAAGGTTCATCTGTACCCTAAATCACATTTGTGGCTACTGCATTTCAAAGAAACAGTTGTGGAAAAAAACTGAAACAGTTCAGAGAAGGGCAGAAAGAATGATAGAGGGGCATGAAGAAGTTCCTAAGATAAGGGGACCTGAAAAAAAGAGGAGGGCTGTTTATCTTGGAAGAGAGATAAGCACAGGGGAACATGATACATACATACAAGAACAAGGAGACATTTAATTAAAGTGACCTGTGGCAACTTCAAAACTGATAAAATGGTGGGCCTTTTATTAAACGGTACAATTCTTAGCCATAGGAGGAGATCAATGCCATAAATTTAGCAAAGGGGCAAATAATAATTTATCATCTACATGGATAGAAGAAATAAGCAAAAGCTAATGATAGCTATTGGCATTAATTTTTTTTTATTTGATGCAAAACTGTGGCATTTATTAGGAAAATTCCACAAGCCAATTTGGATGTGAGGAACATTTAATATTATTCAATATGCAATATTATTATTACAGATAAAAGTAGAATTATTTTTTTAACAAAAGGAATGGCAGAAAATGGTATTGTATTTTTTACACAGACAACCCCCCCCCCCCCGACCCACTCACAGCAAATTCAGGCATTCCTTTTAAAGTGATATGAACAACATTTCCAAGAATTCTTAAAACTGATATGCCTTCCTTTCCTTAAATTGTGATATAAAATAAAATGAAAAAACTTTCAGTGCACACCACCAGTACTAGTTGTTCAGTGACAATAACCCCCTTTGAAACTATAAAATGTAGAAAGTTATTAATTTGAAATTATGTCTAACTTGACAAACTATTATTTGTGGTTATTTATGGTTGCCCAATTCGAGTCCCCCCAGTCCAAGTTACCTAATTTGCAAAGTTTGCTATTTATGCAAATTAGGAAAATTAATTATGCTTTGCTTTGCATCTCTTCCTGTTAACTACTTCAAAAAAGTTGAGGAAAGATCACAGAAAACCTTTCTTTACCTGACCCTTTGCTCATGTCAAAATTTGCTTGATCTCTCTTCTGAGACAACAGCAGAGCTTGACTGGAAGAAACAAAGGCTGTGATCACACAAGCAGTTTGGCCCGACACAGCCACTCCTTCCCCCCAGATCAAATGGGCGCAGTCAGACAGCCACATATATTGCGAAGCCGTTGGCTAGAACTTTAAAACCTTTGAAATTTTCTATACTGAATTGTTGAATTTGTGGAATGGCCTGATCCAATGGAAAACGTTTGTATGTAACTACACAGCTTGACTTGATGGTTTTCTTCTGATGAAGAACATTCTTTGAAACGAAAATAATAACAGGATGTTCATCACTTGAAACCTTCTTATGGACCCATATACACATATATATTTTTCTATTGTTTATTAAATTGTAGTAGTATTTTTTGCATCTTATTAGCGTCTTGCAGCTATTTCCTTTTATTCACCACTTCTTGCAAATAGCTGCAGTTCCAGTTGTATTGTTTGTATTAGACAGCCACATCTGTCAGGCCTTCCCCAGCCATATTTATCCCATCATAGGATGTCATAGGATGACGTGAAGCTGGGTTAAAAAGGCACCAAATCACAAGTGGTGTTTTTGGTTGCCAATGCAGTCATTGCACATGGTCAAATGTCTGAACGTGGGGGGGGGACACTCACAGAACAGATTTGGCAGTCTGAACCTGCAGATCCATTCTGCTGCTAAGAAGGGTTTTTTTATATATAATGCCTATATGTGCATGTGAATGCATACACATGAGTGCATGTGCGCATATGCATAGGAATGCACACTTATGCATGCACATGAATTTTGAAAAAAAAACCTGGCAGCACACTCCATGGCTGAGGCGCTGCAATAATGTGGATGCTTTACCACAGGCTGTCTCTGTGGGTAACGTACAGCAGGGTGTGCTGTGTGGCTGATATGCCCCACAACACTTTAAACTGATTCAATTAGAGGCAGCACCATATCACACCGAGCTGCCAATGTGACCACAGCCAAAGATAGAACAAAGTACTCCTATGGTTTCTGATTTTGTTGCTGTAGCAGTTACATGGCTCTGCATCTGTTCAGTCCACAACTGTTGAAAGGTCCAATGTAAGGTCCAATGTAAGAAACTCTTGTTGGATTTTCTCCCAGGTTAAGCCTTTGAAAATTAAACATACTAAAACACACACATACACATTTAGCTTAACATGTAGCATTTAGACTTCACAGAAAAGGAAATCCTTATATGTGGATGAAGTTAAAAAATTGTAATTTACAAAACTGCTAATCTTTAATATTCACATTCACAAGAAGTAAGAAAAATTTGTTAATTAAATAAGTCCTGCTTCGTTTTTGGGATGCACTGGGACCATCAAAAATCTCATAAAAAAATTGAAGGTATTCCTGGTCCTAAGGTCTAAGGCCTAATAATTAAAAAAATTCAAAACATACAAATAATCAAAGTGAATAAGCAAAAAACCCAGAAAATTATAAAAGTGACCTGTACAATCAAGGTCAGAGTAACTCGTAACTTTATGGTATGTATGTGCCCCAAACAAAGATGGGAATCCTGGGCCTGGTAAACTCTCATAAATTATGGAGAAGTTGAAGGATTGAACTAGTGCTGAAGGAGCACCCTGATGTAGTTCTTTATCCTTGCTATCATTAGCAGAAGCGGAATCAATTTTGTAAAATCAGGTGCTGTGTATGTAGTTGTGATTAATCTAGATAACTGTTGTAGAATTTGATTTCTCTTGTGCAGAATTCTTATATCTTTGTAGTACAGGCTGCATGCAGCCTTTACTATGGAAAATCACTAGACTTAGTAATAGCTATCACACAGATTAAAAAGATGAAATGAAAAAAGCAGCTTAATCGTGGCTGCTTCAAGTTACCCGCTCCCTAAAAATCAAGCTGCCTATTACGTTTAGCTTTTAATCTCAACATGTGCTTTGCATTGCCAATGCCCACTGACTTCCAGACATTTGTTGTACTTCCTATTACTGAAAGTCTGATACTATCAGAGCTACTCGCTTAAAATGAGTGGTGTGTCGGAGCTGATTTAACTCAAGATAAATTGAGAAGACGACTTGTTGAGATCTAATGGTGTTGTTTTGAACAGTGTGTTAAAGTGTACTGCTCCTGTGTTGCAAAGGACAATGCTAAGTACAGAAAGCTGTATACTCAGAGTATTCGAATTCAGTGTGAAAACTGGAAAACAGGGATTGGAATATTTTTAAATGTTAATATTAATCTGAGCTTCCATCTCAAATATTAATTTCATGTGCACAGACTGTAAATAACTAGTATATTAGTGAATGTGATTTATGATATTCAAGCAGAATATAGACTTGGGTTGGCAACCTGCAGGTGGTGGCTGGATATCTCCTGTGATTACAACCGATCTTGCAACATACATCAGTTCACCTGGAGAAAATGGTCACTTGGGAAGGTAGATTCTATAGCATTATACCTCAATGAAGTCCCTCCCCAAATCTCACTTTCCTTAGGACCCATCCCCAAAATCTCCAGGTATTTCCCAATCTGGAGATGGCAACCATTGTATAGAAAATGGAAGTATTTAGATAAAATAGTAATTCACTGGGAAAAAAATCGGCAGCTGTTCTAGAGGCTTGTTAAAATGATTTAGGCATCTTGCTATTTCCATATTTGATGCAGTGACCATGAAAAATCTTACAGTTGTATATAGCTGGTGTGCCATGGTTTAGCTCTTCTTCCTTCTTCGATGCTGCTTTGATTTATAGTAGCTCAGAAGAGGACCTAAAATATCTAGTAACTACAAAGATAAAGATTAAAAATAAATTTTAGATGTTTTGTAAATATTAAAAATTATGTAGGCATTGACCTTTTGTACGATATATGTACCTATACCTTGCAGGTCACTAAATGGCAATCTGTCATGTCTATTGACAATTTGAAAAAACCAGAAGACATTTAAAATTGTGAGTGCTTAAAATATTTTTTTCTAAATTTGAGTTATTATGAGGCAGGTGCTCATCAGAATAAAATCTGTCATTTTGCTGTATGATTTAGAGTGGAGTATGCTCAGTTTCTCAGTTTATGAGGGAGAAATAACATATTCTGACTGCAAAAAACACTTTTCAGGATGAATTGTATAATTTAATGGATTGTGTTTCCACAGAGATTCTAAATATGCATACTGACAATCATTTCTGTACAGCACATACTAGCCTTAATTCAGCAATGATAGCTTTGTAACTACACACATTAATGGGCAGCAGAATCCTTTCTTCTGGGGAAGGGAGAATCTGTTTGCTGAAATGTTTTATTCAGCTATTTCCCATGGTCAATGAAGTGCTTAAATTGACTAGACTGGACCACAAGGATCTTCTCGTCTTATCAGTTTCTCTTCTGGAAAAAGAATTTTTTTTTGAACAATTGTTCTATTGCTACATTCCCAAATTTTTAAAGGGCTCTTTGATCACTTATTGAATAGAAAATGCTTGTCTTCCCAAATTTTAAAATTCCCTTTAAAAACTTTTCTAGAACTTTTCATTGTTACACCAGTGCAGTAAGAAGGTAACCAGAAAGGTTGGAACAAAGAAAAAGAAAGTAAAAAATAGCTATGCACATGGTGCAAATTGCATAATAATTTAAAATACATTCAGAAGTGCTAAAATATTATTTAAAAACAACAGTCCTGTGCTTTAGCATATAAATACTAAATCCCAATCTAAAGACAAATGTCCATTTACATAAATACAAGTTTAAAAGTACTTATTGTCTCTATGTGCAAGAACCAATACCAAACACATTCCAGTACTGGGCCTTCCTCAGTGGTATAATTCAGACTGAGCACTCACTCCATTAATTTAACACACGCATAAAACTAATCATATACAGAGAAATAATTATCTATGTTTGTTAAAAAACAAAATTAATTTAAATTTTTGAAAGATGTGGAACTAGGATAGCTACCTTACTCACACTGAAATGTTTGCCCGTGGAGTGAGTGGTGTTAAATATTCTTGTGATCCAACATGGGCAGCTCATTAAGATGAAAAAATATTTCCTTTGGCCATGGATCTAAAATACACATAAAACATGCGACTAAGCAATTGCAAATTAAAAAGTCTCCTAGTTGTTTTAGAAAAAGGGTATGTAGCCAAATTTAAAAAAAAACCTAAATAGTACAATATTTACCTTGTTAGGTCCAATCTGAAATCTCAAAGGTCCAATGGAATGCTCAGATACAGCTAGAAAAGAATCAGCACCATAGTAGTCCACCCCCCTGAATATATGGGAAATGTGGGAGTGGAGAAATTTGATGCTAAAGAAGAGAGAGAAAGGAGGGGAAAATGCAAAGGTAATCAGCAGCATCTGGGAGAGGAAAATTAGTATTGGTTCTTGCATATGGAGACAATATGTACTTTTAAACCTTTATAAACCTGTATTTATGTAAATGGACATAATTTATACTGGGTTTAGGTACTTACATGCTGAACCATAGAACTGTTGCTTTATATGATATTTTGGCACTTCTGAATATATTGTTAAATTATATACAATGTTTTGTGCATTTGCAGCACGTGCATCATTATTATTATTATTCGTTCTTTTTCTTTATTCCATCCTTTTTGGTTACCATTCTCATGCAGGGTTGTGTTTTTCTCATGTTGTTTAGTTGTACACACCAGTGCAGTATTCATCATCATTCGTCACAGGCGTTATCCAATCAGAAGTACTGGAAACATTAACAGATAGGAGAATTTGGTTTATCCAGTGACCAACATTGACTATGAAAGTTCAGGTATAACCTGTTCTTTTTCCTGTAGAGACTCAACTTGAAGAAAATGCAACTGTATTACCAGGAACCAAAAGGACTGTGTTGATGCCTTGACCCCCCACCACCACCACAAGGCATCTGTGTTCAGCAAAATCTTATAACTTTTATACACTGAATTTCCCTGATTTCCCTATTTGCACAAATTGTCTCATCACTCTTACTTTGTCAGCTCTCCTGCTGGACAGGCTTTTCTGCTCTGCCAGCAAATATTATTCTCACAAAAGTGTCAGTTTTGCAGAGAAAGAGGTGATGTTTTTCCTGACTCTTGAACTAAGTTGTGGCACCATATTAGAGTCAAAGCAGTAGAGACAACACGTTTACTTGTTGATGAAATCTGACAAATTTCATGTGCCCCAATGAGATCCAAGGCTGGAAGGGTCACTGTTATATTTCCATTTGTATTTGCAGAATCAATGAAGCTAATGTGAAAACTTAGCTGAGAAAAAATGTGCAAAACATCTATAAAAATATGGGATGCAAAACGTTAGAACTAGTGTCAAATCCATCTCTACTCTCTCCATTTTTGGGCCAGGAATGGTTTCCTCCAGCACTAAATGCAACCAATTTTTCAAAATGGGAAGAAGCAAAACTAACTAGACTATTAGATATTACACAAGGGAAAATTTGGGGACAAAATTGAACTAAATCAAAAGGCAGGATGTAAATACCCTGGTTCCAGTACTTCCAACTTCAACATCTTTTTAGTTCTGCACAGTTCAAAAAATCTTGGAATGAAACCACTCACCCCACTTGAGATCCTTATAAAATCTGAGACCCAGAAAAGTCTAATATCCATATTATATAATATACTGGGACAGACCATTCTTGAGAGACCTTTCTCTTACCAGAATAGTTGGGAACAGGATTGTAACAGGATCATATCGAATCAACAGTGGCAATCCATCAACTCTAAGGTTTAAATCCATTAATATTAAAATGCAATCATTTAAGATCCTGACAAGGTGTTATCTTTCACCTCAAAAGCTATACTATATATTCCCGTCTATGAGCTCCCTATGCTGGAAGGGTTGGTGGACATGCCCAAGTGTAGCAGAATTTTGGAATATGGTAATTAAGCAGATCAAGGAAATGACAGGCTTTCTTGCTCCAAACATACCGGAATTGCTGTTGCTATCTTTATGGAAAAATTGTGATTTACCGAATATCAATAAAATACTAATCAACTTCTTACTGGCAGCAGCCAGGGCCTGTATTGCCATCAAATGGAAAAATAATCAACCCCCATCAATCTCGCTCTGGTATGATAGGATTTGGCAAATTTAGGTGATGGAACTGATTGCTTTCAAGAACGTTGTAAATGACAATACAAAGCTGAAAGCTCAATTCCCAGGAATCTGGTACCCATTTTTAGAACACATGACAACTGTTAGTAAAGTGCCGAAAGATGTTTACCCCATAGACTTGTTACAATTGTAAGCTGAAGTTATATTTGCAATTTGTTAGTAGGCTTTAGCTCTTTCTTTTCGTTCAAACCAATGGTAACTGGGGGAAAATTGTATTGTATTGTATTGTAATGATTGTATTGTATTGTAATGATTATATTGATTGTTTGCTTGTTTAATAAAAATGCCTTCAATTCAAATAAAAAGAAGAAAATGTGTGTTGTCCTTAGAGCATATGGAGCAAAGATCCATCAGTGGTTATTAGCCACAAGGTGTAGATAGGAACTCTCAGTCTGGGGTGTGATGCATGGTATTCTTGGTGCTTGGGGGGGGGGCAATAGTGGGAGGGCTTCTGATGTCCTGGCCTCACTGCTGGACCTCCTGAGGGCATCTGGTATTTTTGGCCACTGTAGGACAGAGTGTTGGACAGGATGGTCCATTGGCCTGATCCAACACTGGCTTTTCTCATGTTCTTATGATGAGTAATGGTGAAAGATGAGTTTAGTACTACTTGTTCTCCATAAAACAATATGTCAACTTCTCTTTGGTGTAGTGGTTAAGAGTGTGGACTCTAATCTGGGAGAAACGGGTTTGATTCCCCATGACTCCACATGCCACTGCTGGTGTGACCTTGGGTCAGTCATAAGTTCTTTCAGAGCAGTTCTCTCAAGGGAAGTTCTCAATAGAGCTCTCTCAGCCCCACTTATCTCACCGGGTGTCTGTTGTGGGGAGGGGGAAGGGGATTGTAAGCCACTCTGAGAATCCTTCAGGTAGTGAAAAGTGGGGTATAAATCAAATCTTCTTCTTTGCACACAGACATTTATTTTATTGGTCTGTCACATGCTGCATCTATGATAGCATATTCCTCAGTTCAGTGAATCCTGTGAAAGGATCAAATGTAGAACAATGTGTCATTGGTGTTTAGCTGTTGTACAGCAGGGACTGTTCAGGGACTGGTAGGGTATGACTGAAGTTACAGATAACAGGGTTGTGAAAGCAGGAAGGAATCTGGCTCATGTCTATGGTAAATTAAAAAATCAAAATCTCTTTATATGAGAGATGCATGATCACGTCTCTGCAATATAAATATATATGGGGTTTGGAGTAGAAAGAGAAGTCCAGCCTCAGGAAGCTAGAGATTACTAGATAAGAGAATTTATATGAGATGAGATTCTTCTCATTAATATACAACAAAGGTAGAAGGTACTTCTTCACTGATTTTTAATCAGTTTATGACATGGACTGCAAGAGTCTTTGAAAAGGAGATTCCGCTTGACTAATAATACATTAGCAGTAATCCAGTGATCTGGCCATGCATTAAGGATACAATTTATTCTTTTACTGATCAGTTCTTTTTCCCTCTGTAAAATGAATTGCCTACCTTTTCATCAAAGTATCCAGAAAAAAGAAAGAAAGAAAAAAAATACATTTGAAGTTGACAGATGTTATTAGGCATGGTGTACTTTGAATGTAAAAATTAGAACACCTTGCATTTGAATCACATGGAAAGGAAATAGTTTCAAATGGCATACCTCTGAAAACGTGTATACTGCTGTCATCGTCTTCTAATGCATGCTGAATGCTGGCTAGGTGCAACAGCTGGCTAGGCGCAACAGTCTTTTTTCTGTTAGCTGAAATGAGCAAGAAAATAAACTCTCTAAAATCCAAACAGTTTTAGGCAAAGCAATACAAATAGGAACCATGTTCTTATGCTTCTTTTTATTTGTTTCTCTATAATTCCTCTAGAGGGGGCTTGCAAATCTGCTCACTTGCCCCCATAGACGGAAGAAAGAGTCAGACAACAAACATGGGATTAACGGCCACTTTATTTATTAACAAAACATGGCAAGGGCTTAACCTAACAAGCAGCGTGGCCAAGGCCTCGGGTTACCATTAACTCCACCCTTGCCATAGTATGGGCAATGCACCTGGCCCCTGGGTCGTAGCCCACTATAAGCGGCTCGAACCCCAGGCAGCCCAGCCTTGGAACATGCCTTGATGATCCCTCACACACAGCCGCAAGGTCAGTGCTGAGTATCCCTCAACGGCACTCCAAAAGGCAGCCTGTTCCCCTCATCCCAGGCCACAAGGCTGCAGTTATGATCCGGACAAGCCTCTTTCCCACCAGGGTTGCTGATAGGTGCTTACCAAGCCACAACAACTATTTACTAAATTTCCACCACAGCAAGGGTCAATCCTCTGCTTAAGCCCCTACACCCACTAAACCCCTAATCCTATTAACAGCCCTTGCCGTAAATCCTTAAGGAAGATATCCATACCCTGCTCTGACAAATGAACGCTGTCAACCCTATATAACTCGGCATGCGTAGCCCTAATAGCCGGATGGGGTATGAAGTGGCCACCACCCATTACTAAAATGCTCCAAAATTCCCGTTTACCTTACGCCTAGCCCGCTCAATCTGCTTAGGTTCCAAGGCCCATTCGCGGAATGCCAGTCCCTTCGCGGAACCGTGGCCGACCAAACCACTGTAGTCTTAGGCCATCGCCTTTTAATAAAGTTAAAGTTAGCCTGGTGAGCAGCCCAAAAAATGAAGCTGTGCCTGCAGATGAGAATGATTCTCCGCCTGCCTCAAGACACAGCACCTGAAAGGAAAGGACAGTCAAACACCGGGCAAAGCCTTGGGCTTTGCTGAAGTCAATTGTGACTTCAGGATTAGAAAGATGCTCGAGGGCTGGACTCATGATGGGGGTGCTGAAGTCAGTTGTGACTTCAGGATTAGAAAGATGCTCGAGGGTTGGACTCGTGATGGGGGTGCTGCTAAAGATGAGTGACAGCCTATCTCGCCCGTGATACTTAAGGGGTTGCGAGCGGCCTGGGGTGTGGTTTGCACTTCCAGTTATGTGGCATGCCTGTTTCAAGCAGCCTCTTTGCTTGCATTCTTTGGGGCTCTTCGGGTGAGTGAGTTGGTTGTTCAGTCTATGACAGACCAGTTGAGCAAGGCTTTGCAGAGGCGGGATGCTGATATTCATGGCAATGGCATGCTGGTCACAATTAGGAGCTCTAAGATGGATCAGATGCGAAAAGGAGCCAAGGTAAAATTGGGGAGAATTCGGAGCTCTGTCCGGGTCAGGCCCTGTGAAGCCTGGAAGCCGGTTTCCTCTTTAGGCATGAGGATGGGAGCCCTCTGACTAAACTTCAGTTTTGGGCAGTTACTTCCCTGGCTTTGGGGCAGCTGGGCCTATCAGGTGTAAAGTTTGGGACCCATTCCTTTTGCATTGGAGTGGCTTCCACAGTGGCAGCTATGGGCTATTCAGCTATGTTCAGTGCCTAGGGTGTTGGAGATCTGACGCCTATAAAGGTTATGTGTGTTCAATGGCCATTTGGTGATCTGTTCTTTCAGCCTGGTGTTTGACTGTCCTTTCCTTTCAGGTGCTGTGTCTTGTGGCAGGCAGAGAACCATTCTCATCTGTGGGCACAGCTTCATTTTTTTGGGCTGCTCACTGGGCTAACAGATTGGCCATCGGCTCACAGTTGGGCCTAAGTCAATGGGCCACTGTTGAATGGAGGGGATGCCACGGCTTGTGCTGGGCGGGCCTACTCCATCTATTATTTGGTTTGAATGCCAGTGCTCCTCCTGACATATTGCTAATTCACCTAGGGGGTAATGATTTAGGAAGTTTAAAAGGGAAGGCGTTAATTCTACAAGCCAGGGAGGATTTTAACTTTATTAAAAGGCGATGGGCCTTGGAACCTAAGCAGATTGAGCGGGCTAGGCGTAAGGTAAATGGGGAATTTAGGAACATTTTAGTAATGGGTGGTGGCCACTTCATACCCTATCTGGCTATTAGTGCATTGCTCATACTATGGCAAGGGTGGGGTTAATGGTAACCCCAGGCCTTGGCCATGCTGCTTGTTAGGTTAAGCCCTTGCCATGTTTTTGTTAATAAATAAAGTGGACGTTAATCCCATGTTTGTTGTCTGACTCTTTCTTCCGTCTATGGGGGCAACAGCTAAACTGCCAGGAACTGGCTGTAAATCTATAGAACCCAAAAGGAGGATAAAGGGGGGTGAGAAGTGGGCAAATGACCAACTGAGCCCCAAGCAGCCTCATCAACTGCACCTTAACCCCCAGCCCTGGGCCTAAGAAAACTCCCACTAAGTGTATGTGCATGTAATTCTTGCTTTAACAAGGCTAACAGCACGCAGGTCGCAGCCTAGGAGCCAGCCGAAGCACAGCTGACTCTCATTTACACCACAGTTGCTGCCTAGCCGCCGACGTGTCTTCCGTCCTGCAGGTGCTCCAGACCAAAGTTCTGCCTCCACTGGCAAGGGGATGGCCCCAAAACAGCCCCCAAAATACCCCCGAAAAAACCCCTTGCCAGTCCCAGGCCCAGCCGAGCCAAAGCCTCCAAGAAAGGAGGGAAGGGAGGCTGATTTTGGCTCTAGGCCAGAATCCAGGGAGCAAGTGAAAAAAAGCCTCATGCACCTTCTGTGTCGAGCACAAGGCACAAATGAGGCTGCTGGGGCCAGGGCTGTCCTTCAGCATGCTAGCCCCGCCCCCCAGCAAAACCAGGCTGCAAATGCAGCCAGTCTGATCAGTCCTCCTTACAAGGGTGGCAACTTCGTCCCCCTCCACAGATGGCCTTCAGTGGCTGTGGGTATCCGTCCATCTCAACTTTATACATTCCCTCACAAAAAAATATTTATAACCTCTACTTAAGACAGCATTTCTGCCAGATGAACGATACCTGGACTAAATTTCTTTTCCCACCCTGTTGTGGGTGGCTCTGTATGAGTCAAAGGGCAAGAGTCAAAGGGTTTTTGGCTCTTAGTCTATAGCTCACAATCTGTGATCCTGACTGAGCCAAAACACTGTGTTAAAATGCGATTTTATTATGTATATTTTATTTTGTTAGTCACCTTGGTGGCCTGTCTGGGGTCAGAAATGCAGGATATAAATTTTGTAAAGAAAAAAAGGAGAAAAGATAGCAGATCTAGGAACTTGTTCTGGAGCTGGAATTGTAGTGTATTTTTGGTTTTTCTCTTTCTTTATCTAAATTATATTTTTGTATATATGTTTGTAGGCCTCACTGAGTTTTCAGTGGGAAGAATAATGTGATATAAATAAATAAATGTGTGAGAACTAGATGGAAACAGGTTTCTTATTTTTCATTCATGGTCTGGATCTGACCTTTAGAAGTCTCAAGACCATGGCTCAATGGAATTATGTATCCTCGAGGGAAAGGGTGTTATCAGATTTTGTAGCCTTGCTGATTCAGTCTGAATATACCTATTTTGCTTCTCTAGCGTGCAAACTGAGCCTGTATTTTTTTCTCAGTTTTCTTTTTCCTTACAAAAACATTTTCTTGTAGCTCTGACCTGGATAGCCCAGGCAAGCCTGATCCTGTCAGATCTCAGAAGCTAAGCAGGGTCGACTCTGGAAAGTACTTGGATGGGAGACCTCCTTGAAATACCAGAGGTGGGTGGTGGGGGCAGGCTTTACTCAGCCATCGCTCTGAATATTGTCCAGCCCCCCAGAAGGAGTCAGTCAACAGAAGTCGCCATGACTTCCACACACACACAAATATAAAAATACAAAAAAAACATTTTCTTACTAAATGTATGCATTCTTGTTATTTGTGTATAACTAAATAAGCTTTACATATGTAATATACACATAAATTGGCATAAATGGCATTAAAACTGTCAACAAAACAAATGCATCATCATTGTCAGCAGCAAAAATGAGCAGAGAGAATTTTGCAAGGACAACATAGAAAAATAAACAGTTACATTTATTCTTCCAGCTGCTAACTCACCACTGCAAACTGAACTGTCCTCGTCATCCTTGGTAAATTGTGCAAATGTAAATACATGGAACAAGGATAGGACATCTAAATCTAGTTTTTATTAAATCTTGATGTTCCCAGTTCGCTAGTAACCACTCCAGACACCAATCTGAGGATGTAAGACTGTTCTCTGATTTGGTGTAGTGGTTAGGAGTGCAGACTCTAATCTGGGAGAACCAGGTTTGATTCCCCGCTCCTCCACATACAGCTGCTGGTGTGACTTTGGGTCAGTCATAAGTTCTTTCAGAGCTGTTCTCTTAAGGACAGTTCTCAAGACAGCTCTCTCAGCCTCAGTTACCTCACAGGGTGTCTGTTGTGAGGAAGGAAGGGAAAGGAGATTGTAAGCCGCTCTGAGACTCCTTCGGGTAGTGAAGGACAGGGTATAAATTCAATCTCTTCTTCTTCCATAATTACAAAAGATCTCTAACAGATTTATATACATAGAGAGCATAGAAGGCAAGGTTGACTTAACTTGCATCACATAAATGTCCCAGTTTGTGAAGCAAAACTCCTCAACAGAGCCATTGACAGAGGGGAAGGGGGGAATGGGGAAGCAAGTCAGCTGCCAGCTACTTGGCAGTCATCCAGCAACTTCTCATCTGTTTTCTCCACCGACCGCTGGCATCAGCCCAGGAGATACATGCCCTTTCTCCTGGCCTGCAACTCTGTACGCCAGTGACATCGCTGGCACTCCTTGGGTGTGGGAGATCCAGGTTGGCTGAGAGTTCTCTCTGAAGGCTTTACTGATTCAGAGCTGCAAGATGTAGGCTTAGTCTCAGCTGTGGGTTGTGAGCTCTGATCAGTTGGTAACTCGATTTCCTGTTGCTCATCTGCTGGCTCAAGGCCAACTACTGCTGATTCCTCTTCCCCTGAGGAGCCCTCACTGTCACTGGTTGCAAGCTGACTTACAACAGATCTTTAGCTTCCTTTGCAAATAACACAGGGTGGTGGTGGTTTGCCTCACCTGGGCTAGGATTTTCCCTTGCCGTTCCATTTTGTAACTCCCACAATCATCCTGAAGCTTGGGGCCAGTTTGGAGTCTCCTAGTTTTATTCTCTGATCCTTGCCAGTGTGATGTACTGGTTAAGGTGTAGGACTAGGATCTGAGAAACCCACGTGCAAATCACCACCTAGTTTTACTCTCTGACCCCTGCCAGTGGGATGTAGCTGTTAAGGTGTAGGACTAGGATCTGGGAAACCCAGGTGCAAATCACCACTTTGCAATGGAAGCTTGCTTGGTGATCTTGGGCCAGGAATATTCTCAGCCTAACCTAACTCACTGGGTTGTTGTGAGCATAAATGGAGGAGAGGAGAATGTTGTAAGATGCTTTGGGTTCCCATTGGGGAGAAAGGTAAAATTAAATAAATTAGAGAAGAACAGACAGGCTGATAATTTATTACTATAGATTCATGGTAACATCAAGCCATGTGATTTGTTTTATTATGATATTTGGTTTGGATTAGGGCCATATGGGAGTGGGGGTGGAATCTTTGTCCAAGGGCCCATGGTGGCTCTTGGCAGCCCTACTCCCCAACATAATCTGAAATGACTCACTGAGATGGGGAATAATCCCTGCAAAGCTGAGTGTTGATAACCAAGCAACCTTAAATTATTAAGATCACATTTACTCAGTTCTTTTCTAGTTGCTGTTCATCCACCAAGGCTATTAGGACAGCATTGTTTCAAAAACTGAACTACGAACCAAATGGAGTTGTGTCCAGAAAGTTAGCTTCATCTGGAAATGCCTGACTACTCAACAACCCTACCATAAAATGCCAAATTGGAGACTGTTTTAAAATTCACCAAATTAGATAGAAATGGTTTTCTTCAATTACACTAGCTTCAGGTAAAGAGATATTAACTTCCACTTAGTTATTAACCAAAATAGTTAAGTAATCGTGTGATAAACTAAACAAGTCCATTCACAGTTTATACATCTCAGACAGCAACTGGTACAAGCAACTAAGGTACAAAGAGGAAAGTGGAATAATAAACATTATTTGGGGAGAAGTGGCTGTGTTCTTTGAATATTTTCAGGCCAGCATAGACAGCTATCAATGGTATCTTAAGAATCTCTTTCCTGTGTTTTTGCCACCCATGCAATTATATGTTTGTGCTAGAAATATTTTAAAAAGTCATGATCGTTTTATTTTTCCAGAGGCTACTATTGCTGCAATTTTCTCACTCTTCACAATTAATAATAAACTTGTGATGTGTGTGCTTTATTATGCTGCTTTCTGTTCTAAGAGGCAGAAATTCTCCCAATTAATGGCTCATATCAGTTCTGTTGCATAAAAACCCTTTCCCCACCTGTATAAATATCTTATATTGAATAGTGATTGAAAATGCTTATTCATTCTCCTCATGCTGACACTATCCATATGAATAAACATAGCCAGGAAATTATTTTGCTTCGTGAGCATAACCTAGTAGATAACACCATGGAGCAGATCAGCTTTAACATCATTGCTGAAGATGTGGTACGTTCAGTATTATACATTTCTAGTGAAGGATTTTTCTATTATTGGGCGAGATTTGTTGTTTCATTTACATATTGCAACTAAAATGGATGTGATAACAACATTCTTCATGAAAATGTTATTACAGTGTCTATCTTTAAATATTCCAAAATACATTCTTGCATTACTATCAGTGTGCTGTAATGATAATGCCATGTCAATAGCTTGAATTGTAACCTTAGGAGGCATTGCAACAATGAATATATGCCCTAAAAGAATCAGATGGTGACTGCTGAACACTGCTGTCTAGATTTCTGCAACTATGATTATTTTGCTGGCAAAAATATAATTCAGAAACTGAAAAAGGGCATATAGGATCCAGAAATATAATTATGCACCCATATTCTTTACTGAATCATAAGCACAGAATCTGGTACAAAAAGGGAGGATGCAGACTGCTTTGGGTTCCCATTTGGAAGAAAAGTAAAAAAGACTATCTCTCGAACTGCAGTTCAGTGTTGCTAAAATGATGTGATTCTTTTCACATAGTTGCATTCTCCATTGTTGTTGAAAGTGGAATTGCCAGCATTAATGCCAGGGATCAGTTTGGCTCAGTCTCATAGTTTCAACTGAAGCATGAGGCTCATTGGGTTGTTCTCTTGTGGGCCCAGCCAATGGGGAGGTGCTGCTTACAAGCATATATTCTGGCCATTTCCCCAGAAAGCACTTTCCTAGGGGCACTTTTTTTGGGAGGCTGTAACTCAGACCCCGTAAATCCAATCTTCACCAAACTTAGAAGACAGATAGAGGAGAGTCAGCCAGAGATTTCCTTTGATTTTGGGGCCTCTGGCTTGCTGGGAGGCATTCTACCAGGTCATGAACTTCACAAACTGAACTGGTTCATTTGGCCCCTAAAAGTTCATGACAGTTCACAAACCATGAATCAAACTACAGGATTTACTTTCACATGACAAAGAAGCAAAATTTTCATTCAAGTTATGATTAGTATTTTATAAGAAGATCAACTGTGTTGCATTAGCCAGAATAAAATTACAAGGTCCATCAATTTTCTTTCAAGACATGAGCTAATCAGAACTTGTGGGCAAAGGTGAAATGTCAAAGGTAATGCATCATCATCATCTTTACAAGAAACATATAGCTATTCCTTTCTATGAGGCATTTGAAATTGCTTGTTATCAAAAGGAAAGTACTAGACTATTGGCCAGTTTTATTTTTAAAAACTTTTCATTTCTACGCGTGTGATCAGTTGTACTTCCTCCTTTCATTGACTGAAAATGAGGTAAAGCATTCCTGCTTGTTTTTGGCAGAGGGCACCTATAATCTATGGTATGTAAATATGGTATAACTCTAGGAAGAATGTGGCAAAGGAGAAAAATACAAAATGGAATGGCTACTATTATGTTGAATGAATACACATAGTAACCTAGTTAAAATTACCTTTGCTATTATATGCTTATACAGTGCTGTGAATAGTCATAGAACATGAGTGAAATTAGAGAAAATAAGGTAATTAAGAAGTTCAGAATGTAATCTATCTGTTTACATGGCAGCATTATCAGGTAATGAATTGAAATATAGCCTATGGATGAATGAAAACCTGTTTCTTCCTCATGGCAAATTTTCAGAACCCAGTGTATTACTTTGAGATGAAGTCTTTGATCCCCTACAGTGGCCTTTGGAGTTCAGTTGTGTATCCCTAACCTTAACTTTCATCATGGTCTAAGTGAAGTCGGCGATACTGTAGCCATATCAAAGCTCCAAAATAAAAAAGTTCATATGTAATGCCAATTATTCTAAATACTATTCAAATAACTCTTCAATTCAAAATGCTAATAGTTTTTCTGGCTTTCATAGGGTAGGAAAAGAAGCATAATTTGCCTTATTAGCACTACAGTCAGTGTACATCTTCACTTTAATTGCCCATCTAAACTAACAGGCCTGGAAAGGAACCATTAAAAAACCCATTTACATCAAAGAGGAAGAGATTTGTTTGGATCAAGGTGCAGCAGCATCTCAACATAATATGATAGCTGTTGCTGTCTACTCTGTCCATTTTCCTTCCTTCTACCCATTTTCCTTTTCACAGGAGAGCATGCTAATGAAAGTACACTGACCTTTGAGGGGGTACAAGTAAGAAGAAAATCATTTAGAATTTGAGAGGAACTAGTGCCACTGAAATCTTTCAGGGAAAAGTGAAGGAATGAACATGCAACTTCTGTACAAAGACGGATCCCCGTAGCCACCGAAGACTGGCTGGGGGTGGGGGGACAAAGTTGCCTCCTTGTAAGGAGGACTGATCAGACTGGCTGCATTTGCAGCCTGGTTTTTACTGGGGGGCGGGGTTAGAATGCTGAAGGCCTTGGCCTCAGCAGCCTCGTTCGTGCCTTGTGCTCAACACAGAAGGAGCACGAGGCTTTTTTCGCTTGCTCCCTGGCTTTTGGCCTAGAGCTGGCAGAAACTCAAAGGGTATTCCCCCACCACCACCCCAAAATCAGCCTCCCTTCCCTCCTTTCTTGGAGGCTGTGGTTCGGCTGGGCCTGGGACTGGCAAGGGGTTTTTCGGGGGTATTTTGGGGGCTGTTTGGGGGGCATTCCCTTGCCGGTGGAGGCAGCACTTGGGTCTGGAGCTCCTGCAGGACGGAAGACACGTCGGCAGCTGGGCAGCGACTGTGGTGTAAATTAGAGTCGGCTGTGCTTCGGCTGGCTCCTAGGCTGCGGCCTGCGTGCTGTTAGCCTTGTTAAAGCAAGAATTACATGCACATAAACTTAGTGGGAGTTTTCACAGGCCCAGGGCTGGGGGTTAAGGTGCAGTTGGTGAGGCTGCTTGGGGCCCAGTTGGTCATTTGCCCACTTCTTCCCCCCCCCATTTTCCTCCTTTTGGGTTCTATAGATTTACAGCCAGTTCCTGGCAGTTTGGCTGTTGCTGGGCAGTTTTTTTTGCTGTTGTTAGGCAGTTAAACATTAGGTGGGGGCGGACTTTGCTGAAATCATCAGGGATGGTGGCCATTTTGGGAAGGTCTGTTCCTGTGGGCTGAGTGGCCATTTTGCCTTTAAATTGTTCCTCTGGGGTATCCTTAGGATCGGCCATCTTTGGAAGGTCCTTTTAGGTGGTGGCCATTTTATTTGGCAGTGGCCATTTTAGGACAATTCTATTAATTGAGGGAGGCCTCCTGGCTCATTGTGTTTTGGATATGGCTTCTAGAAAGGGTCAAGGCCAGTCTAAAAGAAAAGGGCCTGCACTGAAGGTACTTAGGCATACTGCGACACCCCTTCCTGTTGCTCCGTCATCCTCTGAGGACGAGGAGGAAGTGCGGGAGCAGCAGATTATATTAGATAAGCTTGCAGCCTTACAGCAGCCAGGGACACTGGATCTCCCTGCCCTTTTTTTTCAAGCAGTCATTCGAGCTTCGGGAAGTACTGGGGGTAGAGCAGAGCGGAAGAAATTTTGTGAGGAGGTGCTTATGAAAATATACCTCCTTGAATCTCGTGCTATAGAGTCCACCAGTCACGGCGAGTGTGAAAGGGTTCTAACAGTTGCATCTGGGGCGGTGATGGTGACTCCGGTTTCTGAGACATCTGTAGCAACGGCGGTGGCTGAGGTAGAAGTGCTTGGGCCCAGTGGTAAGGATGAGGCGGATCCACAGCCAGCCACGGTTTGGCCCTGGGGACCTTGGGTGCATAAGCCTGGTTTTCTGCAGGACCCCTCGGGGTATGGTCAGTCGTGGGCTTGGGGCCCTCCTCATATGATGCAGGATTCACCTGGGACTACTTAACCATGGGTCTGGGGTCCTCTGCCTACGGGCTGGCAGTCACCTTTGTCATGAGTACCTCTGAGGATGTGCCTCCTGCGGACCTAAGTGAGGTGGAGGATCAGCTCCCAGCTCCAGAGGAGCCTCCACCTGAGCCAGATGAGGCTCAAGCAAGTACCTCCTGGGGTTTCTCCCAGCACCAGCAGCAGCTGAGCCTCCGGTGGAACGTCTAAGGTCCCAATGCAGGCAAGACTTAGCTGCAAGAAGAAAAGATGCATGCATGCATGGTTGCAGATCACTAAGTCCTGAGTTCTAGAAGGAGCTGGGACCTCTCTGCCAGCTGCTAACAAGCACAGGAAGTGGCTGGGTATTTAGGCACAGCATAGAGACTACCAACTTCTGCTAGCAACAAGTCTTCTTGGCTAAGCTCTGCACCCGTGCGACTCATGATAGCTAACTTGATACTGGATCCTCTGGCTTGTGATTCCGGCGTTGTTTGACTTTGGCTCTGTAGATTCCCTGGACTGGTCTACTCGTGAGTTTTCCTTTTTGACCCTGGTTTGGACTGACTGTGCTTTTGGCTTAGTATTTTGGACTTGGTAACTCGTTCCTGATTCAGCTTAACCTCGGACTGTCCCGGACTTCTGCTTGACTCCTGTCCTATTGACATCCAGTTTGTGACAGCCTTGGAGCCCTGTGCCACCTCCGGGCATGATGTCGCCTCCTAGTCCATGGGGGGTATGTGGTTTTTCTCCCACTTATGACAACTCCTATAGGGCGGCTTCTGCAAAGGCCATGCCCTTTGGGGATGCAGACTTGCTCCTTGGTGACCACCTTTTGCCAATCACTAGGGAAAAGATTTGCAAGGGTGAGTACATCAACCACTTCAGCCTTCTTTACCCGGAATTGGAGAAGAAGGATAAAGGGGAAATGGATGACAAGGACAAGAAAATTTTAAAGAAAAGGAGGGTTGATAGGACATGGGCAAATTGGCTGGCAGGGTACATTGTCTATGCAGGGGTGATTTCTCGGGCCCAGAGCTAGAAGGCTGCAGCACTATACCAGTATCTGGATATAATTTATAAAGCATACACTGGTTTTGTGGGTTCAGCCTGGCTCAAATACAACGAGGAGTTTAGGATGAGGGCTGCTATGAACCCCAACCTTCCGTGGGACCAGATACATCCACATCTTTGGTTACAGCTGATGTCGCAGGCACAGCCTAATGTTGGGGAATGCTCACATAGTGGGCACATGGTGCAGAACCTTTCGGCTGGTGCTAATACTGCTTCCCGTGGGCCCACGGGGCAGGTGGTTCAACCCCGCTTGCTTTGTTGGGGGTTTGGTTCACAGCGGGTCTGCAGTAGGAAGACGTGCACTTACAGGCACAAGTGCCCAATGTGCAGTGGACCACATGCTTTCACTGCATGCCCCAAAGGAAGGCCCAGGCATAGTCAACGACCCAGGGGAGGTGGTGGTCCTTCAGCAGCTACTGGAAAGGGGGCCCACGTCAATTAAGCTTAGTCCATTGCACAGTTGGTTGAAGTGGTATTATAATAAAGAGGATGCTGTGTATTTGCTGTAGGATTTTCAAGGGGGGGTTAGAATTCCGTTTTCGGGGTTGAGAGCTCCTTTTTTAGCCTGCAAATTAAAATCAGTTAATGGCATGGAGGCTGTGGTTGCTACAAAGATTGCCAAAGAGGTTCAAGAAGGTAGGGTTCTAGGTCCATTTCTGGCACCACCGCTTCCTAATTTGCGGGTTTCACCTCTGGCTATAGTACCTAAGAAGGCACCTGGTGAGTTTAATTTAATTCACCATCTTTCTTATCCCCGAGGTGGATCGGTAAATGATGCTATTCCAGATCATCTGTGTACGGTGAGGTACACCTCTTAACCAAGCTGTATATGTGGTGCGCCGCTGTGATTGTGGGGCGTAGTTGGCGAAGTATAACATCAAATCCGCATTTTGTCTCCTCCCCGTGCACCCAGATGATTTTGAGCTTTTGGAATTTTCCTTTAAAGGGCAGTTTTTTATGGATAGGGCCTTGCCCATGGGATGTTCTGAGTCATGCGCTGCATTTGAGCGCTTCAACACATTTCTGGAATGGGCAACGTGTTTAAAAACAGGATTACCAGAAGTGGTTCATTATTTAGATGACTTTCTTTTCATGGGTCCTTGTTGGATGGGTAGATGCACCCAGCTGTTGCAGGGTTTTACACAACTAGCAGAGGAGCTGGGAGTTCCGTTGGTGCACGAAAAGATGGAGGGACCTGTTCAGAAGTTAGTATTTTTAGGGGTAGAATTGGACACAGTTGCCCAGACATCTCGGTTGCCGTTGAGCAAGATTCAGGACTTGCAGGTCCGGCTTTCTATATTTCTTAAAAAGAAGAAGGCCACTTTGCGTGAACTTCAGCAGATTGCTGGGCACCTCAATTTCACGTGCAAAGTAGTGGCTCCTGGGAGGGCTTTTGTTAGATGGCTCTGTGATGCGATGAGGGGGCTACAGCACCTGCATCATAGAGTGCACATTAATGCAGAAGTGTGGGCTGACCTTGGGATCTGGCAGGAGTTTTTAAGTTCTTTTAATTGTGTCTCCTTTTGGAGGGAGGAATTGAAGCTGAGAGGTCTGAAAGCCTGTTTCCTCTTTAGGCATGAGGATGGGAGCCCTCTGACTAAATATCAGTTTGGGGCAGTTACTTCCCTGGCTTTGGGGAAACTGGGCCTATCAGGTGTAAAGTTTGGGACCCATTCCTTTCGCAATGGAGCGGCTTCCAGAGCAGCAGCTATGGGCTATTCAGCTGAGGATGTTCTGTGGTACCTCACTGGTTACCTCCCTCCACTGAGGAAATTGCCCATTTATACTCACTCTCTGTTTCCTTTTAATTAGCCAGTTTTTGATCCACAAAAGGACTTGTCCCATGACTATTGAGCTTACTTTGGAGCCTTTGACAAAGAACTTTATCAAAAGCTTTCTTTTGATAAACATAGCAGGAGAGGAAGTCCTGCGGGTATATGGCTCTAATGCCTTTATGGTCTTTGTACATGCTAGCTAGCACTTTGAATTGAATCTAGTAACTGAGTGGTAACCAATGGGGTGTCTGCAGAAAGGGAATGATTTCCAGATTTCACTTATTGCCTGTTAGTAGCCAGGCCACGAGATTCTGTACCAGCTGGAGTTTCTGAGTTGTCTTTATGGGCAGACTCATGTAGAGTACATTACAGTAGTCAAGCCTCAAGGTAACCATAGCATGGACTCACATGGACTCACAGCACAGTCAGATATTGTCAGTAACTGCTGGTCATGATTATTGTTTTCAATCATATTTAGAAACTAGAGAATGAAAAAAGACATTCTGCTTTTAAAACAAATAATAGCAATGAAGTCCCTCATCAATTCCAATAGACCATTTTTATTTAAACAACAACAACTATCCATGTATAATAAACCCAACTTTTCCTTTAAAAAAACAGCACAAAGGAGTACTTTGCAGATCAACAGGCTTTAAGAACACAACACTCTGCTTAATCCAGTGATAATCAACAGGAAACAGAATATAAGTAGAATAAGACAGCAAGTTAAATATATACCATACCTAGAATTAATTTTATAACTTCCATGAAAGAAGAAGTTGCAGAGGAGAAACCTTATTAGAAAAATAACTGGAAAGAATATGAAAGAAAATATATATCAAAACCAGTTGATGGGATTCAATATCCCATACGGTTTGAGGCATGATTTTTGTAATGCATGGTTGTATCTTCTTTTCCTGGAAATGGAAGCAGAATGACTATCTGAATAGAGAACATTTTCATTATCAATCAAATAAAGTGACAAACTAATTACATGAATGGTGTTCACACATGTTAATCATATGTCCCTAGTGTTTTCAGTGTATTGTTCTCGGAGCACTAAAAATTGTGTGTGGAGTTTCTAAACAAGTATAATTTCATGAATGCTTGAGACTGGAATTCAAGTTATATGACAGCCCATATATTTATGAAGTCATATACAGCCATACCTACAAAGGATGAAAATATCCATTCTCAAATAAATTGTGATATTCTCACTACTTTATATGTGAAAATTTTTATAATTCAGAAAGTACAAGCGGGACCCACAAGGACTTGCAGGTTGCATCTCATTCTCCTCTCTCCCTCTATTTCTTCTGTCCCTTCCCTGAAATCCACCTTAGCGTCTCTTCTGTTCTTCTTTCCTTTTGTCCTTTCCATCCACAAGATAACCTACCTTTGTCTGCTCCCTCGTCTTCAGCTTTTCTTCCCTCCCACTCCCACAGCCTCTATCTGGAAAAAAACTATGGTCCGGTGGCACGGTGTTGACAGCCAGGCTGGGCCCAACTACATGGTGGGGAACCTGCAAGGACTTTCAGGTGGCCCTTCACTTTCCCCTGCCCCCTCTTCCTATACTGTTTCCTCTTTCATTCTTACTGGCAACTCTCCCCTGCTTCCTTCTCTACTTCCCACCTATAAACCTATCCTTTATCTGCCTCCCATCTTCAGATATATTTATAATTTGTTTTATTTATACCCCACTTTCCTCCACAATGGTGACAAAAACACTTTCATCATTCCCCTCTACGCCATTTTATCTTTACAACAACCCTATGATATGGGTTAAGCTAAAAATGTGTAACTGGATTAAGATCACCCAGTGAGCTTCCACTAGGGATGGGCACAAACCAGCTCATAAACTATAGTTCATCATAAATTTTGGCTGATTCATTGTTCATGAAGCAATGTTTGTGAAGAGCCACCATGAACTTCCATGATTTTTAAGGTGATTTGTGGTGGTTTGTGAAGACCAGAAAATAGGGGTTTAAGTGGCTCCAAGCTAGTTATACTCCTGCTTTCTGTCCATCACAGCTTTTGGGGGGGAGCAGAAAGTGGAGGGTTCAATGGCTTTGAGCCATTTTACCCCCTGCTTTGTGCTTGCCACCACTTTCATAGGGAGCAGAAAGCAAGGAGTGAAATGGCTTGGAGCCTGGGAAAAGATCTGGACCTCATCAAGTTATACCTCACATTTGCCACCCCAGCTGGAATAATGAGACAGACAACAGTTTGGAATCAAACAAGGGCCACTTTATTAACTATTTAAACAGAACATGCAGCAACAGGAAAACTAAGCTAGCTCAGGAACAGGCAAGGCAGGCATCACTCCCAGACACAACCTCCTTGCCCTTGTAATGGGTGGGTAACCTAGCTCCAGTCTTGAGCCAGTCAGATTCTGACTCGTAACCGGCAGCCCAGCATACTGGTAGCCCCCCAGGGGCGCCTACCCCTGAGGCTGCACATACCTTCTGGGAGGAGCCTAGACTGAGAGGTTCCCAGAGGTAATCACCATTCACCTCCCCAGACCGCAAGGCCCTAGGGTGGTTCCAGATGACCACCTGTTCCCAATCGGGATATGCCGTGAGGCACTCACCAGTTCCATTTTCTTGCTTGCATAAACCTGCAGAGTGACCAATGTACTTAATACCCGGCCACCACCTATGCCCTTAACCACCGACAACAGTGTAAGGTTGTGTCCCGATCGCGGGACTAGCCCAGGACCCCAGACCCCCACCACTCACCCAGGAAGCACGGCGACGCCCCCCAGCCTGGCCCCAGCACTTGCCATGATGGCCGGAGAAGCGACAGAGGAAAGGGAGCCCAACCTTCTCTGCAGCGAGGACGGGCGGGAGGCAGGGGAAAATGCCAGTGCTCTACAGGGAGACACCAGACCAGGAAGGGGGCAGGAGAGGGAACTCACTCAGCCGAGCCCTGCCAGCGTTGGAGGAACGGATGGAGGCCAGGGAGCAGATGCAGCAGCCAGACACACTCTCAGGCAGCCTCAGTGGGGGAGGGGGTGAGAGAACAACGCTGACCGCACCAGGCCACAGGCCCGGCACAAGAGCTCGTAGCAGCCCCCGAGCTTCTCGCAGGGCGATGCAAGGGGAGGGAGGAGGGCGGACCCGGAAGCCTCCCTGAGAAGCCGGCGTCTGGAGTTAAGAGGGGGCGGGGCTAGAAAGGGTGGCCACAAGGAGCAGGGGGTGATGGGAGGGGGAGAACATAAAAGAAAGGCAGCCGTTGGGGCCAGGGAGGAGAAACCTGGGAGTGGATGTTGGCACGATGAGAGAGAGGGTGTGCCCAAAAGAATCCCTGCAAGGGGGCCAGAGAGGTGTGGAGCGGTGACATAACCTTCCCCCTCCTGGCTCATATCTGAGGCCCTGGCTGCACATTAAAGGGAGATGCAGTGGCAGCACGAGGCATGGCCAGTGACTCTAGCAGCAGTGGAGATAGCTCCAGTGACTCGTGTGACAGGTAGGCAAAAAACACCCCGTCCCCAAGTCAAACAAGGAAGAGGTGCAAAAATTCCTACCTGGCCCCAATTGGCAACCATCAAAAGCCTACACTGCAACCAGGGCGGGTGGGTGGGCGAGCACGCCGATGAACTGAGAAGGTGGGAATGGGACAATTGCTCTTGACAAGCAAGCCCCGCCCCCGCCCACACCACAACGCGCAGAGCACGCTCCCTGCTGCTGCCTCGCGTCTTGCGAGGCGGCAAACCGGCTCCCATGCACCACGGCGTTGCCAGGTGCCGTAAGCCCATTGCCACCCCAGCAGGAATAATGAGACAGACAACAGTTTGGAATCAAACAAGGGCCACTTTATTAACTATTTAAACAGAACATGCAGCAATGGGCAAACTAAGCAAGCTCAGGAACAGGCAAGGCAGGCGTCACTCCCAGACACAACCTCCTTGCCCTTGTAATGGGCGGGTAACCTAGCTCCAGTCTTGAGCCAGTCAGATTCTGGCTCGTAACCGGCAGCCCAGCATACTGGTAGCCCCCCAGGGGCGCCTACCCCTGAGGCTGCACAGACCTTCAGGAAGGAGCCTAGACTGAGAGGTTCCCAGAGGTAATCACCATTCACCTCCCCAGACCGCAAGGCCCTAGGGTGGTTCCCGATGACCACCTGTTCCCAATCAGGATATGCCGTGAGGCACTCACCAGTTCAATTTCCTTGCTTGCATAAACCTGCCACATGCAAAGCCAAGCCTCTGCTTTGGGTTTTGCTACCCCACACGGCAACCAAGTGCATTCCGAATCCCATGCTGCAAGTCCTCTAAAAATATCCCATTGCCCTTGTCTGAGAGATGCACCCCATCAGTGCGATACAGGTCTGAAAACTCGACCCGTATGTTGGGGTGCGGCAAAAAGAAACCCAACCCGGACTACATGGCTGTTCGAATTTGACTATTAGCATTACGCCTAGCCCAATCCATACACCTGGGGTCACCGGCATGCCTCCATACCCGGCGGGGGAGCATGGCGGACCACACTATCTGCACCCCAGGCCACCTCGCTCTTATCATAGCGAGGTCGGCCATGGCCTGTAACACAAGGGCCACACCCTTGACCAGCCCCAGATCGTTGCCCCCCAGGTGTATGACCAAAACATGAGGAGGAGGACCTTGCCTCTCCTCAAACAATAATGGAAGGAGCGCCAGCCATCTCATGCCCCTCCTCCCCCACCACTCGACCATTGCCACTTTGCTGAGGCCGAGCTGGGAGCCGACTGACATCCTTCATGCCTGATGAGCTGCCCAAAAGACCATGCTGTGGCTGCAGACTATGACCCTTTGTCTCGTCTCGCGGCCTGCAGCACCTGTAAAAAGAACTTAATTAACAACCTCCTGAATGAAGACTAAGGAGACTTACATGGTACACTGCCTAACATAACCCTTGTAACATTGGGATTTCCAACACCCGATTCCCTGTATTTCCCTAGCATGGTACCCCATGGCCGCAGCCATTGACGCGGCCCCAATCCTAAAAGAATGGAAACAGAAACGAACCCCGCCCAGACCCAGTCGGACCAAGGCCCTCTGCATCACGGTCCAAAACTGAAACTTCGTAAGGGGGGTGCCATCTCTGTGCTGAAACAAATATCCAGGACAGCCACCACGAAGTGCCAAGTACCGACTCATGGTGGCCACTGGGCACAACCCTGGCTCCGAACTGGACCCTAATTCGATAGCTAGCCCCTTACCACACTGATCAGTCTTGGATCTACACAACCTAATCCGAAGCTTAAATTTAAGAATTGAGACATCCCTGCACTCCAGCGCTGTGCCAGAGACATCATTACGAGAGCCCACCAGCAGCTCACTGATCCTGAGTGCCCCAAAAAAGGCAATCAGGAAAGCGGCGTGGAAGAGCTCAACCTCGTAACTGTCACTACAACAAGACGGCCATTGGCTCTCTAACCCGCGCGGGACTGTGGGTGTCAAGGGTTCCCTAGAATCAGCTGCCTTAGGAGACTCACGCGACCACCCCTCGAGCATCTTCCGAAGACGGAAATCACCATGGTGTCCTCATGGCCTGAGGCCTTACTGGCAAAGGCCAGTGCAGACAACTTGGCCCTGATTGTGCTGACAGGCCATCATTCCGCAGAGTCACACAAAAGTGCATCAGCTGCGACACAGGAATAGGCCAAACCTGCTGCAAACCCGCTTCAGCCCTGAAGGACAGAAACTGCTTACCAGCCTTCAGGTAAGCTCTTCTGGTGGAAGGGGCAAAGACCATACTCATCACCCTATCGGCCTCAGCCCTCCAATCTCCCACACCTCGTCAGGCATCTGTGCCGGGAGCGGGTCGGCTTCTGGAGCCAGCTGACGAAACCTCTCCATCTGTTTTTGAGAGAGAGTGTCAGCGACCCCATTATCAACCCCCGGAACATGTCTAGCCCTGAACAAAATGTTAAGTTTTAGACACTGCAATGTGAAAGCCCATACCAAAGCCATAACCCTGAGGGATTTTGATGTAAGGGTGTTGATGGCATGTACCGTGGACTGGTTATCACACCAGAAGTGGACCGTCCGATTAGCCAGTTCAGCGGACCAGATCCAAACTGCTGCTACAATCGGAAAAAATTCCAGGAAGGTGAGGTCTCTGACCCACCCAGCCCGAAACCAATCCAAGGGCCAATCCCCAGCACACCAATGTCCCCTAAAGTACACTCCATAACCTGAAGAGCCGGCTGCATCTGAAGTAATCTGCAGCTCAGCCTCAATCAGGAGGTCCTCACGCCAGAGAGAAACCCCATTGTATGAATCCAGGAACTGTTCCCATACAAGGAGGTCTTCCTTCATCCCCCTGCTGACTCTGGTCCTATGGTGTGGAAGATGGAGGCCCTTCATCGAGTCACAGAGCCTTCGCACAAATGCTCTGCCAGGCACCACAACCTTGCATGCAAAGTTGAGGTGGCCAACCAACTGCTGCAATTCTAACAGAGTAACCTTCGAGAGGGACCTTACTAATGCAACCTGTTCCCTTAAAGCCTCCAATTTTTCCCGGGGCAACCTACAGCACAAATTAACAGTATCTATCTCGATCCCCAAAAATGTTAGAATGGATGCAGGGCCCTCAGTCTTCTCTGGAGCAAGAGGAACACCAAGTTCCTCTGCCAGATAAACAAAACTGGACAGTAAAAAATGACACTGCCCTGAATCCTTCCTGCCTACAAAAAGAAAATCGTCGAGATAATGGGCGGTACTACAGAGACCCGTCCTGACTCTCAAGGCCCATTCCAAAAAGGAACTGAACCTCTCGAAAGAGAGCCAGTTTGGTGTAGTGGTTAAGTGCGCGGACTCTAATCTGGGAGAACCGGGTTTGATTCCCCACTCCTCCACTTGCACCTGGCTGGATGACCTTGGGTAAGCCATAGCTCTGTACCAGCTGTTCCCTCAAGGACAGCTTGGGAAAGAGCTCTCTCAGCTCCACCTACCTCACAAGGTGTCTGTTGTGGGGAGGGGAAGGGAAAGGAGTTTGTAAGCCGCTCTGAGACTCCCTTGGGGAGTGGAGGGCAGGGTATAAATCCAATCTCTTCTTCTTCTTCTCGAAAGCAGCACAGGATACTGAGCATCCCATTGGGAGGACCCGGTCCATGTAAAATTTACCCTCAAAGGCGAATCCAAGCAGTTCAAAATCCTCCGGGTGAATGGGGAGGAGGCGAAAGGCTGACTTGATGTTGCACTTCGCCAATTCCACCCCCCCCCCCCAACACAGAGGCGAACTACCCGCATGGCCTGGTCAAAAGATGTATACTTTACTGAACATAATTCACTTGGTATGGCGTCATTCACCGACTCCCCATGAGGGTAGGACAGGTGATGAATGAGGCAGAACTCACCCGGCGCCTTCTTAGGCACAACTCCCAACGGGGAAACTCTCAAATTAATAACTGGAGGATAATCAAATGGGCCCAAAACCCTACCTTCCTTACACTCCTTAGCAATTTTTTCTCAAACTACGGCTTCCATACCCACAACTGACTTTAAATTAGATGCTAAGTAAGGAGCCCTTATCCCTTTATAAGGTATCCGAAAACCGACTGTAAAGCCCTCCAAGAGGTAACCTCTATCACCCACCCTCGGGTAACTGCGCAACCAGCGTCTCAGAACACCCAATTTAACTGGGCTGGGTCCCTTTGTCAGAAGGGGGTTATAGTTTGGCCCACCCCCAGGGCGCTTGCCACTCTTTCCTCCACCCCGGCCTTTGGGCCGTGGGCAACTGGAGAAGGCGTGAGGCCCGGCGCACAGGGGGCACTCATGCCAGAAAGAGCAAGATTTTCGGCTGCAGGTCCCCTGGGAAGAAAACTCCCAACAAAGTGGGCGTCGTTGAACCACCTGCCCCACCACCGGACGGGAACCTGGCTGCACATGCGCCCTCTTTATCGAGTGACCACTGCGAGACCGTTCACCCCAAGCAGACCTGGCAGGTGACATAATTTGAAGCCACAGGTTGGGATTTATTTTGTCCCACCGCATGGCTAGGTTGATAGCAGCCCGCTTCTTAAACTCTTCATTGTATTGCGACCAGGCCGGGCTTGGAAAGTCTGTGAAAGCCTTGTAAATGATGTCCAAGTACTGGAACATCGCAGAAGCCCTCCAAGGCTGGTGACGCACTATGACGGCTGCATAAATCAGAAACCCGGGAAACCAGTTAGCCCATGTTCTGTCTACCACACAACGCTTCAAGCGTTCCTTCTCCCGCTCGTCCAAATTATCCCTGTCCTTCTTCTCCATCTCCCGATAGAGCAAACTAAATGTATCTATAAATTCCCCCTTTAGGATCTTTTCCTTAGTGGCGATGGAAAGGTGATCACCTATAGGCAAGTCAGCATCGCCACTCGGCACCGCCCCTGCAGCAACAGTATCATATGCTGAACCACTGCAGTAAGGGTAGCCCATGGAAGGCAGGGGAAAACTCCAAGCCAGCCAGGCTCCGTGGTAAACAGATGGAGAACTAGATGATGGATGCAGAGGCCAATTAGGGTGCGTAATGGGAGAAGCAGCAGAACCTTGGCCAGATGATGAACATTGTGGCCAACTAGCCTGCGGCATAGGAAGGGTGCCAGAATCCTGGCTTCCAGGGCCCCACGGCCAAAACGTCCTGGGCCCACCTCCTGCCACCTCCTTACCTCCTGGAACCTGGGGAGTCGAATAGATAGCCAACTACTGTCCCCCAGCAAAAGGACCCTGCTGTACCAATGCCGCTCCATCACCGCGTCCTGAAGCATCCGCCTCTTGCTTGTCCTCCAGGAAGGCCAGACTTGCCAGCACCTGGGCTTGAAAAGACGTGTTAGATTGTGTACCACCTGCCAACCCCCCCGCAGGCATTCCCCACTCCTTCTCAAGCACTTCAAGGTGCTGCAGAATAGCCATATTCACAACATCCCCTTCCTCTTCTTCATCCGAGGGAACTGCAGATGCAGGCCGCGGCGGAGGTCTCTTCGGCGCCGGTTGTTTACCTTTACCTTTGCCCTTGCCCTTTCCTTTACCGGGAGCCATAACCACAACCTTCTACAGGAAGTAAAACAACTCAATTAAAGTAGCAACAGTGTACTGCAATTGCCAGGACCAGTATTGAAAAAACAGCAAGTAACCCTTTTTGAAGTAAGAAGACCAAAGGGGGGAACTAATTAGGTGTACAACTAAAATGGCCGCCTCAACCCCTCACACAAAATGGCCACTAAACATGAGGCAAGATGGACCTCATCAAGATGGTCGCCCTGAAATGTAAGCAGGATCCGCACCTGACCTACCAGCAATGTCCGCCAAGACCTCCCTAAAATGGCTGCCGCTTTATAAAGGGGGGGGCTACCCAAATTGGCTGTGAAGACTTCCCAAATGGCTGCTGCACTGAAATGTGGCCTACCAAATTGGCTGCAAGACCTCCCCAAAATGGCTGCTGCTCTGTAATGGGGCCTGCAAGATCCTATAAACCGGCAACTAAAATGCCCCCCAGGCAGCAAAGAAAATACCAGGGGAGGCAAAACCTACTCAAATATATGCTAACCCCCCCAGCTAAGCAGCCAGCAGATGGCAAGGACCCAACTCCAAAATCAGCCGCTTGCCCGCACCTACGCCACCCTCTATGCCGCCAAAATGGCGGCCACCCATAAAGCGTTGTACAAAGGAGAGGGGGGGTGCCAACACAGGCCGTGCCACTGCCACAAGTAGACGATGATGGAACCTGCTGCCCTTGGATCTCCCTAGCCAAAAGGGGGAAAGGGGAGGTGATACAACCCAAGACACCACCGCCCTGACCAGACGCCAGGACGAAGAAAGCTGGCTCTCAAGGAACGTCAGGCCAAGAGGGGGGGCCGGGCAGCCACCGCCGCCGCAAAAGCCGACCCAGTGATCAACTGCCCTGCCTCATACACAGAGCCCAGAGCTCCTGTCCAAAATGCCTCCGCCGTCGCCGCCGCGCACCGAGCAGGCCGAAGCTCTCAACTGCATGCTCTTCCACACCGAGCCGCCGCTGAATGCTGGAGCCTCGTCACCGCCCCGAACCAAGCCACCACAAACAAACAGGCCAGCAGGCCACAGAGGAGCCCACAAACGAGCACGCTACGAAAGCCCGGAGCTCGTACGGCGCCGCAGCCGTCGCCTCTCAGCACAGCCTAAGGCTGAAGAGGAGCTCCGAACTGCGTGCTCACTGCCGAACGAGCACGCTGACAAACTGAGAAGGCAGGAGCGGGGCAACAGCTCTTGACGAGCAAGCCCCGCCCCTGCCCACACTGCAATGCGCAGAGCGTGCTCCCTGCCTCTGCCTCGCGTCCTGCTTCGGTGGGAAGGTAATAGCGTTCCATGCACCTCAATGTTTAGTCATGTCGGCCACATGACCATGGAGAAGTCTTCAGGCAGCCCTGGCTCTTCAGCTTGGAAATGGAGATGAGCACCGCCCCCTAGGGTCAGATTTGACTGGCTTTTGAGCAAAGGAAACCTTTACCTTTTTACTTGTCTATTCATGGCTCCAATATCTAGAGTTACATATCCACAGATTTAGCCATGTTGAGAATCAGATATGTAGACAACACTTGATCTATAATCTTTCTGTTAAGTCTGTTCTGATTGTGAAGTGCTGAGCATGAAGAAAGGCACATGGCGGAAGTCTCCAGTTCTGACCTGGAGATTAGTATCTCTATGGAGAATTAGGAGTTTACAACCAGAAGGAAGCTTAAGAGCCCCCATTTTCAAAAAAGTTACATTTCTTATGATTAAGCAAGTTTTAGATTGTCAGTCTTTTGGTTGTTTTAAAGAACTTTTCTGTGTTCACTTGACCCGCATAGGCCAGAATGAAACAGGCAGAAAAACCCTATTGTTTGTACAGTGTCCTCCCCCCAGGTTTCATCTAAGGCGGGGCAGACACAGTAAAAAGTCTCTTTCCCTAGTGGTGAGAGCGAGATGATCTTTGCTTTTCTAAAATTGGCAAAGGCCATTAACAATCAGAAGTCTGCTTATCTCCTACCAGTAGCCCTGTGAGGAGGCTGAAGTCAAAATTGGGGAAGCACCAAGAGTTCTACGTCTGTGGGGCAAATGTTGGGAGGTTTGGACTCGAAATCTTTCCATTGTAATAGGGAGGGCTGAAGTGTGCCTAAGTTTAAGGCCTTATGAACTGGAAGTTCCTCGCAAACAGAGGGAGGAGCACTCACATCTGCAGAGGCAGTAACAGAAGGCTGTTCCCTGCTGAGGGAAATAGTTTGGGCAAGAGGTTTAGAACTCTGTGTAAACTCAGAGGTTATTTTCTTCTCTGGAGTTGGAAGTACAGAAACTGAATCAGAAATTGTCTTCCCATTTCCATGGGGGAGAGGGGGAGCTGCAGTTTGCACAGCTTGATCCTTAAAACAGCTGTGATTTCTATTACTCTGTACCTCCAAAATCTCTAGCCTCTGGGTGACGTGCTGCATTAAAAGGGCGGTTTGGGCTAACTGATTCTTGACCTCTAAAAGTTCCCTGTGAAATCCTGCCTTCTCTTTAATAGAGGCTTCTAATTTCTGTAGAAGTTCCTGCTTTTCCCATTTCAATTGTTGGATTTCTAGATCTTTGCTTTGCTTAGGATCAGTGAGTCCTCTTGGTTCCTTTTGAAGGGAAGAAGTTTCCAAAGCAGTAGCTTTGGAGAAATTGCTGCTTTTTCCTGCAAGTTCTGCTGCCAGGTGAGGGTGAGGGGGATTTTTACTCTCAAGTGGCATGCACACATTCTGTGTGGTGCTGCATTCCACATGGCTAACCAGTTGGGGGCTAAGCACATTGAGGGAAGCGCCTGTGTCTACAAGAAGGGTGGCAGGTTTCATGTTCCCTGGAGTCCTGACTCCTGCCTGGATGGTTGGTCTCTCCCAAGTGTCTGGCTTCAAAGGAGCCACAACATCTTTGGGGAGAGTCTGGGACTCCGGGCAGCCCTATGCTGAAGCTAGGCTGCAGCCTTGAGACGGATGCAGAGTAGCCACAGGATGACTGCCTTGTGTCTCATATTCGGTCAGAGCTTTGAGCAAAACAGCATCAGGCTGCTGATCGAATCTACTCATGTCTGCCCCAGTCTCTTTCAGCCGCATCCAGAGGCACCAGCGGAAGGAGTCATAGCCTTGGGGAGGCCCCGGCCATGTGCACCCTTCCCCTGATTGCCTTGGATGCCACTGATTGGACTGAGGGGGGGCAGGGTTGTTTGGAGGTAGCTGAGGGTAGAGGGAGTGTGGCTGGTATGTTGGTGGAGGCTGCCCAGGTGGTCCCTTGTGCTGCTGCTGGCCATAATTCCTGTGGGGATATGGTGCAGAGGGTTGGAGCTGAGCTGGGGCATGACCATGACTGTGGTGATAGTCATTTTTACCATGGCCTCTATTGCCCCTGTTCTTGTGCCTATCAAATCTTTTGCCTTCTCCTCTGTAAAAGCCTCCTCTGTTTTGGTAATTGGAATGAGGTCCATTAGTGGCATATGTGATTGCCTGAATGGGCTCCTCTTCCTCTACCCTGCCTTTCTTTGGGAGCTTGGGAGCTTTAATGACTGTTTGATGTGTGTTTCTGTCCTCTTGTTCCCTAGTTCCCACTACCTTTGTACTGACAGGGTTAACTGGATCAGGGCCAGTCCAATTTGGGTTGCAAGAGTGGACTGTAGCTATGGGTTCTGGTTCATTGCAGGGTTCAGGAAATTCAACTAGGGCTTCAGGGTGTCAGGTAGAAATTACAGCCCATTGGAGTTCAAGCTGATCTTGTAAATTTTTAATCTTTTTGTGACAGGCATCATGATTTGCCTGTTCTCTTTTAATATGATTTTGTTCGGCCAAGAATTTGCCACCTTTTGTGTGGTAAGCAGTTCTTCAGTGGCCTTGGCTAACGCTGTCTCAGCGGTTTGAGCCCTGTGTTCTGCAGCTGCAGCCTTTTGATTTGCTTCTTGGATAGCTATGGTCAGCCCTTGGTTTGCTAGAACTATACTAAGTTTGTCCGTTCTTAACTGATGAACCTCTTCTTCATGGACCTTTTGCAAGTCCATGAGTTCTACTTCTATTTCTCTTTGTTTGTCTGCTAACAGCTCCTCGTATGTTTCCCTCAGAGCGGTGAGGTCTTGCTTGTGTTTGTTTTTTATTAAGCCTAATTCCTCCTTCACTGCATCGTACTTTGTCTCTAATTTATCAAATTGGGTGATTTCCCTTTCCAGTGCAGCTGTGTGCTGGGTGTTCAATTCCTCCTGCCTATCTACATCTTCTTGAAAGCGTTTGAAAACAGTAGCAGCATCCTGCAGAGCCGTGTACAATGCCCAACTGGCGGCTAGATCTTTAGCCGTGGAGCCAGGTTTGTGCCCCTTACAATAGTCCTGAAAAGCGCTTTGGACTATTGCTAGTGGATTGGGGCCTTTAAAAGATCCTTCCTTCCATGGGGATATGCCCTTTTTCATTAACCACTTTTCTAACTTGGGCTCGTCATTCTTGGAATGAAACATCTTTTAAAAGGATTCTCTTGCTTCACGTGAAATGGGCAAAAGAAGGGGAAGTTTTCTCCCCACCTCCTTGGCTTTTTAAAGTTACTGTTATTGGCACAAGGTGGCCAACGTCACCACAGGATTGGTGGTAAGCCTGAACTATATTTTTGTCGGACCTGAAGAATCAACACTCAGCACCACAGAACTAGTTTTTAGAGTAGGAGACCCCAGGATTACTCTTAACCCAAATTGAACAGAACAGTGAACAGAACTAGTTTTTAGAGTAGGAGACCCTGGGATCACTTTTAACGCAATGCGCACAGCGAACAGAACTAGTTTTTAGGGTAGGAGACCCCGGCATTACTTCTAACCCAGTGCGCACAGCGAACAGAACTAGTTTTTAGGGTAGGAGACCCTGGGATTACTTTTAACCCTAATGAGAGGCAGAACAACTTTACTTTCTTACAGAACTTTAGGGTTTTGAGAGTGGGAGTGGCCAACTTCCCACTTCTCTGACGGGATTACCTCTTAACCCGTAAAAGGAACAGTAGAGCTCCTTGGCTCTTTCTGAATTAACTATCACAGAACTGAATTACTTCACTTTTTCAGACTTTCTTTCGCAACCAAATGGAGACTAGGAGAAACGAGGACTGGGACTAGGAGGAGCAAGGGTGCGCTCAAGGAAAAATTCTTTTGAAACCTGACGTGTATGTTGCGGGTGCAACAAACCTAGTGCCCTACACTATTTCTCTGCAGATCCCTTCCCACGATAGGAAGGGAGAGAGCCAACCCACAACAGAGTGCTCACTAGAGCCAATCACGCAGACAGAAACCTTTCACACAGCCTATGCTGGGACTCTGGAAGAGGTTTTTCCTCTACGTCTGCCTGCCAGAAGACCACACGTGTCAACTTAGCATGTGTCATGCCTGCTCCTGAATTAGCCCCTGACAACCCTGATCAGGCTCCTTTAACAGACACAGACGTAAGTCTTGGGGAATCAAGCCTGCAGCAGAACCCACCTGCAGCTGTTCAGGCTCTGCTCGATCCATGCTCATCGCCCCCAGGCTCGCCTCCACCTGTGAGCTGGCTCCGTGAATGAAGATGCCAGGAGCTAAGAAACAGGAGGAGTGAGGCGTGCATGCAGGGGAGATGAGCTGTAAGTCCTGAATACTAGCAGAAGCAGGACGGTGTCCGGAAGCTGCTAATTGTTTAACGAGCCGGCACGCTATATCAACAGACTGCTGGGGCTTAGCAAGGCATGCTGGCAACGTTGATTCCTGGACAGGTTTCGCTCTGCACCTCTCTGACTCCCGTGCATCTCCTTGGACTTCTGACCTGGTTTGGACTTCAGACTCTCGGCTTCGGACTCTCCTGCATCTGATCTTGGCTTTCTGACCTCCGGCACTCCTGTGACAACGTCTTCACACTCAACTCCTCTGAATCAAGGTGATTTACGGCTCTGACCTCTGGCTTGCTTAACTGCCACTTGGCTCATCAATTAGAACTGTTTGAGCTCTCTTCTCAGACTGAACTCTTGGCTGACTGTGGAACTGTTATCTGACCTGCGTTGTTTTGCCTAAGCCCCATGGTCCTGTCGTGACAAAGTGCTTCTGACATGCAGGGCAAATCCTGGACAAGCCCCCAATTCTGTTAGCCGAATTGCTTTAATTTAAGCTTAGCAATTGGCAAAATACCAGGTTCTTGCCAGCTATACCAAGGTCCCGCCCCTTCCAGGAGTTCTCAGAAAATAGGCACTGAGGCTGAGTGGTTTCTTTGAATGATGTTTACTATAAATGTTGTTCAAGCATACAAAAACTGAATCACACACACATACACACAAGATCTAGGAAACTTAGCTAGAAAATAGCACTGTTGCATGAGCAGGAGTTTTGCTGAGAGTAATACTTTACCTGTCCTGGAGATGGGTGATCCTTTTTCCAAAAGAAGATTTGAGGGATAGAAAGGAAAGATGGGGAGCATGATCTGAACCAGCAGAAACACGTAGATGGTTAAGAGCTTAAGTTTGAATAATGTGTAAGAACTTTTAAAAGGTGGTATTGGGGCGGGCTGTGCTGACCACATCCCATTGACACACCTACTAGTTGGTCCATCCCTACTAGTCTTACTATTGGTCAGTGTCATAGGGAGGAGGAGGCAGGAAGGAATGGGCAATATTGCAAATCTAGGTGCTATGCAGGATATAACACCTGGGCCGCTGCTAGGATCCATGGCGCCAACCCTTTGTCTTGTGATGGCTCTGGCCAGGTCACCCAATGGTCAACGATTAAGTTGCCAGGTAACGTCACTTAACATGATCTCTGCAGGAACTTTGGGGGAGGGTGTTAATTGAGCAGCGTAAAGGAGACAGAAGGACTCTTTGAAATGGAGTCCTGGTCTCCATGTAGGTGTGAACTCTGGGGAAGTTTCCTGCTGTGGGCTGGAGCCTCTCACTGCAATAGAGAGTGCATTTCGCCCTTTGCAGAAAAACAACCCAAAGTTCAAACTTATGATTTTAACAGTTTGTAAGAGCATATAATATGCCTTGCTGGCTTACAGAGGTGAATCCTGTGATTTGCCATGGCTTATCTCACTTCATTAAGTATTTAATTTTCTCCAAATACTTGCAGAGGTTCTATGATAGATAACAGGAAGTAATTTGGACAGTGGGTGGATGGAAAATACTGAAATGAGTCAACCTATTGCAGAAGCCATCTGTGTGTGTATTTGTGTGTGTGTGTGTGTGTGTGTGTGTGTGTGCGCGCGCGCAGCATGTAGTACTTTGCACCATTTCTGTTTCAGATCTTCCCAATCCCCTGTCACAATAGAATCCATGTGGTAGAAAAGGATTGTGGGGGAACCCTCATCAACTGACAACGAGTCAGTTTGGTGTAGTGGTTAATAGTGGCAGACTCTAACCTGGAGAACTGGGTTTGATTCCCCACTCCTCCACATGCAGCCAGCTGGGTGACCTTGGTTCAGTCACAGTTCTTTCAGAGCAGTTTTCTTAGAGATCTCTCAGCCTCACCTACCTCATGGGGTGTCTGTTGTGGGGAGAGGAAGGGAAGAAGATTGTAAGCCACTCTGAGACTCCAAGTGAAGAGAGTCCTCCTCCTCTTCTTCTTCCTCCTCCTCCTCTTCTTCTTCTTACAATACATAATTCTTTATGAGCTCAGCTGTAGGGAAAATGCTCTTTTTCCCAGTGATGTTATCACGGGTTACCTGGTTCGCATGGCACCTATTTAAAAATATAATTGTCTTTGTGGTATTACATCTGACTCCAAGTTTTTAGTTCTCAGGTCCATTAGTAAACTGGTAACAGTACTGCATAAATTTATACTATTTAAAGGCAAGCATGTATCTTTGCTAGATGCCTCCCAAAGCCAGTGAATCAGTTCAAAACACATATTCCAAAGCATAATTTAGTTTTTTATCTTTGCTGGTTCACCTTAAGGTAAGAAAATCATAGTAGTTACCATCGTACAGCTTCATGTGTCCTGTCATAGTAAAGTCAATTGATCCTGCATAACCAAGGGGCTCGTGAACCATGAGTTACTTCAGTCAATAAAATGATAAACTAGCCTGATGACTTTTTCCTATGTTACCAGGCTGCCATGTAATGTTAGACTGACTTGACATTGTACCAGCTGAAATCTGAGTTGTCTGGACAGCTGACAGTTATTTCTTGATATCTTTTAAAAGCTCATCCATCTTGTAATAAGATGTTACATGGCAAGTTTTTACTGATTACAAAATAAGTGTTTGAGCACTTCTACACTTTTTGGAGGAGATGGAAAGTCAACAAGGCAAATTCAAAAGCCATCCTTAGTACTAAAAATGCAGCAAAAATAAAGGCTTGCATGTTCTATTAGCACAAGAGAAAACCAAAATGGAAATAGGCATGTTTGAATCAAACTACGAAACCTGCACACAAATACAAAAGTTAACAAACAGCCATGGGAGGCATTTAAACACTTGCTTTCTGCTCCCTGTGAAAAGCAATGGGGAGCAGAAAGCAGATGGCCATTTAAATCAAACAGAAAGCAGGGGGCCATTTGAACCAAACAGTTGAGCAGTGGCACCATGGCAGCCATACCTTTCCCAACCCCTCACCCTTCTCCCGTGGTGAGGACAGGAGCCTGGTAGCTGCCACACAAATTCCTTGCCACTGTGGAGGCCGGGCATGGGTGCCCAGACTTCCAGCCATGAGGGAGTGGCCATGGGAGGAAGAGAGGCTTGATGGGAGCTGAGGCAGCCATACCCCCAACCCTTGCCTTGATCAATTCCAATCCTGGGCCTCCCACAGTGAGGCCAGGAGCCAGTGGCCACCTTCTGGCCATGTCAGATTGGTATGGGGGAAAGCAGAGACTCACCTCTCTTTGTGCAGTCTTGCAGGTGGGCTGGATGCAGCAGTGTTGATAGGAGGAAAACAGTGGTGGGGCAAAGAGCAGGATGACAGCCATGTGGCAGAAGGTGGGCTGCTGGGTGCCAGCGCCCCCCCCCCCCCTTATAGGACCCACAGGTGCTTGCTGAGCAGGAGGGTGGGGACCAGGAGGGTGGGGCCACCCCCAGAGAGGAAGAACCCCTGTGCTGAGATAAAGATCTCTGTGCTGAGGAGTAAAAATGGGTGTGTTAGAGGGAACACTGCCTAGAATGCACATAAACTTGCCACTTGGGACTTCATTCACACAGGGCTGCATTCACACAGGGTCACTTGCAAAAGGTACCTTGCTTTTTGTCTTTCAGTGGGAGAACCATGTAACTTTTCATTCTTGTCTAATTAAACTCTTTTTCTTTTCTTTCTTTTGGTCTTCTCTCCTACAACCTTGGCTAAGCCATCCACATTTTATTTTTAATTTTCCTTACCCAGTCTCCTATACTTTCCTTTATATGCCTCGCCTGCTTTTTAAACCTGAGGACTAAACCATGTCTAGGAAACTGTTCCATGTGCTATGCCTTGTTGCTATAGGCGCTTGATCAATATTCTCTGAGCACAAGCACAATAATCTTCCACTGTTTGATCTCAGTTTGTGGTGATCTTGGAGTAAAGCTAGCCTTTAAAGAAGCCATTTCTTAATCTAATTCTGTTAACGTACCATCTTTATTTTAAAGTATTATAACTGCATCACTATTCTCAAGTCCTTTTGTACATGCTGCATCCTGCAGAAACTCATGCATTTAAAAATAATCTATATTCGGATGCCACTCATGTCATCTAAAAAAAAAGGCTCTAGAAAAATTAATGGTCCCTTTCCCAGCAAAACAGAGAGATTCAATCCTATTCTGTCACTTAGACAACTAATTACACCATTACATGATGCAATTACAATTAAAGATTTTCAACTGATGAAAGGCATGTTCACTGCATTCTCATTACCTGATGTTTCCTTGCTAGTACTTAAGAGTATCATGATTTAAAAAACATTTATTTATTTTAGAAAAACAGTGAGGGTACAGAAAAGAAAAGGGGGAAAGAAAAAATGGGTTATACAACATAGTTACATTTGTTGAAGACAGTTATGTAGTACGTAATGTATAGGAAGGAGAATAATTTCCCTTCCATCCCCTTCATTATAATTTTAAGGTATTATCTATAAAATACAATAATTATTATTTCCACAAGGGTACAATTGTATTCAGAATTTAAGTTTTAAGTTTCAAACTTCATAACTAATATATTTTGTCTACAGTGCTCTCATCATTACCATGTATTCAACATAACATATTTTCACCACTTCTACATACCCATTAGAACTTTTAATAGATAAGTAAGGTAATGATAAGGTAATGATGTTGATGAAACAAAATATCACAAGTAGCTGCCTTTCCACAATAATGTAAACAGTCATGAGCTGCAATCTAAGATGATGTTTGGCAGCTTAAATTCAACAATGGGATTTGCACAACCTGTGTACAGGAGCACTGCTTGTATCTGCAAACACATCTCATTATCTCTCCCCCCCAATTAAAAATTATAGTGTTCGTATTTTGTTTATCATTTGGTGCAAGAAATTCAAGAAAGGCACAGGGGCTTATCTATTGGGTGCCTTTATATTCTCCCTTCTCCTGCTAGTAATCTTGTCTGTTGTCTGCCGTTGGGTTTTGTGAGATTTCTGTAATTAGGGATCAGAGTAGCATCTTGTTCCTGTGCTCACACAGGGGCTCAGTGAACACCATGAGGGTGAAAGTGGGTGGAAGGGTTGCTTGTTGTGGGGGGAAGAAGCCCTCACCTCTTGGAAAACCAGAAGCCCCTGTCACCAGGCATGAACTCCCCCCCCCACCCAAGTCCAGCACCAACAGCATATCACCTAGGGTCTCAGAGCCTTCTTCCCCTGCTGTGCCCTTGGGGCTTTCCCAAGAGGAAGCAGAGGTGTCAGCATTCAGACACCAACAGTTGCTGGAATTCTTCAGAGAGGAATCCTCTGGCAGTGGAGGGGGCATCTTCTCCTCCCAACTCCCTCGTGCTCCTATTGCCCCACTCCCTCCTGCTCCTGCTATGCATTTAAAGGGACTGCACAAGACAGCCTGAAACAGCTGAGTGGCAGGGAGAGCCTCCTCACCTCTCAGCTGTATTGCAGATTTCACAGGGAATAGAAAGCAGAGGTTTAAAGGGACTTTTAAATCCCTGCTTTCTGCTCCATCCACAAACTGCTTTAAAAGTTCATGAAAGTTTGTGACAGTTGACCTGTCATGAACTTGTGTTTGCAAACTATGAACATGGTTTGGTACATTCCCTTCCATAATGGCTATAGTTTCTGGAACTGCATGGGATACAGATAATTTCCAGCCTCATTTTTTTTGTTCATAGTATTACTTTTGCAAGTAAGACCCATGTTTATGGTGACTCAAATGTCAGATACTGCTTGTGCCTAAGAAAAACCCTGTAGTTTTTGGGTTCAGGTATATTGAACCTGAAAAATATTGGTATTTCTCAATATTTCCAGATCCCAATATCAGTATAGTATTGGGATTCTGGAAATATTCAGGATTACCAATTTTTTGGGTTCCATTATACCCTATGGGAACTTATAGTCAGTGGTCCCAATAGGTTATAATGGAGAATTGATCCAAGGGTATCTTGGGCTCTGAGGGGGCTGATTTTTGAGGTAGAAGCACCAAATTTGTCTCATAACTGCTGGTGTCTCTCCTCAAAAAAAACTCCCAACTTTCAAAAAGATTGGACCAGTGGGTCCAATTCTGTGGGCCCCAGAAGATGGTGCTCCCATCCTCCATTGTTTCCAATGGAGGGGGGAAGGCATTTAGAGGGACGTGGTCCCTTTAAATACTTTCTCCAAGCCACAGACTCCATGGTGCAGAGAGTGAACTCTAAAGGCATTCGAAGGGACCACAGTCCATATAAATGCCTGAGAGTTCACTCTGAAGGCATTTAAATGGACTGAGATGTCTTTAAATGCCCTGTAACTGTAGCTGTCTGGTGGCTCTGAAAATTCCCAAATATTTTCAGTTTTAAGCGGTGGCCTTTTTCAGATAGCTGCATCACCAGCCCCCTTGATGACTGGCTGAGAAAATACCAGATAAATACAAAATGGTAAGCCTGGATATTGCAGATAGAGGCATAAGGTGGGAAGATGCAGCCTTTTCAAAGGTCTGAATAACAGACCTTTTAGCACCTTTTGCTTACATTTTAAAAAAATGCCCCATGACACTTAGCTAACATCAATTGCCTCTTGTAATCCTTGCCCCAGAGTCAACATCCTTTAATAATGTAGTAGCAACTATTATAATTTTATCAAAGAAGTATGAAATCCAAACAGAGATATGCATGATGCCCTTTTGATAGAAAAAATACCGTTCAAATAATTGTAATGTGAATAGAATTTGCACTTACTGCATACTTTCTGTCAGTTATAAATTGTTTCTTGAAAATATCTTTCTTCCTCATAAGCAATATCTTGTTCTTGACAAAAAGACAAAATGGTTCATTTTTATTTTAACCTGATGCTTTACTCATGGTGTTTTCTCTGTCTCTGAATGGAGGCTGACAGATTTAAATTTAATCCACCAAATGTTAATCAGGCTCAGGCTGCCCTATGCTCTGAGGTGAAGCTGAGAAAACAGCTCTGTCACTGATGGAGATAAGCATCCTATCATTATGATGTACCTTGATCACTGTGTAACAGACACACTAACTGACCAAATGATACCAACCCAAGCAAATGATAACAACCCAATCTCTTCTCTGGTATAGCTCAGAACAGATGCTATGACAATACTGGACTGTCACATTCTTGCATTTTATCTAGTGATCGGTAAGACTTATTTGACTGGTTTGTCATGGGCAACAATCCCCAGAGGAAGGTGATAAGAGAATTCTTGTCCTCCCTTGTCTTCTTTTTAGGACCAAATTGTATGTGTTCTAATCACAGTTATGTGTAGCATGGACTGAAAAAGACCTAGATGGAAAGTGCTGGCAGAGGTGGTTCATTCCCACCTTCATTAGTGTTTGCCTATGAGCACCAAAAAGTGGGACCCAAATGGATAAAAGCTATGCAACAGGTGGCTGCACAGAGAAGGATACCAGTAAAAATACCCATCCTACCTCTTGCACCAAAGGAATATTTATTGCATAGGCAAAATCAATGGGAAGAATCCAATTCTCTACCTGCAGGGATCGCTAAAAGCAAATGATAAAAAGCATTCAAGGCTACTGTAAGTAGGCGGGGGGGAAACAAAAATTAAAATAATCTAATAGTTATTGGAACATCAGGTTTTCAGTATCCCGTTAGGAAGTTTCTAAGTGATTTGAAGTCTTCCAGTTTCCTTGTTGATTCAGGGAATATGAAATTCCATCACTTCATTGACATGCATGCTTTTTGATACTGTCTCCCACTGAATAGACTCACGATGAATCCAGCTGAACACTGCTTAGCACCCATTTGAAAGCCTGTACTGTGACAATGCTGGTACTGCACCTGCAAAATGCCATCTGGATGAGCTACTCTGATTCTAGGAGGCTTGTACAGTTTATAGAAATGATTGTCCTACTGGTCCACATGCTTTTGGTTTAATCTCTTTTTTGACAAAGTTTTGGGACTAAAACTGCCTTGGGTTCCTTGTCTCTGATCCCAGAATCCAACTGACTATGAAAAAATGCTAATTATACTGTATGTGTTTACTCCATTGATCTTTACACATGAATGGGTGAAGTTGTCTAACTTTTGATGGACATATTCTCCATCAATTCATGTGATTTATTTTAAAGCACCTATGTTAGTAATCATCACATAAAATGCAACAGTTCTGTGTTTTTACATGAAATCACAGATACTGAGGCATCTTAGATCTTATCAGTAGCTTTCATTCGCATGAAAAAAATAATTGTATCCTTCCTAATCTCTTACATCTTGTCAGGCCTGGGGAGGATATTTACTATTGGGTGTATGTATGTGTGTGAGAAGGCTTATTCTCTGTTTTTATCTAACAGTCTCAAGAACTTCACTGAGAGTGAGGCATATACAAGTGCCTTAAGAGAGCAGATCTATTCAGAATCCCATCTGGGTGTATTGAACAGGGCTTATTTCTAGGAAAGTGTTCTTAGGATTGCACTGCTAATAAATAAACTATTAGCTCCAATCTGTCTGGAGGATCAGTGTGCTGCTTAACATGTCCTGTCTCCTTCAGTGCATCTAGATTAGCTGATAGTGTTGGGATGTTTGGTTCCTATAGCAGAGTTTGCCCAGTCACAGAACCATGATATTGAGTGTGGTAAATAAATCTCCCAAGAAGTATATTGCAAAAAAAGAGAGTAAAACTTACATTTATTCAACCAGGTTCAGTTCATATTCAAACTGCAGTTGAAAGGAGAGAGAGAAGCCTAATCTAAAGAGTAGTTTCCCTGTCACAAGTGGCCAGCTGATCTGGCATCATGTATATGAAAGTATGAGAGCATTGTTTCTACAGGAGAGACCTGTGAAAACCTGTAACCCCATGAAAAGCTGTGTGAGGAATGGGGTAAACAGAGGACACAGAGAGAGAGGAGGAATCAGAGGGCAGCACCCAGGTTAAGACCAAAAGAGGCACCCTATTCAAGGAGATGACACTTATACATACTTAGAGTGATATACCGCCACCACCCCCAAGGTCCGGGCATGCTGTGTTTCTCACTCCAACAGGACATATTTACCTATTGTGAGAGGTGAGCCATAACTTCTGTTCCTACACTCTTATCCCCCCATCTTCCTGATCATCAGCCTGTGGGAAACTGATAGCATAGGCGTCAACCACAGGGGGCTCGAGGGCTCAAGCCTCTCCCGAAATTTCCTGGGGGGGGGCTCAGCCACCCCCAGCAAAATGGAGCGCTCGCCAGTGGCCAGTCAGCCGGCCAGCTGGCTGCCGTCGCCGCCTCTCCTTCCCCTCCACCCCCGGCCTGCCCTCCTGCCTCCCTGGGGCTGGGGGGGGGGAGAAGCGGCAGGGACATGGTCCCGAAAGAGCCCCCCCCCCCCGGGGATTTACAAAGTCTACGCCCCTGACTGATAGGCAAAATAAACCTTTCTGTCCCATCATGACATGCAGCCTCACCGGCCCCATTTTTCACAAGTCCCATCCTTTATTAGTTGCCTTTTAAAATCTTGGTTGGTATAATCTTCCTCTTTCAAGTGTAAATTTACTGATATGTGAATATGGAAATTCCTTTGTGCTCTTTGCCTAGCAGAAGCTGGCAATGTCTGTGATTTGAAAATTAAATGTTAAGGACAAGGTCTTCTGGTGAAGGTTCCTTTATGTGCTAGCTGAGACCACCCTTAGGTGTGGATTAGCCAATACATTGTCTCAGTGGAGAGACACAGCAGTTCACAGTTTACACCAGAATATCCTTTTGGTGCATCAGATGTTTACGTATTTTAATAAGCTAGAGGACAAGTTCCCTTACTGATAATTTTTAAAATTCTAATTAAAGGGAGAGCCTGCACTTTTGGGGAGGTTGGAGACGGGGATCCTTCAGAGCATCTCAATCATTATAAGGCTTGCAGTTGTCATTCAAGCGTTCTGGAACTTTACATATGTGTCCAATCAGGAAGGGTTTGCTTTGTTCTTCTTTTCTATTTGGAGGAAGCTAGATGCTCTGATTCCATTTTGAAAGGTGTCAAACAAAGTCTTTGGCATATGTAAATTTTAGCACAATGCCTGATTTTAAGATCTAAGTAACAAGTGGATTGCACAGTAATTACAATCAATGTACAAAAAGAGCTATGCAACAAGACGCCAAAACATGAACAAAGCCGGAAAATGCTGCCACACTCAGTGTTGTAATTGAGCAACAATGTGGTAATAGTGTAACATAAAAAATCAGTTACAGTCATACAACTTCAAAAGAACTTTACAAAGAATATTTTGAAGTTCCTTGCTGCCACACATGCAGTTTTCAGAAGTTTCCAAGTTACCAAGTTTTTTTTCTAAGTTACCAAGTTTCCTTTCCAAGTTACCAAGTTTCCTTTCCAAGTTACCAAGTTTCCAAGTTTCCAACGAAGAATCTAGATATGAACTTCATTTCAATGTTCTTTTTCAGGGAAACTAATCCAGCTACTGTTAATACAGAACCTCATCCACTTAGTCCACAGACTTCACAAAAATATTCTCATTAATGGGCTACCTTGAATTAATTCTAAGACGGGACCTTCTCCTCACCACAATACTCATCAGGTATGCCTGCTGTACACTGCATTGGTCAGGCTACACCTGGAGTATTGTGTGCAGTTCTGGAGGTTGCACTTCAAAAAGGATATGGACAGAATGGAGCGCGTGCAGAGGAGAGCTACAAGGGTGATTGGGGCCCTGGAGACCAAGCCCTATGAGGAAAGGCTGAGGGACTGGGGAATTAGTTTGCAGAAGAGGAGGTTGAGGGGGGACATGATTTGAAGGGCTGTCACTTAGAGGAAAGCAGGGAGCTGTTCCTGTTGGCAGCAGAGGATAGGACTCGCAATAATGGGTTTAAATTAAGGGCTGGAAGGTACCAGCAGGATAGTAGGAAAAACTTTTTTACAGTAGATGCTGTTCAACAGAGGAATCAGCTGCTTAGGGAGGTGGTGAGCTCCCCCTCTCTGGCAGTCTTTAAGCAGCATCTGGACAAACACTTGTCAAGGATGCTCCAGGCTGATCCTGCATTGAGCAGGTGATTGGACTAGATGGCCTGTATGGCCCCTTCCAACTCTGTGATTTTATGATTCTATGACTAAGTATTTATGTACACATAGTCTGTGGAAATCAGCCCTCATTCTTTTTGTTTAGCAAGTGTTCTCTAAAAACATATTTTTGTTTGAGTCATACATATATAAAATAATATTAATTGACTGATCTATTTCATACCCCACTTTTCTCCCCAGTGGGGACCCAAACTATTGTCATGACTTTTCTTCATAAAAAACCCCACCCTATATTTACTCTATTCCCAGCCATTACCACCACCCCTCAAACAAGTAACTAATGGTAAGATTTCTAACCTCACTCTCATTTTAACAATTTAAATTATTACTAGTATGGTTTTGAACAAACTTTTATGTTGTATGCTAAAATAAGTGTAGCTTTTGAATTTTTCCATAATTATATGGCTTGTGTGGTCTTAGGATGGAATATAAAGACCAAAAAATACTTATTTATCAGGCACAACCTTGGAATGATTGGTTTAAATGAGAACTAAGTGGATATAATTAAGCTTGAGCACAGCAGCATATAATGGTAATAGCTCAAACCCAATTCATTCTCTCACTCCCAAGGGACTTCTTCTTTTGGTTTAAAGCTTTATTGCATGTACATAAGATCACTGTTTGGCGACACATCTTGTCCAAAAGATTTTTAGAACTCTCAGTTAAATGATGCCCTCCAGAGAAACATGTCCTTAAAAAAACAGGAGTACTATCTAGAAAACTCTTGGCAATACACACAGCATTTCCATCATGTCATGACAAGCTACCTTGAACTGTCAATAGTGTCTGCCATTTAAAAAATCGCACTACATTTGAGACAGGCTTTTTAAAAAAGGAATTCTTTTATGTGCACAATGTTCACTTGGGGGGGGGGTTGCACGTGTTATTACAAAACAATATTGCACATTTTAACTGTCTGTCAAACAATTCACTACAGCACAAGCTGAGGTTATATCTGTAATTAGACTATGTTTCTCTAGTTTAGGAATGTGGAAGTTTTCAGGTTATACAAAAACTTCAATTCTAATTGTTAAGAAAAGAAAGCTAGGTTTCCAGTGTATGAAATATTTATTTATTTATTATTTACATTTCTACCCCACCTCTCCAGACAAGCTGGCTCAAGGCAGCTTCCAACAGGTAAAACACCATAAAACAATGGTTTACAATTTAAAACAAATTTAAAATTTAAACATAACATAAGTTACTGGCAGCAACTCAGGTCGCATGGTGAAGAAAAGTGGCAACCAAATTTAGCTGACTATGGCTATGGCAGGGGCTGGCCAGCAAGTTCCAGAGCAAAGTTGTTCTTAATCCCGCCCCTGGTGGCAGCTCCTTATTAAAAGCCTGGCAGAAGAGCTCCGTCTTGCAGGCCCTGTGGAACTGTAATAGGTCCTGCAGGGCCCTGATGTCATCCAGGAGCTCATTCCACCAGTATGGGGCCACCACTGAGAAAGCCCTGGTTCTAGTGCTGGCCAGCTGAACATCTTTCCGATCAGGGAGGGTCAAGCGATGTTGTGAGCTTGACCTCAGTGCCCTCTGGAGTTCATATGGGGAATGGCAGTCCCTCAAGTAGGCAGGCCCCAGACCATATAGGGCTTTAAAGCTCAATACCAGCACCTTGAACTGGATCCGGTATGCTATAGGCAGCCAGTGCAGAGACCTCAGCACAGGCCAGATGTGGTCCCTCATAGAGAGCCCATCAGCAGCCTGGCTGAGGTGTTCTGCACAAGCTGCAGCTTCCAGATCTGAGATGAAGGCACAATGTGATGCTGATTATATGTACATATGTTCAGTTTGTTTAGAAAATTTATATGGCATCTTTCCAGAACTGCTTGAGGCAGTTTATTGATGTTTCAGGTAGCAGCCCAGCAGCCCATTGATTAATATATTTTCTATTTCATTATGAAAACAATATTTTAAATAAGCAACTAGATATACTACAGCCATCCTTAAACTATACATAATGCCAATCTAAGCAGTTGGATCCAGCTGATAATTTATTTTAACGGGAGGGCTGCCAATTCCTCCCTCCCACCATAGACCTCCAGCTAGCCTCTCATGCCCCTCCCTGTTCACCAGGAGCAGCATTTTTGGGGAGATCAGTGGGCTGCAGCTGGAAAGGTTCCCCCCCCCCCCAAAAAAGAAAGAAGTAAGAAAATGATTTCTATACATCAATTTTATTTTGAGTGGAGGTTTTCTCCCATTCCCAGATTACAGCTTTGAATTTACTTATTTATGGTCTGCCATTCTCACAGGGAATCAAGTCAGATTACACCATGTGTCAGTACTTACTTAATTTTATTTACAGTCCATGACCAGAACATAGGCGTCAACTACGGGGGGGCTCGAGGGCTCGGGCCACCCCTGAAATTTCCCGGGGGGGACTGAGCCCCCCCCCCGGCGAAAAGGAGCATCTGCCCACCCCCGCACCTCCCCGCCTTCCAGGGCCCCTTCCTAGGCCCGCCCGCACTTTGCCGCCGGCGCAAGAACTACTCCGCCCCCCCCCTGGCTCCCCTGCACCCTCTCTCCCTCTGTCTGGGCTCTCCTCCCTGGAGGCAGCAGCTGCAGGCAAATTCCCGGGAAGCTGTTTCAACGGGGCGGGAAGGCTCCACAGATCCCAAAAGCGGCGGGGGGGAATCCTTTGCAAAGAATCCCCCCGCGAGCAAGGGGGCGGGGCTGAGGCTCAGCCGGCAGAGAGGGGGGCATCCAGGAGCCTCGGGAGGACGGGCAGGGCTTCCTCTTCTCTCCCGGGGAGGGGGAGGGCACGGGAGCAGCGCCTTCCGGGGGCTGCTGGGACTTGCTGCGCTGGCCCCTGGGCTGGAGCGTGCCTGGCGTGGGGAGCCCGCGGCAGCCAGGTAGGTGCCCGGCCCGGATCTTGCCCGCTTTGCCTTGCCTCCGGGGCAGCCTCGGCCAAGCGGCTGCTGCTGCTACTGCTGGCAGTCCCGCCCAGGTCTCAAGAGTGCAGGAGAGGCCCGCTGGCGGCGGCTCCCTGCTCGCCTTGCCCAGCTTCTGACAGGAGGGGGGTGACCCAGGCTGCGCTCCTCCGGCCCTCCGTCACCGCCTTCTTCCCCCGGGGGCTCTGGGGGCGGCCCTGGCTGGGGCTGCGCGGGCGGCCTGCTTGCGCGGGAGACAGCAGAGGAGCGCCTGGGTGAACCACTGCAGCAGCGGCGGCAACATTGTCCCGGCGCGCGCGCGCTTTGCGCGCGCACATGAGCCCCCCCCCCCCCCCGAAAATTAAAAAGTCTACGCCCCTGGACCAGAATACAGCATGAGCCAGAACAATCAACAAAATGGGACATTCAGTAAGCAATGCACAAGGGTTGCAGAAGACTGGAACCCACTAGAATTCTAAAAAACAGAACTGAAGCATAGTATTAGTATTAACATGACATATCAAGAGGTGCAAAAAATACTTTATAGGATCCTACTAACCATAAGCTATGCACAGCAGTATAGACTACAGTCCCTAATCATTTATCCAAGTAAGTTTGTAAATCATTTTGTATAGGACAACTCTATTATAGTACAAGGCCCTCTTGAATAATTCGGTTTTGGGTAGTTTGTGAGAAGCCAAGAGACAGTGAGCCTTCCTTACCTCCTTGGACAGGCCTTTCCTGAAGATGGGAGTCACAGCAGAGAAAACACTTGTACAAGAAGTTATTGATTTTTCCCATTTGCAGGCTGGCACCTGCAGTAGGTCTTGCTCAGATGAGTGAAGCTGTCATGGCAGTGTATAGGGGGAGAAGCAGTCCTACAGATAAGAGGGACGAAGGCCATGGTGGGCTTTTTATGTGATAGCCAGTACCTTAAATTGACACCAATAACAAATGAGCAGCCAATGGAAGTCTAACTCCCTATAATAGCTGAACCAAGGGTGCGAATGGTCAATTAGTGGCAACCTTGACTATACCTTCAAGGAGCTTCCCTACCCCCTCCCAGGAATAACTGATGGGCCTCCCTCTAGAATATATTTGGTGATCAGGACCAACACGGCTGCCCACCTGAATCTATCGTTATGGAAATTTAGTTATTGTTAATGTAAAATAGGCTGATAGTTTCTTTCAGATATAGTATATAGTGGATTACTATATTTTGAGATTATCATAAAATGGAGGCTTTTCACAAAATGGGTGCTCAAAAACTGCACTGTAAATGCCCTAATCCATTTAATCTGCCACTCTCTGTTGAGGCTTTAGGTCAATTGACTGCATCAAGAACTTCAGGTACTGGTTTAACACAGAGCATTGTGTGTAAAAACTATGTTCTCAAGGTGGAGTAGAAGCAGCTTTTGATGGACCAGTGGAACTTATTGTTGGCAAAGGCCAAGCAGTGACCCTGATCTCTGAACTGGTGGGGAGGTGTGTATGGCCAGCAATGTAACTGTTGACTTGGAGAATGGCAAAAATAGGGTTGCCAAATCCGGGTTGGAAAATACCTGGGGACTTTTGGGGTGGAGCCAGGAGAAAGTGGGGTTTGGAGAGGGGAGGGGCCTCAGCAGAGTACAATGTCATAACCCTTCAAAGCAGCCATTTTCTCCTGGGGAGCTGATCTCTGTCAGCTGGAGATCAGTTGTAAAAGCGAGAGATCCCCAGGCCTCACCTGGAGGCTGGCAGCCCTAGGCAAAAATGATTGCCATAAGAGTACTAATTCCTTGTACAAGCCAGCAAACAATACAATCCAAGAGAAGGATCCATTTCTTGAGGAGCCATTGCAAAACTAGTATGATTGCATAAACCTAAAGACCACTTAAGTTGCACCAATTCCAACCAGGGATCATAACCTGCTTTCCAGTCCTCCAGTTGCATCAGTGAGTAGACACACTTTGCCACATCACAGGTTTTGCATTTTGCCACAGGAATTTCATTTGCACTTGTACAATTGATAAAGCTAGCTTTAGCTGTATTTTCAGGATTTTTAAAACTATTTTCCTTAGAAGGCATTCTGTAATTGTTTTCTGGTGATTTACATATGTACACTTCTGTAAATTCAGATATGCTCTCAGTTAAGGAGCTCTAGAAATTAGATTAATGAAGGTCACCAACTATGCAGCATCTTTTTCTCAAAACTCTGCCTCTTCACCACTTAGGGTTGCCAGGTCCCTACCTCTTCCCGGCGGGGGGCTCCAGGCTCCTCTTCTTGATGTTCCTGTGTGTGCACCACAATGACATTACCCAGACGTGATGTCATCACGCTAGGCACATCGCGGGGGGTGCTCTAGCATTCAACCAAAAACTCCATATAATTTTTGGCTGAATGCTAGTGTCCCCCTGCGATGTGCCCACTGCGATGATGTCACCTCTGGATGACATCATTGCATTGGGCATGTTAGAGCCATGGAGCTAGCCAGTAGGTGGATCGAGGGCCCCCCAAAATGGGGAAACCCCTGCACCCATCAGGGGGATGGCAACCTTATCACCAGTTACCTAATATTGATGCAACAGTCTCAGTTTAGAAGAAAAACTCCATGACCTAACAAGAAATGTGTATATTATTTAAAATACTCTCTGTAATAAAATGCAGGGCACAAACTTAGTTGTGACAAAAAGCAAAACTAAGTTGTGTCAAGTTTCAGAAGCTAACCACATTGGTCTGCAGTAGAACAGCTATGTCAGGTATCTGATGAAGGGAGCTTTGACTCATGAAAACGTATACCCCTATATTCTTGAAGGTGCTCTTGAAGGTGCTACTGAACTCGGATCTAGCTGTTAATTGCATCTTACTGCCTCTATGGCTTGCATTGTGCATCTTGGCCTTGCTCTAACTGTAAGGCATATAGCTTTTTATCTTAGTCTAGGACAGGGGTGGGCAAATGGCGGCCCGGGGGCCACATGTGGCCCGCCACAGAGTTTTTTGCGGCCCGCCAAGACAGTTGGCCACTGTCAGCACCTGAGGAGCTGCAGCTTGAACTTATTGACATGCAGTCAGATCACACTGTGAAAGAAATGTTTAATGCTGTGACATTAGTTGACTTTTACAAACCTTTGTCTGCTGAAAAGTTTCCATATATGAAGAAATTTGCTGGGAAAATGTTCTCTGTATTTGGGTCTACATATATTTGTGAGCAAAGTTTTTCTTGCATGAAGATCAACAAGAGTAAATATAGACATTAACAGACATTTGACAGACATTAACTTGCAGGCTGTGATGAGAATCTCAAGAAGCAAGCTCCTGATTTCAAAAAAAATGTAGAAAAGTGTGATAGGGAACATTTGTTTCATTAAACTGATTCTAAAATTAAATGTGCCTGCAGCTATAGATGATGTGAAATTAGCACAATAAATAAATTGAATAAAACTACCACTATTTTATTTAATTTATATTTATTTATTTTTATGATACAATTTATACCTTTTCTGAAATGCAAAGTTAACTAATGAATGCAATCATTTTAAAAGGTGTGGCCCTCCGCTAACCTCCACTCCCACAAAGCGGTCCCCGAGCCAAAACAATTGCCCACCCCTGGTCTAGGAGCTCTCTCACACTCTTATTTTCTCTCAAAAATGTTGCCTCCTAGTGACTGCTGAATTGAAAATAGTTGTGTTATATTCATTTATTTTATTTTATTTTATTTTATTGTTCCACTTATACCCCACTCTCCCCACAATGCAGGGTCAGGACAGCTCACATTCCTAAAAAACAAGTTATCCAATACATAAATCACACTTAAATAACAATTTAAAACCCAATAAAATCATCCTAAAAATTCAATACCATACAATAATAAGTGCTGCTGATGTTTCTCAAAAATTTCAAAGGTGGCATAAGATTTTATAGATTTCTTGATGTCTCAATGTTCTGCACTCAAGCCGATTATCTGGCCCAGGATTCAATGGTGGCAATAGTGGAGGCAGCTCCTAGTTGAAGGCCTGGTGGAAGAGCTCCATCTTGCAGGCCATGCGGAACTGCAATAGGTCCCACAGGGCCCTGATCTCTTCCGGGAGATCATTCCATCAGTATGGAGCTGCCACTGAAAAGGCCCTAGCCCTGATGACAGTAAGCATAGCAACCTTGGGGGCTGTGAGGGTCAACCGATTTTGCAACCCTGACTGTAGTGCTGTCTGGGGTATGTATGGGGAAAGGCGGTCCCTCAGATATGCCGGACCCTGGCCATATACCCTGGCCATTGAAGTTAATTCAGTGTGCCAGCCAGTCCAGTGTCTTCAGCACAGGCTGGATGTGCTCCCATCTAGGGAGGCCCATCAACAGCCTGGCCGCCACATTCTGCACTAGCTGCAGCTTCCGAATTTGTGACAAGAGCAGCCCCATGTAGATAGCACTTACAGTAGTCTAGTCTTAAGGTGACCATCGCATAGATCACTGTGGCCAAGTCATTACGGTCCAGGAAGGGAGTCAGCTGCCTGACCAGCCGCAGATAGTAAAAGGCTGACCTGGCAGTGGCTGCTACCAGAAGCTATATGTATGCCTCAAGGAGCTTCCCTACCCCCCCAAAGAACTATGACTGATGGGCCTCCCCCTAGATTATATTTGGTGATTAGGATATGTTACTTATGGGCAGGGGCACTGAGTTTTCAAATTCCCAGGGGTGGGGCGTGGGGGCTCTTGTGTGTGCAAAGTATGTGTGCACTGGGACGATGTCCCTGTCGCTGCCTCTCCCCCCCTGCCTGGCCATTCCTCCCTCCTTCCCTCTCTCCCTCCCTCTCCCTCCCACCCTCCAGGGGCCATCCGGGTGACTGCCCAGTGTGATGGTATTACCCGGAAATAACACCATCATGCTAGGCACATTGCCAGGGCGATTGCTAGAGCATCGCCCTGACAACGTGCCCAGTGTGATGGTGTCACTTCTGGGTGACACCATCATGCTGAGCATTTGCCCCGATGGCCCTGGGAGGGAGAGAGGGAGGAGTGGATGCAGGGGAGCAGGGCAGGGGGGAGAGAGAGGCTCTTGTGGTGGCGGGCAGGCCTAGAAAGGGCCCTGGAAAGCGGGGAGGCATGGCAGGGAGGCGTGGCAGCGGGCGCTCCATTTTGCCAGGGGGCTCAGTCTCCCCGGAAAATTTTGGGGGTGGCCCGAACCCTCGAGCCCCCCCCCCCAGTAGTTGATGCCTATGCTTATGGGGATTTAAGTTTTAAGCCTCTTCTCTTACTATTTTCCTGACCTGAAATAATCTCTGGACCATTTCTCATCAAGAAAAGGATTGTGGGTGGATGTTAAGCTCCCTTTCCTCATATACCATAGTCCTGATCCAAATTGGACACCTAGATGCATGGGAACTGAGTTTCCAGCATGGAACTCCAAGCACACATCTGATCCAAAGTCCTCATGGTAGCTGTATAGGCTTTCCACTTACCCAACAGTGGTGAGCATTCTCCTGTTTTTGCTGCCACCCTCTACTGCTGCTTTCCTCCAAGCAGCAGGGAAAAAAATGTTCTGTGGGGGGGAGGAGAATTACATGCCTTGTGACATCACTTCCAGTGAAAACCCAGAAGTGATATCATAGCCACCAGACAACACTCTTAAGTGACACTGCAATATTATTTGTTCAGGGGTTCCACCACTTTCAAAGCACCCACTATTTGTGGGTGTTGGGCTGGCAACCCTACAGCCTTGTGTCCACCAGACTGACTTAATCAGCCTTTAGTGTACAGCTGAGAGGAATTTCCTTCAAGTGTTGCACATTTTCCTAACTTTTCAGAATGTCTTCAGCTACATGTTAGACTGAGGTCTGTCTTAGAAACTGAATTCAAATGTAAATGCACAAATATTACTTATATTAAATCTAGTTAGTCTGTCTTTAAGTCCAAAGTTTTAGTTCAGTTTAACTGAGTGAAACAGAAGCTGGTAAAGGTTGTGACCAGTGTTCCCTCTAAGCTGAGTTAGTGTGAGCTAGCTCACAGTTTTTTAGCCTTTGGCTCACACATTTTTGTCTTAGCTCAGGAAGGATGGCTCCAGAGCAAACTAGTTTATGCAGTAGCCAAATCGCTCACTCACAACTTTAATGTCAGTAGCTCACAATGTAGCATTTTTGCCCATAAGACTCCACAGCTTAAAGGGAGCATTGGTTGTGACTGCATTCCAGCAAAGAAGATTTACAAGTGGAAGCAGTTTTGTGCATACACAACAAATGGAGATGTAAGCTTACATCTTGATATGCAGCTGCATCTGGTCACAGTGATTATTGGGGACCAACTGAGCAGCCTAGAGGTACTTAGATCTAGAGAGCCATTAGAGGCATGCCTTGTTGCACATAAGATAAACTATATGAGACCCTATAAATATATCATTAACATTGTGTGGAGGAAGATCCGCTTCCAAATAAATGTGTTCAGAACCATTATTGAAACTTATTTATTACATTTTTATAACATCTTTCTATAACAAAGAATAAAATACAGATTTCAAGGAGACCCACATTTCTATTTCTCACTTCTTTCATTGTAATAGATGAATTACAATGAATTCTCTACTAAATAATTACATTACTTTGGAAAACTGGTCATTTGATATATGAAAAGTATGAATGACTTTCTTAGACTGTTCACTGCCAAGTTTAGATTTACCTGAAGTCTGACCAAAAGTCTGCACAAAAGGTGAGATGGCTGGATTTCTGCATGAGGTCAAAACTTAGGTGAATATTGGTAAACAGCAGAACACAAACACTGGAGAAATTTTACTCTTATTGGAAACTGTGCCTTCAGGACAATTGGCCAATAGTTTAAATGTTCCCATCCCTTTTACTCTGTGATTTGTGATCTCTAAACTGCTGTGAAAAGACCTTCAGGCCAAGGACAAAGAGAAGCTGCTTCTCGCAGCAGAAACATATTTAGAAGGTTAAGGGAAGAATTATGTGGACATTTGGGTTTACAGGCTGGACAGTTCTGCAGTATTGAAATGGGCTATTAGAAGTCTTGTTTCCTTTGCTTGTCATATGCTACCAAGAATGGAAAATGAATGTTTATGATAATGCATACTGCTAAGTTGTAGTTAATTTGTAAAATTGTGATACCGCTCAGGCTGCCTCACTGATGGGTTAACAATAAATATTAAAGTTGGTTGCTCAAAAACGAGGCTGATTGCCCCCTAGATTACTGACTGTGAACAGATCAAATATAATCAGCATAGTGGCTTGACATGCTGAGAAAAATTGGAAAATGACAGTAAGTAAAGAGGAACACTGTGGAGAAGATTTTCATTTTTTCCCTTAGTACTTATCTATCTCTTTCCCGGCTCAGTTTATCACAGATGCAAAACCCATTTAAGACATCCCACCTGCCTGGGGTCCTTTCTAGTGATCACATGCTCTGTTTTTGTGTCAAGGAAAGGTGACAGTGTCACAAAGTTGACAGTAGTGAAGCACTGGTGGTCTGATTCTAGTCACCCTTTGCACAGAAATAATAAGTCTGATGGATTCCTGTGAGAACTCTATCCAGGTAAACATGCTTTAGATAGCAACTTTAACAAAATATAGTTGCACAAAACTATTCACAAGAAGTATTTTAGACTGAACTGCTTGCTGTCACAGCTACAAGGAAACCATAAAAAATAAAATTCACTTTAACCTTTGTGCTATTATAGATGCATCAACTTGTAGCCTATTGGTTTTTCCTGGATTCCAAAGTGAAACCCTCAACCCAAACATTGGATTGAATCATATAGGATTTTTCTGCTAATGGTGGTGTTTTCAAGGAACCTTTTGCCACAGTCATAATCCCTTATGCCTGCAGGAAATACCATGCCTGACGAAAATGGTACTATTTGTTGAAAATTGTACTATTTGTCTGCTGTACATGGAGCAGACCTTAAAGATTCATTCATTCATTCAGTAAAATATTTTATCCCATATGGTTCAAGGTGGCTTTTCATATGGTTCAAGGTGGCTAACTTCAGCCAGTGTAAAATGCAAAGCTCATTTGCTATCTGGGGTGAGCTGCTGGGAGCATGTTGCTCCATTTTGATATATCTGCACTGGTTGCCTATTTGTTCCCAAGTTCCATGCAAGTGCTGGTGCTTGTCCTCAAACCTGTAAGATGTACACATTTGAAGGGGCCTGGCAGCACTTCACCCAGGCCTTGATCTCTCCATTGATCCCTGTCCACCACACGTAGCTGTAGGCGAGAGCTTTCATCTGAACAATCCCTGGATGTGTCTTGTGGAGGGCTGATAGGACTCACTGACACAGGGGGGCTGGTACCATGACTCAGCTTCCCCAGAGCAGGCATCCCTTGTGTGCAGAGAGCTCATCTGGCAAGATGAGAAAGCTATAAAATCCAGGCCCACCCAGCTGATGGGCCATCCCCTCCACACCCAGTCCAAAATGTGGGAGATGATGTGGTCCTTGGCAGAGAGGCAGACGACATCCATAGCGTGGAGAGGCTGGTCAGGGAGTTCCACAGTGAGGAGGATCTGGTGTGCGGGAGCTGGGTCGAGGTCAATGGAACACAATGGCAGGCGGCTGAGAGTGTTGGCATGACCCATCGCCTTCCCCGGGCCATACTTTAAGTTGTAGTGGTAACCAGCAATGAAGATCAACCAGCACAAGATCCACAGTGACAGCATTTGTGGTGTCTGGTGGTCTGGAGCAAAGAGGCCCAGCAGCGGCTTGTGCTCTGTCATGATGGTGAAGGGCCGGCCATATAGGAAGTCATGGAACTTCTTCACCCCTGCCACAATCACCAAGCCCTCCTTGTATATCTGCACATAGTTGTGCTCAGCAGATGACAAAGTGAGGGAGTAGTATGCCACAGGGATCTCCCAGCCGTCGGGCAGCTTGTGCCCCAAGATGGCAACAACTTCGTAAGGGGAGGCATTGCAGGTGAGGATGACCAGTAACTGTTTGTAGAAGTGGGCCACTACCGAATTGGATACCAGACCCAGGGAGCTTTTTTGTCCAGGAGTCAGTGGAAGGGCTCTGTGATGGTCACCTTGTGTGGCAGGAAGGCATGATAAAAGTTCATCTGGCCAAGGAACGCCTGGAGCTTGGCCTTGGATTTTGGCACAGGGGATGTCAATGATGGCCTTGACTTTGTATTGTGCTGGGTGGATGCCCGGTTTCCAACTTGCCCTTTTTGGGCAAGATTTTGGAGAGAGCAGCGGCGATTCAGTTGCAGGGCTTTCTGGATGACACTTCTGTGCTAGACCCGTTTCAGTCCGGCTTCCGACCGGGCCATGGGATGGAGACAGCATTGGTCACCCTCACAGATGACCTCTGGTGGCATCTGGATCGGGGCGGTACGGCGGTGCTGGTGTTGTTAGATCTGTCGGTCGCGTTTGACATGGTCGACCACCAGTTACTGGCCCACCGCCTCGCCGATACGGGGGTTCAGGGGCTTGCCTTACAGTGGCTTGTCTCCTTCCTCCAAGATCGGGGACAAAGAGTGGTGCTAGAGGAGCGGACGTCCCAGAGGCACCCACTGGTATGTGGTGTGCCTCAGGGGGCAGTCCTATCCCTGATGCTGACGTCTATATGCGCCCTCTATATGCGCCCTCTTGCCCAGATTGCCCGGAGGCACAGACTGGGTTGTCATCAGTATGCAGATGACACCCAGCTGTATCTGTTGTTGGGTGGCCAGTCTGGAGCCACCCCAGAGGACCTGGAGCGGGCGCTTCAGGATGTGGCGGGCTGGCTTAGGCTGAGCCAACTGAAATTGAATCCAACGAAGACGGAGGTCCTGTGCCTGAGTCGGAGCGGTTCGGGGGTGGGGACCCCATTACCGGCCTTCGGGGGGGCTCCATTGGTGCCAGCCCTGAGGGTTCGGAGTCTGGGGGTGCTCCTGGATGCCTCCTTGACTATGGAGGCCCAGGTAGCGGCCACTGCCAAGGCAGCCTTCTACCATCTGAGGCTGATTAGGCAGTTGGTTCCCTTCCTTGAATGCAATGACCTGGCTACAGTGATCCACGCAATGGTCACCTCGAGACTTGATTATTGCAACGCTCTCTACATGGGGCTGCCCTATTCCCAGCTCCGGCGGCTGCAGCTAGTGCAGAATGCCGCAGCCAGGCTGTTGATGGGCCTCTCTGCGAGGGACCATGTCCAGCCTGTGCTGAGGGCACTGCATTGGCTGCCTATAGCATACTGGATCCGGTTCAAGGTGCTGGTTCTAACCTTTAAAGTCCTTTATGGCCAGGGGCCTGCTTACCTAAGGGACCGCCTTTCCCCATATATACCCCAGAGAGCACTACGGTCAGGCACGCAACATCGCCTGACCCTTCCTGGCCCGAGAGAGGCCAGGCTGGCTACCACTCGGAACAGAGCCTTCTCAGTGGCAGCCCCCTACTGGTGGAATGAGCTCCCAGAAGACATCAGGGCCCTGCAGGACCTTCTGCAGTTCCGCAGGGCCTGCAAGACGGAGCTCTTCCGCCAGGCTTTTGGGGCCGCCGCTGGGGGAAATGGCCATTGATGGATGGCCAGGGAAGTACACAGGCCCGGGACAACAGTATGTAGTAGCCTCCTGGCCGGGAAAGCTGTCGTTGCCCTGGTGTTAGTATTTTAGATCGCCAATGATTATATTTGCAATTTGCCGCCAATTGAAACTGTAATTGTAATTGTAACTGTATTGTATTTTAATGTATTAATTTATATTATTTATATTGATTTTAATGTTGTGAGCCGCCTAGAGCCGCTATGTTGGTCAGGCGGGATATAAATCTAAATAAATAAATAAATAAATGTTCACTGAAAAGCCAAGGAAGTCAAAATGGCAGACACCCAGGAGACACTTTTCCTGCTTAACCTTCAACCTGGCTGGTTTTCGTAGTAGAAGAACCACTAAACTCTATAGATAACCTGTTAGCTAACATAGAAGCATACGGGAAAGTAGCCGGCCTAAAAATAAATGAAAAGAAAACAAAAATTATTACTAAAAATTGTACAAAAGAAATTGAAAACCAACTACAAGAAAAGACAAAATTTGAAACTACCAAGAAAACAAAGTACTTGGGGATTATGATTTCAAAAAAATGCAGTACATTGTTTAAAGACAATTATGCAACAGCTATGACGGAGATAAAATGACTAGCTATAAAGAACTGTTAAATGAAAAATTAGAACTAAAAAATAATGAAACATTGATAGAACAAGGAATTAAACTTACCTGGTGGGAAAAGTTACAATTATCATATAGATATAAAATAGATGAAAAGCAAGGTTTTTATAAAAACCCAATAGAACTAGATAAACTGTGGTTACTAACAGAAGACAAAATGATCAAAAAACTATACAATTATTTTTTAGAGAATAAGATGCAAGATGAGTGGATTAAACCCTCAATGGTCAGATGGGCAAAATATATAGGATATACTATTAGTTTAGAAGCGTGGACAAAAAATTTGGAAGAAAAATATAAAAATTATGAAATCAAGTGTTTATAAGGAAAACTTGTACAAAATGTTTTATATGTGGCTCCTCACCCCAGAAAAACTATCCAAATTCTCCAAGGCAAAAGAGAAAATATGCTGGAAATGTAAGCAGAACCAAGGATCCTACTTTCATATGTGGTGGAAATGCCCCAAGGCTATTAAATATTGGACAAATATTCAAAACATTCTTCAGGAAATAATACAAATAAGCATTCCGTTAAAACCAGAATTATTTTTATTAAACATAATACCAAATACGCATACACAGATAGATACAAAATTGATTTTGCATGGTATTACAGCTGCTAGATTGTTATTCGCTAGATACTGGAAAAGTGATAGAATACCAGAAGGTGAAGAATTCATTCAAAAACTATTAGAAGTGGTTGAAATGGACAACTTGACGTTAATTTTAAAACATAAACGAGAAAACGAATTCCAAACAACATGGGAAAAGTTTTATAGATGGTATGAAAAGGAATATGTTGGAAATGAAAGAAAATGAAACAAAAATATGACTTAAGGTTGTTATACCCTGTAAATTTTCTTGGTTTTATGTAAGTGGAGATTGATAAAATAAAGTTTTTGAAAAATCAAAAAAAACCAAAAAAAACCCCTGGCTGACTGGAAACACTGAAGGACGGCACACAGACAGTCAGTAAAGTCCTCCTCCATGGGGGCGGTGATCAGAACATCATCAAAAAAATGAATAGAGTTCATTAGGTTTTGAAAGATCCCAGGAACCACGCTGACCCCAAACTGCAGCCGCTGAACCCAGAAAGCACCCCGGTGTGTCACTATGGTTTGGACCTCAACTGTGGCATCATCTACTGGAAACTGCTGGTAGGCCTGCACTAAGTCCAATTAAAAAAAATTGTGCCAGCCAGCAGGGCCAGGACATGGCTGATGACTGGCACCAGGTAGGCATGATCCTGCAGCGTCTTGTTAATCATGCATTTGTAGTCCACACAAATGCAGAAATCCCCATTGGGTTTAATAGGAGTTACTATTGGGGTCTCCCAGAGTGCGTGGGGGACCGGTTCCAGAACCCCTTGGGCCACCAAGCAATCTAACTCCTCCTCAGTCGTGGGTTTCAGTGCAAAAGGGCCTGAGCCTTGAGTCTTATGGGCCTCACCTCAGGGTTGAGCATTCCATCAAAGATGGGGGTGCTGTAATGGCTGAGCATTCCATCAAAGACATATGGAAACTCATTGCACACCCACTAGAAATCCCTTAGTTCATTGTGGTTCACCCCCATTACCCTGGCCCCCAATAGTGCAAACCACGCTAGCTCCAACAAACTCATGCACGGTCCCTCGACTACTAAGTCCAACAAACCTGTTAGCCAAATTGCTTTAATTTAAGATTAGCAATTGGCAGAATAACAGGTTCTTGCCAACTATACCAAGGTACCGCTTCCTCCAGGAGTTCCCAGAAAATAGGCAATGAGGCTGAGTGATCTCTTTAAATGGTGTTTACTTACAACGTGTTGTTCAAGCATACAAGAAGTAATCAAAAACCACATACACACAAGATCTAAGGAAATTAGACAGAAAATAGCACTGTTGCATTAGCAGGACTTTCGTTGAGGGGAAATACTTTACCTATCTTGGGGATGGGTGGTCCATGTCCACAAGAAGATCGAGGGAGGGATGAATAAGAAAAATAGGGGGAACGAGATCTGAACCTGCAGATACATGCTCCGTCCTGACTGCGCAAACCAGGGATTAAAGATGGAGGCAAGGTGTTGGGTACAGGAAGCTGGACATAAGAGGTTGGTAAGAAGATAGGGGTCAAAGGTGGCTAGCAATGTGTTTCTGTTGTGCAAGGTCTTTTATCAGGTAGCACTGGGGCGGGCTGTGCTGACCACATCCCCTTGTCACACCTACTCATTGGTCTGTCCCTACTAGCCTTACTGTTGGTCAGTATCATAGGGAGGAGGAGGCAGGAAGGAGTGGGCAATATTGCAAATCTAGGTGCTAAGCAGGATCTAACACCTGGGCCATTTGGAGAGTTTCTTGGTGCCAATCCTTGGTCTCATGATGGCTTCGGCCAGGTCACTCGATGGTCGATGATTAGTTGCTAAGCAACCTAATCTCTTACAGGAACTTTGGGGGAAGGTGTGAAGAGGCCAGCGTAAAGGAGAAAATGACCCTTTGAAATGGAGTCCTGGGCTGAGGACAGACTGGCAATCTAAAGCGGGGCAGGCACGCTTCGCAAACGGAGGAAAGGAGCACGTTCAGACATGCGCATCTGTCCGTCGGCTCCGTTGCGTACTTACCCGTCTCCCAGTCGCTTTCCTTCCACTTTACCCGGACACCGGTTTTTCCCGGTGTTCAGGGGCCTTCCTCCGCATGCCTCCCGCTTCCAAACAGTGTGAACTGGAAGAAGCGGGAGGCATCCGGAGGAAGTGTGAACGCACTGGCAAAAAGTTATGCGCCTGTGCGCATGTGCGCATGTGCACACATGCGAAAAACATCAAAGGAAAACAAAAAAAAGTGCAGCGGCGCGCACAAGCTATGCAGCAGTCTGAACACTCCGTGGCAGTCTGAACGCTCCGTATCGCCGCTGATCCGCATTGCTCTGGCCAGCTCCGTGGGTTTTTTCCCCCGCTCCAGTTCCCTCCGCTTTGCCTCCGCTTCAGATTGCCAGTCTGTCCTCAGCCCTGGTCTCCCTGTTGATGTGAACACGTGAAAGAGATGTAAGAACTCTTTGAAATGGAGTTCTGGGTCTTCATGTAGATGTGAACTCTGAAGGAAGTCTCCCGCTGTGGGCTGGAGCCTCTCATAGCAATAGAAAGTGCATTTCGCCCTCAGCAGGGTGACAACCCAAAGTTCAAACTTTTGACTTTTAACAGTTCATAAGAGCATATAATATGCCTTGCTGGCTTACAAACCGTTGAACTGCCAGTACTTAACCTGGAACTTGTCCATCCCATTCATGGCCCCCACATTCTGTTGAAAGTCTCTGAGGACAATGCCAGCCTTCCCGCAACTCTGACATGTTGCATCCCTGAAGCAGCAGAAGCATCACTCATAGGGGTCCTCGCAGTCGGCGCAGAGCATCGGTGAGACAGTCTTGATGACATGGCCTGGTCACAAACCCTACAAAGCAGATGGGTGGGTGTCTTGGTGAGCTGGATGGTGCGTCCGCAGGACCTCCTCACTGTTGGACACATCAGAGGCTGAGGAAATAGCAGCCTGGTGCACTGCGGCGGCATGGTGGTCGGTCTTCTGGTTGCCAACCTCCCAGGACTTCTTGAATGGTTTGGCCTCCCAGATCACCTTCTAGAAGTTTGTGCCCTCCTGGCCAGTGGGAGCTTCTTGTCCCTGAGCCTGAACATGAAATGGTCGAGGAGGGCTTTTTCAGTGTTCTGGAACTTGCATCAAAGAGCCAGGCAGCGCAGGGCAGCAACATAATCAGAGGCCTATTCATTGGGCCTCTGATTCCGCTTGAAGAAATTGAGGCGGCGAACCAGTTGGGTGGGCTGGGGCGTGAAGTGGTTGGTGAGTGCCCTGATGAGACCATTGAAAGTGGTGAGCTGCAACGTGGTCAGCGCGATGAGACCCTGAGCTAGCTCCAGGGTGGCGATTCCACAAGAGCTGAGTACCAGTGCCTTCTTCTTGGTGCCATTGATTTCCTGGAACTCCATGAAGTACTTCAGGCATTCCACCCAGGCCTCCCATTGCTCAGGGTGAGTGGGGTCAAACTCTGGAAGTAGTCCTGGAGCGGAAGCCATGGTCTCAGTTGTGGTGTGATGCATGTGGCGCTGGAACTCGGTGCGCAGTGCAGTGTGTTGGCCAGCAAGGCACTGCAAGTGCTCCTGTGGATTTTAAGATTCATAAGCTTGAACTTGGGTTGCTAGCATTGGAAGGGCCATGTGCATTCTCCATTGCTGGGGAAAGCTCCAGTCCATGCCAGGAGGCTGGCACCCTAGACAGTTCACTAAGACAGAGACAAAGACTCCTTCTGCCATGAGGTTTCTTTCTGTCGCACCACGCTGGTCAACCCCTGCCCCCTCCAACATACCTGAACGGATTATGCTAACGTGGTTACCTAGCAACTGATGGTTGGGCCATCACCCAGGGCCATTAAAAGACAATGAAGTGGCCCCGGTGAGTCATCGGACTTTGCCCAGGTGTCTGCTTCTGTTGAGGTCATAGTTTTGCAATATTGGCCACCCCTCTGCCACCAGCCCACTTTTTACCTTCACCAATGATAGGGTTTGAAGGGACGGACTACCGGAGAGGTGGGTCAAGGGGATGTGGTTTGTGCAGACCTCCCCCAAAGACCACCCCATAAAAGACCCTGCACAGAAGCAATCGGTCTCTTGAGCCATCATCCCCTATCAGCTTTGCTACCCCTTATGCCCAGCTTTCTATACCAATACCCTTGCCTCCATCTTTAAATCTCTGAAATTCCAGAACAGAGAGAACCACATGGTCTTGCAGGTTCAAGCCTCGTGTCCCATTTTTCTACTTTTCTTCCCCATCCAATTCTTCCTTCGAGTGGACAACTCCTCTACAGGACAGGTAATTGTATTGCCCCTCATCGAACTCCTGCTCATGCAAACGTGCTATCTTTTGTCTTTATTTCCTAGGCCTGTGTGAGTGTGTGTGTGATTACGATTTCATGTGCTTGAAATACATATTTTCAGTAAATCCCATTCAAACTGAACTACAGCCTCACTGCCTATTTACTGGGAACTCCCGGAAGGGGTGGGATCTTGGTATAGCTGGCAAGAACCCGGTATTTCACCAATTGCTAAACATAAATTAAAGCAATTCGGCTAACAAGTGCAGACGGGCACTAGGCTCACGCAACAGGATCCCATCCTCGTCACCAGTGTTAAATAATGGGTTCCATGGATGGTCAGACCCCAAGCCTAGTGATCAGCTCAGCTTTATTAGTGATTCAGCAAGAACAAGGCAAACAAACAGGGCAACAACCCTGTTTAAATAGCATGCAACTCCACCCACTTCCCAAACAACTACCAATGATAGGCTATTGTCAGAACCATTAATTCCTCATTAGCCACCTCCAGAGTTCTGGTGGGCTATTGTTCTAGAGCTTCAAGCTCAGCCAGACTCTGGTAGAAACAGTCCTGGAATGTTCCAGTTCCAATACGTAACATATCCATATAGCAGCTTTGCTATATTCATCACTGTCTTCTTTCCAGCTTCCTGTTGATCAAAGCATGTTCAGCTGTTGCCCAAATGTGGGATTCTTCTGTCCTTTAAATCAGCCTCCTGGAGGAGGTGGAAAAGGTTCCCAAAGGCTGTAAAAACAAATTTAAAAAGGCTTTTGAGGCTAGCTTAGTACTGATATTTGGACATCAAGTGTTTTTCTATATTACTGCCAGGAGTAATTTATAGTAATAACCTGGCACTTTTTACCTGAATAAGCTGTATTGTTGTCCTAATAATTCTACTGTTTTACTTTCATGTTGTTACTCACCTTCCATTCCAGCTATATTGGAAGAAAGATGGATTTATTTATTTATTTTAATTGCCAACTCCTTTTCTTTAAGTGAGGAGTCTGTCTGGAGAAGGGAGTTTTCTCCTTCAGAGCAAGACTTCCTCCAGAGAATGATTCCTCACAATGGAATGGAGTGATGGGATTCAACCCAGTTCCAAGAGACTACTGTTCATTGAATAATGTTGTATTAATTACTCCTTAGAAGTACACAGAAAGAATGCATATAAAAGCACTATGTCTTAGAAATAAAGTGGAAATCTATAGTTCCCCCACTTTACTGCCTACATACTTATTAATTATTCTATTGCTTGAATCGAATGCACTTTATATTTCATTTATTCAAAATATTGATATAATATGTTTCCCAAGATAATGGGCAACCATTTATATAAATAAAACACCCTTTTAAAAACATGAATCTACTCCATTAAAAATACAAATCTACTTATAGAGCATTCTATGAATAAATGATGACTTTTTAGCCATTTTTTTCCAGGTACAATGAAACATAGTCTGCAGAAATATTAGCAATATATCAAAGATTATTTCTATAAGGAAGAAGATTAAGGAACCCCCACATGCTGTACAATCAGAATTTTCAATTTTGCATAGTCTCTTATCTGGGTACAGAATATGAGTTTATAAATTGGCTATTATTTTAGAGAACACCATTACATTTTCTTCCATTCAATATCTCCTATCTAAAGAAGCATTAATAACTTGGTTAGATTTTTATAAATAGCAGAAGGACGTGACAATATTTATGGAAATGCACTTTGTTTCAATCAATTCTAAATTCCTAGAGTAGAAACAAGAACTACCAAAATTAGTTCATTGCAATCTTGGCCCAATTTAGGATTATTTATAATTCTTGGGTAAAGTAATTGAGAGAGTGGCATCTGAACAGCTCCAGGGTTTCCTGGATGACACATTGGCATTGGACCCATTTCCAGTCTGGCTTTCACTGTGGCCATGAGATGGAGACAGTGTTGATCAACCTGGTAGACAATCTCTGAAGACAGCTGGAATGAGGCGGGTTGGCGATGCTGCTATTATTAGATCTTACAGCAGTATTTGACACAGTTGATTATGACCATCTTGACCCATCACCTCACTGACATGAGAGTCCGTGGGGTGGCCCTTCAGTGTTACCTACAGTATGAAAAAATATACAGATGTGTGTTAGAAGCCCACAGTATAATACAATGACAAAAGAAACTAGATTAAAGCCATGGTTTAGTGTCTAGGTAGTAAAAAACAACCACTTATTCCTTCACAGAAAAAATACAAAGGACAAAAAATTATACATAGCAGTCTGCTCCAAATTCTTTCAGTCAATATCCTGCTAACAGTCTTGTGTTCTCAAAAGCATCTGTTCCAAATTCAATCTCTCTGTCAACACTTATTCCAGGTATTTAAGTGTTTCAGACCTTTGGTTTTTCCTCAGGAACAAATCCTTTATAGGAATCACACATTGAAAGTTACCTTCAGGTTGATACATTCTTTTTGATTTATTTTTATGTTAATTTACTTGGGCAAGGTCTCCCCACTGATTTTCAAGAATGCTACTGCTGCTACCAAAGTCAAATGGACCACAAACTATGCCTCTTATTTGGAATAACAGAATAGAATAGTAGATTGTAATGTAGTGTAATGAATGGTAGAGTGTAATGTGATTTGGAATGGTAGATTTGAATGTATTTCTCTGGTCTGGGGGCAGGCGAGATAACTCTACACAGCCAATTGCCCCACTTCAAAAAAGAAGAGGCTATAAGAGGTCACCTCCATGCTTGAAAGGAGACAGAGGGAGCATAATGGCAGGGTATCAGTTAATTACTCTCAGCAATCTACAATTAAAAACTTTTTGAAAGTTCATTCCTTTTCAGGATTCATCTGCCCATCAGTCTCCGATTCTGACATATTATTTCCTTCATTATGTTCCCCCCCCCCCCAAGAATTAAACCCAAACAAATAGTAGCCATATAAACTAAGCTTGTTATTATTGTTTTGTCCTTGAAGCTGTTAAACATCTTTGTTATGTTGTATGCTAAGTTACTGCTCACTCTCTACCTATATGTATGGACTGGTAACTTCCATTTCATTGTAATGGAAGAAGTGTGCATGTACATGAAAGCTTATACTTGAATAGAACTTTGTTGGTCTTAAAGGTGCCACTGGACTCAAACTTTGTTCTAAGGACTAATTGATGTCCTTCCTGTATCCCAAGGAATCAAGGATGCTTAAATAAAATGCCTAATAAAAAATGCTGAGTAAGAAGAATGATGACCACTATTAACATTTGGAGAAGGCTGAGAAAATTAGTGAGTAGGAAAGATAGCATAACAATTCATAACAAAATTCAAGAGGAACATAACCTAAGCTTTGATCAACATGAAAAAGTGGTATAGGAAATTATATATAACTTCTTTTTATTCTGTATCATACAATTTACTTAATAATTTGCATTAGCCATCACTCATAGCAATATTGACAGTGCAGTCCTATACAAAGTTACTCCAGTCTAATACCAGTGAAAGTGAATAGGATGGAAAATAACGCAGGTCATTAAAATTAGCTGGTAAAACAGCCAAGATACAGGAAAAGGCCATGTTATTAGTCTAATGCATTGTTATGGCTTTTATCTGTTTCCAGCACAGAAAAGACTACTGCCTTAGTACATACTGATGATTTGGCTCCAAGAAAGAGGGCTAATTGAGAAGGAACAGAAATAACCATACTGGCCTAAACTCCTTTGCTTGTTTGCTGCCTTGATATATCACCGGGTTTTTTTGCCAAAATGATTTACAATTTTAAAATAGTAAAACAAAAAACCCTAAAAGATACAAACCTAAAAGATACAAGCTATAAAACAGCAGAATTCTCTCTGGACATTAAAGGTCTTTACCAAAGCGGATGGTATGAACTTCCAGACTTGGCAATAACCTAAAGCTTTAATGATGATCTAACTTCATGGTATAATGGGCAGATCAACATTTACTGGAAAAAGCTCTTTACTGAATGTTCTCTCTTACTTAATCTATTCAATAAACACAACTCATGTTCATAAAAGGAAGGAACATTAAACCTATTTGCTGCTGAATTTTAGATTGGTGGTAAACACTTCCCCTGCCCCAGGAATATTTTAGTTAATTTGGACAAGATGTTTCAGAGCTTGTTTTTGTACTGATTCCTTTATGTTTATTGATGTGACCCTGATTTACTGTTGCTAATTCTTATACTGGTTGATTTGCTGTTTTAACTATGTGCTGCTTATATGATTCCATCATATTAAGTCCCCAGTCCTTCTGAGTGAATTGAAAGGACTTAAGGTGGGGTATTAATTAAATAATAAAATTACTGGCTTCAGGGGAGAGAATCTTTTCAGAACAGAGCCTGAAATCGTGGGGAGAGTTCATCTTCATGGCCAGTATGTTACATCAGAGAGAGAATTTTTTGATACGAACATAATTCAGAAAATGTACCACAATGCCTTGCTTCCGTTGAAAATTTTCAGATGTTTTGCCTAAGGACGTCTCTCCAAATTCACTTTATTTTTTTTTCTTTAGGCAAAATACAGTGGCAAAAAAACCATTTATAGCATATGCACACACAGAGAATGAGAAATGTTGTTGTTAATCTTTTAGCTTTTCTCAAAGTTCCTCAGAGAATACTACAGTCAAGATTTCATCCCAACTCAAGCATCTGTATATTCTGGCAGCATCATTTTCATAGGTTCAAGACTTGTTTTCCCAGTGTCCACGTATAAACTTCAGCTCCGCACAGCAGCAGTTCTCAAACTTTTTGAAGTGGGATCCACTTTTAAACTTATCATTCCTTTCAAGACCCATGCTGCTTTCCTCCTCCCCAACATAAAATGCAGGAATTTCACATCAGTTAATGTTAAGCAAGTCTATATTTTACTTTTAATTTCAATATACATAAATAACAGGCTGTATTGCATGGTCAATTCACACCTTATGGAAAGACAAATACCAATTCCGAGAGCTGCCTTTCCCCACTCACCCCATTCCTTATCCCCCTCCCAGCATCACAATTCACCTGCAAGACAGTTGCAACTCTTTATTGTGAAAAACTTTGGCCTACAAATTATCTTTCTATTGCTGCTCATTGTAGCTCTTTGACTTATTTTGGTGAAAAGCTGCATATACTGAATTTCTCTTGGTAACACAGCTTTTAATGGCATACAGTTTCTGGCAAGAAAAAGGCAGCAATACCATGAGACCTCTGTAAGCACAGCAATAGTCACAGTGTGGGTATCCAGATTAAGATCAGAATTGCTGCTGAAACAGAAGCTGTTGGACAGCAGGTTTCCACACATACATCCTGTGTCTATGATTAAAATATAAAAAACACACCCTTTGGTCACAGTGAAAACAAAATTCCTTATTTTTTCTTGTCAAATGTTGGTGTGTATAAGTATCATACAATGTCAAGGACCTCATTGCAGTCCTTCTCATTATGGTGTACACTGCATGTACTGCATGAAATCATGAGAACTCAGTAGTCACATCTTTTTTAAAAAAGTTGATGTTTATATTATGTCATAGCAAGTAAAAACACGAGCTTTTGTTACCTTTCTTGGTATTGTGGCACATGTTCCCCATTTTAACAGAAGTCCTGACATATTTATAATTCGAGAGATAATAGTAAAAAATCAGCATAACCTTTAACATATAGACTGTATATAGTAATATACTACTGGATATAAATCATTAACCTCATTGCACTAGGAGTATTTTCAGGGGTGAACATGCTCAAGCTCCAGTACCAATGGGAGCTGCTTGAAGATGCCTGAAATTGGCAGCTGAGTATATGGAACAGCAATTAAAGATGATCTTCCTTTGGGGGGGGGGATATGTTGTTAAAGAGAACTGTTCACACAGTATAAGTGAACAGAACCTGATGTTTGCACATATTTCACTGAGTCAGACCAAGCAAGTATCTGAACATAGGGGTATAGAAAATATCTAGACAAGCATCAGCATTTTGCTGCATAAAGTGGTATTATCTAGAATGACCACTGGAAGTACATTTGATGTTTCTTCCACATTTGAGGAATGTATAGAGAAGTCAAAGAAATATCAATAAGTGTAGCAACATTTTTGATGGGGGTGGTGGTTTGGACATGCCTTATTACCCAGGCATCTGGTTGCTGGCGCTATTATATAAGGGATATCATTTACTGTAATACAGTTTTCAGGTGTTTTAATTCTTGTTTCAAAATGCATGACAAACTGATTTTCAAAGAAGAGGTTTGTTTTTTCTTTACTCACTGAGATACCTCTGGAAACCAAATTGACAGAAGAAATGTTTCCTCTTATAACCAAGCAAACAGCAAGAACTCAGGAGGGATACATCAGGTTTTGTCATAAAGTTGACATATCTTGTCACTTTTCAGTGCTCCTTAGAAATGATTGCTGTCTCACTTTGCACCTGTGGTTTTGGTGTCGTTCCCCCCCCCCCCCGGTAGCTGTATAGATCACTTGTTTCAGTTATCTGTTTACCTAGGGTTGTTGTTTTTTAAGGTCCCAAAAAAACATACATTTTGATTGCCTCTGAAAGCAATAGTACTCTGTACTATTTGTCTTGTGACTGGTTGCATTTGTGTATTTTTTAATCAGAGTGATGCAAAGATGGTTTGAGCCATCTGGATTACTTTACTGAATTACTCCTTGAATAGTTCGTTCCTACTTTCAGTATAATTGGGGTGGTGTGTGGGTTAATCTCTAGGGGATTAATGTGTAGCATGAAAGTTCATTATTATTTTAAAAACAGTTACCTAGGTATGTGCTTTTATTAAAACCAAGCTAGACCTTGCCTTCGGGCTTACAATTTTAAAAGGCATTATATGAAAGAGAAGGAAATTGTAAAGAGAAAAGAAATAAAGAAGAGGGTAGCAATCTAGGTAAGCCAGAGTGAAAAGGTGAGTTTCAAGGAGTCATTTAAACAAGGACATTGAGAGGAACAAACCATTTAATGAAGGGAGAGAAAGTTCCAGCAGAAGGGATCTGCAGGAGAGAAGTGGCAAGGAATGGAAGAGTAATTCTGGGGCTGCGGTGACACTGGAAGCTTGGTGCGATCTGGCTGCATCTCAATTTGTGATGGTTTAAATAGCTGCAGGAAGTTTTGATCAGACATCCCAGCCTGAAACAGTTTCACTGAGCAACTCACCCCATGGTCGATCATTCAGATTATTATGGCATCTGGACTGGGGTTTTTTGTCTTTCACCCAGGCACATAAGCATGTATCTGAAGCTCCAGCTCTTTTTTGACACCTCCACAATCCCTCTGCCAAGTGCTCCAGCCCCTCTCAGCATCCTCCCCTTCACCTCTCTTCTTTGGAATACATGACGGGGGGGGGGGGGGATTAAGTACAGATTTACACGGGAGTAGTCTCAATGACTTCAGTGCATTTACCCTTGTGTCAGTCATGGGATGCTCTCAAACAGCAATTCTGACACAGAAACAGGAGAGAGGGGTTTTGGGGGAGGGGATTTGTCGCTGGATAACAACTCCCCCAGGGACTCCTGATCCAGAATGACTATTTGGCCATGACTGACTGACAATGCCGGGGGTGATTATGACGTCAGGAAATGCGGAGTGAAAATGCTGGCATATGTAAAGACCAAACTTTCCTGTTGTCAGCAAATTCTGCTTCCAGAATATGCTGGGCCCAGGGGCTGACAATTGGGGCACAGAAGGCAGATGCTGTTGTCTGGTCATGCTCTTTACATCCACAAAGGTATCACAATAATATTGGTGTGAACTGCTCGTGTAACCACAACTTGGGTTTCAGAAGGAGAAGTACAAGTAGAATAAAGAGAAAATTAAATGGTTAAAGGAACACTCAAAAAAATAAAGAGCCAAAATAAGGAGGAGCAAGGGAATGGATGCACAGAAGATACAAGAAGCTCTAAAAAGATCTGGGAGGAAACAAAAAGTCTAATGAAGCTTAATGTCAAACAAGTGGAAGATTCTATAACAATGAAATGTGTAAGTAAGTAATACAGAAGAATTCCCGGGGGGGGGGGGAGAGAAGTTCACAACAAAAGAAAACAGATGGTGGGAACAATCCTAAGCAGGTCTGTTCAGAATTGTTCTCAGGTTTATTCAATGAGGCTTACTCATGGGAAAGTGGCATTAAGATAGCACTGTAAAAAGTGTACAGTTATTTTAATCAATGAGCATACTGGGAAAATGTTAAAGACCTTGAGACTTGTATATTGGATAATGCAGAAAGATTGTACCTCTTTAGGCTGTTTTCAGAGAATTTTTTATAAAGGAGGTTTCATGGACAGTCCTTAAAACAGGCTTCAAAATGCTGCACTATCAGAGTACCTGAGGTGAAGAGTTAAATCTCCTCAAGAATGGAGAACTTTGAGTGACAGGCTACTCCAAGCACTCCGGCCAGCTCCAGCTAAGGGCAGAAATTTGTATTAGCTGGGTGCTGAGGGAGAACGGGCATTCTGACACATTCCTGATTTGAAAGAAGAGTGATGATTCTGTATTTTAACTGTTGAAAATCAGCTCTGAGGAAGAATTCAGTTGAAGAACTGAAAGAGTCTGAGTCTCAGCCTATTCTGAAAGCAGTTTTACACAGACACGAGAACTGGGAATGAGATTTGGCAAGGTTTTTGGGTAGTGAGATGAGACTCCCATTCAGGACAAAGGGAAGGGGATATATCTTCTATGGAAATAAGAAGAATCCCTGCCCAGTTAAACAGGGAGAGTTATCTCTGGGAGAAGGAGATCCCTGGTCTGTTGTGAAAGGAGACTGCTTGAGACACCTCAAGAGCTAGATAGAAATTAGAGATCAAAAGGAAGGGAGTTAGGTACTGAAAGAGGTACCAGCCTCAAGGTAATAAGAGGATAAATTTGTTGTTAGCCATTAAGTCATGGCTGACTTTTGGCGATTCAATGGGCCAGCTCTCGCCACATTTTCCGATCTTGTTTCCGATTTGAGTCATTCCATGCTCACGCTGGTGTCAACTTTTATGATGTCTAGCCACCGCGTTCTTTGGCAGCCCAGTTTCCTTCTGCCGCTAACCAATCCAAGCATAATTGCTTTTTTTAGTGAGTTCTTCTGCATGACATGGCCAAAATAAGACAGCCACGGTTTTATGCTTTTTCCTTCTAATGAAATATGAAGAAATAGGAAAATTTATTAAGAAGCATTGTAGTATCTGGGAAACACGGAAAAGCCTCTCGATATTAAGATCTCAGTAACTAAGAAAATAATCTTCAATAACTCTCATTTTCCTGTATAAAGTATTACAATCTGTACAACCACTGATTTTAAACTCAAAGTTAACAACTCCTGATTGCACCTGACCTTCCCGTCTTTTAAATAAAATCTTTTGTTCTTTTTGACTTTTACACCACCTCAAATGCCACTTGAAGAGGTTCAACCTAAGAGGGCTCCTTATTCTTCCCTAAGGTTCCAGGGCTGGGTTAAAAGCTAAAATATATCTCTGTGACAGGGTGGGACAGATAGTCTTTTAAAGACAAAGAAGAAAACCACGTTACTTGGGGTGGCTCATTCACATAAGGGAACAAAATTTTGGAGAAAAAATCTGCCTCTGAGGGAAGGAAGTATGAAGGGCCGTCATAAGATGGTTCCCACTTCCCACCTGAAATCTTATATGGCACAGTCCAGGGCTCTAGTGTTTCATTCCATTAAATGATTAGTCATAGTCTGAAAAAACAGAAAATAATGAAGTAGGAAAATATTACAAACACAATAGCCTATCTAGTTAAAATTCATTATTATTGTTTTCTTACAATTAAAAGGCAATGTCCATGCAATTGGAAACCATTCTGTTTCTCCATATTCTGCCCTAACTGTAGCCTCTCCTCCAAAATACAGTTTGTGCATCAAAACAATCAGATGAGGTGGCACACCCATTTTTTTAAGAAACAGCCATAGTTTTTCATGATCCATACAGTTGAAAGCTTTGCTGTGCTCTATGAAACAAATGATGATTTTCTTCTGAAATTCTCTTTTATGCTCCAGTAACTACCATAAATTTGCAATATGATCTCTAGTGCTTCTTTCTTTTCTGAACCCAGCTTGAACAGCTGTCATTTCTCCTTCCATATATGGTAACTGTCTTTATTGTAAGATTTTGAGCATCACAAAAGAAGAGGAGGGGGAGGAGGAAGAAGAAGAAGGGTTTATTTTTATGCCCCACTTTTCTTTATCTTAGGGAGTCTTGAAGTGGCTTACAATTGCCTTCCCTTCCTTTCCCCACAACAGTGAGAAATTAATGCTATGATTTGATAGTTGCTGCAGTTTTTGACATCTCCTTTTTTGGAACTGGAATGTAGACTGACTGACTGTGGGCCACTATCTTGTTTTCCATATTTGTTGGCATATTTTTGATAATTTTTTGACAGACTCCATTTTTGTGGCTTGAAACAGCTCTAATAATATCCCATCTACTCCTGGTGATTTGTTTCTCCCAATAGCTGTGAGTGCAGCTCTCACTTCACTTTCTAAAAGATTCTTCAATAGATTCTTCTTGGGAGGAAGCTGTCATTCTTTCATCATTCTGTATAGTTTTCAGTGTGTTGTTTCCATCTTTTCTTTATTTTGTCTTGTTCAGTTAATGTGTTTCTATTGAACTTGCAGTCCCAGTGCTAAGGGGACATGAGAGGGCAATGAAGGCAAGGGATCCCTTCCAAAGCAATACCTCAATAAGACACACTTACAACTCAGCTTTTGGGAGGGAAATTGGCCACAACTTTACTGGTTACAGCTGTAAGAAGCCTCGGCATAGCATGGGACGACCGGATCCTGGCATCGATTGACCTACCTGCCAGTTGAGGAAATACAGCCCAGCCCACCCACTGGGGTAGGGGGATCCATGGGATAACAGGATGCTGGACTCCACCAGGTCAACCATCACTACATGGTCTCCCCTGCCACTTGAGTATTAGAGAAATCCCTGGCAGCCCCAAGCTGGGCATGCCCCGCTGAAAACCCTCTCCTCAAGATCTCTTAAGGAGATACCCATACACAGGAAAACAAGCACATAGGCCAGTTTCCCCACAAATGGATTTGGCCCCATTCTGATACTGCCACATGAGCCAAGCATCCCCTCCTAGCTTCCATCAAAGTTCCTACAGCTGTAGCCAAAAGCTAGGGAATGGTTACCGTATTTTTTGCTCCATAAGACTCACTTTTTCTCCCAAAAAAAGTGGGGGGGAAAGTGTGTGCATCTTAAACCCCCCTCACCTTTCCCAAGCCATGGCACCGAGCAGAGCTAGGTGCGTCTCATGGTCAGGTGCATCTTATGGAGCGAAAAATATGGTAGTTGTTTCTCTTCTAGAATTTGCCACTAATTCCCTGACCCTCAGGGCCCCACAAAAGGCCAGAGTAAATGCTGCTTCAAATAGGGTGGCCTCATAAAGAAGACTAGCACAGGATTGGAAGCTTCTGCACAAGCCATATCAGGGTCTCAAACATCAGGGGCGTGCAAGGATCAGTTGCTCTAGGAGAGCCTTCTTCATCCTTCCACTGCCTTGTGAGCCATGAAGCTTTTGTATGGGCATTGCTAAAGAATGAAATGGTGGCCATGTGGTACTGGATGGTTCTGGGCATGAAGTCCTGCTCCCAAAATTGGTCTATGTACCACTTGGTGAACTGAAAATGTGATATTAGCAGACAAACATACAAGGACAAACCTGCATACTAGGCACATAATCCACTCCAAGCCAGCAGTCTGCTTATTCAGTACTCTCACTACTGTTTGGTTATCACACCAGAACCTGACCCTGCAGTTCCAAAACTCCTTCCTCCAGATAAGTGCTGCCATGAGAATGGCAATTCTTGGAAAGTAAGGTCCCTCTCTATACCCTCCGCCACCCAGGTGGCTGGCCACCATTAGGCATACCAACGCCAGTTGTAATACACTTCCAAAATGATGGTACCTGCTGCATCAGACTATATTCAGATGCTGCTGCCTAGATTGAGTGGTCGGTGCCAGATGGCAACCCCATTATACTTGGATGGAAAGGCTAGCCTTAGGTCCTCCTTCATGCCCTTGGTTATTCATATGTGGCGAAGTGGTGTGGAAGCATTTGCTGTGGCCCATGCCAGACACACACAGAAGGCCCTACTTGGCATAACCACCTGGGAAGCAAAGTTAAGATGCTCTACAAGTGATTGCAGCTCTCTCAGTGTACATTTGGCATGTGCCAAAGCCAGGGTAATAAGGCCCTGTAGTGCTAGAAGCTTATATTCTGGCAGGCGGAATGCCCCTTCCACAGAACCCAGTTGAATGCCCAAATACGTTAACTGCATCCATCTTATCACGGGCCAGTAGAACTCCCAGCTCCCTCACCAGGGTCTGTAATGCAGACAGGTGCTCCCTTCAAGCATCTGACTGACAAAAAAAAAAATTGTCCAAATAGTGTGTGATATGTGGAATATTAGCCCGGGTTTTTGCAGCCTATTCCAGGAAGGTACTAAAACATAGCCAGGTGAGCTCTTGGGCAGCATGGTGCTTTAAATCTCCCCTGTCTCCCCCTACCTCATGGCTTAATTTCAGGCCGTCATAGGCCTTGCTCTGAGAAGGTGGAGGGCCCGAATTTTGTGCCCTTGCCACTACCCAGCCCCTCAGCTGATTGCACAACCTGGCCCTCAATGCCAGATGCAGCCAGCTGGCCATGGCTGATGTCACCTTCACTGGCTCTTCCCGCTCCTGCAGGATTGCAAACAGGACCTGTGGTAAGCTGGGGGCCCAGCTTTCAGCATGCCTAACCATATTTTAAATTTTCTCTTGATTTTTTAAATCTTGTGGAACAGATCTCTTGCTTTTCCTTTTTTCCTTTTTTCTTCTGCTTCTCTTCTGTCTTTAGAGTTTCCTTAGACATCCATCCAGCCTTTCTGTTTCTTTTTGGCTACATCAGTGGTCTTTGTGCATTCTTCCTTGAAACAATTTCATAATTGCTTGCCAAGCCACAACTGTGCTATCATTTATTAACCTGAATCCTCCCTCCCCACAACTCTCCATTTGGAAAATATAATTTAGCAGAGGGATTTATGTAGCTAGGGTTCTGCCGGGTTACATGTAGAACCTGTAAAATTATTTTCATACATATATGTAAGACAAATTATATATTCTAGACAATTATGAAAAATATAGCCAGGAAACTAATACCTCCACAATTTAACAACATGTATGTTTAGGTTTTATAAAGCCCCAAAGGTAATGATTCGTGTACAGCAAGCCATACCATTCTGTTGTTTCAGAAGAGCACCTGAATATCAGATGTGTGAACTCTCCTGGAGACTGTTTATAGGTCTCAGACAAAAAAGAAGCAAAATCCAGGCAATTTCTCAGGTGTGACAATTTTCTTCAAGGAATCAAAAAACATCTTATAACAAAAGTGAATGTCAAAACCAAAGAATATTCTGTGCTGCCCTATTATATATATACTGTACTCCTTGAGATACATGTTAGAGAAATAGAGTGGAGCAAATATGTCTGCCAAAAAATAAAAGAACTGGAATAAAAAACCTTGTAAGAAACAGAGAAAGAATGATTACCTCCATATTAAGACAGTTATATTGTTTTCTAACAATCTGTTGAATTTCAAGTATTCTGTTAAGAAGTTTAAATTCACTAATGTTTCAACAATGTTAAACCTATTAACTGCCCTAGTACTGATCCATAATTTATTTAACAAAGTAATTTTCTATTACTTAATTTTTTAATAATTTAAAAATTCTGCTTTATTTTTGTTCAGGTCTCAGGGTGGAGAATTTGGAATTAAATTAAAATCTACACACTCAGGGTAAGAAGCCATTTTAATTGTTTTTAGTACTAACACGGTTAATCATTTGAGAAATTATATTCCAGTTAAGAAGTATGTTGCACAGAAATGTATAAAAGACACAATTTGGTTGTCTGAACATCTCTTGGGGTGATAGGAGTAACAAAGAGTGTTTGTGGGCAAATTATTCTGTGGTTGCTCTTTAAGAGAAAAATTATCTTAAATTGTTTACACAAGTCAATCTTGTTGGCTCTTTTCTGTTGGATATATTTATTATAATATGGATTGATATCAGACTAATGTTAACAGTACATAACCATTATCCAGAAAAAAGCATGACTAATTATGTGTGATGAAAGAGGCTTTAAAACTATTTTTAAAAACACCTTCTGACTAGGGATGTACATAAAAAAATTGAGATTTTCAGATTTGGATATATTGGACCAAAAAAAATTCAGGATCTCCCCCCCCCCCAAACCCCAAATACCTATACTAGTAAGATATTCAAATATAGGTTTTTTTCAGAAATCCTGTGTTGTTTTTTTCTGGCTCCATTATATTCTATGGGGCCATTATAGTCGATGGGGAATTGATCTGGGGGTTTTTAGGGTTGTGGGGGGCTTTTTTCACAAATGCATTTAAAGGGACCACAACATCTTTAAATGCCTTCGGTTGATTATAACTATTGGGACTATTATAGTCAAGGATCCTCACAGGCTATAATGGGGAATTATCTGGGGGTTTGCAGGGCTCTGAGGGGTTCTTTGTTGAGGTAGAGGCACCAACATTTCAGCAGAGCTTCTGGTGCCTCGACTCAAAAGACACCTCAAGTTCAAAAAGATTGCACCAGGGGGTCCAATTATTTGCCCTTCCAAAGAAGGTGCTCCCATCTTCCATTGTTTCTTGTGGTGGGAGGGAAGCAAAGAAAACCCCACACACACATGACCCACACACATGAAGACTGATGTCAAACCAGAGAGTCTCTCCAGTAGGAACTGAAGGTGGTGTCATGCCTGCTCCTGACCCAGCCCCTGCTGAACCAGACCAGGCTCCTTTAATGGACTTAGACACACATCCAGAGGAGTTAAGCCAGCAACAGGAGCCACCGGGGACTGGTCAAGCACCTGAGACCCATCAGGCTCCTCCTGGAGAAAGCCATAGCCCCGAGTCATCACCTCCACCTGTCAGGTGTCTCCGTGAAAGGAGACGCCAGGAATTAAGAGACAGAAGGAGTGAGGCACGCATGAGGGCCAGGAGATCTATCAGCCCAGAGTACTAGCAGACGCTGGGCCGTGGCTGGCGGCTGCTAATTGGTTAATAAGCCGGCACGCTTTATCAGCAGCCTGTCAACGCCCAACAAATCGTGCTGGCAAAGAACGCTCATCATCGACGTGACCTCGCCCTGCACCCTTCTGAACTCTGTTCCTGAAACCCGGCTGCTGGACTCTCGGACTTCTGACCCTGGACTTGGCATTTTGGACTGCGGATTGGTATTTGGACTTTGGCTTGTCTTTCTGATTTGATTCCTGTTACCTCTGACTCCTGGCTTTCCTGCTCTCCGGCTCTGACTTCTGGCATCCCTGTTGACGATTCTTCTGCTTCATCCTTCGGCTGACTGATTTATGGTTGTGACTCCTGGACTGTTGATAACGCTTGCCTTGTAACTCGAGAACTCTGGTCTGCATGCCTGCCGGCTGCAGCTCTGTCTCAGTCCAGAGGCTCAGTCGTGACAGGTGGGGAATTTGCAAGCCCAGCAGAACCAATGCATGTACAGAGTGCCCAGCAGAACCAGTGCACGTACAGAGTGCCCAAAGAAAATGTTTTCAGCGGAGGAAAAAATTAATCATTTAAGGGAGGGCACTGGGTTTTACTGGGCACTAGTACATTGCACTGGTACTGCTTGGCACACTGTACATGCACTGGCTATGCTGGGTTTGGAGCCCCCCCCTTGCTTGGATTTGTTGAGCTGACATTGCCACAGTGGCACTGGTTCTACAAAAATGCCCGCCACACACACCTTGAGTTCCTACTGGAGAGACTCTCTGGTTTGACATCAGTCCCTGTTTTTTTGCTCTTTTCCCCTCCATTGGAAATAATGGAGGATGGGGTCACCTTCTTTGGGGACCCATAGATTTGGACCCCCTGGTCTAATTTTTTTGAAACTTGGGGGTCTTTTGAGTAGGGGCACCAGAGGTTATGCTGAAAATGTGGTGCCTCTACCTCAACAAAGAACCCCTCAGAGCCCTGCAAACCCCCAGATAATTCCCCATTATAGCCTGTGGGGATCCTTGACTATAATAGTCCCCATAGTTATAATCAGCTGAAGGCATTTAAAGATGTTGTGGTCCCTTTAAATGCATTTGTGAAGCTGCAGCTTCATCCAAAATGGCATTTAAAGGGAGTTCACTCTATTTAAACACTGTTTAACTGCAGTTATCCTGTTTTCCCTGATAATCCCAAATTTTGGGGGGATTATCCAGGATTGGCTATGCTCGATAGCTGAAAATACCCACACCCCATAAGGTATTCTCTGGCTATTATTTTGGCTCAGATAGAGCCAAATGCACATCCCTACTTCTGACCATAAGAAATACCTGTCTTAGAGTTTCAGTAGTAGTTGGTGTTATAATATGCTGATCTAGTGCCCTGGAGGAAAAGAAATTGAGACATGATGGGCATGTACAGTCCCCTTTTGAAGCCTAAATTATGCTCTGGGCTGTGATTATAGTCCCATGGTGTTGGAACTGTGATGACTGTAACAGTTAACTAAGACAGAATGGTTTGTAAAAATGGCAGTGGCCCTGCTGGCAGCAACACAAATTGTAAACAGAGAAAGACACTCCATTGATGAAAATCAATAGGAGTTACCAGAAGTAGAAAATATAGCATGTTGTATCACCTGTCAAGCTTTAGCAAATGATTTCAACTAGAAACATTTACAGTGCAATCCTTAGCAGAGTTATACCCTCTAAACCCACTGACATCAGTGGACTTAAGAATGGTTACACAGTTCAAGAATGCAGTGCAAATGTCATAGCTTTAGGGACAGAGATGGGTGCCTGTTTCAATGAAAATAGAACTTATTGGGATCATGCTGGGACTGCAGTTGTTTTTACTCAGCGTATTCTAAAACACATGCATGGAACAATGATATTCAGCATGATTTTGTATATGTTCACATACAAAAATAACCTGATAAATTCAACATTATTTACCTTTTGATTGCCTAAAGGATTTCAGCCTTTGGCTCTGTTAAGCAGCTGCTGTAATTATATAGTCAATCAAGTAACTGTTTGGAATACAGTGTTTTCAGAACACTGAGACTTTGCCATAGGATTATGGGTAATAAACCCAAGTGCTTGTTTATATAAAGAGATGCTCTAGTTGGCATTTCACTGAGATAACGCTCATAAGGTAGCATCATTTGTATTACACAAATTAGCTGTCATGCACAGCACATTTGGGCAGGCAACAAACCCCCTAAAGAGCAAAAAAAGCCCAGCCTGTGAGAACCAACCTGTCAGCTCTGTTTTGTGGTTTTATATATTGTGTGGGAAAAGCAGTGCCAAATGTATTCCTGAAGACACCCTTCCTCTGTATAATGCAACAGCCTTACACTATGCAATAATTGTACCACAGAAGAACTTTTGAAAAATGACACAAGAATTGTTGTTGTTGTTTTCCCATACATGTAAAATTAACACAGGAAAATATTTCATTTGCCCCACTAAATGCTGAATTAACAAATACTGACTTCTATTAAAATGCTTTATTTTTACTTATCAGGATAGACAGTTTTAGGCTGCATTCAGACATCATAAGCCATGGTTTGATCAAACATTTGTTAATGGTAATGACTGAATCCAGCTAACTATAATCTATTAATTGCCACCAAATGAGAATTTCAGACTAAGGCTTGTAGCAGTTTCCTAACCACAACTTGCATTAATAGCAGTTTCCTACAATGTCTGAATGCACAAACCTCAATTTGTTGAGTAGCACTGCCCCTTGCAATCGCCTAACCACAGAGAAGGCAATACAGACAGGATGTTTTCCCTACTGTGAGGAAGAGTGGAGCTAACAGACTGGGGTTTATGTCAGTCAGGGTTTATTACTGGCAGAGTAATCAAGTTTGCATCACAAACCAGTGGTTAAACAAACAGTGGTTTATTGTGACATCTGAATCCTGTCTTACTGTTAGATGACTGGTGTGTTAAGACCACTGTTCAATTACAGAAACCTGCCTTTCTGTTAGATTGCTGTAAGAGTCCATTTGTCTTTCAGCCAGATGGTGCCTGATTTACACCTTCTGGCAGAGGTTGTATCTGCTATAAAAAGAAGAAATGCAAGAGGGATCCGAAAAGTATTGTAGTACTTTGACCTCTGTTGGAGGGCTGGCCTGATGAACTTGTACTTTGCACTAATTATATATGAAGCCAAATTACTTAATAAACTGTCGGAAGTGAGATTCATTACAACATAGTGAAGTCTGATGATACATGGGAAGAAGGAAAACGCTTCTATATAAAATACATTCTGTGCAGGGTTTGGGGGTGGGGGGGGTGTATGTTGGTCTCAACCATACCTGGGGAACTGAATGGTAGTAATATGATGTGCTCTTAAATTTTGCTGTTTTTGGTGACTAATGCTTCCAAACTGTTTTTTAACCATAAGAAGTTGGTATATCCTAGGGACAGCTTCTGGGCTATACAATTAGCAGGTGATGAAAAAGAAACCCTGCTTTTTGCAGCAAGAACTCAACATTCTGCAGTTTCATTATATTAATGTTCAGAATTCCCTTTATAATAAAATTGTACATAGAATGACTGCATTAGGCTAATCCCTAGATTATTGGATAGGGTTGAAGTGAAAAGGTTTCAAAACCTTAGTTTTATGTAGTCCAGGAAGAAAAAATGTTTTAATGGAACAAATGTAATTGAATTATATAAACTTTAAAGGGAAGTACTTGATAATGTCAGAAAGATTAGCTTCTTCTAGCACAGCATAAATGATGAGTCTATGAAGCCGAAGACAGTTTCAGAAATTCAGACCGAAATAGTACCAAGTAGTTCTTTGTATAACCTGGCAAAATTGTAGGAAAGTCTTCTATGCCTAAAGCAAATCTGAATTATAGCATAATGGCACTTTCTGCCTTGTATAGGAGCGTGAAAAAGGTTTTGACATGCCCCTCTTAGATGAATAAGGGACATTATGTTGCTGAATTGGATGGCTGTTGTTACAAGTGTCATGCATTTTTGCTAGAAGGTGGGTGGAACAGGGGCTAGGATTTAAGGTAGCTATGCCTCTTACATCCAGGCATTTTGATTGTTATCTCCTTGCCTTCCCATCCCAGAGATGGGATATATAGGATTACATGACTCATTCAGAAGCTGTTATGGGAATGCAGGGGAGCGTTCCATCAGATTGGATTGAATAGGACCCTTTTTTTGCCTGCTCTGTTCTGGTTTATTTGGTCACAGAGCTGTAAGGCCCTTACCTAGGTTGGCAGGAATAATGCAGGTTGCTATTATATAGGTAGAGAATCTGGCAAATTCCTGAATGTAAGGATGGTGAGAGAGCAACCAATCCAGCTTCTGGTGAGGGTATTCCTTTGATGCTGGCAGCATCAGCTTTTTTACAGAATGGCAGGAGATGGTTTGGGCTTGGCACCTCTCAGCATAGGTTCATATGCAGGCAGTAAAAGATGAGGTACAGCATCATTGGTTGTACATAATTTTGAGTCAAGATGTGCATGTGCATAAAACTTTAAAAGGAAGGTTGGGATATATCTAAATAGGTATGATAATAAGGTGATACAGATCAGTCTTTAATACAGTACTCGATTAACCTATGTTATGGTGTTACATCTCATCATTCCAGAGTTCATGGGCAAACTAATAATATACCTAGTCCAAACATAATTCTTGCCATTAGTAATTTAGATTCCAATAAATCCTAAATACCAATAAACGGATTGTTAGAGGAACTGATGCTTTCTCCATTACTCATTTATTTATTTAAAACTTTTTTTTGTTGCATTTCCACCCAGTCAGCATCTCCAAGGCAGCACACATAAAAACATTAAAACACTTGAGCACACAAAGCAACATTTAAAATTGTAAAATAAATCAGTGACAACACAAATGATCAATACCAGAACCAGGATGGAAAGCCAATAACAGTTATTTATTTTTGTATATTTAATTCAGTTATACTCTACCTTTGTCCCCAATGGGGACCCAAAGTGGCTTACATCATTCTTCTGTCCTCCAATTTATCCTCCCAACAACTCTACGTGAGGTAGGTGAGACTGAGACTGAGTGTGGGTGGCCCAAGGTCACCTAGTGAGCTTCCATGGTACAAGTGGGGATTTGAATCCAGGTCTCTGAGATACTAGTCAAACACTCTTTACTGCTATACCACACTGGCTCTTTAGTATGCTGGTTCCAGGCCATACAGGCTTTAAAGGTCAATACCAGCACCTTGAACTGAATCCGGAAGCAAACTGGAAGACACTGTAGATGGAACTACTGGGGTGATATGGTCCCTATGACCTACTCCATTCAACACTTTGGCTGCAACGTTCTTTCCAGTTCCAGTTTCTAGATAACCTTCTAGGGCAGCACTATACAGAGTGCATTGCAGTAATCTAATCTGGATGTTACTAGATCATGTACCATAGTAGCAAGATCTTGTCTGTCCAGGAAGGACCACAGCCGGTTTACCACCAAAACTGCTAAAAGGCACCCCTGGCCACCACTGCCACCTGTTTATCCACCAGAAGGACTGGGTCCAGGAGCACCCCCAAGCTGTGAACTTTCTCCTTTATGGGGAGTGCAACCCCATCCAGAACAGGTGATTGCCTTTCTTTGGTCAGACTTTCCCTCACCAGTAGTACCTCAGTTTGGCAGGATTAAGTTTCAGCTCCTCTCCTCTATTCCAAAACTACCTCAAGTCCCTTTAAATGGCTTTTCCAAGATGTACAGCAAATGAACTCCAAAGTGGCAAGTTCACCCTTCCTGGTGAACTTACAGCTTTGGAATTCACTCACAGTGCAGCTAAGCTGCAAAAGGCATTTAAAGGAACCATCCCATTAAATGGCTTTTTCAAGCCAAGCCACAAGAGAACTCCAAAGTTGCAATGAATTCACCCAGCTGGCAGACCTGTTATCCAGAGGCCAGGTTTTCCAGTCAGGTGAACTTGCCACTTCTTTGGGTGGCTGGAAGGCATTTCTGCCTAACAGCAGACAGGTGTGCCCGCTTCCAAGTGGGGATAGCGAAAAGAAGGGGTGAAATGGCTGCCACCCTGGCTTTGCTGTTAGGCTGAAATGCCTGCAAGCCCTTAAACTAGTCGGTTTTGCTCCCCTCCGCTTCCAGTTTTGCTCCCCTCTGCTGACTAGTTTAATGGCTGGAAGGCATTTCTACCTAACAATGGAGGGGTGTGCCACCCTGCTGTTAGGCTGAAATGGCTCTAAGCGATTTAAGCATTCAGTTTTGCTCCCCCCTTGAAGCGGGGGAGCGAATCCCACTGTGAAATGGCTGCTAGCCATTTAAACCTGACATCCTAACTGGCTGCCGGTCAGCTGTTAGGTTTAAATGGCCAGCAGTCATTATCCACAGCTGCTATTCAGTTTTGCCATTTGAACCCAAATAAAAGCCAGATAATTTCGGGTTTCTTCGCAGTCATCTATTTGGTAGCCGAATTTCTTCTCAAATTTGCATTTGGCTTAGAAAATACCAAATAAATACCAATAAGATGTTTATTTGGGATTTTTTGTTCAGGTTAAACTGAATGCACACCCCTAAACCCAACTTCTAGCTCGTCAGCTAGGAATTGGTTCCTGATCTCCCCCCCCCCCCAAAAAAAACTTGTATGGATAAATAGCATTATTTTCCCAGCAGGAGATCAGAATCTGACTTCCAGCTGATCCTTCATTCACTGGGAGTTGTCTTCTGATGGCTGCAAGTAACCTATTCCTGCAAAAATACTCATACAGGTTGTAAACAGCTGAACAGTTTGTTGATTAATTGGTTGTCTGATCAGCACTGGTGAATGGGAAAGTGAACCAACTGATGAAGGGAGCTAAACTGGCAGGTGTTTGGGCATCTCTTGCAACACTCTTGGAATTCAGCAGCGGTTCCACATTGCAGGACATCCCAAATTTTCTTTCCATATTGAACATACCAACCACACCCTCAAGGAGGCTCTGTGCAAGATGGTGGAATCTTCCAGGAGAGACAGGGATGAAAAATTGCCTGTTATCCTTATAGCCTTTCGTGACACCAAAGCCATTCATGGTTTTTTGCCACACATAGTAATGACTGGCCGCAAAACGCTCCTGGAGACCAAACCCTACAAGGAAAGGCTGAGGACCTGGAAATATTTACTCTGGAGAAGAGGAGTCCGAGGGGGGACATGATTGCTCTGTTTAAGTATTTGAAGGGCTGTCACTTACAGGAAGGCAGGGAGCTGTTCCTGTTGGCAGCAGAGGATAGGACTCACAATAATGGGTTTAAATTAAGGATGGATATTAGAGGGGAAAACTTACAGTAAGAGTTGTTCAAAAGAGGAATCAGCTGCCTAGGGAGGTGGTGAGCTCCTCACTGGCAGTCTTTAAGCAGTGGCTGGACAAACACTTGTCAGGGATGCTCTAGGCTGATCCTGCATTGATGGTTGGACTAGATGGCCTGTATGGCCCCTTCCAACTCTGTGATTCTGTGATCCTTCCTGAAGTATTTTGGTGAGACACCAGTCTCGCATCACCTCAAACATAGTTATAATGGATAAATAAGTCCACTCCTTCATCTCTGAAGTTGCCTCAATCCATAAACAAAATCCCCCAACAAAAACAGGAGACAGCCCCTTTTGGGCAATAAATAGCATTTGGGGTAACACTTCAGTTATAGGATGAGAGTTTTTTATTATTATAATACAAAAGTGTAATCCCACATCAGTAGTCTAAAGCACAGTCTACTGTGTGAACTCAAGATTCTACTGCCTTATTCTGTAAGTATATACTAGGCCTAAACTGTTGGATTTCAAAATACAAAGCAGATTTTCATCTAGACATCTTCTGGGACAGTGCAGAGTGCATAAGTAACTATCATTCTGATTTTGAGCCTCATCGGGTTGATGTGTACCTTACCATAATGCATACATTAAACCATAATATACCACAGTTACGTGAGTATAAGTAGTTACGTTTTCTAAGCTCCAGTTGTTTTCCTTCTTTATCCTCTCTCCAAATAAATGTCTAGTTCTTTGCCTCTACTTTTCTCCCAGTATATTAGAAAGTGGAAAATAATTGACATTCAAATAATACAATTAGCATATCACCATTTTATAAGAAATTAGCTTTTTATCTCTAGCTTATATTTTGGCAAAAGTATACTGACTAGTCACTCAATTGTTAGGTTCTGTTTCAACATAAATCATCATATTGGTGCTTTGGTAATAATGGAGAAAGTTTCTGGAGAGAAAATATATTATAAGTGAATTCTTCTACATTTCAGTCTGCTCTTTGTTCCCACTCTAAGAAATGATATTTGGAAGAAAGTGGGATGAGTGGGAGAATGCATAAGAATAAGCTCATTGTTAGTGATATGGGTGGTCACCTCTTTGGTTCTGCCAGTCCATTGCAAGCTGTGCAATTCATCATTTCTCCCTTCTTTATGCTACAGCTGCCAGATACTTCCTACACTTAACAGCAGGACTTGGGTGGTAAGAGAAGATCGTGCACTTTTAGAGTGTCACTCGTAGCAGAAGTTGTAAATAAAAAGGCTGGCCCTGCCGGATTTTTCATAGTAGATAATGATCATGTTCAAAAAGAATGAATCAGAAGTCATTCAAAGGGTGAAATAAAAAAGTAACTCCAACTTCTAACGTGAGTCAGATGGAGTTGTGGTGGGCAGCAATTCCCCCTTTTTAAAAACCCAGCCCTGCCACATAATGTGTCCTGTGGCTCTGAGTGGTACTGTACTCACTGTGATGATTTCCCCCCTTTCTCTGATATAAGTCTTTTCTGAGTCAACCTGTCTCATCAAAGTGAAATAAATGATATAATAATTTTAGGAATGTCCCAAATTAAGCTATATTTGAGAAGAAGGAAAAATTCAAGTTATAACACATCAGACTGAACTACTGGCATCTGTGATAAATGGGTGAACTGGGACTTTGTTCTCAAGGGTGAAGTAAAATGGTGAGAGGGGAGTCTGCAGGTGACCAGAACAAGGGAACAGAAACTGTAGAGAGAAAATGTCTGTTCGAAAGAGAGGGGTTTATTCATCTGCTAAAAGAAGGATAAAAGTAAGGTGAATTGGAATGGATACTTCTGACTGAGGGAGAAAATTGTTGTTATGAAAATCTTAGAAAGGACAAACATAAAAGAAAGTTCCAATAGTCATATAACTAGTTACATTCCTATTGTAGCCTGATTCTCTAAATTAAAATTTTCCTCTTGGATCATCTTTGGAGCAAGAGCATAGCCCAAATTAGAAGCAAGCTGCCCCTCTGAAAATGAAGAATGATGATCTTGGTTTTTTTAAACTTTTCCAAATCTTAAACTGTTTGATGATGATGATGATGAAGATGAAGAAGAAGAAGGAGAAGTTTCCTGCTGGAATAACTGCCCAAATCTGAATCCTTTATCTTTAGGAGTGTGAGCTGTTGTAAACCTTATTCTCAAAGAGGTGATCAACCAATGTCTATTATTTGGCCCAGGATTTGAATCATTTTAGCACTTCCATTGTGGACTGTGACCGTCTGGTAATGTCACTGGATTTTATGGCCCTGCCGTACCTGACATGTTTCACAAACACAGAGAGAAAAGGATATGGGATGGTGATTTGTTCAGACAGAGGATGTCCAAACTGTGGCAGTATCTTGTCCAGCAAAACTATGTAGAGGGGATCAGAGCCTAATGTTCTTTGCACATCACACTTCTGTCTCTGCTAACTGGTATCCTTTACCTGTTCCACATAACAGATGCAAAAGTAAATTAAAAGACTCCACAATAACAATTGTACTAGAGACTATAGCAGCTCTGCTGTAATCCACCAGTTACAGCATGATGTGCCAACAGTGCTCCTATGGCAGGCAGATATAGGTCTAAAAAATATCTTTTTTTCCAGGCAAGAGGGATACACACACCAAGGCTGTGGTCACACAGCAAGGTAACCGCAATTAGGTCCCGCTATAAAAACAATCAGGTTTTTTTTACTGGGTTGGGGATGATCACACATTTCTCCCTGAACCACAACCATTGCATGACAAGGCTCTGAGCAGTGTCTAGATAACCGCGCCACTGTTTGGGCAGCGTGGCATGAGATTTTTTTAAAAAAAATGCTTTGCACATGTGCATGGCTGATTCACTGCCCCCACTGGACTCGCCCGACCCTTCCTTCCTCGCCTGCCTGCCTCCCCCTCAGCAACTTTCTCTGCCATCTCCTTTTGCCTGTCTCCAGACAATGGGACCCTCCCCCATCTCATCTTAACCAAGGGCCCCTGGAAACCAGGGAAAGTGGCGGTGGTGGCTGCCTGGAGCACAACAGTTCCTCTGCCAAACCAACCTCTCCCTGGTGCCAGGGGCTCCCTCCCTCTCTCCTAACATCACAGCTATATATGTGCTTGTACATTTGAATGTTTAAATTGTTCAGCAAACGATTGCTCATACACTCAAAGGAGGAAGCTTAAAAAATATATTGCATGAAGAATGATCAGATGACCCTAATCACAATCCAAGCGAGAAATGTCTGTCCAGATCAGCGAAAATGCGGATTTAAAGCACAAATACTGGGAAAGAACTGGATTTTCCTGGTGTCAGAAAACACGCTAGGGAACTGGGAGCATTACAGGAGTGAGCCCGCTTCGACATGGGAGGCAGATCAGCCCGTCTGATTAGCAAACTTAAATGCAAGAGTAAACAGCGGCAAAATCCGATCAAAACGACCGTGTGACTGCACCCTAAGGCAGCAACAAGAAAGTACATAGTTGCTCAGTCACAGGAGGTATTCCTGTCATCTTCTTAGTAGCTCACTGAGGGAAGGCATCCACATGGTTGAATCCTACCCAAGAGCTTCTTGCAAGAAGGCTGAGAGCACATTCAATCAACAGCAAAATGGACAAATGAGAGCCAGTTTGGTGTAGTGGTTAAGTGCGCGGACTCTAATCTGGGAGAACCGGGTTTGATTCCCCACTCCTCCACTTGCACCTGGCTGGATGACCTTGGGCAAGCCATAGCTCTGTACCAGCTGTTCCCTCAAGGACAGCTTGGGAAACAGCTCTCTCAGCCCCACCTACCTCACAGGGTGTCTGTTGTGGGGAGGGGAAGGGAAAAGGAGTTTGTAAGCTGGTCTGAGACTCCCTTGGGGAGTGGAGGGTGGGGTATAAATCCAATCTCTTCTTCTTCTTCTTCTTCTTCAAAATACGCTGAACTAAGACTCACTCACTTGGGGACAGTCCTACGCACCCAGCTGGGCACACAGGTATGAAACATAAAGCTTCATGCCATGTGCCCTGTCACATGAGTATTCTGGCTGGGGGTTATATAGGGCTTTGGATGGCTGCAAGAGTTTTAATACTTGGGCTTTTGTTTTGTTTTTTAAAGACAGGATTCCAATATTACACCAGCACTGTAACCAAAGTAGAAGGGGGCTTACAATGCTGACTAAGCCCTGGTCCCTCTCCCACACACCTCTGATGCAAGCCATTTCTGTGATTGTGCTGGAGTAATACTGTGCAAGTGTGGCTTGGCACTGATGTCTAGATATACTGGCATATTTTGGAGATGTGCTGCCATCGGGCGGAGTTGCCAATTCATAGCAGACCATAGCAGACTAAATCATTCATAGCAGATTTAGGATGGTTCCCGAAATCATAATTACCGATCATTGTTAGGCTTTATCTACTGAAAAAGCAAAGTGAAATCCAATATAAAAACTATCAATAAATCCCAAAATTGCTACAGTTTACCTATGAGCATATGCACTGAATCTAAAATGCACTTTAAACAACTTTGATGCATATAATGTGGAACAGTGGAAGCTACTAAACTAGAACTTCAGTATTTGCTGTTTTCCAAATGTTAATATTCATACTATGTAATTGGAGTGTGCATATTTGGGGGTGGGTGTTTGTATTGATTATTATTTATTTATATTTATTTATTTATTATTTGATTTATATGCCACTCTCCCTGCATTTTGCAGACCCAGAGCGGCTTACATGACTTGGTAACCCAAGATTCATAAATACATTAAAACAGTTAAAACATTTTAAAATTACAATTAAAACAATAACAACTAACAGATAAAGTGCTCAGATGGCATCCTGTGTAGACCCCCTAGCATTTCATGGCTCCGGTTGTCAGGTCACTGACTCCGGATGATGTTATCTGCGGCCGATCGTAGCTGGTCGTAGGGTCATAAGGTGGGGAGAGCATGATGTAATGGAAGGGTGGCAGCCCCTATATCAAGAACCGTGAAATTCATGATGTTCAAGTCAGTGCTGTCTCAAGTTATTAATGCCTTATAGAAAAAGTGGCTATCAACCAACAGGCACCTCTTGTGCTGGTGTCCTTACTAGCAGGAGAGTCTGAAACCAGAAAAATACACAGCATATTTTGTTTTTGCACATTTCCTACTGCAGGCTACTGTCAGGATACCAGAATAAATAACGCAGCTGCTTCAGGATAGGTGTTCCTTATTTTTCCAACAGTACACCTGAAGTTTTAGATAGCTTTACATAAAACATACACACACACAAATGCTCTGCTATACAGAACACATTCTTCAGGGAGGAAACTTTCTCACATACTAAACATAACCCAAAATATGATGCTTAACGTCTTGCAGAAACAATTTTGTTACATATAAAATATACCATAATAAAAGTAGAGCTGCAAAACCATGAGGGGCATGGGGGAGGGGGAGGGAGAAAGAGATTTTTTAAAACTTTTGAGTATGGAAAAAATTCACAAAAGGTAAGAGGCAGGCTGCAGGCATAGTAATGGTTGATAGACAGCAGATTTTCTGTAGGAATCCTATCACACAATTTGCTTCATCTGTTAGGCAACAACCAAATCACTCAATATGGGTGCGACTTGCTTACGCATACCCCACAAGTTTGTGGTACACATGCATTTCTGCGACAGCACGCGACAGCAAGTTACAGACCTCATGCATGGTGTGGCAATTAAAATGCTAGACTGGGATCTGGGAGGCCCAGGTCCAGATCTCTACTCTGCCATGAAATTTGCTGGGTGACTCTGGCTAGTTATTCCCTTAGGATAACCTACCTCACAGGGTTGTTCTGAGGATAAAATGGAGGAGGGGAGAACCTTGTAAGCTGCTCTGGAACTCCCACTGGGGAGAAAAGTGGGGCAGAAATATATAAAAAAATATTACCTTTATTCCTATTTTTTTTACATTCTTTGTTATCCCCATTTACATTTATTATTTGATATCATATTCATTTTCATATGTTTCGATAGAAAATACATTTCTGAGTATTACTTTTTTGTTATCATGCAACTGAAATGAAATTTTCTTGGATTCTACCCCATATGCAAGAAATCATCACTGCCAAATTCCAGGAGAAAGAGTCCTCATTTTACTGGGAATCACTTTTTAGAGTATTCTCAGTAAAATCTCTCAGAAAGATAGAAGTTGGGTTGTGCATATAACAATGCTTGTTATTTACAGCATTTCCAGTGTGTGTGGATTTTTTAAACTGAATTTTATGCAACTGTGATAACCTTTACTGTCAATTATAGCCTGTTGTTGCTTACTGAGAAAGATCACTGCCACTTCAATTATCCTTGGTAGCCAGTAATTTTTTGAGAGGCCTCTGAAAAAGGAACTGGCTCCATCTTTAAACTTCTCTGAGGGAAATACCAAGCTTATAATTACGGCATGCTGCCCTCCATTTCCACATATCATGTTCAGCTGTTCCTCTGGCATTCCCACATCTTTTCTTGCTGTCCATTTCTCTTGATTGCTGGCGTTTGTTTCATTTCTGCTATGAAATGGTACCTTTGACTGCAAGCTGTTCAGCTAATTACTAGCACTGGTCCTACCAAACTCCCCAATAAAGTCCAGTTTGAAGTGCATTATTATTATTGAAGTGTAATTCAGGTACATATTTTCTTTTAGAACAGAATGATTTATTATTTCATGTTGTGTTCCTTAATTTTGCCCCTCCTGAATGTCACAACTTCCTCCATTTCATCTTTAGTTCTTGTCAGTATTAATTTTCACTTTGTCTTGTATAACATCTATTTTATTTGGTCACTATCTTAATGGGCTCTATTCAGATGAAATACAATAACATTAATATAAGATATTTGTAAGGCAAATAGTATTCTTTTGACAAGACTTTTTTCCATTGTTTACTGCTATTTTCTGATTTTTGTTTCTACTGTTTTAGTGTCATTTCTGTTGGGGTCTTGAGCTCTTTTCTTTCTTTGGAAATACCTCTGCCAATATAGGCCCCGTCCACACGAGCAAGATAAGCCAGACGGGAAGTGACTCAAATTTGAGCCGGCGCAATTTGCGCCGCTTTTGCAGGATCACACAGGTCCATGGACCTGTGAGGGCGAACTGTCGCTGCGTGATCACACGCAGCCGTGGGCGAGTTGGTTTTTTTTTTTCCGGCCATTTTCGGTGCGCTTATCTGCTTCTACAAGGGATCGATGACTTGCCTGTCCACCCTTGGGATCATCCGATGATGCGCATACCAGGATGGGAGGGGAACCCCCCCCCCAAAAAAAGCCCGCTCCCCAATGCCACTTGTTTGCTCTGGTGTGATCACACCAGGAAAGGTCAGTTCTGGGCCGTCGCAAACCATTTGAGACTGCCCTTTCACTGGTAGCTAAATAAGTCGATTCCCCACCGGCTCAAAGTGGTTTGCGACACTTTGACACCAGTTGCAGGATGCTTCCCAGATGTGCTTGTGTGATCACGCCACTTTGAGCCGGCGGGGAATCGTCCTTCTTGTGTCGCAAATGGGTGCGTATGATCACACCCATAGGATCATTTCATAAGACCAATGATGTTGCAGTGCTATATCACCAATCAGATGTGGTTAGCTATGTGAAAGTCATTGAGGGAAAACAAAGCCAGTTCAGTATGAAGACTGTTTCCTGAATCACATTCTTCGCATTCTAAGAGGCCACCACCAGTTTATAGTTAGAAGACTATATTCCACTTGCTAGGCAACTTGGTCTTCCTGTGCTGTGGCTAGCAGTGGGGAGGAGCCCACAAGAGTAGTGGAACACCCACCCAGACTGGGGGACTGGCAACCCTATGTAACTCTCATGACAAATGCAAACATACATGTGGGAAATGATGAGTTACATGATTTCTAATTTTGTCTGCTCACTGGATGCACATCCAAGCATGGAGAGGGTGTCAGACAGTGCAGGCATAATCTTAGTTCTATTTAGCCTTTACTTCTCGTGCACTAAAGTGAGGGGGAAAGAAGAAAACTATCCCCTGTTCTGACAAAAGAACATAATTAGAGCTTTTGGATCAGACCAGTGATCCATCTGGTCCAGCCTAGTGTTTCACACAGCAGCCAACAAGCTGCTGTGGAAGGCCAAACAAACAGGGCATAGAGACCGAGGCCTTCCCCTGGCTTCCAAGCCCTGGTATTCAGAGGTTTGCTGCCTCTGTATATGGAGGCTCCCTTCAGTCACCATGGCTAGTAGCCACTGATAGACTTCTCCAAGAATCTAAAGTTCATGTCCATCACCACCTCCTCATGGCCATCATTAGCTCCACTGGTAGTGAATTTCATAGTTTAATTTCTCATTATGTAAAGAAGTATTTCCTTTTGTCTCCCCTGAAGTGATTTCTCAACATTGGGTGTCCCCATATTCTATTATTATGGGACAGAAGTGCAATAAAGAGGTGAAAACGAGGAAAGAGAGGAAAATGACTTATTGATCCAGAAGTAAGCAGAACGTCTTTGGGGAAGATACCCTATACTCTCAACTTTGGAGAAATAGTGAACATGATAGTGGATATGGAAAATCAGGACTTTAATCTATCAATAAAACAGACAGATCCAGGAATTCTGGAATCCCATGTTTGCATAGACCTGCTTTTGTACTTTACTGAAAAAGACTATCTTTGCTCTAATTTAAGGAACAAGAAGATAAAGAGAATAAAGGATCTCATATATGCTCCATTTGGGAATCTCTGAAATATTATGGTAGCCTTAGAATCTACCATGAGGAAAAATAAGTCTAATCAAGGGATGCATACCTGTTATGTATCGGCAAGGCCTTCCTTTGCAAACATACATTTACCATTATTATTCTTTTCTTTATTAAAAAAAGGAAAAAAACATTAACTCTGCTGGCTGAATTTCCCATAAAAATCAGTTTTTGTTTTAGGTCTCAGGAGGAATCAGGTCTATATCAAGTTAGATAGAGAGGTCTTCCATCTAATGAACTCTATTGAGTGAAAAAAGTGCTTAGTTAAGAATTATTTTGATATACGGTATGGTGTAGTGTGTGTGTGTGTGTGTGTGTGTGTATCTGTGTGTTTTTAATCTATAAACCAATAAAAGGAAGGTTTCAAATATAGGCTGGACAAGAGGGAAAATAAGCTCAAATTCCCAGATTCCCCATGGGCTCATCGTAATAGCTGAGTACAAGAATATCCATTACCAGAGCCTTGATCTATGTTTATAAATGTAGCAAAGTTGTAGAAGTTGTGGGAATAGGAATGATGCTGATGGATAGAAGATAGATAAAAGTTTCTAGATATTTGTATATTTGGGTGTATATGGGGAAAAGTCTTTCTGTATCGTCTGTCTTTCCAATATAATTTTAGGTGGCTTACAAAAACAAACAAACAAAAACTAAAACCACAACACTCATAATAAAAATAGATTAAAAGACACAATACATACTAGAGAACTTGCTGGAGAACAGTTTTTCTTTTTAAAAAATCATAAAGGATTAAAAGGGAGGAAACGGAATTAAGTTTGCTCAGTCAAATGGTTTAACATAACATTTAAGTATAACTGATAAAATATTATTGAAAAGCCAATCTTTGATATTCTGGCAGTATGAGATATTACATAACTGTTTTTCATGTCATACTATAATATTAAAGGTATGATTATCTTCACTGAAATTAGAGTCTTTTGGTTTAAAAAACAACAGCAAATTATGGTTCACATATGCAATATCCCAGTGGGGCAAATATAACCCTGGGGTTGTTTTTGGTTGAAAAAACAGCATTGGGAAAGAATGTTGGTGCCCTTTCTCCCTCTGTACCACAGTCTTGATCTGAATCAGGGCCACATGTCATTGGGAAATTAGTTTCCAGCAAGGACCTCCCAGTTGAGTGTGACTGATTAATTCAAAAACAGAGTTGGGAACTCCAGAAACAACATGTCAAAAATCATAGTGTAGACTACATATTCCCAGGGGTCCTTTGGGGCCAGAGCAAGGCGCCAGCTCAGGAGTAGCCACTAGGGCAGCCACGGATTCGGCCCGCTGCCGAATTGCTGCCAAAATTCGGCGGCAACTTTAAAAATGACTGGAGGGGAGGGGGTTTGAGGGAGAGGCTCCAAACTTGCAGGGTAGCTCCTGGGGCCTCTCCTCGAAATACCCACCAAGTTCCAAGAAGATTGGACCAGAGGGTCCAATTCTACAGGCCCCCAAACAGGTTGCCCCTATTCCCTCCATTGTTCTCTATGGGAGGAAAAAGTAACACTTTTTCCCAGCATAGAGAACAATGGAGGGGATGGGACAACCTGTTTTTGGGGCCCATAGAATTGGATCCCGTGGTCCAATCTTCTTGAAACTTGGTGGGTATTTCGAGAAGAGGCCCCAGCAGCTACCCTGCACGTTTGGAGCCTCTCCCTCAAATCCCCTTACCTCCAGCTTCTCATATACCCTATGAGTTTTTGCTATTGATTTCAATGGCCCATAGGGTATAATGGGGCTGAAACTGACATTCCCTTTCTGACACACTTCTGGTGATGTCAGGAGACATGGCATATGCAAATGAGTTATGCTAATGAGCTCCTGCACCTCTTTTTCTACGAAAGGACTCCTGCATATTCCCAATCTATTTTCAGTATGTCATGCTGCAATCTTAAATCGGGAAACTAATCAGATAGCCCTGTTTGTAGGGGGCACCTCACTTGCAGGAGGTACCTCACTCACATCTGTATCACCTTCTGCACTATTTCCTTTCACCCTCTTCCTAACAGCTCCTGTATCCTTACCTTTCCCTGCCTTCTTGTCTCAATCCCACCCATCCAACAAACAAAATTTTACCTGCCTCCATCTTCATCTTGATTTATTATTTATTTACTTCATTTATACCCTGCCTTTCTCCACAATAGGGATCCAAAGCAGCTTATATTTTTCTTCTCTCTTCGATTTTATTCACACAACAACCCTATGGGGTAAAGTAGGCTGAGAGTGTGTGACTAGCCAAAGTCACTCAGTAAGCTTCCATGACATAGTGGTTATTCAAATCAGAGTCTCCAAGATTTTAATCTGAAACTTTAATCATTAAATCACTCTGGCTTTTGTGGGATAACTGCTGTTAAACAGCAGCAAGCAGCTGGTCCTGGGTAAGTCAAGCAAGAAGGGTGTATTAAGTTACCCATTGGTTGCTGCCAGGACTGTCCTTGATGTGTCCTCCTTCAAAGACCAAAATAGCCCTGGAAAAAGCCCTGCCTCCTCTCCCCTGTCCTTTACTGATGGAAACAAAGGCTTTAAGGCTGGCAGTGTCCCACCTGGCTGCCAGCAGGGAGACTCCTGATCCTTCCCATAGATCTTCTGGTAGTGACATCATCAGGTTTCTGATGTTGGGGGCAATGCTCTAGGTTTTGGACAAAACTTTATTTTTTGGGAGGCCTCAAAACCATAGAGTTTTGCCCAAAACCTAGAGTGTTGCCCCGACATTGGAAATGTGATGACAGCACTCCCAGGTGATGTCATTATACCAGTGCCAGTGGCACTGGGAGGGGGCTTCCCCCGCTGGCCAACTGGGCCACGGCAGATTGGGGGTCCTGAAATTGGGGCATCCTCTGGCCACACTGGGGGAATGGCAACTCTACTACCAGTGGCCACATTCATTTCTTAAAACTACAGACACAGCTTCTATCATTTTGGAGGGTTTTAACCCCTTATTGTTTTTGTTTTGTTTTCAGATTCCAGATTTTTCTGCAAACTTGAGACTTTTTCAGATTTTTATAAAGGTGTGTCTTGCTTGTCCAGGCCCCAATTTTTTGATTTAAGTATCCACAGATGGGGCAATGTTGAGATATAGATGTATTGATAGGTATTCCTTTGACACATTCAGTGTGAGGAAGGATAAGTGAAGAGGGAGAGCAAGGCACATTGCAAACCCAGCAACAAGCTGAATTTGTGCACAATGTGAGCTTAATGTGATATTTCAATGCAGTCACTGGCTAGCAGCTTGAACCCATTCAAAACAGATTTTTTTTGCCATGTGGTGCATTTTAAACCATTATCTGATGACAAGTGTGCTTTTACTGGCATACAAAAATCATTAGTAATGGACATCTTCATAGTGACCACTGCAATAGATTATTAACAATTGTTCTTGTACTGATTTTCTGACATGCCTTTGACCTTCCTGAACAATTCACAGCCATCCACCTAACTACAATCATTGTCAGTTGTTGTCAACTTATATGAAATGGAGGGAATTTTACTAAGCAATTACTTGATATTCAAAGGCCATGTCAATATCTGCTTATCATAAGCCTGGAGTGACTCACATTTACAAAGGATATGGAATAGAAAATGTAAATTACAAGCCAAAGGTAAAATTATTTCTTTCATCCAAGTTCCAATGTTCTTATTAAATATGTGAAACATAAATGATTTAAAAAGCTGCTGAACTGAAACTTTTGTTAGACTTGCTATCTTTACTATGGGAATCAGTTGTCCATTAAGACTGTAAAGACAGTTGAGTAACATAGGGCCTGCTCGTGAGGTATTTTGTTGGAAGACTAGGGCCACCTCTGAGCAAAGGTAAACAGAAAGCAGGACTGTTGCTCTCACTGGAGGTCCTCAGAGGTGACTAGTTGTGGCACTGTGTTAGTGCATAACTGCTGAGTTGCTAACAATGTCTTTTGCTAGTAAAAGTAATGGCACCTAGCCAGTCAGCAGCCATGTATCTGCCTGATGCTGTGGTAGCATCCCACAGGGGCCATGGCTCAGTGGTAGAACATCTGCTTGGCATGCAGAGGGTCCCAGTTTCAACCCCTGGCATCTCCAGTTAAAAGAATAATGTAATAGGTGATGTGGAAGACCTCTACCTGAGACCTTGATGGACCAGTGGTCTGATGCAGTATAAAGCAGCTTCATGCGTTCATGTGTCACTGTTTCCTGATGTCCTCTAATAAGGGCACCAAATTCCCTTTCTCGGTTCACTGACTTTCAGTGGTGGTAGCTGGTAGTCCTGTAGCAAACTTCCCAAATAACCACTCCTACTGTAATATGATATAAAGATGATGGCATAATCATGCTGTCATCAGATGAGCAAGAGGTATAAAGAAAAAAAGAATGTGCTGGGCCAGCATTTTCCTTTTTCCTCATCCAGGCTTATGTACCCTCATTGAGATTTCACTCATGGTAAATCCATCTATTATGAAACTCCATTTAAGACAATGATACAGTTGCACAAAACATAATTTCACTATTTCTTTTAGATATACTTTATATTTTTTGTTCCTTTTTTACCTAGATCATGGCCCTTCATGACACACAGAAGTGGGGTTCATGTTATTTAGTGGAGGAAGAAGTAGCAGAGTTTCCCATCTGTTCTAGGAAAGGATCAAAGGAGGCTGCAGTTAATGTCATATGTGTACAACATATCCAGGACAGTTTAACATTATACAAAGTATAGCTTCTATGATGCCATGTTCCCTAGATATGACCCATATGTGCAAGATGTCCTCAGGCCCAGCATCCTTCATGGTAAGGACACACATTCCATTGCCCCCTTTTTGGTAAGCAGTGTAGAAAAGAGAGGTTGACTGCAAGTTGTGAAACAAAATGGATCCCATCCAGGGGTCCTTTCATAGAAAAAGAGGTGCATGAGCTCATTAGCATAACTCATTAGCATAACTAATTTGCATATGCCACATCCCCTGACATCACCAGAAGTGTGTCAGAAGGCAACACCACTGCTCAGGCTCCACCCCAAAAATCTCCAGGTATTTCCCAATTCAGAGCTGGCAAGCCAGCTTTACACTTTGACTAAAGACATTTTAGGTTTCCTTTGCTCTTGCAGGGAAGCTACCCTGCAACAACCATGAAAATACAGATCAAGTTAGTATGCTTTTGCTTTTTTCCACAGCGCATCACCGTATGTGCCCGCTCCTGGGATTGTTACTCCCAGAACGGCGTTCCTGCGTGTTCCTGCTCAAAATGACCCCTGATTCCCACCAAAAGAAACCTGGTGGAAAATTCCAGGGTTGTTTCAGATCCATCTTACCATTAATCTCTGGAGAAGCTTTCCTGCTAGTGTGATAACTATTATTTCAACTTTCATAATAGAAGCAGGTCTTAATTTGTGTCAGAATTCAGGCCAAGACTCAGGCTGAAAACCTCTTTTTAATGATAGCCTTGCATCTGTTTTAACGTGTTATAAAAGCTGGTTATACTGAAGAGTGCTCCTGTCCACAGCCCCAAAGTCCTGGTGGAACAGCTCTGTTTTGTAGGCCCTGCAGAACTGTAATAGGTTCCACAGGGCCCTGATCTCAGTCAAGATCATGTTCCACCACGCTGGAGCCAGGGCTGAAAAAACTCTGGCCCTGGTTGAGGCTAGGCAAATGTCTTTAGGGCCGGGAATAACCAGCAGATAATACTCCACAGAGTGCAAGGTTCTCCGGGGCATATATGGGGAGAGGTGGTCCCTTAGATATGATGGTCCCAGGCCGCTTAAGGCTTTAAAGACAGAATGGACAAGACAGATTGTCAGAGACTCAAGCCAGGGTCCCCCTGTGTCACCATTCTTTGCCTGAGCAACACCCAGCCCTGTGGGTCCTTGAGGTTAAATGTGCACAAATAAAACAGACATTTGTAAAGCATATAAGGGCTTATTCAAAAGTTTTTAAAAGGATATCACTATGCAGTACAGTCTCTATAGCTTAGCAACAGAGAAATTTAAAAAGCTAATTTTTCAATCTAATAAATTTAGCACTTGGTATTAGATGGCACACATTCTTGCAGCATAAGCATCCAAGCTGTAGTTTAAAATGTTCCATACTTTGCAGCCCATCATGATGCAGCATAGCATATCAAAGCATACTAGGGTTAGCCGAATTGCTCTGGTTTTAAGATTAGCAATTGGCAAATAACCGGGTTACAGCCAACTATACCAAGGTCCCGCCCCTTCCAGGAGTTCCCAGTAAATAGGCACGGAGGCAGAGGTCAGTTTAAATGGTTTTTACTGAATAATATTCTCAGGCACACAAAACAGATACACACACACACTAACACACAGCTCCTAAGAAACTTAGATAGAGAAATAGCACTTTCGCATGAGCAGGAGATTCGCTGGTTGGGAAATACTTACCTATCCTGGAGATGGGTTGTCCGTTCCAAAGGAAGAATTGAGGGATTGAAAGGAAAATAGGGAACGTGTTCTGAACCGGCAGAAACACGCTTCTCTCTGGCTGCAGACTCAGAGATCAAAGATGGAGGGAGGGTATTAGGATAGCAAGCTGGACTTGAGAGGGGTAAAAGCAGATAGGGGTCGTGGAAGCTCAAAAGACTGGCCGCATGGTAGGCGACCTCTTTTATTAGGTGATTTGGGGGCTGGCAGTGCTGGCCACATCCCCCTAACACACCTACCAGGTAGTCCATCCCTACAAACCCTGTCATTGGTTATAGGAGAAAGAGGAGGGGATGCTGAGGGGTGGTCAATATTGCGACACTAGGAGCTAGACAGGAACTGACACCTGGGCAAGCTTGCGATGAGTCACTGATCCCTCCTATTGTCTCTTGATGGCCCTAGCTCAGCCAGTTGATGGGTGGAAGATTAGTTGCCAGGTAACTTCACTTAGCATAATCCCGAAGGTATGTTGGGGGGGATGGGGTTGCCTAGCACGAGTTGACAGGAGAACCCTTGTTCAGTGGGATCCTTGTCTCCGTCTTTGTGTGAACCATGGTGGGTGTGTGCTTCTTGGAATAGACTGGAACCTCTTACAGCAGTGAAGAGGGCATGTAGTCCTTCAAAGCATAACAGCCCAAAGTTCAAACTTATGAACATTAAAAGTCCATAAGAGCACGTGATGTGCCTTGCTAGGCAACACTAGCATGGCATAAGCATAAAGGTAGCATGGCTTCCCTCTGGCCTATAGCCTTATTATAACTTTTTACCCTCTAATACCAGCTGGTCCTTTGAATCCAATCAGGAATCCCATTTGATGGAACTTTCCAGAGGAGTTCAATGTCTTCTCCTAATTCCCCCTCCCATCTGATTATATAGCTTAGCACAGTTTCTTGTGATAAACCAATTGCCTCATTCTTAAGGCCTTGAAATAAATAGGGATGGTATCTGCAGGAAGGCCCAAACCACAGACACCTCCAAGCCAGAGCAGGCCTACTAATAATCACATTAATTCTTGAGGAAAATTAGGGTGCTTTGCCTCACACAGATCTTTCTACAAAAAGGAAAAACACTCCAGGTTTGTAGAGAAATCTGAAAGCTTAAAAAAATGCATTCTTTTTTTTAAAGCCTCAAATTGATAACAGGAGGCCTGCAGCTTTAGCAAATAGCCACAGTGGCCTTTGCTAGGCAACTACAGCATTCTAGGCTTGGTTTCTGTCAGTAAAAGGCAGAGGGGCAGGGCCCTTTTCAGGGATGCTTTGACCTTTGAGGGAGGATTCATCAGGGCTAGGCCTGGCAGTAACCACCTGATGACTTGATACCACCCTACTCCCATGACTTGCTCAGGCTTATCTGCTTGCTATTCTTCAACAGCAGCCATCCTATGAAAGCCAATGTGTTGTAGCAGTTAGAGCTTGAGAGTAGGGTCTGGGAGACCCAGTTTCACATCACCAGTATACCTTGTAATCTTAGTAAGTGACACGGACTAGTCACATACTAGAGTTGCCAGGCCTTACCTGGTTGCTTGTGTGGGGAGGGGGGGAGGCTTCTTCGATACTTTTCAGTGTGAGCATGAAACCATAGAGTTTTTTTCTCAAATGCTAGAGCATCCCCCACCCCGTAATGTGCCTTGTGCAATGACATCACCTCTGGGTGACATCACTGTGCTAGGCACATTGGCGTGGATGGGACTGTTCGGGGATGGGGTTCCCCCACCAGCCAGCTGGGCAGCAGCAGATTGGGGACCCCAAAAGCAGGTAAACCTCCACCCCTGTTGGGGGAATGGCAAACCTATCACATACTTTCATGCTAACTTGTCTCACAGGGCTGTTGTGAGGAGAAAAAAGGAAGAACGATGTAAGCTGCTTTGGTCCCTACTATAGAGAAAAGTGATGGATAAATGAAGTAAAGAAATAATAAAAATAGCTGAAAAAGATAGGTTAGTGAATGGCTAAGAAGGAAAAAATAGCAGAAAAAAATAGGTTAGTGACTAAGAAGGAGAGAACAAGGAAGGGAAAGGGCAGAGAATATGGGGATTCCAGAAAGAAGTGAAAAGGGAAATTGTGTATGGAGGGGTTTAGGGGAAAATGAGGTTCCTCCCAGAAGCCCTTGAGGGTTCTCTGTCATGGAAATGTGCCTGGCCCAGCAGCCAGCACTAAACAACTGGGCCATAGTTGTCTTAGGTAGAGGCTGCCAGGGGTGGAGCTGAAGACAGAGGGGCAGATAAATGTAGATTGGCTGTTAGGTGGTTAGGTGCAGTTAATCTGTAACAGGTGAGTGGGAAATTGCAGTTGAGAAGCAATGTTTTCCAGAGACATCCTGAAAACAATGTGTGTGTATAGTCATAAATGTGAGAGTATTCTTTCACCAAGTTTGCAACATTGTGAGGAGTAACTATTTTTGAATAGTAAGACTTTATCTCTGAGAATATCATTCTATCAGCCCTTGTATCTGGCTCAGAACTGGTTGATTGGTTGGTGAACTATGGATAAACTATTATATCAAGATTAAACTTTTGTTGATTTAACTTGTAGATGGCAAGATAACAGGGGTAAGGAATACACATTATTGAAGAAATATCTTCAAAGCACACTAGAGCTTACAAAACTTGAGCTTACAAAGACCAGAATGTTTGTGATTCTGGAACTAGTAAAATGGATTAGATTTCACTGTGCAGCTAAACAGAATTCAGCATCTAATATGTCAACTTTACACGACAGCTTATTAATACACTGCCACTGTTATCAGCAGATACAAATCTGCAGTGACGGCCATGAACTTGAAACTACTGTGTTTTCCCCTAAGTATCCTTGGCTTTTAAATCACTTCCCTCCTTTCAATACAAATGATTTTCTGTGCCACATAGAGCAGCATATATATTTGTCCTGCCCTAGAATTGATGACCTTTAGGTTGTTAAGTAATATATTTGTGTAAAACAGTAGGCCATAAATTGACAAACAAATTAGTTTTGTTCATGCTGCTGCCTTTAGATCCAGAGGGTTTTCAGAAGGCCTCATGCTGCTATTTGCCAAATATCAGCAGGGTTGCCTATTGTCAGGAATATATGAGAATGTTGCAAGTCCATATAAGAATCTCCAATATGTTACGTAATTTGATTGCTATCCCACACAGACCAAAATTGAATTTCCATGGATATGTCAGTGACTTTCATGTTGCTACTCTAGAATTGTTCAAATGAGTCTTCTCACACCACTGTAAAGTGTGATGGAGTGGATAAAGGAACAAGAAAGCACATTAGAGGGATGCAGAAGACACATCTGTTTTCTCTTTTTTTTTCTTTTCCTGTCCTTGATAAATCTAAATTGTCTAAATGGAAAAGGGCCACATGAGCTATTACACTAAATAAAACCATATATACTAGAACACTTGGCATTGTCATTTCTGAGAGCATTTTAGTGTCAAGAAATGAACCAATCACATTACCTGCATTGGGCTTCTTTAAACTGCCCCACAGATCAGAACATAGTTGTCTCTTTGCTTATCACATAATGGGAAGGCAGTGACCATATTTTCAGTGGTGGAAAGATTTAAAATTACTGGTAGCTTGTATAAGTTAAAGAAAAGAATGGCTGCTTCCTGCTGTATTGCTGCCTGGTATTAGTGTGACAGAAAGGATACCTGTTTTTGCATTCTGAGTATGTACACCTATTTCTGGATGAGCACAGGAAGAAGAGCATGGCATATAGATCAGTGATCTAGGGGCCTTAGGACATTTTTCAGCATAAGGTATCTCTCCCAGTTAATGGTTTTCTAAATAGGAGTGGGGAGTGAAAAGCAGCTTCTCATCATATGAAGAATTCAGGATTTGCTTTAGTTAGTACCAAGGAAATGTGGATGCCCTTGGGCATATTTTGTAAACAACAGCAAAAAAAGTGGATCATTTCTTCTCTAATTTAAGGCACATTCCCCTTGGCTCAGTTGCTACCTATTTCTTTATTTAAACATGCTGAATTTACTAGAATTACTAGTGGATACTTTCCCCCCAAATAAGACATATCCTGAGAAATCAGAAATCAAGGATAAAATAGCCAAACAATGATACAGGTTCCGTATCTAAATAGATGTATAGATTATGAAAATTGGGCAGCTGATAAAATTACTCAGATTTAAAGAATTGGTACAACTTAGGGTTGCCAGCCTCCAGGTGAGGCCTGGGGATCTCCTGCTTTTACAACTGATCTCCAGCTGAGATAGATCAGCTCCCCTGGAGAAAATGGCTGCTTTGAAGGGTGGACTCTATGGCATTGTACCATGCTGAGGCCCCTCCCCTCCCCTCCCCAAACCCCACCTTCTCCTGGCTCCACCCCCAAAGTCCCCAGGTATTTTCCAACCCAGACTTGGCAACCCTAGTACAACTGGTGGGGTTTTTTTTTTGGTTTTTGTTGTCAAGTCATAGCTAACTTATAGTGACCCCTGTGGGGTTTTCAAGGCAAGAGACATTCAGAAGTGGTTTGCATTGCCTGCCTCTGCATCTCAATTCCTCAATTATTCCTTGGAAGCCTCACATCCAAATACTAGCCCGGGCCATTGCTGCTTAACTGTTGAGATCTGTCAAGATTAGACTAGCCTAGGCTATCCAGGTCAGGAAACTGGACTTCCTTAGAGGTCTCCCAACCAAAGACTAACCAGTGCTGAACCTGCTTGGCTTCCAAAATCTGACGAATGATGGAAGGGGAAAAACGTTCTTTTTTGAAGTGGCAACCTTTTTATAGGCTTTGGAGTTAAAAAAAAAAGTGTTTCATTTTCGATTTATACAATTGTGCAATGTTTTATGAGTCTGCTACCTGAAGACTGTGGGGCAGTTCCTGAGAGGGAAATTGACCAGACTGGAGAGGCGCAGCAGAATGGGGTGGAGAAGGAGAGAAGCCAGTCATACAGTTGGGGTAACAGGCTGGGATACAAAACTGCCTACAGATTGGATGTAATGAGGCATAACTTTGTATACATTTTTGCTGAGATTGAGGAGAGGAAAGGGTTTTGACATAGGAATATGAGAGTGATGAAAAATCCATGTTTCTGGAGATGAGATTGTTTGAAAATGTTTTTTTGTGCATTTTCATTGTGGAGGGCAGTTTTCTTCTTTTGCATTAAAGGTAAAGTATCTGGAAGAAATGTTCCTTAGGGAGACTGTTATATAGTAGGGAAAGAAACTTTCCTGTCAGTCCAGCCCTTAAGATAAGGAGGAAATACCTAGGACTGGCCTGTTACTCATTGTCTTGATTATTTGGGTTATTCATTAAGGCCAAATTAGCAGGAAGGGGATCCCTTAGGTCCTTGGGGGGGGGGGGGAAAGAAGAAGAGGAGGAGAAGGAGACTAGATTTACACTCTGCCCTTCACTACCTGAAGAAGTCTCAGAGTGGTTTACAATACCTTTCCCTTCTCCTCCCCACAACAGACACCCTCTGAGGTAGGTGGGGCTGAGAGAGCTCTCTCAAGAAGTGTCCTTAAGGGAACAGCTCTGAAAGAAGTTATGACTGACTCAACGTCACACCAGCAGCTGCATGTGGAGGAGTGGGGAATCAAACCTGGTTCTCTCAGATTAGAGTCCACACTCTTAATCACTACCCTAAACTGGCTCTCGAAAGGCCCTTCAGTTGACTCCCACCATACATCGCTTTCACATGATTAATGGAGGAGTTGCTTTTGCATTCTTTTCACACCCTCAGCATGACTCACTGTTGTTTTAATATCAGTATGATCCAGACTCCATTTTTTGTTGCTAGGCCCATGCTAAGATGTTCATGTGTACCGAAATCAAAACCGAAGTCCCCTGTGAGGGGGAGTCTTGGAGCATCCATGGGCAGGGGCACAAAATTGACCTCATACATAGTATTCCCATGAAATAATCTTTGCAGTCTGTTTAGGATGCTTTCCAGCCCCAGAGATGGCACAGGCTATTACATGTTAACAGATGAGAATTTAAGGTGCATAATAACCTGGACGAGGACATTGCCACTCCATCCCACCTCTCAGCTAACATGGGTGGAGGGACTGGGTTTGTAGGGGATCCACCTTTGATGGAGAAGAATATGCCCATTTCAGATCTAGTGATGCAGCAGTATCAGGTGGGGGGAAATGAGTGAGAGCTTTTTAGATGTTTCCTGGAGTGGCCCTCAGCCTCTTTGTTTCTCTAGCTGTCCCATCACAACATTCCTGTTGACAAAGGATAAAGGAGCAGTGCACTGTTTAAGGAGCAAGATAACCTGGAAAAGAACAATAACAGTTGTTTGTAGCATTTTGCATTAGAGAAACTTCAATAGCACTTATTATTAGTACAATAATTGAATTTTTAGGATGATTTTATTGGATTTTAATTGTTATTTAACTGTTATCTATGCATTGTGTAATCTGTTTTAAGGCATGTGAGCTGCCCTGAGCCTGCTTTGCAGTGAGGGTGGGGTACAAGTGAAATAAATAAATAAATAAATATTGCCCAATGGATTAACACTTTGTGCATCAGATGAAGTGAGCTCTGACTCATGGAAGGTAATTCTGGTACAAATGTTATTAGTATTTAAGGTGCCACTTGACTTCTGTTTTATTTTACATTCTGTCTGTCACACTGCTGGTATCTTAATAATAAAGGAATGCTTGGGTTTCAGAACAATTTACAATATTTTAAAATGCACAAATGAAAAAAACAGCCTGAATTCTACGAAAATTTGTTTCCACCATTAAGCACAATCCACTAACAATGAATCAATGGCACTTAAATCACTGGCACTTAAATTAGTGACAGCCTCACTCTATCAGTAGGACTTACAGCCTTATACTAACATGTTTACCTGGAAATTATGGTATTGAAGTCTATGCTTTCAGTTGTGCAAGATCCCCCCCCCCCATTTCTGCTGGGAAACACTGGAAAGAAAGCTCTATTCTGGGAAGTTTATTCACTTGGGGTGTGATGATGAAAACCTCCCTGAAGGATGATAGAGAGATACCTGTAGAAGCATCAAGCACCTGTTAAGGAATCCAGAGTGGGCAGATCTGGAGAGGGACAGATATGTCAAGATGCTTGAAGGATGTTCTGATTCAGCACATCCCTAAGGAAGCCTCTGTTCACTATGCAGGGCAGTTGTGCCTCAGCTGTTATTCTCCAGCAAATATCTTCGGGGAAACTCAATGTGTAGGGTTGCAGCCTTTGTTGCAAATCACTTTGCAGGCTTGTGTTTCATTTTGGAGGAAACTGTCAGAATTTGATGGCTGCTCCATAGTGCTTTGGAGAGCTTTATTATGCCTGTTGGGATTTGCCAGGCACCTAGATTTAGCTTCCAAATTTCTCCTCATCCAAGTATCTCATGGAATTATGGCATTCTGAACTGCATTATATTGTTTCAAAAGAAGAAGCAATGCATTAAGGTTTCTTTACTGCTTTTTTTAAAATTATACATGTTGTACAGAACCCTGTATGGGTTACTGCCATTCTTTTATATTTCCCCTTTCTGCATCACGAGTGCACATGTGTGCCTTGATATGAGCACTTTAAAAAAAGTAATCTTGATGTGATCATGCTAATAATGGCATCAAGATTCCTTTGGTGTAGTGTTTTACTGATGTGAGCTTGTGAGCACCATCAATAAGAAAACAATCTTTAAAACTTGTTTAGAAAAAAAACTGTGCATGGATTGTTACCAGGCAGTGTTTCAGATATATGAGCATTTGCCTTGAGTCAAACAACTGTTCAATAAACATATGCTAAAATGGGGAAAAGTTCTCAGAGAAGAAACATCCCTAAGGAAATGGTGCTGGAAAAGTCCCTGAAACTGATTTCATCAGAAAGCAAAGAACACTTTAAAAACATGATTCAGGTGGTATTTAACCTTCCATAAATTAGCATGTATATATATAATTCCAATTGACATCTGTTAGTAACATAATGCTCCCAAAGGAGACTAATTTCATATTTCACAGTTATGTACTGAGATCCATAAATGTTGGTACTCAGTACTGAAATTAGTGAATGAAATTATTGGATATTTATTTACATTATTTATCCCTGCTTTGCTTCCCAATCGGGATCCAAAGCAGTTTATATCATTCTCTTCTCCATTTTATCCTCACAACAACCCTGTAAGGGAGGTTAGGCTGAGACTGAGTGACTAGCCCAAGGTCATCCAGTGAGCTTTCTGGCAGAGCAGGGATTCAAACCTTGGTCTCCCAGATCCGAGTTTGACACTTCCCCCTACACAACACCAGCTGTTGCTATGAGGACACTAAAGTAATTTCCTCTATTATTCTAAAAGATGTTGTACCAAAGGATGATCTTGAAGTGATGCTAAATTTGTTAATTGTTGTATGGGTATATATTGTAGCTTACTAGAAAGGTATAGATTCAGCTGACTTTTCACAGAATAGGATAAAAACTGAAGATTTTGCTAATTTACTTGGGCATTGATGACTGGAAATTCTGGAACTGTGGGAATACTAGTTAGCAAGCATTTCAGTAGTTTCTGTTTACTTCACTGGTGTCTTCTGCATATTTTTATTTACAGTATCATTCATGTTGGCAACCCCCATCAATTCTTGTCTCATGCAAACACCAAGCAAGAACATACTGCAGGGTCTATTCCCCCCCTTCGTTTTTTTAAAAACCACAGAAGTGTTCCGTTAGCTTGATTCACCTCGCTGGCTGTACCATGAAGGCATTCACTCCCTGTAGTGAAAGCAGTGGTGCTTGTGCTTTTAACTTCCCCAAAGACATTTGCTGAGGAATAACAGCTGAGGCAGCAGCACACTACACAGTTAGCAGAGACCTTTCTTCAGGGATGTGCTGAATCTGAGCATCCTTCACATATTCTGACATCTGAAAGTCTCTGTCCCAATCTGCCCATTTTAGAGACTTTAACAGCTAGTTTAGTGTTCCTGATAGAGGAAGGCATACCAATATCTCTCTGCCACATTTCATCTTGTGCACAGTTGGAAGCATAGACACAAATTTTATACTGCTGCAGGAATACCTTTGTTCAATTCTAACATGTTATACTAATAATACGTACCATTAATTGTCTTTTATTATATTTGTTCTGTCCTCTGATTCTGTTCTTTGCAATATTCTCAGTGAATTTCCACATAAAATTCTGATGGCTCTAGAAAATAGTTGTAGCATAATTGGAATCAATCCCAAGGCATAAAAGAAGTTCAGAATGAAAACCGAGTGGAACTGTGGGCGTTTGTTTTTCCCTGTTGGTAAACTCCAGCTTGGATCATTGCAACATTTTCTCAACACTGAGGGAAAGGTGCAGCTAAAAACCACATTCAAATACCCCAAGCCAATGACATACTGACTGCAAAGTCACCCCTGAACAGCCATAAAATGGCCATAAATCTATGCAGAAGGTACCATGAAACCCAATGATCAAAGAAAGTGAAAGTGGCATTCAATGTAGAGGGTACCATAAAATCCGAAGATCAGGGGTCCTTTTGTAAAAAAGAGGTGCAGGAGCTCATTAGCATAACTTTTTTGCATATGCCACACCCCCTGACATCACCGGAAGTGTCAGAAGGCCACACACCCCTGACGCCACCGGAAGTGTGTCAGAAGAAAGGGAGGGAGGGGGGAAAGGAAGGAAAGGAACAGGAAGGTAGGTAGGTAGGTAGGTGGGGAGAGAGAGAAGAAAGGAAGGAACAGGAAGGAAGGAACAGGAAGGAAGGAACAGGAAGGTAGGTAGGTAGGTGGGGAAGAAAGAGAGAGAAGGGAAGGAAGGAAGGAACAGGAAGGTAGGTAGGTAGGTGGGGGAGAGAGAGAAGGAAGGAAGGAAGGAAGGAAGGAAGGATGGAAGGAAGGAAGGAAGGAAGGAAGAGACAGATGGACAAGGTGTTTCTCTCCCCCCCCTTGGGCCGAGTGGCTGTCAGCCACTCAGCCGGTGTTTCCCTCCCTTCCCCCCCTCTTGCTTGGGCACTGGGGACCAGCTTTTCCCTCCCTCCCTCCCGCCCGGGAATGGTGAGCGGGGAGGGATGGGGGCTTCTCCCCTGGCTGGTTGCCTGCCGTGGCCCAGGAAGAGTGAGAGGGGGAGGGATGGGGGCTTCTACCCGGGCCGGTAGCCTGCCGTGGCCCAGGAAGGGTGAGCAGGGGGGAGGCTTTCCTCCAGCTCCATGCCAAAGCACGGGCCGGGGAAAGCAAGCTGGGGGGCGGGGCTCGGTTATGTGCCCACCCCCCGGGCTCCTCTCTCCTGGAGCGGCGCCCCGGCCCCAACAGAGCTCTGCCAATGATCAAAGGAAGTGAAAGCAACATGCAATGCAGAGGGGAACTTCTGTTCCAACTTGGATTTGCTAAAACAATGGAGGAAAAAGCCCATGCAAACTCACCCATACACTAAGTGGAGCTACCCTTAAGAGGCTTCACAAGCTTCCCATGTGGATTGTACCCGCAGAAGTCTTACATCCAACATCAAGATATAAAGGACAAGATTGGCTGAAGTATAGAGACTTATTAATAAGACATGGTAAAGATTTCAAACTGAAGGAGCAGCATCAGATTGACTTTGATTATGGTTGGTTAAGATATAGACAAATATATGATTTGTATAGAAGTGATAAAAAACACGGTTTCAGGGGGAAAAATAATGAAATAGAACAAGTTTGGGAGGAAGGTGGGAAAAAATGATTTCTAAAATGTATAAAGTCTTGCTAAAATGGTTTAATGCAGATGAAATGGTAAAAGAACAAATGGTAAAATGGGCGATAAACTTTAACAAAGACATTGAAATGGAGTCTTGGGAATTTTTATGGAAAAATGCTATGAGTATATCTACGTGTTATAACTTAAAAGAAAATTGTTTCAAAATGATGTATAGATGGTATATGACACCAAAAAAAATTGCAAATATTGGTCAGAATATGTCTAACAAATGTTGGAAGTGTAAAAAGAAAGAAGGTTCTTTTTATCATATGTGGTGGACTTGTGATAAAGCAAAGATTTATTGGTCAAAAATACATGCAGAAATGGAAAAAATCTTGAAATGTACATTTAAGAAGTTGCCTGAAATGTTATTGCTAGGACTTAAACTAGAAGAGATAAATGTAAAGAAAAGGACAATAACATGGTATATGATTACAACAGCAAGAATGGTGTATGCACAAAATTGGAAAAATGAAAAAATACCAGAGATGTGGGAATGGTTGAAAAAACTGTTATACATGGCTGAAATGGATAAATGGACTAGAAAATTGAATAATCTCTACTCAGAGACCTTTCTAGAAGACTGGAAAGATTTGAAAGAATATGTTGAAAAATACTGGGATATGAAAAACTACATTTATACATGGTTATAATAGCATAAAGGAATAGAAATATATTATATGAAGGTTTTAGTTAAAATTAGACAATGAAGCTGGTTTTATTTAGAAATATATAAGAATATAGAAAATAAGAATTGGTGTATAAGTATTTTAAAGATATATAACCGTTACCAGAAATGAAACATAGATATAAGTATTACTATTTTGAATAAAATGGAAAATGTGTTATGCTTCAGAGGTGGTGGGAAACCACCAAAACAAGATAAAAATAGAAAGTACAAATAGAACAAAATGTTATATAATATGGAAAAGGGGATTTGTATAAGGTAAATGTATTATCTTTGATGTTTCTTTTTTGAAAAATAAAAATTTCTTTACAAAAAAAAAAAAAAGAGGCTTCACAAGCTGTAAGTGAATTCTGTTGCTTACCTTTAGCAGGGTGAACCATATAGGGCATATTTCACCTGTTTTTGCTGTTTTTGCTCATCTGCACTGGCTGCTAATTAAGGCCAATTAAAGATACTGGCTTTAATTTCTGAAGCTCTGAACTGCCTAGGGTATGTGTATCTAACAGTATCTCTCCCTGTCTAGTTCTCTTCTGTACATAGAGGTTGTCTAAAGCAGTTGTGTTTTGAATCCCTATTTGTCAGGAAGTTGGGTCAGAGATTATTTATAAGAGTGCCTTTGTTATTGGAGCTGAATTTTGAAATGCTGTGTTTTTGAACAATCAGCTTCTTGAAACAATTTCCCATGGTTTTGAACTTTATAAAGCAGCAGCTACTAGAATACTCTGAATATAGTAGAATTTTGAACTAAAGAATACTTCAAAATCGAAAGGATTTATCATAGTATGTCAAAGTAAATAAATACCCCATTCAGTGCACTGGCAGGGCAAGAGACCAATGTTAGTCACTATCCCTCACTTATATGTTTAGCCCTGAAATTCTCACTTCTCATCTGAATGAGCATTTTGTGCTTTCAGAAAGGAAACACATTCAGTACGATCCTTGACATCCATTATGTGTTTTTGTAATCAAATTCACACTGTGATTACAGCTCATCTTTGAGTTTATTACAATATGAAACAAAACAAGAAGTCTGAAAATATTTTATACAATAATTGAAGTAGAAAATGAAATCCTGGAGACATTGAAACCATCGTATTCCAGTGAAAGAGTTCCAAAGAGATAATCTAGCAAGAAGCCACCAAATTTGACAGTGTGAAACTTTGTCTCACCAAATTCTGAATGTGCCAAATTGGCTGAGTTGTCTTTATTTAGATATGTAGTTACACAACATATTTCTTTATGGATTCCTTCACCAGTGGCTCCTAGTGTGAGTCACACCCACATTGATTTAATCTTTAATTCATTGCATTGAATTCTGTATTCACCTGAGCTCTGCATAGTGCTGTGATGTGCAGGTGCTATCTCTTACACTGACTTTTAGACCTGACTGTAAAACAAAACAAAACAAAATTCCTCTTCTTTTCTCTATATTTGTGGTATACCCACTTAGGTGACCATGCTTTGATGGAGTAAACTCTATCCAGTGGATGCTTTATGGTATCATAAACATGTAAGTCTGAAAGGTGCTCCAAAGCTGTTGTGCAAAAGCTTCCAGAGGGATAACTGTTTTAGTCTGCCCCTCTGGTAACAACAGAAAGCTTTTATACCTCATTACATGAATAGCATGATGTATTAGCCCCACCACAGCTGTTCTCACACTGGGGCTACTACTTCTAAGAGCTGGCAGTTGCTGGTGTGGGAACTGTCCACAGCAGGCAGAAGAATGACATGACTGCTGATCCTGTATATTATTGACATGGCAGGGGTAATTCGTCATACCAAGATGTGATTTTTGTAGCTTGTGCTCAGTGTCTTTTAGCCAGTCCTAGGACCTGGTATCAGTGTTCTTCACAGCAAGCACGTATACAGAGTCAGCTCAAAAGGTGGGTTAATCCATGGGGTAACATGGGAGGTAGGCTATTTATTTGGGGAATTTAGAATTTATTATACAGCTCCATGCAGCTGATCTTCTGCCCTCTACTTCCTAGCCTGTTTTTGAATTAAAATCAGATGCTTAGAATCTTCTGCTCAGCAGGAGCAGCATGCTTCTTCTTTAAGCAACTTTAGTACAAGATTTTTCTTTTTTGGCTAAGTATTGTAGCATAAGAAAGAAGAAGTTCCTGTCAAATACAGCATTTACTCAAATGTAAGACTAGGGTTTTTTTCCAGGTATGCCATCAAAAAAGAGGCAGGTTGTCTTACATTCACATACAAGTTAGAGTTACATCCAGTAATATTTTTGTGTTTGTAACATTTTTATAGTAGTCATCTTCTGGTCAGCATTGTCCTCCTTTCAAGTAATACAGTAATGATGGTAACTAAGGATGAGCAAGTGAAGTAAGCATCAGTATAAGTGGAATAAGAGGGGATTTCTGTTGCTTAGTGCTGAAAGGGTTCAGGAAGTAGAAGATACAACTTTTGATCAGGAAAAATAACTCAGGCTTAGATAAACAACCGAGAAATTCTCCAGTAGCAATATAGTGCAAAACTGCTGAGCTTCCGAACTAAGTGAGAACACTCCTGTTCACCTTGACCTGAATCTTAACAATCCAGTGCTAAGGGCTGCTAAACCGTCTAGGCTCAACCATGAGTAGCACAATGTAGAACTAAGTGCTTCCACCTCTCCCTTGCAGTGCTTTACAGGAGAACTGGGGAGGGCAACTGAAATCTCACACTCCTCTGGATCCTCTTTGTTTACGTCACTATGTTGCTAATGGTTTGGTTTAATTAGCAGCTGAAAGCGTCTTTGCAGAGAGACAGTTCGTTAGATTAAGGGCTTTTCCTTCTCTCTAGATGTTACTACCTTCAAGTGTGCTCAGAATCTTATAGCATCATGGACTTTTTGATGCAATTACTTCGTAGTACACCTAATGCTAACAATCACCCTTCCAGAATATTAAGAACTGTTAAGGGCAGCAGGACTATTTCCACCTCCACATCCATTTTCATTAAAAAAAAATCCCTGACATCCAGCCTGTGTCAACATATGAGGAAACTTGTGGATCTGGCTGTGCTGAAGCATCTGCTTGCCCCAGTCTGATGGATTTTTTTTGAAGTTTGTGCAGCTTGAGGATATGAACAAGCTCCTTGAAACCCTGACCTATCACTCCTATCTTTGCCCCATGTCTTTCATGATTAATTCAGTCTGCCTGAGAAAGACTGGATGGCTGGTCAAAGAGAGATTAAATACCCCCTAAAGGAGGGACTACTGGTTCCCTTGGCATTTAAAAAGCTGTTGGTGACGTAAAAGAGTGTCTGGAAAACAAACCCTCTACTTAAATCTTATTGCTTTGAACTTTTACTGAGTTTTCAATATTACTTTCTTAGGCAAGATACTATAATGGATGGTTTGGATTTAAATCCAGAATATCTTGAGTTAGATTGATTATTTAGAACCATTTTAGCCAGAACCAGCCTGGGTTTTGGGACAGCCTTTGCCAGCACAGTAGAAAATCTTCTGTGGCCTGTGGATGAGGATGTGCATCAATTTTTTTCCCTATACAGTTGATCATGGTGTTCTTCTCTAATGCATTGCTGGTATGAAACTTAGAGACTACTATGATGAAGTGGTTCCTGTTTTTCCCGGAAGATAGAAACCAAAGGTAGTGCTGCAATACTACCCGGTGGTGTTGAGCTCATGGGATGTCTCAAGATTCTGTCTTGTTCCTCATACTGCTTAGCAGCTATAGAAAACCACTGGGGGAGGTTGCCGGTGGATCTCCATGTGTTGATAAAGTATTATACATAGTAGTTTACAATAAAACAAACAGGAGCTTCATAAATTTTATTTTATTGTACAAGAGGAGAATAGGCACTGGCAACTTTTTAAAAATTAGCTCTTGAAATCTGACCAAGATATCCCAGATGTTAGAGCATTACCAGTGGAGTTTCTCTGTGATCCATGTCAGAGATGCAGCTGTCAACTCTAACGTACACCTGCTGCTAGTTTCCTCTCAGCAAACAATTTTTCAGTTGTTTTATGAAGTGTTGAAAACTCTCAAGATGAAGCCTTGGCCTCTTCATAAAACCTGTGTCGTGTTTTGAATTAATGATGAGTCGAATATTTAGTTTAGCTTAATTAAATTTCCGTTCTGACTTTTTGCTGATCAAAAAGGTGGTTTGCAATTCTGTTAATAATCTAAAGCATACGACACTGATAAGCAAGGAAGGAGTATGCCAGCTAGTAGTCAAATCACAACAGTTAAACAGATAAAATAGTGTTACAAGATCCCTAAAAGTTTTTTTTAAGGATAAGAAATTACTTGACCAACTTTGTATAAACCTATAGGCTAGTGTTTTAGCAGGCTATGCATAAAAAGCATTTCCATAAGACTACAGAAGAAAAGAAAAACTCTATATGTGCACCAATACAAAGTTACTATATATCATACAGAAATGAATCCAACTGAGCCTCAAAGGATAGGTGGTTCATCCCAGTAATGCTGAAGGTGTACACATCTGCATGTGCACACACACAAGAAATAGTTCCAAATGCAAGAAATGTAGAATTCCTGGTATTAATGCTGGGGAGCAGTTTGCCACAGCCGACTGGAATTCAAGGAAGGCACAAAGCCCCCTTGGGTGTTCAAAACTTGGTAGCCAATGGAGAGGTGGAATTGTTTAGGTTATATTCTAGCTGCACCTCCCTAAACTGGCATTTGCTGCTGGCTGCTGCTCACCTGCCCTCTGTCTAGACATCATGGGATTAGCCTGTCACCAATACGGCCAAGCAAGAATTTTTTAAGTTCCCCCCAATTGGCTATTGGGGGTGCTTTCTTCTGCCTGCTTTGTGATGTCATGGTGGAGGTTGGTTGGTTAGGCCTCATCATTGACTTTGGAGGCTGTAACTAGTTTGGCACAAATTGGGTGGGCTGATAAGTAGGGATGACTGGCAAGCATCCTGAGACATCCAAAGTGGTAGAGGTCATGTCTGGAACAGCACATCACTGGCTGTGCAGTGGGGTGCAGCTGGAAAGGAGCAACCTTTGGTGCTGAACAATGTCTTTTTGAATCTGTATTGGCTGTGTGGCATATCAGGTGAGTGGATGGAGCCAGGCACCTCTTGATGTATTGCTTGCAGGTGATGATGAACAAAGCCAGCAGAAGATATTTAGGGTCAGAGTGTGTTTAGAGTCAGGGTGGGTCTACCAGAAGAGGCAGCCACAGGCAGGCTGCCTAGCAGAGCCCACTGATTTAAATATGCTAGCATATTTAAATATGATGCAGATCAGTCTAATTAATTAAATAAGCTGCAGATTGGTTTAATTATTTAATTAAATACACTCAAGCAATGCTCCCTCTAAGCAATGGAGTCATGTGAGCAGAAATTCTACTTTGGGAGCTACTGGTATGAAAGTTGTGAGCAAGTGATTTGGCTGCTGCATCAATTAGTTTGCTCTGGAGCCATCTTTCCTGAGCAAAGACAAAAATGAGTGAGCCAGAGGCTAGAAAACTGTGAGCTAGCTCACACTAACTCAGCTTAGAGGGAACACTGCACTCAAGCTGTTTTCTTGTGTCTTCATTGAAGGGTGCCACATTTTTGCAGAGAGTTGAAGGTATTAGACTAGCGTCATTGTTGGTCATGGTATGTCCACTCATTTTTTTGTCCTACTGCTATATCTAGTCCACCAAGTTTCAGGGGATTTTGCAATGCTTTTAAAACCTGCCAAACATATTTGGTCAGTAATGATAGTATGTAGTGGCATCTGGGTGCAAGGGAACATTATACCTGGTGTCCATGTGGTCTTGAAATCACAAGCCCAGTTGTTATTATCTTACACAGGTTGTTTTAGGCTGCAGTCACACATACTAAATAATCTACTTTCAATGCACTTTCCAACTGGATTTTATTGTGTGAACTGGCAAAATCCAGTTGGAAAGTACATTGAAAGTGGATTATTTAGTGTGTGTGATTGCAGCATTATTCACCAATCTACTCACCTGAATGAGTGGCTAATTTCGCTCTCATCAAGGTTACACTGCATTTACATGAGACAGAGCTACGATGCTGCAACATGCCTCCTTCTTCCCTCTTCTTCTTCTCTAGTCAGCCTCCTCCCATTTCCCCAGTCACCCTTTTTATAACCTCAGCTTCATACTTGATCCCTGAGCTAAGTTTCACCCTCTCCTTCTCTGTTCCCTGCTCCTCAGTCAGCCCCTACTTTCCACAGCTGTGCCCACATGGGTTCAGAGAGCCTTTACTCTCCCATCCATGCTTGTTCACTGCCTCCACACCCTGTTGCTGATGCTACCTTGACTGCACCTCTGTGCCCATAGTCCCACCATGCTCCACCCAGGTGAGCTTTGTTGCTGGAATCAAGGACATGTACTTCCTAACCAGGTGGGTTGTTGGCAGTTAACCAACCACACAATTAGATAAAATAAACTTATTTATTTATTTATTACTGGTTTTGCAACCAGAGTCAGCAAAAAAGAAAAATATTCAAGCCTGTAGGAAATGTTGCTTCTATACTATCTTCAGCTTTCTTAAAAGCAATATCTTTAGTCTATGTATACAATAGGTTGATTTGTCAACCCTGGATCTGATTTTCTGTACAGGTGTATATCTGAATAGTCCAGTTAAATGTGATCTGAGGGCCAATTTGAAGTTTTTAACCCACCCCCACAAGGGCAGAGTTTAGCTTCCCCACTGAGACTTATGGATCCTGTAGGTTTCCAGAATGCTCTGCAGGATTTCTCAGGACCTGTTGGTGGTTCTCTTGAGCTATCTGAGGCTTGTAATATAGGTCTTAGTTTGGCCATCAACTGAATTGCTCCCCAGCACCCTCTGCATCCTCAACCTTTCCTAGCTTCTTGGTTTACTGACAAGCTCAGAGAATTAAAGAGGGCATTAAGATGATGAGAACAGTCTTGGAGATGAACTCATGATGAAGCCTCAACAACACATTATAGAGCCCAGTTAAAAGCCTATGATGTGGCAGTAAAAGCAGCTAAAAAAAACCCTGCCCGTTATAGCTGGTGAAACCTTGCTGGGATGGGATGTGGTAAGAGGCCCTCAGAGTGAGATTATAAATTTGTCTTTCTCTCTCAGAGTAGCTTTCCTAGTTCCTTAAAGGAAAGTATTAACCTTTAAATACCTGAATGGTTTGGGACAGTCATACCTAAAGGACCCTTTCTCCCATTATGACCTCCCCCCCCATGGTGTCTTCATTCTGCTATAAGTGAGCTTTTGGTGGTGGCTGGCCCTCGATTTTCCTGTTTGTGTGGCAAGGGCAAGGTCTTTTTCATTGTGGCCTCGACCTGGCAGAATGCTTTGTCAGAGGACCTGTCTGCATTCTGCAGGGCATGTAAGACAGAATTATTCCACCAGGCATTCCACTAATGTAATTTTGGTGGAGTCTACTATCAATGCTGTTGATTTTTATGCCAAAAGCATTAGTTTGCAGTGTGTTCTTTTTAACTGGATTTTATTGAAATTATGGTTTTCTTTTTGCTATTGTATTGTTATGCTGTTATGTCCTCCATTCTGGTCGAGAAGCGGTATAAAAATCTAATCAAATAACTAAATAAATCTGTTGAAAGCCAGTTAATACAAAAGCCTGTATGGATAAGAATCTAAATGTAAGATGTCTATAGTCAGCTCCAAAGGTGGAAATCAGGAGACATGGGCCACAAATAGAACACTTATCCTTAGACATGTTTTACGTGATCCATGTCATATTTAAATGTATTTATTAAAAGAGTTGGCCCAGTCATATGTGACATTATTATTTTAGCATGTCCATAATTTTCAGCTAAGGCATATGTCTCACTAACACAATAACATGAAAGAATAGACCACATGCCATACATGAATTTAGACATAGCAGGACACACACTGAATGTTTGGTGGGTAAGTACTTTATGTATGATCAAGTCACATCTGTTTGGCTCTTATACAGACAGTGTCACAGATACCATTAGGATTAGGGGGTGTTAATTTAGAATTATATTTTTAAAAGGAAGATTCATTTATTTGTTATATTAAGAAGAGAAAGTTTACTGCAGTGAATATAACATACTCATGCTTTCCTAGGAGCTGTTAACCAAACCACCTTCAGCACCTAAGATGCTGATTGTATTTTTTCTGTTTCCTTTCTCACATCTGTAAATCAGTTCTCACTACTACTTTGACTTGTCTCCTTTCTGTATAAAGACACCAATACCAGTTTTATGTTTCACGGGATTCTGAGAAGGAACTGAGGTATAGCACATTTTATACGGGATCACTAGTTGTAAGCCTTGAACTTTGTTCTCCCAAATAAATGATTGGGCCTATATCTGCAATGGTACCTTGCTTTATCTGTGGTGGTACCTTGCTAGAGGCACTATAGCTTTGCACACCATCTGTCAACATTAGCTGCCCCAATGCCCTTTCCACATTAAGATAAAAGGAGCTTTGCATGTGTTATCTGACAAAAGGAAGAGGGGAGAAAAACAAGACAAGTTTAATCCTGCTGTACTATCCTCCTGTATTTCAGTCTTTTCCCTACTGTATAGAGTTCTCTGTGTGCTGGTTTGCTTATAATACTTATTTGTAACAATTTACCACACATTCAACATATAAAGGAACAATAACAATGCATTCCATTGTCATCGTTCTGTCTTATGTTAAATATGGTGCTATATAACTGGAGAGATGGAGCTGTGGCTTCAGTTAAGTATTAAGCATAGTTTTAAGCTCTATATGTATTAACTCGGTTTGTGCACCCTCGATATCTTTTTCCTGTGCAGATTGTTTATAACATTATGGTAATGATTTCAAACCATTGGAAAGAAGTCTTGTAGCTTATTTAGCCGACCCTGCAAGTGCTGATAGGCTGTAATACCCTGCTTTGATTTTCCAAGCTGACAGGAATTCTTATCTGGCACAGGAGATCGGGTTTCACTCAAGGTGGAATTTAGGATAATCTTCCAGGAAGTTTAATAAAATAGTAGAAAGGGAAAACATTTCAAAAGAAACAGATTACTGTACCTTAGAAGAATGTATTCTCAGTGTTTGAAGCAAGCCATCCACAGGTACACAGCTGTCAGCATATTTTCAAACCTATCCCGTCTTCCATCCAACCTTCTTTTGTACTTGACAAGATGCTCACTCATACTTTCGGTCAGAAAAATCAAGTACACATTCTTTCTTCCCCAAGTTTTTCCCTTGGTCCATTATCGGATGCCTCGGGACAACACATACCTGTTTCCACTCTTTCATGGGTTATCTAAATTTCTACTTTAGCCACACCCAGGAACCTTAGTGCACCTTGTGGAAATGTTGACTTTTTGCCACATGATAATCTCTTCTTGCAAGTACTCTTGAGATTATATGCAAGCAATAAAATTCAAGGTGGCTTATTTAAAATGTGCTGTTAACAACCTATGGAGAGTCAAAGAGAAAATAGCCACATCAAACTATCTCAGCTCTTTCACTGTGGCCAAGAGAAAAATTCAAGAACCCTGAGTTACTATTGTGCTACTGCTCATTTCTTAGAATGTTTGAATTTTAGAACACATTCTTTGATTTTAAAAAAACCACCACAATTATTTTTGTTAAGTAATTAAACTTGTGTTTTGGAGCCAGGTGTCATGATACTTGTCTTGTGTACATAATCAGTCTTGGTATAGATACCTTAAACAGTTGTGATTGCCCAATCAAGGCTACTGTAGCAGTGATGTGCGACTGCTTGTTGATGGGGAGGCAGTTTATTCAAAACTGATGGCACCTGCACAGTCTTTCAAGCGTCTTCATATAAATTCTTACTTATTCAACATGAATAACACATCCAAAAAAGACACTTTGCAAGCATTAGTAATTCTCAGATACTGCAAAGAATCTACAGATGATATAGTAATCAATTACTTGAAGGCAATCAAGTGGTATTAGCATGGAAATGACTGGCCACAATAGATAGTAAGTATCGATTAATACATCAAATATATATCAAATATATATATACCTAAATACCTATTATACCAAAAATTAACTCTCGGTTTAAGGCTACGTAAACAGCTAAGTATCCCTATATATGCAATATTTGCAAAAATGAAGATGATGTGGCAGCAGAAAGGTAAACTACTGCTGTCATGAAAATATCACAGAAATGGGTAATAGATTTATTCAACTGATCTGACAGTCTTGTTCCCTATCTCCTTTTGCTACCAGCTATCTCTGCTGATAGCAAAAGGAGATAGGGAACATGCAGAACACATGGAATGGCCACTGGGACTTTTGACTTTGGAAGCAACAGAACCAGGGCTATTTTGGGGCAGGAACGGAATTCTGGCTGGCTTCCGAGTTGGCCATGCCTACAGCCTCCCCCCTCCTTAGGTTCCTCAGGCGCCTCTCAAGCCGTGGGGCACCTGGGGAAGCCAAGCTGATCCAGGGAGGGAAGGCGGTTTAAACTGCCTCCCCTCCTTGGGTTCCCCAGGTGCCCTGAGGTTGCAGGGCACTTGGGGAAGCCGATCCAGAAACTGCCTTCTGTCAGTTAACACTGCCACTGTCCAGGGCAGGAGTTGGGATTTACACAGTAAGGCGAGCCAGCTCCCTCCCCCTGACAGAATGTACTCCTCATCACAGCTTCTGCAGCTTCAGCGCACTGTTATCTCAGTCCTTGGGGTGCTTGCTACTTCACACAGACTTGTTTTGAATCACATATTGTTTCCTTCAGGTGCAAACCGCTTTTCCTTTCCCGCTTTTAGTCTGGGAAGAAAACTAAGTAACTGTTTTAGGTGCCTTTTCCCTTTCCACTGATTGGGGATTGTATGTATGACAGTATGGTTTGATTTTTCTATAATTGCACTAACACAATTCATCTACCCCATTACTAACCCAATAAGTGTACCCTGAAGATAGCCCTCCAATAAAAGAAGATCTTGTTTAAGAACCCTTTTTTCTTGGTGTGGTTGCATCCCAAGCAGTCTCACAGGGAGTTAGTAATCCCTTTCTCCCTGGGGATCTACCATTCCTGACAATGTCGGAAGATGGTGGAGAACCCCCTGTAACTTTGGGGAACACAATGATCCTGGTATCAACGGAGGAAGAACCTATGCCCCCTTGTACCACCGTGTGGGTGGATTGCAGACCTAGGGGTCCCAGGTACTCATGGACTCAATTCGGGACTGAACCAGTGGAGACCAGGACCCCCCCCCCCCCCCGATGAGGAATGTCCTTAGGACTGGAGGTCGGTCATGAGCTGGAGGAAGGACTGAAAGCCTGCATCTCCAACTGGCAAAGACAACCCGAGTTCGGGGACATGTGGTCCCACGTTGACCGTCGCATGGAGGTGATGGAAAACCTACTGCAACGGGTGATGATGACCCTGCTGGAAAGATTACCTGGAATGATCCAGAGGGTCGTAGCTGCTCAACTCGGTGGGGGAGCGGGAGCAGGGGCTGGTGGGCAACCTGCCCCAGCCCAAGTCCCTGTGGGACCACCTGTCCCAGTGGGGCCACCAGTGCCCAGACCCCCCTGGCACCACTGGGACCAAAGGCCTGTTCCGCAAGAGCTCCTGGCAGCCACATTCGATGGGGACCCGTCTAAACTGCAGTTCTTCATCATCAAGGTGGGGAGATTTTTCCAAACATGAGGCAACCTCTTCCCGGATGAAGGAGATAGAGTGGGATACATCGGGTCCTGTCTACAAGAGGAGGCAGCCGATTGGTACATAAGCCTCCACAACCCTCCAGGACCCGAGTGGGACCGAGTGGAGGACTTCATGTGGGCTTTACAGAGGCAGTATGAAGACCCTATGGGAGAAGAGAAAGCCCGGAACCAGATGCAGAGGCTTACCCAAGGGCAAAGCTCAGGCCGTGAGTACACAGCTACATTTAAACAGATAGCCATGAAAATACGTGGGTGGCTCGAAGAAGTTCTCATAGAGAACTACTGCCAAGGACTCAACCTGGACCTGTACAAGACTGTGTTGAGAAATGTCAACCCAACCTCCCTGGCGGCCTGGATTTGAGCTGCTGAAGAAGCAGATGCTCAATTCACCCTGATAAAAATGTACACTACTACGGAGAGTCCTAAAGGGTCAGGGTCCTCCTTGCACAAACCAAAGATAAAGCCCCCCCTTAAGGATATCCATGACCTGCGATTGAAAAAGGGATTACGTATGCAGTGTGGCAAAGCTGGACACTATGCCTCCTCCTGCCCCACTGTGGCCCCAACTATGGTCCTCCCGGGCTCCACCTCCACTCCCCGGCCCCTGAAGGCAACCTCGGGACCGAAGCCACAAGCACTGCAACTGGACACACCGCCCGATGGCAAAAAAGTGGCTATTGTTGAGCTACCATCACCAGTGGGAAACGAGAAGGACCTGCGCTGAAGGGTGCGAAGCAACAGGTCCCCGTCCCTCCTGCGCCAAAAGTGATGAGCTCTCCTGCCCCCCTCTTATATGTAGTAGTTACCATTGTCACTCCCCCCCAAACCGGGACTCATATCAAGGTGTGGGCATTGATAGACTCTGGGTGTGCATGAGATCTAATCAGCCCAATGATAGTAGATGGACTTGGGGTTGGGGTGAATTCATTAGATGAACCTTTCTGGTTCACCCAGATGGATGGGTCAGAAATGCAAGAACCATCCCTTTTCAAAACTCAGCCAGTGATTTTGGGAGTGGGGGAGCACTGGGAGGAACAGGCGTTTGTTGTTACTCCACATGCCCAATTCCCTATGGTGTTGGGGAGCCCCTGGTTGAGTGGACATGATACGTACATCATGTGGAGTGAAGGAAGGATCTGGTGGGTGGCCCTGGCATGTCAACAACACACCTGGAAAGAGGCTTGGGGAACCGAGCCCTCCAAGGTGAACGTCTGCGTGGCTGCAGTGGAACTATTACAAATACCTACCACATATCAGGATCTAGCGGAGGTGTTCAGTGAAACGGGAGTAGATGAGCTACCCCCCATTGCAACACTGACTGCACCATCGAATTACTACCTGGGGTTAAACTATATTCGATGAGCCCCTCTGAGAAGGTAGAATTACATAATTTTATTGATAAAAACTTGCAACATGGCTTCATCCGTCCGGCGCAATCTCCCTTTGCCGCCCCTATACTATTTCAAAAGAAAAAAGATGGAGGGCTACGATTGTGCACAGATTACTGAGGCTTAAACACAGTCTCAGCCTCGATCGCCTACCCCCTGCCTCTCATCAATGACTTGATAGGCCGCTAAGGGGGACATTTTCTCGAAATTAGATCTCAGAGATGCCTACTTCCGAGTATGCATCAGAGAAGGGGATGGATATAAAACTGCTTTTAACACTCCCCTTGGCCAATTTGAGTACCTGGTGATGCCATTTGGACTTCAAGGCAGTCCAGGAGTTTTTATGAACCTCATAAATGAAGTACTGCACAAGCACCTGTTTAAAGGGGTTTTATGCTATTTAGACGATATTTTACTGTACTCCCCTGACATGTAGTCGCATGTAAAATTAGTACGAGAGGTACTAACCACTTCGAAAGACAATAAACTATATGCTAAGCTCTCGAAGTGTGACTTCCATAAAACTGAAATTGACTTTCTGGGCTATCGCATCTCTCCTCGAGGCTTAGAGATGGACCCCACGAAAGTGGGGGTGGTCAGAGACTGGGGAATCCCTTGAACCCACCACCAATTACAAAGTTTTCTTGGATTCACCAATTTTTACTGCTCATTCATCAATAACTTCACTGAGGTCAGCCTACCCCTCACTGAACTCTTAAAAACTAAGGGGGAGGATGCAGCCAAGCCAGGGGCAAAACTCAATTGGAGCCCCGAATGTCAGGTCGCATTTGACAAGCTCAAAACTCTATTCACATCTGAACCCATCCTAGCACATCCTGATGAAAACAAAAGTTTTGTAATACAAGTTGATGCTTCAGATGTAGCGATGGGGGGGGGGGCATTTTGCAACAGGGACCTGATGGGAAATTACACCCGCTTGTTTATGTCTCAAAAAAGTTTGGCGACACAGAGAAAAACTGGGCAGTATGGGATAAAGAGGCTGCGGCTATTCGCCTGGCCCTCACTACTTGGAGGCATTGGCTCGAGGGGGGGGGAGGGTCCCATTCGAGGTATGGACTGTTCATAAGAACCTCGAAGCCCTCAAAACCCAATGCACCCTAAATGCCAAGCAATTGCGTTTGGCTGATTTCTTCTCGAAGTTTAATTTCACTCTATGCCACTTTCCAGGAAAGTCTAACTCATTGGCGGATGCTTTATCATGACTTCCCCAATATGACTTTAAGAAAGACCCAGTAATTGACTCTATGTTCACACCAGAACAACTGGGGGGGGGGGGTTAGTCATGACCTGCAGCCAAACCTCACAGAAAAATTTCCCAAGCAAAACAGATTGGGCTACTAAGTGCGCCAATGCCTATGACTGTCAGATTCTCATAGTTATGAATTGCTACATGTTATCCTGTAAGTTGCTTAATGTAAGAATCTGACAATAGGATGCTTGTTCTATGCTACATTTCAAGTTACTTTCGGTTTCTTTGTTCTTTCTATCTCTTTCCTTAATTTATGGCTTGCCTTGAAGCAGAAATTGCTCTCCTGCTTAATGTTACTTTTTCCCCGGGAGGATGGATTCACACATTCCACCATGTCACATAAACAACAGATAGCTGGCTGGAGCTTCCTTCCCCCCCTTCCTCCAAGGCTCTCAGGATGCTATCAGGCTGGGTATAGCCTTGAAGGTTATTTGTGTCACTGCCCAAATGTTTTGCCTAGGATTTAGCACATCTGGGTCACGTAGGACAAGAAGGGAATTTTTACAACTTTCTCACCTCTGATGGGAACAAACGGTTGCCATTCATTTTCCTGCATTTTAGGTGTGTGTTGATTGGCAGGATTTGTATATGCATTTGTGTCTGTAGGTATATTAGTCCCTAACCCTCTTCATTCTGTATCTCAAAAAAACATCGAGACCCTGTTCCAGTATATGAAATAAAGAACTCTGTTTAACTACAAAGGTCTGATCATTTGCTGATAGTGCAGAAGCCTCACAATGACCCATCTGAACTTGTAGAATTTTCTAAACTAGACTGAATCAGAATGGACCTGAATGGTTGTCTTTTCTGTCTTATTAACTGGAAAGATTTTGGTCCTAAACATAATGAATGGGTTGATTCTATGCATGTTAACGCTTCTGCAAAAATTTATGCCTTCCATAAATTGTACCCACTAAAACAAGGGGGCTAAAGGGGGCTTTCGAGAGGGCAGTGTGTCAGTTAACACTGCCACTGTCCAATGACAAATTAATTGTACCTAAAACTCTTCGGGGGGAGGTAATGCACTCAGCCCATGAAGCAAAGTTGTTGGGCCATTTTGGCTATCTAAAAACTCTAAACCTGTTGCAGAGACAATTCTGGTGGCCTTGCATGTGGCAGGATCTCTCTGATTATGTCTCTACATGCCAAACATGCATCATGTGCAAGAAACAGGGTGGGAAACCTCCAGATCTGTTACAGCCCTTGGAAACCCCAGCCCGGTCCTGGGAATCAATTTCTATGGACTTTATCATCGACCTACCCCCGAATAAAGGGAAAAATGTGATTTGGGTTGTTGTGGACTTATTCTCAAAACAAGCCCATTTTATCCCTTTTAAACACCTCCCGACAGCCAAAACCATGGCTAAAATTTTCATGGCTAATGTCGTTTGCCTCCACGGCATTCCTAAAAAGGTGGTCTCCGATGGGGGGTTTCAGTTTGTTGCCAATTTCTGGCGGGAGCGCCTGGAAATCCTGGAGGTAGAACCCACCTTAAGCAGCACCTATCATTCAGAGACTGATGGACAAACTGAAAGGGTTAATCAGGTGTTAGAACAGTTCCGTCGGTGCTACACTAACTACCAACAAGATAACTGGGTAGATCTACTGCCCTTTGCTGAATACAGCAACAATAATGCAGTAGATTCCTCCACAGGCGTTTCACCTTTCATGGCTACGGGCGGATATGAAGGGGTCCCCCTACCAGCTCTGGAAGCCGCTTCCCTGGGTCCTAGCAACCTAGCTGAATGGTGGAACTCACTCCGAGACTCCTGGCCCTTAATAGCCAAAACGTTGGAAGCTGCTAAGCAGAACTATAAAAAATTTGCAGACAAAAGCAGAGGGAAAGTCTGGGACTTACAGGTGGGAGAGTCAGTTTACTTATCCACCAAGAACATCAAAGGACTTCAGCCCAGTTGGAAATTAGGTTGGAAATATGTGGGGCTGTTCAAAGGGCTTAGGAAAATAAATGATGTCACCTTCGAACTAGAATTGCTTAAATCTTTACGAGATGTCCACCCTTTTTTCCAATTCAGCCTTCTGAAGAAGGACCCTGGATCAAATTTGTGGAGACCTCATCGTCCAGTTCCTCCTCCTCTGATAAGGGGGGTGAGCCCCATTACAAAGTTAACCAGATCCTCGACTCCAAATTAAAGTGGGGTTGTCTTTTCTGTCTTATTAACTGGAAAGATTTTGGTCCTAAACATAATGAATGGGTTGATTCTATGCATGTTAACGCTTCTGCAAAAATTTATGCCTTCCATAAATTGTACCCACTAAAACAAGGGGGCTAAAGGGGGCTTTTGAGAGGGCAGTGTGTCAGTTAACACTGCCACTGTCCAGGGCAGGAGTTGGGATTTACACACCCTTTCTTCCCTCGGGTTCCCCATGTACCCCGCAAGCCGCGGGGCACCTGGGGAAGCCAATCCTGGGACTAAGCTGTGCTGTCAGGGGATGTGGCCTAATATGATAATGAATTTCTACTGTTGGGTGTGGCCTATTATGCTAATGAGTTCCTGCTGGGCTTTTTCTACTAAAAGCCCTGAACAGAACCATAACATTTGACCTAACTTCTGTTTCCAAATTTCTACAGAATATCTAAAACTTTCCAGCTATTTTGAAAACACAATATGAAAGTTTAGATGGGGCTGTGGCTGACTTGTAGGGCATCTCCTTTGCATGTAAAAAGTGCTAGCTTCAGTCTCTGGCATCCTCAGTTTAAAGGATCAGATGGTAGGTGATATGAAAGACCTCTGCCTGTGGGCCAGACTTGATATGATGGCATCCTTGAAGCCACCCTGAGGATGCTGCCACCATTTTAAAGTTGTTTAAAATGCTGTGGGGGTCTGATCCTGGCAGGGCCCACAGCATGGCTTGCTGAGGTGTTCTTGTTCTCCCCATGCCTTATTAAGTACCAAAACAGCCACAGTTCCCCCCAATCTCTTTTGGCACTTGAAAATGGGGGGGGGGGGCAAGACCGTTGCAATGCAGGTCCAACCAGAATTGGCCCTCCTGGCATTTTTAAATGACTTCTAAATGGTGGTGGCTTCCTTTAGCCCTGAGGCTCTGGTGAGTCTGAGTGGACAATACTAACCTTGATGGATCAGTGACTAGTATAAGGCAGTTTCATCTCTTTAAAAAATAAACAAACAAAAAAGGCTTAGAAGTACAATGAAAAAAGCATGTTTAACTGAATCCAATACTTAACATACCTCCGCATTTGCAACTGATCCTAGTACAACTAACTGCATGCCTATACACTGTTGAAATTCATCTGACATTTATCAGTCTGAAAAAATATGTGTAATCTCTTCTCTGCCCTTTCAGTGACCCCTTGCTTTGACTGCTACCCACAGTGGCTACCACAGAAACCAAACTTTTTCTTGCTACCCAAAAGTTTTAATTGAAAAACCAGAGTTACAGGCAGAATGTAGCTTCAGCAGATTAGCAGTTAAATGAGAAGGGGCTTTTCGTTTAAGTTCCAGTGTTGATATGTCACTGCACTGTGTCACTTTGAAAAGCGATAGTGCTTTGTTATCAGTGCTGAGCTCAGGCAGCCTCCTGATGTAGAGTTAGACTAAAATAGAATGCCAGAGTGATGAAGGTACTGCTTACATTTAACATCCTCACAGCTACTGGACATGGAGGGAGGTGCTGACACACTGTTCTGTGCAGACAAACAGGTTGATCATCTTCCAAGGTCTGTTTTCCTGACATTTAACAAAGAAAAGCTGATAGCAAAAGAAAGGTTCATTCCAGTTCAGATCAAGAAAGAGTACTGAGAGCATGTTTTATTAATAAATGATTTCCAGCATGTTGGCTTTTAATCTCTCTTTGTCAAGGAAGCTGTTCTGCCCAATTAAAATCCTTTATATCATTGATTTTTGTTCAGAATCTTCCATGTATAAGAAATGCAGCGTACATTTTGGTTGTTAAGAACCATGTGTGTTTTATATACATGACCGTGATTTTGTCCATTTTGGTAGGGTGAAGCAAAGATTTATCATCAGGGACAAGAAAGGATATTTTTGTTACTCCTACTGAATCACTAATTGTAACTCAAGAACCTTCTATGGAGTACAGAACTATGACAAATTTCCAGGCTAACCAGAGGGCAAGTGAAATATATTGATGGAACTGCCATAGTAGATCTTGGCCACCTTACAAGATGGGGATTCAAATTTAGTCCTGGGCTCAAATGTTTAAGGAACCATTTATAACTTACTGGTGTTACTGACTATGTAAATCTACTGGCACTGCATCATTTAAAGTATTATTAAATGCTGTCCCTGAAAGTGTGTGTAACTTTTTCTATCTTCTTGAAAAATTAATCATCACATAATCATAATAGGCTGTTATGACAACTTCACCCTCTTCCCTTCCTCACATGCAGGATTTTCCCTCTTTTTTTCTTCCTTCTTGGCTGAGTAGCCCCTTTATCTATTTTCTTCTTTTCTGAAGGTTTATGGCTATCCCACCTTGTCACTTTATTGCATTTTAGTGCTGGCTCAGCCCATGAACTTGAGGAAAGAGACAAGTTTGGTTGGTAATGAGATGTTGGAGCCGCTGTCGGGGGCCACTGGGGCCGTCGAGATTGCAAGTCAACGAAGACGGCTTGTGGGGGCATAGGACCAGAGCTTGGGGTGGCGAGGCAAGATGTGGGGTGAGAAGGTGGCAGGGGGTGGAAGCCCCTAGAAAGCCCCTGGAAAGTGATGGCAGCGGAGGAGTGAAGGGCGAGTCATGGAGAGGACACCCAGGGGAGATGCGTGGGCTCGGCCGGACAGGGGTGGGCCCTGGGGCGTTTGGTGCTCAGTGCCCGGAGCTGGCATTGGAGACACCACTGGGGTGGCCCAGCAGGAAGCCAGCAGGCCTGGCTTACAGCCAGGCAAAGGACGTGACGAGTCGACCCGGCCGGCAGTCAGAGATAATGAGCCCAGCTGATTCTGCAACTACCTCTTCCCCTTTTCATCGCCGCCATTGGGGCCTCTATGCAGCCCATCACTGTAGGCACTGACTGCTGCAGCCTGCAGGGGTTGCCCCTGTGGCTCGCCTCCGCTGCTATTGCCTGTTGTTGCCGGTGGGGGTAATTGTGGCCTGCCTTTGCTGCTACTGCCTGTGGCTGCTTGTCAGGATCGCTCCCATGGCTCATCTCTGCTGCCTGTTGCATGCTGGTGCTGTTCACATGGCCTGCCCTCACCGCTACAGCAACTGCAGCCATCACCGGAACCGCCACTGCCACCTGGCGGGCTGTGTGGCTCCCAGTGAGCAAGTGGTGGTATGGAGTTCAGGCTGTAAGGGTTAAGCTTTTGAGACAGTGGCACCATGGAGCCGGCCTGCGCAGCCTGAGAGCTGGAGGTGACCTTGAGTGGCCAGGCCGTGGGATCCCTGGGTTGGGGAGACAGGGTCCCTCAATGCTAACTCTTACACCCAGCGGGGTGCGGTTGAGACTGGCTTCGATTACTACCACAGGACCAGCATTGAATGACACGGACAGTCGGTGGAGGACTAAAACAGCTCCTTGCGATCTCGGGAATGAGGCTATTCTCCTGCCGGGAAGGCCACCATTAACAGCTAAGTGGCTTTTCCCACCCTTCATATTTTAGTGTTCAATCTTGCTGCTGAGGGGGAGCACTGCTGAGGGAGGGGAGGTTAGGGTGGGTATGGGATTGTATTAGGTAATCTGGGTATAGTAAATTAGTTAGGACCTATTCTGTAACTTTGTGTTAGGTTAGTTAATGTGGGCTGTCAGTTTTGTTGCTTAGATTAGATTAGTATTGGTATGCTGTGTAAATTAGGCTGTCTGTGAGTGAGGCTAATGGGCAGGGCACTGTGGGAGCTACTGATTAGTGGGTAGCACCTGAAAGACATCTTTGACCAACTAGCCTCCTATGTGGCTGGCTGGGCACACTACATCACATTGCGGAGGCCACCACAAATGGTGGAAACGGGTCTGGGTATACCAGTGCTCCTGGGGAGGGGAAAGTATAGCGGTTGGACCAGGCATGAAGTGAACAGAACAGGGTGGAGAAAAGGAGAAGCTCAGCCCCCTTCAAGCCTGTGTCCCATCCCAAGAATGGCAGACAGTGGGGCTGGGATTAACCCCCCTCTGACATTAGTGTTGTGTAATTACAGGTCCATAAACATCAAGGCTTCCACTCTGCGAGATTTTTTGTTGGAGCAAGGTGTGGACCTGGCGTGCATGACCAAGACCTGGGTGCGGGATGGGGAGACAGTGGCTCTCTCCCAGCTGGCTCTGCCCAGGTTCTCAGTTCTCCACCAATCACGGACTGAGGGGTGGGGGGATGGAGTGCCACTTTTCATTCGGGAAGCTTACTCCTACAGGGCGCTACTGCTGCTGAAAGTCGCAGGCATAGGGAAGTCGGGGAGAATTTGGCTATCTGGGTGGTGTACTAGCCACCCAACGCACCACCCACTAGCCTATCATCTCTGGTTGAGGTCGTGGAGCACCCTCAGCTTATAGTCCTGGTTGACTTTAACATCCATGCTGACGATGCCTCAGGGCCAGCGATGGACCTGGTGTTGGCCATGGTGGCACTAGGACTCACCCAATATGTAACAGTTCCCACTCACTGGGCTGGGCATATACTCAACTTGATTTTTGTGGCAGGGGCTACAGTAGACCAGATCACTGCCTTGGCAGTGCCATGGTTGGGCCACCATGCCCTCAAGGCCCATCTGAATGTACCGCTCAGACCCCGTGTGCAGGGCAAGTGCATTTTGGCTCGCCCGCAGAGCAAAATGGACCCTCAGTGGCTCCTGATGGCTCTGCAGGATCCCATGCCCCCTGGTGGCTCACTGGATGAGCTGATCAAGGACTGGCAAGTCTGGCTCTTGGCAGCCATCGATGAGATCGCTCCCTGACACCCTCTGCATCCCCATTCTAAGCTGGCTCCTTGGTTTACTGAGGAGCTGCGGCAGATGAAACGGGGACTCAGATGACTAGAGAGGCGGTGGCGGCATGCTCACAATGAAGCATCAAGAGCATCTTATAGGATGTTTATGAGATCCTATGAGGTGGCTGTCAAAGCCGCAAAGAGACAATTCTATGCGGCCGTGATTGTGTCTGCAAGCTCACGCCCAGCTCAATTGTTTAGAACTATTCAGTCTCTAACAGAGTTGCCACAGGGCAAGTCAAATGACAGGGAATTGGACATTGGCTGTGAGGCTTTTGCGAGCTATTTTGCAGATAAAATCCTGCTGCTCTGCCACGATCTCCCAGCCACAGTTGAAACAGCGAGTGAACTTGAGGCTCCATGCAGGTCTTCTGGTTCCATTCTGGATTATTTCAGTCCACTCAGTCTGGAGGAAGTTGACAGATTGCTCTCAACAGTACACCCAACCACATGCAGCCTTGACCCATGCCTTCATGGCTTTTAAAAGCTGACCATGAAGGGTTGCGAGGTGTCCTCAGGGACATTATCAACAAGTCCTTCAAAAGGGGCTGTTCCTGGGGGCACCTAAGGAAACGATGGTCTGCCCTCTCCTGAAAAAACCATCCTTGAACCTGGCTGAATTGGCCAACTATCAGCTGGTCTCCAATTTGCCTCTTTAATGTAAACTTCTGAAAATTGCACACGAGAGGCTTTTTAAAGTTCAAAAATAAACAAAATATTTTGTTCAACATAGAGGTGAAAAGGTCAAGTGAAATCAGGGGTAAAATGTCTGAGGTGAATCAAATATAACTCTGAGATAACTTGGTATAATCACCAACTCCAGTTCATATGTTTCTAGCACATGGGAGTATAAAGCTTTACACAAAGTCTTAGAATCTTTGAGATGAGAGGCTTATGTTTCAGTGTTTTCTAAACATTCTAGTATACTTTGGTCCCAGTTACACAAGTGAGATAATCTGGGGAGAGAAGTGAGGCTATTTGCTCCATAGTAATTTGATTCGCTGTTGCGCGATCACATAGTTCTGTGAAGTTGCAGGCACAGCCCGCCACTGCATGATCAGATGCAATTGCAGGTGAGTCGGGGGGGGGGGGGGTTGCTGTTTTTTCCCCGATGTGCTTAAATGGGGAATCGATGAATCACATCTCTGCCCTGAGGGCTTCCTATGGCAGTATATGATGATGCTCATACTGAGGAGGAGGAAAAAACAACAGCATGGCGTCAGGATAGCCTGATCAGACTATCCCCGACACCATGAGTGAGTGCTAGAGCAATCACATGGGGAAAGTCCATCTGTGGCCCGTAGCAAACCTGTTTGATACTGGACTTTCCTTAGTATCTTTTAACTCCACTTTTTCAGCAGAGAGAAATGGGTTGCTGATGGGTGCGGGACCCTTGCCAGATGTTCTGGTGTGATTGCACCCTTAAAATCTGCATGGCATTCTTGCCTATCGTGTGGCTAATTCTGTCTGTGATCAGTTTATCTGATGTGCCTTTGTTGAGTTTATCTGACTTCTCAGGTTTCAGAAGGCAGGGATACACTACCAAGCAATGTTTCCTCTAAGCTCCACGGTGTTGTGAGCAACAATTCTACCTCGTGAGCTAAAAAAGCTAGTAGTGTTAAAGTTATAAGCAAGTCCAAATTTAACTAAAAATCTCAGAATGAATTATTTTTAACTATATTTAAACTATATTTTAAGATAATTTAAATATTATAAGAGAAAACAGAATCAAGTCAAATTTCACTACACTGAATATTGTCCTCTACAGGGGTAGACCAGACCTCTGGAGAACAGGTCTCTCTGCCAATTGCCACTATATTGGTAGACCTGGCCTCCGGAGAACAGGTCTACCCATTCCAGGCTACTATATTGGTAGACTTGGTTTCCAGAGGTCTACCCACCCCAGTCCACTATATTGGTAGACCTGGCCTCCGGAGAACAGGTTTACCCATTCCAGGCTACTATATTGGTAGACCTGGTTTCCAGAGGTCTACCCACCCCAGTCCACTATATTGGTAGACCTGGCCTCTGGAGAACAGGTCTCCCTGTTCCTTTCCACTATAGTGGTAGATCTGGCCTCCAGAGAACAGGTCTACCTGCCCCAGTCCACTATATTGATAGACTTGGCCTCTGTAGATCAGGTCTTCCCACCCCAGTTCACTATATTGGTAGACCTGGGCTTGGACCATCACCTTGTGCTGACCTTAGGGGAGAAAAAACTCCTGCAGACTACTTTGGGTCTTTTTAGTGAAATATGACAACCAGCATTACAGGTCAAGTATAACAGAAGTGGAACAATCACTGCCAGAACCCTGCCTAACGTAACAAACAGGAAGTTGCTTACATGTTATCCACCTGCCCAAACTACTTGAGTCTCCCTGTGACTCAAGGCAGCTTCAAAATCATACTGAAAAGCATAATAGGGGTATGCAAAAAAAAAAAAAAACCCCTGGTAATTCTGGTTCAATTATAGCCTATGGGGACCATTATAGTCAATGAGCCCCATAGGCTATAATGGAGAATTGATCTGGGGGTATCTGGGGCTCTGAGGGGTAGAAGCATAGCTGCTGGTGCCTCTCCTCAACCCCCCCCCCCAAGTTTCAAAAAAGATTGGACCGGGGGTCTAGAAGGAGGGCCCCAGTCCTCCATTGTCTCCTATGGAAGGGAAAAAATGTTGTGAGTTGAAGCTAAAATCCTCTGAGCAGCCCTCTGAAATGTTGTGTGCCAGCACCCCCTAGTGCAGCTTAGAAGGAACTGTGCTGCCAAGTACCCAAATTCTTTCTCTAGCACCAGGGATCACTCCATTCTTTAGAGCTATATCCCATTTCAACTTGGCAGGGGATTTCTTCTTTCTCTCTATATATATATCCCTTTTCCTGGCCCGAATGGGGATCTTCACCAATCCTCCCACTCCTCATTGCCAGTTTTCCCAGTCCTCAATCAGTGTTAAACAGAGGTCTCTTCAGCAGTCAGTTCTGAACTTTTTCCCTCAACTGACACTATCCAATGAAATCCCTTTAAGCAGCATGTCTCTCAAAGACTCTCTGGTTCTGTGAGGCCTTATCCCTTCATAGACTGTCACATGTTTATATAGTACTTATGAGTTTTCAGAGCATACTCCATCACAGCTGTTCTTCCAACTTTTAAAAAATGTGGGTATATAATTGTGTTGGCTTCGGGGGGGGGGGGGGGGGGAGAGTATGTCTAGAAGTACCTGATTCCAGGATCCATGGAGAATGGTAAAATCATGTAATTTTTTTCATGTGATATTTGAGTTGAATCTCAATAATCTGGGAGGGCAGAAGAAATCTTTATTTGAGGGGCTTATAATGTCTGTCAGCTGCCCTGCACACACACACATTTGGAAAGAGCTCTTTCCGTACTAGCTATCTTCTCAAGAAGCATACATTTATGCATAGGACATGCACTAGCAAAAAAATTCAGATCCAGAATTTGGACCTGTGACCCTTTGGATTCTAAAATTTAAAGGACATTTCTAAATATGCCAAAAGCCATTTAAGTTCATAGGAAACACTGCTTTCCCACTGAAGGCAAAACACTGTTTTAAAGGTTTCACTCAGTCCCCTTTCCCAGTGTCTGTGTCAACCCCAAAGAGCAACAGCCACAGTTGCCAGGCAGCACTGATCATGTCATTCAGAACCCTCAACAATGCAAGTGTCATTGAGCACTGAGTATGACATGGTGGAGCAGAGAGCCGGTGGTGCTGGAGGTAAGCAAATAACTCAGGCAGTGTAGTAGACAGACTACAACAGCGGATCGGGAGCAACTATCACAACAGCACTGGGCATAGCCTAGGAGTTTGAGAGCATAGTCTGGGAACAGCAGTTAGAAGAAGAGAAGGTGCAGCAGAAAGAGGGAGCAGACTTGGCATGTCTTCCCCTATCAGTAGGGACTGAAGGGTGTCATTCAATTATGTTCAAAGGACATTTCAGGAAACCTGAGTAGTGGGAGGCTGACCGTAAAAAAAAAAAAACACCACCAGTTTTTCCAGGTTTCAGCCATCTTTATCAACAGTATTTCTGCTTGGGAGAACATCCGCTTGCTGGGTTGGTATTTAGGGCACCATTCTTACCAGCATCTTCACCAGGCCTTCCCAAAAGGCCTCCCCGGTAAGACGGGGGTATATCTGAATGTTGTCTGAATGTTAGCATTATAGAGCTTTACTCCCCCAAAAAATTCTAATATCTGTCTATTTGCACTCCAAGTCCATATCTATTTGTGATTATTCTTATTCTTTTTGCTGCATAAAGCCTGCTCTTTCTGCCCCAATACTTTCCAGTTACAAACTAATATATTTGAACTATAACTTGTGCAGAACTATGTTGTCAAACTCACTAATGGCCAGTTCTGTACTGTTCAAGTGGCTAGCTCTCCATACTTCTGCAAAAATTAAGGAGCACTTGTACAGCAGCAGCCTAAACTGTTACATTGTATCTCTGTTTTTGGACTTTCTGATATAATGGAAAACATAAAATCAAGGCTCCATTCCCATAGCCTATAAGAACATCAGCTCTACTTCAAACATTGAATGGCAAGCCAGTAAAGAATATATTTCCAGACACTCTACCTCCAAGTGACTACTACACTACTACTGGGGGGGGGGGGGGGGGAGATAATTTGGAGACCAAAGTGGAATAACCTCCTTAATTCCAGATAACCCCCTCCCCTTGCAACTTTTGTGAGCTTAGCAATGCTTAGCAGCTTGTCTTCACTTTCCTCTCACTGTTTGTCTTAAAGGTTACTACTTAAAACACCTAGGCCCTATTCATCACAAGAGTGAATAGTTTATATGGATTTCTGGGTGCACCTTGGCAGAAATCCCCATTGGTGATCTCATACTTTCTACATCAAAAGGGAGAATTCCTTTTTTTCCCATATGTAACATGCAAAAGATCTATTGCTTTAAGAGCATTAATGTGTGTTTTTTTTATTTCTACTGGTTTTTTATTCAGTTTCCAGGATGGATGTGTGTGACAAACAGTTCCAGAAGTTGACCCTTTAGCAATAAAGTTCCACAATTGAGTTCCTGAAGCAGTTCTTCCTGCTTGATGAAGAATAGCTTACATCCCAAACCTTACACCCTAGGATTGCCAGGTCCTTACCTCGTGCTGGTGGGGGGGAGCTTTCTGGGAGTTGGGAGGTGGGGTGATGTCACCATGACATCACATGGAAGTGACATCATCATGCTGAGGACATTGCACAGTGAGACTCTGGTTTTGGAGCAAACTCTATGGTAAAATTTGGCTCAAACCATAGAGTTTTGCCCAAAAACCAGAGTGTTGCCATGTGATGTCCCCAGTGTGATGATGTCACTTCCACATAATGAGATTGCACAGGGTCATAGCTGTGGGGGGCAGCTTCCCCCTGCCGGCCACCTGGCTGCCAGTGGGAAGGAGCCTGTGAAGTTGGGGGATCCCCTGCTTCCACCTTTGGACTGGCAACCCTATTACAACCTTTACTGGATAACGGCAATTCTCTTTCATGGATACTGGGTGGCAAACTTTTTCTTACACACAGACAGCCCCCCAATCTCAACAACTCCTCACCCACAATAATATAACATATACTTTGAGTATGGACACTGGTACCAAAGCTTGCAATAAACCTAGATATCAACTTTGCTGCCACGAACATGCAGACAACACAATAATTGGATTTAACAACATTAACGACACTATTTCAGGCTCATTCCCTTGTTCATCTTCTAACACTGTATATGCCATTAAATGCCAACAATGCCCTTCAGTTCCCTGCATAGGGCAAACAGGTCAAATCCTATTCCAAAGGATAAATTGACACAAATCTGACATCAAGAATCACAAAACTAAGAAACCTATAGGAGAACTTTTCAACCTCCCAGGGCATTCAATGGGGGACCTCAAAAGTAGCTGTTTTATTGCAAAGGAATTTCAGAAACAGACTGGAACAGGAGGCTGCTGGATTACAAATTATTACAACACTCAGTACAATGGAACCCCAAGGGCTTAACAGTGATATCAGGTTCTGATCTCACTATACATGCTAAATCATTCAGTTCTCATTTATTCTCAAAAATATATATTTTTGGGTGTTAAAGGTGCCACTGGACTCAAACTTTGTTCTTATATCTGTTGGTTAACTGTTTTATTTGTATGCTAATTTGCTGCTATTCACAGGTTTTACCAACTGCTTTAATCCAATCTTAGCTATACTTATCCCACAGTTATTTATGCATCTTGACTTTAACTAGCCCTTTGTGGCAATTAACGCCCCCCCCCACCTATGTGTAAGGGCTGACAAAATCTGTTTCAATTTATCTGAAGAAGTGTGCATGCACATGAAAGCTTATTCCCAGAATTAAACTTTGTTGGTCCTAAAGATGCCACTGTACTCCAACTTTATCCTATCCCTAACCGTAATTATGGTTGATCAAGGTGGGCAGCTGTGTTGGTCTGAAGCAACAGAACAAAGTTAGAATCCAATGGCACTTTTAAGACCAACAAAGTTTTATTCAAGGTGTGAGCTTTCGTGTGTATGCACACTTCATCAGACATAATTATGGTATGCACATACTATGATAAAAGAAGACTACAGACGATTTCCTAGGTTCAGCACATTATTTGTATTGTCAAAATGTTATCTACTGCTCTTCAACTTGGGCACAGTGCAACGAACCTTCACAAATCTCTGATGGTCACAGACATAATATCTGGCTATTTGAGAATGCCTTTCCATAAAATTTTCAGTTGTAGTCTAGTATAATTGAGCCAAATAAATTCAGCAATACTGTGTGCAAGGTTAAACAGACCTGGTTCAGTATGGCTAGGCTCTAGCCTAAGGAGGGCATGCAGGATTGTGGTCCTAAGGGCAGGTGAGGGGTGAGAGGGGGCAGGGTGGTAAAAGATTCATGCTACAACCAAATTGAGGTGAAACAAGTCACAGCCTTATTGATTACAGCCACCAGAAACAAGTCACAGCCTTATTGATTACAGCCACCAGAGCATTGGTGTGGCATAGGGCATGGATTCAGGCATTGGACAACCTGCCTGGTGGCCAGTGAAACCCTTCTGCAGCCCACATGCTGAGGATAAACCTGGAATAACAAGATCAGTGATTCCACATGGACACAAGCCTCTGTGTGGTTCCCTTGTCACCCGTGGCTGGAGCCAAGCAACAACCCCTAAGCTGGACATGACTCTACCTGGCTCCACCCCCAAGATCCCTTAAGGGAGTCCCCACCCAGGATTGGTGGGCATGTAGGCACAGCCTCCCCCCAAATAGATCTGGCCCAATACCTAAAACCGCCCAAAGTTGTGATGAGTCAGAAATAACAAGAAGTACAACTGTGCTACAAAACCAGAAAACTGGGATGGAAAATAGAGGGAGGGATAATCAAAGCCAAACTGAGAAGGCTCAGTAGCCATGTGGCCTTAAAAGATGGAGGGGCAGACCTGGGATGGCACCTGAGCAAAGCCTTCCCCCAGACCTCCCCCCAGCCAATGCAGCAGTGGGCAATAGCCTTCTCAAATGGGGCTGTGGCTTAGTGCAGGTTGGATACACCCATCCAGTTAAATCCAGAAGCACCTTGAGATGTTTGTGGATGGGAAGGAATTAGCCAAACCAGACACAGCAGGTTGAGCAATCCAAGTGTGTGGGGAAGAAAATCTCAGTATTAAACATCATCATCTGAATATACATGTTAACCAGAATAGTGGAAAGATGTTGAACAACATCTCTCTGCACATCTTTTGTATGCATGCAAGGAAAAGTAATTTGCAGTTATTTACTGCTCCAAGCTTTGAAAAGGGGTTGGTTCTGCCCAAACACTAGTGAACCTGTTGGGTAGCTTTTTATGGAACCCAAATTAATAAAATTTAATAAATTGCAATTCAGCTGTAAGTAATAAATTGTATTGTCATCTGACATCTTCATTTATGATATGAGGCAGCAGAAGTCCTTGTAGTTGTTACTTTCAGTTTCATAAAAGCATGGATATTTTTGTTGTCAATGAAAATATCAGTCGCACACCACACATTATAAAAATATGCACCCATAGCATAGACTTTGGAATATAAGAGCTTGTTTTGTCAGATAATATTAGAAAACAGATAATGTCATTAATACTACAGCAGGTTTGGAAGTCCATATGGAGTAATGGAAATTGAATCAGATGTGATGAATTACACTGAATTAATGTCTGTTTTTAAAAACCAAAATACTTTATTTGAAGGTCATTCCATACACTGCTAATCATTTAGGTTATTAAGCAGATAAGATGGAAGAGAGAATAAAGAGACATTAAAGCAGATGACAACGTATTATTTCATATATCTATGAATGCACAAGAGATGGAGAAATACAAGCATAAACATCAGACGGAGAGGTGGCTTTTCCTGACATTGATTGCATTCTCTAAATGGACTCCCATTACCTATCTGAAAATCTGTTCACACAATCTGCTATTCAGAAATGATAACCCTTTATTAAAGCCCATTACTGATTTACAAACCTGAAGCAGAAGTCAAATGTAGATATGGAGTGAAAGAATAGACATCAAGTTTTGACAAGATAAAACAGGCTCAGCTCACTTAAATAATGATGAAAACAGTCATGTTTGTTATACTAGAGGGCTGAGTTTATAGGTCTATACAATCCAAGTGAATCAGTGGGAGGTGCAGCCAAAACATCCTGTAATTTCTTGTAGACAATGACTGTGTGTGGATGTTCCAGAAAATAATTTCTGCAGAGAAGATGTCCATGTAGCAGCTGTAATTCTTCAGAGTCACTTGCCAGATAGTTTCTGTATTTTGTCCATGCAGGTGCCACTAAATGGACACAGATACGGATGCCTTATTGTGCAGACTGAAATATATGAAGTGGTTATTAATTTTAATTTATCTATTTTATCTGTTATCTATTTTAAACTATCTAATATTAGGTGTTCTGCAAATTTCAACATGAACATGATCACAAGGTGAATAATCTTTGCTAGAGCCCACTAATTACAAATGAGGTGCTCTTCTAATCAGATCGCCTTGCTTATTGTCAACCAGGGGTCCTTTGGGGCTGGAGCGAGGCGGAGTGCTGCTCCGCCAGCTCAGGCGAGGCAGTAGGGAATCTGATTCGGCCCACCGCCGAATTGCTGCCGAAATTTGGTGGCAACTTTAAAAGCAGCTGTAGGGGAGGGGGGTTGAGGGAGAGGCTCCAAACTTGCAGGGTAGCTTCTGGGACCTTTCCCCCAAATGCCCACCAAGTTTCAAGAAGATTGGACCAGGGAGTCCAATTCTATGGGCCTCCAAACAGGTTGCCCCCATTCCCTCCATTGTTCTCTATGGTGGGAAAAAAGTAATGTTTTTTCCCACCATAGAGAACAATGGAGGGGATGGGGCAACCTGTTTGGGGGCCCATAGAATTGGACCCCATGGTCCAATCTTCTTGGTGGGTATTTCAAGGAGAGGCCCCAGCAGCTATCCTGCAAGTTTGGAGCCTCTCCCTCAAACCCCCTTTCCTCCAGCCCCTTGAGGGACCGCTTTTCCCCATATGTGCCCCAGGGAGTACTGAGGTCAGGCACTCAACACTGCCTGACTCTCTCCAGTCCAAAAGACATTCGGCTGGCCTGTACCAGGGCCAGGGCTTTCTCGGTGGCGGCTCCACACTGGTGGAATGAGCTCCCGGATGACATCAGGGCCCTGCGGGACTTATTGCACTTCCGCAGGGCCTGTAAGATGGAGCTCTTCCGCCAGGCCTTTCCTTAGGAGCCACCACTGGGGCGATGTAGGATATTATTGCCCAATCTGCTGAACCTTCTGCCATCGCCTCTCACCATGAGAACCCTGTTGCTACCAGTATTGATTGTTGCTTATATTGTTTTATTGTTGATGTTGTTTATTTAAGTTTGTAAACCCTTTTATGGTATTTTATGGTTGGTAGACGCCTTGAGCCAGCTTGCTGGATAGGCGGGATAGAAATGTAATAAATAAATAAATAAATAAATAAATATACCCTATGAGTTTTTGCCATTGATTTCAATGGCCCATAGGGTATAATGGGGCTGAAACTGACATCCCGTTTCTGACACACTTCCAGTGATGTCAGGGGACGTGGCATATGCTAATGAATTATGCTAATGAGCTCCTGCACCTCTTATTCTATGAAAGGACCCCTGTTGTCAACGATCATTTGATCAACTTTGCACTTATACAGTATCTACTTAGCCAGGCCATTGTAGCCTGTGGCCACTTTTGCGCAATCCAAGAACAACATTTTCTCAATTGATGATTGAAGTACATATCCCCTGGAGTCTTGTATACTCCTTGAATTACAGAGCAGATTATTGATTGCAGTTCATCCCTCTTTGCACATGCCCTGCACAGTTAGATGCATAAGACTGTAAGGATATCTTGAAGTTCCATTAAGAAGCAGTTCATAGGTTGAAATCAGAGGTTGAATAGGCCTGAATGAATTAAATGAGTATGGCTGAAGCCATACTCATGTTATTTATTCAGGCCTACTCTTGAGGAAGTATCCTTAAGACTGCAGTAATCATCTAATTCTGAACCTGCCCCCCATGTGGGTAGAAAAGCCTAGAGGTTCAGATAAGGGGTATTCTTCTGAAGAACTGGGAGAGCCCTCGACCATACAGAAATATGTGAAAAGAAAACAAAAATGAAGGGGTGAAAATCCCCCCCCAAAGAAAAGAATGTTTTCTGTGCTTGCACAGACAGTATACAGGAATGTTCCCATGGGCTGGAATGGACAGAGTGGGAGTTGCCAGTGTCTGAGATGCCTGGGCAGATGGGCAGGCAGAGGGGGGAAAGAAGGACCAGAACTACCACTTAGGGCTGCGAAGTCCCCCCGGTGGTGGGGAATCCCCTGCTATAGGGGTCCCCAATCCGCCAGTCCAGATTTGGCCAGTGGGGGGAACCCCACCCCCTAAGCGGCCCGATCCGGCTGACTGCCCAGCATTATGATGTCACCCGGAGGTGGTACCATAGAGTTTTAGGGTGATTGCTAGAGCGTCGCTCTGGCAACATGCCCAGTGCGATGACATGCACACAAAGTGTGCACGTGAGGCCTCTTGACCAGGACCAGGACTTCCCCGCCGGGAAGGGTAAGTAACTTGGCAACCCTACTACCACTACATGAACCAGGGCTGCCAGGCTCCCTCTCCCATTGCCCACAAAAGGAGGATTAAAAATAAAAACCTTAAAAAAAAGTGATGCTGGCTGCAGTGTCACATCACTTCTGATAAAAAGCCAGACATGTGAAAGGGTAGCTCTAGAAATTGGTGGAAACTATGTTTTACTATAGTTTGTGATAATTCCTAGAACAACCATTGCTACTTTCAAGGTAGCTCTAGGAATCACTGGAAACTCTATGATTTAACCATAGAGTTCTCAGCAATTCCTAGAGCTACCCTTTGTTACTTCTATTTTTTTACTAGAAGTGGCATGATGCTACGGCCAGCATTTCACCCAGCCTATAGCTCACCAACACCCCTCCCGCTGGTTGCTAAGCAATGTCGAGCCACCCTAACATAAACCAGGCAGTCAGACAGTGTGGTGTTTGGCTCTTCTGTAAAGTGTTTTCACTGTGGAGTAAATGAACTGTCCTAAGGCCAAAGAAATGCAGCTGGCAGGATGTTTCCAAAACAAGGCAGGGAACAACATAGACATAGGAGCCAGTTTGGTGTAGTGGTTAAGTGCGCGGACTCTAATCTGGGAGAACCGGGTTTGATTCCCCACTCCTCCACTTGCACCTGGCTGGATGACCTTGGGCAAGCCATAGCTCTGTACCAGATGTTCCCTCAAGGACAGCTTGGGAAAGAGCTCTCTCAGCCCCACCTACCTCACAGGGTGTCTGTTGTGGGGAGGGGAAGGGAAAAGGAGTTTGTAAGCCGCTCTGAGACTCCCTTGGGGAGTGGAGGGCGGTGTATAAATCCAATCTCTTCTTCTTCTTCTTCTTAATGGCTGGAGTCCTAACTACCAACAGCCCAGTTCCATCTAGTATATTCCAGAGGACACACTCATTCATGTGAAGAGAGGGAGTTCTACTTAGGACCTAAGCCTGTCTCTTAAAGAGATAGTTTCCATTTACAGCAAGCAGGGGGAGGGGAGCTGGGGCTGCTGGAGTTACCACAGTCACTGCTGCATTCCCCCCACTCACCTTACCAAGTGAGCCAGCCAGCCATTGGTGGTGATGCTGCAGATGGGTGGGCTGTAGGGTTGTCAGGTCGAGGCAGGGGTTCCCCCACTTCTGTGGGCCCCTTTCTGCCTCCAGCCATCTGGCCAGCAGGGGGAACCCCACCCACAAATGCCCCCAAACATGATGTAATGATGTCACCTAGAAGTGATGTCATCATGTTGCCAACATCGGAAGTGACACTGTAGTTTTTGGGCAAAACTCTATGGTAAAATTGGGCTCAAACCATAGTTATGCTTTGTGCACACACAAAAAGAACAGACCCTGGAGCCTTCCACTGGCAGCCAAATAGGTCCTGGCAACCCTAGTGAGCTGGCCAGTCAGTAATATGCTTGTTCGTTATTTGATGTCAGTTATATGTTTCAGGGGGTAGCCATGTTGTTCTGCAGCAGAACAGTTAGATTCAAGTCCAGTAGTACCTTAAAGACCAGTGTGAATTGTTTTATTTAACTAGGAATTGGACCTTATTTGAATGTATACAGACTGCAGTAAGTGTTCATAAAATATTAATTGCTGGTTGTAGCCCATTAGATTGCTTTTTGATGTAGTGGTGTACATTTGTCACAAATCTTTTCAGTGTTAACATATCATGTGGACTTCCATAATATACAATTTGTATGATGCATGTGTCTGTGTGTGATCATGCATGCACGCACATGCATGAAATAAAAAAACATTATTTTATTATTAAGTAACTGTAGAACAACTTCAGGGAAGTTTGTGTTGTAAAACCAGTTTTCATATTGGACAAAATGCTGTCAGAACTCAAACTTAAAATACTCTGACAATATATCGCTTACCAAACCAATTACCTTACATTATGCAAAAGAGTTCTAGCTACTATAAAACATTCTGTAACTGAAATAAGTATTTTGACAGTTGTGTTCTATGAACACAAATATGTTGTGATCTATCTTTTGGTATTGAAAGACTAGATTTAAGCAAAATTATATGAAGGCATTTATGCTGTGTATCATTCATAATGTCCTTGCAGGAGGCATCTCACTTCTCCCACTATTTCCTCTTTCCCTTTCCTGAAAGCCCCCATAGTCTCTCCCCTTTTCCTGCTTCTTTCTCTCCTTCTAAGCTTGCCAACCTCTGGGTGGGGACTGGAGATCTCCCGGAATCAAAACTGATTTCCCAACTACAGAGATCAGTGAACCCAGGGGTTGGATTTCTAAAAGATGGGGAGAAAAGACCCAGGGCAGCTTTCCTTTCAATTGCCCCAGTCAATCTCCTATTCAAATCTTGACTTGCACAGTAGAGGGCTAATACCATAACCAGTGCTCCCTTTAAGCTGGACTACACAGTGTACACAGTGCCACAAGCAGGGTTGTCAGCTAATGCTCCTTCAAAGCTGTGGAGTCTTGTGAGCAAAAATTCTACTTTTGTGAGCTACTGGCATTAAAATTGTGAGCAGGTGATTTGGCTACTGCATAAATTAGCTTACTCTGGAGCCATCCTCCCTGAGCTAAGACAAAAACATGTGAGCTGGAGGCTAAAAAACTGTGAGCTAGCTCACATGAACTCAGCTTAGAGGGAACACTGACCATAACCCTCTGAACCATCCTGCCTTCCCAAGCAGTAGGATCCATTAGTTTCTGTGGCTAGATTATCCTTACTACCTCCATGCTGTTGCAATGAGGAGCAGTAAAATAATACCTTAGGTAATGGTCCAAAAATGTCAGATTACACAAATACTTTTCAGTGACAAAAGAATAATTCCAGTGTCCAGAGTTTTGCATTGCTCAGGACCTACCCCAGGTTGTTTTTGAGGGGAACCTCAAAACAACCTGAAAGCATCCCATGGTTATATGGAGATCAAAAGTTTTGGAACTGTGCACAAGATGGCTTTGGCACGAATGTTAGTTATTCAGAATAAGCGGTCTGTGCATCGCTTAACACCATATCCGAGATCATTTCCACAGTTCAGCCAGGGAGTCTGGCGGTCACAGTGGGCAGTTTGACTGAAAATATGCTTGCAAAATCCCAAACTTGGGATCCAAATGCTAATTACTGCTTTCAACAAAAAATAGCTTCCTGATGAGCTCACCCCATCATCCATAGCTAAGACATGGAGACAAGTGATCTTAACCTATTGTTCACTAACCTGCCAAGTCAAGCAGGAAGTTACAAAAGATTTAGCTGCTGCACTTGTAGAGCAGGGTTGAAGACTGGACATGGGAAGAGCTTGTTTGTACTCATTAGGCTGTTCTGCAATGACTTCAAAAACAGGCTAGTATGTTTTAAGTGAAAATATGTAATAGAACTTTTGTTTAAATGAGGAATCTATTATTTATTATACAATAGCTGCAAGTCACACTCAGTAGGTTTGGATCAGCACTGGGGTATGGGAACATGGTACTTCCTTACATTTATTGCCATCATACAAGCTGTGTGCACTGGGACAAACAGGGCTCCGTTGGGGCCGGAGCGCGCCGGAGCGCCGCTCTGGGAGAGAAGGGGCCGGGGGCGGGCCTCCCCCGTTCACCCCCTCCCTCCCCCAATCACTGTTCCCGGGGCCGCGGCTGGCCACCGGCCCTGGCGAAGAGCCCCCTCCCACCGCCAGTCACCAGCCCTGGGGCCGCGGCTGGCCGCTGGCCCCGCTGGAGAGCCCCCTCCCTCGCCCCGTCCCCTTCCCTCGTCCCTCGCCCCGTCGCCTTCCCTCGCCCCTCGCCCCCTCCCTCGCCCCGTCGCCTTCCCTCGCCCCGTCCCTCGCCCAGTCGCCTTCCCTCGCCCCGTCGCCTTCTCTCATCCCTCGCCCCGTCGCCTTCCCTCGCCCCCTCGCCTTCCCTCACCCCGTCCCTCGCCCCGTCGCCTTCCCTCGCCCCTCGCCCCGTCGCCTTCCCTCGCCCCGTCCCTCGCCCAGGCGTCTTCCCTCGCCCCGTCCCTCGCCCCCTCCCTTGCCCAGTCGCCTTCCCTCGTCCCTCGCCCCGTCGCCTTCTCTCGCCCCCTCCCTCGCCCCGTCCCTCACCCAGTCGCCTTCCCTCGCCCCGTCCCTCGCCCCGTCCCTCGCCCCGTCGCCTTCCCTCGCCCCATCCCTCGCCCCCTCCCTCGCCCAGTCACCTTCCCTCGCCCCTCGCCCTGTCGCCTTCTCTTGCCCCCTCCCTCGCCCCGTCCCTCGCCCCATCCCTTGCCCCGTCCCTCGCCCAGTCACCTTCCCTCGCCCCATTGCCTTCTCTCGCCCCCTCCCTCGCCCCCTCCCTCGCCCCATCGCTTTCCCTCGCCCCCTCCCTCGCCCCCTCCCTCGCCCAGTCACCTTCCCTTGCCCCTCGCCCCGTCGCCTTCTCTCGCCCCCTCCCTCGCCCCCTCGCCTTCTCTTGCCCCCTCCCTCGCCCCGTCTCTCGCCCCCTCCCTCAACCAGTCGCCTTCCCTCGCCCCTCGCCCCGTCGCCTTCTCTCGCCCCCTCCCTCGCCCCATCCCTCGCCCCATCGCCTTCTCTTGCCCCCTCCCTCGCCCAGTTGCCTTCCCTCGCCCCGTCCCTCGCCCCCTCCCTCGCCCAGTTGCCTTCCCTCGCCCCCTCCCTCGCCCTGTTGCCTTCCCTCGCCCCGTCGCCTTCCCTCGTCCCTCGCCCCGTCGCCTTCTCTTGCCCTCTCCCTCACCCCGTCCCTCGCCCAGTCGCCTTCCCTCGCCCCGTCCCTCACCCCCTCCCTCGCCCAGTCGCCTTCCCTTGACCCGTCGCCTTCCCTCGTCCCTCGCCCCATCGCCTTCTCTCGCCCCCTCCCTCGCCCCATCGCCTTCTCTCGTCCCGTCCCTCGCCCCGTCGCCTTCCCTCGTCCCTCGCCCCGTCGCCTTCCCTCGCCCCCTCCCTCACCCTGTCCCTCGCCCAGTCGCCTTCCCTCGCCCCCTCCCTCGCCCCATCCCTCGCCCAGTCGCCTTCCCTCGCCCCCTCCCTCACCCCGTCGCCTTCCCTCGTCCCTCGCCCCGTTGCCTTCTCTCGCCCCATCCCTCGCCCCATCGCCTTCCCTCATTCCTCGCCCCGTCGCCTTCCCTCGCCCCCTCCCTCGCCCAGTTGCCTTCCCTCGCCCCGTCCCTCGCCCCCTCCCTCGCCCAGTCGCCTTCCCGGGCCGCGGCTGGCCGTCGGCCCCGCTGGAGAGCCCCCTCCCTCGCCCAGTCGCCTTCCCTCACCCCCTCCCTTGTCCCGTCCCTCGCCCAGTCACCTTCCCTTGCCCCGTCCCTCGCCCAGTCGCCTTACCGGGGCCGCGGCTGGCTGCCGGCCCCGCTGGAGAGCCCCCTCCCTCGCCCAGTCGCCTTCCCTCGCCCCCTTGCCCAGTTGCCTTCCCTCGCCCTGTCCCTCGCTCCCTCCCTCACCCAGTTGCCTTCCCTCGCCCCCTCCCTCGCCCAGTCGCCTTCCCGGGCCGCGGCTGGCCACTGGCCCTGCTGGAGAGCCCCCTCCCTCGCCCAGTCACCTTACCCGGGGCCGCGGCTGGCTGCCGGCCCAGGGAAGAAACCCCCACACACACTCAACAGTTTCCCGGGTCCAAGGGAGGGAGAAGCCGGGCCTGAGTGGCTTAACGCCACTCAGGCCCAAGCAAGGGGAGGGGGGAAACGCCAGCCCTAGTGGGGGGAGAAGCGCCCCTCCCTCCCTCCTTTCCTTCCTCTCTCCCCCCACCTACCTACCTACCTACCTACCTGTTCCTTCCTTTCCCCCTTCCTTCCCCTCTCCCTTCCTCCCTCCCTCTCCCCTTCCTTCCTTCCTTTCTTCTCTCTTTCTCCCCCAACTACCTACCTACCTTACTGTTCCTTTCTTTCTTTCCCCCTTTCTTCCTCCCTCCTTCCTTCCTCTCTTTCTTCCCCCCTCCTTCCCTCCCTCCCTCCCTTTCCTTCCTTCCTTCCTTCCTTCCTTCTTTCTTTTTTTTCTTCTTCTCTCTCCCCCACCTACCTACCTACCTTCCTGTTCCTTCCTTTTCCCCTTCCTTCCCCTCTCCCTTCCTCCCCCCTTCCTTCCTTCTCTTCTCTCCCCCAACTACCTACCTACCTTACTGTTCCTTTCTTCCTTCCTTCCCCTCTTTCTTCCTCCCTCCTTCCTTCCTTTCGTCCTTCCCCCCTCCCTTTCTTCCTTCCCCCCTCCCTTCCTTTCTCTCTTTCTTTCTTTCTTTCTTTCTTTCTTTCTTTCTTTCTTTCTTTCTTTCTTTCTTTCTTTCTTTCTTTCTTTCTTTCTTCTCTCTCTCTCCCCCACCTACCTACCTACCTTCCTGTTCCTTTCCTTCCTTCCTTCCTTCCTTCCCCCTCCCTCCCTCCCTTCTTGCCTTCTGACACACTGCCCATGACGTCAGGGATGTGTGGCCTTTTGACACTTCCGGTGACGTCAGGGGGTGTGGCATATGCAAATAAGTTATGCTAATGAGCTCCTGCACCTCTTTTTTTACGAAAGGACCTCTGGGGACAAATATGAACCTACCTTTCATTCAGAGATGTAGCTCTGAAGAATCCTGACAAATGACAACTCTAGTGCATGTGGGTGTACGGAAAGATACTTTTTTTAAAAAAATCAGTGTCTAAGGTTTTAAAAAACAAAGAGTCTAAGTTTGGAATATATACAAAGAAAGTTAATCTTCCTAAACAGATTTCTCAATTTAGGGATGGGGAACATATCAGAAATTTACCTTATCTCCCTGAAAAGAGAGAACTGTAAGATTTACAGTCTTAGACATAAGATTGTAAATGAGCACTGGTAAATTTTTGACAGCAGTAGCTAAAGCTAAGAGTTTTTCCTGTTCAAACGTCTTTTATTGGACCTTTTCCAAATGAACCCAATAGCAGCTATTATAAGGAGAGAGTTTTTTTTTTTTACACTATATGTTCTATCAGCAGAAAGTACACCTGGGAAATGCAACTGAATTGTCGGTATTAAATATTAATATCATAACAGACACGTGTGGCAATTTACAAATTTACTGCTTACTTTCATTGCCTACTACATTCACCTTCAGGAAACTGGTTCTTTCCACTTCACCAGGATAATTATAACCAAAATAAAGAAAGACTTATTTAAACCAGCAACAAAAATGAAAATCCAAATAAGGTTTCTTAGTTTGTGTTAAGAAAAATATCCCTCCCAAAGAAGCAGAGTATAATTTGTTCTTAAAACCAGTAACAAGGTGTAAGCTAATTTTGTCTCCATTGGGGTAATGAAGACTCACATTCTTGCTTGAATAGTTTGTACACGATTTCTGCAATGTGCTGGTAAATAAAAGCAGCTAACTATTAAGTTACTAGAAAGTCAGGGTTTTTTTTCTTTTTGGCTGAGAGCAGTCATTCGTTTAGACCCTACATTTCTACCTGTCAAGAAAATGTCAAGCCCATTCTCCAAGTACATTCTTATCTCATAAGATGGTAAAGTTGGACTTTCACAGAAAAAATGCTGACCTGGTGACAGAGGGATGAGGGATCCTCTCTGCTTAGCTGTTTGCTTGAAAACTTACCTGCATTGCACAGGGAATCCTAATTTCCTGCTGGAACTTTCTGCTCTGCAATTACTTCATGCTGAATCTTCAGTGTCTTTACTGCTGGTGATTTAAAAGAATTCAGGTGCTTTCATGATTAACAAACTGCAGCTATGTTATGGAGGAAGGGACAGCTTTGTAGAAGAGGGTCCATCTTCAATGAAGCCTGTCTGCCTCTTTCTTCAGTTGCTTGCCTTCATATCCACAGATATTTTTTGTTTGGTTTTCCAAGGCAATTTTTGTCTGCTGAATCTGTTGTTTGATAGTGGAATCCACAGACTGGCAGTGGTTGCTTGGCAACATAGTCAGCAGTCTTCTCCCCAGTACCCATGAATGTTGAGCACGTTTGTTTTGCCTGTGGTCAGGCAAATCATTGTACTCACTGTCATTTTGCTTATTATTTATTCTGTCTTCAAAAATTAGCAATTAGGTACTCCTTTCTTTCTTTTCACCTCCAAGTATTCTGTTCCTGTTTATGCTAAAATGTTGAGGTAACTTTCCTTTTTTTATACCTATGAAACAAAGACGCCTCTCCTGTGGTAAGGAGGCCTATCTTGTATGTCATCATCAGCTGACATATAGGCACAGACATAACTAGATACACCAGCAGTTTTCATATCATTCCAGATATACCAGAAGTTCTGCAAAAATAAATTTGGTACTGTTGGGCAAGCAGTTGATTGTCCATTAGTGACCTTGATTACGGTCTCTCAGTTCATCTGGGGCAAAAGGAAAGTCCAGCAGCTCCCTCTATGAGCTGAGGGTACAGCTTAGATCATACCTTAAAGTCCTTAAAACCAATTTGGTGTAGTGGTTAAGTGCACGGACTCTAATCTGGGAGAACTGGGTTTGATTCCCCACTCCTCCACTTGCACCTGCTGGGTGACCTTGGGCAAGCCATAGCTCTGTACCAGGTGTTCTCTCAAAGACAGTTGTCTCAGAGCTCTATCAGCCCCACCTACTTCACAGGATGTCTGTTGTGGGGAGGGGAAGGGAAAGGAATTTGTAAGCCGCTTTGAGACTACAAGTGAAGGGTGGGGTATAAATCCAATCTCCTCCTCCTCTTCTTCTTCTCTACAATACACAAGGTTTCTATGGCATCTTTACAGGAGTGCCAACACATAAATTAATCAAGAAAGGATTCCACTAATAGAGATTAAAGAGAAAACAGACTTGATACTCCCAAATGTGCTCTATGATCACCATCAAAAAAGACAAAATTATGGACTTCCAGTTTTGGCGGCTCAATGGCGGGCACGTCTTCCCACAGCTCCAGGAGATGCGACCCGGGCTCAGCGGCTTGAGGGGGTTCTGAATGGGTTTCGGACTCCTGGGGACCCTCGTAGGGGGACCCTACTTGAGGTGCTTAGGGGTAGCCTCTCTCCGGGATGGCAATCCTGAGATAGAGGCACCCCCCTGCCTCCATGGGCTCAGCCACTGCAGCAGCCTTTGGGCAAGACAGAGCGGACACTGGACAGCTGCAGAAGTTTGCTGGCAGCAAGGAAAAAGCTACTCACCCAAAACCCATGGCAAAAAAGTGAGTTAGATGATTTTGATACAAGAAGATTCTCTGAGTTGTGCTTAGATGTTTAAAGCGAAGAGGGGGTTAAAGTTTTTTTTTTTAAAAAACCCTTATCTCCAGTTAAAGAATCGAGCCACAGAGACTCTGCATGCTGAAAAGTGGCTGGTGACTGAGTGAGACTGATTTAAGCGTCTTTAAAGAAAAAGAAAGACTTTTGACCACTTTAGGGATTTTTCGCGTGAAAGTAAACAACTAAAAAATGACGGGTCAGGGAGAAAAGATGGCGAGCAAAGCAAAGCCTTCTCCAAAAGCCAAAAGAACTGAATCCAGTACAGAACTGATTGCAGCTTTGGCAGTAGCCCTACGCCCTCTGATGGACCAGTTGAAAACTGTCAATTCTAAGCTGGATTCCTTACAGCAACAGGTGACAGAGACAAACAAGAGATCTGAACAGACAGCTGAAGGACTGGAAGAAGTTAAAACCAAAGTGGCAAAGACTGATCTAAAGCTGGTGTTGATGGAAAAAGAAAGGATTTCTGACAAGGATAATCTTTTGAGACTTCAGATGGAGAGAGCTTCTTTCTTCTTGAAATTTCAGGGTATACCTGAACAAAAGGATGAGAATCTCAGAAAAATTCTGTGTGATGCTTTAGCTCCAATGACAGATTTGCAAGCGGATCAATTACAAAATGATACGGACATAGTCTATAAGACCTATCCTGAATTTGTAAAGAAGAAAAATCTGTCAGGAGAAGTTATGGTGAGATTCTAAAAAAAAATCAACTAGAAATGTGGTACTCAAGGCCACTAACTGAAATACTCTGAAGATCCAAGAAGGGGACATAAAAGTGTTAAAGGACATTCCATTTGAGATTAGGAAGAAGAGGAAACCCTACAAGAATTTGACTTCATTTCTTCAAACAGAAAACATCTCATATCGTTGGCTTATTCTGGAAGGTGTGGTTTTCAGTTATAAAGACAAGAAACAAAAAATTGATTCAGCTGCAGAGGCCAAAATTTTTTTGGACTTTTGTAAGGAAGGAAAAGATAAAGCGCTATCAGAAGATTCACTGGATTTGCAAGAGAACATCTATGGACTGGAGGGTTCTGACACTCAGGGTAGAAAAAGCTCAGAAAGTGAAGACTCAGACTCGGCTTTGGGGGCAACAGCACCGAAAACCCAAAGAAAAAAGAAGAAAAAAGGGACTTAGCAAATATATTAAGCTGTACATGTTGATTATCTTACTTTCTTACTCAACTCATTCAGGATATTAGTCACTTATGTATTTGTAAGCTTTTGATTTAGAAATTCTAGCATTTTAAGCCTTGCTTATTTAATCTTTTTTTTCCCTTGACTAGATTGAAGCAAGAACAACTTTAAGTATTATTTTACTGGACTTCTGTATACCTTAGGGTATTTTAGTATTTTAGTTAGTGTTAGTAGTTGTTAAAAATCAATAAAAAATTTAAAAAGACAAAATTACTTCAGTGTATATTAGCTCCTCCATTGTTGTTGAGAGCTACTTTGAATGTTTGCATATGCCAAGTTGAGGGATGAGAAGCATGAATGACTTCCACATGTTACAAGTACAAGACAAGAAAACAGAGTTAAAATACATAGAAAACAGGAAGAAGGGATAATTGAGGGAATGCCAAATGAAACAAAAATATCTTCACCTGTGTGCAGATGTGAGGCGATTCCAGTGACTGAACTAGGCATGGCCCTCTGACATGGTTTCACCTTTTTTAGAGTTGGCATCCCCAACCTCAGAATGGGTGCCAAGGCCCAAAAGGAGCTCTTTTCTCTGGCTGGTCAGTTTCTGCAGTCACAAATCTTCCAGTCTTCTTCCTCTCTGGCCCTCTGGGATGCTTTCCTATGTATAGGGTGGTTGCTCCACCCTCTTCCCTCCACCCACCCATAGGGTCTGTTCTGCTTCCTCTTCCTCACTTGCAAGGTCCACCCAGCAGCCTCACTCCTCCTTTCCTTGTGCTTGCCTCAGCCCCTCTCTCCCAGCTGGGAGCTATTTCCCTTGTGTGTGACTGGCTCTCCTCCTTGTTCTCTTCCCTTCCAGCCTCCAACTGATATCTAAAATGAACTGGTGTATCTGCCACCAATTCTTAATACTATTTTCTACTTTTTAGTCTACTTTTCCATTAAGTGTCAATCTCCACAATTTCCCTACAATTCTGAGAAGGAGAAATGATTTAAAGCAAACAAGTGGCAGGCCTGTGCAGTACAGATCCTTACTGTACTTGTTTTCAGATAATAACAGCTATTTATAAACTTTATTACATACATTATAAACTGTTATTACATTAATATACTTTATTTAGAACTGTTTGTTCATTTTGCTTATTTTTCAGAAAGAGATGTGATTTGTTCCAAGTTTTATGAAGAGTTTGTTCTTTGCATCTTACATAAAGCACACTCATTTATATTCTGTCAGGCTCCATGGTTTTTTGATCATAAGGGAATGACCTTCATAACTAACATGAGTATACCTTATGAGAGTTATGGATCATTCCTTCCCTAGTGAAAATAAATGGTATTGTGTAACTAACCACATTATTAAAAAGCTCCCCTTGATCTTCTTGCATTTCACACAGCTCAAACAATGATTGTAGCTCTTAAATGATCACCTACTGCACATTTTTATAGTCTACTGTAGCAATAGATCAAGATGGGTAGGCTGTCTGTAGCAGGAGAAAAGAGCGAGAGTCCAGTAGCACCTTAAAGACTAACAGAATATGTGGCAGGGTATGATCTTTTGTGAGTCATTGCTTATACCCTGCCACATATTTTGTTAGTCTTTAAGGTGCAACTGGACTCTTGCTCCTTTCTACTACTGTAGCAACGGCAGACTAAGGGACTTCTTTGACCAAGAGTTGGTCTTGCAGCATGAATCTTATCCCATTGCCATCTGACCTCATTCTAGTGTATATGTATGTGTAATTACAGCTAAAATTAATTAAAATTTATTGAGTTTCTCATTCAGATTTTAAATGCAAAATTTAAATTCATGATTAGGCAATTTTATTTCACATCTTGAAAAGTACTTTAGAGTGTATTGGCATCTTTCTCATTGTTTTCTTCTAGACAGGCACCTAATATGAAACAACTGGCTGTTAAATATAGTTTCCTATCAAATACCACCCCCCAAAAAAAGTTAAATATCATTACATGTCAGCTATTAAATACTGTCAGATACAGAAATTAAATAGTTACATATGACATGAAAAAATGAAATGAAATATGAATGGGGATATCAAAGACTTAGCACCCAGGGGATGGTTGCAAAGACATTGAGGTTAGGTTTCAGCAGGGAAAGCATAATGGGAGAAATGAGATCATAGTCTGCTTGTCTTGAAGATGGAATCCCATGGTTATGTGTCAGCAGTGAGAGAAGGTTAGGGAGCAGACCAACTGCAAAAATGGAGGCACTTGAGAGACCCCTTTGATGCACCTGGATTTACTTAAGCACTAGTAGCTGAAGTAGTGCCATTGGCTGGGCTTTCTTGTGGAGTCATCATACAGTATTAGGATCCATGTGGCTAATGGATCTAGAATCTAGCCTCTTATTGGGAAATTTGAGGTTGCTCTGTGATTGGTGACGTATTATGAGCTGAGCCTTAGTGGAGGAAATGCCAGGATCTGGGTTGTCATTGGCAGATTCAAACATTCCTTTATGGAAGATTCTAATGGGGATGCATCTAATTGTTATGATGGGACGGGGAGGTGGGATTGAGTTGCCAGTGCAGTGGATATGACTAATACCTGCCAGAAGTGGGTCAGGAGATAGGTAGATGGTCCAGCCCATACATATCATTAATTTTCCAGGAAAGTCTGTATTGTTAGGGGGATTCCTCAGTAGTCTGGGTAGGGTAAGTGTTGTCATACAAACCTGTATTGTTGTTTAGTGTAAAAGTAAGAGATGTCTTTGAAGTTCACACAAAAGAATCTTGATGTGCTCCAGAGTTTTCCTGGCAGCCAGGCTACTTCCTCTTGCCAGTACCTGAGGCAATATATCCCATGATAGATAACATTTTTTTGATAGCAAAGATAGATTCCCTCCAGCCTCTGTCAGTGCCAGGCAAGAGGATCTTCAGATCAAAAACTGGACAGCCTTACCCAGGCTTTTAATTAAGTGGTTATCTTTTTAACTGATTTATATCCTGCTTTAGGACTGAAGTCTGTTTTACGGATTTTAAGGGGGTTCAGTGGTTGTTTTATGCTGTTTTCAACTATTTGTTTTATTTTTATAATTTATGAGGTTTTGATTATTTATGGTATTGTTTTTACTTGTCAGTATCAGTTGCCCTGTGCAGGAGAAACAGCATGCAATTTTTTTCAAATACATAAATAAATAATGCTATGTTAAATATATTTACTATTTGCTTTGCATAACTGCAACATATTCTATATCCTACCTGAGAGAATACTTCCCCCCCTTATATTCCCTTGGAACCTCATTGATTCATAAATCTTGAGCAGCGGAAAATACTTATTCCTTATTTTGGGAGTGTGTCACAGTGTTGGGGCTTGGGAGGCCTCCCCCCCCTGCTGCGACCTCATTGGGAAGCCCCTCTCCCCTGGGAAGCCCAACACTCATTCAGGTGGTGGCGCTATCTCTACCAATGATCGGGGGGGCAAGAAGGCATGGCAAGGGTGCTGTGGCATCCTGAGGGCAGTTTGGGCCCCACCAAGGGATGAGCAGCGATGGGGCCTCAGCACCTCCACAACAGTCAGAAGACTACATCGGGCCATTGGCCCGATGTGAGAGCCAGACTCCACCCCAGAGGCCACCATCCTGGCACAGGAGGAGGATGCAGTGAGGCAGGTGATGGCAAGAGGGAGGCAGGGCCCTGTGTCCCTGCTTAAGAACAGAGGCAAAGCCAAGGGAGGAGGGAAGGGAGGAGCTGGCAGGGTGGGGAGAGACAGGAGGGAAGCATATAATTAAATTGGCAGTGATGGGTTGAGGAGGACCACCCTGATGCTTCTGCAGGACCCATCTGGAGAGAGATAGCAGGTGAGGCAAACGCATGTAGGAGGCACCAGGGGCAAGAGGGTGGTGACGTAACCCCCTCTGCCCTGTGCATGCTGGACTGAGACACTAGCCCAAGGGAAGGAAAGGGCCAGGAAAAAAGCTGAGAGCCCTAGAGGGAGACCCCAGGATGCCCTGGAGGGCAGAGACACAAACAGCAGCAGGGAGGGGTTGGACAGCTCATGCGGCAGGGTGCAAGGGTTAAAAGGACTGAAACATATTTTGCAATTGCTAAGGTAAACTTAGGATCCTTGTCGCTAAGCAAAAGAGCCAGGGTTTCCAGAGTATAAAGCAACGGTTGGTAAATTAAAGGCTTCATATAATGATGCCTTATATTTTCAAAAAACCTACATTCAAGCAGGGCATGAAAGGACGTATTGGTCCTATTAAGATCACATGGGCAAATTTTGTTGGAATAGAGCCTACTCAAAAATCTCCCCTGTAAGACCATTGTGGGTATAATCCTGCAAACATGAAAGCTCTGCAATACCATGGGGTAGTAAGATAGTACATATGGTGGGGGTATTGATTTTGGGAAAGAAAAACCAAAAGAAAGGGGTAAGCAAACTCTGTGGGCTCTCAGAATCAAGCTGCTATGGTCAATTTTTAGGACAAATTTTTTCTTTTTAAAAATTTTGGGGGGGCTTACGAGTACACTGCTAGAATGGGCTGATGGTGACAGACAGTAGCATCTAGACCAAGGACAGGGGAGGGTGCATTGATTTTAGGGGCTTTTCTGGGGGCTAAAAGTTAAGGGTGCTGCTGGAGCAGGGGGTCAGTAAAATCAGGCTGCTCTCTGAATGCACACAAAGCCTCAGAACAAAGCACCCTCTGAAGAAGAGAGGCTGTCTCAGCTGAATAAGTGCTTTCCCAGCCCCATTATTCTATGTACATGGGCAAGGAAGAGAATGAATGAAACCACCATTAAATGAAACCACCAAATACGGCCACTGCATATACATCTGAGCTTGGAGGTTCCTGCTGCCAGTGAGGGAGAGGGATGGGCCAATATGGCTGCCATGGGCCATGGCTGCCATGGCTCACCCATACCTTTGTTGCACAGTTTACAGACATGATTCGGCCCTTGGCTGTGTACTTTCATGTGGTCCATGAACTAGGCAGAGCTCAGCATCTTTCCATACATGTGACACAGCACCTTCTCCTCGTGACGTTTTTGATTAGAGAAAATGTTTTGGATTTGCCTATCTCTAAAATATCATCAATCAACATTCCAGCTATCATCAGTTTCTCATCCAGGGCTTTCATCCAAGTCAATTTGTGGGTATCCTGATTTAGAGCATCTAACAGACCATCTTCAGCATAGAGCAATTTTAATCTCAGTTTAAAGGCATATAGCCATGCTCTTGCTTCCTAGGATAGCTGTCCAAATTCTGCCCGCAATACATTAGACACACAACAGGGGATATTCAATATTTTCCTAAGAAACTGTGCTAAGAGTTCGTTGATATTGTCAGAGATAGCTTTAATTCATATAGCTGAGCCATAATGAATGAGGAGGGGCATTTTCAGATTAAAAGCTTGCACCACTCCAGGAATACACTGCCCCTCCCCCTTGTGGAAAAACATAAGAACATAAGAGAAGCCAATGTTAGATCAGGCCAGTGGCCCATCCAGTCCAACACTTTGTCACACAGTGGCCAAAAATACCAGGTGTCCTCAGAAGGTCCACCAGTGGGGGCAGGAAGCCCTCCCACTGTTGCCCCCCCAAACACCAAGAATACAGAGCATCACTTGCCCCAGACTGAGAGTTCCTATCTATACTTTGTGGCTAATAGCCACCGATGGACCTCTGCTCCATATGTTTATCTAATTCCCTCTTGAAGCTGTCCAAGCTTGTAGCCACCACCACCTCCTGTGGCAGTGAACTCCATGTGTTAATCACTCTTTGGGTGAAGAAGTACTTCCTTGTATTTGTTCTAACCCAACTGCTCAGCAATTCCATGGAGTGCCCACGAGTTCTTGTACCATAAGAAAGGGAGAAAACTACTTCTTTCTCTACCTGCTCTATCCCATGCATAATCACCTGGATGATGATGAAAAACCTATTTATAGCATTTGCCTATGGTTTTGTTTTAATAAGCAGTGTTCTAAATTGGGGGGTTCAAAATCTGCCAAAGATCTGCCAAAAACAGAATCCCCAGATAGGAGAAGGTCTTGAATTGCTTAGTATTGGACCCTTTGATTGACTATGGAGACAGGTTCCATTTCTTAATCTTGGAGAAAACAAAAACCTTAGATTTCAAGTAGTTAATCACCAAGCTTTCTTGAGAGCAATATTTGGAGAAAGATTGCAGGACCCCTGAAAGAATACATGTTAGTCCAGGAACATAGTTAACTTTACAAGTTGAAAGGAATGTGTACATGTTTTCCCAATTTGTTAAAGGGTGGAAGTTATTTCACAAATGCATTGTCTGTCTCCCTACCGTTTTTGTACATGTCACTAACTTTGTTTAATAGTTGTTTCAGTTCTTAGCTGAATTTTGTATTTGTCTTTATTTCTTTAGAATTCAGCCAGTTATAGAGTTCTGTGTAATGGGAAATAAATCAGACAAACAGAATATTATTATTTTATCAAGTGATAGCCTGTCTTTTAGGATTTATTGGGATGCTAATTAAAGGTCATTATGAAATTTACTATGGAGAAACAGATCTTTGCTAATAAAAACTCTTCCTTTCAGTTTCCCTAAAAAACAAATATTTGCACAAAGCAAGATAAAGATTGTATTTACAGCTAACATAGCTTGAGATTAGGACTGATAAAATGTCATTCCTAAAGGCAGAATTAAATTCTCACACTCCAGTAGACATATTTTGTGGGTAACCCAATATGAAACTGCCTTTTCAGGTGCCATGAAATATATGGATTGGCCTGGGGGGGGGGGGGGGAGTGACTTCTGATTGGTTGAGTGCCATGATGTTTTCCTGAAGGAACATAATGTGAGGTGTTCCTATCTGTGATCTCATCATCTCCTGTCAGAATGGCAGGAATTTCACTACTATTCTATAAATAATAATAAAGTAAGTAAGTTATGCTCTGTCATTGCTACTTCCCCCCCATACCATAATTTCTAAACTATATAATCATTTAGATATTTAAAATGATTTCCTTTTTTTTAAATTTTTGTTATGTATTTAAGACATCACACTTAAGAATATGGGAAATGTCAAAAAAAAGTAAATGGCTGATGTGTTTATTTGTTTCTACCTGTTATAGACACATTTTCCCTGTGCATTGTTGCCAGAAACTGTACAAATCTTAAGCAATACTCAAAGAGAAATGTAGCAGTTGTTAAAATATAATACACCTCCTGGATATTTATTGCTGCAGTATCACTTGTGGCTTTCATGGATCAGTTTTCATTGCATCTTATTAGCTATCAATGATTATTATTTGGCTCTGGTGTTTACAAACTATAATTCATCATCCTCTTATATTTTATTTATGAGAAGATATCAAATAAAAGAAGCAAATTATGCATTCTTTTTGGTTGGAAGAGTTTTGCCGGCTCAGTAAATTAACCCTGCCACTGAGCTGCAGATTTCAGCAGTCTGCTGTGTCTGCACCTGATCTCCCTTAATTCCAAAATAGGTGAGATGGGGGGGGGGGTACTACCAGTTCCATTGTTGACTAGCAAAATAGTTTGTTACTGTTAAAAATGTTATTTGTATTGGGAGAAAAGAAGAGTAACTAACATGTGGGACAGTTCCATACTGTGCCTAAAGTGCAATAAATATTTTTCTAAGTCCCCCCCCCCAAAAGCATAGGGACTATTACCAAAAACCAGGATATGGAGAACAAGTCATAGTTATATTGCTAATGTTTGTATCTGAATATGCACTTGTGATAAATCAAAACGTTTCTGAGGGGGCATGGCTCAGTAGTACAGCATCTGCTTTGGTTGCAGAAAGTCCCAGGATCAATTCCTGGCATCTTCAGTCAAAAGGATCAAATTATAGGTAATATGAAAGACATGAGAGCCTGGAAAACTACTGCCAGCCATAGTAGAGGATACTGACCTTGATAGGCCAATGACTCCATTTATCAGTTTCATGTGTTTATTTGTTCTTTGAGTTGATTTAATGAGAAACAGTACTTTTGTATCTGATGCCTCACGAAAATACAATTGTAGTGCAGTCTGAGGGATTTACTCCTATGTGAAAGTTTCACAAAACTGATATAAATCTCTGTTCATATAGTAACTCTCCCGCCAGTGCCGCCAAAACAATGCAAGAAGAGAAGGCAGCCAAGCAGAAATCATGCAAACATGTGGGAGCCTTCATTATTAAAAACATTTTACAAACTTATGGCTGCATTCAGTCAACACAACAATTTGACCATGATGGCCCAAACACAGTTTGTTCACATGCTTGTGTTTTCCTTGTGCCTCTTCTCTGTCATCACAAGTAGAGCAGAAATGAAAATCTCCTGATTTGAGAAAATATTCAGTGGGGAAATTGACATTACTTTCCTACAGAGCAGTATTCTAAACTGGGATTAAATCAAGGAATATAAATCAAGGTTTGTGAGAGGAAACAAACTCTAATTTGTTCAGGTGCCTGCATGCGGACATCATGGCAAGACTTCTAAATCAAGAAAGCCTTCACTTGTGTTCCTGCATGAGAAGAGGACAGAGGAGTTTTTTTATGTCTTAATATGGCCTGCAAAAAAGAGTCTCTTTGCTTAACCTAAATCACCCAAACAAAAAACCTTACAAGGAAATGATAATAATGATTCTACTTAATATTATATGTTCCTTTATCTAAGCATTCAAGAAGAATTATTTCCATAATATTTCCAGCAGTCATGTAAGGGGAGGCCTTGTACCAACATTACAAAGGAAGTCTGACACTGTCTTGCTTAAGTGAGCTGAGATTTGAACTGGGTACATTCCAGCACTTTGTTCATCTTCCTTATCACTATACTAGTTCTGGATACATGGATTACATTTTGGAAGAATTCAGATGAAAGGGTGTTTCATAACTAGGGGTGCCAGCCTCCAGGTGGGGCCTGGGGATCTCCCGCTTTTACAACTGATCTCCAGCTGACAGAGATCAACTCCCCTGGAGAAAATGGATGCTTTGAAGGGTGGACGCTGTGGCATTGTACCATGCTGAGGCCCCTCCCCTCCCCAAACCCCACCCTCTCCCGGCTCCACCCCCAAAGTCTCCAGGTATTTTCCAACCCTATTCATAACTGTCCTCAGCCTTTAAGAATTATATGCTCCACACCCATTCTGTTCAGATTCATTCCTGGATAGTTTTGTTAGGAGTCTGTCCTATGGTTAACCATGAACAATGAAGATGGTATCCAAGGTTTTATAGCAGACACAATCAATTTTCCCCAAATTCATCTGAATAGGGATTTATAGTGAGATCCTATGCAGTTACACCCTTCTAAGAACATTGATTTCAGTGGAATTAGAAGGGTGCAGCTGTTTAGAATTGCACTGTTATTCTCTCTTTACCTCTGGAATTTCATGTTGACTGTCTTTTGTTGAATGTTGTAAAGCTTCCAGGAGAAATAAAGAGAAAATGTTCCAGGGTTCACAGAAACCAGGGGATTTTTTTTTCTTAAACTCTTGGATTTACAATTCCATGGCCCTGAGTAACAAGGATCCCAGGAAAAATGTATCCAGATGTTGAAACAAACAAATAAAGTATCAGACACCCCTTCAAAACTAGTCTTTGTGTGCCAAAAAAGTGTGGGCTGGGGGGTTGTTTTGTTTGTTTTGTTTTTTGCACACGTTAATTTTGAAGTGGTCATTATTATTTTCTGAAATACAGAACAGAAATAGAAATACTTTAAAAACTTGCCCTGTAGTGCCAAAAAGCATATATGTTTTCACTTACCTTACAAACCACAAGGGTTTCTTTGTTGCAACAAATGAGTGCTGTTACTGTAACCCACAAAGCTTGATGTCAAGTATGTGTGGACCTATAGTGCTTTTAAACAAAATTACCACAAGGTTTGCAGTCTTGACCTTGTCTTCTGAGCTGCACTCTGGCACCTGCAAAATATTACGTAGGTCATCAATTTGGATGAGAAATAGCGGCCAGTGCTTTCTGTGAGGGATTAGGTGAGCAACATCAAGTTGTCAGTAGTTTTGATAGGCATCTAGATGAGGAATAGTCCAGCACTCTACACAGTTAGGACAAAAAATTTAAATGATACAAGGTTACCCACATATTTTCAAAGAGTAAACAATAAAGGCAGGTAGCTGCATCCTTCTGTCAACAGCTATGCATGATATGCCAGGTGTGTCTGTAGCCTAGCCTAATCTTGCACAGGTGATTGAGGTTTACTTGCAGAGATAATAGCAGGAAATAAATATTTATAATGTTATACAGAGGTTTATATTTTCTATAAGGATGTATTGTGAAATAACTTACTTCTTCCATTGTTTTCAGTTGGCAGGCTCGGGTCATGGCCTGTGCATAATTTGGCTTTATATGAATAAATATTCTAATGGTGCACTATGTGGCACTGATTAATTGAAGAAAATTTTCAAAATGACAGCTTTGACATAGAGTAACAGCTCTTGTTTTCTTAAAAGGTCTGTATGCAAATAGATTGCATTAAATAGACTTTGAATGAGTTAACAAGGAGGAAGAGGATGATCACTACATAGAAAAGCATTGTGCTTACATATGTATGGTTTACCCATGGAATAGTATTTACAGCTCAAGAATCAGCAGTGACTTGGTTGACTCAAATGGTTTCCCCCCCCCCCTTTGGATGTCATTGCTCTGATGATTCTGATACCTTACATTTATCTCTGCACAACACAGTTCCTATTTTCACTTAATGACACCTGCTTTTGCAGCATGCTAAAGTTCTGTCTAAATGAGCTGCAATGTTCCAGGATTCTTAAAGGCTCAGTTTATGGCTTTCTACAGTACTTAATCCATCATTTTCCCCTTGCTGTGTTTCAAGAAGGCCTAGCTTTGCGGCTGAGTGGCTTAGCAGGTAAGATTGTTATTCTTCTCTACCATGATCCAGTTTGATTCCCAAAATCCTTTTCCGAAATGAGGATACAACCACATCATCATAAGATAAACCACCTAGGATTTGGGCTTTCTCTTTGGCACACTTTAATCACAGAAGAAGATAAATGGTAGCACAGGGAACAAGGCTAGTATAAAGAACCAGCATTGGGTCCTGGCCATTCCTCATGTAACCTCGGGCTTTTAGAATCAGGGTGTGGTTCTCTTGCTGTTGTCTGACTCAAGAGATGTACTGCTCTCATGCTTCATTTTGTTCATTGATTAAGTGAATGTAATACTGCTTTGTGTGTATGACAAGTGCCTTGGTAGTAGTTGCGTCAATATTTATAGACCAGGAAGAGCCCTGTAAATGGCAAAGTTTTATTATTACAAATTTGAGGAACTTGGCATCCACTTCGGAAAGCCAAAGCACTGAAATGGGTTCTCTGTCATAGGGAGTGAATGGCATCATTGCCCAGATGTAGCAAAGAAAACAATGCTGCTTTAAAAAGAAGCAACAGACCATTCACAATAATGGTTAACACTGAAAGTAATCACGAACAGGAGGTTCCACAAGGTTACTCAGTATTTTTGCAGCAACAGGCTAACACAGCTGGGACTCTGGGAATAACATGACATTGTAAAAATACAGAGTACTGTTAGAAAGTATGTGAATTTTCTTACACAGTGCTTTTAAATTGTTCAGAGGTGAGTGGAAAGGCCACAGTTAAAACGTAATAATTACTTAGGCAAGCTAAGAATACACATCACTCTCTTCCAGATATACAGTGAATCACTAATAATTCCCACCACAGGACAGGCTAGTCCATGTTAAGTTCATATTAGAATTGTTTGGATACTGTTTCGTTGTTTAAAGTGTTAAAATAATTAGATAAGCAAGTAAATAATTATTGATTGTTTAAAGTGTTAAAATAATTAGATAAGCAAGTAAATAATTATTGAGTATGCACTCTGAGTTTCTCACACAGGCAGAAAGGGAGATGGATAGAAAGCCATAGCCTGTAGGAACTGAATGGTGAAAGGATTGAGTAATTCAAAGAAGCACAATTTCCAAGAAAGAAAAAGATGAAAATATGGATTCCTCACCAGTTTTTGTGTAATTTTAAACATTTCTAAAAAAATAAGAGGCATAGGGAGCAAGCCTAAGCAGGACTGCTCAGAAATAAGTTCCATTTTATTCAGTGGGGCTTACTTCCAGGGAAATGTTTTTAGGATTACAGTTGATATAAGCATCTATTTGAGAGCACTGAATGACTCCACATGGGGAAAAGGTTAGATACTATACATGTACTTTGTACTGGACCATCCAGAAGACTACATTTCTTGTCTCAAATAATAGCAGGTCACATTTGATTTGACAGAACATTTATTGTCCTTTTTTCTGCTTTTTGAGAGGGAAGCTGTAAGTAAATGCATGCCATGAAAGCACAAGCAGGTGACTAATATAGCAGAATCATGAATCAGGCCAAGTAGTCACCTAGAATTATAAGATGAGGTTTCTGAATCTGCTCACTGTTCAATGGACCGGTGATTTCCCACATGCTTTTAGCCACCCAGTATTGTTTTTTGGCACCTTCAAATGGAAAGAGCTTAGAAGTACAAGTTAACAGAAGGGTTTGTTCTTTTCTTTTGTTTTCTTTTTTGTATAAACACAACCTTGTGCTCCATTGAGGCGAGCCACACATCATTTACTCTATTGTCCTTCCACCCTTGTGCTTTTGCAATGGCTGAGGCTGCTCACTGTCAGAGAACAAGAGTCTCCACCAAAGCACAATTTTTTTTCTAATGTTGTAAGGACAGTGCACTTGTCACAAATATTGTTAGTGACAGTTGATAAGGAGGACATAATGTGGAGAAATGATTTAAAAGCACACCTGTGATCATATTATCAATAAAAATTAAAATGGGCTGTCTCGACTAACATTCTGTGCTGTTGTGTAGAGTTCACAACTTCTGTGGTAATGAAGCATTTATGCAGCTTAATCATGCTTTCAAGAATGCTTGCCCTTTGTCCCTTCTTCCAGTATATATGCAGTTGTTAACACCATCCAATTTGTTGCATGAATGCTGAAATACTCTGTAGTTTTGCAGGTGTGGCGAGATGCATCATCTACACCATGGAAGAACAGTATGTGCCTAGATTTGCTTCCTGCTAATCTATATAACCTGATTAAGGCTTCACATATGAAAGACTTTCAGCTGTGGTGGCAAGATACATCACAGAGGGAAAGTCAATGAAAAAATATTGGTGTTGTATGTCTCTCTCTCTCTCTAAAGAAGTCTGCTTTTAAAAGTAGATTAAAACCCTGATATGATCATTAAATCATTAAAAATAGCTTTGCTGAAAGTATTGTGTGTCCCCCCCCATAGCATTCTGGTAGCTATGATAGAACATGAAGAGGGGAGCCCTGCAACACCATTCAATACTGCTCAAACTAGGTGTTCATAGTGATGCACAAGAGTTAAGAGATAGCATCTGCTTTGAAATGTTCCCTTTTAAAAAGAAAATATGGCTTGTTGTCATAACTGAAGGTGCACTACATTCTGGTATGTTTTCTGCATCTGCTAAAAGTAATACACTGTTTAGTTTTTCTATAGCACTTAAGGATGATTTTACATTTGAAGGTTAAAGCAACTTTCCCTTAACACAAATATAAAACTTTAAATTGGCTGCAAAACATGTCCAATTTCTTTTTGTTGTTCTGTATATTATTAGCACTCCTATATGTCTCAGCAATCAGAAAACACATTTTAGCTTCAGATGACGTAACTTCCTTAAAGAGAATCTGAATTTTTACACATACACACCCAATCCCAATTTGAGAATTATTATTAAAACTTCCTTGGTGAAATAAGAAAGGGTGATGTAAGTCTGTAAAGTGAAAATTCCAGTTAAACTCATCTAATTCTGTTGAATCCATTGAACAAAAACAAATTCTTTTAAGTCAAGTCTGCACAGTCTAAAGTATAGGAGTGGTCCTTAAAAAGCTAGGTGTCTCCACACTCCACCCCCTGGACTGTCAAGAGAAAGGTAGACCTGTCAGTTATTATGTTGTTTAATCTGAAGACCCTGAGAGTTGTCAGCAGAAAATTTAGTCATGCTTAAACCCCTTAAAATTAATAGGACTAGTGATTCCTGGGGGTTTTGCATGACTGTTTTTCTCTTTCTCTGAAGTGAGGATCCTGACACTATAGATTTAGATTATTTCCATGACTGCTAGAGATCCCTAGAAAAGAGCCACTGACTGAAGGGATTATCTTCTGAGCAAGTTCTGACCAAACCAGTTTATTTCCTAGGTTTCCCTGATGTGCCCACTGAATCCTATTCACTGTTCCTAACAAAACAGAAAAACTCAGGGAAAGTTCTTGCAGGTTTTTATTAGTGCTTGTAGACTGCCTTTGGAAAGGTGCAATATGAATCACAAGTACTGCTTTACTCAATATCCTCTTTCTTTTTAAGTTTCACTAAATCCCTTCATTGTGCTGCCCTTTTAAAGATTTCTCAGGTTAACCTTTCTCTCTCCTTATACAAATACCAAATAATACAATGGGGGAATGTTACAGGATCTGAATTTCTCAGATGCATACACTGAATGGAAGAGGCATAGTATTAAAATATGTGAATTAAATTAGATTCCCTGTGCCACCAGTAATTTACTGCAAAAACATATGTATGGTTCAGTAACTGAAAAAAATAACAATATTGATGTCTATTCACACTTTTCAAAAACAGTAACTTGTACCTAGATTCAAGTGGGTAGCCATGTTGGTCTGAAGCAATAATAGAACAGAGTCCAGTAGCACCTTTAAGACCGACAAAGTTTAATTCTGGGTTTAAGCTTTTGTGTGCATGCACACTTCTTCAGATACATTTGAAACAGTTTTCCTCAAGCCTTATATGTAGGTAGAGGGGTGGGGAGGTTAGTTGCCAGGAAGGGCTAACTAGAGTCAAAATGCATAAGTAAATGTTTAATAAGTATAGCTGAGATGGGATTAAAGCAGTTGGTAAACTGTGAATGGCAGCAAATTATCATACAAATACAAGAATTAACAAACAGATGTGAGAACTAAGTTTGAGTCCAGTGGCACCTCCAAGACCAACAAAGTTCAATTCTGGATATAAGCAAGAACTGAGACACTTAGCATGTGTAAATGCTCACTTCTTTGGATACATTGCAACAGATTTCCTCAAGCATTACATATAGATAGGAGGGTAGTTGCCAGGAAGGGCTAATTAGAGTCAAGATGCATAAGTACAGCTAAGTACAGTTCTCACGTATATCCAGAACTGAGCTTTATTGCTCTTGGAGAAGCTGCAGCACACTGGGCTGACACTTTAGTTGGGTTATCCACTAGGACCCCAAGATAATTTTCCCTCTCAGTCTCAGCAAGTTCAGACCACATTAGCCTATGGAGTGTTTGGAGATCATGCAGCAGCAGCATACTTAACTGAATCATTTCAGTTAAGAATTCCCATGATTAGATTGTCTTTTCTAAGGATACTGTTGAAGAACTTAGACCATTTGGTAAATGGTAACCAAATGGTAAATAATAAAATTCAAGGGGTCTGGTCCAGAAAAAATAAGTTCACATCATAAGTGCAAAAGCTTGTGTAATGTAATATAAAATGTTAATATTTAAAGACATCCAGTTAAAAATAAAAATAAAGATATCCTGTTAAATATCTGTTCACCTGCATCACTTAACAAGTAAAAATTTTCTTTGGATGTACATTTGGCAGCAACATTTATTAACTTCACAACCAAAAAAGTTTAGTCTGTATTTCTCTTAGCCATTTTAGCTGACCGTTTTTTACAGGACTCTGCCATGAGCTGTGGATAAAGAAGTGTTGTCATGGTGATTTCCATACAAATGCTCTTTTGCAAGTAGTCAGTTTCAAATAGTTCATTTTCACTTATTAACCTGGCCATGTAATATTATAATGTGTCCCACAGCTTCTCTAATAATAAAATAACAATTCACTTTTTTGCTATGAATGCATTTTTAAATATTTATAGAGGGATTAATTAATGAAACAATGCTTATAGACTTTCTGTCAGAGTTTCTGTTGCAGTCTATAGGCCGCATTCCTGATATGTTCTGACAGGGAGAAAAATCTATAGTAGATCACCTAAGGCATGAAAGCTCTACTGAAAATATTTACTTAAACAATTAATATAGTTTAAAAAGGGATAAATCTGTGTATGTTCGTACAAATATTTTAATAACTTGTCCCTTCATTATTGAACTAATAACATGGATTCTGGCACTTTTGTAGTGCTTATATTTATTTCTTTATTGTTTATGTGAAGAAATGCCTTTTTTTCTTTGGAGGATTGAATTAATTCCCCCCCTCCCCGGGCAGGACAGGCAGGAAGGGGAGGAAGGCAGTTCAATTGCTTTCCAGCTTACCTTCATATAAATGCTAATAGATCTAGCAGGAGAGATAATGGGTGGGTCAAGTTCTTCTCCCCCCCAAGCAGGGAACAGAGATTTGGAGGAACTAAATACTAGAGAGGCTTCAGGAAGGAAAGTTCTGGAGGTTTCAGGAAAAGCTTCCTTGACCTGGCATGACCGGGTCAGTGGGTGGAGAAACAGATCTGATAAAAACTCCTTGCAGCAAGGAGGGGCTCTCCTTGCTTGGTGTGGAGTCCATGAGACAGATCACTTAACTAAGGAGGCAGCTATTTTGAACATGTGCTGTCCTAGAGAGTGGAAGGAAGCTTCAAGGTAATCAAAACTCTGTAGAGGTCTATAACATCCTAAGCTAAAGAGCTTGTCCTATATTCTAACAACTGATAGGGCATGTATAGAGAGAGGGACAGAGGATTCACTTTTTACCCATTTCTTTTTAATCCCGGTTTCCTGGCTAGGCAGGATATAAATTGAAATAAAATAAATAAATAAATAAATCCCTTGCTCAATCTGGTGCTGTGCTAAAAGCATGCTTATGAACATTTTCTTTTTAATAAGTACTTTATAATTTTTGATGCTGGTAGTATTTCTCTGTACCACATAGACCTCCACCATCTTGGACACTCTATTTTAAAAGGTGCTCCAAGGGTAAGGCAGGCAGTTGGCCAGTGACTATTCCTCCAGGGGCACACAAGGCAATAAACTTTCCCTGTGGTGACCAGGCACTGGGCAGCAGGAGACACAGAGGCATGGCCTCAGGTCTTGGAAAGGAAGCTGGACATCCTGACCCTCCCAGAGAGCAATTCTTACAAACATCAGGTGGCGGCGCCTATCCAAGAAAGAAAAGCCTCTCCAGGTGTTGGTAAAACCTTGGAAGGCAAGGTGGAACAGGGCCTGCAGGCCAGACCAGGCCTGTTCCGCCACAGTTTGATTTATGTTTTTTTACAGCCCAAAGATTTTGAGACATTTACACACGTTTTGAGATTTTACATTTGAGAGCCAGTGTTATACAGTGGTTAAGAGCAGTGGACTCTAGTCTGAAGAACCAGGTTTGATTCCCCAGTCCTCCACATGAAGCCGCTGGGTGACTTTGGGTGACTCACAGTTCTCTCACAACTCTCTCAGCCCCATCTACCTCACAGGGTTGTGGGGAGAGGAAGGGATGATGACTGTAAGCTGCTCCGAGACCCCTTCAGGTAGTGAACAGTGGAGTATAAAACCAATTCTTCTTCTTCTAATATACTGAAACAATAATTGGGGAGAGGCAAAATCAAACAAAATTGTGTTTATTCTATATTCTATGAACATCTCTATAATATTGATTGACCTGTTTATAACTCCCTCCAAGCTCTACATAGATAGATTATGTACTAGTATTTTCAGAAAATCTATTAAGAAGCACAAGTACTAATAGTATTCTAATTTGTTATGGCTTTAAATAAGTGGAAAGATATGCAGTTCTTTTTTCTTCAATCTGTTGTGTGAGTTGTGTTGTTGGCTATGTGTTTAGTATACTGTACCATAATATACTCATTTCTTAATAACCCCAACTTAACTAATGCACCATAATTCATGGCCATCTTCAGTCAATGAAACACAAACACCTTTCAGTCAGAAGTCACTCCTATTACCCATGAGTATCAGATCCTGGGGAAAACAAGAACAGAACTTACAGTGCAGTATGCTGCAGCTTTTAGTTCCTTCAGCTGATTTCTGTACTTCACATTGTTAGCCGAATTGCTTTAATTTATGTTTAGCAATCAGCAAAATACACGGGTTCTTGCCAACTATACCAGGGTCCCACCCCTCCTGGGAGTTCTCAAGGAAAGAGGCACGTGAGGCAGATATCCAATTAAATGTTGCTTACTTTAATAATGTGTCTCAAGCATACCAAAAACGTAATCACTCACACACTCACACAGGCCTAAGAAGCAAAGACAGAAGGTAGCACGTTTGCATGAGCAGGTAATCGTTGGTGGGGAAGCAGTGCCTTACCTTAGATGAGTTGTTCAATCGATGGCAGAATTGGATGGGGAGAAAAATAGAAAGGCTAAGGGGGCACGAGGCTCGAACCTGCGAGACCACGTGGTTCTCTTGGATCGCGAGTCCAGAGAGAGAGGATTAAAGATGGAGGCAAGGGTTGGGTACAGCAAGCTGGACTGAAGGGGTAGTAAAGCTGACAGGGGACGACGGCTCAAGAGAGCGAGTGCCTCTGGGTTTGGTCTTTTATTAGGGGGTCTTGGGGCGGGCTGACCAGGCCACATCCCACTAACACACCTACTAGGCGGTCCGTCCCTCTTGGACCCTTCCATAGGTTAAAGGTGGACAAAGGGAGGAGGGCCAGGGGATGGACCATGTTGCAAGACTATGATCTCACCAGGAAGTGGACTTTGGACTGGGGTCCGATGACTCACCTGGCCACATCTGTTGTTAGTCAATGACTTTGGCCGACTGGGTGATGGCCCAAACATTAGTTGCTAAGCACTTGCGTTAGCATAACTATGCAGGTATGTTGGAGGGGGCAGGGGTTGACCAGCGTACTGAGACAGAGAGAGAGAAACCTCATGGCAAGAGGAGTCCTTTGTCTCTGTTTCAGGTGAACTGTCTAGGGTGTCAGCCTCCTGGCATGGGCTGGAGCTGGCTCCTATCATGAAGAAAGCACATGGCCCTTCCATTAAAGGCAGCCCAAAGTTCAGACTTATGAATATCACAATTCATAAGAGCACTAGCAGTGCCTTGCTGGCCAACAACATACAAACAGATCATACTAATACACATGTATAAACTTGTATAATACTGCAAAAAAGCAATCATACATATGATCCCTTAGTATGACATTTAACTGTTGTGCACATGCATCTCTGTGCTATGCAAAAAACATGATACAACTTACTTCGCATCAAGATTGCTTTCTTGTGATGTTTTATCAGTGTGCGCTATGATGCATGCATATCAGTAAAACACTTCACAATCTAGGTACAGTCCAGTCACATCAATATTCTCTTTATGTAGTATTCCATCAACTTATATAGATGTATATATTATTAACATAAAGAAGGAAAAGAAGCAAATAAATTAAAATCTGTACCTGATGGTGTGTCCATACTTTCTGTACAATATTAAGGAATTAAATTAGAATAATGAATGAATGAAATCAACTTGAGAAACAACACCAGCTATTTCAAAAATGCAAAAATCCAGGGAGAAATGTGGATAGGGATAGTTTTTGAAGCATCCCTAAATTTAAATTAGGTTATCTGTCTATATTGTAGATATGTTACTGATAATAAATAGGGAAATTTTTCATGCAGGCTGTATTCCCAAGCAAGCTGGTGCTAGATTTTTTTTAAAAAAACAAACAAACAGGCAAATATGCTACAGTATAGTCTATATTTTGCATGAAATGATGGGAAAAAATAAGACTTGCAATTTTCTTCTTTTGTTCCATTTCTTGTAATGCTGCAGTAGATTCAACATGTACTTTCACACAAGAACTTGTTTATGTGCTTTCCCACAAAAAAGGCTCTTGCAATTGAATTCCACATTTTTCTGTGATATAAAGTAGTACCTGTCTGAGGCAAAGAATAATATTTTTAGCAGCATGTGCAAATGAAGCAAAATAAAACTGTCAGTAGAAATGGGTAGTATCGCCCTGTTTTTTTCCCTATAGCAGATGGAGTAATGCATTATCCTTAAAGGTGAAAAAATATTTCCATTATCTTAGTAAGGAAGCAACACATCAAATTCAAAAAAACACTTTAATGTCCAGTAACTTCTGGAAGTTTTGTACTTGTAGAAAAAAATGGGGGTTGGAAAAATGGGGAGTAAAAGAATAATTCTGCAGACTTAGAGGATGTTAAATGCTAGAAAAGCGTTGAGGATAAAGGGGTATAAATCAATCTACCGTATCTGAAAAAAGGAATAATGCTTAAACTTTATAAACAAATAGCACTCACAAGATCAACAAAATATTAAAAAACACAAAATGTGTCATAATAAATCAATGGACCAAATGTGTTTTGACAAAATCTTCATCAGTGATCTATTACCTCGCAGAGAAAATTTTCAAAGAATATGTTTTCACACACACACACTCCTGGAGATCTGGAATTATAACTGATTTCCAGACTACAATTCCCCTGGAGAAAATCACTGCATTGGAGGGTGGACTGTATCCCACTGAGGTCCCTCCCCTCACCAAACCACTCCTCTCCAGAACCCACCCCCACCCTCCAAATCTCCAGCAATTTTCCCATCCCAGAGTTGGCAACCCTAGTACCAATACATATAATAGTTTACCAGGTGACAGGAGCTTGCAAAGATTGCATTTTCATCTATATTACTACAAACACGGTATAATTTTTTTCTGCTCCACATCTGAAATAAAGGTGAGGGGTTTTTTATCAAGTGGAAAGGCTTTTTCATATTTCCCACATGGTTCACTGGCCATCTATATTAGTAATACAGATCACACTTTTGCTGAAAAGATGCATCAACAGCAAATTACAGAGGTGGTTTCCAGACTGTGGGTGTCGTGGTGGTTCTGATGGTTGTGCTATTGGTGCAGTCAGTTCACACTAGGGCTGCCAGCTTCCAGGTGGGGCCTGGGGATCTCCCGCTTTTACAACTGATCTCCAGCTGACAGAGATCAGCTCCCCTGGAGAAAATGGCTGCTTTGAAGGGTGGACTCTATGGCATTGTACCATGCTGAAGCCCCTCCCCTCCCCAAACTCCACCTTCTCCTGGCTCCACCCCCAAAGTCCCCAGGTATTTTCCAACCCTGACTTGGCAGCCCTAGTTCACACTTACATGTTCGTTTGTTCATTCCCTCCCCCCCATGGTTCCATCTGTTGCCATTCACATTAAGAATTGATTTCCGGGGGGGGGGCGTGTCTGTTGGGGGGTTTTGTGTGTGTGCATGCTCTGAAGCATTGCAGCATTTCAACAGCCTCAAGGGGGTTGCACAATTTCACACTTCCAGGATGAGCCTGCTTTGGTCTCCAGCAGATGTGACCTTGCGGGGGGAGGCCTCCAAATGGGACTGTTTCGGCACAGGCACCCTCCAGCACTAATATGTTTCAGCACTGGCATGCAAATATTTATAAAAAGGTCACAATACACAAGGCACACAATACATAATGGCAATACACGGCAGAAAAATACGTTCAGATTCTAAGTAAAACACTATCTTTCAAATTCATTCCACAATGGGGAAAAAGTACAAGAAAAAACTAGCTTAGGAAAGATGGGAGTGGGGGAGACAAGGAAAGACCAGGACAGCATGAGGACATTAACAAAATTGTCTGGACACAAGAAAAAAACCTGGTAACATTGGGGGATTAAAATGGGACATTAAGGCAATCTGGAAAATGCCTGAGAGTGGTGAAGGGGCAAATACTGCTCGACCGTATACTCCTGCGCTGTTTACTCATTCAAAATGTTCCCCAGATGGTTTTACTTCATAGGGTTTCAAATGTATGTATATCCCACTACCATAAACCCAATATAAAAAGACAATTGAGAAACCATAAGAGGTGTTCAGATGAGACATGTAGTTTGGCATTTATTGTGGACCAATTAAAGCTAAATAACAACAACCAGGATCCAAAGCACCCTGTCAAAGGGCTTTGAATAGATTTTCTGAATTTTTACTTGAACAGCAGATTCTCATGGCATATCGCAAATCTTCCTTTTGAAGTTCTTTCAATTCCAGAAAGGATTTGCCATGTTGCAAAGACATTGTGGGCACATAGAATGATCATGCAGTTATTTGGATGTCAGCTAAAAATGTTTTTAATATGCTGGAGATGATATCTTTCTTCTTTTACACTCTTTAGAATTAAGAGGGTTTTTTAAAAAAAAAAACCCAAAATCTGTACTCAGTGTATTCCATCACAAAAATTGAGTTCGCTTTTTTGGGGGGGGGGGTGGTGGTTAGGTTTTATCCCAGTTATTCTCCTGATGGCTGCACTGTGATATAAAATTTGTGAAACATCTCAGGAAAATGTCACCGTCCGTTTATTTTTATAGTTATCTTGTTGATCTTCTTGACAAAGCAGAGGTGTTAGACTTGCTAGAAAGCTTTTACTTGACACCTAGAAAACCACCTCCTGAAAAGAAACCTGGGGCTTCCTTTCCTGCTCAGCTGAATCTAAAATAAACCTGGAGAAAGCATCAGGATGTATCTCACAGCTAAAAAAACAAAGGAACAAAAATAAGAAAAATGAATGTTGGAGCAACATCAGTTTTTAATATTTGAAAAGAAGTAAAACTGAGCTTTAAAATCATTTATTAAACTCACACTATTCCTGCCATTGTCCCGGTTAGGACCTAAACAGACTATAATGACAAGGTCCATATGTAAGTTCTCTTTCCTCAAACAATGTGGAATTGGGGGGGGAGGGGGGGATAGCATAGCTAATTTCAGATTCCTCCTTAGTGACCACCTGTAAACTGTTAAGCTTATTCTAGTTCTTTTAATTCTTTAAATTTGACCTGACTGTGAATGTTATTGGAAATGTTGTTCCCTGCCCTGAGCACTGTATATATGGGAGGGTGGTTATAAGTCTAAACAAACAAACAAATAAATAAATAGGCCTGGTCTTCTAGGCCAGGGTCCCCAACTTGGCACCCATTGCCCACTTTCCTGGTGCCCACCAAGTGCTTTTAGAAAGTGGGTAGGGCTAGGTGCATCTTTTTTTCCAGCAGGGCTTTTTTCCCAGCAGGGCTTCTGATTGGCTTTGCAGATTTAAAGCCTTTCTTTTAAACAGAATTTAGACTTGTATATAATCTTGATTCCTGACATTTCGCGTTTGGATTCGCCTGCTGTGGCTGTGATTGTGCCCACGAACTTTTGTCAGAACTCCAAAGGTGCCCGCAGCTCAAAAAGGTTGGGGCCCACTGTTGTAGGCTTTAACTAGGTTGACAGGGATGGTAATAGATAGACACACAGGTAAGGCTTGGCTGTGTGTGCAAGAGATTGGGAAAGGACTCCCTTCAAGTTGAGCAGCATCAGCTAAATCTTTGATTGCTTTACAGAATACAGGTTGGGAGGAGATGAGGCTTGGCACTTCTTGGTACAATTTTCAATACAGGCTAGAATAAATAAAGCTGGAAGTAATGCCAGCTGAGTTTGGAGCCAGGGTGGTGTTGCCCAGAAATATTGGCAACAGGAAGCTGCCCATAGGGTAGCCACACTGCAAGCAATATGAAGATCAGCTATTAATAAACATAGTTTAAGACATTAATTGGTATTTTGAAGCTACATTTCAGGATGTGAGGACAATTTAATGACAACCAAATTCAAAAGCACTCAGGCAGTCTTTCGAACCATACTAACTCATTATGGCTTCTTCCCAGGTAGGTCTAGCCCTATACAGTATATGCAACATAAAGTATTTCTCATATGTAATTATTACAGATATTATGAATTGATGGCTGACCAAGAGAGCATGTTCTATGGCTAGTGTAGATGAGAAGAGTAACTTACGGCTGTGAAATTTTTGTGAAAACCTCTTTTTAAAAAGTCACTCATTTGAAACAGCTACTTTTAGTCTTTCATTTTTCAGGTAGAATAGCATAAAGTCTTGCATAAACATGAATATGCATGTCCAGATGTATGCCAGATGAGTGCAGTAATTTCATCCTCCAGGTTTTCCCCCCTTATTCCTGTATGGTATGACATATTGCCTCATTGCTTTGGAGTTTTACAGAAGATTAACAGTTGAAGTTAAGTAAGAAACAATGGCTATGTATGTAAAATCTCAAACAGAGACACCAAGGAATAAAGATGCACCAAAGAAAAAATCATGTTAGGACTAACCCAAAAGAGAAGTGGGTTTTTTGAGAAGTGAGTATTTTCAGTAGAATAATAAAGTGCCAATTTTGGGAGATTGCTTTAAAATGGGTCAAAAGTAGTGCTCAGCTGAAATAAAGGTATGTTTTGCACACATTTTCATATTGCATTAAAACCCCCCACACACATTTTGTCTTTGTTATGTCCCTTTACAAAGGAATATGAAACTAGGGAGGAGGAAACATGACTCTGAGACATCCACCCCCACCCCAGTACATCAACCTACTTGAGAGCAGACAGGTTTTGGTTGAGGATATGCATTTGGTGCAGTGTAGATGAACTTCACCCAAATGCAGAGCATCTATCTCTGTTACAATAGTTTCCCTGTGATGTACATTTAGGTGTGCATATTCTTTCTCAATTAATAATACAGGAATATATGCAGCCAGGGCTAGCTCAGTTCAAAAGTATTGTTGTACAATACTGGGCAAACAATTCAGTGTCAGTGTATTGCAAAGAAACTGGTAACAGTTGACTTGGTAGCAATTCTGTCCTCTCCCAATGTGCAGTGAAAGTATTAAAAACACTTAGTATGCTCCCCATAACATCATAACATAGCCATATTTGGTTAACAGTATTGCACTGTGACATGAGCATGATGTTCTCTATGTAATCTCTGATGACATGAATCCCTTTCATGTTTAAAGAGAAAAGGGCCCAAAGGATCAGTAGTCCAGGAAACCTGCTACTAGCCATTTGCATGATGAAAATTAAACCTTATGAAAATTTCCTGTAGTATTTGTCAAAAAAGTAGCCATTAGTGATTGAATACTCCAGATTCACCCAAGCACAGCCATTATTCTCAAGTAACTTTGTTTTTCTCTGCGATGTTGTATTGTAGGTAAATCTGATTGGCCTTGTACTGCTGTGACACCTCGGCTCCCGGCGCGCTTGTCGCGCCGAGGGGCCGCTTTGCCGCCTCGCCTGAGTGCGAGGCAGCAGCGATAGATCGCGCTCTCGCGCGCTCTCGAAGCCGACGGGATGGGGCTGCCTATATAAGGCAGTGGCCCGTTCCCGCCCGCGTCTTCGGCTCCTCGTGCTCGCCCACCCGCCCGCCCTGTTTGCAGTGTAGGTTTCTTAACTGGTCGCCAATTGGGGCCAGGTAGGAATTTTTCGCCTCTACTTGAATTGGCCGTGGGTAGAGGTGTTTTTGCCTACCTTACACTGTGACAGTTGTTAAGGGCCTAGGTGGTGGATGAGATTTAATAGTCTGGTCACTTGGCAGGTTTGTGCAAGCTAGAAAGGAACTGGTGAGCGCCTTACGGCATATCCCGTTTGGGAACAGGAGGTCATCAGGAGACTGCCCCAAGGCTGTGTGGTTCGGGGCAGAGAATGGTGGCCGCCTCTGGGAACCTCTCCGGCTAGGCTCCTCCCTGAAGGTCCGTACGGTCTCAGGGGTAGGCGCTCCTGCGGGGCAACCAGTATGCTGGGCTGCCGGTTAAGAGCCAGACTTGGGGCTGGCTCAATACCGGAGTCAGGTGTCCCGCCCTTATCAGAAGGCAAGGAGGCTGTGTCGTGGATTGACGCCTGCCTTGCCTGTTCCTGTGCTTGCTTAGTTGGCCCGTTGCTGCAATGTTCTGTTAAATAGTTAATAAAGTGGCCCTTGTTTAATTCCAATCGTTGTCTGTCTCGTTATTTGGGCTGGGGTGGCAACATCCCACTCATTATTTGATCCTCAACTGGATGGAACAGTCTGTGTGGTTAAACAAGTATAAAAATGGTGACATAAGTATAATACTGGTGCCAAAGCAGCTGCAGAGAGGGAATATAACTACAAGTGAACACCAACAAAAGAGGTTAAAAATAGGGGAATATCAAGGGAGTTTGCTGGCAAGTTGACTCCCAGTGTTGGTCAGCTACTGAGGGAATCAGAGGAGTCATCCTGCCCCTGCTGTTCTTCATCATTTCCTCCTGTAGTCTGCCTGAAGTAGTCAGGATCAGCTGTCAGCGTTGACTCCCGGAGCTCCTGACTTTCCTCAGCTGCTTCTTGTGATATTTTTTTTTGTTGGATCAGTGCTTAATTTCTAACTGTAAAAGTGCTGGGGTTTTAACATGCATGGCCCTATACCATCTCTGTGGAAGCCATCCTTCCTACTTCTAAATGTGTGTAAGGAAGTCTGCAGTTTGGTCATGAGGGAAAAACACTCTGCACATGGTCAGAGATAGTTTCCTTATTATTCCTGCTTAAGAATTGTGATACGCAGATGCACTAACTGAAGGCGGTCTGCTTATCTGTTACTGCAATTCACCGCCTTCTAATTTGTATATACATAATATGTGTGTGTTTGTAATGAAGCCTAGATTTGAAGCAGGGATTTCCCAGTGATGAAACAGAAATCAAATCAAGGTTGCTGACTTTCAATTCTTCAAGGATTATTTCTTGAATATGTGTATGCATTTTGAATCCTAGCTAGTTGGTCCTGGTTCAAAATCAGTTTGAATCAAGTTTTGCACTGTTAACAGCACAGTCAGCTGGTTGCTTTGCTGGAGGCCAGGGATGTCATCATTTGATGGAGGTTTCTTTTTGTAAAATTTGTTTGCAGACAAAGAAAACACGTTTTCCCATTTAGAATTTCTGGTCATGATTATTGATTAGTTTTGACATGTTTTGTTTTTTGTTGTACAATGAAATAAAAATTAACACTTAGAGAAATAAATGTAACACTTAAATTGTGTTATAATTCAACACTTAGGGAACCTTCATAGCCAGCAGATTTATGTAAAACTCACACAACTAGCTGTGTAAATTCACTGATTTCAGTGGAGTTCCATGGTTTATATAGGACTTACTCCCTCCCAGATGTGGATAACACTGCAGCTTTAATGCCCAATCCTAACTTGGTTAAGAATATTGTGACTGAAGGTCATCTCTTCCAACAGTTAAAACTTAACATAGAACTATAACAGAATCAATGTGCTGATTCACAAATTTGTTTTGTGCCAGCACAAGATACTTTTGCTAAAAGTTTACAGGGCTGATTTTCACTGATTTTCCCCTGCCCAATGCAGACCCAAATTTTACTCCCATTCTGTTCATGAGGGTCAACTGTCTTCTAGTAGAAGGAATTTGGGACCTTACTTGGGTGCAGCAGCAGGATGGATGTGTGTTTAAAGCAGGGCTTATTTCGTAGCAGGAGTTCCTTTGCATATTAGGCCACACACCCCTAATGTAGCCAATCCTCCAAGAGCTTACAGAACTCTTCTTACAGGGGCTACTGTAAGCTGTTGGAGGATTGGTTACATCAGGGGTGTGTGGCCTAATACACAGAGGAGCTCCTGCTACAAAATGAGCCCTGGTTTAAAGTGCCATCAAGTCACAGCCGATTTATGGCAACCCCAGCATGGGGATTTCAAGGCAAGTTTGAAGCAGAAGTGCCTTCCTCTACAGAATCTTCCTTGGTGGTTTCCCTTCTAAGTACTGACCCTGCTTAGCTTCCAAGATCTGACGAGATTGGGCTACACCATTCTGCCTTCCCTCCCATCAGCTACTACTTGATCCCTTTTAACTAGAGATGTCATGGATTCAGACTGGGCTTTTCTGCATGCCAAGCAGATGTTCTGCCACTGAGCCCCTCCTCTGAGAGGGCAGTTATACAAGTCTAAGGAAGGTGTGCTCACATACATAAAAACATACCTTTGCTGCTGGCTGGATTGGGCACCAAATGGACTCTGTTTGGCTCTTTCTGTGCTTACTACTAGAGTTATTTCTTTTCTTTTTTTATTCAACATTTTATAAACAATACATATGATACATTTTACTAACTTTACAAATTATCATTACAAGTCAAAAATCACCAAGTCTAGAGGAACAAAGCAATACCAGACATTACATCTTGTAAATTTTACACAATTATACTAAAATTAAAGATTTTAAGTTATTCAAAACCATTTCAAGTCGCATCAAATACTCTAACACAACAGACCAAATTTCAACAAAATCTGAACAGGATTAATGAGATTTGTATTGATTTACTTGATAAGTAATCTTATCCATTATATACATTTCCCATAACTTTTGGTGCCATAAAACAAGTGTTGGTACATTTGGACATTTCCAGGTTGTGGCTATTGATGTTTTAGCCACTATTAAAAAAAAAAAACCCTCAGGTGTCGAAGGCACAACATACCCGGTATTTAACTGTATCTCATCCAATACCAATTGCCAGAAATGTTTGATTTTTACACAGTGCCACCAGCAATGTGCATATGTCCCCATTTTTCCCCATTTTTTCCAACATCTTGGTGAGTATGACCCAGAGATATGCAATAGGGTTTTTTTGGTGTACAGTATTAATGAGTTATTATTTTAAATGTTTGAACCCTCATACATATTATCTGAGAAGAAAAAATATTCGATCTCCAGATTTGTGACCAGCTTTGATCCGACAGCTTCAAATTACAATCTTGCTGCCACCATTTTTGATAGGACAATGGGGTTCTGTTCCCCTTGTTTAAATAAAGTATGTAAATTGTTGAACTCAGATGGTGATTATTATTCATGTGATTCTGAAGTATATATTCAAAATCAGTTAAAGGAACAGACAGGATCTTGCTAATATTTAGACTAGCACAAAGATTATGCAATTGCAAATAAAGAAACCATGGTATCTATGCATTGAGCTTTTCTTCAAAACTGACTTTATCTAGAATATTCTGTTGGAGGCAATGTCCATTAATCTGGTTAGATTTAAATGTCTCCATGCCTTAAACAGTTTGCTGTCTTGTCCCAGTGAAAACCAATCTTGATTTAAAAATGAAATAAAACGTGATACTAATGGTAGTAATTTCTTTCTCTTGAGATACCAAATATTCAAAATAGAGGATAGGAACTGATCATTGTTGACCAAATCACATCTGAATTGCTGCTTATTCCAAATTACCTCTGGTACAGTTCTTGGATTAGTGTACTCATTTTGAATTAGTACCCAGTCTAAAAGATTTTCAGTTCTTAACATTTTTGTAATATTAGACAGCATAATAGATTCATAATAAGTAGTCAAGTTAGGAAAAGACATTCCTCCTTGCTTAGAAGAGGTACACATTGTGGTGAAGGCTATTCATGGCATTTTGTTATCCCACATGAACTTGTTCAACATGTTCTGACACTGTTTCAACATTTTAACTGGAATTTCCACTGGAATTGCCTGAGAAAAAAAGATTAGTTTGGGCAACACGAAGGATTTAATAAGACTGAACTTATCTGACCAAGAGAGGCTTAATTTTTCCCATTTCTTGATTTGATGTGTCCAGGGGTCATTTCGTAGAAAAAGAGGTGCAGGAGCTCATTAGCATAACTCATTAGCATAACTTATTTGTATATGCTAAACCACCTGACATCACCCGAAGTATGTCAGAAGGCAAGAAAGAGAGAGAGGGAGGGAGAGGGAGAGAAAGAAAGAGAGAGAGAGAGAGATGGCAGAGAGGGGACAGTTACTAATCCAAGCCTCAGAAATACCACTATTCTGGGAGGATAGCTTCAGTGGTGGCTGAAGCCTTCAGAAGGCTGGTTAGGGGAACAAGGAGCTTTCCAGGGGGTAGGGTCATTTTGCTGCAGTCATGACACAAGCAGGCATTCCCCCATTGGGGGGTGGGGCTGGCACCAACTCCCAGAGCTGCGCTCCCCCGAGCTCCTGCTCGAAATGACCCCTGGATGTGTCAGTTCCTGAATAAGCTCTGTGTGGTTGAACTTCAGTAATTCATCTTCTCATACAACCTGATCAAATGGCTGCTCTGAGAGAGAGCTCTTTGTGGATCGGAGCCCAGTGGCAGCCAGCCAGTGGAGGGGGCCTTACTGTCATAGGAATGGAATATGCACATGGTGCATTTTCACCACCACTGTCTGTCGCTCCATTGACAATGCTGTTTTGGCAATGATGATCTACAGGAAAGTAAGTTCACTTTCATGTCTAATTGCCCTCTGCCTCTAACATTCTGGCTCACAATGGGTTTGCATGACCAATAATTGGCAAAGCACAAACATTGCATGTCAATTTGTTTGTTTGTTTGTTTGATTGATTGATTTTTTAAGCATTTCCCCATGGCTCAAGGTGGCTTTCAATGCATAATTAAAAATCATATCACAATAAATTCCAAATCCCTCCATCTTAACAAAACCTAGTAAAAACCAATAACATGCAATAAATTGCAGCTTGCAGTAGCCAGTTCAAGCAGTGTCGAAAATATGAAAAAGCTTCTTCTATGCCTTCTGCCTTCTTCTATGTCCACCATTACAGCAGTTTCTGTTACATGATTAGAATGGTCCAAGACAAGGCAAAGCTCATAACTTACTAAACAACGGGGCCCACTTGCAGTTACATTTTTTATTTCTGAAATGATAAGAGCCAATTATTTTCTTTTAAAAAATGAAACTTATGAATCCTGACTAACTGATACAATAAAGAGGCACCATATGGCATTCCTAGAATCCAAGAAATAACCTGAGCACACAGGCTGTGAAAACATTTAATTTATTGCAGTTATGGATTCTGAACAGCACCTATCTTGTTGCTATGCTTTCAAAATTATTTCTTTGTCTATAATTTTGTTTTTACTTTAATGGACCGCAATCTTATATTATATTAAAACCAGATTTTTACCTAGAACTCTATTTTTTCTAATCTCTTTAATTACTGAAAGTATTTCTACAAGAAACAGGTCAAGGAAAACTTGTCAATTATTTATACATGTCAGTGAAAAGTACTATTACATGTGACGAAGGATTTCTTCAAAATCACCAGCCAGTTTCAATTCAATCAAAGTCAGTGACTTCGTTATTGACTTAGCTTGAACTATTTGTATCCAATGTGCCCAGTAAATGTTGTTTTACAAAAAAAATACTATTTGTATTTAGCAATTTGTATACTAACTATTTGAACTATTTGTATTCATTTTGCTCTGTAAATATTGTTTTACAAAAAATGCTAAACTAAAAAATGACATAATCCAGCCTAAATTATACATTTTTAGAAATCCTATTGCTTTTACTAGGAGAATAATGTTTATGTGTTTGTCACATTAAAATGAAAAGGAATTAAACTTGTTGAATTTTGACTAGGCTGAGGGAAATTGTTGTGTACTAGTCACGAAATGGTGACCGCCATGCGGTCAGAGCACATGGCCCGATTCTACCTGAGCTTCAGCCAGGTAGAACAATAGACAGTCGGATCCAAAACGACCACCAATAGCCAGCCTAGGTCTCCCGCGGGGGACCTATGAACTACAATTTAAGACTTAAGGCCCTATCAGGACTATGCGCATACGCTAAGCCCCTATCAGGTATTTTGGGTGCGGCCAGAGGTGTGGCTCCAGCTAGCATATAATGAGGGCCCTGGAGCCCTGGCAGCATGCTTGATCTGACCATCTCCTGAACATGCTGATTCACTTAATAAGGTCTTTGCTATGATCATTCTACAACTCGCCTCCCGACTCCAGTACTTTCCAGAAATGTTTAGCAATATTAAGGCCAGTTGGTAACCTGTGCACATCTACCATACCATAAACTGTTGGAGCCTGCCTTCTTCAATCATAAGAGTGCCAATCACTGGGGATTTCCCTGAGGGTAGCAATGGCCCACTCTGCATTTGCTATGTAAAGCTGTTCCGTGCTACTCTGGTGCCAGCTTCCCATTTGGCTCAGTACAAAGCTCCCCTCTCTCAGGACACAAGTTGTTTAGGGAGAGCGCATGAGAGAGGGGGGAGGAGCGGCCTCAGAAAATAACAAGTGGTTCAGGGATGGGCATGCTTCCAATCCGTCCTCCTCAATATGATCACAGAAAAATGTTCCCTGGTTGCTTTTAAACGCAGACAACTGGATTTTTAGCTAACTTGTTTCCTTTATGACAATTTGTGTATCTCCTTAGAAAAGGGGGGGGGGGGAGAGAATTCAGCTCCAGTTGTCTGTGTTTTGCTCATACCAGCTCGAGGGTGGGGAGGAACAATTGTAGCACCTTAAAACCAAATCCAGATAAAGCACTGAGACACCATAGTGACCTTGGAGTTACCACTAAATGGCAATAAAATGATGTAGATAGCTGATGCTGAGATGAAAAAAATAGGAGAGTGGATGCAGCATGAAATGTAGACAGAAATTTGTGACATTATGCAAGATCATTTGCACAATGGTGCAAAATACCAGTGCAGACTGGACCAATGAGATCAGCCTACCCAATGCAAATCTTGAGCTTCTTTCCAGTTCCTCTCCACTGCTGTCGCATCTGCCCGAAAGCTTATCCTTTCCAGCCCCTCTGCCTTTTGGGTTTGCGTTACCTGTGAGATGCTTGGTGGGTGAGAAAGTAATCAACTATCAAATCAAGCATATACACAACTACTTAAGACACAGTACACTAGGAGTGGGACAAACAGCCCCCTCCCCAGTTACTTTTTTTCCCCATTGAAAGTGGTGTGGGGTAGAAGGAGGGAAGGCTAAAGCCCCTCCTGCCACCATTCCATACTCTGGGGCATTTTTGCCCCTCCAAAACTGTTTTTAAGGATGAGTCCCATGTCAAACATGAAATAGAAGATGCATTTCATGTACTGTGTAAAGAGACCTTTACATGTTAATGGAAGTCAATGTGCTCAGAAGGGTTCAGCTCTGTTTAGAATAGCACTGTTTCCTTTTTTATGATATGAAAGACTTTTAAAAAACCACAATACTAAATAGAAACATTTATGTTTTAATTCCAGTCTATTTTGTTCTGTGTAGCAATGTGTTAAAGCTGTCAGATTTATTTAAAATGATTTCATGGACTTTTGCTCACAGAAGAATTTTTAAATGGCTTTTTTTACTCAGTATTTTATTCAGATGATTATATACAGTCAGATATGCAACCCAAAATCAGTTATAAAGCAGGTTGTTTGCTATTTTTTCTTTATTATAATGTGTATGACCCCTTTTCAGACTTGTGTATCTTGAAATCTTATGTAATTAACTTCCAAGAATAATGAAAATCTCAGTCTGTTGATAGGGGTGAGGTAATAGGAGTATATGAACATTTTAAATACCTCACACAAAGTACTCCATCAAAAGCTCCTAAAGTCATGGTGTAAGGGTAGAATTAAATTATTACTATTAAAACAAATAGGGTAGGAATTAATCAACAGTTTCTCAATAGAGACAAGTAAATTGTGTGATGTGCTGTAGACGAATATTGAATCAAATGCTAGTGCTAGTTATTTCAACAAAACCTATTCTGGAGTCATAAATGAATGATGAAGAAGACAATTATGTAGATTACTCCAGACTATTCTGCAAGGATGCTATTTTATTTTCAGTTTCTTTCTTTTGCTCATAATGTAAATTTACTTTTTTAGTTACTACAGTGTGCCATGTATACATTTTATTGAGTTTCCTTTCATTCCATGATCTTCTTATGAGTAACTTTTCTGTAAAGCCAATGTAGCATGCATGGGAGTAGCGAATTACAAATTTGCTTCCTTATCACTGTGAAGTTATTATCAGGTTATAAAGTTATTATGTATATTAAATACTGCAAAACAATATTGATATGAATGTGCATATACATATGGATGTATCAAAACTGCATTTCAAATTGCGGTTTCGTGGTGGCCTTTATCACCCTGATGGGTAACTTCAGTTCTGAAAAAGATGGCAGAGTTAATTTTAAGGATTAATCCTTCTAATGTTTCAAATATCTCAGTGCTATTCAGTGTCATGGTATCCTTCTGGGATAGATTTGGAAATTATGATTAGGAAGCACTGTTTTTCAGAAGGTCCAATCCTTCTCAGCTGGCAGATCCTAGAAGGGGGTGTGGTAGACTCCTGTTCCTTTTCATCAGATTTTTCAGGACTCAGTTTTGTCTCCCATGTTGTTCAGCATGTACATGAAAATACTGGATGATGTTAGCCAGAGTTCAGTGTCATCTATAATTTGGTGACCAGTCCAGGCCTGGGCTCAATGTGTGAAGGCTCTAAAGGACTGGACAATGGCGTATAAATTGAAGTTCAGGTGAGCCAAGTTGGATTTTTAGTGGTAGATGACTCATTGTACCACTGACGGGGGATTGCCCTCCAAGGTGGGTCAGGATTAGAGCCTAGTTCTGCTTCTGAAGCTTCAGATGGCATCTGAGGTCATCATTTTCCAACTTCAGCTGATTCTCAAGCTGTGCCCACTACTGAAACAAGCAGACATGGCTACTGCCATGCATACCTCTTCCAGTTTATTATCTGCAGTTGTCCAGAAGACTGTCCAGTCTATTTTCCCCAAGCCTAAAAGCCTAAAATTGGTATAAGGCTATGGCTTACTAAGGTACAAAGAGAAGATGGAGATATCTAGATAACTAGGATTTGCCCCTACTTTCAGGGTTAATTGGACCAGGTGGTCACGGAAATGCCTATGATCATCTAAGTAAATGGATAGGCTTGAAGAGAGATTTTAGTTGGCAGGAGTGGTGTTGACATGACTAACTGATAACAGCAGTTCAAAAATATTATTTCTTTTAAGGGGGTTGGAATGAGGTTGTGGAAGCAATCACCTTATTGTCCTCTAGTCCTTTGGGACCAGGTCATACCCCATTCAAAATCAGGGCCTGCATGGCCTCTTTTACCACAATGTATTCATGCATACAATCATAGAGATTGCTTTTTCAGTTGTATTTTATTGATATATATTAGATCATTGGTAACAGAGGGTGGAGGAAGGGAACAATGCAAATGAACTGAAGGAACTGAAAGCTGTGGCAAACTGTGCAGTGCTCCAGTTCCAGACAATTTTATAAATGCAACTCCTTCAACTGGAATTAAAGAGGAATGAAACACAGAGCAAAATGGCATTCTGAAATAAAAAATGGGCAGATCTGAAATATTCACTCTTCACAATTCATCTCCTCAGAGGCTCCACTATGACCTTGTCTACTAGTTTTACAACACTAGCTCAGGGTATACAGCTCCAACCCACAAATGCTCTGAAGTATTCACATGATAGATAAGCTGTCCTTTTCCCTAAGACTAAGCATGCAGAGCTTTTCCCCTCCTCCCTGTTTTCTCCTCCATGCTTTCTTCCCTCAGCACCATGTGAAATATTAATGAAGCATAGGACCCACAATGGCAGACAAGCATCCTTCTGTTAAAGCAGTCTGTCCCTGCATATCTGAAAGTAATTAAGGTAGCAAAGTTTTGATTTTGAACTTTCATTGTAACAAGTTCAAGAATACTGGTTAGGTCAGCATGAGTTCAGGCCATACATCATTAGGTCAGCCAGTCTTTAGTACCAATAGATCTCTCCTTTGAAATAGTCACTGTCCCCTTCTCTTGTCTCAAGTTTTTCCACTTGTGGCTGGCCTATTGACTTATGACCTAAACTCAGGCTGATCTAACAGCTATTTTTGACTTTGCCAGAATCAAGGTTCAGAGTCAAATTTAGCTTACTTTTGATTGATTGTTTTCCTGACTGTGAATCAGCAATCTGTAGAAATCAGGCCAAATTTGGTTGTGAAAATTATTCTTCTGCTTCCTCTTATTTCAAAACCCATTGATTGCATAACTACATTGCATACTTACACACATATGTATTCCTTATTGGTTAGATAAGAATAGGAGATTTTAGTATGCCATCCAAATATTGTGAGGATAGACCTCCAGAGATTTTTGTGATGTCTGTTTATGCATTTATTTATACTTTAAATTTATGGATTGCCCAGTCCCTGAATACAGAGGGCTCTGGGCAATGTACAACAGAAGTTAAAAACAGCAAACATAACATTATTAAAATTAATAAGTCATTCCTTACATTCTTAAAATAATCTCCAGATGGTGTCACTAATTTGATCTTAAGCCCATTCTGGACTGTGTTGCTGCCTCATGGACAGGGTAAGAAGGAAGCAAAATGAAAAAAAAAGATGAAAGAAAAGGGGAGGGTGCCAGCTATGATGGAAACTGTTGCTGTCCTCAAGCAAAAACCTGGTGGAATATCTCTGCCTTACAGGACCTGTGGAATTGCATTAAGTCCCACAGGGCCCTGCTGGTGTTTGGCAGAGAGGTCCATCAGGTCAGAAACAGGACCAAAAAAGCCCTGGCTCTGGTCAAGAACAGCTGTATATCTTAGAGGCCAGGGATCATCAGTAGATTGTTCTCAGTAGAACATAACACTCTCCCAGGGACATACCAGAGGAGGCAGTCCTGAAGATATGCAGGTCACAGACAGCTCAATGCCTTAAGAATCAACACCAAAACCTTGAAGCTGACTCTCTTCTACCTGACCTCGAAGTTTGGTGAGAATTGGATTTATGGGCTCCAAATTTTGCCCCCCCCCTGGTACTCCCAGGAAAGTGCTTTCTGGGTAAATGACAGGTGACTAGAGTTCTAGAGGTTCAGGAGTCTATAAAACAGACACTGTGCATGTTAGAGACATAAAACTTGCAGGAGACCTCCCACTGATGGTCCTCTACATGGTCTCCAAGTTATGTGCAGATTGGATTTACAGAGTCTGAGTTATGCCCCCCCAAATAATTATGAATCCCTCATTGTAGCCTTCATTGGAAATGTCTTGGCTGTTATCAATTATAGTACTATTCATCTGATGATGTTTTGATAATTATGCCCTTACATATGCATCATGCAACCTACCAAATATTCCTCTTCGGATGAAGTCCGTGATGGATGAAACGAGAGATTTTATTCTGGAAAACCTCATCATCTTGTGAAAACCTTGCTGAAAGAACTGAACTTATGGTCTTGATTGTGTCACATAATTGTTATTTATTATCACATTATAGTAGCATTTTTCACAACCTTTTTTTATTCTGTTTGTTCACACCCCCAAATAAGATGCCACCAGGAAAGCACTTTTTGGGGAAATGTCAGGCACAAGTTCAAAAGTGTATAGAATGGGCCCCTTGCAAGATACACAGACCAAATGCACAGGAAACCTCACCCTGCCACTCGCTTTGAAGTTTGGAAAACATTTTGATTGAGCGAAGACAGTCCATCTGGAAATGCATCCATTCATGAACTGCCACAAACTGCTTGAAAGTTCATGGAAAGTTTATGCCCGTTGACCTGCCTTGAACTTCAGTTTGCGAATGATAAACCACCCAAAATTCATTACAAACTTTAGTTTATGAGCTGGTTCATGCCATCCCTAATCATTTCCACACTCTTCCATGTGGAAATCCTGTGCACCTAGGACAAGGACCTTAGAAGTGCTTTTAAGGGTGGGATAACTCAAGACAGTCAGGGCATGATTAATTTTGCCTACTTTTCAGACACACTGCCAAAAAATAAAGTTCTTGTTGATTCATTGTTTCATTGTGCTTTCCAAAAGAATCTAACAAGTATTTTTATTATGGACACTGAATTCCTTTCTCACACAAACATATTAGCGGTCCACAGGTCAGCCCTTTAGCTAAGTTCTGCTATCAAGGCACAATGAACTGCTGTTAATGCCTAAGTCTCAGAGAATAGACTATGTCTCTCCCTCTCCTTCAGCAATCAGCCTAGACAACAATCTAACACTGTTTTGCCTGTTCATAGAATCATAGAGTTGGAAGGGCTACACAGGCCATCTAGTCAAACCCCTGGTCAATGCAGGATCAGCCTAAGGCATCCCTGACAAGTGTTCATCCAGTTGCTACTTGAGGAATGCTGGTGAGGAGGAGAAACCACCTCTCTGCTGAACTACTCTTATTGTTAAAAAAAAATCCTAATATGCAGCTGGCATCTTTCCATGTGTAATTTCAACCCATTATTGCGAGTCCTATCTTCTGCTGCCAACAGGAACAGCTCCTGCTCTCCTCTAAGTGACAGAGGCAGATGGGGAAATGGCTTGGGCAATACACCATCCATTCTGGGGGAACTTTTGTTCTCCCTGCCCCTGCCTCTGGATCAATAACACAGGCCATCGGCGAACTACTCAGGCAAGACTTTATGATGTGATGTTATGCCTTCGATATTTTCCTAAAACTAACAAAAATGGCAATTTACTAGAGTAAAGGTATAGTTGTAGCTTCTGGATTAAAGGAATGCTGTTAATCCTTTGTGACAATGCTCTCCAGTTGCCAGAGAAGGTGACTTTCAAAACCTTTGTTTCAAAACCTTTGAAAACATTCTGTGAGTTCATGGCATCATGCACCCTTAATGGTTAATTTATGAGATTAGTATGTTAATATATACTGTATGGCATAATTTATACAGTGTGTGTATTGGTTTTAATTGGGCAAAAATTAAGTTTGTTTGATTGCCTTATAGCAGCTAAGAACTATTCATGTTGAAAAATCCTCCTCTTACAGAACGTTTTACTGAACTAATGTGACCACTAGAGATTGCTGATTAGCAGTACAAGGAAAATCAGTCGTAATTTTGCTTTACCAAAGTTTAATTGGGGTTTTTCTTTAAAGACATAACAACTCAGTCTTTTTGTACCAAAGCAATCCCATTTGCAATAACTGGAACAGAAATACTTTGGAACTAAAATGATTCAGTTAAATGATTCAGTTATTAACATACAATAAAGAGTGCTATGTTTAGTAATTATGTTTTAATCTTAGAAAACTCTACTCTTTGGATCTGATAACTCACAGAAAGGAGTTAAGTATTAAGAAATGGGAGACCAGTTCTTATCCTTCTCTGGTGTCTGAAACTTCTCTTAACTTTCGTGTTGTACACTCATATAGAGGCATCTATCACCTATCTTTATATCTATCTATGTATACGTAGATAACACACACACCATCCTTGTCCCCTGCCAATTCCATGCCTGAAGTATTTTGGTGTAAATTTGGATTCTGTAATTAAATCCAAGATATATACACATGCCAAATATTGTTGGTGATTCTTTTATTATTATTTGCTTTTGGGTATTATCCAAAAAATACTGTCAATGAATATATAGTGTCAGATTTGTGGTCTTCTTGCATTTTGTTTTAATGTTTCTTTTTATGCATATATTATCTGCAAAAGGCAACAGAAATTAACTGAATGCCTTGTAAGTGCAGACTGCAAAATAATTTTGTCAATATTTAATCATGGCATGTTTTAACTTGAGCACATTTAATAAAGATCTTGTGCAGCCGTCTCTTTAAACATTAAAATTAATTTTGGTTCAGTTTAGATAATTAAATTGTACACATATCCTCAGTTAATGTTAACACTGTGATATCGAACACATGATTTAAAAATACCTTCTACCTTGGGAGCTAGAGCCACATATGCTTATAGCATAGTGTGGTAGCTAAGAGAATAAGCTGTGATTCAAAAGATCTCCTGTTCAAATCTTGGCTGTGCCTGACCTCAGTTAGTCAACCTTAGACAAATCCAGTCTTCCATATGTATTATGAAGATGATAATACTAGCTACCTTACATCGCTGTAGTGAGAATTGCAATAAATAGGTGAATATGAAGTACTTTCAATTCTGAAAGTGGTGCTGTTTATTTTCCGTTATACTTAAGTAATTATTGCTCTGGTCTATATCATATTAGGTAAAGTAATTTAATTTAAGTTGACGTTACAATGCTCATTTGTGCATGTCTCATTAGTTTCAGTAGGATTTGCTTTTCAATAAATATGTGCGCAGCATCTCTCCAGGGTCTTAGGTAGAGGACCTTCATATCACCTAATCTCTCATCTTTTAACTGGAGTAGCAAAGAATTTAACCAGGGACCTTGTGCATGATACAGACTGTCTTTCACTGAGCCATGGCCCCTTCTAAGGCCTTGCAGACCAATTCTATTGATGTTTACTGAGAATTAATATAATCAAATTCAATGGGACTTACTTTTAAGTAAGCATGCTTATAAGCCTAAAACCCATGTGTATCACAATTGCACATTAAAGCTGTTCTTTGCACATAGAAATCTGTTTAATCAGGCAAGTGCTCTAATGAATCCAAGCCACTAACTGCCTGATAGTCACATAGTGAACTTTGTGGTTGAATGGTGGTTTGCATCCATGTATCCCCTGGCCTATTCCTACACTCAAAGCATTTTGCAGTACTACCTCACCTGTTCCACGTTACACAACTCATGAAAACAGATGTTACATGATTTGGCTTCCTGTAATTTTTAATGCCAGGTGTCCATGTCATTATATGTTCCATTTAGTTATGCCATAAATGTGGTTTTAATGTACTTCAGTATTAATTTTAATCTATATTCTAATAGCCAAGTTGACTAAACCTGAGGCTACTTAAATCTGGAGACTGGTCCCATGGAGGGGCAAGAAAGCTCTTTCAACAAACCCGAAAATGCCCCAGTCTTGCAGAAAAATCTGAAATCTGGAAAAAATACATTGATAAATGGTATAATGATAAATGGTAAAATGATAAAAGGAGTACCTGTAACTTTAAGAAACAGATAGCATCAGTGGCCATTGCACAACAGGCTTGGTTTCTATCAGTAAGGCGGGGTGCTTTTCCCGGGTTGTTTTGCTCTTTGAGGGATAACTCTTCAGAGCCAGGCCTAGCAGCAACCACTGAATAACTAGCTACCACTTAACTTGCAAGACTTAGGTCTTGCTGCTTGGTATTGTCCAACAGTAGCACTCACATGAATGTCAGTGTGGTTTCAGACTAGGACCTTGAATTCCCATTCTGCTGTGGAAACTGAGTGACCTTGAGCCAGTTATATAGTCTCATCCTAATTTTCCTCACAGGCAGGGCCTGATTGACCATTAAAAGCACCTGGATGCCTCCTGATGGGTTGATGGCCTCCCAGCTACACATGGGCTAGCCAGCCCTCTGGCAGAAGGGCTCAGCCTGACCCACCCAAACCATACAAAAGGCAAGAGAAGCGACACCCTGCTGGCCTGAGGTGAGACAGGGGAGAGAAAGTCTGGTCAAGCCAATCTCTGTGTGAGGCAGACACTGGCATCCAGACTGGCAAATCCCTGTGCAAGAGGAAGCAGAGAGTGGCACCTAGCCCAAGCCCTGCACAAGGTGAGGCAGATGGCACCCAGTTGAGTCCCACGTGAGGTGAGACAAATGGTGGTGTTCATCCCAGCTGAGCCATGTTTAAGGTGAGGTGAGGCACAGAGGGTGATGCTGAGCTGAGGTGAGGCAAGGCAGAGGGTGGTGTTCAGCCAAGCCTCATGCAAGGCAAGGCAAATCAAGGCAAATGCCGCCACCAATGCAAGCCCTGCATGAGGCAAGGAAAAACAGTGAGCTGCCCTCTGCTGAGCTACATGCAACACTATGCCTGGCAGTGCTCAACTCAGCCCACCTGAGACAAGAGAGATGAAGGAGGCATACCCAGCCCCACCAAGGCTTGCCTAAGGCAAGGAAAGCAATAACCAGCCAATTGGTTAAGCAGACTGTTTCTTCCTCCTTCCTAACATGCAGGGTTAGATAAACTACATCGTCTTCTCATCCTGCCTCCTTTGGGGGGCGGGGCAGGCTGGTGGAGGGGCCCTTCCCCAAGGTTTTTCACTCTCAATCTGCTCCTGTGTCCAGAATTGTTCTGAGGATAAAATGGCGGAGAAGAGAACAAAATAAGGTGCTTTGAATTTTCATTGTGGAGGAAGGTGGGCTGTGAATGAATAATAAATATAGCTGTGAGTGCAGTGACAGATAAAAGCAGAGTGAGTGGCTGGGAAGGAGAGAAGGAATCAGAGAAAGTTGAGATATGTCATGTGGAAGGAAAGGGAAAATAGTACAGAGAAGGTGAGATGGGAGAAGGAGTGCCCCTCATGAGTTCATGCAGGGTTCCCCGTGTATTACTGGGCACACCCTGGAAACTGGCACCACACAAGTAGGCCACAGTTTTCCTGGGTAGAAGGTACCAAGGGAAGGGTAGGGCAGAAGCCTGAAGATGGGGAGAAGATAAAGGTAGGGTGGCAGGAGGACTGGACAGAGAAGAAGCAGGAAAAGGGGAGAAGGTGTTATGTATCAAGATCATGGTCACCATGGGCTCATGTAATGGTGACCGCCATGTGGTCGGGCAGCCGCTAGCAATCCCGCTCCCCGAGCCGAACAGCACCACGCAACTGGCAACTCCTTGGTGCTCAGAATGCGAGCGTCACCAGCCAGGATACCTGAAGGACTATGTGTGCAAGGGGGAACTGGACTATGGGGAGAGGGGTGTTATATATCAAGATCGTGGTCGCCATGGCTCACATAATGGCAACTGCCACGTGGTCATACACACATGGCCTGAATCTACCTGAGCTTCAGCCAGGTAGAACAATAGCTGGTCGGATCCTAAATGACCGCCAATCATGTGCCTAGGTTTCCCCCCCGGGACCTATGAACTGCAACCACTAACTTAAGGTCCTATCCGGACATTTGGGTGAGGTCAGGGGATTATCTCCAACCGGCATAAATGAGGGCGCTGAGCCCGGGGTTTCTCATGTTCCATCTTGACCCGTGATAAACTACCATGCTGATTTCACTACTACTGGCCTCCTGACTCCAGTACATTATAGTGGCGACGAGGATGGGATCCCGATGAGCGACTCTGCAGCCGAACCAAGCAGCCCCGCACCGAGCACTGATCCACCAGCTCCAGGCACCACCGACCTCCAGTGCTCCAAGGCCCCACCGCAAGCCCCCAAGGACACCACTCACCACGCCATTCCTGCTCCGGTAAATATGGCTGGTGCTCCAGGACCAATACCCCCATTCGACCCGTCTCTTCCAGACACCTGGGAGGCATGAATCAAGCAGCTGGGCTGCGACTTCATCATCCGGGGCATTACCAATGCGGACATGAAGCAGGCCTGGCTCTTGAGCTCCTGCGGAGTAGACACGATGCGAGTCGCCCAGAGCCTACTCGCCCCCCAAGCTCCTCTCGAGGTGCCCTACGACGTCCTCACCAAGGACCTCGGGGACTACTTCACCCCAAAACCCTCCAAAATGGCCTTACACCTGGATTTCATTCGGCGCCAACAGCAGCCAGGAGAATCAGCCGCAACCTTCCTGGCTGACCTCCACTGCATGGCAGTGGGCTGTGAGTTCCGCAACGTGGACAACCATGTGGAGACAGGGTTCATGGGGGGAGTAAGAGAAGCCAAGTTACGGCACCAGTTGATAGTGCTTCCTGAGCCAACCCTCGAGAAGATGCTCCAGGCAGCCGTGGCCTTCAAGGCAACATTGAAGGACAAACCGGCTGCCAAAGTCCATCAGACTGCGAGCTCTGGGTCCGACACATCCGAGGACGAGGATGTCTGCCGGCTCCAGCAGCACTCACGGAAGGGTGAGTTCTACTCCTCCAGGGGCTGCTCCGACCACCGTTTCCCTTGCTTCCTCCTAACACAGGCCACCCCCTACATGCGCCAGCTGCGGGGACCCCCACGAGTGACGATCCTACCGGTTCCGCAACGCAACATGCTGCTCCTGCGGAAAGACAGGGCACATCTCCAGGGCCTGCCATGCCAAGTCCAGCCACCACTTTCCAGCCACACACAGCAAGTCAGTGGACAGTGTTTCAGCAACCGTGCACACACAGGTACTGAACTTGCCCCAGCCCCTTCCCAGGAAAATTGCCATGGATCTACAGATTGTGGGGGGGCCCCATTCCATGGAACTGGACTCCAGGTAGTGTACTCCATTATATCTCCTGCGACCTGGAAGCAGCTATGCCCTAAAGGGGGGCCCCGGCTGTGCAAACCTACTGGTCTGGTACTCCGGGACTTTCAAAAGAATGCCCTGGTGATTAAGGGGCTGGGCAAGGTGAGAGTCCAGTACCACAAATTCAATGGCCTCCTTGACCTCCTCGTGGTGGAGAGAGATCTCATTAGCCTCCTGGAACTTTCTTGGTTCAAACCCCTGGGGTTGGAAATTAGGGGGGTGCACCGCATGGGTTCCATGGACTACAAGTCAGTCTGCACAGAATTCCTGGCCATTTTCGACAGCACACTGGACTTCTACCGGGGCCCCCCCATCTCACTGGATTTAAACCCCGCTATCTGCCCCATCCATATGGTGGCCCATCCTCCTCCTCTGGCCATTCAGCCAAAGGTAGAGTCTGAGCTGGACAAGCTTGTGGCTCCAGGCATGCTCGAGCCAGTCTCCCACACAAGGTGGGAGATCCCGATAGTCACCTGCATGAAAGTGAGTGGGGAGATCTGCATCTGTGCAGACTATAAATGCATATTAAATTTGGCACTGCAGAATCACGCCTACCCAGTGCCCGTGGTCAGCCACATCTTGGCCTCCCTAGCAGGGGCCAAGGTTTTTGGGAAGCTGGACCTGGCACAGGCCTACCAGCAGCTTCCTCTGGGTGACGCCATGGCAGAGGCACAAACAATCATCACCCACAATGGTGCGTTCCAGGTGAAGCGGCTCCAGTTGAGGGTCAGCGTCGCCCCTGAGATATTCCAACAGTTAATGGATTCTGTTTTAAAAGGCATTCCAGGTGTGAAGCCATTCTTCGACGACATCCTGATTGCAGCCCCGTACATCACCACATTCAAGACCCGGTTGTGGACCATCCTCCAACGTTTCCATGAGGCCAGCCTGAAGGTGCACAGAGACAAATGCACCTGGGGTGTCCCATCTGTGACTTTCCTGGGCTTCACTGTTGACGCCCAGGGCATACACCCCACCCCGGAGAAGGTAGTGGCCATCACGGAGGCGCCCCAACCCACATCAAAGGCGGAGCTGCAGGTGTTCTTGGGCCTCCTGAACTTTTATCACACCTTCTTCCCCACAAGGCAGCTGTAGCTGAGCCCCTCCACCGGTTGCTGGATAAGGGGGCCAAATGGGACTGGGGGCCACAACATGTGGTGGCATTAAAAGCTGCAAAAGACTTGTTGACTTCCAACGCCATCCTGGCTCACTTTAACGAGTCCTTGCTGGTGATCCTGGCTTGCAACGCATCTCCATATGGGGTGGGGGCGGTTCTGGGCCATGTGCTTCCCAACGGACGGGAGGTGCCGGTGGCTTATTACTCCAAAACCCTGTCGTCGGTGGAGCGGAACTACTCCCAGATCAACAAGGAAGCTGGGTCTCGGACTGGGAGGGGAGGGGGTAGCCCGACCATCCGGGCCCTGATTTTGCTGCCTACACAGCAAGGCAACATGAGCTGTCCACCCAGAAGGAGTGCTTGCTATGGGGCATGAGGGTAGTTATCCCGGGGCCGCTCTGCTCCAAAGTCCTGGCAGCCCTACATGAGTCCCATCCCAGAATTGTCCGAATGAAGGCCCTGGTCCGCAGCTATATGTGGTGGCTGGAGATGGACAAGGAGATCGAGGACCAAGGGCATCAGTGCAGTAAATGCCAGGAGTCACGCCCTGATCCTCCTCACGCCCCCATCCGGCCCTGGGAGTTAACCAACAAGCCCTGGTCTCATCGCCACCTGGATTTTGCAGGGCCGGTCCAGGGCCAGTTGTTTTTTATTGTTGTAGACAGCTACAGCAAATGGCTGGAGGTAGTCCCGGTGCGGGCTACCTCGACTGAAGCACCCGTCCAAGCTTTGTGGTGCATATTTGCCACCCACGGATTACCAGACATGCTAGTGACAGACAATGGGACAGCCTTCACATCCAAGGAGTTCCAGCATTTCACGGACTCCCTCTGCATCCGACACATCCGCTCGGCACCCTTCCACCCTGCGACCAACGGCCAGGCCAAATGGATGGTGAGAACCACCAAAGAGGCACTCAAATGAATGGACCAAGGAGACTGGGAGTTCAAGCTGGCAAAGTTCCTATTCGGCCAGCGGAACACCCCACACACTGGAATGGGTCGCCGACCAGCAGAGCTGCTGATGGGCCAGCATCTAGGATCCATGCTAGACTGGCTCCACCCCAACTGTGCCACCAATGGTGACACCAAGCCAGAGTCCTGGCCAGCTCCATGAAGGTTCTTTACCAAGGACCCAGTCTATGCCCGGAGCTATGCCAGAGGTCCGGCATGGGTCCCTGGTAGGATCATCCACTCAACAGGCCCCCTCTCATACAAGGTCTTCACGGAGGAAGGGGCAGTGTGGTGGTGCCACATAGACCAACTCCGGCAGCGCCTCCCAAGCAACACACCCAATGCCCCCATGGCTCCCGCTCTCGTGGAACCAGACCAGATCCCGCTCCCAGAAGCCGACCCCGACACAGAGCCTGCAGATCCCCTGCCTCCGGATGGCTCCAGTGAGTCTCTGCCACCAGAGCTGCTACCGGACACACCTACTGACACCCCCGGGCAGCCGCTAGCAACCCCGCTCCCCGAGCCGAACAGCACCATGCAACTGGCAACTCCTTGGTGCTCAGAATGCGAGCGTCGCCAGCCAGGATACCTGAAGGACTATGTGTGCAAGGGGGAACGGGACTATGGGGAGAGGGGTGTTATATATCAAGATCGTGGTCGCCATGGCTCACATAATGGCAACTGCCACGTGGTCATACACACATGGCCTGAATCTACCTGAGCTTCAGCCAGGTAGAACAATAGCTGGTCAGATCCTAAATGACCGCCAATCATGTGCCTAGGTTTCCCCCCCGGGACCTATGAACTGCAACCACTGACTTAAGGTCCTATCCGAACATTTGGGTGAGGTCAGGGGATTATCTCCGACCAGCATAAATGAGGGTGCTGAGCCCGGGGTTTCTCATGTTCCATCTTGACCCGTGATAAACTACCATGCTGATTTCACTACTACCAGCCTCCCGTCTCCAGTACATTATAGAGGCTATGGAGGCTTTCAAGAAAGGGAAAGAAGAAATAATGGAGGGGAGGGAAATTCACCCAACAAATCCTTTCAGATTCCTGCTTGTGTAAATCAGTTTTCATAATCAGGAAACCATTTTAAAATTTATAGTTTACATGTCATTTTTTTTACTACTTGTTAAAATAAGAATGTACATGGGACTATACCATGAGTACAATTAAACTTGGATTTATAATTTTAAAATCACACAGAACCATAAATCATGTTCAGGTCTTCGGTACTTTGGAAACATGTACCTCATTGGTATGAATACTCCCCCCCCCCCCAGGAGGTATGATTCCTTGTGCAATTTATTTACCCTTCATTTGCTCTTCTGAAGCTGTAAAATGGGCAGAACATTATAATATAAGAAATGTTAATTTGCAGATCCAGTTTTCCTTTTCTGAGCTTCATTTTCTATTGTGATCTTTTTGTAGAGTTTGGAGGGGTTTGGCATCTGTTGTTTTGGGGACAATTTATGTACCTCACTTTGCAAGCTTATGCACACAGCAGAAGATAATGATATATTAAATAATCATGTGTCTGTAAAATTTTGGACTGCAAAAAATTTCAGCTAAGAAATTAAAATAGTTTTTTTTTTAATGGACATCTGAGTGCCTCATGTTTCACTTTTCCCATTATCTGTAGCATTCTCTGTTGCGGGTTTTTGATTTACAGTCTCAAACAGGCTTCAAAAATATAATAGAACATCTTTAATTAAATCCCAAAAACTCACATTCAGGGATAAATAATAATCCATCAGCTATTTCATTCTCTTACAGTACCCAAGAGGACTTGACAGTCTTAATCACTTCAGCCATTTATACCTTCATTTTAGCTCTATTTCAGTCAAGCCATTTAGTGGAGTTTATCTAAATTACAGTATCTTTTTTTATCACACGTCTGGAGCTGTAACACAGAAACTAATTTCTGGTGCAAAATGGAATATCTCAGAAGCACAGACATCAGTAGCAGAGGCGCATTAGAATGAAAAGTTACCTGTCACTAACTGATATTTGTCTCTGTAATGAGCTGAACCAGTCAGGAAATGTGGCTATAATAAAATTAGGAGCCACCAGCAGCACAACAGAATGCTAAGCATAAAGGAACATGACATTTCTTGTGTCGTTGATACCAGAGCTCTTCCGCGTAGTGAGCAGAGGACATTTCATTAGCCAAGCTAAAATGCCTTGTACAATGAACTTTGAATAGATGACATAACAGCACATAAATATTAGAAGCACAATCCTATAAACTTTGAGTCCAGTGGCACCTTTAAGACCAACAAAGTTTTATTCAAGGTATGAGCTTTTGTGCGCATGCCCACTTCCTCAGATATAATGAAATGGAAGTTATCTGTCCATACCTATAGGTAGAGGGTGAACAGCAAATTAGCATACAACATAATGAAAATGTTTTCTCACCAAGAAGAGCTATACACAGGGGTCATTTCGAGCAGGAGCTCGGAGGAGCTCAGCTCCGGGAATTGGTGCCAGCTCCCCCCCCCCCACGGGGGAATGCCTGCTTGTGTCATCATGGCTGCAGCAAAATGACCCCATCCCCTGGAAAGGTCCTTGTTCCTCCAACCTGCCTTCTGAAGGCCTCAGCCACCGCTGAAGCTATCCTCTCAGAATAGTGGTATTTCTGAGGCTTGGATTAGTAACTGTCCCCTCTCTGCCAGCTCTTTCTTTCTCTCTTTCTCTCTTTCTCTGTTTTCTCTCTTTCTCTCTTTCTCTCTTTCTCTCTCTCTTTCTTTCTTTCTCTCTCTCTCTCCCTCCCTCTCTCTCTCTCTCTCTCTCTTTCTTTCTTTCTTTCTTTCTTTCTTGCCTTCTGACACACTTCCGGTGATGTCAGGTGGTTTAGCATATGCAAATAAGTTATGCTAATGAGTTATGCTAATGAGCTCCTGCACCTCTTTTTCTACGAAATGACCCCTGGCTATACATCCTCTGTATTTTAGTGTATTTCTTATTTGGAGTGGTAGATTGGAATAGTAACTGTAATGTAATGGATTGCAATGAATATTAGAATATAATGTTATTTAGAAAGGTAGATTGAAATTTATTTCTCTGGTCTGGTGACAAAGGAGACATAACACTGCACCTCAAAGAATATGATGCTGTTAGTTACCTCCATGCTTGAGAGGAGAGAGATGGAACGTAACAAGGTCTCAGTTAATTACTTTTAGCACCCAAGAATTAAGAATGATACATTTAAAAATCATTCTCCAATTTTGATATATTTATTTGCTTCACTGTGTCCCCACCCCACCCCAATTAAATCCAAACAAATGGTGACCATATAAACTTAGCTTATTATTTCTGTTTTGTTCTCGGATCTGTTAAAATGCCTTAATTATGTTGTATGCTAATTTGCTATTCAACCTCTACCTATATCTATGGACTGATAACTTTCATTTCAATGTATCTGAGGAAGTGTGCATGCACACAAAAGCTCATACTTTGAACAAAACTCTGTTGGTCTTAAAGGTGCCACTGGACTCAAACTTTGTTCTACTGCTGCAGACCAACACAACCCACCTGATCCTATAAACTGTATCACTTACAGGATTATGATCCCTGTTTTACCAGTGCCCAGTCCAAGTTCATTGTCTCCTAAGCTGGGTAAGGCTTATGAATTAGAATGTATCCCAGAACCCACTGAATAATTGCAAAGAATTCTGGAGGATAAGACAACCACATTTGGCACTGGGGATCCTGGAAACAGCCTATTCAAACACTCATGTGATTTTCAGAACCCCATTTAACGATGTAAAGGATTCTGATCCAGCCTTTTCTATTTGTAGTCAATGCTAGCCATTCTGGAAGCAACTTAGAAGTGTGTTTATAGGCAGGTGGCTGTTGAATTGTGGTGTTCCAAGTAGCTGTCTGATCCACTTTTATCAGGGATAGGCAGCCCATTTTTGCCAGAATGGCCATAAAAAGTGCAACATATACCAGTGAAGATGGTGGCATACCAGTAAACCGGGGGGGGGGGGGGAGAGATGAGGATTACGGTCTGCTAGGCACACTGGAATCACGTTGAACCCCAGCTGCCCTGCCAGCTGCTCAGGGGCTCTCTGTGGCCCTTTGAGCAGAAAATTGGCTCTGTGTGCTGAGTAAAATGATTTGGCACTGTTCAGCACACATCAGTATTGAGTATGCCCTACTCCTAGCTTAGCGCAGCACCAAAGTCTTTTTGCTAGCTCTGTAAAAATTAGCCTTCCACTGTCATTGATAATATAGCCATCTATTGCTCTTACACTCCTGGCAGATTCCTGATCTTTAGTTCTGCCAAAGAAACACTGCACAATTCTACACAGTGGTATAATATTTTCATGGTTAATTATTTCAGAAGTGGAAAACTGATTTTTCTGTAACTGTTGTGCAACTAGCCATCTTTATCTGGCCACACTAATCCATGCTTAAGTAACTTGAAGGCTATATTACCATAACACATAACACATGAGGCTGACCTTGAAGATGATCAAGAAACTTCAGCCTGTGCAAAATACAGCATTATGTTGGTTATCTGGGGCCACCCATCAGGACCATATTACTCCTATTTTGAGATCTCTTCACTGGCCCTCTCTTGGTTTCTGAGTCAATTCATGATGCCGGTGGTTACCTTTAACACCCTTAATGACCTGGGGTCTACATACATGAAAAGCTGCCTTCCTATGCAGCAGCTTCACTCTTCCCAGGAAGGTACATTGTCTGCCCCCCCCACCCCCTGTCAAGGTATGTTCTGCAAAGTCTTTTGTGAGTCGGGATCTGTTTGTTCCTGTGCAGAAGTTTTGCTGTGCCCCCTTTGTCCATGACATATTCTGCAATGGTCTGGGCTTGGGCTTGGAACAGCCTCCTGGAAGAGTGAATCTGCTGCATTCTGGAGAGTTTGGGGGCAATCCGAGGCTGGAAAAAGGCAATGGTTTCCTGCATCTGAATAGTTTGTGTTAGACTGCTTATTTTAATGCAGTTTTAATGTATTTAATTCATTCAATGTTTCAATGAAACAGTTTAAATGTATTTTACATGCATTGTTGTTACTGTCCTGGGTCCTGAGTTTTCAGGTGACATTATGGGTGCATACATATTTTAAATAAATATCCCACTTTCTCAGTTGAGCATCAGCAATATAAAACCAACCCATACAGTTGTGCTTTCTCAAATGCAGGGCAAATCCTTTCCTCCTCAGTTATTCAGTTGTCATCGAGAATGCAGTGAAGTCAATGGAGTTTAGCTAGTTTAAATAATTAAGGCAAAGTGAATTGATGCCCTAGTGCTTTTACAGTCCTGTGCATCTACACAAAGATGGGTTTTAGGGCTGGGACTTAAATTAGGTCAGAAGTCAATCATTGCAAGTTACAGGCAGGCAGTTAAGGGTAGACAATAGTAATAAGGATTTAGAACAGTACAGCTCCCCCAGGAGAGAATTGTTCACTCTGGCAGTTCTCAGAAGTAGTGTTTAAATGGTTTATTATCACAACAGGAAGCCAACTATGTAACATTTGATGCTCATAAATGAAGGCATGTTATTCAGTGAAGTCAATGTAAAGTAATATTTCTGATGATGACTGCAACATAGTAGTGTCACTAAGGCACAAGAGTGCAATTTTTACCCCAGCATTATGTTTTACTGTTCTCTTTCAAAGGCTCTTGCCCATCTCATTTCATAGCTTAGCTGCTGCATTGACACGACAGTACTAGTTGTGCTAAGACTGTCTGTTGTTCTGCTAGGGTTTCAAAATGTATTAGTGGTAAAAGTAGGTGCATCAGGAGTGTTCACTATCTAAAAAGAAGTTGATGGCAGCTGTGGAGGTCCAGAGCAAAATCCAAAAACAAGAGCAAAATCCACATAATCCCTTTCATTTGGAAATTCTTATCTGTCAAGTCACAGTAGATTTATGGAGATCCACAGGGTTTTCAAGGTAAGAGACATTCAGAGGTGGTTTGCCATTGCCCTGTCTCTGCATAGTGATCCTGGTATTATTTAGTGATCTCCCATACCAAATACTAACCAGGGCCAACCCTGCTTAGCTTCCGAAATCTGATGGGATCAGGCTAGCCTGGGCTATCCAGGTCAGGGGCAAAATTACTTCTGTTTAAGAGTTACAGTGCATTCCCCTAGCCCCTGAATTAGGATTGTGCTGTATTTACATGTTATAACACATGTGGTGCTGACATCTGTATGATCTGTGGGTACTGTTCATGCCTGCCATACAGCAATCCCTTGAACCCAAATAAACCCACGGAGGTAAATGTGCATGTACTTATTGTGGACACAGATAATACAGGTCTGATTTATGCTTTCAAGAGAATGAGGTGGTAAAATGCTGAGGTGGCTGAACAGGTTGCACCAGCTACTGGAGAAAGATCACCCTTTGGAATATTCCACTATGTTAAAAACACCCTGGAAACATAATGCTAGCATGGAAAGGGAAGGGAAGAAACTTTCTTCCTACTGTGCTAGTTTTCTGTTTGCAAATTGTTTGCATGGAAGCAGTTTTGGAAGGTACCCATGTTGGTCTGCAGCAGAAGAGCTAGATTCAAGTCCAGTAGAAATTCAGAGACCAACAAGATTCTTGGGGTATAAGCTCTTGGGAGTCAAAGCTGATAAAGGGAGCTTTGACTCTTGAAAGCTTACACCTCTTTAAATTAATTTTAAAAAAAAGGCTTATACCCCATCCTGAAAATCTTGTAGGACTCTAAGGTGCTACTGAACTAAAATCTAGCTCCTTGCATGGAGGGTGTGTGTGTGTGTTTGTGTGTGTGTGCACAAAGGTACATTCTAAACTGGAAATTATCAGTTGCAGACTGCAAGAGAGCTGTCCATTCTACCAAATTCTCTTGTATGTGTAAATCAATTGTTAAATTTCTCAAATGACAGTGATAATTATGATGTATTTTATCAGTTAACAGAGATTTGGGCTAGCAATCTCTACTGAAGTACTGAGAAAGATGGGAAAGAGTTACTTTATTGCAAGACTCTGGTTGTTCCATCATGTTTAGAGGAAACATGATGATGCCTTATATGACTATTCATTACATGATTATAATTTCTTTCTCTCTCTGCTGTTTGAAGCAGTAGGTACAACTGTGTAAAGAGAGGCAGAACTGTTTCTAGATTTTTTATCTCAGAACAACATTTTACATAATTTGATGTTTATCAAGTCCCTAAATGACCCTGAAAGTAAAATTTATTTAATCTCATTACTTCTTGTAAAAAAAAATACAGCACCTTTAGGAAACAGTTCAAAGGACAGGCCTTCAATATTTGCTAGGAGGCAGGTGGTGAAATGTTCTGCTAATGCTTACATATTTAGCACACTCATTAAATTTTACACTGCGCATATGCATGTGCTTCCAGTGGTGCAATTAAAATTTATGCTTGTATTTTACATTCTCTGTTTTGTGCATCTGTCTCTTGTCAGCTGTATACAAACAGAAAAAGCAACAGAAGTGCATTCATAGCCTCTGAATCTAATGTCCAATTCATGTGCCCTCAGTAATGTTGAAATATGGAACACTGATGTGTGGGTGCTTGCTGAAGTGGCTGTGCAACTGCATCATCATTCATTACGTGCACATGGACAATTTAGTGTGCCATCTCAGACCAGTTCTTGGAAGCCTTTGAGATGTAACATCAGGCAAATCAGGATGTGAATAAACATTGGAGAGAAATAATTTTAAAAGATTAGTAAATAAATATTATCATTCTGTGCTTCTGCCTTGGAATTTCTTTGGAGGAACATATGTAGCTTTTTAATTAAATAGTTGTGTTTTATTTTTCACAGCTGTTCTTTACATCTTTTTTAGTGTTTTATAAAATGAATTTAAAAATAGTATAGCTGACTGATAGTCCAGTGCCTATCTGCTGGCAAGTAAGTCCCCTCGATTCAATGTTCTCAAGTAAGCATGGCCCAAACTGTAGTGTGTTATTAATGTTTTTACCTTATTAGCATTTTTAGTACAGAAGAATATGAGACTGGTATAGTGTCATGCTAAACCCCTATGCCACCACAAATTCACCCAACAGATGACTCATAGGGTCCTAGTCTTTATATAGAGAATCTTTACACTTCTTAGCCAAAAGGCTTGTGGCAAAGTTTTTACCGGCTGCTGCCTCTGTATGTAGTAAAACGCATAGGCGTAAGCTAAAGGGGGGCTCGAGGGCTCGAGCCACCCCCGGGAAAATGGAGCGTCCAGCATGCTGGACAGAGGAACGGAGATAGGAGCAGGCGGGGGGGAGGCGGGGAGGATATGGAACTTGTGGGCTGCCGCCTCATTTGCCCGCCCACCGGCTGCCGCCGCCGCCGCCTCCCCCCCTGGGACTGGCCTGGCACGCTAGGCAGTTGCCCAGCTGGCCCCACGAAGGCAGAAGTGGCCAGGTTAGGCCAGTCCAGGGGGGGCAGCGGGGACATGCAGAATCTGAATTTTTATTTCTTAGATATTATGTTTCTACTTTTGTGAAATGCCATTAAAGGAATTGTTTGTGTGTGGATCCCAGTCCAGCTTAATTCATGTATGTAAATGCTGTCAGGTTGCAACTGTCTTATGGAAACCAGTGAGGGGCTTTCAAGACAAATGAGAAACAGAGGTGGTTTCTATTGCTTTCCTATGCAGAGTCTCAGCTTCCGATATGTGATGAGAGAGGGCTATACCATGCTGTCTTCCCCAAATTAATTTGTTTGTGATTAACTGCCATTAAAAACAACCATGTAGTTGTAAGGAATTCAAATCCCATTCCTTTCAAGGGCACTTTAATCACAACTCTTACAGGGAGAGAATTAATGCATCTATAGTGATTGGCTATAAACATCACTGTCATTGTGAAAGTTCTTAGTTACAAAGAAATTATGAAAGAAAATGAACTCCAGCTGTGAAAGCCTTCCACAGCATATAGAAAAGGTCATGTTCACAGAAATAATCCAACATAGATTACAGCCAATGGACTAAAACCTCTAATGGTGGTGCCTACTTCTGAAACTTACTCCATTGGCAGGGACCTTTGGATCCAGCCCCATGTCTTTAGTTTTGCCAATGTGTGTAGTCAATTTTATATTATTTTAAGTCCCTGGAGTTATTTTGTTGGATGTTGATGACTCTATCAGCATTATCTCTGTCTCCAGTTACAGTAACAATCTAGTCAAATAAAAATGCAGCATTTTAAATGCAATTTTTAGTTGCCTTCCTACACTGCCAGCGGAAATACAATGGATTGAGTTATATTGATCCTTTGAAATATATTTCTTTTTACCAAGTATGAAAGCAGCTTTGCTATTCATTAGAGCAAAATGCAGCAATTCTATATATGATACCTAGCCTTGCAAAGCCATAAACATATTTAATGTTTCTACCTTTAGGCAGAGCCATAGGGCTTTACTATGAGGTTTCATTTTAATTTCATAAGAAGAAAGTTCCCTACAGACAGCTGCAAAGTTGGTTAAAAAAATTGCCCTTCAGCAAATCTTCATATTATGCTATTCATTTCAAAATCAATATGGCACTTCTACAAACTGAAGTGTCAAGCTATGCGGCACACATTTAAGGAATTCTTAGTGGCTACACTGTAATGTGTACTTTCTCTTTATGCTCTCAACTTACAGCTTTATTTTCAAAATCTTTTAAGTCTTGTCTAATTAAGACAGAATTGTCTCAGCCCCAAATCCAAACTACAAAGCATTTTTTTCTTTTACTGGCCTTGATCCTACTAAAGTTAGGAACTAATATTCCATTAAAAGCCATAGAACTTGTTAATCGTGACTAAATGGTTAATTTGTTTCTTCTTATGGTGTACAAATTGCCTGAATTATATGATGACAACAGTCAGGAATTTTTTTCTAGCACCATTGGGAAGTTTTGTGAAGGTACTCAAAATGGCAGATTCTATTCACAGTGAACAAGTCAGACTGCCTGTTTGCATTGGCTTGGATCTGAACCACCATGAATGGAGCAGTGATCTCAGGTAGGATATTTACCAATGTTCCTTCTCACAACAGCACTGTGAGCCCACTGCAAAATCATGTCTGATGGTTGAGGGAACCCTTGAGAATGGCATGTGCTGTGGTATAGGGAAGTACAATGGTGATTCATTAATAATTATCATATGGCAGTGTGTATAGTATAGCCAGGAGATCCTAAGATTGTCTGGCAGCCAGAAGTTCTAGCTCTTTTAGTGTTATGCACCACTGCGTGGTGAGCCAGACTTGTTTTTAGGGCAAGAGACATTTCAGAGTTGGTTTGCCATTGTTTGCCTCTGCGTCACACCCCTGGTATTCCTTGGAGGTCACTCATCCAAGTACTAGCTGGGGCCAACTTTGCTTAGCTTCTGAGATCTGATGGAATTGGGGTAGCCTGAATCCATGGCAATTGCCCCTTTGCTCAGTTTGTGAATAAGCTTGATGTATATATGGAAGGTGATTTCTCTGCAGCACCCTTTCTGCCGTAGTCCCCTGAGTCATATTCTTCAGTATGCCATGTAACACCAAGAGTCCTCCCATAGGCAATGATGGAAAGAGGGGTCTATGAAATCTGTTGTACTTGCAGAACAGTTCTGTTCTGCCTTTGTGTGCAGGCAAGGAGAAACTACCTCTTCAACTTGAGCAGGAAAGTAATCTGCACTGGGCTGGGGGAGGGGCAGAGTTGCAGGAGGTTATTTTTAAAATGCAGTCTTGTGTACTTACCAAAAATTCTTACCAGAAGCGACAAAGGGTAGCTCTAGGAATTGCCATAGAGTTTCCAGCAACTCCTAGAGCCACCTTTTGTCACATCCAGCAAGAATTTGTTTTAAGTACACGAGGCCGCCTTAAAATAAAAATTCTCCCACCGCCACTCTAAGTAGCAGCAGGCAAAAGAACCTGGAAGCAGCATCCCCCATCCCTACCAGGGGTTTTCCACACCTAATTCTGCAGGGTTTTTAGACGTCTCCTTGTTACTTTTACTTGAAACATTGGGGTGGGGGGGTTTTAATTGGGAGGAAGAAGTTCCTTTGTCATTTTACTAAAGTAGCTCCAATTCATATTTTAGATAAATGATTGCATATTTTTTATAACATTTCTGGTGCAATGTGATCAGTTCTGATGCAATGTGATTGATTTGCTCTAAACAGTCTTCCGCCTGTGCTACTGGAGGACCTGTTGCTTTCTTTGACAATATTATGTTTTAGTCACATGGGACTGTCCTGTGGAGGCCTACAATAGAAGAATAGCTTCTGCCCTAGCTGCTAGATTTTTAAACTAACCCTGTTACTTTCACCTTCATTTATTTATTTTTTTAGTATTTTCCTTTTGTCTTTCTCAATGAATTGCAGATCTTAAACACAAGGGTTCTCCCCATCCATGTGTTTCTTTTTTTCAACAAAGTTCTTGCTATGTTTTGATATCCAACTGTATCTATTGCCATTTGAGTCACATTAAAACACAACATAGATTTCTTTAGATACAGCCTAACTCTCAACTAGTTCATACAGATTTCATACCCCAGTTGTCCTTTTTCAAATTTTGAGCATTTTTTTAACATTGTCAGTGCTGTACTGTCTGTTAATCTTTTATGCCTGAAATCAGATATCATTAGTTTTATACTGCAGGGAACTGGAGTGATGTCCTTGATAAAGTTATGCATGATTGTTTTAGTAAAATGGGGGGGGGGTTTGAGAGAATCTGGCTACTGTCAGGACCAGTGTTCCCTCTAAGCTGAGTTATTGTGAGCTAGCTCACAGTCTTTTAGCCTCTGGCTCACACATTTTTGTCTTCGCCCAGGAAGGATGGCTCCAGAGCAAACTAATTTATGCAGTGGCCAAATACCTGCTCACAACTTTAATGCCAGTAGCTCACAAAGTAGAATTTTTGCTCACAAGACTCTACAGCTTAGAAGGAGCATTGGTCAGGACCCAGCCCATGGCCATTGTGTGCCAGGGTCAAATTTGGCTGAAGCACCTTCTCTTTGCCTCAGATGAAGAGGGAAGGGATTTAGCACTTCCCTGTTCCACCTTCTCTACCTTAGCTCTACTCCCTTCTGAGACAGGAGCCAGAGCTTGTCTGTCCTCCTCAGCCTCCTGCCTCAAGTCTTTTATAGGCTCTATCTAGACCTGGAGCATGTCCAGTGCCCTCCTTCTACCAGAAGCCCTATGGGAATGTGGCCAAGGGCTTGACAATGTGGGGTACCAAGGAAGGAGTTCTGGTGTTGCCCACACCACATCCCGACAACTACATATTAGGCCAACTTCACATGTGACATATCATGGTGTGGTTGCCACCAAAAAAAAGTCTTCTCTATGATCTACATTATTGTAAGCAACAGAACAAAGTTTGAGTCCAGGGGCACCTTTAAGACCAACAAAGTTTTATTCAAGGTATGAGCTTTCTTGTGCATGCAGACTTCCTCAGACGAAAGCTCATACCGTGAACAAAACTTTGTTGGTCTTAAAAGTGCCACTGGACTCAAACTTTGTTCTGTTGCTTCAGACCAACACAGCTGTCCACATGGATCTATTATTGTAAGCAGTAATATCTGCAAACACTGTTCACACGGGTTTTCTGTAACTTCCTATACCATTAGTTTCTCCAATGCTACCACTGGTGTAGGAAGATACCATGGTGATCTGTGGAAGTCAGCACAGATTTATCCCCAACAGGTCCTGCCAGACCAACTTCATTTCCTTCTTTAATTGAGTGATGAACTCACTGGATCAAGGGAATGCTGTTTATGTTGTTTACCTGGATTTCAGTAAAGTTTTTGACAGAGTTGCCCATGATGTTCTAATGGGTAAAATAAAAAAAACTGCGGACTGGACTCTAGGATATTTAGGTGGACAGAGAACTGATTGGAGAACCACACTCAGAGAGTAGTGGTCAATGGCATTTCATTTGAATGGAGGGAGGTGTCCAATGGTGTGCCATAGAGCTTGGTTCTGGGCCTGGTACTTTTCAATATTTTTATAAATGATCTGGATGAGGGTGTGGAGGGGCTACTCATTAAGTTTGCAGGTGACACCAAATTGGGAGGAGCAGCAAACACACCAGAAGATATAGAATTCGATGAGATCTGAACACACTGGAAAAGTGGATGGATGTGTACAAGACGCAATTTTACAAGGTTACATGCTGAGTTCTACATCTAGGTAGCAAAAATGAGGAACATGCATAGTGGATGGCGTGTTTGGTGTAGTGGTGTAGTGGTCAGGAGTGTGGACTCTAATTTGGGACAACTGGGTTTAATTCCCCACTCCTCCACATGCACCTGCTGGTGTGACCTTGGGTCAGTCATAAGTTCTTTCAGAGCTGTTCTCTTGGGAGAGCTCTCTCAGCCCCACCTACCTCATAAGGTCTCTGTTGTGGGGAGGGGAAGGGAAAGGGATTGTAAGCCACTCTGAGACTCCTTCGGGTAGTGAAGGGCATAGTATAAATACAGTCTTTTCTTCTTCTGGGTAGCAGTGTGTGTGAACAAAATCTTGGGGTACGGGTGGATTGAAAGTTAAATTTGAGCAGCCAGTGTGATGCTGTGACAAAAAAAGGCTAATGCAATCTTGGGGAGTATCAACAGAGGCATAACATCCAAATCTCAAGATTTCATACTCCCGCAGTACAATGCTGTACTGCATTGGTCAGGCCGCACCTAGAGTATTGTGTACGGTTCTGGAGGCCTCACTTCAAAAAGGATGTGGACAGAATGGAGCGTGTGCAGAGGAGAGCAACAAGGGTGGTTGGGGGCCTGGAGACCAAGCCCTATGAGGAAAGGCTGAGGGACCTGGGAATGTTCAGTCGGGAGCAGAGAAGGTTGAGGGGGAACATGATTGCTGTCTTTAAGCATTTGAAGGGCTGTCACTTAGAGGAGGGTAAGGAGCTGTTCCTGTTGTCAGCAGAGGAGAGGGTTCGCAATAATGGGTTAAAATTAAGGGTTGGAAAGTATTGGTTGTATATTAGGGAAAAAAACTTTTCGATAGTAATAGTTGTTCAACAGAGGAATCAGCTGCCTAGGGAGGTGGTAAGCTCCCCCTCACTGGCAGTCTTTAAGCAGTGGCTGGACAAACTGTTGTCAGGGATGCACCAGGCTGATTTGGCATTGAGCAGGGGGTTGCACTAGATGGGCTGTATGGCCCCTTCCCACTCTGTGATTCTATGATGCTATGAAATTAACATACCCAAGTTAAGCTACACTTAAGTACCCTGATATGGTTGCTGCCAAATGCAAGGGGTTAATCCATGAATCAGGCCTGCCTTAGTTGTGTTAGGTACAAATATTAGAAATTGTATCTTTTCATATATCTTTAATTGGTGTCATGCAACAGAACATTTGATATATACCTTATGGTATAAGACAGTTTAATCAAAACAGTTACTTAGATAAGAGGAATGACTATTGATGATGATGTTACTGGCATAAATCAATAAACTGGAATATGGGTGTGGGATGCATGTGGCCTAAATTTCAAAATGTACCCAAAGAAATGTAATCACAGGTATGCCTAGTAGCCTTACAATAGAATTGGAGACAATGTAGTCAGGCTCCCATATAATCTTCCTCAGCCTGATATTTTAGTGGTATGTTTAATCTGATGTAACTATTCAGCCTAACGAAAGAGAAACTAGTGTTTATGGCCTCCTGAAGAACACTAACGTGCTTCATCCACATCGCAGCGATGAGCGCAAACCACATTTTTGCAGTTCAATTGATGGTTTGTGACTAACCATGAACCTATATGAACTAAGAGGTTGGTTCGTGAACTGAACAAGTTTGTACGGATTCATGACCCCTGCTTTCTGCTCCCTGCTGCTTTTCACAGGGATCAGAAAGCAGGGGTTTAAATGGCTGGGAGTTGAAGTGTGCTCCACTACTCAGCTGTTTGGTTTAAATGGCTCAGAGCTGAACTCCCCTTTAAATAGCTGAGCCACATGGAACAAACAGTTCTGCGTGGCTCAGCTGTTTAAAGAAGTTTTCTTGGCTAGCCAGTCCCTGGGGCTGGCTGTCAAAGAAAGCTCTTTAAAACAGCTGAACAGTTTGCTCCACTTGGCTCAGCTGTTTAAAGGGGCTTGCCCAAGAAAGTCCCTTTAAATAGCTGAGCTTCAGGAGCAGGTTCAGTTATTTAGAGCCTGAAACAGCTGAGCTGCAAGAGCAGGCTACCCCTGTGGCTCAGCTTTTTCTGACCTAAACAGCTGAGTGGCTCTGAGCAGCCTGCTTCCACCACTCAGCTGCTTTGGTGGCTTTTGCAGGGAGGAGAAAGTAGGGGGCTCCCCAAAAAACCCACGAGCCTCCATGAACTGCCTTAAAAGTTTGTCAAGGTTCCTGGCCGGGCTGCAGTTTGCAAACTTCAGTTCGCAAGGCATGAACTGGCCAGAAGTCATCAAGAACAGTGGTTTATGAGCCAGTTTGTGCCCATCCCTAACTGTGGCTCCACACTACATGAGTAACTCTTGGTTTCTTCAGCATTTCTAGTATTTATTGATTTGAAAAAAATAATTTATTGAACTTTGTTATTATTTCTTCCACTATATTGCTTCACCAGTATGAAGTTATTTGACAAGTAGCCATTAACAAAAATTGCTTATATGTGCTTTCAAAGGAAGCGATGGGAACAAAAGGGGAAGAAAAAACCCTACATGAAACCTGACTGTGTACTGACGTTAATGTGAAAGTTAGAAGCTGGAAATGGGGGGTAGGATTTCTGTTCACTAATGGCTCCCCCGCTGGACTGATTGAAGCTGGGCACTTGACAAACATATTGCAAAGGCATTGCTCCTAGAGGGGCTTAGAAAGTTTAGGACATACTAGTGTTCCACTGCCAAATAATTTTAAATTTATTGATAATTATATAATTGTGCATCGTGAGAAGGAGGATTCTTATAGCTGTAGTGTATGGTTTCTTTTTTAATATAAAAAATAGACATTACAAATTAATTTAGGCTATTATAATTTTAGCTTCTGGTTATAGAAAACAATAAAAAATGCAACAATATCAGTATTAACCACACAGTATAGTAACCTGGGCCCCCAGGTTCCCCATTTCCAGCCACTGATTGACAAGCCAGTGGGAGAAATGGGCAGCATTCTTTGGCATTGTGCAAAGCCAAATGGAAATGGCATTGTGAGAAACCTCATGTGTTAGTATGGCACCAAAGAAACTGTCCCTGTTCTGCAAATGCTTCCACGGGATTGCTAGCTATGGCAACAGAGGAGAGGGAGCCACTGCCAAATACATTCAGTGTCATCCTAAACGGGTTTATTGAGAATCCTACAAACGTCTATTCAGTGGGGCTTACTTCCAGGCAAGTGTTGTGTTGCTCATTACTCATATAGTCTCTGCCTGATGAAGCAATAGGAACACTAACCCTGTCATCAAGAGACAGAACTGACTTCTTTTGAGAACACTCTGTCACCAGGTATCCCAGTTAACAAGCTACCACATAAACAAGCCAATTGTGCACATCTTGTATATTGTAAACTGACCAGTGACAAGTAGTATAGGACCTGAAATTCTTCACAAAATGAAATATGTCAACAGGTATTTTGAAAACTCTGCTATTCAGAGGAGAAAAGCCACAGACAAATTATCATTTTTATTGAAAAACACCAGAATCTATATGCAAATTAATAGCTCTGGTAGGAAGATCCATCATAAGACAAGAATGAAAATTACTAGTCAAAACACTATTAGAAATACTCGCAAGAGGATTAACTCCCTGTACTTCTAATTTTTGACCATAATCTCATTTACTTTGTCATCAGAGTTGAACATACCAAATATGATTATGAGAAGCTTCTTCCCAAACTCCAAATTTTCAGTGCAGATGTTGTAACAAGTATCCCTCCAGTCACACAATTAACAAATCAATGGCACAACACAGTTTGGTTGTTGATGAATTGGCTTGCATGGCAATCCAGTTTCACAGAAAGAATCTTAGAGTGCTTTCAGATGATAATTTGGAAGACTGAGATTGTAACAATGTATTTTGTTTAAGTTCTAGTGCATACATATGATCAGTGGATTTGCATATAATTATTGTATCTCTTTTGCCTTCCAAATGATTGTTTCAGCACAAATGGGCTGTCTTGAAAAATTAACCGTGTTCTGTAGCATTGTTCTTCTTAATGGATCCTCCTTTCTGTATACACTGCAAACACAAAACATTTTGTCTTTTTGTATAATTCTTGTTGGATTGGTTCTCATGCCTAAATGCACGTGCATCCACTAGCTGCTACTTTACATTCCGTGTCTTCCAAAAAGATGAGTTAGTAGACAGAGTTGAATGAATCTGTATATTGACATCATCAGCCAAGGTTCAATCAGAGGGCAGGGTTAAGAGAAGTGGCTAGAGAAGGAATCACTGCCTGAACAGCACAGTTCTGAAAGCTGCCAAGGTGGAGGTGGCTGGCCACCAGCACAGTTGCAGCAGTATTCTCTATGGACATTCACTTAGGGAAACAACAAGGCCCACCTGCAAGCATGCCAGGGTCCATAGCAACTCAGGAAACACCCACCCATCAGGTAATGGCATCTGATGATGCCCCTGTGAGTGGCATGCACAGGTGCTGGCAATCACCAGCTGCTGATCCAGTCACTGCCCGCTGACTCCACTCCTCACCCCACAGAGAGCCAGTGGGCAGGGAGGACAGAGCCAGCAACAGCATAACCCCAACAGAGGCACATGGCTCCAGGCTCTCTTCTCAGCCCATAGGGGAGGAGCAGCCATGAGGTGGACAGGATGCCCACCACCTCCCTGGCAAGGGAACAGATTTCAAAAGTACTGCCCATGTGCAAACATCCCTGCTACAAGTCACACACACCATTCCCCTGAAAAAGTAAAAATAGGAAGGCAAAAAAGACAGAGTCCAGCCTTGAACCCATAGCCCCCACACATCCAAGACCAGCATCCTAACCACAGGGCACCCCACTGCGGTACTGACATCATGTGGGGCTGGGCAGAGAATATTCCTGGGCAGACATGGCTCAGTGGAAAGGCACTGGGTTAGCAGCACTGGGGCTCCTGGTTTGATCTCCACATGAGGAGAGATGAGAGGCAGGCAAAAGCCTCAGAGCTGATGTTTTGCTCTCACAGATGGCAAACGGGGGAATAGGACAGCCTAGCTCATGGGCTGCCCCAGATATCAATTGGTTTGGCTGGGATGCCAGTCAGCAACATCTCCCTCCACTGTACTCATAGCAGCAGAATTCTTGCATCTACCATGGGTTCCCTGCCCCTGCAGTGATGAGCTGCATGGCTTAACAAATGCCAGCAGTGCGTTGGGTGAGTGTGGGATCTATAGACACTTCCCATTCCCATAGTAGCCACACAGCCCCTTGGAACGACCACCAGCCTGTGCACACCTCACACAGCAGCCAGCGGGGGAGGGGGGTAGGTACCTAAGTGTGGGCTCAGCCTCCACAGTGCCTTTGGACCCCTGCTATATTTCACAGCTGAATGAAACAGAAATCCAGTGGCATTTGAAAGACCAAGCCCAGCTATTCTACCCACCCCCAACAAGTGAAGACATAGATGGGTGGTGGAGTGGTGCAGGAAAGAGTGTACAGCTAGTCTCTTCCAGTCACAAATAAACAAATATGGACAGAATTTTAGAATACTGCAGACTTTACTGAAGTGAACAGGAAGAGATCTGATGAACTGGGTTGCCAGCTGCCTTTGTCCGGTATGGCACCTGTGTCTTTATGTGTTGTTCCCAGGGACCACATGGAGACAGACTGAGCTGTCTTTAGCATAGCATACATCTGAGTGAGATGGACTCTCAGGCTGAAAAGCAGCCTAAGGCAGGATGCACCAGGAGGTTGAATGGAACCAGTGGCTTGGCAGAATGGGAGGAAAGCCACTTGTCATCCTCCCCGGTCTCCCTGTTGAATCACCACTTGCACAGCAGCAAAACAGGGATGTGTGTGGAGATAGCAAACAGCACAGGCACTATGCCAGCCACTGCTATACCTGTAGCACCCTGACAGGGTCCACAGTCCACATATGGGGGACCCATGTACCAGGAGACACCCCCCTCCCTGGCAGAAGCTATTGCCATCTAAATGACATTTACCAAATCTGTGGGGATGTGCATTGCTACTGAAACTGATTGATCCAGTGGTCCATGGCAAGGGGTTGTGCTAACAATCCAGGGTGGGACTGCAAGCATTCCTGCCAGCTGCCCCATCACAGGAAGCTCATAGACACATCCCCAGGTGTGTGTCCCATTGCATGACTTGGGGCATGGTACCAGCAGGGACTGGGTCAGCCCACTCCCCACACAAACACACCGCTGGCCTTGGTTGTAGACCTGGCATTACAAGGGTGGTGCCTAACCCCATGCGAGGGGAATGGGGCCAGCAGGTGATGACTCCTGGGCTGAGGCAGATGGATTCCCATCACTGCTTACCTGTCAGTGTGTAGCTGCCCCTTGAGCTTGAGCCTCTGGATGTGGGGTACCTGTTAGGGTTCTGAAATGAGACACATGGTATGGACTCTGCTTTCCCCTGTGGGTGATAGTGCTAAGTGCTCCCCCAACAGTGTAAAGTACCTCAGTGCATTTCATGCCACTCAAGTGCAATGGTGTGTACTCTAGGTCTGCATGGCAGCGTGCTTAGAGATAGAGTCTCCTGTTGTGTGCCCTACCTAATGAACTATGAGGCATCCTGACTGGGGTTTCTGTAAAGCTGGGAGGGTCAGTGACTGGGTGTGGAGGAGGGGGCTTGCCTGCTTCTGTGGAGAGAGGTGATTGGTTACAACTGTAGTTGGCATCTTGTGCTCTGCCAGGGCTTTTGGGCATGGCTATGCCTGGGGGGAGGGCATTTGGCATTTTCTGTTGCATGGACGCCTATGGTCCATACAATTTTTTTCTTTTGCTGGAGTAACTTTTCACCACTGTTGGGAGGCATTCCTTGGCTGGAACAGCTTAGGGTCATGACTGACTCCAGCCACTTCACACAGCCCACCCAGTTCCATGCTGGTGCAAGGATTTACACCAGCAGCCTGCCGGTGGGTTGCTGCTTCAGGCATGGCAGCACTAGGGTGTTGTGCCAGTGGAACTCCTGCTTATATCAGCATATCTCAGAGGAAGGGTCCCTAAACACTTTCACACACACTCTTAGGATTGTGCTGACAGTTTTCTTGAAGTCTTTGCACAGAATTTTAGCTAAGAACTGTGACCCCTCCCAATATGATACTTGTGGGTGCAGTGGTGCCCACTAATTTGTGTCCTTTTTTCCCCAAAGCAAAGAACCAATCCTAACTTTCTACCATATCATTGGGGTAGGAAGTGCTTCAAAGGATCATGGGAAAATGCTTGTCTTGGAACTTTCCATAGCAGCCATTTTGTGACTGATCCCACTTGCCATTCTGTGATGGAACCCTTCCACAAGGTCTCATACACCGTTGCTATTATTTTGAAAGTCTGGATATTTCTGTTAGTGTTCCTTGCTGTTGTTGTAGTCTTTCCTTGTCAAAAGTAGCTAAAATATTAAGAATCTTATTTCTCTGACATTGTTTCTTAAACTGGGTTTCTATAAAGTACTGGGTCCAGAGACGCGTTGAGTGATAACAGCTCATCATTTATTAGAGAGGTCAGAACAAGACTAGAGAAGTTGGACCCGGGAGTCCTCTTATATTCCCATTCCAAACCACACCCTTGCCAAACCCTGCTCCCGTGACGGGTTTATTTACAATGGTAACCTTTCCATAGGTTCCCTTCAGGATCCGGCTCCCTCTACTGGTCCTTGCCAGGATCCTCTCAGTCTATTGTTCTCTCATGTGAAGTCCGGGCGCTTTGCATGGCCACATGTATGTTTCGACCACGTGGTTGACTTCCCAGTCAGAACACAACAGTTTCTTCAGCAACCCCCCCCAAAAAACTTGAGTTAATGTATGCTCAAACCACTGTATGCTTAAACCTTAGGAAATGAGTCAGAGGGCATTAGAGTCACTGAGGAGCAATTAAGGAACTGTGCCTGTTTCTGACACTACTCTCTTCAATGCCTTCAGCCCCACAAGTGCTATCAGATTGTAAATTTAACACATAATACACATGGTATTTAAAGCTGCCTGTGTGCCTGTGTGATCACAAAGGTAAGAATACTCAAAGGTCTTTTCTTGGGACTTTCTCCCTTTAAGAGATGTGCAGATTTGTTTTTTTCATCTCCAGTATGTGTTTCAGACAGCTTATTGACATTTTTTCCCTCAGAAATGTGAGCATTCTTTGAGGTATTTATAACAAACCTGAGACAGATCATGTCTTGTTGGGTGAAAGCTGAGCCATGTAACAAGCAGAGCCTATGGTTGTAAGCATATGGTCTAACATCTTGAACTTGTTGAAGAATACCATTGTGGTTTCCTTATATTACCAATGTATGTGGCATCCAAAACTTTGAAACCCAGTACCTCTAAATAGTCTACAGTTCACTACTTTTAAGCATTTGTCATCCTATGTAATGATTACATGAACATTATGACCAGGATCTAAAGGCATCTAAAATCATTGTTCTAATTAACTAGAATTTAACATTAGACAAAAAGCAAGCAGGCGCCTACAAGGACTTGTGGTGTATTTTATTTCCGTCTCCTCTACTATTTCTCTTTCTCTTACTTGAAAGCTCCTAGAACCTCTCCCCTTTCCTGATTCCTTCTCTCCTTCCCATCCACCAGCCAGCCTACCTTTCCTTATGATATGTTCCTCTTTATATATTGTACAGATAGGGATATAATACACATTCTTGTCTGACACCTTCCCCTTGTATTCATTATACAGATACCAAATCAAAGACCCTATATCAAATACAAAAAAATGCTGGTCTGATCTCTTGTAAAAATTCACTGTAATCAGTAACAACAGACATTAAAACTAGATGTTAGTTTTGAATCTTTTTCAAATGTAATAAAATAAGTCTGCAGAATTTTATTTAACACAGTGTTTGCTGTGGCACCATTTTTCTTTGTTTATCAACAGCACTGTTTTATCCTTATCGGTTTTTCTTTCTGTGGTGAGGAACTAGGAACAGCCTTCAGAACAGGATGCAGAATAGGAGACTGCAGCAAGAAGGAGGACTCAGTAAGGATTGCTACCCTCATTCCCATGTGAGTGGGACTTAAATCCCAACAGTGAAAAGCAAGGGTCATATTGCTCACGAGTGGAATTAATAGACTTTGTTAACCCTTACATGTGGAGAATGATTACTGGTGCAACTTCAGCCTTCAGAAGAAGAAAGAATGTCTCCCCCAGTTGAAAGGCAAAATCTGTCCCTCATAATGTACACTTTTATGACAAGAATAATAACAAGATTGGTTGAAAATAAACTTTGTTCTTTATACAGAATACTAACAGTCATTCAGCATTATTTATTTACTCTGCACTAGAGTCAGTTTAACTTTAGATAGTGTTACACATCACCAGATATTAAACAGAATACACAATTTTAAGGCTAGTAATAAGTTGTAACTAAATTGTCCTATGTATAGTAGAGTATAAAAGCAAAGTAAATTATTTCCCAGTTCTAAATGCATTTAGTGAATTAATAATGTATGATTCTATTTTTTAACCAAACAGCATGTTTTTTTTAACCTTCTGATTAAAATCCAATGGATTTCGTAGATAACTTTTCCTTCTTGGTAATATCAGTCTCAAACAAGTATATACAGAATGAATAATAAACATAAATTGCATGTGTATACAGAATATGATGATGCCATTCATACAGTAGCACTGATAAAAATTAGCAAAAAAAAACAGGAGGAGGAGGAGGAGATTGGCTTTATACCCCCCCTTCACTTGGAGTCTTAGAGCAGTTTACAATCTCCTTTCCCTTCATCTCCCCACAACAGACACCCTGTGAGGTAGGTGGGGCTGAGAGAGCTCTGAGAGAACTGCTCTTGATGGAACAGCTCTGAGAGAACTTGTGGCTGACCCAAGGTCACTCAGCAGCTGCATGTGGTGGAGTGGGGAAAAAGGTTTTTCTCCCATCAAGTTTGTGAATCTCCTGCCTAGAGATTGTCAGATGGGTGGAAATGGAATGAATAGCAGGTTTTACATGTTTAAGGAAACATGGATAAAATCTGAAGGAAGTCCAAGAGGTGGAAAGCTTTTTAAGTACGGTACATATTCCAGAGATAATGGTTTTTGTCTAATACTTAAAAGAAACATTTAATCTATAGACCTCTTGTTTAAGTGGACAATAGCAGTTTTACCAAAAAGTATCAAACAATGCTAAAGGTATTGTTATCCTGAACAATTAATGATAAAGGCATATGGAAAATAAAGAAAGATAAAAGGTGATTATTGTTGTTCAGAAACAGGAAGAATGTGATGCATGAATAGCTAAGATGATCTATTCCCTAGGAACCTTTCAGTGGAGTATTATACAAACTCTTAAACTTACAAAAAATGTCTTTTGATAGGAAGCCCAGACTGATCAAATTAATTCTCAAAGGAATTAAGAGCAAAAGGAGGCAGGAAAAAATCATTAGTGGTGAACTCTGACACAGAAAAATACAGTCTTAAAAAAGAACCTAACACCTGGTAATAAAGTTCACTCAATTAAAGTTCAGCTAGGAATATTAACTGGGAAGTGTGAATTGATTCATAAATAGTCACAAAGCCAAACCAGTATATTATTCTGTTATAACTGGGAAGGGCCCCATCTCTATACAAGTACAAGTCATTAAAGAGCCATCTTAAGGCATTTCTGTACTGCTTTTCTCCCCAAAAGAAATCCACAATGGTTCACAGAAAAATACCAAAAATTTACCAACAAATAAATAATACAATTTATTAACAAAACAAACATATCATGGGCTGGTCCTGATCAAGTATGAACATGGAAAATGTGTAGGCATACCACAGAGAATCATAGAATCATAGGCTGAGGACAGACTGGCAATCTGAAGCGGAGGCAAAGTGGAGGGAACTGGAGCGGGGGAAAACACCCACGGAGCTGGCCGTTCACACTGGCCAGAGCAATGCGGATCAGCGGCGATACGGAGCGTTCAGACTGCCACGGAGCGTTCAGACTGCTGCATAGCCAGCGCGCGCGGCTTGCGCGCGCTGCTGCACTTTTTTTTGTTTTCCTTTGATGTTTTTTGCATGTGCACACATGCGCACATGCGCAAAACTTTTTGCCGGTGCGTTCACACTTCCTCCGGATGCCTCCCGCTTCTTCCAGTTCACACTGTTTGGAAGCGGGAGGCATGCGGAGGAAGGCCCCTGAACACCGGGAAAAACCGGTGTCTGGGTAAAGCGGAAGGAAAGCGACTGGGAGACGGGTAAGTACGCAACGGAGCCGATGGACAGATGCGCATGTCTGAACGTGCTCCTTTCCTCCGTTTGCGAAGCGTGCCTGCCCCGCTTTAGATTGCCAGTCTGTCCTCAGCCATAGAGTTGGAAGGGATCTCCAGGGTCATCTAGCCCAGCCCCCTGCACAATGCAGTAAATTCACAAATACCCCCCCACACACACCCAGTGACTGCTGTTCCAAGCCCAGCTAGATGACAAAAAACCCTCCAGGATCTCCAGCCAAACTGGCCTGGAGAAAAATTGCTTTTTGACCCCAAAGTGGTGATCAGCATTTCTCTGGGTGTGTAAGAAAGGGCCACAAGAAGTAAGCACTGATGCAATCCTTCCTGCCCTCCCTTTCATGGTCTGCCTAAGTTCACAGAATCAGCATTGCTGTCAGATGGCCATCTAGCCTCTGTTTGAAAACTTCCAAAGAAGGAGAGCCCACCACCTCCCGAGGAAGCCTGTTCCACTGAGGAACTATTCTTACTGTCAAGAAGTTCTTCCTAAAGTTTAGCCGAAAATTCTTCTGATTTAATTTCAGCTCGTTGGTTCTGGTCCTACCTTCTGGGGCAACAGAAAACAACTCCACACCATCCTCTATATGACAGCCCTTCAAGTACTTGAAGATGGTTATCATATCACCTCTCAGTCGTCTACTCTCTAGGCTAAAAATACCCAGCTCCTTCAATGTTTCCTCATAGACCTTGGTCTCCAGACCCCTTACCATCTTTCTTGCCCTCCTCTGGACACTTTCCCGTTAGTGTATATCCTTCTTAAATTGTGGTGTCCAAAGCTGAACACAATACTCTAGGTGAGGTCTAACTAGAGCAGAGTAAAGCAAAACCATCACTTCACGTGATCTGGACATTATATTTCTGCTGATACAGCCCAAAATGGCATTTGCCTTTTTAGCTACCGCATCACACTGTTGACTCATGTTCAGTGTATGGTCTACTAAGACCCCAAGATCCTTTTCAGACATACTACTGCCAAGACAAGTCTCCCCCATCCTATAATTATGCATTTGATTTTTCCTACCTAAATGCAGAATTTTACATTTATCCCCATTGAAATTCATTTTATGTTTTAGCCCAGTTGTCCAGCCTGTCAAGATCATCCTGTATCCTGACTCTGTCTCCTACCGTATTTGCTACTTCTCCCAATTTAGTATCATCTGCAAATTTAATAAGCATTCCCTCTATTCCTTCATCCAAATCATTTATAAAGGTGTTGAACAAAACAGGTCCTAGGACAGATCCTTGAGGCACGCCACTTGTCACTACTCTCCAAGAAGATGAGGAGTCATTACTAAGCACTCTTTGGGTGTGATCTATCAACTAGTTACAGATCCACCTAACAGTCATAGGATCCAAACCACATTTTACCAATTTGTCAACAAGAATATTATGTGGAACCTTATTAAAAGCCTTACTGAAATCAAGGTAAACTATGTCCACAGCATTCCACTGATCCAGCAAGGTAGTAACTTTCTCAAAAAAGAGATAAGATTAGTTTGACATGATCCCAAAGTGGCGATCAACATTTCCCTGGGCATGTAAGAAAAGGCCACAAGAACTAAGCACTGATGCAACCCTTCCTGCCCTCCCTCTTCCTGCCTATGTTCACAGAATCAGCATTGCTGTCAGATGGCCATTTAGCCACTGTGGTCAATAAGATGCTTTCTCACCAGTATGGTGACCTTACTGTAGTACTGAGAAGTGGCTAATGGTTCATGCTCTGAATACACTACACATTTGAGTCTGGACAGAGGATAGACTCCCTCTAGCTGTTACAGCTCTTACGTGGTATTTCAGCCCTTGAAACATAATGCTCAAAAGATATTCTATTATTTACCACTTTTCTTTCCATTTTCAGCACAGCAATTATACTGAACAATCTATTAACAATTTTAATTTTTCTTCTTGGGCATGTTTTAGATCTGTCTCTTTCACTCTTCAGAAACAGCTTTTTGATGTTTTACAGTAGAAGTGTAAATCCAAATGATACCTAATTTAGGCACTTGGAAAATTTTCTTTCCAATGTTTGCAGCAAGACAAAATGTAATGCATCCATTCTGTTTTTAAGTGCTCATAAAATCTCCTGTCTCTTCTGACTTTTCTAAAGTGTGATGTCAGACATCTGGACAACATCAAACATCACAGACCGCCAATTATTGGTAACTGGAACCATGTAAAATAGAACTCTAGTACTCAAGAAGCAGAGAGAGGATGGGATATATGTATAGCTAATGATGCATCATGTAACTCTTTAGTTTTGTTCCAACATATGAAGTCACATTCTTTAGTTTTCAGAGCATCCCAGAAGCCCCACTCATTAGTAGTGGTGGTGATAAAGCTCCTGTCTCAGAATATAAAATTGTCCAGCACATATTGCTTGTGTTAGAAACTCAGCATCACTTTCCCAAGATAGTCATCTCTTGCTCAGGGTGTACTAATGAGATTCTGCAAATGCACAGTCAGCATTCAGGTTGACCTGGCTGCTTTTTCAACAGACATGCAAAAATTTTTAGATACAGCTAAACAAATTGCTTAAAAATTGAAAGTATTGCTCTGACCTTTAATTCAAACCTGTTTTTAATCTACATTATGGATACTGCTCTGATGGGTTAGTGTAAAAGCTTCCAAAGTAACTTTGAAGACTAAGGATCTGTGCATTTCCTGAGCTACTGAGGATTTGTGCAGTTCCTGAGCTATTGGCCCATAGTTCAGGAAAACCCTCAGACCTTGGGAGCAAGAGAGCTGAGGGATGTTCGAGTCATTCTGACTAATCTCTATAGAACTGCAAGGAGACACAATCACACTTCTTATACATATCCCACATCTCCAAGAGGCGGTGAGGAGATTCAGAGGTAGCAACTTACCTTGGTTGGTTCCACTTGGATAAAAGTTGTAGCAGTTTTATAGTGTTTCCTTTATTTACAAATATGGAAATAGGTGGAAAAATAGAAACACAGCTACACTGTATCAGACCCACTATCCCATCAAGTATCAGAGAGAGACAAAACCTATACCCCCTGGGCCTGAGACCACTCATAGAAGAGTCTGCCTGCTTCTCTCTTTGTCTCTTCCAGAAACTAAATGGAACTTTTTTACACAGAATATACATCTGCCTCTTCACTTCAGTAAGGAATGGGGCTCAACTCTTCTAAACCCTGATAAGACACTTTGCCAGATCAATTTCCTGACCCCTAAGACCCAGTGAGGAAATATCTAAAGCTGTTAAAACATATTGCCAAACTTTTAGTCATCTAGGATAGACTAATCCACAATAATCAGAGTCCAAGCCCATAACAGTATGTTGGCCTAAAATTTAGAGGATCTGGGAGCTAGATTCAGATATCTCTCTTCATTCACAAATGACCCTGATGTATTTATTCAGCATTTGCTGGAAGGAAAAAGATGGGGTACATGAGCATTATTGTTTGGAATAAGCTTCTTTTAAAAATATTAAATCAGTGTGCCACAAAACCATTGACCTTGTTTTATTTAAGGATTAACAAAAATCTATGGTAGTCTCTGTATCAATACATGTTGAGACAATTCAGTGCCTGCCAAAGAAAATGTTGTACACATTTGCTAAATAACTCAAGAAAAGCAGTATCCAGGAAGACTTGTCATCTATATGAATAGTGAGCACAAAACAGCAACAGAAAAGGAGAAAATAAATAACAGTATATCTTTTATGATTATTGGATCCATTGACAGGCAGTTGCAATATTTATGCTGTATGTATGGGATATCTACAGCCCAGATAAACACTCCCGTTTATTCTCCAACTATTTCTATTTGCCTGGGGCTGCCCTGGTAGGCTTAGAACACTCCTATTTCTAGCCACACCATAGCCTTCAGTTTCAATTTTGCCAAGCCTGGTGTTGGGAGAAGTTGCTGAACTCATAAAGCTGCTTGGCCTCATTTTTTCCTTTGCAAGCTGTTAACCTTTTGTTTTGAAACTGGGCTAGCTTTCTGAATGGAAGTCAGCAGGAGATAGGGTTGGCAGGCCCCTACCTGCTGCTGGCAGAGGATGGAACTTCCTTTACGGGATCTTCTGGTGTGCACATGTAGCACACAAACTGTGATGATGTCACTTAGAAGAGACATCATCACGTTGGGCATGTCGCCAGGAGAATGCTCTAGCATTTGACCAGAAACTCTATGGTACCATAGAGTTTTTAGGTCAAATGCTAGAGCATTCCCCCAGCAATGTGCCCGGCACGATGACATCACCTCCAGGTGATGTCATCACACCAGGCACATTGGAATGATCCTGGCACTTTGGGGGCAGGATTCCCCCCACCAGCTGGATCTGGGCTGGTGGATCGGGGCCCCTAAAGAGGGAAACCCCCCAAGGGGGAATGGCAAGCCTAGCAGGAGAACAGCCTGGAGGCCAGGGCTTCTGGTTACCATCTCTGGGTTGGGAAATACCTGGACATTTGGAGGGGTGGGGCCTGGGAAGGGTGGGGTTTGGGGATGGGAGGGACGTCAGCAAGATATAATGACAGACAGTCCACTGTCCAATGCAACCATTTTGTCCAGGCAAACTGATCTTGGTCCTCTGGATATCAATTGTATTAGTGGGAGATCTCAAGGTGCCACCTGGAGTTGGCAACCCTACAGGGCATGTCTAGCTCCTGCATTGCTTCAGAAGTAGTGTGTGATTTATGGGGCCAGCCAAATGCAACAAAGCATCCCTGTAGGATAAGCTCCTAGGGAGGGGGGGGGGGTATCTGTTACTCTCAGATCCATACCCCTGATTCAGGATTGGTAGCTGTTTCCCTCCATAACTACAAAGGCTAATCCTGCATCCTTGCTCCCTAACAAAGAAATGAAGGACATTTTGATCCTGGAAGTCATGGGGAAAAATTAGCTTACCCATTTAAATATTTCTACAGACACCAAACTCCTGTTATGCTCTCTCCCCAATGAGCTGCAGTGACCTGCAGTCCCTCTCTTCTCTCCCCTCTGCCTTTCTTTTTTAAATTTGAGGTTTATCAAAAGATTTGGCTTGAAAGTGAAAATACTTGTATGGGGGGGTCTCTAGTGACCCCAACAAATAATGAAAAATGATTTTAGCACTGTTTTCGTGTATAAATAGATGGATAAACAACTGTTATCTCCAGTTTGTAGGAAGATGGAACAAATAGTGAAAACTAATTCCCCACCCCGTAGTTTATTCCTATACCAGTTTGTTGTCCAAAAATTACCACACTTCCATCTTTGAAGTTTTACATCACTTTTGGAATTGGGGGTTGAAATTACCCCCAGGGAAACTAGTGTTTGCAACCTGAATTGTTGTGTTACATAGAAGGAGCAGGTAAAAGCCCTATGTTTGTGTTTTGTCAAAGTTTCCCTTGTGTCGGTAGCTGCATGGAAAAGCTCAAGTTGAACTGTATTGAAATTTGGAAAATGGGGTCATTCTATCCCCTGGCAGACAAGCCTGGATATACTTGTAGGTATCCTCTGAATTTCTTCACATTTTTCAGACTTGAAGGAGCCATTCTGCCTGGAACTTTAGATGACTTTAATTAATGCCATGACTGAGAGAGCTATCAGGTTTCCACTGAACTGATTGTTTCTCTTTGTTGAACCTATTCAAACTTCCCCTTTGTTGAACCTATTCAAATTAAAATGCCTAGGCTTGAAATTCAAAACTCCTTTGAACAACAATGGAAGAACTGGCGGCCCAGGACACTTCTCAGTCATTTGAACCGGAGGTTTCTTAGTATGCCCTGGAAGAGCTTCGGAATATATTTAAAATATATATATTTAAATAATATAGTGTTTAAATGTTGGGGTCAATTTGACCCCATTTATGTTTCTGTGTGGTATTTTTGACCCCAATTCCTGAAGAGTTATTCTTGAGGCCTGATTTTCTTCTCATTAGCTAATGCCATGATTGAGAGAGCTATCAGGTTTCCATTATTTTTGCTGTAATATTGAGGTCACTTGAACCCCTATTCCAATGTAGTGCAGTTTTTTTCTCCTTGTAAGAATTGGCAGGAACAAGAAGGCTAGTCCCATTGCCTTCACAAGTTAAAAAAATTCTATTAAGCCAATAAAAAGGGTTATAGAAACAGAACACTCAATAAAACGGGGAAAATAGCAATAAACTGGCCCACAGTTCATTACTGACTCATTAGCCCAAGGTCACCCAGTGAGCTTAATGGCAGAGACAGGATTTAGAGCTGAGTCTCTGTTCTTCCTCTGATACTCTAACCACAACACCACAGTGGCTTGCAATAATTTGTTCTTCCTCCCCTTTTTTAAAAAAGAAAGATGCTAATATGTACAAAAAGACAAAGAAGAACTGACGCGAGACAGGGGAAGGAAACCCATTTAATTTAGGGCTAACCTAACCTTATCAGGAAATACTTTACTGACCTCTGTTTTTAATTAATTATACCCATACTGGAAGGGAAGTGCTGCTAACATGCTTGAGAAAACAGTGATGGAAAAGGAGTCCTCCTTCCCAGTGCTATTTTCCCAATTCACATCGACCTCCCTCAAGCTGCTATTTGACAACATCAGTATTTAAACAATGCTTTGTTTTCAAGGAAACCTCTGCTCTAGATGGTGGTTTCTAAGAAATATGTCTTTATTTCTGTAGAATAAAGAAAGAAAGGAGAAACTTGCTAGATAGGCAGGATAGAAATATTCTGAATAAACAGACACCTCCAGGAACATTGCACAAAGGAGCCATGTGACCTGACAGTGATTAATTGTCATCAAGGGAAGAAAAGCCACTCATTGTCAGAGTGTTTGTATTTTTGGTTTTAGAGAGCTTGTACTGTTCAGTGAGTAATCACTCCTTTGGAAAACATTCCCTCCTGATTACTGCTGGTACTCAGGTACTTAGGATTCCAACTGGCAGGAGCAAATAATCTTGGTTTTGATGCCAGGCCCAGGTTTACATACACAAGTACAGTTTTATACAACAAAGAAGCTGAGTCTACAAAGGCTCTGCACGGAAGTACAAAGCTGGATACACACATCCCCCCCCCCCCGAAATCTGCACTGATTGCCTATATAACAGTTTATATTTTAAGTTTAAACGAATAACAGAGTTCTTTGAGAAAGGTATGAATTTTCCCATGGTAGTAATCATCACCTGTGGAATAAAATGCTCTGATTTTTGTAGGAAAGGAAAATGGGGGAATGACAAAGTAGTATTTGACATGGTGTTGCCGTCATTGCCGCTGGGTTATTATTGTCTTCTAAACTGCTGAATCATTGTTTCATGACACTTTTTCTGGAATGCAGAGGGTATAGCAGTAGTGACATTGTTATGATATTGTGGGTAGCAAACCTCTTATAATGATTTGGATCACAAAGAATCACAAACAGTACAATTTCCGGGAAATGATTTTTGCCCCCTTTTTCCTATGTAGCCTCCTGAAAAGCAGCCTTTCAGGATTTTCAGACTGCCAGGAATGGTACAGCTGAAGTACATATAAAACAGTTAAAATGCATAAAAAGATAAAACATTGATTATGAAGGATGGATCATTGAGGGAATGCCAAACGAAACAAAAAAGTCTTCACCCACTGTCAGAAGATGGCAACAAAAAGGGACAGACAAATTTCCCTGGGCAGAGAGTTCCAGAGCTTTGGTGCCATGAACTAGAAGACCTTCTCCTGGGTTATCACCTGCCTAATTGCAGAAGGCGGGGGCACCTGAAGCAGGGCCTCTGAAGATTAGTGTACTGGTTGGGAAGGTTCAAAAGAGAGTAAGTGGTCCTTCAGGTATGTTGGTCCCAGATCATTGAGGGCTTTGAAGGTCAAAACCAGCACCTTGAATTGTGCCCAGAAACAAACTAGAAGCCGGTATAGGTGGGCCAAGACTGGAGTCATATGGTCCCTATGACCCGCTCCAGTCAACATCCTGGCTGCAGCATTCTGAGCAATTAAAGTTTCTGAGCACTTTTCAAGGGCAGCCCCACGTAGAACACATTTCAGTAATGTAATCTAAATGTAACCAGGACATGCACCACAGTGGCTAGATCGCAGCTGGCTAACCAGTCGAAGCTGGTAAGAGTCACTCTTGGCCACAGCAGCTATCTGCTTATTCAGCAGTAGGTCTGGGTCCAAGAGCACCCCCAGACTATTCATGTGTTTCCTCAAGTTCAACACTATCCAGAATGGGTGACACCTTAAATACTGGGTCAGAGATTTTTGCCTACCAGTAGCACGTCTGTGAAACTGAGGTTCTGCTACTAACCCATTCTGAATGTATCCCATATGACCTACTTGCATGTGGGAGTTACACTGATATGTCACCAGTTTTCTGCCTGTGTTCCACCAAGGGAGGGGCTTACCCTATAAAACCTGTTGAGTCAATACACAGCAGGTATGTGTTGGGGGGGATAAACATTCATAGCAGTCGTATTTAAGGTAGGGGATTCTTCATGGCTTGGTAACATGTAAGTGCATTATCTGTGCATCCTTGGTTACAGGAGTTGGAGGATCTGGATCAGTGTTTGCAGGGCTCTTTTTCTAGCAGGAACTCCTTTGCATATTAGGCGACACACCCCTAATGTAGCCAATCCTCCAAAAGCTTACAGTAGCCTCTGTAAGAAGAGCTCTGTACGCTCTTGGAGGATTGGCTACATTAGGGGTGTGTTGCCTAATATGCAAAGGACTTCCTGCTAGAAAAAGAGCCCTGATGTTTGTATTCTGAGGTGGGAGCTCATCCTGAGATGGAGTATGTATGAGGTTTCTGAGCAGAGTGATGTTATCAATACATAGTTGCTTCTCATCTTTGGCTGAAAGTGTTCAGTTTTATGCAAAGTATCCTTTAGAGGTTTTATCACCAAAGCCCCCTTTCCCAGCATGTGTTCTGAGTGTGTACCACATATGGCCAAGAAGGTTTAACCCCATGCTGCTAGTTTTGGGTCATATAAATAGCATGACCTTCATAATTTTGTTCTGTGTTTAAAATGGCATATTGAGGGAGAGCAGGGTAAAGGATTAATTTAAAAATCCTGACACTAAAGTCTCCAAAGAGGACTTGTATTTCAGCTCTGCAGTATTTCATGAATGAACTCACAGTCATTCACCGTGCCTAAATCTTTTTAGCACTTTTTTATTTAGAGTTATGTGACAATGCAACTTGGCATTTAGAATTTATGCTGTTCATGCATATGTTGTGCATCTGTTTTTGGTCCATTGCGTGTCTATTCTTCGGGGGAACGTAACATCTATATGTAAAATAAAATACAATTTATGACACAGGGGACATCTGTAGGCAAGTGTTTTGAACGAGAACAGTTAATTGAATTTTGCCAAGGTATTCAGATTTCACAAATGCAGTTTTACTCTGAAAAATGGCTATGAAAATGACACTTTTAGTCAAGACTAACTAGTTGAATGGAGGGCTAAAATTTGCTTCTTCCTTATACATGGCTTACCTTCAGTAACACAGTGAAGTTCTTTGTACTGTGGTGGCAGCTGCTGCAGAAGCATTTTTTTAAATGTGCATAGCCAATCAGAAGTCCCATTTGGTTCCAACCACTTTCTATAAACACTTTGGGGGCACTAGGAAAGGTGCTGGAAGACACCACTGTGCCCATGGGCACCATGTTGGGGACCTCTGGCCTTAGGGTTGCCAACCTCCAGTTGGGGCCTGGGGATCTCCCGCTTTTACAACTGATCTCCAGTTGACAGAGATCAGCTCCCCTGTAGAAAATGGCTGCTTTGAAGGGGGGACTCTATGGTATTTTGCCATGCTGAAGCCCCTCCCCTCCCCAAACCCCACCCTCTCCCAGCTCTACCCCCAAAGTCTCCAGGTATTTTCCAACCCAGAGCTGGCAACCCTATCTGGCCTAAAGTAATATCTAAACCACTACTATATGATCTCACCCCAAATCCATGTGTTTTAGTTCAGGAGACACATTTAAGTTGTATATCAGTCTTTTAATGTTGCATTGTATACTTGTTGTTGTTCAGTTGCACAGTCGAGTCTGGCTCTTCGAGACCCCATGGACCACATCATGCCAGGCCCCCCTGTTTTCCGTCGTGCTCCGGAGTTTGCTCAGTTTTATGTTCGTTGCATCGATAACACTGCCTAACCATTGCTGTCCCCTTCTTTTACCTACAATCTTTCCCAGCATCAGGGTCTTCTCCAGTGAGTGTCTCCCTTTTTTTTTTTTTAATAATTTTTTTATTGATTTATCTCTATAACTACAACTATAACGCTACAATCTAAGCTACATATACCTTATACAGAGAGTACTTTATCATTTGCTTAATACTACCTTATTACATAATATAATTATGAAGCATTTAGAACCTTGGATAAATTTCAATTACTTGTTACTGCTACTATAAAAAATATCAAAACTATTTGGCAGGCACGCCCACCTAGAGAAATACGGTTAATTAAACCATTTATAATACATAAGTGCAATGCTTAATAAAACAGTTTAATCACTATTTCTTCTTTCGTCCTCTTCTTGTCTTAACAGTCTCAACTATTTTTGGAGCTGCAGCTCCTTTTTCCGAGTCAGACACTTCTTCTTCACTCTTTGAGCTATCAAATCCATACATGCTTTCTTGCGAGGCCAGTGAACCATCTGAGTCTCTCCCAGTTTTCTGCTCTTTGCTTTTTTCCAGAAATTTTTTCGCTTGTTGAACAGAGTCAATCTTATACTTCTTATCTTTGATGCTGAAGCATAGTCCTTCTGGAGTATTCCAGCGATAGATGATAGACTCAGACTGGAGCCAAGATGTCAATTTTCCATAGGCTTTCCTTCTTTTCCTTATTTCAAATGGGATATCCTTCATCACTTTTACTTCTTCTCCCAGGATCTTCAGAGCTGCTTTGTTTGTGGTCCTAAGCACCACGTCTCTTGTAGATTTTTTGGAGAACATTATCATAATTTCACCAGGCAGGCTTTTCTTTTTAGTATAATCTGGATAGGTTCTGTAAACCATATCCATATCGCTTTTTATATCCGCTGCTTTCATGCCTGTCACTGGTTCAAGTGCTTCACTTAGCAAATTTTTAAGGTCTTCTCCTGTGTTTTCTGGCACATTCTGAAGTCTTAGGAAAAAATTCGATCTATCCATTTGTAATTTCAAAAGCTGATCGTGGTGGAAGGCCTTTTCCTTCTCTGCCTTTTGTAGTCTTGCGTCTTGGTTTTTTACTGAAGTTTTTACTTCCAGAAGTTCTCGCTGCAGCTTCTCTGTGGATTTATTCGACTCTTTTAGTTCTAGCTGCATTTTGTCCATTTTAACGTTGAGAGCTGTCATTTGGTCCACTAGAGGTCGCAATAACGAGGAGAACACCGCACTCATCTCCGTGGTATCAACCTTTGAACTCGGAGCTGTACTTCCTAGTTTGGGGGAAGGTTTCGGTTTCCCCGTCATTGTTGAGACTACGCTCTTTGTTTATAGATAGATAAGATGAACGAAAGGAGCAAATTTTCAAACAGCACTTATGTCCTTCTAAAGTTTATATCTCCAAGTGAGCGATGCTGCCATCTAGCAAGGCGGATGGGCTTTTATTCCTGCAGTAACGCCACGTAAAGAGTCTCGTAAGTATGCTAATCCCAGAGGGGGGGGGTTCACTCCTCCTGCCGTCTTCCCGCTGTGTTCTGCTTTTCTTACTTCAGACTCACGTTTTCTCCATGCGTAACTGTCAGTTCCAGCCTCATTGCTTCGCACTCTCTGCTGCTTCTCGGATTTGCGCTTTCAGCCATATGGCTCCCACGGCGGGGGAACCTATGGGGGTGATGAAAAGGGATCTCTATCCCTCGGTCACCACCGTAGGGAGAGATCCCCTTCGGGTCACCCCAGGCAGAGCCCCCTCACTGGGGTCTCTGGGGGCTTGGCACCAGTCCGGAGCCCCTTCTTCCCGCCGGGTACGGATCGCGCTCCCCGCAGATGCAGAGGAGCACGTCCGCCATGCTCGCAAGTCTTGCCGGAAGTCGACTGTCTCCCTTTTTATTTGGTGTCCAAAGTATCTGAGTTTCAGCTTCAGTATCTGTCCTTCCAGGGAACAGTCAGGGTTGATTTCTTTTAGAATTGACTGATTTGATCTCCTTGCAGTCCAAGGGACTCTTCAAGAGTCTTCTCTAGCACCATAGTTCAAATGCATCTATTCTTTGGCACTCAGCCATACATTACTATTGGGAATACCATTGATTTGACCATACAGACTTTTGTTGGTAGGGTGATGTCTCTACTTTTTTATTATGCTGTCTAGGTTTGCCATAGCTTTCCTCCCAAGGAGCAGGCGTCTTTTAATTTCATGGCTTCAGTCACCGTCTGCAGTAATCTTGGATCCTAGGAACGTGAAGTCTGTCACTGCTTCCATGACTTCCCCTTCTATTTGCCGAGGAGTGATGGGGCCAGATGCCATGATCTTAGTTTTTCTGATGTTGAGTTTCAAGCCAACTTTTGCGTTCTCCTCTTTCACCCTCAAAAAAGGGCTCTTTAGGTGCTCTTCACTTTCTGCCATTCGAGTGGTATCATCTGCATATCTGAGGTTGTTGATGTTTCCCCCAGCAATCTTAATTCCAGTTTGTGATTCATCCAGGCCGGCATTTCACGTGATGCACTTTGCATATAAATTAAATAAGCAGAGTGACAATATACATCCTTGCTGTACTCCTTTTCCTATGCTAAACCAATCAGTTGTTCCATATCTGCTTCTAACTGTTGCTTTTTGACCCTTATACAAGTTTCTCAAGAGAAACAGATCTAAATGGTTCTTGCATTTTATTTTATTAATTTAATTTATTCAGAATGATTTTATGCTTCCTTTCCACCCAACTTAGGGTCTCCAAGGTGGGGAACAATCAGAATCATTTAGCAAACTTAAAACACATATTATAAAATTAGTAAAAAGCAACAAATAGACAAAACACAGGAACTATTGAAACACATGAGCAGGAAGGAGGATAAGTGAGGGAATGCCAAACAAAACAACTCTTCACCTGCTGGCAGATGATAATGATCTAGGAAACACAAATCTCCCTGGGGAAGGAATTCCATAATTTTGATACCACAGCTGACAAGGCCCTTTCTTGGGTTGCCACCCATCTTCAGTGAGGGCACCCAAAGACAGGCCCCTGAAGATGACCACAGTGACCAGGCAGTTCTTAAGGTATGTTTATACCAAGCCATATATGGTTTTAAAGATCAATATCAGCATCTTGAATTGGGCCTGGAAGCTGGTTAGGAGCCCGTAAATGTGAAACAAGATTGGAGTTGTATGGCCCTGACCTGGATAGCTCAGGCAAACCCGATCTCGGAAGCTAAGCAGGGTTGACTCTGGCAAGTACTTGGATGGGGGATCTCACATGCATGCGCGCACGCACACGCGCGTGCACACACACACACGTGCACCTGTTAAAAAAACAAAACAAAACAGACTGGAATGATATGGTCTGTGTGACCCTTTCCATTTAGCATTTTCACCACCACATTCTGTACCAACTGAAGCTTCAGAATACTTTTCAAAAGCAACCCCATGCACAATATATTGTAGTAGTCTAGTCTAGGTGTTATTGGGAGATGTGCCACAAAGACAGTCTTTTATGTCCGAGAAAGGCTGTGCCTGGTCACCAGCTGAAGCTGGATTTGAGTCCAGTAGTATCTTAGAAACAAACAAGATTTGAGGGGGTATAAATGTTCAAGAGTCAAAGCTGCCTTTGTCAGATTTCACAGCTGAAAATGGTGAAAGATACTGCTGCCACCTACTTCTCCAACAGGAGGCTGAGGTGCAACAGCAACCCCAAAGTTATGAACCAGCTTCTTCAAGAGGAGTACAACCCCATCCTATGCGGCTTTTCTCAGGTTTGTAGAAATATCTGGCTAGTCTCTTCATTGGCTCAGTCTCCAAATTTAAGTTTCCACAGATGGGGCTATGTTGAGAGGTATTTTGATGGCATCAGGATAGCTGTGTATCTGGGGAGCAGTGACTTTGAAGTAAGCCTTCCTCACTGGTGAATGTTTTCTGTACAAGAGTTTGGTAGAGTGGTACTTCAATCACTACATTGCACACAAATACCTGAAGTTAATTAATATGCAATATGTCCCTCATCATTTATAAGTATTAACCTATGGGGGAAAGAACCATTATTTCGGGTCTGTGGATTTGTTTTTACCCTGAACTTTAGGATACACTGAGATAGTTGTGAGGGTTTATATTAGGAATGAATGGACTCCCCCAGTTCTGAGCCATTATTATTGCACCTTTCAGTTATGGCTTTTTTCTCTGGTTGTCTTCCAGCAATGAAAAAGAATTTCTGAATGCTGATTACTGACTTTTTTGCATGGGCCCTCACACTTTGCTCCCTATCCATCTGCTCCCTTTGATTCTTTTTGCTTGCTTTTCTGATAGAGTGTGTCTCAACTCCAGCATGGAACATAAAATTAAAAAAAAAATTAAAACTCTCTCATTGGAAGAACCACATTTTTTTCTGTGTGTTTCTTTAGTTTTACTTTCTGCTCCAGCACAGAGTAAAAAACAAACAAACTAACTAAATCTTCCCTTGCATTATTTATATATTTTTCTTGCTACATGACTCCAAGTCTTACCTTAACATAATTTCTTCCTACATTCCTGTTCAAAGTATTCATTGCTGCTTACAATTAGACTTTCAGAAATAAAACTAGAAATCAATGATCATATTTGCCCCTCTAGTGAAATGTTCTGGTAATTCCAAACACCCGAATCCAGGGAATATCCCTAATACGAGGGGTGTAAACTAAGGGGGGGGGGGAGTGGAGCTCAAGTCCTCCCTGATTTTCCAGAGTCAGTGCCCCCCCCCCCCCACTGCCAGGTAGCATTATGAAGCTGATTAAGCTTAAACTCTGCAGTCTCATCCCATCCTCTTGTAAAGAGGATGCCATGTCTGCTTACTTTCTCGGTGACTTGGGACATTTACTTGTCACCCAGGAGAACCCTCCACTGCCTTACCTTATTTTTTCCTTGGGATGTTTGGAAGTTCTGCCTAAAGCCTCTATTTTCAACCTGTGAATCATAGAAACAGACAGTATACCAGAAGTTAAGGTTATTTTGATATCCAGGGAGTTGCAGCTTTAGAGAAAAGGAAATGGAAATGATAGGAATATTTCTGTCTTTAGCCATGTGTGTTGGGGGCAGGGGGAGAAAAGGCCTGTAGCTTAAATGCTGGAAGGTATGGTAATGTTGGTATTCTGAGACTTGCAGCGTTAGAGAAAAAGAAATGGAAGATATGGGGATAGCCTTTTTTTTTTGGTCTCTGTGCATCTTTACATTGTGGGGTGGGGAGATAAAGCTGGTTCATCAAATATAGAAAGTGAGGCCATACTGCTGTTCTGGACCCTACTTCAACCAAACCAATGCTCCCATAATTTCATGTCAGAATATTTGAAAAGCCAGTATTTACTGTGGGTTTACTGTGGATTCTGATATGCATTTGGAAATTCATATTGAGTATCCAGTATGTGAGTGGTGCAGTTGTTAGAGCATTGGTCTAAGATTGAGAAGACCAGAGTTCAAACCCCCATTTAGCCATGAAGCAGACTATGTGGCCTTGGGCCAGTCACACACTCAGCCTAAATTGTGAGGAAAAGGCATTGGGTGTTCGGGCTTGGGGGGTGGACCTTGGGGGCGGGGCTTCCACCACCAGCCAGCTGGCCTGCGGGTGGGTTTAAGCCCCCAAAAGTGGGTAAACCCCACCAGTCCGGAGTCTGGCAGCCCTAATACATAAATTATAGAATCATAGAATGTTAAAGTTGGAAGGGACTTTGCAGGTCATCTAGTCTGCAGGAGTGGTGGTGTTGTGCTGTGGGGTTCCGTTTTGACCTTCTCATTTTCCTCCACCACCCTATTAAGCAGTGGGGGGCGGGAAGCAAAGATTGACAGTGGGAGGTTGCCTGCTTGGCCAGCCTAGCTGCAGACTTTCATGTTGGATTTACTTATGAGTAGACCAGCTTAGGTTTTCTCCTTTAGCTAATTTGCTTATCTCTCTACCTTGGTAAACATAATGGACTTGTCAGTTTATCAGGTAGAATGTACTGGGGTATATTTCCCCAACTCTATATTATGAGGCAGCAGGCAATGGCCTTGCTTTCCAGCTCCAGTTCTCACTGATTGCAGAGCACTACAGTACAAATCAACCCCTATAAACTCTGTGATCCAGCAGTTCTGCTCACCCCTAGGATACTGCTGGGCTGCAAAAAGCAAATCCAGCAGGTCTTGTCAGGAAAGCCAAATAATAGATCCTGTATTTATTCTCTTGTATTTGAAAGACCACTGTCCCACAGTACTTCAAGTGCAGTGATTTTGTTGATTTATGTATTTACTTCATTTATATCATTTCTCCCCAGTGTTAACACAGTGAAGCTCATGCGTTCCTCCATTTTATCCCACAACAATGTGTTCTTATTGACTTATTTTATAATTGTAAATGTTATTTTAAATTGTTCAAAATATTTTTATGTGCGCTGCCTTGGGGACCCTGACTGAGTGGAAAGGTGGCATAAAAATGTTTTAAATAAAAAAGAAAGAAAGAACCCTGTGTGGGGCATTAGATGACTGGCCCAAGGTCACCCAGTGAGCTTCAGTTGGCATAGTAGGGATTCAAACCAGGATTCTCCCAGACCCTAGTCTGACACTGACTACTACACCACACAGACTTTAAACTTGGACAACTTGTGATTCATGAAATATAAAATGTTCACTTGTGAAACAGTGATAAAGGGCAATACTCTTCCATTACTATGCTGACATAGGACATGTAGTAAATTCAGGTTATCATGATGTTGAAAAAAATAAAGTGTGGATACATGATTCCTATACAGTACATAATATCTACTGTAAGGTCTGCACAAAACAAGGAGAATAGTGACAAACTGGTAGTTTAAATGTTTATACATCCTTATAGCATCAGTCATAATAAAATCCAACAGAATGCATGTGAAGTTCCCTGTACAGGCACTTTAAATACCTGAAGTGCAGTGATCTTTAGGAAAGCAGAGAGACATTAATTTTGATGTCCCTGTCTGCTTTTAGCTTCTGTTCCTGTGAAGAGTAGCATAAAGATGCAAAAGGGAGATTCAGTCAGAAATCATGCAATCATCTTGTCAAGGAACATTTTTACCTAAATTGAATGTGTAGACATGTGTTCCTTAAATCAATTTCTTTGTGGAGTCCTTTTCTTGTCTCTTTTCCCGTCTTCTGGCAGGAATAACCTGAAACAACATTTAGATTAAAACAAATTAAATGAGATTTTAATGCTGTAGACCTTTTGTTCTATTGTAGCTTGCGTTCCAAAAGGACACTGCCTTTTGTATGGTGATGAGTGGAATGATGCCAATTAGGTTCATAGACATGAGGGAAGGTTGCCATTTTGAGGTCAACATCTGTTGACTTTGAAAATGACAGGGAGCACTCAGGATTTGAGCTAATTGCTGTTTATGATAGGGTTTATTTTTAAAAATTCTCTTACAATTTCAAATTCATAACAGATGCAAGAATAGCAAAGGATTATATTTTCCCCTTTCCTTCCTGTTACACATTGTATGGGTCCAGCCCACACAACATCTAGGTTAATAGAGGTGCCGGATAATAGTTGGATGCAATCATATCTGATTGTAGGCTTGTTTGGACTAACACATTCTTTGCCTTGAGTTCCCTACATTAGAACGCAATTAAGAAACAAGAAGCTTAATGACATTAATTATTGGTACTCAAAATTCAAAGGTGCTGGATTAATCAGAAAATCAGATTCAACAGCAACCCCATCTCAGTATGATTCTTTTGTTCTCCCCTGCCTTTCCAAAGACACTACAATGATTCCTTCACTATCATAGTTTTATTTTATTTTTAAATGCAGTGAAGTCAATAATTTATTTTATAAACCTTGGTATGATCATAAGCACAGTCATATGGACCTATTGGTAAACTGTGAGGAGTATGTTACATTGGCTGACTATTATTTTCCTATTAAACAGTTTATAAAGGAAAAATGGGCTTGTAACAGCTTCCGTTATGCAAAATGAAATATAGCAAGAAACAAGTAGTATTTCTGTAAAAATGAAAAGCTAGGTAGCATAGTAGAAGCTTACAGACTGAGGAAGGCATTAATAGCTTGAGCCAGTGATTTCTGACTGTAGATAAGGGGTATGCCTCTCTGTTGCTCATACTAAATTTATCAGCAGCCTTTGATACTCTAGCTCATACCATCTTGTTGAGACATTTTTGAGGCAGAAGTAAGGATTAAGGGATGTGCTTTTGAATGTTTTAAACTATTCCTTGTGGGCAGGATTTAGAGGGTTGCTGTTGGAGACCAGTCGTTGCTGTCTCCTGGGGTTCTTCAAGCCAGCAGGGGTCAGGGGCTATCCAGTGGATTGTATATACAGTGTCACATGTATGACCATCTGCATACTGGACAGAAGTTGTAGGAGTGTACTCAGTACAAGGAGCTCCTAGCCTTCAAGGAGCAAGTTTCTTCTCTTGAGGCCAAGGTAGTTCAGATGGAGAAGCTGAAAGAGGCAGAAAGGGTGGTTGATCAGGCCTTCTGGGATGTGATAGTGCCATCTGAATCCCAGTGTGATGTCTCCTCGCCAGTCATGGATAATGAGGGCCTTGTGGAAGAAGGGCACAACGATTAGAAAATCAGCAGTGAGGGAACTGAGAGTATGTCTGGCCAAGTGAAACTCTGGCGAAGAACAGTTTAAAGCTGACTGGGAATAAGTCAGTTTTTAATCAAAGATCTCAAATGCTGGAATAGGGAAACAGTTCACAAATTCAATTGAAAATAAATGTTGTAACCTTTACCTGACTTTCCAAAGTGTGATGTTCAAGCCCAAAATAAAAAATTAACTCATGTTTGTTGTCTCAAGGAAAGAAGTACACACACACACACACACACACACACACAGTGGTAGCATGTGAATGAAGCAGTGTTTGAGTCCCTAACCCCAGTAACTGTGCAGTTTCTGAGTGAGGGGTGATTATTAAGAGAAGTCAGCTACTCTGTCTGTTGATGTCTCTATGAGTGAGAGGACCTGAGCTGTGAAATGTTCATGGCTGTCCACATATTTTAAAAGAGGCAAGAAGGGTAGCAATGTGTGATGGCCTGACCTACCTGTAACCCTGAACCTGCGGGAGAGAGGTTGTGGAGAGCTGTAGGCACTCTGCGTGAGTACGAAAGGTGCATCACAGCCCCCCTACCTTGACTAAGCTGATCTGCCCACATGGGTCCATGCTGTGGTTACCTCGAGGCTAGACTGTTGCAATGCACTAGACATGGGACTGCTCTTAAAGACAACTCAGAAACTCCAGTTGGTACAGAATGCTGCAGCCTGACTACTATTGGTTGTGAATCAGACTTGTATGCCATACCCATTTCTCAGACACTCCTTTGGTTTACTGATCAGTTTCCCCATTCAGTTCAGTGTACTGATTATCACTTACTGTGTTACCCAGATCAGTCCCTGAGTCAGATGTGTCATGTGCAGAGCATCCTTTTAATCTATATGGCCCTGGCTAATTTATTTGGTGTTGTTTCAGTCCATTGTTATACACAGATCCCTTTCTGGAACAATTCCATTAGAAAGACAAGGTGGAGAGAGAGAATCTCAACTAAGAAAATCTTGATACCCTTAACAAGATACAAAGCTAGAAAAAGGAACTGCAAAGGAAAACAAAAGTGCAATACAGTGTTGCAATACAGTAACACAATCCTATGTGTGCTTCCCTTGGTTATTGCCTTATTGGGCTGCAAATAAGAAGTCTAAGGGAAATAAAGGGAGAAAGGAAAATTACATGGTGCTGGTCCAGAAGAAAAGAGTCTGATGTGCTGTAGTCCTGGGCAGGAGGACAGTCTGGTCGAAGGCAGAGAATTTCTGTGGCGGAAGAAAAGTCCAAAATAATAAGTCTAAGGGAAACTTATTTTGAAACTGACTACGGAATTGAGATCCAGTGATGAAACAAGGGATCAGGGGGCAGAAGGAGTGGGTTTGGTGATTTCAGCAAGGATTTGTGGGGACAAAACCTCATGGACCTCAGATTATTGTACAGAAAGCTTGAGTCAGTTCCTCATGGCTATGGGTGTGAGGGAGCTCTAGAGACTTCAGACCAAGTACCTTTGATCTGTGTGCTCTCTCTGGAGCATTCTGGCAGTTGGGCTACTCCCATGTGAGAGTGTCGAAAGAAATTCCTGCTAGTTCATGGCACCCTGCTTTGATATCAAACTAGATATTATATCCAGGCTCCTGGCAGTCAAGTCAGAGCAAATGCAGGGACCATGTGTGTATGTTTTGTGGGGGTGTCTTCATATACAACATGGCAAAAGCTTCAGTGATCTTGGATTCACATACCTGAAGGATTTGCCTCTTCCACTATGCCCCACCATGACATCTTATCTGAGCAAAGCCTTTTGAAGGTGCTACCCCAGGGTTGCCAGGTCCACTTGCACCTGGCTGGATGACCTTGGACAAGCCATAGCTCTGTACCAGCTGTTCTTTCAAGGACAGCTTGGGAAAGAGCTCTCTCAGCCCCACCCACCTCACAGGGTGTCTGTTGTGGGGAGGGGAAGGGAAACGGAGTTTGTAAGCCGCTCTAAGACTCCAAATGAGTGAAGGGCGGGGTATAAATCCAATCTCTTCTTCTTTTCTTCTACTTGGCAGCTGGTGGGGGGCTCCTGGGTCCTTTCTGGGATTTTCTGCCATGTGTGCTTTGTGTGTGTGATGCAATGACTTCACCCAGAAGTGATGTTGTCATGTTGCTGATGTCAGGGGTGATGCTCTAGTTTCTTGCCTTCAAAACCATAGAGTTTGCCCAAAAACTAGAGCATCACCCCTAACGATAGCAATGTGATGATGTCAGTGTGATGTCATTGTATCAGGGACATTGCACAATGATGTCCCTGTTGGGGGGGTACCCCCACCAGCCAGCTGACTGAAAGCCCTCAAAAGCTGGGGAACCCTTCTGGGACCCTGAAAGTAGTTAAAATCAGCAACTGCTCATTCGTGCACATTTTGTGGTAGCTTACACCTTGTGGAATGGCCTTCTGGAGGTGGTCAGGAAAACCCCACACTTCTATTATTTTGCAGAATGTTCAAAACAGAAATGTTCAGGAAGGCATTTTTACAAAGGGATTAGAATGGTAGTATAATGGAAGCACAGGTCACCTCTTCTATTAGGGACAGTATTGTAGTCTACTGCAATATTTATTGTACATATCACTTCCTCTATTTCTGTAACTCCTTCTCTTCATCATGGTGTGTCATGCCTTAGGCAGGTTTTGTTGCCCTAGGCAGTGTTGGGGAGGGGGTTGCATTGTTTTCCAGTTCTGTAATCCTAGTCCCACTGCATTGTTTGTTGGAGGTCTCTGCTGTCTGATGGAATTGCTTTTCATATTTTGTAATCCACCTTGAGTTTCCATGAGAAAGGCAAGGCTATAAATGAAGATGTTAATAATAATGGTAATGATAATGGAAGGATAATGATAATAATGATAATAATAATCCTTTGATTCTGTAGCATCATGTGAACATATTGAAGCCTTTGAAGGGTTCCCACCATCGAGCTGGGCCCTAGAGGGCTCCTGGAGAGCCAGCATGGTGTAGTTGTTAAGAGCGGTGGACTCTAATCTGGTGGACTCTAATCTGGAGAGCTGGGTTTGATTCCCCACTCCTCCAGCTGAAGCCAGCTGGGTGATCTTGGGTCAGTCACAATTCTCTCAGAACTTTCTCAGTCCCACCTACCTCACAAGATGACTTTTGTGCAGTGAGAAAAGGAAAGCAATTCTAAGCTGCTCTTAGGTAGAGAAAAGTGAGGTATAAAACCTACTCTTCTCTACTCTCTTCTCTGATCTCCATATGACAGAGAGCAGTTCTCCTGGAGAAAATGGCAGCCTTGGAGGGCAGATTCTATGACTGCACATCCCTGCTGAGCTCTGATAGGCCTGGCTTCCTGTTGGCACTGGGATAGGACTACCGCAGGCTACTTTGCAGTCTTTCCTTAGGTCCTGCTGGGGCATTCTTCTCATTTCGTCAGGCAGCCAAAGATCTTCTGTCCTCTCCTCAGTCTGTGTTCCTTATTGATGATTTTGGCACACCAGTAAGCTTACAATACTATACAAAGTTAAAACAGGAGAACTACTATTTACAAAATGAACATGACATAAGAACATAAGGGGGGCCTGTAACAACCTGGTTTGCAAGCGTCACCCAGATGTCAGTCTTAAAGGGGAGGGGATTTATTTTTAAAGAATTGTACATCAAATATTTACACCACTTTTTCCTGCACTACAGGACTGTTGCCAAGATGATGCTCTAATAGCTATTCTCCCTATTACAATAAAAAGGCCAGATTTCCCCAACAAGTACTTTATTTCTTACTGCTGGAGAATGTCCTGATAGGCCCAGCTTCCTAGGCTATTTTGCAGTCTTTCCTTTGGTTCTGCTGGGGCACTCTTCCTGTTTCTTCAGGCAGACTCAGCCACAGATCTTCTAGCCTCTTCCTAGTCTATCTGTGGTCTTTCTTCTGCTTTCTCCTCAATGGTGAATTCTCCTTGCCTTCAACATCTCTTGGAAGGCCTAAGCTGGTAACCTTCCTAAAGATCTTCTGGCTTACCAATTGCTTCCCTGCTACCTCTTTCTCAACTGCTTGCAACTGCTCTGCCCTCTCCTGAAGGTTCCATCTATTCAGTTGCTGACTCTTACTTAAGCTTTGTTCTTATTGGCTCTGGAATCCAAACTTTAGGAGCCCCCTCAAAGTAGGGTTGCCAAGTCTGGGTTGGAAAATACCTGGGGACTTTGGGGATGGAGCCAGGAGAAGGTGGGGTTTGTGGAGGGGAGGGGCCTCAGCATGGTACAATGCCATAGAGACCTCCCTTCAAAGCAGTCATTTTCTCCAGGGGAGCTGATCTCTGTCAGCTGGGGATCAGTTGTAAAAGCAGGAGATCCCCAGGTCCCACCTGGAGGCTGGCAACCCTACCTCAAAGCATCCCTCTTAATTGAAAACCCAGTCTGAACTTGAAAACTCTTCTTTAGTGATGTTTTAATCTTCTCTTAGCAACAGTCACTTGCCTCATAAGAACATAAGAACATAAGAGAAGCCAATATTGGATCAGGCCAGTGGCCCATCCAGTCTAACACTCTGTCACACAGTGGCCAAAAACACCAGGTGCCCTCAGAAGGTAGGTTGGCTGTTGGGTGGGAAGGAAATAGGGTTGCCATTTCCAGGTTGGGAAATTCCTGGGCATTTGAGGGGTGAAGCCTGGAGAGGGTGGGATTTGAAGAGGGGAGGAACTTCAGACCAGTGTAATGCCATGGACTGTACCCTCAAAACCAAGCATTTCCTCCACAAGAACTACCATTGCCAGCTTCCAGGGGAGGGCTGGAGATCACCCAGAATTACAACTGCTGTCCAGGCAACAGAGTGTGAGGCTTCTGCCCTATGTAGTCAAGGATCAGACCTTTGTTGATGAAACAGAGTTCTTTATTCCCTATTACTACATTACAGGTCCTCGGATCATTGTTAGAGATAAGGTATACAATAGAAGCAGGATTAATATACCCTCCAGTACAATTTGAATTCCCCATAGGTAACCAATCTCAGAAAAGGGAAAAACCGTGGGCTAAGGTCCTTTGACCGTTTTGCTTCCCACAGGAAAAAGGTGAAGTGTGAAATTGTAAATTTCCCTTCTTAAACTGGGGCTCCTCAGATGTGTCCATTTCGTGCATAACAAATAGCTTGTCAAGGCCTTCTCACACCGATAAGAACTTTTCTTATCGGTGTGAGAAGCTGGCAGGGAGGAAAGGAATGTAGGGGGAGAGGGGTGAGAGGCCGATTGTTCTCAGGTGCTGCAGTTGCCACTCTCCCGGACCAAATGGTTACATTGACCAGACTCACCATTAGCAATAAACAGAGGGCAATAAACCAGAGTTAAAGGGAACATGATACAGCATGAAAGAGATAGCAAAGTGGTACAACCGAACTGCAAAAGCAGGTTACATATGAAGAGATTACAAACAGCACAGAAGAAACCTTTGTTAGAATCCTTGGATTCTGACACTCTGCCACCTGAAAAATCTACTTTACCCCGGCTTATCAGGAAAACGTTTATGAAAAGCTTTGACTAATCTAGGAGCATGCACGTTGTCAGAAAAAACCCATTCATTCAGTTCCGGACCAAAATCTACCCACTTGACAAGATATAGCAAGCGGCCCCTACGCATTTTTGAATCAAGGATTTCAGAAATCTCAAAATGAGGCGCCCCCTCCTTCATCAGTGGAGGAGGAATCGGAGGAGTTGGGTGCCATGCATTCGGCCCAGGATTCTTCTTCAGCAAGCTGAAATGAAAAACAGGATGCACAGAGCTCAGTGATTTAGGCAATTCCAACTCAAAGGACACATCAGATATTTTACGCAACACTTTATAGGGGCCAACGTATTTCCACCCTAGTTTCCTGCTTGGTTGTAGACCATGTATATTTTTGGTAGAGAGGTATACTGAGTCCCCTGGCTGGAGGTCCCAACCTTCAGCCCGTCCACGGTCAGCATATTTTTTGTAGTCCTCTTTGGCTTTATCTAGAGTCTTAGCAATCAAAGGCCATGAGTTCTGCAGGTTAGCCCACCACTGTTTAAAATCCGAGGGGGAGCCGTCCGCCGACTCCTCTATGGTTGGTAGAGGTTTCCCTTCGAAAGCCTCCCACCGCCATGAAAGGAGACACGCCAGTGGAGGAATGCACAGCATTATTATAGCTATACTCTGCAAATGGCAACAACTCCACCCAATTGTCTTGATGGTAATTAGTGTAACACCTTAGGAATTGTTCCAAAATTTGATTAGTTTGCTCGGATTGGCCATCGGTCTCTGGGTGGTAACCCGAACTCATGGCTGGTTCAATGTCCATCATTTTTAGGAGCTCCCGCCAGAAGTTGACAACGAACTGACTGCCTCTGTCGGATACCACACGCTTGGGAAAGGCGTGTAATTTGATGACGTGATTAAAAAAGGCTTTAGCCAACCCCTTCGCAGTCGGCAGCTGTTTGAATGGGGTAAAGTGAGCCTGCTTCGAGAACATGTCAACCACCACCCATATGACTGTTTTTCCCTTCGAGGGTGGCAAGTTGGTAATAAAGTCCATCGCTATCGATTCCCAAGGGCGAGAGGGGGTGGGTAAAGGGTGTAACAGTCCTGGAACTTCCCCCCCCTCCGCTTGCACATTAAACAGGTTTGACAGGCAGTGACAAAGTCAGATACATCTTTACGCATGCGCGGCCACCAAAATTGCCGCTGAATTAAGTTGAGAGTCTTTAGAAATCCAAAATGACCAGCCAGCTTGGAAGAGTGACATGTTAACAAAATGTCTTTTCTACGTGCCCTAGGCACCACCAGTTTATCTCCATGGTACCAGCAATTGTTGGAACGCAGAGAGCACTCTTCTATTCCCCCTAGCTCTTCTGCTTCTTCAGGAGCGTAGTCTCCCCCCCACTTCTCTTCCCACGACTCAGCCGTCATGCTTTTGCTGTGGCTCCGGGTAGTAACAGCACCTCCTAATCTCTAACAATCTGTGAGGCTTCTGCCCTATGTAGTCAAGGATCAGACCTTTGTTGATGAAACAGAGTTCTTTATTCCCTATTACTACATTACAGGTCCTCGGATCATTGTTAGAGATAAGGTAAACAATAGAAGCAGGATTAATATACCCTCCAATATAATTTGAATTCCCCATAGGTAACCAATCGCAGAAAAGGGAAAAACCGCGGGCTAAGGTCCTTTGACCGTTTTGCTTCCCACAGGAAAAAGGTGAAGTTGTAAATTTCCCTTCTTAAACTGGGGCTCCTCAGATGTGTCCATTTCGTGCATAACAAATAGCTTGTCAAGGCCTTCTCACACCGATAAGAAAAGTTCTGTGTCTCCACTGGCAGGGAGGAAAGGAATGTAGGGGGAGAGGGGTGAGAGGCCGATTGTTCTCAGGTGCTGCAGTCGCCACTCTCCCGGACCAAATGGTTACATTGACCAGACTCACCATTAGCAATAAACAGAGGGCAATAAACCAGAGTTAAAGGGAACATGATACAGCATGAAAGAGATAGCAAAGTGGTACAACCGAACTGCAAAAGCAGGTTACATATGAAGAGATTACAAACAGCACAGAAGAAACCTTTGTTAGAATCCTTGGATTCTGACACAGAGATCAGTTCCCCTAGATAAAATAGCTGCTTTGGAGGGTTGAGTCTATGGCATTATACCCTGCTGAGGCTGCTTGCCTCCCCAAGCCTCACTGTTCCAAGGCTCCACCCCCAAATCTCCAGAAATTTCCCAGCCTGGAGCTGGCAGCTCTAAGGTGAATTGATCTCTGTAGCTGGGAGATCCATTGGGATTCCCAGAGTGCAGCCACTGCTGCTATAGGGGGAGAGGAAGCAGGTGGGTGGCTGGGAGGACCGCCACCACTACTGCTGCTGCTGCTGCTGCTATGCAGGGTGGGGGAGGAATCAGGCAGGAGGCTGGGAGAGTGATTGGGACAGAAATAGAGAGTCATGGGGTGTGGGGCAGAAAGAGAGAAAGAGTGGGGAGGTGGGGAGGCAGAAACACAAATAGACATGACAGGTCAGAAAGAGAGAAAAGTCACATGCATGGAAGAGAAATAGAGAGTAAGAAAAGTGGGGCAGAGGGGAGAAATAGTCTGAGACAGATGGGGGAGAGAGGAGGAAGCAAAGGTGTGAGGAATGGGGCTCCACTTGTATATTCTAAAATTATTACAAACAAAATTTGAGTTTTCTTAGTGGAGGGCTTTGTTTCTTCACAGGGCCTGCTGTATCAGACCAGCAGTCCATTTAGTCCAGCATACTGTTTCACACAGTAGTGAACTGGTCACCTTAGGTCAAATTTACATCTGACTTTCCCGCTAGAATCATTCTAGTTTCAAAAAAACCTGTCTATACCTGTTTCTAGTTTCAAACCATACTTATTCTAGTTTATAAATTATTGTTTACATTTGTTAATTGCCCTCCTGTGGTCAAGCTAGCATTATACTGCTTTAAACAATGCTGTTGCTTAGTACTCTTCAGACCCCCTGGAGTGAAATTTGAAACCAGTGTGAAATGAGCTTGGGAAAAGACAGCAGTCAAACTACTTCAGAGAGGAGGTGTAAATTGGGCCTTAAATAGCCAAACAAAGAGGGCATAGGGGCCAAGCCTCTCCCCTACTGCTGCCTCTAAGCACTGGTGTTCACAGATTTGCTGCCTTCGCTGATGTGAGCTTCCTTCAGTCTACTACATTGATGGAGCTCTCTTCTGTGAGTCTGTCTAACCCCTCTTAAAACTATCTGTGCTTGTGGCCATCATTACTTCCACTGGCAAACAAAATTAGGGATAAGTAAGCATGCCTTATCCTGGTCATTAGCCTTTGTCCTGCTCTTTGACCAGGGTAACCTTTGAGTCTTGTCTTACATCATGAGGAAGCTTATAACCCACTCCAATCTGCTGCTGAAACATGCTGCACTTCTCATTTATATGAGAATGGCAGTTCATTTTTAGTGTGAAAAACTATGTCACAGTAATGAAATGGGCTTGTAGATGCTTAAAAAAATCTTTCTTATTTTTATGAAATTAAAAAAAAATCTTACCTACAACTCAGCAGAGCCTCTACAGGCAAAATGAAAAAACCAATCCCACCCCAACAATATTCCTCCATAAAGCTCACAACCAGTAAATCTGAGGAAATTCACTCCTCACAAGAAACTATAGATAGAACAAGAAAACAGGGCAGATGCTGAATCTTAAACTTCCAAATGTCCCAAAGGGGATTTCCTGCCCTACAAGGTGAATACCACTGAGCTCCTGTAACAAAGGACATTCTTTTCCTGAAGGGGATGGTAAAATTGTCAAGCTTCAGGACACTATACAGCAGGTGAACTTGAAAAGGTTACAATAGTCACTACTTATGTTCTGTTATTTCCCCCCACCCTTCTTTTCCCCTTATTGTTGCAATATAAAATCTAGCATTTTGTTTTCATTTCAAATGATGATCAAGACCATTTGGATCTCACATGTAAAAAAACCCAAAAAAACTGCAAGTCCTTTATTTTAGTTGTTACTATTTTACCTTACAGATAATGCCAAGTAGAATCTAACATTGTGACTGGATAATGGTCTCCCACTGCAAGATAAATGTCAAGGCATTTTTAGTATACAAATGGTGAAGTGGAGAAGAAACATTTTTTCCCCAAAGCTGGAAACCCTTTTCCAGCCACAACTTTCAATGCCAAAGAAATCATTCTGAGAAAATAAAGCAAATGAAACCCACCAGGTGGATCAACAGAATCCTTGATTGGGAAACATTTTTACTTAAAAGCTTTACTTCAGTTTGCAAAGTACACATTGTTCAAGCATCATAAACAGAGGCTGTTAATCCAAATACTTGACAAGGAAGTTCCATTAGAATAAAGGACAAAAATATTTGCTGAAAAGCTTTCCCTGCCATGCTCTGCTAGATAGCTTTGGTTATATATTCCTCATGCCTTCTCTTCTGCTCATATTGCAAACTTAATTTTCATCACTTAAATGGTAGCCACCAAATTTTAGCTGAGTGCTAAACTCTTAAAATAGGTTTCCAGTGCATGGATGGCTATTCCATGGAGAAAAGGAGCAGGCACTGGCAAACATTTCTCTTCAAGGAATACATAGGCTGAAGAGATGGACTATACTTTGATGGGATCAGATGGCTGGCGCTTAAAAAAATAACACTTGTAGTAGAACACCAGATAAATTATTATATGACTACATGAAACAATTTTCACTTAAATCAAGCTACTGGATCCACAAACAGCACATCTCCAAAGTATTGTGCTGATCCCCCCCCCCCCCCATCATTTAACTGAAAGAGCCTGGAACCTTCTTTCTATAAAGCATGTGCTCTACCAGTTAGAAGAAGTAGAAGAAGTTGGATTTATACCACGCCCTTCACTAGGTGTCTCAGAGCAGTTTATAAACTCCTTTCCCTTCCCCTCCCCACAACATACATCCTGTGAGGTAGGTGGGGCTGAGAGAACTCTTTCAAGAACTGCTCTTTCAAGAACAGCTCTGACAGACTTTGGCTTGTCCAAGGTCACCCAGTAGCTGCAAGTGGAGGAGTGGGGAATCAAACCCGGTTTTCCCAGATTAGAGTCCATGCACTTAACCACTACACCAAACCACTACCCCTCTATTAACTTCTGAAAGGCAAGGGAAATTTTACCCCTACCAGCTTTGATTTAAAAAGCTGTATCACTGACTTCAGTCTCTGGGGAAAATTTAGCTAAATGGGAGGCCTCAGTGAGAGGTGGGGTAATAGTGGAGATTGTCCTACCCAGGGCTATATTTGGGCAGGAATGCACAGGAATGGAGTTCAGGCTGGCTTCCGAGTTGGCCACGCCTACAGCCTCCCCCCCTCAGGTTCCCCAAGCACCTTGTAAGCCATGGGGCACCTGAGGAAGCCAAGTAGATCCAGGGAGCCAATCCAGGGAGGGAAGGCAGTTTAAACTGCCTCCCCTCCTTGGGTTCCCTGTGCACCCCGCAAGGTGCGGGGCACCTGGGGAAGCTGATCCTGGGAGGGAGCTGCGCTGTCAGAGGTGTGGCCTAATCTGCTAATAAGTTTCTGCTGTTGGGTGTGGCCTATTATGCTAATGAGTTCCTGCTGGGCTTTTTCTACAAAAAAAGCCCTGGTCCTACCTATGACTACAGAGATTTTTCCCTTTATGAGAGCTCTTAATAAGCAGACAGTTGCTTATACAGAAGAAAGTCCTAATAAAATGCACACATACATTAATGGAACTACAGAGGTGAGTGGGAATAATAGGAGAGTGTTGGGGAAATATACTTTACCTATCCAGGAGTCCATGGAGCAGAGACTGGAAAGATGGAAACTGACTGAAATGAATTTGGGGGGTGACCTGCCAGTAGGCACATGGGGCAGGTACACAGAGACTGAACTCTGAGTGCTATTTTTATACCTAAAATGTGTTCAGAGGGCTTGCCAATTCAAGGGATCCCTCAGAACAAAGAACTGATGGGATTACTCAGGGGTAAAACAATGCAGTTTGGAAACGTTGTACAGAGTTCCTAGGAATGGACAAAGGAGACTGGAGATTCTCTTCTTTTCTTTTTTTGATTTTTTAAAAATTTCATATGTATAAAACAAACAATAACTATACAAACATAGATACATAAATGGGGAAGAGTCATTATATCGTTTCTCCATGTAATCATTTGACCTCATGCTGTAACTAAGAACTTCATTTCTTGTTTATACCTTATCTATATATCTAATTCCCAAGTGGCCACCCCTGTGCGGATATCTACATCTGTGGGGGGCACTTGGGGGACAGGGAGATTTTCCTGTGAACTTGCACCCCCCCCCCCCCCCGTGCAGAAAAATCTGAAAAGTAAAAAAAAACTTTGGGGGATATTTAAACCCCCCCCCAAAGTAAAACAGCATTCCCTGTGCATGCGCAGGGAACACACTTACCTTCCAAATCCGTGTCTACTGCTCTGCTGCTGCTGGCGGGGTGGTGGTGGAGAAGCCTTGCCGGGCCTCACCGTCATTGGGGGGGGGTAAGAGCTGATGGGCGGGCCTCACCATCACTGGAGGGGCATGGGGGGCAGGGGAAGAGCTGGCAGCGGGAAAGAGCTGGCATGAAGAGCTCGCCAGGGCAACCGGGGGCAGGGGGAGATCAGTGGGTCCCTTCTCTCCCACCACCATGGGTCCCGGCCAGGTCTAGCAATATAGTGGCAAGGGCTGGGTAGACCTGGCCTCTGGAGAACAGGTCTACCCAGCCCTTTCCACTCTATTAGTAGACCTGGTCTCCGGAGAACAGGTCTACCCAGCCCTTTCCACTCTATTGGTAGACCTGGCCTCCGGAGAACAGGTCTACCCAGCCCTTGCCACTGTATTGGTAGACCTGGCCTCCAGAGAATAGGTCTACCCAGCCCTTGCCACTATATTGGTAGACCTGGCCTTCAGAGAACTGGTCTACCAAGTCAGTGGCAAGGACTGGGTAGACCTGTTCTCTGGAGGCCAGGTCTACCAATACAGTAGAAAGGGCTAGGTAGACCTGTTCTCCAGAGGCCAGGTCTACCAATACTGTGGCCTGGGGCCGGTAGACCTGTTCTCTGGAGGAAGAATCCGGGGGGGGGGGAATTGCCGGGGGGCGGAAGAGGAGTTGCCTGGGGCTGCAGCCTTTAGGAATCCTCCCCCCCCCCCATGAGTATTGCGGGTCCCCACCTCTTGTAACTTTAATAAATTCATGTTGCTCACAGATATATATAGTTTTTATATCTTTTTACATTGTCTATAAGTCTAGGCATTTTATTTATTTATTTATTTATTTTATGTGCTATACTTCTCTATCCATTTATAAAACCTTGATCATGTGTCCTCAAAATCTTTTTTTTTCCCTCTCAAAATTAAAGTTAGATTGTCTATGGAGACTGGAGATTCTCTTCTAGATGCAAAGTAGAATTTGGATTGAGTTCCTGATTAGTTCTCCAGTGCCAATACTTCTTTGATGAGCCACCTGGTCTTGGGGCATGGGAAAGGAGTAAAAGTCAGGACTTTTCATTATCAAGGAAATGTGGAAGGAAAGATGAGATCAGATTGATAGGATTGCTGATAGAGATTGAAAGAGGTTACTCTGGGGTAAGTCAAGTCCATTGTCTTGAGTATACAGATATTGGTGGTGGGGAAGTCACAGGTGTCAGAGCAAGATCTCATGTCCTTTCCAGAGTTATGTCCTAGGCATGATTATGGGTCCTGCCAATTCTGGCTTCCATCTTTGGGTCCACTTATATCAAGTTGCCTGGTATATGGACTCCTGTGGTACCCCTGCGGGGTCTTTTGGTGATTGAAACGACTCCTCCTGATGGACAGGGGGTCATCATACTTACAATTAGGTATAGAGGGACATTATTCTAAATGGTCTGTGGACTTAACTATGATAGAACAGATTTGGCAATAAGCTGATATACTCCAGGAACCAGTAAAAAACGACTCATGGCACAGGAAATTATATAGATAAGAGACACGAAGAGTGACAACCTATTATGGTATCTAAATGACACCAAGATGGAAGAGTTGGCATACCTGATATTAAAACAGAAACCCATTACAGTGGGCATATCAAAAACCTAGTGTGACACTGAAAACTTATTCCTAGGCAGCACCAGCAGTTTCTCATAGGTAGGAAAGAATAGGTGGGAAAGATGGGTGGTGGTAGAAAGTGTGAGAAAAGGGGGGGGGGGTTTCTTGTATCTTCTCTCTGTCTTTTTTTAATTACTCCAACAATTCCATTTAAAGTTTGAAATTTCAGTTCAGTACCTTCATATATATATATATATATATAAAATTCTTAAAAATTGATCAGAAAATCCAGTCAGGTATTTAATTTGAAAAGGAGGGATTTCTCAGAAATGTTGTTGCATTGTTTGGAGGCACCCATATTCTTAGGCCATGGACAGACTGGAGTTCTGCCGTGCCTCTGTGGCATGGCAGAACAAGGCAGGGGGGAATGGCCCCTGCTGCACAGCGTTTGCACGCCGCCGCAAGGAAGCCGCTCGCAGCGTCCAGACTGCAGGTGGCTTCCGGTGGCAGCGGCCGAACGCCATGCGGCTCCCCCGCCCGGCGCACGTTCACACCCGCTGGAAGCGGGTGGAACGCACGCTGCAGCAGCCGGGACACCACTTTGAAGTGGTGCCCGGCTGCTGCGGGAGGAGCGTAGCGCCAGACGCGTTGCGTCCAGGCCGCCTCGCGTCCAGGCCGCCTCCTCCGGGCAGATGTGGCAGTCTGAATGGACGCTCTCCCTTCGCTTTTAAAGCGGAGGCAGAGCAGGCCAGACTGCCAGTCTGTCCTCGGCCATAATTCTGTAAAGTAGTGTATTATCTAGAATTTGAGATTAATATGTTCGGCATGCATTTCTGTCATTTCTACCTACTAATACTACTCCTTGCTGGAGAAAGAGGGCTATTTTAATTATCCCCCCCCCCACTCCATCCTCTTGTTTTGTCTTTATCATTATCAGGACAACAACAAGCTATTAGTAAGCCAGACTGAAAATAGTTTTAAAATATTGTTGACTATGAAAGCAAATGAACCACAAAACACAGTCAGAAAGCTGCATTCAACTGATCATGCCTCCACTTCAAGTACTGGCAAAAACTGATTTTCTAATTGTTGTATTAAAAGGCAAAAAAGAAGAATTCTTAAATCACTGGAAGAGAACTGTGTAATATCCATGTCCCCTTTGTTGCATTTCCCATAATTAGTAATTTTTCATGAAAGACTTTTTTCCCTCCTTACTTTCCCCCAACAACATGCCACCATTACTAATTCATGTGAGCTGATAATTATGGTACAGGTTGGTCTAATGAGATTAGTCCTTTTATAATTATTATGGTAATACATTGCCTCTGATTTGTACATAGTCCTCTTCAATTAATTAGGCTGCGATTGCTTTGCTATAATTTCATTTGTCTCTTTGCTTACATTTATAATAGTAAGTTATAGAGGCATTTGACTCTAACATATAGAGCTTACTTTACCCAAATGGAGTTTTTATTTATATATATGTTATTGCTTTTCTATAAAACTACAACAGAAAAATGAAGGGGAGAACTACAAAATATGGGAAAAAGAGAAGAAGGCCACTAAAAGCCCAAGTGGCAGGGGTCATTTTCAATGTTACATAGCTTGGTTGAGATTTCACTTACAATACATTTTAGTAAGATGAAGCATAAGATTTATATTTATACTAGGAATAAGGCCCATTGTGGAAATAAATACAATGGGCTCTGGAAAGAGGCTCTGGGAGAGTGCCCCGGCCTTGGGCACTCAGTGTCAATTTGCTGTGGCGACCTCAGCAGGGTATAATGATACAGAGTCTACCATTTTCTCCAGGGGAAGATCTCTGCCATCTGAAGAACAGTTGTAATTCAGCATGATCTCCATCCCTCCCCTGGAGATTGACAACAATGGTTCCCCATTGGGGAATGGGTGGTTTGAAGGGTGGAGTCGATGGCACTGAACCTGTCTGAGGTCTCACCCCTGCTAAAACCTTACCCTCTCCAGGGTCCACCCCTCAAATCTCCAGGAATGTCCCCACCTGGAGTTGGCAACCCTACCTCCCAACCAACCGTCAGTGTATCATTATCTGCCCCCTGGATTCAGCTTTCTATCTCCTCCCCCTAGAGAGCAGTTGCAATTCTGAGTGATCTCCAGCCCCCACCTGGAGATTGGCAACAATGTTTCAACCACGAGGGACTTGCTGGCTTGGAGGGTGGAGTCTATGACATTGTACATGTCTGAGGTCCCACTCCTCCTCAAACCTCACTGTCTTCAGGCTCCGCCCGTCAAGTCTCCAGGAATTTTCCACCTGGAGTTGGCAACCCTACCTCCTTCCCAGCTGATCATCAACCTCACTCTTCAAGTTTCCATCCCCCCCCCCGCAGCCTTCACCGTGCTCTGAAACCCTGACTGCTATGTCACATTGGCTGTTATAAAGAGTCCATCTCAGCAGGGTATGAGGACATAGAGTCTACCATTTTCTCCAGGGGAACTGATCTCTGCCATCTGGAGAGCACTTGTAATTCTGAGTAGTTTCCAGCCCTCGCCTGGAGATTGGCAACCATACTTCTACTGGTAGTGAAGTAGTCTTTCTCTGCAATGGGAACCGAAGCAGCTGACATTATTCTTCTCTCCCCCTTTTTGACTTGCACAACAAACCTGTGCGGTAGGTTAGGCTTAAAGTCAGTGACTGGCCTGAAATCACCCACTCAGCAAGAACTTGGGTCTAGCAGATCCTGCTCTGAAGCACTGACTGCTACGCCTAGGGTAGCCTACCTCCAGGTGGAGCCTGAAGATCGCCAAGTATTACAATTGAACTCCAGACAACAGATCTTCTCCCCTCTTTTGGAGAAAATGACTGCTTTGGAGGGTGGCCTCTACGGCATTCTGTTCAGCTGGCCCCAATGAGTTTTCTCCCAAAGGCCATCGTAGGTGTGGAAAGGGGCTTTGAGAGAAGCAAGCTTGGTTGCCTGGCAACAGGCACTGAGGAGAAAATTGCCAGCTCTGATGATGGAATAGGGTTCCCAACCTCCAGGTGGGGCCTGGGGATCTCCCATTTTTACAGTGGATCTCCAGCTGACAGAGATCAGCTCCCCTGAAGAAAATGGCTGCTTTGGAGGGTGGACTCTATGGCATTGTACCATGCTGAGGCCCCTCCCCTCCCCAACCCCCCCCTCTCCTGGATCCACCCCCAAAGTCTCCAGGGATTTTCCAACCTAGACCTGGCAACCCTGTGATGGAAATACCTGAAGATTTGGGTGGTGGATCCTGTGGAGGGCAGCATTTGGGGGGAGATGGAAGGACTCAGCAAGCTATAATGCCACAAGGCCTACCCTCCAGAGCAGCTAGTTTCTCCTGGGGAACAGATCTCTGTCATCTGGAGATCAATTGTAACAGTGGGAGATCTCCAGGTCCCACCTGGAGATTGGCAACCCTAGGGGGAAAGTCAGCCACACAGCAGGGGGTTGAGGAGAGTGGTTTGATGGTCGCTGGCCCGCCTCATTAGCCAGCCAGCCATGGTGGAGCTAAGCAGGAGAGTGGGCCTGAGGAATTTCACACAGCCAATATGTTCTGTTTCAGGAACTCTTCAGTAACGGTTTCTGCCAGGCATTTTACACAGAACCTTATTAGTACCAGTTCCCTAACGGAATATATTGGCCCTTTCATACAGAAACGTGCCTCTCCCATTGGGGAAGCGTTCCTGAGCCGGTTTACCTTGAAACCTCCTCCCAAGTGTTCTTCAGTGCTTGTACCGGTCCTGAAGCACTACAGGGTGCTGTGTGAAATGGCCCCGTTTCTGGGCACGCTGGCCGTGTGTGGGGGAGGGGATTATGTTTAAAGTCCATTGTCTTTTCACTGACAGAAGCAGGCCACTGAGAGGACAGTTTGACCCACCTGGCAGTGGGCGGAGGAGAAAAGTGGACCCAGCACCTAGTCAGTCCTTCCTCTTTGCTGGCTCCCTCCAGACTGAGGCCAGGACGCTGGCCGGTGGCTCTGTGGGTGGGACTGAGGCAAAGCAGGGAGAGAATGCAGCCAGTGGCCAGGGTCCCCCTTTTGAGTGGCAGTCCGTCCAGCCTACTGATTTTGACGCCCCATGGAATCATACCCCTTGGAATCTTAAAACGGCTTTATATAATAGGAAAGATACTATTTAGTAATACAGAAGGATTTTTTTTTAATGATAAAATAGGTATGTCAGACAATTCATAGTTCCAAACATATAACTGGATTCATGCTTCTTATTTTTTCGGTTTCTTTCTCGTAGGCTTATTTTTATCAAAGTCCCATCTGACTTTGAGTAATTTAGGGGCCTCCTCAGAGGAGCTGCTCGATGTGTCTCCATGTCTTCCCAAATCATAGTCGCTGTGGTCTGATGTCTTGTCATCCTGTGCTGTTCCTTTTGGTTTGTCCATTGTTTGACACTGCTCCAAGAAGGCTATGGTTTTTGTAACAGAGTCCACTCTTTCTTTTTTGTCCTTAAATTTAAAAGTGAGCCCTTCAGGAAAGAGCCATTTGTAGGACGTGGAATTTTTCTGTAGAAAGGTTGTCAGATTTTTATATTGCTTCCTCTTTTTTCTGATTTCAAATGGAATGTCTTTTAATACTTTTATGTCTGTACCTTCGATTTTCAGGGTAGTCCCATTAGTCACTTTAAGTACTTGATCTCTGCTTGATCTATTGGAGAATCTCACAAAAACCTCTCGGGCAGATTATTTTTCTTGATGTAATCCAGATAGGTCCAATAAACCATATCCATATCCAAATGTAAAAGTTCTGCTGTGAAATCTGCAATCAGTGCCAAGGCATCGCTTAAAAGCTTCTTCAGATCATCTCCATTGCGTTCTGGGACTCCCTGGAATCTCAGTACATAATTTGCTCTTTCCATTTGCAATTGTAACAATTGATGTTCATCTGAGGTTCTCTTTTTTCCCACTACCTCCAGTTGCTGTTTAAGCTTTTTAGTCTTGGCATCCACTTTTTTAACTGATTTGGCAGTTTCCTCTGATCTCAGATTGGTTTCTTCAAACCGTTTTTGAAGAGTATCAAATTTCGTGTTGAGAGTTGTCATCTGGTCCAGCAGGGGGTGCAATGCAGCATTTAACGTATTTGGAAAGTCTATGGTTGCTTCTGCTTTAGATGACGATGTATTTGAACTTGCAGTTCCAGGAGAAGGTCTGACTTTAGGTGCCATGATTTTTGTAGTCAGAGACGGGTTGTTTATGTTTGGGGGAAGTTCTTTCAAAGTCTCTGGAACCAGTTAGAGAAAATGCTTTAGGCTTATCTGGTTCCTATTTCATCTGAGAATGCTTTGGTTGTACCCCTCCTCCTCTCCGATGAATTTTAATGAGTTCTTATCTTTGTGGGGTGGAGTTAACTTTTGGGCAGAGCATTAAACTCTGCCCCTTAATTTAGAAAGTATGAAAGTGGATGGCAAATTTGATGGGGCTCCCCCCCCCCCCGATTTTGCACATATGTGTCTCTTCATGCAGCAAAATTTAAACAGCTAGCCCACTAGAGCTGAGATCCTTAGTTGAGTGACCTCCTGTCATTTCAACTCAAGCCACTCTCAAGCCATGCAGCATCCAGGGACCAATGCTCCCTCTAAGCTACGGAGTCTTGTGAGCAAAAAATCTACTTTGTGAGCTACTGGAATTAAAGTTGTGAGAGAGCAATTTGGCTGCTGCATAAATCAGTTTGCTCTGGAGCCATTCTTCCTGAGCTAAGACAAAAATGTGTGAGCCAGAGACTAAAAAACTGTGAGCTAGCTCACACTAACTAGGCTTAGAGGGAACAGAGCCAGGGACATGTCAAATCTAGGTAGGCAGAGAATAAGGTACAGGAAGCATTTCCTTCACAAATGAAAGGTATGTAGCATTTGCTCAGGGTTCTTTTTTCAGTTCCTTTCTTGGAGATACTCTTCATTGGTTCAAAGCATGTGATGAGAATGGTGGGTGTCACGCTGGAGTGGTGTGTGAATACTGGAGCCCCACCTGTAAGAGAGGTCTTGAATTGGGGTTGGTATGCTTATTCCATAGCCAATGCCATACATAGACACTGCATTTTAAACCCTTGGCTTTAGACATGCTGCAGGTAGCTAAACTGATCCTGGAAATAAATTGTTTCCACACACAAACATTTTTGGTTGGCTGGAAAAAACCCTCTGATTATTAAAAATCCTGACATTTGCCGTAAATATTGACCATGAAAGATCATCAGTCTCAGAGCGTTCCTTAACAATAATGAACAGTGACGTATGATTTTAGGATACTCTACAGCTCTGTCAGTGTTCTACAATCCCTTTTAGCTGCTGCTACGTAGGGCCCATTCTCTGGCAGAGACAGGCAACAGCTGGTTTGGGTCTCAGCCTATTGCTAATTCATTTCAGAATCCTAGCACATAGTTCCTGAAGTAAGGCTCTTTGTCACCTATCAGCTTTTTAAAAAATTGTATACAAGTGTGAAATTTCCCTCCCCGTTAATTCACTACTTACAGGACATAAAAGATTTATATTATAGTCCTTATATAAATATACAGAATTCTTCCTGAAAAGGAATTAATGCTATATATTAAAGAGACTGAACTATATTGAAAGTCTAATGCATCCTTCCCCTAATTACTAGGGTGTCATTTATTGAACAGTCTTCACATGCTTTGGTAAAGTCATGGTTTTTTTTTTCCTGAAAATGGCCGAGGGTATTTTCCAGCACTGACCTTAATCCTTGTGCCTCTGTCAGCCTCTCTATCTCCTCTTTTCCCCTCCCCCTCTCTCTTTTCCCTCAGCATGAAATGGAAGGAGGGACACTTGACAACTAAGAGGTGTAAAGATTGGAAATGAACATAAACCTAATTTCTTTGGAAGTTCTTAAGATCTATATCACTGTATCAGCTGCAAGCCACTGACTTCCATGGCATCATGTGAAGCCAGATTAGGGCTGAGCAAATGTGTCCTATTTAATTTCTTGTTTATATTTTTATTAATGCTTCAGTTCTCCACATTTGGCTTACATTCATTGTTGTCTGCACATGTATGGAATTTATATTCTTAAAGCATTTGTGGTTTATAGCATACATCATTTTTATGTATAATACACTTATGAAATATAATGCAAAAACATTAATGCACAAATAATGCACACACACAAATGTGTTTGCCAGGAAGATTCAATGTGAAAATATGGGAAATGATGTGCAAATAATTAATAGTTCATTTCACACAATTAAAATAGGGATCTTGGAGTCAAAAGAGCAGGGATGAGAAATTGAAAAGAATGTGTAGATTTGACATAGGTGGGAAATAACCCTTAAAGATTGTAGATTAAAAGAGGAAGAACTTGGACATGAATGCCATGTAAAATGAAAAACAACCTGTTAGAAAGGAGAAAATATTTGGTATTATGTGACTGGGAAGTAGACCAAAAATCTGGAAAACTTAGTCCTGGGAACAAATCGTGTGGATCTCAGTAGTTCTTTAAAAGCAAGAGGTCTTAAAGGGAGCCTATTAATGGTTACAGAGAAGTTCTTTAAAATGTCATCACGTATATTATTGCCAGAACTTGTCTTTTAGATCAGGAAGGGCCTAATGGACATTTTTAAAATAGCAGACAAGGTGGAGGATTTCTTTGGAACACAATTGTGTCTGGCTAGCTTCCTTCCACTGCTGTCTTCTTGTGCCAGACTCAAAGATCTGTCAGCTGTGTTAGGGCAACCATTGGGGGAGTGGGTCATTCATGTGAACTTTGGTACTGCATACAGTCTGGCTGGTAGAAGACAACCAGTAAGGCTAAAACCTAATGTCTTAAAAAATGTGCCTCTCTATTTCCTCTTGGCACACTTCCTGTGCAAACTTCACATAAGGGCATGCTTGTTCTAATTGTTTCTTGGAAGAAATTAGATCTATGACATTTTAAGTAAGGAAATACAGAAATGGTGATCGGAAATGCTAGTGGAACCAGTATTGCCATTATCATCTGCAATAAAAATATGTCATTCTAAGGACTACTTTCCACTTTACATTTCAAAAATCTGGCGGCACATATCAGTGTCTTAAGAAGTATGAGGATGTTAATTGAACTCATACATATAAAGCCAGCTTCCAGAAATGAGTCCCACATCTTCATTCACTGAGAGATACGTTGTTGCATATGTTTGTTATCCTTCTAAAAACCACCTGATTCTTCTTAAGATCTTGGTTTGGGACTCAAATTAAGGCGGGCCTATTATACCTTAAGAGGGGCCATAATGGCTCAGAGGTTAAGATGCTGAGCTGCAAACCGGAAGGTTGGTAGCTTGGCAGTTCAAGACCCTAGTGCCGCATGAGCTCCCATCGCTTGCCCCAGCTTCTGCCAACTTAGCAGTTTGAAAGCAAGAAATTGCAAGTAGATAAATAGGTACCACCTTGGTGGTATGGTAACAGCATTCTGTGTGCCTCGGCATTTAGTCATGCGGGCCACGTGACCACGAAAACATCTTTGGACAGTGCTGGCTCTTCAACTTGGAAATAGAGATGAGCACTGCCCCCTAGAGTTTAATTCGATTGGCTTTCAAGCAAGGGAAACCTTTACCTTTATTATACCTTGATCAATTCATTCTAATGAATAAGTATCAAGGGAACTTCAACCACAGCTCATTTCAGACATTTTAGGGTGTTTTTAAGAGTTGGATTCAATGGTCTCCTTCTGTAAAGGGAAGGATGTTATATTTGAGCAATGACACCTTCTTATAAAAACATAGCAGGTGCCCTGCTAGACCCTCCAGTGGTCCATCCAGTTCAGCATCCCCTTTCACAGAATGGACAGCCAGTTGCACTGGAAGGCCAACAGACAGGTCTTAGAGGCTAAAACCTTCCCCTGATTATGCCTCCAAAAATTAGTATGCAGAAGTTCACTGCCCTGAGTTGCCTTAGCAGCCATTGCTGGACTTATTTTCCATAAATCTGTCTGATTCCCATGCTGGTGGTTATCATCCACAGGCAGTTAATTCCACTATTTAATTACTGTTTGAGGAAAGAAATAATTTATTTTGTCTGTCCTGCCTCTATTGGTCATCAATTTCATTGGGAGCTCCAAGTTCTCATATTATGGGAGGGGGGAGTCCTTTCTAACTACTTTCTTGACCTCAAGCATATTTTTATTTTCCAACAAAAGGATCATATCAGGAAGTTAAATTGTCATGTACCATTGGCAGAGTATTCTAGACTTATCTAGCTGCTTTATCTGAAAAAGAATAACATTCATTTCCCCCACACACATACTCTAGTCACTTTAATTCCTTTAGTTCATTAGACCTGCACCAAAACTTATGATAGCGGTCAGTGCTAGTACAGTATTTCAGCAAAGAGAATAGTTGAGTGAACATACAATGGATTGGGGAAGGTCTGGTTAGAGAAGACAGTTCAACACTAGTTGCTCAGCTCCCAGAGACATTTTACAGCACACATGTTTTAAGACCTATTTACAGTGCAGTCTTAACAACAGCTGGCCAGTGGTGGGCTGAAGCCCTGAAAATCGGGGGAAATCCCGACTGGACCAGGGGTCAGGCAACCCTGTTTGGTGTACAAAGTCCATTGACTCTAGTGTACTTAGAAGGATGCAACTTTGCTTAAGACTGCAGTGTAAACCTCCAACATCACTGTAGATGTGGCCAAATGTATACATCAAAACCAAATGTATACATTAATAACACTGCGAATATCACCTCTAATGGTAACAAAAGTCATTAAAATTATACGGGTTAACTTTTATGTTCTGAGTTTTTATATCAAAATTCCTTAATAAGCCTTGATGAAGTCTTTCTGGTCAACATCATTTTTTTTCTTTGATTATCCAACATTTCAGTGCTTATTGGAAAGTTCACCTTCTAAAATACTGGGGGTCAAAAGTAATATTTTGAGTGAGCCTGTTTGCAGGGAGGGCAGGATACAAGTCCTATAAAATAAATAAAATATCAAGAATATGTGTTTAGATCTTATATAGTATTAATGCCCTTAATAACTACTTACTCCCAAATTCTGTAGTTCAGTCTGCCAGGATAAATATCCTCAAGAAACCTACAACAAGATTTATTCTTTATCTTCTTGCCTAGTAAAGTAGCACTAGGACAAGAATAGGAGAAGAATAGATGTCAACAGTCCTTGAGAATTTTACTGCTACTGTGCAGTAACATGGTTTTGTGGCTCTGAGAAGTAACTTTGCAACATTTTGCTTCCTTTCCTGAAAATATTCTCTTGTGACTGCTGAAAAGATGTCTTTGGTAAAGCTTTGTATCCTTGTGACATATACAAAATTGACTCTGGGTACCTTTTTGGAATGTTGATTTAGCTTCCTCTGTGACCTAGAGTTATACTACACTGACTACTGTGTTGGTCACAGTTGTGAGGCTAAAAAGCTTCCTACTCATTAATTACTTGGTTTGGAGACCTCTGATGTACATTGCATACCACAGAGACTGCATTAGTGTCTTAGCAAAAAATTGTGCTTCCATACAAATCCATTATTAGATCTTTTGGCTGAATAACATTCTAAGTAAAGTATCTTGGGAAGGTACAATACAGAGCCTGAGTGCTTTTTGGAACTTGAGAGTCTTAGGGCAGTTTCCTACTGAAAATAATGTATCAGCTTTCAACATATTATTTAAGTAGTCTTATGGCACATTGTTTAATTTGTATACTTTAAAAAAAAACCCAGCATTTGATGCTGATCTTCTCCTGCCAGCCTAGCAGTTCAAAAGCAAGAAATTGCAAGTAGCTAAATTGGTACCACTTACGGTAGGAAGGTGCAAAACGTCTTTGGACAGTGCTGGCTTTTCAGCTTGGAAACAGAGATGAACACCGCTCCCTAGAGTCGGATTGGACTAGCTTTCGAGCAAGGGAAGCCTTTACCTTTACCTATCTACCACTGTACATGCAACAGTATTTTGTAATACCACTTTTGAATTCCATGATTGTTTAAGTGGTACTGCCATTATTGCTCTATTGGCATCTTATTATATTAAATGCTTCTGAAATATCAAGTCTTGTGGCACTTTGAACTCAAAAAATTATTATAGCATAATTTGTTGTAAGCCAAACCCCATCACATTAGATTAATGCAGCTGATGAAATGCACTCTGGCTCACAAAAATCTATGTCACCATAAATGTCTTCAAGATGCCACATGATACCTTGTTTTTGCTACAGTAGATTAAAAGGACTACTTCTCTGGAATGTTTTTAAAATGCTCATTCTCACCTACAGTGAAGTTTTATTGATGCTCCAACATTTTTGTAGTTTTTGTTTTCTGTGGCAACTGGAGATGATTCTTGAGGGACTTAAGTGCCCCACAGTCCTACAATTTTGGCACTGCTTTATTTTTAAAAAGCAAACCAGAACGCTTTGTTTAGTTTGGATTTGATTTGGGTTTCTGCTGATGGGGGGCAATTCTAGCCAATTCTCCCTTCCCACTACCAACTTCCAGCCCCCCATGCCCCCAAAGACATGATTTTCAGGACATTCTGGGCTGACACTACTACTAGTAGTATAGTTTTAACATTACACTAATAACTATAAGCGACCATGGTTGCTCTAGAGTAGGGGTATCAAACGTAAGGGGTATCAAATGGCTCTTATCCGGTCTGTGAGCCACTGGTGCAAGAGAGGGAAGGCAGGAGGCTGCTGGGGGAGGAGCAGGGGAGCAGGCACATGTGGTGAAGTCTGTGTGGTCAAAGGGGGCGGAACTAAAAGGCAGAACTATGAGGCTGAGGTAAAATACTGGGTGGTGACAGTGAAGGCAGAGAAAGATGAGTTGTGGTATTTTTTTCCCCCTCTTGCCTCCTCTGACCACAGCTCAGCAAGGATTGGCAAAGCCACTACATGGAGTGGTAGAGCCAAGTGGCCAGTGTTGCCACTGCCACACCAAATGGCATCCATGTGGGGTTGGCAAGAGTGGGTGCCTGAGCAGCAATTTGCTGACAAGTGGCCAGGTCTGGCAGAGGAGAGAGGAGGGTTGGGAGGCAACTGGGCTATCTTGTTTCTGCTATTCAGAGGGGAAAGACATTTTGGCCTTAAAAGTAACTGGAGGAACAAAGGGGGAAAGGAGTACTTCTTTTGTAGCCACATGTCTGAACAACCGTAGAGTTAGGAGGCAGTATCAGTATCAAGGAGGGTAGTTTATCGTGATTCCCTTCTCCCTCATACCTCTTCTCATCCCATGAAGGAAAATCACCCTGTCAGGCTTCCCCTCAGCCCTGCTGCTTCTGTGGAAAATGCAGGAAGTATGAGAAATAGTGTGTGTGGGGGGGATATGGGAGAGCCAGGTTCAGATCACCCTCCTCCTGAGCCAGGGACCTGTTATCTTGGTCACTCAGGGCTGGTTGCTGAGCCTGGACCACCACACAGGATTGGTGGTGAGGATGGGGTGGTAGAGGAGGGGTCTGGTGTGCCTCCTCAAAATCCTCAGAAGTAGGATAGGGGAAGAGAGAAAAGAAAGAGTAAGAGATGGATCGTAGCCATGCTTGGCTGCTAAGTCTGGGTGTATCAGGGGAAGGGGGCTGAAAAACTACCTTATTACTTGCAAGGAAGATGTCTCATCAGTTTGGTGAAGTGGTTAAGTGTGTGGATTCTAATCTGGGAGAACCGGGTTTGATTCCCCACTCCCCCACTTGCACCTGCTGGATGACCTTGGGCAAGCCATAGTTCTGGCTCAGCTGTTCTTGAAAAAGAACAGTTTCTGTCAGAGCTCTCTCAGCCCGACCCACCTCACAGGATGTCTGTTGTGGGAAGGGAAAGGAGTTTGTAAGCCGCTCTGAGACTCCTTCAGATAGTGAAGGGCGGGGTATAAATCCAATCTCTTCTTCTTCTATACCTAATTTAAATGTAAACCTAATTTATATGGAAATGTGAGATACCACAGCTTTTATGGTATCCCTTGGAAAAAAACTAGTCTTGCATATGATTAAATACATTTATTAGGACTTTTGTGTGTTCCCTAATAAATCAGTTGCTTTCACTACTACGAATCAATTGCTTTTGTTTGTATTTTGAGTAAAAATAATATTGTTAATTGGGTTTGCCTGTGTCATTTATAAAGTTTAGATCTCTGGTACTTGGCATTACATTTTATGGCACACATGGCCTGGCCTGACAAAGTTACATTTCTGTCAAATCTGGACCTTGTAACAAATGAGTTCAAAATTTCTGCTCTAGAGATCTTGCCCTGAAAATATTCCTTGTTAGTTTAATGGTGGTGGTTGTTGTTGGTGTCAAATTACAGCTGACTTACAGTGATCCCCACAGGGTTTTCAAGGCAAGAGACATTGTCTGTCTCCGCATCATGGTCCTGATATTCCTTGATGGTCTCCCATCCAAATACTAGCCAGGGCCAACCCTGCTTAACTGTTTAATGGGTAGTTACTCCCTATTCAAAAACTCTTCACTTGCATGGAGTCATGTCTGACTGTGGAGTTTTCTGAATTATATAATCTACCACTAACTATATTATATTAAGCCGTTGAGCTGGTTAACTTAACTATTAACTTTTGCTACTGTTAGATGCTTCTCTTGGCTTTGTAGCATGGCATATAGCACTGTGAATGAGAGCATGAAGTGGCAGCAGACTATATATGAGTTTGTCATCTTAAGGGCTTCGAAGAGAAGATATCATCTCATAGAGGAATGAAGGTAATCTGTGCCTGCTGTCTGCTTTGAGATAACATCCTCCATATAAAAACACATATCTAATGAAATCCTTTTTTTCCCCTTAGGGACAGTTATATTCTGACCTCCCAAAATTAAAATTCAGTTCTGTGGTTACACTGCTTAAAAAGGTTATGTTTTTCAAGGGTTCTCTGCTTTATTTATTTATTTAAAATATTTACACATATGTCTTTCCCTCTAATATAGAGAATAAATGAAGAACTATAAGGGCAATAGATTTAAAAAAAATAGAACTGCAATGCAATGCTTGCCTTTCATTCTATGTCCCAGAACAAGCTCAAGGAATACCATAAACCTTCTTTAAAAGCTTGGTTTTGTAGCTCTGTATGAATGCAGTCACATTTTTTCACACTGGTATCACATTCATTACACCTTTCCTGAGAATTTTCCATACTACATATTATTAAATAATCACTTCCTGAAACTGGAGGCATTCCTCAAGCTTCTAATATAAGAGTTGGTATAATCAAATCAAATATATTAGCTCTCCTTATATATAATTGAGTAGCGGGGTGGCACTTTCTGAACATTCCACATGGTCCTAAATCAGTTGGCTCTATGATGTGTCACTCATAAGCTGTCACTATCCACTGGCTGCATTGCCTGAGTATCACCTCCAACATTCTAAACAGTTTGCTGTTCCTCCCCTCCCCCCACATAGCCAGTCAGAACACAGAGGTTATTTGCATATATGGCCTGATTGGCCTTTGCCTTTAACATTCTAAACAGTTTGCTGTTGCTGTTGGGAGTCATTGAATGTGTCCTGAGGTAAAATACATATCCCAATCTTCCCTTAAATGCTCACTGGAATTGCCAGTCTCCCTGTGAGGCCTGGAGATCTCCCAGATATCACCATGTTCCCTAGCCACAGCACATCATTTCCCCTACAGAAAATTTCCAAGCTATTACAACTGATCTCCAGATGACCAAGATCAGTCTTCCTGGAGACAATGGCTGCTTTGGGCAGTAGACACTATGGCATTAGACACTATGGCATTATACCCTGCTGAAGTCCCTCCATACCCCAAATCCTGGCCTCCCCAGACTTTACCTCTCAAATCTACAAGTATTTCCCAACCCAGAGCTGGCAACCCTGTAACTGGCTATGGAACCACTTTCCAGACCCTTGGAACCCAGAATACATGGCATAGGAGGGGGTGCTTTTCTCCCTTAGCCGCCACTGCATAACCCCAAATCAACATAAGTCAGGGATGGAGGGAACCATACTTGTTACCATGAGGCTGTCCTCCCATACTACCCACTTGGGGCAGCAAAAGGACTTGAGACAGCCCTGCCTTATAGCTAAGCAGAAGGAAATAAACATGGCCTGCCTCCCTCTATTTTCCCCATTCCTCTGCTGCCCCACCAGCCACAGCTGGGACATTCACCTGGAGCTTCCTTCTAGAGCCTGTTGTATTTCTTCCCACAACAGGCCTTACTCCTAGTAATATTCTAATAGTAAAGTTGGCCAAATCTGAAGATACTTAAATCTGGAGACTGGACCTGTGAAGGGCCAAGATCGATTTTAGACAAAACTAAAAAAGGACCTTAGGTGTGCGGGAAATATGAAATAAAAAACAAAACAAAAAACAAAACTAAACTAAAAACATGAGGGGTTATAAAACTCCAAAATGATAAAAGGAGCTCCTGTAACTTTAACAAATGGATGCACTCAGTGGTCAGTACTCGGCAACCACAATAGGCTTCCTTTCTGCCCTGTGTAAGGCAAATTGGGTGGTAGTGGCTGGCCTAGCTGAATCCCATGCCAGGTGAGGCAGATGGTGGCTGCCAGCCTCATGCAAAGCAAGGCAGGACAGAAGGCAGTGCCCAGCCAAGCCCTGCATAAAGTAAGGCAGGGTGAAGGGCACTGCCCAGTCAAGTCCCACATGGGGTGAGATGAGGCAGATGCCAGCACCGGCCCGACCAAGCCTCATACATGGTGAGGCAGATGGTGGTGCCCAACTAAGGCCTAAGGTGGCACCTGGCCCAGCAAAACCCTGTACAAGACTAGTAATATGGCAGTGCCCAACCCAAACAAGCCTGATAGTAGTGCCTGATCCAAGTGAGCCCCACATGAGCCAAAGCAGATGGCAGTGCCTGGCCTGGGCAATCCCCACACAAGGCAAGGCAAAGCAGTTGGCAGTACCTGACCAAGCCTTGTACAGGCTGTGCCTGACCAGGCCAAGCTCTATGCAAGGCAAGGCAGATGGTAGCACCCAGCTTGTCTGAACCCCACACAAAGCAAGGCAAGGCAGAGGGATGTGCCTGGCTGAGCCCCATGCAAGGTAAGGTGAGGCAGATGGTAGCACCTAGCCCAGCCAGCTAGAGCCCAGCTCAGCCATTCCGAGCCCCATGTGAGGTGAAGGAGGTGCCCAGCTAGCTTAGACAGTGTGAGGGAAGTGGTGCCTGGTCTGCATGAGAGGCACCTAGCCTTCCTGATGTGAGGCAAGCAGCAGCTGGCCAATTCATTAGGAAGGCTACTTCTTTCTCTTTTCTTCCATTCCCTTTTGGAGGGAGGGGCATGGCCAGAAAGCCTGCCTCACCTCGTCCTCCTGCCTCTTCCTCTCATCTCCCTCTTGGGGACAGGCTGCAGAAGGGGCCCTTTCACAGGGTTTTTCACTCCCATTCCATCCTTGCTCACAGTGTTGTTCTGAGGATAAAATGGAGAAGAAGAGAATGCTATCAAATGATTTGAGTCCCTATTGTGGACAAAGGTGGGCTATAGATGAAGTAAGGAAGAGATGAATATCTCTGGATATGGTGGTGGGGAAGATAAAAGGTTAGTGGAAGGATGGGAAGAAGAGAAGAAAGCAGAGAAGGTTGGTGATATGGGGATTGTCAAGTGGAGGGAAACAGGAAACAGTATGGGCAAGTGGAGATGGAGGGAAATCAGTGCCCTACACGAGTCCTTGCAGGTTCCCCACTGTGCAACTGGGCCCACCCCAGCAACTGGCACTTGCAACTGAGCCATAGTTTTCCTGGGTTGAGGATTCCAGGAGTAAGGTAGGGCATGAAACTGAAGATGGGGAAAAGATAAAAGTAGGGTAGAGAGAGGAGACAGGAAAGTGGGAGATACAGTGGGGTTTTCAAGGAAGAGGGGAAGGGAACTACTGGGGAAGAGGTAAATTCACCCCTCAAGTCATTGCAGGTCCTCACTTGTTTTGTTCTATTCCTTTTAAAAAGCAGTTTAGTTACATGGTTGTTGGTGGTGCCAGATGAATGTATACCACTCTATAGAATATAGGGCTGCCAAGTCCCCCGATAGGGCGGGGGAAACACTGATTTTTAGTCCTTCCCTCCCGCTTTTCCAAAGTTGCCCACCGGGGGGGGGGGGACAAAATGGCTGCCTTAAAAGGGAAATGTCTGCAGAGAGCCTGCCCTGCAGTAAAAAGCCTCGCCAGACATTTCCCCTTTAAGAAGTCAGCAAGAGAGCTTCCACAGGAAGAGAGGCCCGCCCAGAGATTAAGGAGGGACTGAAGGAGCTGCTTTTGCATGTGGCTGGCAAAGTAAGTTTCTCTTCCAGCTCTTTTCATTCTCTCTCCCTCTTTCTTTTTTCTGTCTGTCTGTCTGTCTGTCTGTCTCTCTCTCTCTCTCTGTCCCCATCCAGCAGAGGTCTATCAGTGGCTATTATAGCCACAAGGTCTAAATGGAAGTGCCTCTGCCAGTTTTTTTCCCTTCTCTCTCCCTCTTTCTTTTTTCTGTCTGTCTGTCTCTCTCTGTCCCCATCCAGCAGAGGTCTATCAGTGGCTATTATTAGCCACAAGGTCTAAATGGAACCCTTTGTCTGGGGCAGTGAGGCTCTGAATTCTTGGTGCTTGGGGGGCAACAGTGGGAGGGCTTCTGGAGTTCTGGCCCCGCTGCTGGACCTCCTGAGGGCACCTGGTATTTTTGGCCACTGTTGTGACACAGAGTGTTGTACTGGATGGGCTGTACTGGATGGGCCGATCCACTGTGGCTTCTCTCCTGTTCTTATGATATGAAAATCATATTTAGCAGTTGTGTAGCACTTAGTGCTTCATATTCTGCCGAGATGAGGAAGGATTCAGTAGGGCTGTTGCTCAGTGATAGAGCATCTGCTTGACATGCAGGAGGTATCAGCCTTTTCAGCTAAAAAAGGATCAGGTAATAGGTGACATTAAAGATCTCAGCCTGAGACCCTGGAGACCCACTACCAGTCTGAGTACTCAATACTGACCTTGATGGACCAATGGCCTGATTCAGTATTAGGAAACTTCATGAGTTCATGTGTCAGCATGTGGAAGCAACATCACAGGATGTGACATCACAAAATGATGTCACTTCCTTTCTCCTGGCTCCACCCCCAAAGTCTCCTGGCTCCACCCCCAAAGTCCCCAGATATTTCGCAAGTTGGACTTGGCAGCCCAAATAGAATATGGTGGTCAGTGCTTTCTTTTATTTACAACAAAACATGTAAGAAATCTCACAGGAAAAGACAACTCACTATGAAAACTATTGTGCACAGGAAGCAGGAAAACTGCTTCAGTGCCCCCCTTCTCTTATCAGCCCATTATCCTTTAAAGAACAGGCTACAACACCCCCACATCAAAATCCAGATGATTTTCATTTACAATTACAAAGACATACAAAAACAAGAATAATTCAGTACTTACAAACAGTCATAACTGACAGTAACCTTTCACACTATCACAATGGCATTTGCATGGCATTTTAAGCGTATGAGTCATTCAGTTACTCTCGTCTTTATTTCCAACCATAAATATTTCTTCATTTTGTACTTCAGAATGGAGAACTTCTGTGGGATGGATTAAAAATTTATTAAATGGCAGGAAACAAAGAGGAGGAATAAATGGACACTTGTCACAGTGGAGGAAAATGAGCAGTGGGTTTCCACAAGGAGCACTGCTGTTTAATTTGTTCATTGGGGATGGGCACAAACTGGGAAAATGTGGTTTGGTTTGTAGTTTGTGGTGTGCCTGGTTTGTAAACTACGAACCATTACCAACTTTTAGATGCAGGAAAGTACTTTTTGGGGAAATGGCCGGTGCAAGTTCAGGAGGTGGGACATTAAGGCTGCCATGACTGAGACATCAAGACAGGCCACCCTCCAAGAGGTCAAAAAGGCTATGTGGAGGGACCAGGAAGCAGTCACTTACCTTGTTGGTGAGATGATTGCTGTAGATGTCCAACCCTTCACCCTTGTGGAAGATGTAGTCCTTTGCCAGATGCAGTCATGATGGTCAAGGCTCAGCTCTCTATAACACAAGGCAGAACCATGCACTTCTCAGCAGACCTCTGAAGCAACCCTAGGCCCCAGGAGGGAACAGTCCTGCCACTGGGCTACAAAGTGGTTCTCCTCCCTGTACAAGAGGTGAATGCGGACCACACAGTACTAAACGTTGTCACCATGTGATACAGAGTAGACTGAGGCTGGGCAGCAGCAACATTGTCTGTGGCTACATGGTCATGGACGCCATTGCCTGCATGCTGGTAGAGGTGAAGCATGTGCACCTTAAGGGCATTGTCTGCCTGGTACACACACTTCAGCTGGTGGTGAAGGATGCTCTGGGACTCGGGAGCACTGTCAAAAGCACCTGGGATGCTGCCCACCTTGAAATGTGGTCAAGACTTGCTGGTGCCTGGCTATCCACTTCTCATGCAGCATCTCGTCTGTCCATCTGCTGCATGAGAGGCAGGGGGAGGGGGATGAGAAACTCCCCCTATGCCATGATTGCACGTTTGGTGGAACAAAAAAGCACAGTGCAGGATGTCGTCTCCTCCATGGCCATCCTGCCCATGGAAGAGGAGCTCAGCATCAGCTCCAATTACTGGTTGACCCTCTCCCGAATGGTGCATGTCCTCAGGCCCTTCCAGGACACTACTGTGTGCTCATACTGTCAGCCTGGGGAAGTCATCCCCTGATTCAATGGCTGGACTTTGCACTGGACTCTGCACTGTATCTAGCTGTTCTCCCATGGGTCAGGCCCTTCGCAGAGAGGTTGCAGGCGGCCATCACCGCCAGATTGCATCCTCTCTGCAAAAAAAAAAAAAAAATGCACAAGCTGACCTGTATAGACTGTCACCCCAGGATAAAAGGCAGCATTGCTCTCCTGAATGCAGAACTTTTGCAATGGAAGTGTGAGCTCTGCAAAGAAGTGTGGAGGCTACAGACCAAAAGATATGGCCAGAGGGAACAGTGGGTGGAAGAGGTGGGGGGGCGGAAGAGCCACAGCCCAGCACCTCTGTGTCAAAGAGCCCAACAAGGAAGAAGCCCCACTATTGATTGTCAGTAGCAGGGGTTATTTCATAGAAAAAGAGGTGCAGAAGCTCATTAACATACCTCATTAGCATAACTTATTCGCATATGCTACACCACCTGACATTACCGGAAGTAGAAGAAAGAAAGGGGAGGGGAGGGGGACCGCTACTAATCCAAGCCTCAGAAATACCACTGTTTTGGGAGGATAGCTTCAGTGGTGGCTGAAGCGTTCAGAAGGCTGGTTGGAGGAACAAGGACCTTTCCAGGGGACGGGGTCATTTTGCTGCAGCCATGACACAAGCAGGCATTCCCCCGTGGGGGGGGGGGGGCTGGCACCAACTCCCAGAGCTGAGCTCCCCCAAGCTCCTGTTCGAAATGACCCCTGATTAGTAGTGCACTGGGAAGTCAGCAGCGGCAGGGATGCCGGACATGCAATGCCAGCGGATTCAGCAGAGGTGATGGTGAGGAAGTACCTCACCAAGTCCCCTGAGCCCACCTATGCCAATCCCCTGTAGTACTGGTCACATAAGGCTATCATCTGGCCCGAGATCTCCTGCGTGGCCATGAGCTCTGAGTGTACCTAACACCCAAAACCCAGCAGGGGAGAGAAGTTCACAATCAAAAGGGTATACAATGTGAGTCCTCAGCCAAGGCAACCAGTAGCTAAGCCCCATCATTTGGCGTGATCAGATTGATGAGGTAGCTCAGAGCCCTGAGTCCACCTATCCTTTCAAAGTTAAGATATGCAGTTTTGTGATTTTTTTTGCAACATGGCCATGAGAAATCTTAAACCCAGCACTCTGTAGAGGCAGATGTCTGTCAATCCTTAGCAGAGCTATGCCATTCTAAATACACTGATTTTTAAACCCTTACAATGTAAGAAGTAGGACTGTACTGAATGAGTCTTCAAATCTTTATGTATTCATATGTAGTGTACTTTTCAGTGATGAATGTTCTTTTCCCCCCTCCTCTATGGTTTTTCTGGTTTCCTTCTAGAACTGGATATCATCCTAAAATTAAATCTTTCTTTAAGCCACTTTTTTTTGTAGAGGTCAGTTTTCTATATATTGGGTATCCTGTTTTTATTGCCACTCTAATGGCTAGGATGATATCAGAGGTGTGAATTTCATTTGTTCAATACACTTTGTACATTTTTCATAAGGATAAGATTGTCAGTTGACCAGACCCAGAGTTAAGACCAAGTTAATGTTATGGATGACTCTCGTCAGGCCTGATTTGGACAGAAGTGTATTCCTAGGAAGCCAGTGGCACCTTTAAGACCAACAAAGTTTTACTGAAGGTGTAAGCTTTTTGTGTACACACACACTTCTTCAGATACATACATGTGTGCACATGAAAGCTTATCCCTTGAATAAAACTTTGTTAATCTTAAAAATGCCACTGGACTCAAACTTTGTTTTGCTGCTTCAGACCAACACAGCTACCTACCTGAATCTTCCTCAGAAGCATTAGTTGTCATTCCTATTTTAGATCATTACTCTCCTAGCAAGTAAATTCAGCAACATCTTATTCATTGTATGTATCATATTAAATGTTACAAGGGAATCTTATCAGAGACTAACTTTAGACCTCCCCATACCTACAGTTACCTGGGTTGGTTTGGAGAAGAAAGCATTGAACACTTATGGCATTTTGAAGTATTTACTTCATTTGCAAATGAAGGTGGCAACAGGCCTGGAGAAAAAATATCCTGCCTCTTTAATAGAGGCTTAATGTGGACCTGGGCATCTGAAAATTCATGGAAGGAAATAACATCACCTGGTAAATATTTTAGTGTATGTGTCAGTGTGTGTGTAAAGCACCATCAAGCTGCAGCCGACTTATGGTCACCCCATAGGGTTTTCAAGGCAGGTGATTATGCAGAGATGTTCTGTCATTGCCTTCCTCTGCAGTCTTCCTTGACAGTCTTCCATCTAAGTACTGACCCTGCTTAGCTTCTGAGATCTGACAAATCAGGCAATACTGTACCATTCCACATCCCCACCTGGTACCAGCCTTATCCCCAGGGTTGCCAGAGCCCTTGAAATGCCAGAGAAGGTGGGCTTGGAGGGAGTTGCAGGAGCAGCACTGTAGTGCCTGGTTGGCAGCGCAGCACTGCACTGGCTGTGAGTTAGAGTCATTGCAGGATTAGGGCTGACAGCCCTGTAGGCTGCTTAGCCATTGAGGACTTGCACCTGTCCCTGAATGACTCAGCAGGTTGAGGAGTTGCACCTGGCAGTGAATGACTCCTGATAAAAGCAGCCAGGAAAGGGAGTGCCACCAAGGAAGCAACTTATCCACAGTCCCTATGTAGTGCTGTAGGACTCTGTGTGCTTTGACTGCCTCACCTATGTCCTGGCTTGTGCTCTTTGGATTTGCCCCTCTGGTTTGAGGCTTGGACTTTTGAATAGCTGTGCTTTGACCCTGGACTGTTCTTGGAGTATGCCTGTTGTCTCTTGTCCCAGGTGCTTATCTGAACAGGAACAGGCTCATGGATAGACAAAGCCTCTTTAACTGTTCACTGTATAACTTCACAGTCCAAGTTCATCAACTTCTCATCTTCCTTTTGGATCTCCTCAGTGTTCCCCCATTAGGTGCTCTGCAGATGGGCTTCCGGGTCAGCCTTGACTTCATGTAGCAGCTGAACAAGGCTTTAATGCAGAGGGATCAAACTTATTTGTTACAAGGGCTGGATCTGACATAAATGTCACTTTGTCGGGCTGGGCCATGTGTGCCATAAAATGTAACATGAGGTACCAAAAATATAAACTTTATAAAGATGATTTCAGATGCCAAAAAGCAATAGCCAGCTTGATCAGATATGCAAAGGTGTAGTAGGTGCAGGGATGTCAGCACTGGTAATGAGACATGAAACCTAGGTCTCAGTTTGGTACAAGAGAATTCAAGATGCAAAGAATAAATGGAAATAAGTCTGAAGAAGGGAGCAGTGACTCATAAAAGCACATACCCTACCACAAATTTTTGTTAGTCTTTAAAGGGGCTACTGGACTCTTATTTTTTCTACTGCTATTAGAAACCACAACATTCAAAAACCAATTGGGGGGACATTTTAACCTTCCAGGACATTCAGTTGCTGACCTCAGAGTAACAGTTCTCTTAAAAAGGAATTTCAAAGGAAGATCAGAAAGAGAGACTGCTGAATTCCAGCTGATCCTGAAGCTCAAGACAATGCAAACTCCTGGACTGAATTGATACATAGGTTGTTTCTATCATTACCAATGCCTCCTATTGTCATTTGGCATCCTAAATCACTTCACTCTCCAAGATACAAGGAAAGATGGACTCTCATTGTAGCTGTATTTGAAGAAGTGTGCCGTGACCCATGAAAGCTCCTACACTGACATAAACTTTGTTAGGCTTTAAGGTGCTGCTGGACTCTTGCTCCCTTTCACTAATGAAGAATGCAAGCTGTATTGTTAGATTTCTCCCCCCTGCATCTGTTAGAAATGGAAAGGGGAATCCAACTCTCTCTCTTTCCCTCACTGACTTGCTCTCTCTAGCCCCCCCTCCCCCAAGATGTGTGCAGGCAAACAAAAGCTTACAGTTGGAATGAAATGTTGTTGGTCTTACACAGGACTCTCGTTCTCTCTGGCATGCTATGTCTAGCCCCCCCCCCCCCCCGAAGACACGTGCAGGCAAACAAAAGCTTATACCTGGAGTAAAACGTTGCTGGACTTAAAGTGCTACCAGACTCCCATTTTTTTTCTCTCTCTGGCTCTTTCCCTCCCCCTCCCTCCCCAGAGGAGGAGGGGGATGAGCCCTCAGCCAATCAAAGGAAGGCTTTCTTTCTCTCTTCTGCCAAGCAGGGAATAGGAGAGACTGGGGAAAAGGAGCTGCAATGCCAGAAACAGGAAGGAGGAAGCAGCAGACACCCAGTTTCTTGGCAGGCCAGATAGGAGCCCCCCAGGGGCTGGATGCAGTCCACGGGCCATGTTTGACACCCTTGCTTTAATATTTTCATAGTGAGAGTTCCAAGTAGTGTATCAGAAGCTCCCATTTCCTGCTGGAAGACTGGTTTTGTATGCTGTAGGACCATTGCTTTAAGTCACTAACTAAGCTGCTGGTTCTTGGTTTCTTGTGGAATTTGGCTTCTGTTACAATTTCAGTTTTAAGATCTCACACCCAGCTTTTCTTCTAGTTCCAAGAGAGTCTAGTTCTTCATTCTGATTCAGTCACACCAGTTCTCTCTAAAGAAGCACAATCCTACCTCCTTTATTTTTGCTCCCTTTCTCTAAGAGGTGAGAAATTTCAGGTGCAGCACTTATCTGGCTTCCCTTTGGATCACAGGGAATGTATGGTGTTTGCCTAGTATTTGATTATTTACAGATATACTGGTGGAGGCAGTGCAGGGCAACTAGTGTTACGAATTCATCAGTGTAGCCTGGAATTCTCCTGGAATTACAACCAATTCTCCCTCCAAGCTGCAGAGTCTTGAGAGCAAAAATTCTGTTTTGTGAGCTACTAGCATTAAAGCTGTGAGCGAGTGATTTGGCTACTGCATAAATTAGTTCGCTGTGGAGCCATCCTTCCTGAGCTAAGATAAAAATGTGTGAGTCGGAGGCTAAAAAACTGTGAGCTAGCTCACACTAACGCAGCTTAGAGGGAACACTGATTACAACTGATCTCCAGGCCACAAACATCAGTTTCCCCGAAGAAAATAGCAGCTTTGGAGGGAGTACTGTAAGACATTACATCCCCATTAATCTCCCCCACAAAAAAACTATGGCCTCCTCAAATACTGTTCCAGATTTCCAGGAATTTCCCAAGCCAGAGCTGACGGCCATAAGGGCAACAGATCTGCTACTCTGTATTGGATCCCAAGACAGAGAAAGAGAAAGATTCCTCAGCCCTGGGTTTCTGCAGCTCCCTGCCCCCCCCCCTTTTGTCTGATACACTGAGCCATAATAATCAGGATCCAGACTCACTACTGTGTTATTTGGTTTCACCTTATGAATTAATTTGGGTGTTTGCAGTTTTTGACCATTGTGTTGGGGGCACTCTACAGGCAAGCATCCTGTTTACTGTGGGTTTTTTAAATATATAGTGCAAACTGTGTGCAAATCCTTTTAGAATCCATATATTTTACTTGATTTGCTGTACATAGTCAGGTTGCTAAATAGTTGAGTTTTTTAAAAAAGAGGAAGAGACAGAAGAGCTGTTTTAAAAAAACAAACTAAAAAGTTGACCCTCATATAAATTGATAAGAAATTGTGATTTAAAATTTAATTGGTACACCAATATTTAGAGCTGTTATACCAGCTTCTGGGCAGATGGATGATGTAAATGTACACTTAAAGCTCTAAAAGAGTCAGAAGATAACATATAAAGAAATACAGACAGATTGAGCCTGATCCTGAATCCTGTTCCTCAGCTATTTGCATCCAATTTCCTTTAAATATACCTACTTCCAGTCTCATTCCCCTCATTCCTTCCTTTTCAGGTGATAGCACATGTGATAGCACATTTGTGGCTACAGAATATTACAGATATTGAGGTAAAACCTAATAAATATATATTCCTTATCAAGGGATATGATAGAGAAATATATACCGTGACAAACATAGTAATGATGCATTCTTTGAATTTTTATTCCTTCTTGCTTCTCCCTCCACCTTGAGGAGAGTGACCCAATTTGTAGTCAGATCAGCATTTCCTAATTACTGTACTTGTCTAACCTGATTGATGGCACAAACACTCCAGCCTCACAAACTCCTCTGCATTTGTCTTCCTGCTGAATTACAGCATCAACATTAAACACATAATAAAACAAAGCTCTCTTTTGGAACAGTCTCGAGGAAATGAAGTAATAGAAGAATGTCTCATTTGGAAAGATGTACTGTAGGGAAATAATCTTTTACTGCTAATACAGAGCCCAATCCTAAACTTGTTTACTTGAAAGAAAGTCCTGTTGATTTCAGGGGGACTCCCTTCCAAGAAAGGGAATGGCATCAGAGTAACAATCACCCACCCACCCTCAGTTTATCCCTTTAGGGATATAGAACATAAATTCCTTATGATAAGTAGAGGTGCCACAAACTGCCTTATAGACATTGTTTGCCAGCAATCATCCTCTTTCAGTCAGTCACAATCACTGGTGAGCTGAGCCTTGGATGTCTTCACCTGGTAAGCCCTCTGACTCAGAAAGCTGATGAACAGCTTTGCAGCTGCACATATAATTGTGGCGATGGAGTTCTGTTTCCTTCTGCTCTGCAGCTGCTTTTGTATCTACGCGGCAGGTAAGTAAAACTAATTCTTCCCCAGAGTTGTGGATAGTTGGTTCAAGTATCTAAATGATATGAGAATGGAACTATGTCTCCCATAAGGTGCTGTAACAATGTGCATTCAAAATAGTACTGATAGCATGGACTTGGAAAAGCACCAAATGGTAAAGCTTTTTTTTAAAAAAAAAATGCAGTGTGTGTTTGTAATCACTGGGGCAATGATTGGTGTGTGTGTGTTGTATGGGAGGGGAGATCTAGGATTCCTGTCAAACTGGGAGAACTTGCATACATTAAACATGGCTGATCGCACTGTTCGAATGTGCAGAAAGTAACTGCCAAACTAGCAGCTCACAATCAGTTGAACTTCTTGACAAAAATCAGCTCCCTATCTCAGTTAATTAAATGACTCTATAGAAGTGTGTTGAGTTAACTGAAGGAGTGTTTCAGATCAGTGGTGGCTGCAGAAATTCAGCAAGCTGAAATTTAGATCAGTGATGGCTCCATAGGATGTCCAGTAGCTCGTACTTATCATGGTTAAGAGCAATGGAATCTAATCTGGAGAACTGGGTTTGATTCCCCATGCCTCCACAAAAAGCCAGCTGGGTAACCTTGGGTCAGTCACAGTTCTCTCAGGACTCTCTCAGCCTCAAAAAGTGTCTGTTGTGGGAAGAGGAAGAGAAGGCAATTGTAAGCTACTCCAAGACTCGTTCAGGTAGTGAAGAGCAGAGTATAAAACCAATTCCTCCTCCTTCTCCTCCCCCCTTTGTATTCCACTTGTGGGAGCATTGCACAACCACTCCCACATTCCTTCTATCATCTTTCCTTTTTCTCCTACCAATCAGGAAATGGGGCTTTGCTCCATAAGCCCCTGCAGTGCTCCACCCAGGCCCCTCCTGCTCCTATTCACCTGACAACCAGAAAAAGAACTGTGCAAGAGTTGTTTTCTGCAACCTTCTTTAGGAGACCCTTCACTGAGTAAATGGATTGTTTTGCCAGTGTGAGGATCTGTGAACATACTCCTTTTCATCTCACCAGCATCAACAGAGCTAAAGAGAGCATGAGAAGAGCCATGACCTGTTTCCTGCATTACTCTCTACTCACCGAGAAACCCAGAAGTCCCTACGATGTCACAGGACCCTTCCATTTCCTGATGGGAGGATTTCTGGAAGAAGCCACAGAGTGTGACTGTTGAAAACAGATCTGAGTCTCTGCACAGTAGAATTCTATAGTCTGGATTCTTGAGGAATAAGTCCACACTTTGGCTGTTCAACTGGAAAAAAACCCAGAAGTTCATTATTGTGTGAGAACTCCATACTAGATAGTAAGAGCCAGGGCTATTTTGGGGCAGGAATGCACAGGAACGGAGTCCCGGCTGGCTCCTGAGTTGGCCACGCCTACAACCAAAATCTCTGGCATGCATGGCTACAGAGCATGCTGCCCTCCCCACAGTTACACACAAGAGGGAAAGGCAGCATGTTAAAATGTCTTTTTCCCTCTGGGGAGCCCCTGGGGATTTTCTTGTCAATTTCATTCCCAGCCAGTCAGCTGAGAGTGAAATTGACAAGGAAAAGCCTCTCTCTGCCTTCCCTTCTCTAGCTGACATGTTGCAGCTGGAAAAGGGCAGGCAGGGAACCCAGGCACCTTGACAATGCCTTTCTTTCCCTCCCGATGCCTGCCTTGTGCTTTCCCAGACCCCCCAATATGCTAATGTGCTGTGCTGTCAGGGGTGTGGCCTAATATGCTAATGGGTTTCTGCTGTTGGGTGTGGCCTATTATGCTAATGAATTCCTGCAGGGCTTTTTCTACAAAAAAAGCCCTGATAAGGGCAGAGTAAAAGCTATTAGCTAGCTATCTAAACTAGGATGAAGAGAGATTGTAGAAAGTATGACCAGCCCTCATATTGGACAGAAGAAGAGAAAGAAGAAAGTGATTGGAAGGAAAGAACCGCTAAGAGTAGCATTCTGGGTGGATGGTCAGAGAGCATTCTTTCTACCCCTATACTAACTGTCTACTGCTTTCTCCTGAGACTCCAAAGTCTGTGCTAGCATTAAGTGACATTGCACAGTCCATTCCTTCCAACAATGGTTTCCTCCTCTGTTACTAGATTACTTCTCCAGTTTGGAGGTAGAACACAGTTCTAAGCCAAGCCATGTCCTGACAGTTCAGTTAGCGCTCAAACCGATGAGCAGAAGTCCTGTATGCTGTTGCTTGACTATACCAATGTTGCTTGGTTATACCACTGTTTCAGACTGCAAGTGGGGAATTCGATGTTTGAATGCTCTCTCCTCCCAGCAAGGAGAATGTTCTAGAGAGAGGAACAGGCTGTTCACATACACACATGGTTCTTGCCACAAGGGTGATCTAAAAAAATCACTTTCATACACACATTTTTTGGTTCTTGCCACCACTTTGATCTAGAAAATCACTTTCATAGAGATTTTTAGGAACATTTGTAATAGCAAACAGAGCAGAGCTGAACAACTGTTCCAGACATCAGAGTCAGAAATGGCACTGCAGCAGTTGTGATGGCATCCTCTGCTTGTGTTGCTTGCAATTGGAACAGGGGAGGGGTTTGGGCAACTCATCTGCAGAAATAAATTTAAAATTCTAAGTTGGTCTTAGCTGGAAGAGGGAGTGTGTGTTCCTGACCCAGCTGTACCATATTTGTGGGTGATTTAAGCAATTAAGCAATCAGATCCAAAATGCTGTTTTCTAAAGTTGAAAGAAAAGGCATTTTCTCCATGAATTTTAATAAAGTTTACAAGCTCTGCACTAAATTATAAACTCTGTATTGCAGCTGCACATCACAGCATCAGATTTTTGTTTAAGGTTTGGTGTGCAAATGCTGTAGAACTTCTTTTCAGGATATATGTGGTGATACTTGTTACACTATAGTAAATAGCATTTTAGTTTAGCATTTCAAAAATAGCAATCATGTATAATTTAAAGCTATCCCCAAATGAGCAGGGCAGAACAATCCTGGAAACTATATTAAGATCAAAATCCAGATGTATTCAGTTGTAAGCATAAACTGAGAATGCTATTCCCTAGCAAACAATATTTTACAGTATCCTTGGCAAGTGTATGCATGGAGTGGTGGAAAAACTTGCAGTTAAAGATGGCCCCCAGGCCAGTTTGACTCCGCCTCAGTGGTTCTTTAAACTGTGAGAGGCCAAATTCCTTGTATTTTAAGGGATTGTTGTGGAAGGACTCTCAGGCTCAAAGAATGTTCATCTAAGGAAATGTATTCTCATACTCCATAGTCTTTTGATGTTCAAGGCAGCATGCTTTGCAGTTACAGAGGGCTTGAAGGAAAACTGGTTTTAGATAACAGATACCTGAGGTGCATTTCTGTGATCTCAGTTCCACACACCCCCCCCCCTTTGGACCTCAAGCTAAAAGTTCACAACCAGTTGGCTTTTTGCTTTTTTCAGCCTAATTATTACCTGTGGTAGGTTTTTTTTTTCTTTTTTTTTAGAAAAAAAAAGACATTTTACAATTACTCAGTGGGACCATATCTCCCCCCCCCCCCCCGGGTCTGTCTGTCTATAACGTGTCTCAATGCAAGTCTAAACGGTTACAGTACCCTTTTAAGTTGACTGAATTCTGTTTTGGATTGCACTGGTAATATACTAGTAATGCTTTTTTTAGATTAAGTGAAGAAGGGGGGGAGGCTCAACCAAACTAAATGGAATCAAGAACCTCGAAGGTAAGTTAGAAAACAAATAAGGGACCCATAGGTAAAACTTCAGTATAGAATAATTATAAGTAAAAATGCATGTCTTTAATGCAAAGACTTTTTAAAAAAAAGCATACAGGGCCCCAAATCTAGCCTCATAACATGATAAAAGTGGCATATGCACAAGAGGAAACACTTATGACCTAATGCATTTTGGCCCAGAAGGGCCTTCCTCAGAGGTTATAAAGTACTGGGTTCAGAGACGTGTTAAGTGATAACAGCTCATATATTATTAAAGAGGTCAGAACAAGACTCAAGAAGTCGGACTCGGGGGTCCGCTTATATTCCCATTCCAAACCACACCCTTGCCAAACCCCACTCTCGTGATACGTTTATTTACAGTGGTAACCTTTCCAGAAGTTCCCTTCAGGATCTGGCTCCCTCTATTGGTCCTTGCCAGGATCCTCTCAGTTTATTGTTCTCCCATGCGAAGCTCGGGCACTTTACAGGACTACGTGTATGTTTCGACCACATGGTCGACTTTCCAGTTGGAAACACTACAGAGGTCAAACATGAAAAGGTACATATAGGATCCTGTTACAATCAAAAGGCAATTAACAAGTTGATATAGGACCAAAAAAGGAATTTTCAAATATGGAAACAAATGACACAAGAAAAATATTATTTGTGAGGCCTCCTTGAAACTAGCCTTGTGTAATTTACAGATGCATATGAGCTGAGTAATGTTGCATGTGTATGCACTGCTCTATAGTGAGGGCACATTGGCTTTGATCAGGTGGTTTCACCTGTACTTTCTAGACCAAAATTGGTATCCATTTTACAATGCTGTTACAGTAAAAAAAGAGAGTATTCTGATAGTTTAAAGACTTAAAATTGACAGTGTATTCCTATACAGACATACATCCTTCTGAGTCCATTGTTTTCAATGGTGTGAGAAGGGTGTAAGTTTTTTTTAGGGTTGCGCTATTGCCGTATTAAGCATCCATGGACTAAATGCACCTGGTGAAGCAGGCTCTTGTCTATAATAGCTTAAATTATATTTACTCAAGAGGTGTCTTCATTACATGAAAAAATGCTAGTGAAGGAACTTACTGAAAATGCATCCAGAAGGGCTGAATTGTAATTTTAATATTTTTAAAAGCAAGTTCAGATAAAAAGTGTGTATACCACTCTGTACCTATTTACATTTTTATATGCGGTCAACAACTTATTTTGCCAACATTAAAAGCCTATGATTATAGCCAGACATTTTGTGGTGAGGGGACATAAGGCAGATATAATGTCAACTTGAAACAACAAAAACCTAAGTATGATACATTTAAGTTTCTTGATTTATTAATTTAAATTGGGGGTATCTAAGACTTCATGTGAACCCCATATTGCAGGGTGATGACTGACTGATTTTCTTCACAGGACTGCCTGATAAAGGCTTATTTGACCAAATAATTTTGGCTCTTTGCAGACACACATTCTCATTGTAGTATATGAAACAAGTCTCTTTAAGAGACAGGCTTAGGTCCTAAGTGGAACTTCTTCTCTTCCCATGAATGGGTGTGCTTTTTGGAATATACCAGTTAGAACTGGGTTATTAACAGTTAAGTCTAGGAGTGGGCACAAACCAGGTCACAAACCTAATTTTGTGATGAAATCACTTGGTCCATGGTTTATGAGCTAAGTGTCATGTGATTGCACCTGCAATGGAAAACATGGAGGTTTGTGCAGTTTGTGTTGGCAGGTTGTGCGCAACTGAAGTCCAAGTGGTGAGTTCACTCAGAAGTGAGTAAACTCAGCACTTGGACTTCACTCGTGCATGGTGCAGATTGCAAAAGCCATTTAAAGGGAACATCCATTCTGCTGGCCTCAGGGAGCCACCCCCAGCAGAAAGGAGGGAGGGACGATATTAGATCTTCCCCCCACTACCACATCACAAACCTCATGAAATGAACCAGTTTGGTAAATGAGGAGGCTTGTGAAGGTTCATGGTTCATATGACCCCACAAACTGGGATGAACCTCCATTTTCACTGTTTGTGCCCATCCCTAGTTAGGACTCCAGTCATGGTTAAGTCTAAGTTGTTCCTTGCTGTGCTGTACATTAAAGAAGGTTCTTGAAGACCTCCTGCCTGTTGTGTCTCTCTGGCCTTAGGACAGACCATTTACCCATCTCCACAGTGAGTATACTTTACAGAGAAGACAAACCCTACACTCATTAGTGGAGGTAAGAATGTTTCATCCAACGATATGTGAAATCTCAAAACCATTAGAGGAATAACAATAATATAGAAAAAATGTGCAGTTCTGCATTCTTTCACAAATAGAATCTCCTGAGGTAGGGCTGCCAAGTCCCCCTGTAGAGCGGGGGAAACACCGATTTTTAAAGCTTTCCCCCGCTTTTCCAAAATTGGCCACCGGGGGGACAAAATGGCTGCCAGCAGGGGAACCTCGGAGCCTGCCCTGCTGGCCTCTTGAACTTCCCCTTTCCCCTTTAAGAGCTGATCGAGCAAGACAGCCCCACCCAGAGATTAAGGAGGGACTGTGCAAGGTTGCTGCTGGAGTAAGTTGCTTCCGTGCAAGGTTGCTGCTGGAGTAAGCTGCTTAAGGTGCTGGGGTCTGCGAGCTCTTTTCCTTCTCTGTCTCTCCCCCTCCCCCTCTTTCTTTTTGCTGTCTGTCTGTCCACTGTGGTTTTGTCAAAGGAATAAACTGTCACTTCCAAAGAGGTAAACATCACAAGGAGAGGTTGCCTGTAGAAGGTCTGGGAGTGGGATTGTTTAAAATGTCTTGTTGTGGCTGTTTGGGTCCCCCCAATCCTCATTTCCCTTCTGCAAATAAAAGTTGGGATTCCTCATTTTTATGCCAATTTTCTGTTTCTTTCAACCATGTCCCCCCCCCCCCCCTCCGGCAGTAAAAACCTGCATTTTTAAAAGCATTTGTACATCAAGTAACCGGTATTTTAAGTTAGGGATGGATCCAACTAGCTTTTCTGCTGGTGAAAAGGGGAGGACAAAGGTCCTCTTTAGCCACCAAAAAGCCTATGCTGGGGGGGGGGGAGAAGTTATGGGACTTACATGGACAACAGCTGGGTGAAACAAGGGCCAGAAATAAAGCCTGGGAATTGGGCAAGAGTAAGTGAAAAAGCTGTCTGTCTGTCTGTCTGTCTGTCTGTCTCTCTCTCTGTCCCCATCCAGCAGAGGTCTATCAGTGGCTATTATAGCCACAAGGTCTAAATGGAGCCCTTTGTCTGGGGCAGTGATGCTCTGCATTCTTGGTGCTTGGGGGGCAACAGTGGGAGGGCTTCTGGAGTTCTGGCCCCACTGCTGGAACTCCTGAGGGCACCTGGTATTTTTGGCCACTGTTGTGACACAGAGTGTTGTACTGGATGGGCCGATCCACTGTGGCTTCTCTCCTGTTCTTATGATATGAAAATCATATTTAGCACTTGTGTAGCACTTAGGGCTTCATATTCTGCCGAGATGAGGAAGGATTCAGTAGGGCCGTTGCTCAGTGATAGAGCATCTGCTTGACATGGAGGAGGTATCAGCCTCTTCAGCTAAAAAAGGATCAGGTAATAGGTGACATTAAAGATCTCAGCTTGAGACCCTGGAGAGCCACTACCAGTCTGAGTAGTCAATACTGACCTTGATGGACCAATGGCCTGATTCAGTATTAGGAAACTTCATGAGTTCATGTGTCAGCATGTGGAAGCAACATCACAGGATGTGACATCACAAAATGATGTCACTTCCTTTCTCCTGGCTCCACCCCCAAAGTCTCCTGGCTCCACCCCCAAAGTCCCCAGATATTTCCCAAGTTGGACTTGGCAGCCCTATCCTGAGGAGAGCCTTAACTCAGGTTAAGCAAGAAAGTGGAATATGGAGGGGACATAGATCAATGTGGTAGTAGAGGATATTCTCCTATACATTATTTTGTCTGTAAAATACTGTATGCTTTCTTCAGAAACTTCTCATATTTAGCTAATGATCCTTAATTTTTTTAACCTTCTTAAAAGAGAGTAGCATTCATATAGGAGTGTGCAACTATTAAGTCACAAGTAGTACAGACTTAAAATGCCTATTTTTTAAAGAAGTGATTTTGGTAGTTGTGAACCTAGTATGTATGACTCCAGTTATCCAAGAAAGAGTTATTTTCTTCTGTGAGCTCTTTGTTGAATTATCCATCTGCTTATATGTTTTGGGGACCCTATTTGGGTGGAAACATGGCATAAAATGTTTTAAATAAATAAATAAAACATATTCTTCTCAAAAAAATACTTTTTAATCAGGGCAGAAGGGTGTGGGAGTAGGATCAAAATCTGTGTTGGGAAAGCTAAGGGGTGGTGGAGATAGTAATTCACCAGCATTTTGAGTATTACGAATGGGAGACTGTAAAATTTCACCTGTCTGCAAATCATTCCTTCCAGTGTAGAAATTCATCCCTTTGTTCCAGGTAAACAATTGTGTTGCTCAGTGGTATGGGGAAATCCCTCTGTACATGCCCATAATACTCTTTTCAGGGAATATTCTGGGCACGTATAGAGTCCTTTGTTCAATAATAACAGCTTTCTGTGACCAAGAGGAATTTTATATCAAACCCCCCCCCCCCCCCCAATATAAGAGCATAAAAGATCTCTGCTATAATAGACTAGTGGCCCATCTAGGCCAGCGTCTTGTTTCCCATAGCAGTCAACCATTTATTCTAGAGGGCCAATAAAGTATAAAGGGCCAGTATCCTCTGCCATTGCCTCCTACCATTGGTATTCAGAAGTTTACTGACTCTGAATATGGAGGTTCCTTTTAATCATCATGACTAGAGGCCATTGATGGACATATCCTCCATTAATCTGTCTAATCAGTTTTTAAGCCATCGATGCTGGTGGCCATCACTCTGTTCACTGGCAATGAATTCCACAGTTCTGCTTTTTATAATCCTGATTACAAAATAATTTAAAGTAATCTTTTCTCCCTGGGAATGACTTCACTTGCATTGTATTTCACCTAGAGAGGTAGAAAATTTGCAGAAATAAAGAAACTATCATATATTTGAACATCTTGATGAAAAGTCAGAAAATTTCAAGTTGACACAAACCAAGATGGGAATTTAGGAAGCTGCAGGCAGGATGAAATGAATGAGTTTTATGAAAGCTGATCAGAACTATTTTTGGGCAGGAACGCACAGGAATGGAAAGTTGGCCATGCCTACAGCCTCCTCTCCTTGGGTTCCTCAAGCGCCTCACAAGCCACGGGGCACCTGGGGAAGCCAAGCCGATCCAGGGAGAGAAGGCAGTTTAAAAGCCCTGAAGATACACAAATGTATGAAGCTGCCTTTCCCCCCCCCCCCCCTCAGGTTCCCCAGGCACCCTTCAGCTGCGGGGTGCCTGGGGAAGCCGATCCAGAAACTTCCTTCTTCCCTCGGATTCCCCATGCGCCCCACAAACTGCGGGGCACCTGGGAAAGCCGATCCTGGGAGGGAGCTGTGCTGTCAGGGGTGTGGCCTAATATGCTAATGAGTTTCTGCTGCTTGGTGTGGCCTATTATGCTAATGAGTTCCTGCTGGGCTTTTTCTACAAAAAAGCCCTGAAGCTGATTATTGCCACATTTCAAAGTCAAAGAAGCATCTTGTCAAAAGTTCAACAAGTGCTATACATACTTTGTCTGGGTCTCCCCATCCCCTGTGGTTCATTGTCTTATATCATGGTACAGGTTTGTCAATGAATAATGTATTGATAAAGAAAAAAAATCATAGAATGATAGCAAAGTTCAGTCATTCAAAACATGGGTTTTATATGTAGTTTCTCCTGCTACCGCCTTCAGCACTGTTCAAGTAAAAATGGGAACAAATTTAGACATGTCTTCTTTAACAAATAAGATACTGGCTGGTATGCTTTTCTAAGACTATAGACCAGCAATTAGGGTAAATTTGGATAATCTTTTTTGTAGGATATTATCCAGTATGAGACTGATGTAAAGTGATTTAATTCTGTTACTGTAGTTGAAAATATCAGTGACATTAGAATACTTAAAGTTCCAGTTACTGCTGTTTTTTAGGTCATAGGGCTATGAAAGATTCTATTTTTCAGTGTGCACAAATGAAAAAGTTCCTTGATGACTTGGCAGCCACCACTTCTCTGCACTCTGTTGCGAATTAACCCATATTTTCAGAGAGCAACTTATTTGTTCAGTCATGTATTATGCATACTAGATCCTGTTATAGAGACCTTCTGTATGCTTGACTTGGTTTTAAAATGAAGACTCAAGGGGAAAGGAAACATAGCATGTAGCAAAAGGCCATATTGTGCATTGTGTTTCTGTGTTTAAAAAACATAAAGGACGCTGGAAGTAAGTCTTATCTGGATTTTGTCTCAAAATGAAGTACAGCTGAGATGTATGTATTTGAGGGACACAATTTACATGGTATCTGAAGAAATGTGCTTGCACACAAAAGCTTATACTGTGAATAAAACTGTGTTAGTCTTAAAGGTGCCACTGGACTCAAACTTTGTTTAACAATTTACATAGATTTGCTATCTGGAATATTAGCCAGAGCTGCTACCTGACAGTTCTTGTGACCTAATGATACATCCAGACTAAGGATGCAGAAAATTTTTTTAGGTTTTTCTGCTCAACTCAAACTTTGTTTCCTTCCTTTAGTTGTTTTTGTGTCATGGTAGAAAGCACAACTGAACTTGTTTTACTGCTTGCCAAAGTTCAAGCACAAGTATATTTCTATCATAATTATGTTATCCTGTTTTTCCCCATAGTCTCTTCTCTTTTGTTGTCTATGGATTGTTTTGTTCATTAACTTTTTTGTGTGACTTGGGATATCACTATGGTCTCCTTGTAGATATGTTCCCTTAGTGACTCACACAAACGTTCGCATGTTGGTCTGAAATAGTGTGTTGAATTGGCTCTATCAGAAGAGTTCACAGAATGGTCTATATTTGAATGTATCTAAGTGAATCTGTAGTTATTTTTCTTTAAAGGCTCAGTAGCCTACTACAGGATATTCGATGTACAAGGTTTACATAACTGCCCAGAGAAGACTAGGGTGGTGTTGGGAGCCCCAGGGCCCAAGGATGTATCAGAACATAGATTGTTCCTAGGCTTTGTTAATTATTATAGTTCAATTCAGACATCTTTAATGGCATAGTAGTATGGTAGATACATTTAAAAGATACATTTAATTCTGGTAAATTAGGACAATAAAATATGCATATTATATAAAAATCTGTATCTAAGTGTGGCTGATACTGCTAAAAATTTTGCAACCATAATTGTAGTATTAGTATTAACATCATTCAGAAAATGCTGAACAGTTTTAAGATTACTAGTAAACAAGTGTGGCCAAAGGGATAAGAATTTCATACAGGAGGATGTGTGCAGCTGGCAGTTCAGAATGATATGGAAAATTGACTCTGGGGCCATACTGGAACATTTGCAGAGTCTTTCTTGAGGGGGGATATTGTTAAATCGACCCCACAGCATGTTTGAGGGAAAAGACGTTCAGCCGAGCCAGTGTGAAGGCTCTAGGATGAGAAGGAAGGCTGAGATTGTGTAAATAGTGGGCCATTTGGCCATGCTGGATTGAGAGATTAAGATGAACTTGTGAATAGATATGCAGGTGTAAAGGATGGAAATTCTGTAATTATAGATCAAGTAGTCTTTGCCTAATAGATCTAAAAATCGAGGCTTCGTCCACTTAGAGAAAATAATCAGTCAAAAAACCTATTCGATGAATTTTTTCTTCTATTTTTGAAAACCAGACGAGACTGTGTATATCATTTTTTAAATGTGAAATTAAAGAGTTTGGCGAGGCTCTAGTGAATTTTGAGCCAATATTTAAAGGTTAGTAGCCAGCCTCTTGTTTGAATAAGATGTTGGCCCAATTCTAGGCATAAAGCTGAGTGTGGCACACACCTTGGGACACCTAAGATTTGGCGAAAGAAGTTTGCTTGGGTTCACTCAAACTTGATGTTAAGTGCCTTTATCCATACTGGACAACCATAGAGTACTTGGGAAAGCACTTTAGTTTCATAATTTTTTATTGCTGAAGGAATATGTTGTTATTAATAAGTTTCTATTAATAAAGAAAAATTGCTTGAGTTGGGTGATAGATTGCTTCACCTGAGAAACTCTTTGTGTTGTCCAGTTTAAGTTGTACTAAAATGTTACCCCTAAGTATCTGAAAGTTTTAACCTGTTCAACTTCTGTTTTGCTGATTCTCCATTTACTTGGGCACCAGCATTTTGAAAATACTAATACTTTAGAATAAATTATAGTTATGCATTATCTTGACAGTACTTATAGAAGTGTTGTAAATACCTTGCAGGGCCAACTTTTGTACATGAAAGAATTGTAGTATCATCTGTGTATAGAAGAAGAGGGGTGGCATTGGAACCCAATCTAAGTGGGTGACTGTTAATGGGCTCCAAGTACAAAGCTAAATCATTTAAAAATAAATTTAAAAGAAGGGGGGCAGTATACAGTCTTGTTTTACTCCTTTTTGTAGTAGAATCTTTGCTGTCAAATGTCCATTTTCTGTGTATTTTACTTGACAGAAGATGGATAAATGGGAGGTTTTTAAATCAAAAATAAAAGACAGGGGTCTATTTTCATTAGTTCTAGCTTTTTCCAGAGTAGGGGTCTAGAGATCGAATCAAATGCAGCTTTCAGGTCGATAAAAACTGCATAGAGTTTTTTGGTACCAGACTTCATATATTTGTTGGCTAAAAATAATAGGAGAAAACAGTGGTCAATGGTGGAACTGTCATGCTTGCTCCTGACCCAGCCCCTGCTGACCAGGACCAGGCTCCTTTAACTGGCTTGGACGTAAGTCCTGAGGAGTCAAGCCAGCAGCAGGATCCACCTGCTCTGCCTGGCCCAAGCTCATCCCCTCCTGGATCTCCCCCACCTGTTAGTCGGCTCCGTGAAAGACGGCGGCAGGAATTAAAGGAGAGACGAAGTACGGCACGACAACGAAGAATGAGGGATATCAGTCCAGAGTTTTAGCAGCAGTAGGGCCACGTCCGGTACGCTGCTAATTGCTGACAGCCAGCACAGGTTAAAAACAGAGGGCTTGTTCAGAGCCAATTGTGCTGGCAAAGATTTACTGTCTTTAACAGACCCCCCTTGCTGGACACCTTTCTGTCTCCGTGCTTTTCTGTGGACCCTTGACCCGGCTTTGGACCTTGGACCTCTGACTCTGGACTTTGGACTTTGCTTTGTGGACTTTGACTTTGGCGTTCTGGCTCTGTTTCGGTTGCTCTCTCCGGCTATCTGACTCTTGGCATTCCTTGTGACGACGTCTCCCTGCTCTGCCCTTCGGCTATAAGGGTGATTTATGGTTTGACCACTGGACTGTTTGAGATAACGCGCTGCTCTCAGAACTGCTAACTCCCTGCCTGCTGTGAACTTCTGACTGTCAGCTTGGGCTGGTGTTTATGCTGCCTCGACCCAGAGGCTCTGTCGTGACAGGAACTGCCTTTCGAGAACCCAATTTGTTCAGGACAAATGATTTGTTGTGAGAGGGTCCAGGTTTTTAGGCATCTTTCTAAGTGTTTGGCATACAGTTTGCCAATTACAGAGAGAAGACTGATTGGCCTTTAATTATTTGGACAGTTAGGGTTGCCTTTTTTAAAAATTGGAATGATGATAGAATTCAGCCAAGATTGTGGCATTATCCCATGTTGATTAATTTGAGTAGCAAGTGGGGTGGCCCATCACTGAGGATGTTTTGTAAGTACTTCAGCAGGGAAATTATTATAGTTTTATACCAAATTTGGCAACATGTTGCAGAAAGGACACAAGTAGAGATGGTCGCAGGCCTGTGAAGAAATTTTCTTACAGGCTAAGAAGTTGGTTACATCAGATAAGGTGCTCACTCCTTTTGATTCTTTTTTGTCCCTAAAACTGGCACCTGCATCGCCTCCTGGTATTAGGGCCATGATTTCCCATATGATGCCTAATGGTCAAGAAAGAACAATAGTATTTGCCTCTAGATCACTGTCCAGAGTATAATGTAATTATGCTCAGATTGACAAGGAGCCCTTAAACTTAGTTTGGGGTGTAAAGAAATTTAATCAGTAGAAGAAGAAGAAGAAGAAGAAGAGATTGGATTTATATCCCGCCCTCCACTCCCCAAGGGAGTCTCAGAGCAGCTTACAAACTCCTTTTCCCTTCCCCTCCCCACAACAGACACCCTGTGAGGTAGGTGGGGCTGAGAGAGCTCTTTCCCAAGCTGTCCTTGAGGGAACAGCTGGTACAGAGCTATGGCTTGCCCAAGGTCATCCAGCCAGGTGCAAGTGGAGGAGTGGGGAATCAAACCCGGTTCTCCCAGATTAGAGTCCACACACTTAACCACTACACCAAACTGGCTCTTTATGGAAGGCAATTTACTCTCCTCACAGACCACCAGCCTCTAGTTCCTATCCTGACTCCTCAAAAAAGGAATCTCTGTTATCGCTGCCACTTGAATGGAACACTGGGCTCTCTTTTTAGCAGGCTATGCTTATGATATAGAGTATAAGTGTACAGCAACAAATGCAAATACAGATGGTCTCTCATGTTTACCAGTAGTGTCTGACACAGATCCAAAGAGAGAGATGGAATCAGTTCACTTTGTCAACCTGTTTCAGCTTGAGTGTGCCCTCTCAAGAGGGAAATGAAGTTTTCAATCTCTATACTGAAAACTCATTAACTTTTAAACATTTTAAAAATAATTTTGTTGAAGAGGTTCCAGAACTCCATTCCAACATGTTCCCCCAGAAAAAAAAGCCCTGGCTATGGGGCTCAGGAGTAACTCCAGCTTGGATGATCAGACCAACATGCTTGGAGCAACCTATGACACCATTTCCAGCAGCCCAGGCGGGGGATAGTTCTAACACATCTGTACAAGAAAGTACTGTCATACCAAGGGGGTGCCGGGGGTGTGGTCTGCTCTGGGCCAAACTGGAGGAAGAGCTTTGAAGGGGGCCCTCAAAGCCAGTGTTATCCTGCTGCTTCTAGCTGAAGATCTTTCTTTTAATTTTTAAAATTCAGTTCTGGCTGCAGCCACTAGGGGCACAGGGACGTCTCAGCATAGCAGGATCCGCTAGTCTACATTTTCCTTTCTCCAAGACTGAAGCAATCATGCTTACTGAGCCCAACAACTAGGCCAGGACCCTGAGAGCTGTTACAGTAATTGCCAGCCTGTCGGTATTTTCTCCAATAATCTACCCTTCTCTCTCCTAGTCTCCCTTTTCAGCCAGATCTTGCAAAGCGGTAATTAGTGTGTTGCAGCAAGATAAAACAACCTTCCCCTCTCTTAATGTCTCTTCCTTTTTTCCTCATGTTTCTCATTCATTTATTCCTCCCTGCACCTAATTTTTCCATGTCACTTCTTGGTCTCAAGACCCTCTCATCCCTATTCTGCTTGGTGAAGCATGTACTTAAAAGTAGTATAGTAGGAAACTTTTGTTAATATTATGAACAGAAGTGGGGGAGTTAATATTTCCTCATGATCTAACAAAGTAGTAAAAGGATTCTTCCCCCCTCCTCCTTTTTATCCTCACAACACTCTTGTGAGATAGGTCTGGCTGAGAGTGTGTCATCCAGCAACTTTCCATGGTGGGTTGGGAACATGACTGGTTGCTTGAAAGCTTGTTCATTACTTGTTGTCTGTCATGAAGATAACCTGGTTCAGGATGTTCCAGTTCCCTTCATTTTTGGCACTGTAACTTCCATCATCATTCTGGAATTAGTGGCCAGTTTTTGAGCATGTAGCACTATTTTCTAAGTTATGCCTGCCACAGAAACCCTTATATTCAGTTGCAAATAGCACGGTGTGGTGGTTGTTTGTCTCACCTGGGCTAGGATTTTCCCATGCATTTCAATTTTGGCTCTGGAACTCCCACAATCATCCTGAAGCTGGTGGCCAATTTTGAGTCTCCTAGCTTTGATGAGTTATGTCTGCCAGTGTGGTATAATGCTTAAAGTGTCAGACCTGCCTACCATTTTTCTTCTCATATTGACACAGAGAGTATCTTTCTGTGTTATACCTCTGAGAATGCTAGTCACAGTTGCTGGCGAAACGTCAAGTACTACAATGCCAAGACCATGACCTTACAGCCTGGAAAATCTACAACAACTAATGTCAGACTAGTGTCTGAGAAATCAAGGTTCAAATCCCCACTCTGCCATGGAAGCTTGCTAGGTGACCTTGGGCCAGTCACACACTTTCAGTCTAACCTACCTCATATTGTTGTTGTGAGGATAAAATGGAGGAGAGGAGAATGATGTATGTCACTTTGTATTCTCATTGGTGAAAAAGGTGGGATATAAATAAAGTTAATACATTAATAAGCATGGACAGACAGGCCAATTCTTTTATTGCTGTAGATTCATGGTAACAGCAAGCCAAGTGATTTGTTATGATATTTGGTTTGGATCAGGTTCGGGGGGGGGGGTATGGAATCTTTGTCAGGGGGGCCATGATGGCATCTCAAATTAGGGTAGATATTTGACTGTGATTGCAGTAGATCACCCCACCTCCAAATGGAGGAGCAAGGGCAGAGTTCCCCCCCTGAAGTAATAAAAAGATATGAGAGCATGGTACAGTGATGTCTTTCTTCTTAGATTTTATTACGTTCATAGACCAGCAATCAATAGAATAGGAGGCAAATAAATAACAGATTAAAAACAGTAAAATTATAACATCTATTAGCATATAATATAAATAGGAATCTAAAAAGTTTAAAATACAGAAATGGTAAGATTAATATTAAGATCAAAATTTAAAAATAAATCTAGGCCTATCTGTACTTCTTTATCTCTTTCCTAGTTTGGTATGCCAACCAACCAAAATTGGCAACCATCCTAGTCAGCTTTTGATTATCACCTGCCAGCATAATTGACAAAAGTATCCTTCTATTATGACCTGGGTAGGAGTTAACAATAGGCTTAATCAAAACTTCCCTAAGTTATGATATATACCGCAATCAAAGATTACATATTCCAACTTTTCAAAAGTTCCCATCTCACATATACAACTTTTCCTCCGTGATCTAGTAAATCTGGCCTCCCATCTAGCTGAGGGTAAGACATCATATCTGAATAGCGTAAAAATTCTTCCCTGATTACAGATATCTAAATATTTAAGGTCTCTGAATTATCCTTTAAGTGTATTTACATCAAATACAGGGCTCCTAATCCTGCTCACATCCATCTGTCATTCAACATCTAATATTCTTTGTTTTAGAACTGATCTAGCCTGAGCATATCCCAAAGAAACTGATTAGAAAAACCATAGCAAACCAGTTTATCCTCTGTCTTTTTCCACCATGAAGGAACAAAAGTATCTTGCATCATAGTAAGGCCAGGGGGTGAGAAAATGAGGACTTTCTTAGTATTAGATCCTGATATTGGAGATTCACATTATGTTCTTGTAAGAAAGTGCTTTTTTTTTTTTTACTTATTAAGGAATTAAATTGGCAGTGGATGCAGTGATGGCCACTAGCTAGAGGGATTTAAAGGGGATTAGGTTCATAAAGGAGAGATCCCACAACACCTTCTAGCCATGATGCTACTAGCCAATCACAGAATGATGTTAAGTTGCACAAAATGCTGCGAAGTTCCAAGCCAAGCATCTTGCAACAGAGGCAACTGCTTCTGAACAGAGACTCCCAGAAGAGGCAAAGGTGATGCCTCTTGGACTCTTCAGAAGTAGCTGCTTCATCCAAGATGTGAAAGAAAGCAATGATTGGTTCTTTGCTTCAAGGAAATAGATCTTGTTTGGTTTCAGTTTCTAATGGAACGGGATCATTATAGAGGGTAGTCATCTTGGTCTGCAGTAGAAGAACTAGATTTCTGTCTAGTAGCACCTTAGAGACCAACATGATTTTCAGGGTATGCATTTTCAAGAGTCAAGAGTTTGCTTCATCAGGTATTTGTCAGATATTTGACATATTGTATTGGATGATGGGAGCTTTGACTCTTGAAAGCTTATATCCTGAAAATCTTGTTGGTCTCTAAGGTGCTACTGGACTGGAAACTAGTAAAGGAAAAGTGTATTCCTTCTGCATGGCCAGAAGAAGAGTCTGGAGACCTAAGAAAGTCTTAATTTATGGCCATGCTACAAGCTCTCCTTATCCTGTTTGATGGTAGGATGTATTTAAGAGTAATATAACAGCAAACCATTGTTAATACTATGAACAGAAGGCATTGAGTTTGCTGGGCACTGTACATTGCACTGATGCTGCTGGGCTTCCAAACTCTCCCCCCCTCCTTGCTTGAACTGTGTTTCTGTGCTTGACATCAGCTGGCATCACCACTATGGCACTAGGTTCTGCTGAGCACTCTGCGATTGCACTAGTACTGCCGGGTACTCTGTACACAGTACTGGTTCTGCTGGGCTTGCAAAAATGCCCCCCCTTCAATTTCTACTGCAGATATTCTCTGGTTTGACTTTAGTCCTTTGGAAGCAGTGGAGAAAGGGGGGCACCTTCTGAGGGGGAGGTAGTGTGTTTCTTACCATCCAATCTGATGAATCTTGCAATCACTATTTTGCGACTCTTTGGCTAGTATTAATTAGTAAAAGTTAGTACAAAGGCAGACTCCTAGCTCTCAAAAATTCCTTGTAGATGTTTGGGATGGTCAGCTCTTGGGCTTCAAAATGGAGAACAGAAGCCCTCCTAAGTGCCTGCTCAGAACACGAATAGTGTGATGATTATTTTTTTTGCTGTGAAGTCACAGCTGACTCATAGTGACCCTGTAGTATTTTCAAGGCAAGAGATGTTCAGAGGTGGTTTGCCATTGCCTGCCTCCATGTCGGCCCTGCTTAGCTTCTGAGATCTGACAAGCTACCCTGGGGCTACCCAGGTCAGGGCTAGGCTGAGAGAGGCCCAAGGTCACCCAGCAAACTTCTATGGCATGAGTGGGGATTTGAACCTGGATTTCCCAGATCCCAGTCCGAAACTTTAACCACTATACAATGCTGGCTCTTGTGATGGAATAGCATGTTGGAATTTGTTTTTGTTTTTTTTACTGGCATGATTATATATACCAAGTTGAATAAAATAAAATTTCCATTCTCTACATTTCTTTTCTGGCCATTATTATTATTCATTTTATTTCATTATTCTTACTAAAAAAATGTTGTATAGAGGAGGGGCCCTGACCTGGATAGCCTCAGCCTAGCTTGATCTTGTCAGATCTTTGGGCCAACATGGAGGCAGGCAATGACAAACCACCTCCGAATGTCTCTTGCCTTGAAAACTCTATGGGGTTGCCATAAGTCAGCTGTGACTTGAAGGCAAAAAAGAGAGAGGAGGGGGTGTTAATTTATCTGCCCCAAGTGCCAAAGAGGCTAGGTGCACCACTGCTAGATAGTACTCTTGTGGAGCAGCTGCGGGAACCATCCCCAATAGAAGTGCCTCAGCAAGACAGCTGCACAGATCTTAAACCACTGCATGGAACCGAGCAGCAGAGAGTTCAATGCTACCCAGAATGGAAGCACAAGCCACCTGAAAGACTTGACTTATCTTCTCATAACTCATTGAGGTGGGGTGGGGGATGCCTGTTATATATTTGAATGTGTCTAAGTGAATGTGTAGTTATATTTTATTAAGTTGCTTGTTACGTTGAATCTGTTGTTCAGCTTCTTGCATTAGCTGTACTTGATGATGCTGTGTCTTAGTAAAACTATTAGTCCAGCCTTGTGTAAGAGTCTTCATGGGAGATTTTACTGCCATTGCAAATATCTTACACAGAAGATGCCCAATGGCCCCACTGATGGACCTCCTGATGGCACCTGGTATTTTTGGCCATAGTGTTGGACTGGATGGGCCATTGGCCCAATCCAACATTGGCTTTTCTTATGTTCTTATGTTATTAAAATGTTGGGGGATCAGGTATTTCCCTGCTTTCCTCAAGAAGTCTGCTGTTTGTCCCACAGCTCATCTCTGAGGGTTGAGAGCTTCATAAACTAATGGCTGTGCCAACATTGGGGAATCAAGTAAAATTATCTCTCACTCCCTCTTCCATTGACAGAAACTGCAAGCAGAGGACACCAAAGGAAGAGATTTTAATTGGTTCCCCATTGTCACTGTAACCCATCCATTCTGTGACTCATTTTGCTTGTGAGGCTCTACCAATGCTCAGAAATGGGTTTCAGGGTAGACAGGCTGCTTGGGGAAGGCAGAGATGTGGTCTAGCAATCCCTTCCATGAACTCTTCTGTTGGATCCAACCCACTGGCTATTTCTTAGGTTAATAGTTCATGATTGATTCTTAATCAATGGGTATTAATCGTTCCGAGTTAGTCCCGTAATAGTCCTATGATATATCCATAGAAACCTGGAAAAAGTGACTCCTCTCAGTTGAAAAGAGAGTGAAGTTATATGTCTGTGAGTAGGAAGAAAGAGAAACAACTTTAACTTCTGATTAAAACTGTTGTGTTTGTTTAGAATATGAAGCAGTAATAGCTTGAAAAGGGCTCTGGTATCCTAAAGCTCCAATTCCTATTGGCTGATTAAGTCCTGAAGCCAATCTAGATTGGTCCTGAAGCCAATCTAGATACCCAATCACTGAGCCCTGCTTGGGCCCAATAGTATTGCTTGTATATAGTTACATTGTTGAAAGTTATGTGTTGGAACAGTATAAATGAAAGTGCTGCTCTCATAGAGCTGTCTTTTGAGCTGAACAATGTCACTGAATAAAAGCCTGTTTGTTTGAATTCATCGCCTCCTGTTCAATACTTAAAAAAAACAAAGTTAATTTAAACACTGATCAATTGAAAAACTTTGGTGGCTCATATGCTTTGCTTTATTGAGAATTTGAGAGAAGAATTGGCTGAAAACAGTCCTGGATAGGAACAAGAGGATAGGTTTGTAATAATATCCACTGGGACCTTGTGTTGGAAAGAGGAAGGATCCTTTTAAGCAGCACTGAGAGGTTAACATTCATTTTTCTCGTATGCTATAGGAAAAGAAACCAAAGCAGTAGTGGATAATTCCAGTCCCTTCACATCTCTTAGCAATGGAAATATTTCTTTAGCCAATCAGAAAAGGCCATTTAAAAAGTTCCAAAAGATATATGAAACAAATTTAACCCTAGCACTGTATGTCCACTCTGAGGCTGCATTCACACATACTAAATAATCCACTTTCAACCCACTTTCAGGGCACTTTACAACTGGATTTTACTGTGTGAACTGGGAAAATCCAATTCAAAAGTGCATTGAAAGTGTATTGAAAGTGGATTATTTAGTGTGTCTGAGCACAGCCTGACAGTGTAACTAGATGAGACACTGGGGATCCAAGAGTGGATCTCCAGAAATCATTAATTTGGTTTTAAAACAGGTATATATAAATATGTGTAATTTGGTGTATGGACAGGAAGGCACCCTTCTATTTTATTTGTCAGATTTGTTGTTTTCTTATGCTGTATTGTTATACAATTGACAAATAGGTGTCAATTTTAACAAAAAAAATAGCATTGATGTCATTAGTATGGACAGGATAAAGGATGTTTTTGTCCTGAGTATGGAGCATGAACAAATTATAAAGGAAACTTGACCCGTTTAAATTGAGCGAGTTTTGTTACAGATTTCAGTATCATCTGTATTTTAAAAAACTGACATGAAGGGAAGATTTTGTGAAAGGCAACAATGCTAAGACGGGGGGGGGGGTTAAAATTTTTCTACTGTGCATTTGTCTGAGAGAAATTTCTTGATTTCTGAGGCTTATTTTATTTTAATTGACTTCATGTGTATCCTGCTTTTCTGTCCAATGGGTATGCAAAGTGGCTTACATTGTTCTCCTCTCCTTCATTGAGAGAGCCAGTCTGGTTAAGTGTGTGGACTCTAATCTGGGAGAACCGGGTTTGATTCCCCACTCCTCCACTTGCACCTGGCTGGATGACCTTGGGCAAGCCATAGCTCTGTACCAGCTGTTCCCTCAAGGACAGCTTGGGAAAGAGTTCTCTCAGCCCCACCTACCTCACAGGGTGTCTGTTGTGGGGAGGGGAAGGGAAAGGAGTTTGTAAGCCGCTCTGAGACTCTTAAATGAGTGAAGGGCGGGGTATAAATCCAATCTCCTCCTCTTCTTCTTCTTCTTCTTCTTCTTCTTCATTTTATCCTCAAAACAACCTTATGAGGTAGGCTACACCTGAAAATGTGTGTCTGGCCTAAGGTCACCCAGCAAGCTTCCACAGCAGAGTGAGGATTTGAACCTGGGTCTCCCATATCTAGTCCAACATGTTTACACTATACCACACCTGAAAGAGAAAAATACAGTTTTCATAGAAGGAGTGGTCCATCTAATATATCAGAGGCCCAATCTGCATCTAATTTTTGCTCTGTTGTTTTACCAAACCCACACTGGAACAGAAAAAGATGTGGCTCAAAACCACATTCAAATACCCCAAACCAATGCTGTACTGACTGCAGAGTCATCCCTGAATGCCATAAAATGGCCATAAATCTATGCAGACAGCCACCATAAAGCCGAGAGATCAAACAAAGTGAGAGTGGCATGCAGTCTGGACACTGCCATAAAATTCGACAATCAGTCAAAGTGAAAGTGGAATGCAATGCAAATGGGAATTTCTGTTCCAGTGTGGCTTTGGTAAGACAGCAGAGCAAATGCTAAATGCAGATTGAGGCTGCGATCACACGGACGTTTACTGCGGGCTTCGCGGCTGTTCCGTATCGCAATTAAAGGGGCTGACCAGACAGCCGCATCTGTCTCCCGTCTCGAAGCCGCCGCCCCCCCCCGCATTCGAGCCCGCCTTTCAAACCACCAGGAAAAACAAGTACCTTCCGTTTGAGCCATCGCGCTTGAAAGAGCAGCGCGGGAGAACCCGGGTTTAAATGCCCGTGTGATCGCACCCTAGGTCAGTAATGCAGATGAATGAAGGATAGCTAAACAAGATCAGTTCTATCTTTCTTCAACAGCCATTGCAACTAAGATGGTGATTTGTGCATGTATATACATTGTTCCTGTTGTACTATTTTAATAGTAATATAATTTGAACTGTCGTCACAGGTTCTTATCATACCTACACTAGTTGCCAGATGTTTTCCCAGATGTCTTCTGCTTCAGAATGGCACAGAACTATATTAAAGCATTCAAGACTAATGATCAGTACTTATGCTCCTGGATCATATGAATTCAGACTGCTAGAGTGAAACAGATTTCAGGGAAAGGACAGGCAAAGTAATTTTTATTAGATATATGCTGTCATCGTAAATAATGAGGCCAGTAATAACAGCACTTCCCAAGCATGTTTTGCTTTCATCTTGTTCAGAGTCACTTTTAGCATGATTGGTAGAAAAGAACAAGAGTCCAGTAGCACCTTAAAGACTAACAAAATATGTGGCAGGTATGAGCTTTTATGAGTCACTGCTCACTTCTTCAGCATGATCAGTGAAGCTGATAGAGATAGATTGAGATGACTGTAAAAGCATGTAAAGAATACAAGGGGATTTACATTGGGTACAAAACTATGGACTAGCAGCTCTTTATCATTGTTGTTTTTATAATCCACATCATTTTATGCAGCTTCCTTAATGAATGATGTAGGAATAAACCTGCTCCTTCCTTCATGCTTCTCAGAATATAAATTTAGTTCCATTAAAATAATGGGAACATAGTATCCTGCAGCCATTTTGGGAAAGTGCAGTCCTTTTTTAATTTCAGTACACAATAAATTTCATTATGAAAATTGCCATATCTTACTTCTGCACATGCTGGTATCTCCACCATACTCTAAACAGAAAATAAATAGTAAAATGGAGCAAACACTGAAAATAGCCAACAAACTCCACTAAGAAATTATGTTTGTGTTTTTGAAGAAAAGTATTAGGCTAATTTTCTCTTGCTTTTATATAAAAATAAGACTTGAAACTTTTCCACCCCCCCCCCCCCAAAAAAAACTCCAGGAGATGGACTGGGGTCGTCTTCTCCTTTTCCTCCTTCTCCTCCTCCTCCTCCTTCTGTTTACATAGCTTGGCCAGAGGTTGGAAACATTTTGAAATATGGCACAGTTCCCCAAACATTCTGCAGTGCAGTCTCTGTGCATTTCAATAGATTTTTGTTATTGTTGTTGTTGGACAACCAACTTAAATATAGCGAATCCTTAGCAGCTGGTTTGGAAGTGAAAATTAAGGACTCAGCAGGTGATTCTGTACTCTGAAAGTGTCTTGCACTATGACACTGATGAATGTGTATGATCTGGAAGGATTTTATCCTGAAGTGTTGTAATACCTATTTTATTAGATGTTTGGTATCACATTATTTCACAACTGGCTGCCTCTTGGTAGAACAGGCCCTCCAAACTCCCAGTCTGTTTGGGACATTCCCCATCTAGAGCTCCCATTGTGCAGTGGCAGGGGGAAAATAAGCCATGTTTTCCCCTAAAGTGACATCAGTAGAATGAATACCACTGCCCCAGTACATTAGAAATATATGCTTCTTTTTCTACCTAGAAATGAAATTCAGTGAAGGAAGGTTGTGTGCAATCCACATTAAATAAATAAAAATCTGTGTTGTATGAAACCAAATCCTGTATAATTTATTTCAGGTAAACCCATGAAAATTCCTACAGTGCTTAGAGTTGCCATACAAGGCAGAGTCTGGAGTTCTCCCAGAATTAAAACTGGACTCCATGCAACAGAGATCAGTTCCCTTTGGAGGAAATGGCAGCTTCAGAGGGCAAACTTTAAATTCTAGATAGAATCTCTTCCCAGATTTTCCCATTCACAGATATCATTCCCAAATCTCCAGGAACGTCCCAGGCTGAAGTTGGCAACCTTAAAATGTCTCCTTTGGTTTTATTGCCCACAGCTAATCAAACCCACCTTCATTAATTATCCTAGACAATTATGCTAATATCAATTTTGTTATAAGGATATAATTCTAAATATTAAGAAATGTTTATTATTTATTTATCACCATGCTGTGCACTATTCTGATTTTTCTTAGTAACTGCTAGTACATAAATACCACCCAAAGTGGAGTTTTAAAACTCATAGATCAAAGAATATGAAATTGCTTTTTCTTCTTTGCTCCATACCAGTAATTAACACAGCATGCTTCAGAGCCTACAAAATTTTGTGATTGAAATAAATTCAAGAGATAAAAAGTTGAACATGAAGAACCATTATTTCATCACTGGAATATATCATGTTTAAATTCCTAGTAAAGATTCAATTTAACATCTCTATTAATCTGCTTGTACTCATTCTATGCAGTTTTGTTTGAGCCAATATACAGAAATAAATTGGCATGTTAATTAGAACCTTATGCATGACAATATAACACTTATGTACATTATATGTGATACTTGGAGGTAGGGTTTGGTTGGCATGTTTATATTCCTCTCTCCCCATGGAGGACAGCAGTGGCATACCTAGCCTAATTGGTGCTGGGGTGAAAAATTGTTTAACAACCCCCTCCTCTCTTTTTTTCTGTCAAGTCACAGCTGATTTATGGCAACCTCATAGGGTTTTCAAGGCAAGATAGAATCGGAGGGCCTCCACATCGGCCCTGCTTAGCTTCTGAAATCTGATAAGCTGGGACTATCCAGGTCAGGGCCTCTACTCTATTCAAAATAATTATTTTCAGTAATAATCATGAAATAAAATTAATAATAATCATAATGGTGAGAAAATAGATTGAGGTGGGTAGCTGTGTTGGTCTGAAGCATTAGAAAAACGTTTGGTCTTAAACTTACCACTGGACCCAAAATTTGCTTCAGTGTCCAGAAAAAAACTGCAGACAGTGAACAAATTCTTTTATTTAACTTCATATATAATTGTGCTAGTAAAAAAAATCAAATTCCAACATGGTGTAGTAGTTAAGGTGTCAGACTAGAATCTGGTTCAAATCCCCACTTGTGCCATGGAAGCTTGTTGGGTGACCTTGGGCCGGTCACTTTACTCTCAGTCTAGCCCTGACCTGGATAGCTCCAAGATAGCTTGATCTTGTCAGACCTCAAAAGCTAAGCAGAGCTGACATGGAGGCAGGCAATGTCAAATCACCTCCCAACATCTCTTGCCTTGAAACCCCTACAGGTTTGCCATAAAGCCAATTCTTCCTCCTCCTCCTCTTCTTCTGCTTCTGCTTTTTTTTTCTTATGCTGCTGCTGTAGCCACTCCTGTGGAAACCCAGCAGTACCACCGCAGTCACCCTGCAGAACCCAGTGCCATTGGGACAAGGCCAGCTGATGTCAAGCTGATGTCAAGCATCAGCAGAACCAGTGCAATATACAGTGCCCAGCAACTCCAGTGCCTTCTGTTCATAATGTTAACAAAAGTTTGCCACTGCACTACTCTTAAATACAGTCTGTTACCAAGCAGGATAGGAATGAGAAGGTCTTGAGACCAAAAAGTAAAAATGGGAGGGGGGTAGAAAAATTAGGTGAAGAGGGACAGAAATGAATGAGAAATGTGTTTGCTGCTTTGCAAAATCTTGCTTAGCTGGCTACAAGGAAAGGAAGAGAAAAAGGCTTGAGTATTGGACATAATGACCTGCAGGCTGGCAACTACTGTAGCAGCTATCAGCATACTGGCTTGGTTGTATGATCTGTTGAGCAAGTTTGCTTCAGTCTTGGAGAAAGGGAAGTCTAGCCAATCCTAGAATGCTTTCTGCGATGTTCAGACTTCCCTTCACCCCTAGTGGCTGTACCCAGAACTGCATTTTAAAAGTAAAAGGAAAGATGTTCAGCTGGACACAGCATGACACTGGCTTCAAGGACCCCATTCAAGGGCCTTCCGCAAGTTGCACCCATGGCAGAATGCACCCCTCCCCCAGTACGTCACTGGGGGATAGACGGGAAAGCTGTTTCTCTGCTGTCTTCTTGATATTAGCAGAATTGCTAAGAGAACTATCCTGTGCTCCCACACCATTCCCTCTGGGCCTTTTACACAGCCTGAAACCAAACGTAACATGAAAACATATCACTTGACCTATAGTATGAATAAGCTAATAATTTATTATCTCAATATGCACTTTTAATTTTTCATATTTATATCCCACCATTCCTTCATGCAGTACATGCCCCTCCCCATTTTATCCTTACAACAGCTCTGTGAAGTAATTTTATGTGAGAGGTAGTCACTCGTAGTGAGAGAAATAGTGACACACTCCCACCACCTTCCTCAGCTCTGTGAGCTCACAGACTGACACATCCACCTGAAATTTTGAGTCCTCAGTCTCTCTTTATCAGCTGCTCTGGATATTGGAAAAGATCAAGGGAAAGCTGCAGTGTTGTCTTGATAATGACAGCAATGCTGTTTTTTCTCTGTCTTAAGAAAGAAGAGCTCTCACAGAGCTGAGGGTATTTAAGGTATAACTGCATGATGCACTGTCCCATCCTCATAAGAACATAAAAGAAGCCAATGGCCCATCCAGTCCAACACTCTGTCACATAGTGGCCAAAAACACCAGGTGTCCTCAGAAGGTCCACCAGTGGGGGCAGGAAGCCCTCCCACTGTTGCCCTCCCCCAAACACCAAGAATACAGAGCATCACTTGCCCCAGACTGAGAGTTCCTATCTATACTTTGTGGTTAATAGCCACTGATGGACTTCTGCTCCATATGTTTATCTAATTCCCTCTTGAAACCGTCCATGCTTGTAGCTGCCACCACCTCCTGTGGCAGTGAATTCCACATGTTAATCACTCTGGGTGAAGAAGTACTTTCTTTTATCTGTTCTAACCCGACTGCTCAGCAATTTCATGGAGTGCCCACAAGTTCTTGTACTGTGAGAAAGGGAGAAAAGTACTTCTTTCTCTACCTGCTCTATCCCATGCATAATCTTATAAACCTCGATCATGTCACCCCTCAGCCGTCGTTTCTTCAAGCTAAAGAGCACCAAGCACTTCAGTCTTTCTTCATAGGGAAAGTGTTCCAACCCTTTTATCATTCTAGTTGCCCTTTTCTGCACTTTTCCAAATGCTATAATATCTTTTTTGAGGTGTGGCGACCAGAACTGTACACAGTACTCCAAATGAGGCCGCACCATCGATTTATACAGGGGCATTATGATACTGGCTGATTTGTTTTCAATTCCCTTCCTAATAACCCCCAGCATAGCGTTGGCCTTTTTCATTGCAGTCACACACTGTCTCAACATTTTCACTGAGTTATCTACTATGACTCTAAGATCCCCAAATGGCGGGGAGGGCAGGATATACATGTAAATATAAATAAATAAAAATATCTCTCTTGGTCAGTTTCTGCCAGTTTGGATCCCATCAACGTGTATTTCTAGTTAGGATTTTTGGCTCCAATGTGCATCACTTTGCTGTGGCCAAATTGAACCATTTGCCACGCTGATGCACACTTGCACATCCTTGACAGATCCCTTTGGAGTGCCTCACAATCCTCCCTGGTTCTCACCACCCTGAACAACTTCATATCTTCTGCAAATTTAGCCACTTCCCTGCTTACTCCAATTCCAAATCATTAATAAACAAGTTAAAAAGCATTGGATCAAGTACTGATCCCTGCGGTACCCCACTGCTTACCTTCCTCCACTGAGAAAATTGCCTATTTATACTCACTTTCTGTTTCCTTTTAATTAGCCAGTTTTTGATCCACAAAAGGATCCTTTTATCCCATGACTATTGAATTTACTTAGGAGCATTTGATGAGAAACTTGATCAAAAGCTTTCTGGATGTTAAGGTAAACAGCATCTGTTGGGTCCCCCTTGTCCACATGTTTGTTTACTCCCTCAAAGAACACTAACAGGTTAGTGAGACAAGATCTTCCCTTACAGAACCCATGCTGAGTCTTCCTCAAGAGATTTTTTTCATCAATGTGCCTACTAATTTTTTCCTTAATAATAGTTTCCACCAACTTACCTGGTATCAACATCAGACTGACTGGCCTGTAATTTCCTGGATCTCCTCTGGAACCCTTTTTAAAGTTGGGAGTGACATTCGCTACCTTCCAGTCCTCAGGAATGGAGGCAAATTTTAATGAAAGATTACATGTTTTTGTCAGGAAATCCACAAGTTCACATTTCAGTTCTTTCAGAACTCTTGGATGTATGCCATCCAGGCCCAGTGACTTTTTTGTTTTTAAGTTGTCTATCAGTCATAGGACCTCCTCTCTTGTCACCTCAATCTGACTCAGGTCTTTCAACACCCCTTCCAAAATCAGTGGTTCTGGAGTGGGCAAGCCCTTCACATCTTCCACAGTGAAGACAGAGGCAAAAAATGCATTCAGCTTCTCAACCATTTCCCTATCATCCTTCAGTACACCTTTAACCCCTTGGTCATCCAAGGGCCCCACTGCTTCCCTGGCTGGTTTCCTATTTCTAATGTATTTGAAGTACTGTTGGTCTTTATGTTTTTTTGCAATATGCTCATCATATTCCCTTTTTGCCTGCCTGATCACAGACTTGCATTTTATTTGCCACAGCCTGTGTTCCCTTTTATCAGCCCACTGAGACTAGCTTTCCACCACTTAAAGGAATTCTTCTTAACTTTTACAGTTTCCATTATTTTGTTTGTTAACCATGCAGGCTTTTTTCTATACCTATTTGTGCCTTTCCTAACCCACAGTATATATTTTTTCTGAGCTTCTAGGATTGTAATTTTAAATCGTCTACTAGCTTTCCCAATGGTTTTGACCCTTTCTACTTTTCCTTTCAGTTTCCTCCTCACATGTCCCCTCGTATTAGAGAAGTTACTCCTTTAAAAGTTAAAAATGGTTGTGTCTGTCTTTTTGGCCAACTCCCTATTTATACAAATGTTGAACTCAATAATATTATGGTCACTGTTCCCAAGCAGTGCAATTAATTTTTCCATCTCTCTTGGGTTTCAGTTAGGACCAATTTTAGTTGGGTAATGGAATACCTAAATTGTTTAATCTGTATTGGGAGAGGGTTTTGTCCCTTCTTGAATCTAATTTTAAATGTGATATTGGTGGGCAAGAAAACTAGATAGATGTAATACTGGATGAGACCAGAATCCCATTTAAATGGGAATGTGAATAGTTATGTAGGATTGTCAACATGTTGGAGATCAATAGCTTGGGTAGTCAATAGTGCTGGTATGTTAACATTTCACAGATAGTGGGTTTACACATGTAGTAAATATAGTTTATACTATATACTGGGTACAGTATCATAAAGGTAAGTTCTTGCCTGTCTTTATGTGGCTAATGCATTGATATTAAGCTTCAAATGATTTTGTTGCATAAGTAATATTGAATGAATGTATAAGTTTATCTAATTCTTTGTATGCATGTGTGTACAGACCCCATGCTTGAAATAGTTTTAACTTCAGTACTGTTCTTGTTAGTGCTGTTAGCATGCAAGCAAAATATTTGCAATTTGTCCAGGGTTGGGGACTCCATGAGAGTCAGGGCAACCCCCAGACTGGCTGGCTTGCTGGCTTCTGGTGTCAGGTTACAGCATATCTCTAATTTCCAAAGATAACAAGGCCAGAGAAGGTTTCAGAAGTCCAGTGTTGTTCAGTCAGAGCTCAGGTTTCCAGGAATCAATCAAGGCAGTGTTGGCAGTTCAGCATTGTGTCTGCACCCAAAAGCCTCTCTTGGGAGATTATAACCACACGCCAAGGTGTCATGTGTACAGCCAGCTTCTCAGGAACAATCATGCAAAGATTAATCTCTGCTATCAGCAGGCAGCTGGCATTGAGAGCCGTGCACTGTGTCACCTAGTCTGTAAATCTGTTCTCAACCTTCTGCAGCATTCCAAGGACACAGGCAGTCCTAGAGAGCTGGGGATGGGCAGTTGACCTTCACCTGCTGAATTAAAGCTGGAGGGTGGAGATGATTCAGCTCTCAGCTACAAGTCAGGGCATGCCTGCACCTCATTTCCCTTCTTTTGGCTTCTGTTGACTCTGAGCTAGCTAGCTACACAGGACCCCTCCTCCTCTGAGGAGTCCATACTGTCACTGAGCCCTCTCTGAATGGTGTTCAGTGAATGCATTTTATCTTGTTTTAAAATACTGGTAATTTCAATGTCCTTTCTATTTAAAACAAGCCGCAGCCATGAGGAGTTGTGTGTGAGAGGAAACAATATGGACATTTCCCCCTTCTCATACCCAATTCTCTTCCTCATTCTCAGGACTACTTTCTCCATCTCTTTCTTGCTTTCCTATTAGGGATTTCCTATTAGGCATGAACCAGCTCATGAACTAAAATTCATGACGGAATTTGGCCGGTTTGTGATTTGTGAACTGAAGCTTGTGGCAGGTCAACTGGCATGAACTTTTTTATGAACTTTCAAGCAGTTCATGGAAGTTTGTGGTGGTTCATGAATGGATACATTTCCAGACAGATTGTCTCCACTCAAACAAAATGTTTACCAAACTTCAAACCAATTGGGGGGGGGGGATTCTCCAGCTGTGGAAACTCTGCTGTCAGTTTCAAACTAGTCATGTGAGTTTCAAGAGGGTTCTCCCACCCTTGTCCCTTGTGTTCACTTTGTGTTTGGTTTCCAATTTCTTGAACAGAGCTCACAAAATCCCACTCCCCTTGCTTGGATTTGTGACTCTTATCTTTTGAGATCAATCCTTTTAAGCTTGCAGTGCCAGTGGCACTGGGTTCTGCTGGGCACTCTGGTACTGCACTGGTACTGCTGAGCATTGTACTGTACTCTATACATTGTACTGGTTCTGCTAGGCTTGCAAAAATGCCCCTCTTGCTTGAATTGTGATTGAGCTGGCATTGCCACATTGACATTGGGTTCTGCTGGGCACTAGTACATTGCACTGGTTCTGCTGGGCTTCCAGCCCCCCCCCCTGGGTTGTGATTCTGGACTTGACATCAGTCCTCTTGATCTAGCATTGCCACATTGGCACTAGGTTCTGCTGGGCACTCTGTGATTGCACTGGTTCTGCTGGGCTTGCAAAAATCCCCCCCCCTTCAGCTTCTGCTGCAGAGATTGTCTGGTTTGACCTGAGGCCTGTTGGGTTAGTAGTGGCATTCGTTCTGCTGGGCACATGACACTGGTTCTGCTGGGCTTGCAAAAATGTCATTCCCCACTTTCAGTTTTCACTGCAGAGATTAAGTTTCTACTGCAGAGATTCTGTTCTGCTGGGCTCCTACTGCTCTTGCTTTTTTTCTGTTTCTCTCCCTCAATTGGAAATAATAGAGGGAAGGGCACTTTGGGGGGGGGCTGTAAATTGGACCCCATAAATCCAATCCTCACCAAACTTGGAGGGCAGGTAGAGAAGAGTTACCCAGAGATCTTCTGTGTGTTTGGAGACTCCAGCATACCCAGGGGGCCTTCTACCACATCACAAATCTCACAACCTGGTGTGTTTCACTCTTAAAGTTTTGTGACAATTTATGGGTCATGAACTGGGCATTCCATGAACCAAAATGAGCCGCATTTTCCCAATTCATGTCCATCCGTATTCTCTCTCACTATCTTTTGTTCTCATGGGAGAAAATTTGGACTTCATTTATGCACACTTTGAATGTCATAACAATTAAATTACAATCATTGAAATTAATTACAAGATGGTACTATAAACCCCCCAAAACTAAGCTTAATAACCAGTTTGTATAATCCTCTGTGCTGGAAATGCTCAGAACATGTTGGAACTAATTTACACTGTTGGTGGGACTGTTCTGCTTTAACCTCATTCTGGAAGATGATTGTTGTTAAAATCAAAATTGTCACTGGATGTGAAATTCCACTTACTCCAGAGTCATTATTACTAAATATTTGGCCTGATTCCCAATTTGGAAATGAAAAAAGAAAATTAATTGCCACACTATTAACAATTGCTAAATTAACAATTGCATCAGTTTGGAAAAGTAAATTGAAATCATCAATAAAAACCTGGCACCAAAAAAATTGGGAACATATAATAATGACAAAAATTACTGAGAATATATAATCAACAGACCCAACTAAGAGCTCAGCCCAACTCTAGGATATGTGGATACCTCTTATGTTTTATTTGTTGGAGAATTATATTATTCCTCCAAACCCTGGATATGAAAAGATACTGTATGCATAGTATATAGAAAGATAGCTTTTATTACCTTTTTTATTGCCCTTTGTTCACCCGTAAATATTTAGTAATGAAAATTTACATTCATTCTTTAAAAACAAATACTATCTTTTGTTCTCAATATCCCATGCTTTCTAAAACAGTCTCCACACATCAGAAAAATTGTGGAGATCTTTTTTCCCTGTAACTTCTAAAGTCGATTTTCTGGAATACCCAAGGAAACCTGCAGGTTTGTGGGTGATCTTGTTTTGCTGCTTTTGTGATTGAAGTCAGCCACCCACTTTGTTATTAGACAGAGCGATGATGGTGATGGGGTCCCCATTCGTTCTAAGTTCCAATTCTCATAGCTCCATTTGGAGCCGTTATTATTTTCTTACTCAGTCTAATGGAACTGCTCTGGCTGTCTAGTCTGATAGTTGCTGTTATGGAAACATCTACTAGGTTTTGAAAAGCAGTGAAAGAAAAGGTGGTGAAAAACAATTGCATTCTAAAGGACTGCTTTGCTGTATTTTTAATTAAATGCTTATCTGGAGTATCACAGTTTTTAAAAACTCCTGAATAATGTTTTATTTATGACTTATGCAGAGCATCACCTCTGATACCCAGTCTGACAGAAACGACATCTCTACCACCTTTATTATTCTGCACATAGCATTTAAATATGGCAATTCATACACATTTTTATTCAAACATGGTTATGATTTCTGAGTACACATTCAGGTGGATGTATTTTTGTTTACATAGGTGTAGATGAAACACAAGTACTCTGAGGTTGATATTTCAGCATCCCACAGGGAAACTCTTGAAAAGATTCTTCCATAAATGTGTTCTTGAATGTGAATGAAATTTAGTTGCTGATTACAAGAATGTCTGCATCTAGTGTGAAGATATGAATTGCAGCTAGTGGTAGAAAGGGCTCTTCCCAGTGAGCTTTAAAGATATACTTTATACTAGTAAATAGGCATGGGCATGCACCAGCCCATGAACTAAAATTCATCATGAATTTTGGCTGGTCTGTGACATGATGTCCATGAAGGCTGTACTATCACAAATTTTCACAAAGTTTTAGCACAGTTTGTGAGCAGAGACAGACTGGCACCCATCAATTAAACTGTTTACAAAACTCTAAGGCAACAGTGGGGGCAGAATTCTCCAGCCTTGGAAACAATAGGAGTCTTCCTAACCTTAACAGGCACTGATGGCTGCCAGTAAGAGAGTTCCCATTGTGGACTATGGGTTCAGAAGGCTACAGATTGAGTGAGCTCTCCTCCCTCCCCCTCCTTTGTTTGCTGGTGTAGTGAAAGAGAGGCATGGAGCTAGCAGAGCTGATTCATTGCTTTGCTTTCCGTTTGCTTGATCTGCAGCCTGTTGCTGGGATTCAGATTAGGGTGCAGTGGGTCCTGCTCTGACTTTCTGCACAGGGGCTTAGCTATTGTACCTTTCCCCCACACACACATCCCTGCTAATGATCTCCTCAGCTCCCTGCTGTGGGGGGTTGGGAATTTTTTGGAACCATGGATCTCGTTCTGCTCTTCTCTTGCTCATGCTGAGTGCAGGGACTTGGCTATTGTGTGACTTTCTCCCCCCACCCCCCACACCTCTCCTACTACTGATGTCCTCTGCTCTCTGCTGTGGGGGTTTGAGAGTTTTCTTGAACCATGGATTTGGGTCTTCTCTTCCTGCATCCACGCTGAGCATAGGGACTTAGCTACTGAGTGCCTTTTTTATCCCACCCCCCCCCCATCCTGCTAGTGATCTCATCAACTGTCTGCTGTCAAGGTTTGAAAAGTTTCTGGAATCAGGGATTGGATTGGCATCTTGTTCCTGCCATCATGCCGAGCATGGGGCTTAGCTATTGGGTTCTTTAATTTAATGTGTCAAAAGCAACTGGACTCATGTCTATCCCCATGGCAAAGATCAAATCCAGTTTGTGGCCTGCTTGACATGTGGGGCCTGACACAATCTGAAAGAATCCCAGTGCTACCGTGGAAGACACCAGGTCCGTAGCCTGTGAAGAGGTGGCCATATCAGCATGGAAACTGAGTTCCCTCAGAACCAATAATCTGGGGAATTCCAAGGCCCAACCTGACACCACCTCCAGCAGGCTCAGCAGCGTATCCAATGGTGCCCTAGGCAGTCATTATGCCAGCCAGATAGCCAAACACTCTTCAGTTGGTGCCAGGTTGGTGCAGTGGTTAAGAGCATGGACTCTAATCTGGGAGAACTGGGTTTGATTCCCCACTCCTCCACATGCAGCTGGGTTGACCTTGGGTCAGTTACAAGTTCTTTCAGAGCTGTTCTCTCAAGCGTTCTCAAGAGAGCTCTCTCAGTGCCATCTACCTCATAGGGTGTCTGTTGTGGCGAGGGGAAGGGAAAGGGATTGTAAACCACTATGAGACTCCTTTGGGTAGTGAAGGGCGAGGTATAAATCCAATCTCCTCCTCCTCCTCTTCTGTCCCACACCAGGCCAACACAATTAATACTGGAGATCTTTGGAATGGGGAGTAGCCCGGAGGAGAAAGACTCCCAGTTGAGAATTGCTACTCCCCTCCCCCCAACCTTTTGTCTGGGACTGATCAAGGACTGATTAACCTGGGGGAGCCAGTTCTTTCAAGGCTTGCCATCCCTTACCCAGGTCTCTGTCATGCATGCCAGGTCCACTTTTTGCTTTGCAAATTAATTTTGTAATGTTGCAGTCTTATTATTAATGGATCTGGCATTTGGAAGGTCTCTTGAATCAGAGATCAGATTGGCATCTTGTTCCTGCACTCACACCAAGCATAGAAGCTTAGTTATTGAGTGCCTTTATTTTCCTCCCTGCCCCCCACTAATGATCTTGTTTGCTGTCTGCCATCAGGGTTTGGGAGGTTTCTGGAATCAGGGATCCGACTGGCATCTTGTTCCTGCATTCATACCAAGCATAGGGGTTCAGTGAACACCATAAGAGTGAAAGGGGGTGGAAGGGGTGTTTGTCATGGAGGAAAGAAGCCATCTCCCCACAGAGAACCAGTGGCCCAGGTCTTCAGGCCTGAACCCCCCCTCCCAGAGTCCTCCCCCATCAGGGCATCAGGGTCTCTGAGCCTTCTTCTTCTGCTTTGTCTTTGGGGCTTTTCCAAGAGGAAACAGAGGTAGCAACATCCATACACCAGCAGTTTCTAGAACTCTCCACAGATGAATCATCTGACAGTGGAGGGGAGGAGGCAGCTTCTCTCAACTCCCTCCTGCTCCCGCTGCCTCAAGTACATCTCCATCTGGCACTTTCCAGCCCAGTGCCAGAAAGTAGCTGTGCCTAGTCCCACTTGCTCAAATCATGGGACCCCATTTTCAGTCCAACCTGTGGAAACATTTCCATATCCTCCCCCAGAGTACCCTTATACCCTCCCTGCTTTGGGGACCCCCCATCAAAAGTCTGGGAGTGCCCGCCTTTCCGTCTGCCTTTTGGATACTGGCTGCATGTTTCAGTGGTGGTGGTGGGGGCTGTGAAAAGGTGGATGTGTTCTGGAGCTAGATGCAGAGTCAAATAAAAAAAAAACCTGTTGGTGGGTGTGCTCTGCACCTGTCTGGTTCTGCCCTAGACAGTGAGTGCCTTGGCTGAAAGCGCACATTCATTATATCCTCCCTGCTGCCGTGAGGGTACTTTGGGGAGCCTCTGTCAAAATTCTAGGGGTTCCTACCTTTCCTTCTCTCTTTTGGTTATTGGCTTCATATTTCAGTCCTGGGTGAGAAGAAGAAGAGAAGAGATTGGATTTATACCCCGCCCTTCATTTGGAGTCTCAGAGCAGCTTACAAACTCCTTTTCCTTCCCCTCCCCTCAACAGACACCCTGTGAGGTAGGTGGGGCTGAGACAGTTCTGACTGAGAACTGCTCTTTTTCAAGAACAGCTCTGACAGAGCTATGGCTTGCCCAAGGTCATCCAGCAGGTACAAGTGGAGGAGTGGGGAATCAAATCCACTTCTCCCAGATTAGAGTCCATGCACTTAACCACTACATGAAACTGGTGGTCACACTTTGGGGGTTGGGTGTCAGGGGTAGATTCAGGTCTTTGACCCACCACATCTATTTCCATCACAGGGATTTGACCTACCATGTCTATTCCCTTCTTAGGGCTTCCAGCCACCACATCTACATATGTCATTGCATACTTTGGGGTTTGGGTGTCAGGGGTGGATTCAGGGTTTGGAGCCATATGTTATTGCACACTTTGGGGTCTGTGTGTCAGGGATAAACATTGGGATGTATAGACATCCCAACCCGCGGTAGAAAAATGCGGCCCCTTTAAATCCGGGAGCCCTCCCGGATTTAAGGGGCCGAGTGACCGCAGCCTAAGATTTCTTGTTCATGTTTTGGTCAACTACTGTACAGTTGTGTTGAAAGGCTGTACTGTGGCCCTGGGATGTATTGTGGCTTGTGGTAGAGCACATGTTTTGCATTCCCGAAGTCCCAGCAACCCTAGCATGTCTATTTAAAAGTTATCTCAGGTCACAGATACTGGGAAAGACCTTGTTTTGTGTGAGATCTTGTAAAGCTGCTTCTAGTTGGATTAGACAATACTGAGCTAGATGGATCACTGGTTTAAGGCAGCTTTGTATATATATTTAAGAGTGTTGGAAATACTTGACCTTGTTCAAGTATTATTCCCAGATCACCACTGTACTTTTATCCATAGTTGTCAAGGGAAACAATGTTCTTCTGTGAAAGAAGAACTGTGCTAAATGGGGATACCAGTTGACTGTGGGTTAAGTGCGCTTAGTGTTCTTGGTGGCCACAGAATCTATGGTGAGACTAAGTCTTTTGCCTTCTCAAATATATGCTGTTTTGCATCCCTGGATATTTTGTTCCACAGAATGCCAATGGAGCCATTGCCTTCACAGGCCTACTCTTTGTTCCATTTCTTAATCACTGAACAATGTAGGGCCTGGCTTTTACATACGGAATGATAGCAAAGTAAGACCATTACTCCTAACTGCTAAGCTCCACTCCTACCTTTTGTTTTTCTTTCTGTGAGTGTTTTAATCAGTACTACATTTCTTGTGCACAGGATGGTCTTAGTGATTCTGGGGCCCTGAGCAAAAGTTCAGGATGGGCCCCCAGAATCACTGACCCCCCCCCCCAGCCTGGCCACTGCAGTCCCATAAAAGGGGCAGTGTTCATCCTTGTCAAAGCTAGTAGGAGCCACAGCAAGCTGACAACCCAAGCTTATGCAGAGTTGAGCACATTTCAGGGCCAAACTAGATGTCTTACCCTTGGCCACTTACATGAATTTACAGACAGAGGGTGCGTTCAGACGGGCAGCTAATCCTCCCATTGGCCCAGCTCTAATTTGATCCCGATCTTTTTTATCCATTTTTGCATGACTAGACAGCTCCCCCATTAATCGCATCACCAAACATGGACTCCGCGGTAGATTGTCTGGATGGCGTCCACCTGAAGGAGCCACGTGGTTGGTTTTTTTAAAAAAAAATTCTGTTTGCGCATGCGCATATGTTCCTCATTGTGTACTTGTTTTTCCGTGCATGCACGGACTTGAATGGTAAAAATACCACCAGTGGTACCTTCCTCTAGGTACCATTTCAATTAACAAAGTTCATAAATTTCACAGGACATTCAGAAACATGAAATCGTCCAGAACATTTGAGCAGAGTGCTGTGCCCATTGCTCGTTTACATGTTTATGTGCATATCACTATGAATTTTTTTAAATGGCGGCCATTCGGGATGGTCTGGAGTCAGACCATCCCAATGGACTGATTGTGCGCTGGAACTATCTGACGGGGGAAAGTCCACCATTGGCCCATCAGGAAGCATTACACCAAACTTTCACCGGTATCTTTAAAGTACAGCTCCCTGGCTGGACTCAACAGGCTGATCACAGAAGCAGTACCTTTCCAAGATGTCATTGTCTGGATGTTCCCTTTAAATATGCCAGGCACTTGTGCCTGGATCGGATCTAATGAGCCATCTGATCATGACCAAATGCAGTCATTTAAAATTCCACATTTAAAATACCACTGCAGTGCAGTGGGATCAGTGGATCTTGTTCCCCCTGCCTTTTCAAGTGTCCCACCTCGCCTCAAACTAGGGCTCTCATGGTTCATACTGCCACTGTTTCTTTTTTCACCCAAAAGTTTTAAGAGGTGTGGAATCCAGGTACGGCTGCCACTTGCTGCCTGACTTTCACATGTGTAAAGAATTAACTACTAGTCAAGAGTAGAAAATGCTGAGCTGAACAGAGCAACAGTATGACTCAGTATCAGCTAGCTTTCTGTGTCCATTTCCCCACCAGTCAGCTGACAGCCCTACCTGGTTACCAAACCTCTCCTAGGAAAATGGCACCAGATCAAGTTTTCTTTCCTTTCTCATTCCCTCTTCCTCCCCTTGAAGATGCTGTGTCGGTGGGGACTTCTGAAGGGGCAGTGGTTTTGCACGCTTCCTTAATTGCCTAGTTCCTCTCTCATCATGGCCAGCAGCTCTGCTGAACTCATCACTTTTTCCCTGGTCATCTCGGTCTGGGTACTGGTGATTTCCATGCTATCCAATGACTATTGGAAGGTGTCCTTGTTCAATGGCAGGGTCATCACCATAGCAACCTTGCCTACAACCTTGCCTACAAGTTACAGAGCCTCACCCCCACTGGCACTGCTCAGCTCTTGCTGGCCACAGTCTGCCTAACAGTCGGGCCAACGTTTCCGGGGACAAAACACTTGAACAATGGGAGAGGCCACCACCCAGTTTTTTGCTGGGTGGGTGGCTCTCAGCGCAGTCCCCCAGTACAGGGCCCTGGGCAGCCCTGTACCTAAGACTTCTCTTCCATGTGCAAATGTTGTAGTCTCAGTGGAGGAAAGCTAGGAGGCAAAGAGTACATGGGTCATTTCTCCTGAGTTTTCTGTTTTGTGAAGTTTGTAGGTTTTGCCATTATATGCTAAAATGTTACGTGTCTTGGAATATATGTATGTGGGTAAGCTGTTCAGAAGTTTGGAGATTGAGAATATGGCCATCAAGGGTGATTGCAAATTTCTATTTATGTATACATCTCTGTTTGGTTTGACTGCCAATCTGATCAGTTTTGAGTCACTTAGTGACAAACATTCTTACTTTTTTTCTGCTTCAGACATGATGGCTGACCATCAAACATTCGCGCACGCACACACACACACATTCTAAATGATAACTTAGCTAAACATCAGTTCCTTTTCTAGTCTTCTATAATGTAGTTATGGAAAAGAGTAAAGCCCAGCAACTGATGAATTCGTAGTTAAACCAAATGGATAACATTCCACTATAAATCTTAAAACACGTTGACTGCACCTTAACTGCTCATGCTAATCACTATAAAGGCATTTTTATAACATATTTTAACACCTTTCAGAGCATTCCTTATTTGTCTGTCAGCTACTTTATGATTCCCTCATGGACAATAAAAGACAAAGTAAAACTTCATTTCAACTGATGGCAATATTCATTTGTTTCACTTCTCCAAATATTAGAGAGAAAATTAAACACCACAGCATGTTCTTCCTTGTTTACAATGCCAAGTAATCACAAGGACTAGGGATGTTGCCATAGTTAGTATTTTTTTTGCTTCAGAGTAGAGCCTCGAAATGAAAAGGTAGAAACTCTCCCCCCAATTTTTTTAAGACAGATAGTAATACTCATAGACATATATTGAATATTTAAACACACACAGCATTTCAAAAGAATATTCAAAAGAATGTAACACACATCATACAGTCACATCAACCACAGACTGATAATACATTCAGTGGAGGGAGGAGCAAGAGAAAGCAATTCAGGAAGGTGATACTTACTGATCTTAAAGAGCGAGGTCTGCAGTGGCATTGAAACAGCCAGTGTTTCATGAAGGGAAGGAGGAGGCACAAAAGGCACACCCACTGCAATAGAGCAGCATGCTTGCAGTTATAGGGAAAATGTTACCTGGGCTCTGCTGATATGATTGCCCCAAAACAATAACTTGATTGGTTTTCCAGAGATGGACAATGGTTTGAGAGAGGCTTGATGTGTTTCTTGGAAGATAAACTAAAGGTGTAAATGTTCCTTGATGACTCAATGATTGCTGGTTGGGAAAACTACCAGGTTTGAAGAATACGGTTAAGTGTTGCTAATTTCAAGTAAACGGCTCAGGAGGGGAAGCGAGGCTGGAGTTGATCAGATTAGACCAAGGGGAAGTTATTGCTTCCTGGGAAACCTATTGTCCTTAATTATGCATCTCCTTAAGGGTGGGAAGAGGCTGTTAAATGGTCAGCCATTCTGACTTCACCTTCCAAAAAGAGAAGTATTTGCCCAGGCTTGTCTCGTACTGGCAGGGGTCCTTTCGAGCAGGAGCTCGGGGGAGCGCATCTCCAGGAGTTGGTGCCAGCTCCCCCCCCCCACGGGGGAATGCCTGCTTGTGTCATGGCTGCAGCAAAATGACCCTGTCCCCTGGAAAGGTCCTTGTTCCTCCGACCAGCCTTCTGAAGGCTTCAGCCACCACTGAAGCTATTCTCCCAGAACAGTGGTATTTCTGAGGCTTGGATTAGTAGCTGTCTCCTCTCTGCCAGCTTTCTTTCTTTCTTTCTTTCTTTCTTTCTTTCTCTTTCTTTCTTTCTTTCTTTCTTTCTTTCTTTCTTTCTTTCTTTCTTTCTTTCTTTCTTTCTTTCTTTCTTTCTTTCTTTCTTTCTTTCTTTCTTTCTTTCTTCCTTCCTTCCTTCCTTCCTTCCTTCCTTCCTTCCTTCCTTCCTTCCTTCCTTCCTTCCTTTTCTTTCCTTCCTTCCTTCCTTTTCTTTTCTTTTCTTTTCTTTCTTTCTTTCTGTCTCTCTGTCTCCTTTCTTTCTTGCCTTCTGACATACTTCTGGTGATGTCAGGGGGTGTGGCATATGCAAATAAGTTATGCTAATGAGCTCCTGCACCTCTTTTTCTACAAAATGACCCCTGCTTACTGGCATCCATTTTGTGTGACATTTCAGTCCAGTGTTGCAGTTATGGTTTTTGGAGGCAATACTGGTATGAAGGATGTTCACCATTCTCTGATGCTAAACTACCCTTCTGTGGGAGGGGTCTGACTGCTAACAATTGGGTCTCCTCCAGATTTGCAGAACTGTTTTCTGTCATTATGGGCCTGATCCACAAATTTATGTGTATGCAAATAGGCCCATGCTTGACTATTAGATATATGATGATCAGTCTCATATGTTCAAGTTTATTGTAGGGGAATCCAGCCGTTTAAATATGTGTGTGTTATCCACTATTGATGGCAATACACATTTTTGGCAATTAAGAATTAGGTACACCTTGTTTTTATTTGTCCAGAGTTTCAGTACTCAAAGAGATTAGAACAAGATTATTCTACTTTTTCTTAGATTTTTCTGAATCATCCATAGCCTTTTATCTTTCATGTGCTTGGCATGACTCAACCACTGCAGGAGCAGGGAGCAGCCACTGGTGCTACTGTAGCCATCATTGATACAGTTGTGCTTTGGTTGTCATGTCAGTGTGAGTCCACCCCAGGATGGTTTCTTGGTAGTTTGAGACCCTTGAGCCCTATCCTGTGAGTTACTAAACTTGCGTACCAGCTAATAGAATTAGGCGGTTGATGGCCCTTGCTCACAAATGGTGTTCCTCAACAGCTGGTATAGTCAGCTGGGTACACAGTTAGACACCCAGGGATATACCCGGCAGTCCGAGGTTCTTTTCATGAACTTACTTGATTTCTTTGGGAAAGTTGCTGTATTTCAGTGTTCTGGTTGTAAAACAAAAACAGTGACCGATGGTGTGGTTGGAATGAGTAAGAATTATACTTTGCTTTCCCTACTTACTACATAAATAATGTTTTTCAAATAAAATATAGTATTTTTCTAAGCAGAAATCCCAAAATCAGGCTTTAAATTTGAAGTCCAAAGCCAATATGTGACTAATTCCATCTATTTACTGATAAATGTACTTTATCTTCAATCTTAGTACAAACTAAATCTGCAGAATGAAGTGATTCTCTGTATGTTGCCCCCTTCCCCCAATTTGTATAGCTTTCCTCAAGCAATGGGAAATTATCATGACATTATTTCACCTCAAGTTTAATTGAGCCAGTGAATGGATATAATGAAGAGTTTTGTTAGTGGTCTCCAGTGGAGGTGTTAATGGGAAGGAAGGCAATTTTCACCTTATTTATATGTTGTATAAATATAAAGTGATCTCTCTGCTGAAAGCTCAGTTTTCTTCATACCATTTCAGTAGGAATTGTTGGCCTTATGCAAGAAATATCTTTCATTGCAAATTATAGCACAAAAGTAGAATTTCTAGAAGCAATAAACCAGACTACTGACTCATGATAGAATTATAAAACAAACAAAAAATATAGTCCAGATACTATTTTTGAAGATTTTGGCTAGCCGTTTTCCAATAGCTGCAAATACTTATTACATAATTCACTTTGTTGTAGTTTTAACATTAAAATATTCCATATTAAAGGCAGCAAATGACAGCAATTTCATAACTTCATCCATTTGGAAATGTCCCATATCTTTATGAAATACAGATTAGTTAAGCAAGCCTTCTTTCATGACATTGACTTGATAGGATTAGTAACAGGGATAGGGGTTGTCTTCAGTGATTCAACAAGAGAGTGACATTCTTGGAAGTAAATCCAAAACTGGGCAAACAACCTTGGGTACAAAAATATCTACAGAACTGGGGTGCCATTTTTAAGGCCTTGGAAAGAATGAGGTTGGGGTTCACAGTGCAAGTAGACCAAACCTATGGGGGTACTAAACTTGGGAGGTAGTGAGAGCATTAGATCAGATGCTAGAGTTACCATTACAGAGCAATGGCTGCAGCTGATATAACAAAGGCTGAGTAGCAGTTTTCTATTTCCATAGGTTCTGGATTGAATAGCCAGAATATCAGAATCATAGAGTTGGAAGGGAACTCCAGGATCATCTAGTCCAACACCTTCACAATGCAGGAAATTCACAACTACCTACCCCATACACACCTCCAGTGACTCCTGCTCCATGCCCAAAAGATGGCAAAACCCCCTCCGGGATCTCTTGCCAAACTGGCCTGGAGAAAAATTGCTTCCTGACCCCAAATGGGTGACCAGCATTTCACTGGGTGTGTAAGAAAGGGCCATGAGACCTCAACACTGATGCAGCCCTTGCTGCCTTCCTTTTCCTTGTCTCCCTAAATTCACAGAATCAGCATTGCTGTCAGATGGCCATCTAGCCTCTGTTTGAAAATCTCCAAAGAAGGAGAGCCCACCACCTTCTGAGGAAACAGCTCTAACAGTCAGGAAGTTCTTTCTAATGTTTAGCCAAAAACTCTTTTCAACCCATTGGTTCTGGTCCGACCTTCTGGGGCAACAGAAAATAACTCTGCACCATTCTCTATATGACAGCCCTTCAAGTACTTGAAGATGGTTATCATATCACCTCTCAGTCGTCTCATCTCCAGGCTAAACATACCAAGATCCTTCAACCTTTCCTCATAGGACTTGGTCTCCAGACCCTTCACCATCTTTGTTGCCCTCATCTGGACACGTTCCAACTTGTCCATATCCTTCTTTAATTGTGGTACCTAGAACTGAACACTTTACTCTAGGTGAGGTCTAACCAGAGCAGAGTAAAGCAATACGATCATTTTGTGTCATTTGGACCCTATACTTCTGTTCATACAGCCCAAATTGCATTTGCCTTTTTAGCTAGCACATTTCACTGCCAACTCATGTTCAGTGTATGATCTATTAAAACACCCTAGATCCTTTTTGTACATACTACTGCCAAGACAAGTCTCCCCCACCCTATAATTATGCATATGATTGTTCCTACCTAAATGCAGAACTTTACATTTATCCCCATTGAAATTCATTTATTTGTTTTAGCCCAGTTTTCCAGCCTGTCAAGATCATCCTGTATCCTGACTCTGTCTTCTACCATATTTGCTACTAATCATCTGCAAATTTAATAAGCATTCCCTCTATTCCTTCAGCCAAATCATTTATAAAGTTGTTGAACAGAACTGATCCCAGGACAGATGCCTGAGGTTCACTCCACTTGTCACTCCTCTCCAAGAGGATGAGGAACCATCAACAAGCATTCTTTGGGTGCAATCTGTCAACCAGTTACAGATCCACCTAGCAGTAATAGGATCCAAACCATATTTTACCAACTTGTCAACAAGAATATTATGTTGAACCTTATCAAAAGTCTTACTGAAATCAAAATAAACTATGTCTACATCATTCCCCTGATCTAGGAAGGAAGTAGCTTTCTCAAAAAAAAAAGAGATAAGATTAGTCTGACATGACTTGTTCTTGAGAAACCCATGCTGACTCTTAGTAATCACAGCCATCCTTTCTAAATGTTCAAGGACTGACTATATGATGATTTATTCTAAAACGTCTCCAGGGATAGACATCAAGCTTACAGGTTGGTAGTTATCTGGATCCCCCCTTTTCCCCCTTCTTGATGATGGTGACAACATTTGCCCACCTCCAATCTTCTGGCGCCACACCTGTTCACCAAGAATTCTCAAAAACTATGGACAGAGGATCAGAAAGTACATCCGCGAGTTCTTTTAGTAGCCTTGGATGAAATTCATCTGGCCCTGGGAACTTAGGTTCATTTATCTACTACCCCCCATGCTGACCCTCAGGTGCAACTCCCTTTCCTCATTGTGTGTTCTGTTTTTGCATTGTTGAGCACTATTTCTCTCACAAGAGAAAACAGGAAAAGTAGGAGTCAAGCAGTTCTGCCCTTTCTTCATCATTTGTTACAGTTTCACTTGCCTTCCCCACAATGGGCCTACCTTGTCCTTGCTCTTTTTCTTACTTTGAACATTACAAAAGAACTCTTTTTGTTGTTTTTAACATCTCTTGCTAGCCAAAGCTCATACTGAGATTTAGCTTTTCTAACACCCTGCAGGCACTGGTTATTTGTTTATATTCATTCTTGGTTATAAGGCCATTTCCTAAATGAGTCTTTTTTATTTTTCAAATCCTTAGAAAGCTGTTTATGAAGCCAACTTGGCTTTTTTAGGCTCCTCCCATTTTTCCTTCTCATAGGAATCATTTGTGATTGTTCCTTCAATATTTTGTTTTTAAGAAACTCTCAGCCCTCTTGAATTCTCTTCTCCTTAATTATTTCTGACTGTGGGATTCTAAACTTTGTTTGTTGAAATTTGCTTTCCTGAAGTCCAACCTATATGCCTATGTACAGCTTTTCCCATCCCTAAGACTGTAAATTCCAAAATTACATGGTCACTACTACCCAGAGTGCCCACTACTTTCACCTCATCCACCAGTTCTTCCCTGTTGATGAGAATCAAGTCCAAGACAGCAGATTTCCTTGTTTCTCCCTCTACTTTCTGGGAAATGATTTGTCAGCAAGACAAGCCAGGAATTTATTTGACCTTTCATTTTTAGCTGAGTTTGATTTCCAACAGATATCCGGGTAATTTAAATCTCCCATGACCACTGTGTCCTGTCTCTTTGAGCAGTAGCCACTCCATCTGGGAAGAGGCTGGCGAGGAGCTGCTAAATCCACTGAGGCAGTGAAGCTGGCGAGTGGCAGGTGAGCAGCAGGCACTATGGCAGGGAAAAGACCAAGTGGCCAGACAAGCTGCCCAAGTGGCAAAGCTGCAGGTGAAGGGGGCTGAGCAAGCTGCTGCTAATGCTGCTGAGGCTGGGGGGTGGACAGACAAGTGGCAGCTAATGCAGCAAGGAAGAGGCCAATCAGCCAGAAAGAGAGAGAGAAAGAGAATAATGGGGTGAGGGAGGCAGAAAGAGAGAAGGAGAGATAGCAGAGATGGGGGAGAAAGACAGAAAGTAAGAAGGGGAAGAGACACTAAGAGAAATGGAAGAGAGGAAGAATCAAAGATGGTAGAAATAAAGTGGCTGTTTCCACAAGTTTCTTATGGCTCCCTTCTTGTCACCATTATTTCTTACTCCTTTAATTTTTACCCAGAGACTCTCAACTTCCATGCTCAGATTCATGTATTTCCTTGCAAGTATATACTTGCTTTACATATAACGCTACTCCTTCCCTCTTCCTTATATATCTATCACTTTTACGCAAGTTGTACCCATCAGTCCTAATATCCCAGTTGTGAGTGTCATCCCACCAAGTTTCAGTAATGCCTATTATGTCATAGTTCCCTTCCTATCCTAGGACTTCAAGTTTCTCTTGCTTGTTTCCCATACTCTGAGCATTAATGTAGAGACATTGGAATCCATGGTTTATATGCCTTTAGGTTTTCATTTCTGTGAGTTAATGTTTCCTAGCATGTGTGTCATTCCCCACAAATCTTTTGTGTTCTTATCTCCAGCTATTGGCATCATACCAAGCTTTGAATTTTTGTCTCACTTCCCCATAGGATTTAGTTTAAAGTCCTCCTTATTAGGTTTGCAAGACTCTTGCCAAACACATTTTTCCTCACCCTCATGAGGTACAAATCATCTCTCGATAGAGTAGGCTGGATAAGGAGGACAGCTCTATAGCCTTAGGTTAGTAGACAGCAAACTTCTCAGTCATGGGTCTTTACTTGTTTATACTTGTTTTCCCATGTTCCCCACTGTCACACAGCAGCTGCAGGGAACAACTTCTATTTAAAAAAGACAAAAAGAAGAGAGAGAAAAATGGACTTGGAATGGCATCACAGGGGGAGGGGCTTTTCCTCCAAGCAGTTTTCTCACACAAAAACTGTGCTGGGTGGGGAGTGCTTTCACCACATTCGCTGCTGCAAATGCACAGATACCTCACCTCTTAGATGGTGAACTCCTCAGAATAAAAGCCCTAATTTGTAAACCTTTTACATAATGCCTTAATCAGATGCAAACAGAAGTTTAAAAACAAGTCAGTAGTCATATATGGCTACTTAAGAGTGTTGCCAAGGTCCAGCAGCTGGTGGGAGAAATATTTTTTCTTCAATCCTCTCTGGTAACCATGTGACATCACTTCCAGGAAAACCTGAAAGTGGTGCCACATCTCTCTAGGAACAGCTGGAAACTCTTATGGGAAACCAAAAAGTTTTCTGTGATTCTTGGAGAATAATAATATCACTTTTTGGGTTTTCCCTCATCTCCAGCTGGTTGCATGGCTGGATAGTGGACTTATAAGAGAGTACTCATATGTTTTCCCACCCAGCCTTTGAAGTTCAGGGTGCATTTATATGCACAATATCAGCCATTTAAACTGCATATTTAAAAACTGCTTTATTTAAAAACTGCTTATTTAAAATAAAAAAGGCATAAGCTGGGTTGTCACCAGTATGCGGATGACACCCAGCTGTATCTGTTGTTGGACGGCCGGTCCAGGGCCACCCTGGATGACCTGGAGCGGGCGCTTGAGGACGTAGCGGGCTGGCTCAAGCTGAGCCGTCTGAAAATGAATCCAACGAAGACGGAGGTCCTTTGCCTGAGTCGGAGTGGACCGGGGGTGGGTATCCCATTACCGGCCTGCGGGGGGCACCATTGGTGCCAGCGCCGCGGGTCCGGAGCTTGGGAGTGCTCCTGGATGCCTCCTTAACTATGGAGGCCCAGGTAGCAGCCACTGCCAAAGCAGCCTTTTACCATCTACGGCTGATTAGGCAGTTGGTTCCCTTCCTCGAACGCAATGACCTGGCGACTGTGATCCATGCTATGGTCACCTCAAGGCTAGACTACTGCAACGCTCTCTACATGGGGCTGCCCTTGACCCAGCTCCGGAGGCTGCAGCTAGTGCAGAATGCCGCAGCCAGGCTGCTGATGGGTCTTTCAGTGAGGGACCACGTCCAGCCTGTGCTGAGGGTGCTGCACTGGCTGCCTATAGCGTACCGGGTCCGGTTCAAGGTGCTGGTTTTAACCTTTAAAGCCCTATATGGCCTGGGGCCTGCCTACCTAAGGGACCGCCTTTCCCCATATATACCCCTAAGAGCACTGCGGTCAGGCAGCCAACATCGCCTGACCCTTCTGGGCCTGAAGGAGGTGAGGCTAACAGCCACCAGAAATAGGGCCTTCTCGGTGGCGGCCCCTCACTGGTGGAACGAGCTCCCAGAGAACATCAGGGCCCTGCGGGACCTTTTACAGTTCCGCAGGGCCTGCAAATCGGAGCTCTTCCGCCAGGCCTTTGGGGCCTCCACCTGGGGGACTGGCCCTTAGTAGATGGCACAATGGCCATCTCTAAGACATCTATGGTGGTAGCCTCCTGGTTGGTGTAAGCTAATGTGGGTATCTGGTGCTGGTATGATGCTGCCATTTTGTGCTGAATGTTGTTATAATTTTAAATGAATCTATTTTATGCTATGTTTTAACTTTGTAATAGAGTGATTTTATGTTGTTAGCCGCCTAGAGCCGGTCTGCTGGCTAGGCGGGGTATAAATTGAAATAAATAAATAAATAAACCTCTGTTGTATTGTTAAGTACAGGAAAAATTAAAATATTTCAGTACAATTTGAATCAATTGGTCTTCTTTGTTCTCCTTTTAAAGCCTCTAAAATAGTGCTTCTTGGCCAAAGGGAGCAAGGAAGGATGCACACTGGGGGGGCATGCACTTGTGTCCCATTGCTCACAACAAGCTTATGTAGTTCCTATGTGTGAGCTGTTATCCATTGTTCCTGATTCACATCAATGCTCATTCCCGATGGAAGGCTTCTTCATTTATTATGACCATGGAAGCAATTGATTGACTTCCTCGTGTATTTACTTCCTAGTACTTCAGAGGATGTTATAAAGACAGGGGGTTGAAAAAGATGTTTAAATTGTTGGATGAAACACGGTTTTCTTCAGTTGTGTTGGTTAGAATCCTTGCCTGTTTCTTCTTCTTTGTGCAATATCAAATCACTAATATTTGCCTTTTGTGAGGTGCCATTGAATACAAATAAAAATTACAATTCTATTTCTGTTTCTTAATAGGAGCTGTTGTTCACAAGGTTGAGGTAAGATTCTAATCTTAATAAATACATGAACTGTTTAATTAGATAGAATGAAATTCTAAAGCATACTGTAAGGCTTGTCCATGAATGATTGCTAATCTACTTGATGGAATCAATCATGGCTCTTGTGGGAATTTACTGATGATTTCTCATCCACTAACTTTCTGGTTACACATGGCATTGCTATTAAAATATTGTCTTGAAGTATACCTGCTCAGTTTTCACATATCAACAGACTTATTGGCATGCCACTTGATCGTCTCATGACTATCACAGCCCTTAGCAATGTGACTAAAATCATCACTGGCTGAATAATTGTGTGCAGTCTGGTGGGACTGTCAAGAAAGGCTGGATTAAACCAGGATTAAGTGAACATGCTGAGGCATGATCGCTGAAAATTAAAACAGCAGTGCTTATGGAAGAAACTGGACAAGAGAACTTATTCATAATAACCTATTCCCATGATCACAGAGGTTGGAAAACCTGTCACCAGTGTCAAGAGAAATCATGGAGATTTATATCTGTGGACATTATGTTTATGTGTTATTTTTGTCTCCATGAACGTGTACAGAAGGGAATGTGAGTTTTCATATGTTCCAAATGTGAATCATTTCAGTGCTCCCTAGGGGATAAAATAATGTACAGCAGATTTGTATCACGTCAGGTGTTCTGGATGTATGGTTTGTATGACTGTATGACTGTATGATAAATTACCTAATCTAATAAGCATTATTACTGAGGTTAGACCTGGTTTGTTTAAACAACATTTGCCAGGAAATCTGAGCATTGCTGCTAAATCTGATGATTCTGTGATGCAAAGACAATTTATTTCTGTCTGTAATGTCTATATTAAGTATATGTTTTATTTTTCTCTCCATTTTCAGAGATTTCAATCTCCATTTTTAGTGAAGCATAGGGCATTGTGAAGTTTATACATTCTAGTCTTTTCATAGCCTAGGGATATTCCTATCTACTAGATTAGTCGCTCTCTTTTTGAAATCCATTAATTCTTTCACTCTGATCCAGATGTGACTGTTTCTCCACAGATCAGATAAGTAAGCTACCAAAATAGTTCTACTGTATTTTATTAGCCCATCATTTTTAATCCAAGTTGCACATCTGCTTTTTTAAAAAGCTTTTACTATAGGGCAGCTCAGTAATACTATTTACACTCTGGTGTTGTGAGTTTGTTATGCTGAAGAAAAAAACAGGGTATATTTGTACCAATCAGCTGTGCAAGTCATGCCTTATGTGGAAAGGAACAAAGGTTTTGTATGAAGAAGTATTAGGATTGCAGTTCTCAAGTAAAGGCAAGAAAAATATGCATAGCATCAAGATGGACACTTTCATGTTTCATAAATTAGACCCACAGAGATGTCTCAGAACCAATTTGTTGTCCTGTGTGTGTTGTAGTTGGGTCCTACAGTAGTTGGTGATGGTGGTATGATCTGGGGTGGTAATAATCTAAAGAAAATTGTTACCCACATAGTGTACACATGTTTCTAACAATTACTGCAGAGATGAAGCAAGTTGACAGAAATCCCATTGCCAGCCAGATCCAGGACCAGTCTAGTCAATCTGAAACTGCAACAAGAAACAAAAATCAGGTTGCCACTCAACCCCACAAAATGAACTTTCATCTTTCACAGTTTAATTTCAAACACAAATCTTTTCAGAAGGGTCAGTTCACACATTCAGCTATGGATCATCAAGCAACATTCATGCAAATGTGAATAGCAGATTGTCAATGGGACAGGCAAAATGTGCTGTTTACAGTAATTCTGGAACTCAGCATGATTTTCTTCAGACTGTATTTACAAATCCTTGTAGGATCAAGCCCCTTTATTTAGAACAGAAATAATCTACACTGCCAAAAACTATCTTCATATGAATTACTTATTTTTTTCTTGTTCGGACTACTTATTCCTAACCTTTTCAATATAATAAAAATCATTATTCCTAATCACGCAGTAGGTTCCTCATCTTTCTTTTCTTCCACCAAGTACTTTTAATGTTATCATTCTCGCAAACACATTTGCAGACTATCTGGTCAGGTGTATAACTAAAAAGGTCAAAGCAAAATATCAGCACACTTAACAGATGCATTTTTGTGCTGCATTCATAGGCATCCTTCCGGTTGCACGGCAACCATCTTTATAATTACTACTCGTGATTCTGTTTTTAATAATTTAATTAGTATTTTTTTTCCATTATATTGTTGCATATAATGAATTTAATTCATTCCTTGCTTTCTGGTTTTTCTACAGCAATAAACACTTCAACTATATAGTGTTAAACTCACTCATTAAACTTCCAGTGAAAATGCACAGGTGATGCCTACATAATCTCAGCATTAGATGCTGGTCAGTCAAATGCAAACTTATTCAACAAAAGATGAGTGATATAAATAAATATGAAAAACTAAAGGTCATTAAACTGATCTCAAAAGGCAGTTCTTTGTAGAATGAAGATCAGTAACAAACTGCTGGCTTACTGATTTCAAAGAGGAGAACAAAGGTTTCACTGAACCACCTTCACCCAGCATACATACTCGGTCCTCCCCCACCACACCACAAGCAGGAACACAGACCAAGCTTCACCTTCATAATCCCTCTGGGTTCATGGGAGAGACATCAGTTTTATCAACCAGCATCTCCAGATAGGGAGATATTATGTGCTACTTCAGAAATTGCATGGATTATAGTAGCTACTTGTGCATTCACGCAATTAGCTTCTAGTCTTGTTATGAGCTGGTGGCAGATCACATGTCAACTGTATGTGGGTCACCAGGTATCTGGATTAAGCTATAGTATCAGAGTCCCATGTGGTTAAATGTTCTGGACTGTATGGGTGGCAAAAATATACTCCTATGAAAAATCATTCTTACAGATCAAAGGCTAATTGTTAAGTGGAGAGTCTCTCATCTGCTTCTACATTGTTTCCTGAACTTCCTGTGCCCACTTTGGCCACAATTCCCATATTCTGAGTAACATAGAATTCTCTTAATTCTGTTCAATGTCACACTGCTGGTAAGTTGAATGCACAGGACATGGGTTATCTGTTTGTTTGTTTGTTTGTTTGTTTCTGATGGTCTTTAGACCAGCATACAGTTTAATCAGACATAAAATACAAAAATAAAACATTGAATTTAAGAGCTTTTAGAGTGCAATTCCATAATTTGAAAATTAATGCTCAAAATTTAACAATTTGACGTGATTATAGAATTATTGTCAGATAAAAACCAGTAAGCCATTGCTTTATTTGTGTTTATATGGCCAGGGATCATATCAAGTAACAGAAAAATAATTCCATGACATACCTCCCTGTAGAGTGGACAGCTAAAGAACATGTGTTCTACAGACTCAACCTCCCCTAGGGAGCAGGAGCATAACCTTTTTGGGTAGGGAATTTTATTTTACCTACCCTTAATAACTACAGAAGGGAGAGCGACATGGGTATTTATTTTGAAACACCTTTTTAGCATATGAAACTAACTTGAGCTGCACTGTAATACTGAAACTACTATTTCCAGAATCTCACTGTTTTCTCCACTTCCATTATACATTTACTTTCTTTTAGAAGTACAAAGGCTTGCTTAGGTGATCTACTATTGACTTCTTAAATATGTACAAAAGATATCTTTCTGTTTCTCATGTTGAACTGAGAAACATGCCTTGCGTTTATTTTATTTCATTCCTGTTTTGTTTTTAATATACTAAGCAACAGTGCAATTCTAAATAAACCCTTCCAAGTCCATTAAAGTTAGTGGGTTAAGAAGGATGTAACTCTGTTTAGGATTGCACAGTAAGTACATTTTCATTTCCTTTTCTTTTAGAATTGGATATGAAGTTATTGGCACAGAAAAGACATAAAGGACACTTTATGTTTCTATTCTCTTCTGTTTGTATGTGGGGGTTGGGTTTAACTCTTCAAAAATGTATTATGTTGCTCAAAACTGACCCTCCGCCCGTGCTATTTGTAGACATAGCAGAAACTGCCAAAAGGGGGAATCAATTTCCTTTTTTACATTTCAGAGTAGGAGTTTAGTTTCAGTTGGCAAAACTATGTGGGGGCTTGGTTAACCCACTCTCTCCCTTTACTGTGGCCCTTATTTGAATTGGGAACTTGCATGGCTGCTTTTGCTTTTAAAAATCAACCAACCACTGTCAAAGTCTATTCATGGATCTCTCAGTGTCACATTTACTTGTGCCTTCATTTTTAGATGATGAGAAGAAACTATTTAGGTCTCTAAAAATAAAGAAAGCATATGATATCTAGAAGAGTCATAGTGATTTCGACCATCAAGTGAGAATCTGTGGATATTGTGCCATGTTGTATGTTGAGTGTGTCTATGGTATATGCATTACACTTTGCCTTTTGTAATTCTTGATTTCTTTACAAGATCTTTTCCAGTCCACCCAGTGTTATTTCTTTGAGCATCTTCTGCAATTCATAAAATACATGATTTTTAGCACCATCTCATAAAGTATTAGCTTGTGACACTGTCCCAGGTGGTGTGTTTAAAATAAGAACTATCTTAGCCTTCTGGCCAAGAAAATTTACCACCCCCCTTCTTCGAAGACAAACATCTTGTTTCATTATCTCGTTCATTTGAAAACATTTATCTAAATGGAATTAATAAGTACCTACCACAGGTTTCCTGCCCTGATTGCTTGCAAGTTTGTAGAAGCTAATATTCAAGGACATTAAAGGAAAAATAAAAGAAATGAGGTCTTTGCATGTAGGAGATAGTTTACCGTTTGGTCCCATAAAATAAAATAAACATTGTAAAAAAAAGAAGTCTATAAACATCAGGAAGACGGATAAGTTGACATATTGTTCTGCATATCTCTGTTTAATAATATTATATTTCATTTCCTGTGCTAAGAAAACAGCCATTACCCAAAGCAGCCATTCGTAAACAGCCATTGTGAACAGATTGCATCCTTGTTGGTGGTATGATAATTGAAATAAGTTTACCAGTCTTTTATGAGAAAATACCAGATGTATAAAATACCTATTAATCAACTCACTCACTTTTGCAGACATCAGCTTCAGTACCGATGGCTATAAAAGAATAAATGGGATAAGAGCAAAGGGGGGGGGGGATTAGCCAAGCAGTTCCACCGTGTGGTGTGTTGCTTGAAGAGAATTGGGGGGAGGGGGAAGCACTGTGTTCTTGGATATGTTCTTTTGAGCCAAGTTTACAGGTTGTCATATTCATCAGTTCAGCATTTGTTTGGTTTTCATAATTGCAGGAGTACATTAAGCATTCCTGTGTGGACAGTGATATAAACCATCAAACTGCCTGACTGCCACTTTCTAACTACATCCCCTCCCCTTCCCATTGCTAATCACATTTTCATTGAATTCTCTTCTGTCTATGAGGGAGGCTGCAGGGGCACTATTTGTTTCTCTAGTGCACTAGGAATAAAATTACATTTATTTTCTCTTTTGCTGCAAAGCTAAATGGGGGGAGGGATTCTGGGAGCAGCTCAAGAAACATGTGTGCATATGTGCTGACATAGACTTATTGGCAGCATTAGAACAACAGTATTTGTAGTCAGCAGTAGACATACTCAGTGTGGTTAATGCTTTAAATACTTGGATGAAGCTGTTAGGAAAACTATTAATAATACTGTGGAACAAAGAGACACCAGAAGTTCAGAGCTGTGTAAATTTCAACTTCAAGAATATTCTCCCCAAGCTATATTGCTCAAAGTAACTGTGTTTTGGACTTGGACTGATTAAAGACCTGCTCCTACTGTCAAATCCTTACTTCACTCCCCCAGCTTATCTGGATTGCTTGAGGACAGGGATGAAGATTTGAGATTTAGAAGATGGTAAATAATGAACCTGGTCAAACAGACTTAAACGCTACTGTGTACTACCATGATTTCTAGTGCAGCTACCATAGAAACAGGAAATATTGGTTGTAGAGATAACAGTCAAAAAGTTAGAAGAGATCCAACTCCCTGGCCTCAAGCAGAAGCTCTTCTAGCTCTCACATACCAGAGGTTTTTCCTACTGGACAAAAAAATGATACTCTGTCAAATGCTATGATCATACCATTCAGTGTCAAATTTGGATTACCAGAGCTGTACTACAATTGCTGACATCAGTAGTGTTCTGCATCAAACAACAGTACTTCCATATCAGGAATAAGGATCCTAAACTGAAGTAGTCTGAAATTTATCTTAACATTTTGTTTGTGTGGATTGAGTCTTACCCTATCAACAGATCAGATCTTTTGTTCTGAAGGATTTACAGTGCTATCCTAAGCAAAGTTACAACCTTCTAACCATTTTAAGTTCAGTGGGCTTCGAGGGGTGTAACTCTGCTTAGGCTTGCACTGCTGCTTATTTTATGAAGGAATAATCTAATAGATGGTTGCAGCAAAAAGTGGGAATTTGATGAGACAGACAAACTTCTTTCATCTCAGTTTGAAATTGGTTCATCAATTTTGAGGGCCCTTTGGAAAATAGTCAAGAAAATGCTTTATTTTTGAGAGTTCTAAATTGACTGTTAATGTGAATTAAATAATTTGCATTTAATGCTTTTAGGAAGAATGTGTTTGACTAAAAAGAGCAAGAATTTAGAGGCTAGAGGAATAGGATATGTACAAAGCCTTTGAGTGACCTATAGGCCATTATACAGTGGAGCTTTATAGAATCTGCCCAGATATGAAAACCAATTTGAGTTCCAGAATGGGAGGAGAGGACTGTGGCTCAGTGGTAGAGTATCTGCCTGGCATGCAGAAGGTCTCAGATTCAGTCCCCAGCATATTTAGCTAAAAGGATCAGGAAAGACCTCTGCTTGTGGCCTTAGAAAGCCACTACCAGTCTGAGTAGACAATACTGGCCTTGATGGACCAAAGGTCTGATTCAGTAAAAGGCAGCTTAATGTGTTCATGTGATGGGGAAAGGGTGGGATATAAGTGCAAGTAAATGTACGTAATTTCACTTTACATGGTAAGACAATTTAGAATTTGCACGGAAGTTAGTTCCAATTCTCCATCCATCCATCCATCCAAGCATATTGGGACTCAAATAATTAGAAACTTCAGCACTACCACAAATCTTTGATAATAGACCATGTAGATTCTAAACCCAATAGGCAGCGGGGGCGGGGGGGAGAGCATACAACATATTATTTAATTCTGAGCTTTTCTTATTTGAACAAACAATAACCATTCTTAGGAGTCTTTATGAATTTAACATCCTTGTACAAAATAAATGTGACATAACAAATATAAAGTGAATGTGTACGCATGTGTGCTTTTAATCCTCTTTCGCCTTAAAACATAGCACCCTGGTCCTCCTAGTTAAGGACGAATGGTCTAACAATACTTGCATACATGTTTCATATTTGATGCATTATGCATTTATTTTGTACAAAACAGTCTCTACAGAGCAGGAACTATCCTGTTAACCTATTATTTTATTATATCATGCAATGATGACATTCAGACTGTCTTTACATCAGTCCTGAAGCCTGGTATATCACTTAATTGCTTTTACTGTACTGATGCTTCACGTTTACCAGCGGAGCCAGTGTCCTACAGGGAGCCTCTCATTCAGTGTAGTGAGTCCTGAAATAAATGCCTCTCCCTTACTTTGCATAATATTACTTTAGAACCTCAAACAACAATGTGCTTAGTTATTTACAAAATATAAGAGCAACACTATTCAAGTATTATTCAGATACAGAAGTCTGTTTATAAGTTATGGTACACTTCATTTATAATGTGGTGGGGAGGGGATTTCTCCCCCCCTCCTAAAATTGTCCTGTTTAGAAATTGATTATTCCAGTTCTCTTTTATCTTTTTTTTAAAAAGCGAGATTTCTCTTTGAAGAGAAATCAGTGCACCCTTTTGTAACCACAGCCTTTGCAGTTGTTTTAAGTTACACACCACAAAGTAGTGTTCCAACAGAAGACGAAAAAGAGATTGGATTTATATCCCGCCCTTCACTCAGAGTCTCAAAGCAGTTTACAAACTCCTCTCCCTTCCCCTCCCCACACCAGACATCCTGTGAGGTAGGTGGGGCTGAGAGAGCTCTTTCCAGAGCTGTCCTTGAGAGAACAGCTGGGACAGAAGTACGGCTTGCCCAAGGTCATCCAGCAGGTGCAAGTGGAGGAGTGGGGAATCAAACCTAATTCTCCCAGATTAGAGTCCACGCACTTAACCACTACACCAAACTGGCTCTCTACAGGCAGATAGCAAGGTTTGGGAAGACATTGTTTGTCTCTGAGCATCTATAGAGAAATTCTGAATTTTTGCAGTACCTCCTTTACTGCCTCTCTTTGAATTTCTCTTTGATTAAAATAAAATTGATTAGAAACAGTCCCTATATTCCTGAAAACAGGAAACAAAATTTTTGGATTTCAGGGAGAAATTGAGTAAAGAGGAATTAAGAACATTTATCTTAACAGTGTTGTTTATTTTGTTTCTTTCGTTGAACTTTTGTGGTTTGTTTTCATCTGTTGTAGAAGTATGATAAAGTATGGGAGAGAAGGAACAAAATAAAGGTTATGTTGCAAACTCCCTGTGTTGAGCATTGGTTTGGTTTATCAGTTTGAAAGGAAAACACATTGATGCTCAAGGCAAATTGATGACTCACTAAACAAGATTAAAAAGGAAAAGTTCAGTCTCTCCCACTTTAAGAATTTTTACATGCATAGAAGTTGATTCAATGGCAATTTTGTTCTCTTCAGCATTACAAAAGTCAAGCATAGAAACTCTGTTTTCTAGGCAGGGGTCCTTTCGTAGAAAAAGAGGTGCAGGAGCTCATTAGCATAATTCATTAGCATATGCCACGTCCCTTGACATCACTGGAAGTGTGTCAGAAAGGGAACGTCAGTTTCAGCCCCATTATACCCTATGGGCCATTGAAATCAATGGCAAAAACTCATAGGGTATATGAGGGGCTGGAAGAAAGGGGATTTGAGGGAGAGGCTCCAAACTTGCAGGGTAACTGCTTGGACCTCTCCTCGAAATACCCACCAAGTTTCAAGAAGATTGGACCACGGGGTCCAATTATATGGGCCCCCAAACAGGTTTTCCCATCCTCTCCATTGTTCTCTATGGTGGGGAAAAATGATACCTTTTTTTCTACCATAGAGAACAATGGAGGGAATGGGGGCAACCTGTTTGGGGGCCTGTAGAATTGGACCCCCTGGTCCAATCTTCTTGAAACTTGGTGGGTATTTGGGGGAGAGGTCCCAGCAGCTACCCTGCAAGTTTGGAGCCTCTCCCTCAAACCCCCTCCCCTCCAGTCGCTTTTAAAGTTGCTGCTGAATTTCGGCGGCAATTCGGCAGCAGGCTGAATCAGATCAGAGAATCTGATTCGGCCCATGGCTGCCCTAGTGGCCACTCCTGAGCTGGCGGAGCTTCACTCTGCCTTGCTCCGGCCCCAATGGACCCGTTTCTAGGTAATATGTCGGGGGTTTGGCACACCAGAAAGAGTCACTAGATCTTCTGCAGATAGTAAGGGTGAGGAAGGAAATATCTGGTGGCAATAGTGCTGAAATTAAGGATAAACTGGATTAGATGATCAAATATTTACTAGAGTGACTTGATGAATAAAGAAGTAGATATTCCAAGCATAGAGAATGGCATGGCAGAAGCCACAGAATGTGAGAAACAGTTGGGTGATTAAAATGAGCACATAACAAGTGGAGAGAGCAAAAAGAGACAAAGCTGGATTTTAAATCTGTGTTGGTAAAGCTGAGACTATAAATTCAAAGATGAAAGGGAGCCTCTGTAAAAAGGCCAAAGAAAATGATGGAACTTTGGTTAACTGGACCAATTAAAAAGATCGTGGAAAATAGGTTAACCAAACCAACTGAAGACCGCATAGATTTGTAAGTACATAGCCTGAGCTTCATTGGTAGATCACTGCCTATTCACTTGGCATACCCCATGTACCTCACATCATAGCAGTGACATCACTGGCTGTATGTATTTACAGTGGCTGGTGGCATATGCAGCCATTAAAAATAACAATCCCTGCAATGAATTAAATGAAAAACTAACCAGAACTGCGGTACATAATACAAACCATAATGGCTGGGTTGAAATATGTATCTTGGGGTTTCAGATGATGTCATAATCTGCTACAGCAAATTTAATAGTATTGTTGCCTGGAAGCTAAGCCATTATGCTGTGTTTAATTTCTCTAAGATGTAAATTACATGGTTCAATGTTGTATAGCACTGGCTACTGCAATTTCAGATTCTTGTGCTTACAGCTGTCAGGAAACATAATGTTTATGGGTGTTTTGTTTAGCTAGGAATCTTGATCATTAACAGACTTATCTTGAAATTATCCCGTGCTGCTTTATTTATCCTTAGGATTTTCAGGCATCAGATCCATTCAAATAATACTGACTTCACATTTCAAGGGATAGATTACTGGAATGAAAATATATTAGGACACCCAGCTTTTATTTCATGGAAATGATGCACCCTTTCAGTGCATTTGATCCCCATTCCGATCCACTCAGTTGACAGGTGAATGATATCTGTACTGTAGCATTTGTTGGTGATTATGTCCTCAATGAAGCCTCTGGCACCCATTGGCTGAACTGATGCCCCATTTGCCAATCATAAAGAACCAAAAGTATCAAAAGGCAGTGGGTAAGGCTAGTTTAGAGCAAACCAGATGATTATTTGGCTGTTCCTGGTGATCTGGTACCAAGGAAGGGGTAAACAAAGGATCATTTGAAAACCAGGGAGGACAAGGGAGCCAAGGAGGCACAAGGCTATAAGGTCAAGACTCTGCAAAGTTTCCTGCATCTTTATAAACTATGTAGAAAGGAATAGAAATTATCCCAGGTATAGCTTCTCCATCTCATCATCTATTAGCATAAAATCCACACCTGGTAAAATCCTCTACTCTGTGCAATCTAGAAAGGTATGAGGGTCTTCTGAGGGACTGAAACAAGAAACAACAAAAATCAGAAAATAGCAGGTAAAAGTCTAAATTTTACAAATCAAGTAATGCATTGTATTTATCATGTCTGGAAGGTGCTGATGTAGGCCATGGTTTGGGTTGCTCAGAATGTGAGAAAGAGGCATGACGGGATGTGGCTTCCAGTGGGAATGGAATGGCAGGCTGATGCCTTCACAGAGAAATGGACACAATGCAGACAAATACTTGCAAGGAAAGGATTCCTGCTGGCAAAATCGCCCTAGATCAAAGGGAAATCAAAGAGATCAGCATGTACACTATAGGTTTTTCTCAGGAGTTTTTCTGTAAAACTAAAGTTTTTGCAGCTCACTTTTGAGTCTAGAGCAACCTGGTGTCATGGAATGTACAACTTTGCTCACAGCTGCATTTGGAGTCCTGACAAGGATACAAAGAGAGATTTTCTCAAAAACAAAGGTAACCTCTTTTGGGGGATTATAGAAGAAGAAGAAGAGAAGAGATTAGATTAATACCCCGCCCTTCACTCACTTGGAGTCTCAGAGCGGCTTACAAACTCCTTTTCCCTTCCCCTCCCCACAACAGACACCCTGTGAGGTAGGTGGGGCTGAGAGAGCTCTTTCCCAAGCTGTCCTTGAGGGAACAGCTGGTACAGAGCTATGGCTTGCCCAAGGTCATCCAGCCAGGTGCAAGTGGAGGAGTGGGGAATCAAACCCGGTTCTCCCAGATTAGAGTCCGTGCACTTAACCACTACACCAAACTGGCTCTCCTTATAGAAACTGTCAAAGGATTTACAGGATTAATAATGATTGGCAAAAAGCTTAATTAAGAGGAAACTAGAAAGTTTAAACAGATAAAGGAACAATTATTTTTAACTAATTTTCTAATTTTATTTTTGATGAATGTGCATATGTTGTAAAGTTTCTAACTGTGAAGAGAATCTGCTGTGGGATTTTTTCCTATTTACTTTAGATGACTGGTTGTAACTGGATGATTATATACAACAGATGATAACCCTCTCTCTCAGTCTGACCTTTGTTGCTATGGTGATATGATACAAGCTGTTAAGAATTAAAAGTGAAAGCATTTGCCCTAAAAATATCTCAGAGCTTCTAGGACTTTTGCTTGATGTTGTTATTGTAGAAAATAAACCAGAAGTGTTGGACAAAGAGCTGGAGTAGCATCTGGACAGTTTACCCCTAATGGAATTAAGAGAGAAAGAATATTGCCTGAGTCTGAGAGATATTCCAGAGGAAATGGGTGAAGACACCAGAAAGAGGATTGCTTCACTTTTCACAGCTTTTTACAGAGGAAACAAGAGGACATGGAAATAGAAATCAATAAAGTCTACACAATTAATTCTAAATTTGCCAAAACAAGAAATCATACTAGTCCAGTTTGTGAGAAAGATGACAAGAGGTCAAGTACTTCAAAAACATTTCATTGATAAGTTAAAAACTGATGATACAGATGTAATTGTTTTGAAAGAAATTTCACTTAGAATTTTATGTAAGATAAAGGACTATGCCTTTTTGATTGAAAAACTAAGACAGAAAAAGATTGCCTATTGATGGAATACTTTGGAGGGCATCATTTTTAGCTTTAAGCAACAAAGATTCAAACTGAATTCAGTTCAAATAGCAAGACACTTCTGACAAAGATTCAAATCAAATTTTGTGGAGATGCAGACGGATAATCCAACAGAAGAATAGGACCAAGATGTGGAGTAGGAGCATTCCCTGTTGGGTGCCACAAGTACCAGTTAAATTTTTATTTTTAAAAATATATATATTTTAAAAACGTTTTTAGTAACAATATGGATTACAAATGTTTATCATGAAATGTTAATGGATTAAATGTTCCCCAAAAGATGAAAAATATTTCATTATTGGAAAAAATTAAAACAATATGTTATTTGTTTACAAGAGACTCACATAAAAAAGATACAAAATATTTGACTTATAAAATGTGGGTGAAGAATTTATATTAGTGGATATTAAAAAGAAAAATGGAATTGTGTTCTATATCAAATCTCATCTAAAACCAGAATTGGTATTGAGTGATGACCATGGTAGGTTTGTGGGTGTTGAAATAAACTTCCAGGGGGTAAAGACTATGGTGGTGGAATTATATACCCCAAATGGAAATAAAACAGTGGTTTTCTTAAAACCTAACGGAGACTTCAAAAAACCTACCACATGAAAGTTGGTATTTGGTGGGAAATTGGAATAGTATGATCTCCCCACAAATGGACAGGACTGCTGAGAAAAATGTAAAAATTTCTCACGGTAAACTACCAAAAATATCTTTTGATTTGATGGACAATTTTGGGTTGGTTGATTTATGGAGACAGGAAAAATGGTAATTTCAGAGAATATACATGTTCCTCAGGAAGACATAGATCCTTTTCAAGGATAGAGATGATTTTGACATCAAAATATATAGCTACTAAGACTCTTAAAGTAGAGATTCTACCAAAAGCATTTTCAGATCATAACCCTCTGATTATGGTCTACAAAAGGGAACCCAAAACTTTTAGATGGAGATTGAATGAGGTTTTGTTACAGACTGTAAAAAGAAATTGACGGAATTCTTTGAAATTAATATGAATAAGGGTACAGATATGAGAGTGGTGTGGGATGCTTTTATCAGAGGTCATTTGATGCAATAATACACCCAATTTAAGAGAAAGAAACAAGAGAAGGTACAAAAGATTCTGGATGAGATAAAAAGAAGAGTTAAGGAGATTACCAGGGAATGAACTTGTTTCTCAACAAATTAAGACACTACAACAGTAATTATCTATGTTAATAGTAAGAGAAATGAAAAAAATGAATTATATGAAACAAAGAAATTTTGAAGTTGCAAATAAATCAGGAAAATGATTGACATATAAATTGTGCAAAGAAAAAAATGTGGGGGGGGGGCAGGCTGGTCTTTCTGTCTCTCCCAGAGGAAGCAGCCACTGAGGGAAATGTGGGAGGGAGGCAATGGGCAGGAAACAGGATGCAGGAAGCAAAGAGCCACTGAGGGAGCTCAGGGAAAAAGCAAGCTATGGTGCAGCTACAGCAGCAGCCCTGGAAAAGGAAGAAGGTGGAGGAAGTTGCTTGTGAGCTGGATCTGAGCCCTGTGGGGGCCAGATCCAGCCTGCAGGTCGTATGTTTGACACCCCTGGTCTAGACTGTACAAAGGTACTTCTAGTTAATGTTGGAAATGTAATAATCATGAAGGGACATTTTATCATATGTGGTAGAGTTGTAAGAAAGCCAAAAAGATTTGGACACAAATGCAAATATTAATACAAAAGATTTTAAAGACTAACATACAATTGTAACTAGAATCCCTCTTGTTAGGACTAATGGACAATCAGTTGGAAAGAAGCTTTATTTATTTATGGGACTTTATTTCTATATATGACTATGGCAGTAAGACTATTATACGCACTGAAATATGTATAATGTGTATAAAAGTGTCCAACAATACCTACAATAGAAGAATGGTTGGAGAAGATGTTGGACCTTGCAGCAATGGCTAACTTACTGTGTTGGTTATGGAAAAGACAGTTTGTTTATCAAATCATTCTTCCACTTCCATTTTATCCTCACAACAACAACCCCATGATGCATGTTAGGATGAGAGATGGTATCCACCCCAAGGTCACCCAGCACAGTGACAGAGTGGGAAGTCAAACCTGGTTCTCCTAGATCCTAGTCTGAAACTGTAAACATTAACCAGGCTTGTTCTCTTTTGGGAAGTTACTGTCATTTCCTCCATAATGTGAACACTGAAATTAAAAAACAAAACAACCCCCCCCCCCAACGTATTGCTTTTATTTTGTCCAAATAGCAAGTACTATATTTAATATACTTACTCTCCATGATGTGTTGGTTCTGCAAACATTTGAAAAATTATTTGAGAGAGAGGCGGTGCTGATCTTTTCCATTTAAAAGGATGTGTAAATTCCATTACTCTGTTACTTAACACATTTCAATACTTGTTTTGCTTTTTGAAAATGGACAGTCAAATTACATGCTGCAATCAAGTATATACCCCATTATGCAAAATTTATAAAACCTGTGCCAGATTGAGACATTTCCACATGAAATTCTCACTAATAAAATCCATTAGCTAAATTGCCTTAGGCATCTTTTAGTGAACTTTGCGACCACATAAAGCTGCCTACTATCCACAATATTTAGTGCTCAAAGAAGATATGCAGCACTTGCACTGTTCTCATATTAAGGTAGCTGTACGTTTATTTTCCTTTTTTAAAAAAAATGTATTGCATGGTTTTGAATTGGGTTTTTTTCCTTGCTCACGTGCTCTGGCAGTTTTTCAACGATGGCTTCATCTGTAAGTGAAGATGGGATCTATCAAAATTACACATCAGATCTGTGCTACAGACCTCTTAAACTAGCCCACACCGGCATTTTATGTATGCAAGGAGAAGCTGATATGTCTGTGGTTCAGCATCTCAAATCAGGGGTTGTACAGAGTGTCATCTTCAGTAAAAATTCAGCCTAGTGATTGGTGTATTAAGGCTTACACAAGTTCCCTCCCAAACCTAATGAATAGCAAAACTGGGCTACAGATAACTGTGGTCTTTTTCAGATCTCAGGGTACACTGCAGGACTTTTTCAAAAAATTAAAATTACAAATAAAATACAATGCACTATTAACAGGAGATATAGATTTAACAATCATTCAAAAAGGAATCTATATTTGGAGGGGATCTTCTCACCTTTATGACATTTCATTCCCTCCAAATAAGAAATAAGAGGCATCCACTTGTCCAAAAAAATGAGAACTTAGAATCTGATTCTGAGTTAACCATTAAAGAGCTCTTCTCCATAACCATAAGATCTCATGTTTTAACCTTCCACAATGTTAAAGATGGAGGTTTAGCCTTCTTCCACTTTGTTGCAATACACAAACATGCCATTGCCAGTAAAACTGAAATGAGCTTAAGCTTTGGTTTGTCAACATCCTTATGAGAAGATAAATCCAATAACAGTGATTTGGGATCTAACTTTACATTATAGATCTTATGAATCACCATAAATACTTTGCTCCAAAACACCAGCAATGATAGAAATATGCCACCTGTTTACATTTTTTTCCAACCACTGCAGGACTTCTGTAGAGCAATTGTAAAGGTAGGGTGTCATTAGGTCACATGAAGCTGTCTTCCTAAAATATATTGGAATAAATTGGATTAACATCCCAGTGGTGTGGAAACATAGAACATTCATTGTTATAAATTCGCTGCGATTTTCACACAGAAATGCCTTCTAATTCTGCCTTCATTATTTGCTTGTTTTAATTATTGTTTGCAAGATTCTTATTTTAAAAAACCTACTTTTATTGCATACCCAGTGCCCTTGTTTTTGGATAGCCTTTAAAAAAAACCAGCCCAAAACATACTCTCTCTAATGCCTGACTTCATAATGTTAATCACTAAAATCATTTTTGTTATCCTTTAGTACACTGTACTGCCTGAAGTCATGGGCAAAGACTGGAAAATTTTATACTTCCTAATCACATACAAATAAGCCAATGTTACAAATGGCCACAGTGTAAGACAATGAAAACAGAATCTTTGGGATTCTGTACCTGAATGCCCTACTCTGCCAGCCAACTATCCTCTCTTAATTTGTGCATCATGGGGCCAGGGGGGAATCCCGCCCCAGATATACTTTTTTTGATACATAGAAATTACTCTGCAACTCTCTCCTGTTGAGACATTGTCCATAGTAAATTGATGAACAATGTCTCCAAAGTACAGTCACTTACCCCTTAATTTTTCCTATTAAAACAAAACAAAATCCTGATATAGAAAACAATTGCCCAGATCTATTGATTTTGCTATAGGGGTCTTTTTTTTACCCCAACCAATTGAACTTATTGTGGTGAAAAATGTCTCATAAGTCTAGTCCCACTTTTAAATGTAAAACTATACCATGGTAAATAGATTCCTACTTTGATGTAACAAATTTCAAGATATAAATTTATGTATATACTATATTATGCATCCCATAATTAAGTCAACACTTCTTTCTGTTTCTTTCCTCCAAAGCATTTGCTAGTAATTATACACAATACATTTAAAGAAGTTCAAGAAGTTCTCCTCTAATCTGGGAGAACCGGGTTTAATTCCCCACTTCTCCATTTGCAGCTGCTGGATGAGCTTGGCAAGCTATAGTTCTATACCAGCTGCTCTCTCAAGGACAGTTGTCTAAGAGCTCTCTCAGCTCCACCTACCTCACAGGGTGTTTTTTGTGAGGAGGGGAAGGGAAAGGAGTTTGTAAGCTGCTCTGAGATTCCTTCAGGTAGTGAAGGGTGGTGTATAAATCCAATCTTTACTTCTTCTTGTTGTTATTTTTGAAATTATCTTCACTGCTTGCCACCTTCGGCTCCTTTTGATTATAAAAAGCCAGTTCTCAAGATTCAAATTGATCCCAGAGATAAAGATAGGTAAAGGGAGAAGGGGGAGCTTTGCAGACAGCAGCAGGCATAATTCTCTATTTTTAAGCAAGATGTTCTGTATTTTCCTTCCTATACTTTATAGCAGGGGTCCTCAACCTATTTGAGCCCATAGGCACCTTTGGAATTCTGACACAGTGTTGTGGACGCAGCCACAGAATGGCTTCCACAGGAAGTGCAACCAGCCACAAAATGGCTGCCTCAGCTTACCTTCAGTCACACAGTGAAGATCCTTATGCTACGGCAGCAGCTGCTTGCAAAGCAACATTTTAAAAAATCTGCACAGCCAATCAAATCTCCAACAGCCAATGACAAGCCTTGCTGGCAAAAGCCACATCTTGCCCTGCCCAATTTCTAAGAACATTTGGTGGGTACCAGGAAAAGTAGTGATGGACACCAGAGGTGCTGATGGACACCATATTGGAGACCCCTGTCTCATAGCGCCCAGAATTGTTTTCATAATATCTTACACAAGTGGAAAAACTGCTCAAGATATGCTGTGTTTAACTTAACACAAGGAGCCAGCATGACTTCCCCCCCTCAACAATTCCATTTGCCCAAGTAGCCTAGTGCATGCAAAACTCTTCTTATGGGTCCAAGCCATGGATTTTACAACTCCCTTCCAGTAAGTGATGAGTCTTGTTCCAATAGAGGAAGCTTGTTCTACCAGATAAATGTCCTTTCAGTAGTGCAAGACAACCTAAGATCCAACCAATATCTAATTAGTATGTTCTGCAAGTATGTTCAGTTCTTATGGGTCTAAAAGGCTTGCAGAAATACTGTCGAAGAATCTTCATTGGGTGTGTCTGTGATCCATCTCTGTACTGCCTTGTAGCTTCTCTTAAACTATAAAGCTATAACTTGGCTATGATACCACCAGTGTATGAGGATTGCTGAGTGCTTTCGCACTGGCCATGAAACTGGAGTTAGATTTGTGTGAAACAGCTAGTTTTCCTTGTCCCCAGATCTGTTATCCAACAATATGAATTAATGCACTTACAAATTGATAGGATTGGTCTACTAATGGGTTGCAAAGATTGTCTATATTATTATCAGTAGTAGTATATTTCTCATTCAAGTATAAATGGTAATTTATAAAATTGTACTGAGATGCTTATCTGTTTTTTGATAGAATCAAGATTCTACCCTCCCCCCTTTAATATACCAGGTATGAAGCATTGTGAATTCAGGTACATCAGTAGGAGACTAGCCCTGCCAACAACTTCATAATCCTGTGAAGATTTCCCTCATTCGATGGCACATTATTCCTGGGCAGTGAACAGCAGGCATGCTGTAATTTATTATTACTTAGACACTGGGTTTATGAAGGATGAGTAGTTAGTGCTCAATAGCCTTCTTATGAAAAGTGATGATATGGATAATTATTACCCATCTCTGTTACTCTCTGTACTGTTTATTTCTCCCTAATTCAATGACTGTCTTAATTCAATGGCTGTCTTAATCTTTTTTTCAGATCTTCAAGCATATAGGTTATTAAACTCCAGGTCCCACTGGACTGGATCCAGCTGTTCCGTGAATGAAACGGTGTTCTTGGAAGTGATTTTTACCACTTTCACATTCTTGGTGCTGTTCCATGTATCACTTGTCAGACTGCTCAGGAGGACTTAAGAAATAGTATGCAATGTGGTTTGGAGGGCTGCAGCAAGATGTAGAAATTAGCTCCTGGATTCTTGTTTCTGTAGAGCAAGCTCTGCAAACAGGGCAGAAGGTCACACAAGGAAGGGGCTTATGTCATTTCTTTTCTTTTGGTGTATCACCTGCATACAACACCTACTCCTTTGTAAGGATATTTATTCCCATCCCATGCCACAAAATACCAACCTTCAAGCATTACCTAAGAGGCATGGAATGAAGCCACAGAGGAGCAGCCACCACTCTGTCAGTGGCACCTCAGTCTAATCAATGTGTGTTAAGAATGATATTTTAACTTCCTCAGGGCCTCAGCTGCAAATTTACCATTCACATAATTTTTTTCCAAGGCACATTTCCCATAAATGTACATTCTATTTTTACACATGTGCCAGATGTTTATACAATTCTGTAAAAGAAAACAAAAGCACTTGTTTCCTTTATGAACTCCAGCCTATCTTACAACCATCAGTTGAGCAGTGGTGAACACACAGCACTCTAATTCTAGTGGTGTATTATTTCCCAATGGGAAGTAGCCTAGCAAGACTGACTTTTGCTGCCAAAAGCTTCCTTAAATGGTTCCACAGGGAATGTACCAACAACTTTCTAAGCCTATTATCCAGTCTGTTTACACAAGACGCACATACTGCTAATAAAGCTTAAATGCTCGCTGGAGTCCAAAGCAATGCGATGGAACCACCTGCTGATTTCTGTGTCAACTGTCTATTCCAGAAGCAGCAACACAATATTTAAAACAAACAAACAACAACAACTGGTCTGTGCAACTGCACATTAGTTGATCATTAGGCAAAAAGGACTAAACAAATTCAGAATAATATTAATTCTTTTAATTGTTGTCTCAGTTTTTCAGCCAAATTTCTCCTTTCTTATCAAGTAGATTCAAACATGGTAGCTTACAGAATATTTAAATTAAATATTAAGAAAGTTGCACCGCTGCAAAACTAGTCTAATAACACTGCACACTTCTTAGAAATGTTGTAGAGTTAATAGCTCTGTAGCATAGTGCATGTATTACATTTATGAAGTTCTGAGCTTTATCCTCACCCACTCAAATCAAAGAACAAACCTGGGAAAGACTTCTGTCTATAATCCTGGCACACTAGTTTCAGAATTCAGGCTAACATTTACTCCATAGATACCATCACATTTGTGGCTTAATTTAGCTTTTCCTTAAATTGATTTGTAAGGCTAATACAAAACCTATACTGGTGATAACGTGTATTCATTTTCATGTCCTACATGCTTAAATACCTGCCCCAGACCCTTTCCAGTGCAGCAGATTGAGCAATCCTGCCCCTTGCTGACTCATCCTGCAGTGTCAATAGAATTAAACTGATGCCTTAGAAACTACAGAAAAAGAAAATTTAATCTTTGCTGTTGTTTTTCTTTGATGCCTTGAGTTTATTCCTTTGGGGTGTTTTTACCACCATATATGAAAAGATTCTGAGAAACATTAAAAGCCTTACACTTTAAAATGAACTATTATGCCCTACAAAACTGCCTCAAGACTCTTCTTGTAGACTTGTCTTGTTATGCTTGAACATTCACCACTTTGGCTCATGTCCTGCTTGCCAGTGACCGGCAAGGAGCTGATCCTCTGGCAAGCTGTTTGAATGCATCCAGTTTACACAATTACATTACTTTCTCCCACTATTAGACATTTTTCTTGCAGCTGCAGTTTCTCACCACTCATCTGCTGCTGCCTCCTCCAATTTTAAAAAGGTGCATAGAAGAAAGATATTCACTTTGATGGTTTTTAATTGAGACATACTAATTAGATGCTTCATTGTCCCCAGAATACCTGCTTGTGAACCCAGCTATTCTTACAATCAGATCTTGCAATGATTGCTCAAATTGATGCTGCTGACTGTGCAAGCACATATGGCAGGCAATGATCTACTGTCATTCATTTAAAGGATTGTCTGACTGCACATATGCAAATAGGGGACAAACTGTGAACAATCCCATGCTTTACAATGCAAGTTGGTCAGTTGATTAACCTAAAAAATTACCCCAAGGCATATTGCCTCTTCTCCAGTGATAAGTTCTTGGACTGGGCAAAAGCAGCTGTAAGCTACAACTGCCTAGCCCTGTAGTACAAGTGGCTACTGAGGAAGCACAAAGCTATTCAGCACATTGCAGTGCTCATCTTCATCAGTTAATAGCAGGGCAGTCCAATAAAAAAACTCACCTTATGTTCATTGAGAAAATTTGATCATATTGGTTACACACAGGGTCATTTCGTAGAAAAAGAGGTGCAGGAGCTCATTAGCATAATTCATTAGCATAACTTATTTGCATATGCTACACCCCCTGACATCACTGGAAGCATGTCAGAAGGCAAGAAAGAAAGAAGAAAGAAAGAAGAGAGAGAGAGAGAGAGAGAGAGAGAGAGAGAAAGAAAGAAAGAAAGAAAGAAAGAAAGAAAGAAAGAACTGGCAGAGAGGGGACAGCTATTAATCCAAGCCTCAGAAATACCACTGTTCTGGGAGGATAGCTTCAGTGGTGGCTGAAGCCTTCAGAAGGCTGGTTGGAGGAACAAGGACCTTTCCAGGGGACGGGGTCGTTTTGCTGCAGTCATGACTCAAGCAGGCATTCCCCCGGGGGGGGGGGCTGGCACCAACTCCCGGAGCTGAGCTCCTCCGAGCTCCTGCTCGAAATGACCCCTGGTTACACATCAGCACATGTATGTGTGCTTTATGTGGCAGCTAAAAATCTCTGTATGCTGTGATGCGAGATACTTCTTCTTTTTTTAATTTATAATTTTTATAATTTTCTTCAACAAAGAAAACAAACATGCCAGATACTTCTGATCCCTGTTTGTTTGTTTGCCATCAAGTCACAGTTGACTTAGAGCAACCCCACAAGTCAAAAGGTGTTCAGAGGTGGTTTGCCATTGCCTGCCTTTGTGTCATGACCCTGGTATTTCTTGGAGATCCCCCATACAAATACTACCCAGGGCCAACCCTGCTTAGCTTCCAAGATTTAATGAGATTGGGCTAGCCTGGGCAATCCAGGTCAGGGGAAAGAATCACAGTTTTAAACTGCCAAACAATAAAATGTGAATGGAAAATAACTGAAACATTAGTAAAATTTTATAAACCCCCTACTGTATCAAATCTAGCCACATCTCTGAAAAATGTGGGTATCAGTTTTGGACATTTGCTGATTTTCTCAGAGTTTTAAAACTTCTAAGCTTTTACACATTCCAGAGTGTTTAAACCATTTGGAATTATTATTGGAAATTATTGGTGACTAGGAATAAGGGCCATCATGGAAATAAGAACATAAGAGAAGCCAATGTTGGATCAGGCCAGTGGCCCATCCAGTCCAACACTCTGTCACACAGTGGCCAAAAACACCAGGTGCCTTCAGAAGGTCCAGCAGTGGGGGCAGGACACTAGAAGCCCTCCCTCTGTCCCCCCCCCCCCAGCACCACTGCATAAATAAATACAACCGGCTCTCAAAAGAGGCTCTGGGCATGTGCCCCTGCCTTGGGAACTCAGCATTAATTTGCTGTGGCAATCTCAGCAGGGTATAACGACCCAGAGTCTGCCATTTTCTCCAGGGGAACTGATCTCTGCCATCTGAAGAGCAGTTTTAATTCTGAGTGATCTCCAGCCCTGACCTGGAGATTGGCAACAGTGGTTCCCTAGGAGGAAATGGCTGATTTGGAGGGGGGAGTCTATGGCATTGTATCTGTCTGAGGTCCCACCCCTCCTCAAACCCCACCTTCTTCAGGCTCCTCCCCTCAAATCTCCCGGAATTTCCCAACCTGGAGGTGGCAACCCTATCTTCTTCCCAGCCAACCATCAATCTATCTTTATCTGCCCCTCTGACTTCAACTTACCATCTCCTCCCTTCTCCCTGCCACCTCTGCCTAGGAAGACTACAGTCTTTCTCCGCAGTGGGGACCAAAGCAGCTCACATAATTCTCCTCTTCCCCTTTTGATCTGCACAAAAACCCTGTGAGGTAGATTAGGCTGAAAGTCTGTGAGTAGTCTGAAATCACCCACTCAGCTTCCACAGTAAGAACCTGGGTCTTGCAGCCCCTGCTCTGAAGCGCTAACTGCTATGTCACACTGGCTGTTATAGGGTAGCCAACTCAGCAGGGTATAATGACACATCCACCATTTTCTCCAGGGCAACTGATCTCTGCCATCTGGAGAGCACTTGTAATTCTGAGTGATCTCCAACCCTCACCTGGAGATTGGCCACAGTGGTTCCCCAGGAGGAAGAGTACAGTCTTTCTCCACAGTAGGGGCAAAGCAGCTTGCATCATTCTCCTCTCCCCCTTTTAATCTGCACAACAACCTTGTGAGGTCAGTTAGGCTGAAAGTCTGTGGCTGGTCTGAAATCACCCACTCAGCTTCCACAGTAAGAACCTGGGTATGGCAGACTCTGCCTGGAAACGCTAACTGCTATGCCACACTGGATGTAGTATCGCGTGGTGTCACAACTGAACTCCAGACAACAGATGTCTCTCTTCCTTTCGAGAAAATAACTGCTTTGGAGGGTGGACTTTATGGCATTCTATTCAGCTGAGGCTTCTCCCCTCCCCAAAGACTGGTTTCCATAAACTCCACCACAAAATCTCCAGGAATTTCCCAACCTGGAGCTGGCAACCCTAGTCAGGACTAGCCCCAATGAGTTCTTCACAAAGGCCAAAGCAGGCCTGGAAAGGGCCTCCTCCACCTGCCTTTTTACTGACAGAAGAGAAGAAGAGTTGGATTATACCCTGCCCTTCACTAGCCAAAGGAGTCTCAGAGCGGCTTACAAACTCCTCTCCCTTCCCCTCCCCTCCCCACAACAGACACCCTGTGAGGTAGGTGGGGCTGAGAGAGCTCTGACAGAAACTGCTCTTTTTCAAGAACAGCTGTGCCAGAACTATGGCTTGCCCAAGGTCATCCAGCAGGTGCAAGTGGAGGAGTGGGGAATCAAACCCGGTTCTCCCAGACTAGAGTCCTCACACTTAACCACTACTGAACCAAGCTTGGTTGGCTAGCAATAGTCACTAAGGGGAAAGGGTGCAGCACAGTGGGAGAAGAGAATGGTTTGACGGCCACTGGTCCACCTCAGTAGCCAGCCAGCCATGGAGGAGCCAAACAGGAGAAGCATTTTTGTTAAGAGAGACAGCCATTTGGGCAGTTTATTCTGCCGGGGAATTGTGACCAGGCTGCCAGTGGGTGAGAGAGAGGAGCAGACCCAGCACACAGCCAATGGCATGTGAGTACTCTTGAGTGGCAGTTGATGGGCCAATGGCTGATGGAGCGCTCAGCACAGCCAATGGGAAAGCTGGAAAGTGATAACACGTTAAGGTTTTTATATATATTAGATATCTAGTTGTTCCTTTATAGTTTAGTTTAGATAAAAATCAAAGAACTTAAAAATATTTTTATATTTCACATTCATTTTTTACTATTATTTTTCCATTCATTTCACATAACACATTCATTATGGTGATGAGCAGAGTTCAAATACACCAGATGTGTGCTGAATATGCAAATAACTGGAGAACTTGTTTCCCTGGAAACCAGATGAAAGCCTTCAGAAAGGCTCCTCCTCCTATTCTAGTTTTGCTTTTTCTTATAGCATGGTAGCTATAACTGAACAAGACACTAAAGCTCAGGTTGTCCCCTCACCTATATGTAGAAAAAGTAACCAGTGAAGTCAGTTTACTCCCCCAAGGATGTGGAAGGGAGAATAATCTGCCTCTCTGGTTTTATACTACTTCAGGGGAGTAAATAACCCCTTAGTAAATATCATTAACTGTTTCTAGAAGCGCCAGGCTATGTTTATTATGATGCCAGTGCCACCTAAAATGGCATTCAGGTGGAATTTTCCCCATCTTGTTTCTTTAGCATGTGGTCTCAACCTTCATTGGGTTTGATGCCTATTTCCATGCCAGTATCAGCTTCCCAAGATGAAGTGATACTGCGTAGAAGCTTTACATCGTGTATCACTGCCATATGGAAAATGACATTACAGATTACAAAGGAGGCATGATAAAAACCCACCAAGTGACAGTGATGGCATAATAAAAAGTATGTGGACTATTCTTTAAGAACTAATAAGGAAGAGGGACTGTCTTTGATTATTCATTAATTAAAATATTTACAACACCACTTTTCTCCTACCAACAGGGACCCTAGGTGGGTAATAAAATTAAAATACTCTGTCAGTAACAAGTCAACAAACAATGGACAATAGTTAAATGCAAAACTAAGCCAAAAACACAGACTTTGAAAAGAACCCTCAAACTGTCTGGAAGAATACAGTTTTTCAGCACATTTGAAATGCCATCAGGGTCAGAGCCTTTAAACTCAGGTATCAGCCGCCCTGAGCCCGTTCGCGGGGAGGGCGGGATATAAATCCAAAAAATAAATATAAATAAATAAATAAATCTGTTAAAGAGAGCTGGGTTCCGTCTAAAGTAGGCATGCAGCATGACCCCCTCAGTAAAAAGACACTTTACTAGTCTGTATTCCTCCTGTCTCGTCAGGAGTCAGCTTTATTTGGTTTCTCTCTCAGCCACTTGAACATAGCACTCAGGCCCCAGGCCAGGACAGGAAGAACATAATCCACAGACTTATTCAGGGAAGTTTATCCACCATTGACAATTTCATTTAGAAACACTGGATGTTCCTGAGGAACCCCAGGATTCCCAGAAAACGTTTTGAAAACCACCGTGCTAGGTAAAACTATTGATCTGTACCACTCAGTTTGGATTTCACTCTTTATGTTTCCAGGAGCCAAGATAAGGAAATTCAAATAAAATGGAACAGGTTCCTTATGCCAGCAAGTGTTGCAAACTGTGCACCAGAGCTGCGCCCCCCCCCCCCCAATGCGTGATAGTAGGGTTGACCCCAGAAAACATGCCAGAGGAAGGGAAATCAGGAATCTTCCCACAGACATATAGAAATGCCTTCGACTAGTGCAAGGGGATGTTTGGATCCCAGCCAGTATGGTTATGTAGATGGAAAGCAGAATGCAGTGAAATACACTTATTCAAAATTGTCAGCAGAATGAATACAGGGAAACAAACAATAGAAGTATCTTTCTCTATTAATGAGCTGCCACTATCTGGATTAGTAAGTATTTGCCATATTTCTAATTAGCTTTTTATTGTATTAACGTGGTAATGTTAATATGATACATTAATTTTAGTCATGCAGGCATAAAGCCAATTTTTGGGGAGCTGGACTTTTTAAAGAACAAAAATAGAGAACCAATGAATAAGTAATTTACAGAACTACTCAGCCTAACTCTGTAACACAGACAGAGTATATAATCCTCAAATTTCAATACACAGTTGTAATTAAACAATGTACATTTGATTTTCATTAGCTGTGGATATTGGAGGAAACAGTGAATATTTGTATTCTAAGCCCTAGTTCTCATAAAAGTTGAGATGAAAGTAAGACTTTACATTCACTGTATAATAAATATAGAGTTGTTTAGATGAAATATTTAGCCCTTCAAAAGACAATAAAATCCTCCATAAACAATTCATTTTATGATATGTCAGTATCCATGGAGCCTAGTGTATTTGACAATAACAGACATCCTCCATTTAAGGGATTTCCGTAGTGATCCTGGAATTTTGCAGAAGGGAAGGGGGGTTTTTTGTTTTGTTTTTATGAATTATGCAACTACAACAAAAATTGTGCTTCACATTCAGAAAGCCAGATATTTTTTTTGAGCACATGTCATACACTAAAGACTGCTTGTTTAAATAACCATGTTAAAGCATGCTAGTATCTGATGAGAAGCTATTCTGATCTATTCAGATTTCAAGTATTAGATATTTTGCCATGTACCCATGTAGGCAAGGGGCTGTAGCTCACTGGCAGAGCATCTGCTTGGCATGCAGAAGGTCCCAGGTTCAATCCCCAGCATCTTCAGTTAAAATGATCAGATAGGAGATGATGTGAAAGACCTCAGTCTGAGACCTGGAGAGCAGCTGCTGGTCTGAGTAGACAATACTGACTTTGATGGATCAAGTATCTGATTCAATATGAGGCAGTTTCATCAGTTCATGGGCTCCCTAAAGGCAACTATTTTTGGTACCCACATTCATTTATTATTTATTAATTATTATTATTTACATTTATATCCCACCTTGCTGGGTGAACTGGCTCAAAGTGCTATACAAACATTAAAATATAATAGCACAATAATAACAATATAAAATACAGATATACAACGAAGTGCTGCTGAAAACAGTACAGACAGTGGTGGCATTCAGTGTGTAATCCAATGGTGATGTGTCAAAAGAGTCAGGAGATGTCCCTGCGACACGTTTATCGGTGTCACATTCGTCAGTGGTGGCTCCTAATTGATGGCCTGGTGGAAGAGCTCCATTTTGCAGGCCCTGCAGAACTGCAAAAGGTCCCGCAGGGCCCTGATGTCCTCCAGAGCACATATGGAGAAAGGTGGTCCCTCAAGTATGCAGGCCCCTGACTATATGGGGCTTTAAAAGTCAAAACCAGCACCTTGATCCAAATTTGGTACGCTATTGACAGCCAGTGCAATGCCTTCAGCACAGGTCAGATGTGGTCCTGTATGGAGAGACCCATCAACAGCCTGGCTGCCGCATTTTCACTAGCTGCGGCTTCCAGATTTGAGACAAGGGCAGCCCCATGTAGAGAGCGTTGCAGTAGTCTAATCTTGAGGTGACCATAGCATGGATCACTATTGCCAGGTCATTGCGTTCGAGGAAGGGAACCAACTGCCTGATCAGCCGTAGATGGTAGAAGGCTGCCTTGGCAGTGGCTGCTACCTGGGTCTCCATTGTTAAGGTGGCATCCAGGAGCACTCCCAAACTCCTAACCCTCAGCACTGGCACCAGTGGCACCCCATCAAAGGTCCCTACCCCCGAGCCGATCTGACTCAGGCACAAGACCTCCGTCTTCATTGGATTCAATTTCAATCGGCTCAGCCTAAGCCAGCCCACCACAACCGAGAGCAGCCACTCCAGGTTATCTGGGGTGGAGTCGGACTGACCACCCATTCCCTTTTGAAATTTGCTTTAATACTTTAATACACAGTTATGTGAATTCATGTTTACTAGGTATTTTTTCAACTTCCTGCTCCACCACATATTTTTGAAACTTCATAGTAATGATATTGGAATGGTATTACCAGGATGGAACTATATTATAGTTAGGCACGTATTCAAAAATAAATGTTTGGGTTGGCATGCTAGTTTTATGATACTTTACTAGCATGCTAATTCATTTTTTTTTTCAAAGTAGCAAGTGACATGTCACCTTTCCCTGAAAATGAGGATTTTCTATGTAAATGAGCAAGAGTGTGTTTTTATTTTCCTAGTTTGTGTATATAGAGAATTAATGTTGCTTATTTTTAGATGAGTGAACTTAATGTGCATAATTCATTTGGTGTAGTCACCCTTAATCCTAATTCAGGCTAGCCAATGTTTAGGCATTTCTGTAAAATTTCTGAGTCTGCAATAGATTTGTATGTAGCTGAGTCCATAAATAATTTTCCATTTAAGAAGTTCACCTTGCTCTTAAGAAAATACAGCACTATTTGTTACTAAATCTATTGGGTCCAATTTATTAGCTGTATGCGTACAGTAGGCAATCCTAGACAGCTGTTAAATGCTGCTTGATCACAGGAAAATCATGGCCTTAACATCAGCAGTGCATGGCCATGGCCATGCTCTTGCACAATCATGTTTACAGCATGCACTACCAGTCAGGGCCAGTACCACTAGCCTTTAGGGTTGCTAGTTGTCTGATGGTGGTAAGATACCGCCCCACACAGACTGCCATCGCCTGCCACCACTCAGCTGAGCAGTGGGAGAAAATTACCTGGCAAAATGAGAGGGAGAGGCATCTCCTGCTTGATGATGTTGCTTCCAGAGTGACCTAGCAGTGATGTCATTGCACCAAGGATGCCAATTGCCCCTCTCCTAACCCTAATCTCCCAGCTTCCCCATACTGTACCCACCTTTTACTGCTAGGAGCAAAACTAGCCCCATCAAAGAGGAAGGTCACACAGAGATCAATGGATGGCTGAAATCAAACTGGAAACTAAGGAATGTGTAGTATTTTTGTCTCTTCACTCATTTTCTTCCTCTGCATTCAAGCCCTGCACCAAACCTCAAAGCTGTGTCTCACTGGTGGTAGCCAAGTAAGTAGGCATAGACACTGGCATCTGTTCCTAAGAAGCTACAAAATGGAAATCTATACGGAATTGAGGTTTATAAGAATTGTAGCAAAAATATGCTTCCAGAAATTTTGTGATGGCAGTTCTCACCTTGTTTGTAAACTCAGCAAACTTTTTTTTCCCACCACAAGCTTGATGCCTTCCTAGATCCTGGCCTGACTAGCCTCCCCAAAAGTGACATCTGTGACAAGATGTCATACAGTTGCCCACATTACTATACAGGTGAAGGAACATTTTTTACAATCTTTATTTGAGAAATATAGCCATTACGATAAGCAACCTGGGAGCCTGCAGAAAATCATGGAGCATCCAGCTCCATCCTTAAAGTCTACCTGCCCAGGAGTTTTGTTGCTCTCAGTGCTTTGAACAGACTCATTTCTCCTCTTTAATTTAAATGACTCTTGGCTGTTCTCACCATGCATTTGGAACTTGTTTAGTCTTCATCGGGCCTTTTTTTTTTTTAGTTAACTTGCAAATTTATTTGTTTGCATTCTTCTCCTGAATATGTAGAAAAAACCAGGCTCTTGCCTAGTTAGTGGGAGGTCTGCTTTTGCTGCTTTTGTGATTGTTTTATAACAAGGATCAGCCACTATTAGACACTGTGATCTTTTCAAGTAGACTATTTGAAGATAATTTCTGGGATTGGGCACAAACCTCTGAAGAACTAAAGTTAATCACAAATGGTGCAATTCATGGTGGGTCATGAATCAGTGTTCCCTCTAAGATGAGTTAATGTGAGCTAGCTCACAGTTTTTTAGCCTCCAGCTCACACATTTTTGTCTTTTCTCAGGAAGGATGGCTCCAGAGCAAACTAATTTATGCAGTAGCCAAATCGCTCACTCACAACTTTAATGCCAGTAGCTCACAAAGTAGAATTTTTGCTCACAAGACTCCACAGCTAAGGGGGAGCATGATGGGTCACGAAGAGGAGAAAGCTGGGGTTCTTCACAAGAGACAGCTGAGGGACTGGGATCTCCCCACCACTCAGCTGTTTGGTTTGAATGGCTTGGAGCGATTTAAACCACCACTGCTTTCTGTTCCCTGCAGCTTTCCAGCAGAAAGGTGGAAATGAAGTTTCTTCCCAGGAGATCTTGCCCCCCCCCCCCCCGGCTGGGGATCTATCCTGAATTTTATAGCTGAAACACTTTCTTGACATTAAATTGCTACTCTGTACCAGGTACCCCATCTTATGTGGCTAAATGACATATCAGAACATAAGTACAAGAATCAAATAAAGAATGAATGCAACCAGTTGTTTTCAAAAGTATTGATACTGGAATCCCTTGTGCAAGTTCCCCTATTTAGGGGCACTCTGTTGCTAACTTGCATATCTTCATTTGTAAAATATTCATTAATAGTGTATGCACACATTTCATTATTGCTCTGTGAAATATATCATGTCTACTAAAAGCAATTTTTCACAAATGATCCTAGCCAGGGAAGAAAGAAAAACCCAACCTGCTCTTGCAATCTCTTTCTTTCACAGACTGCAAAGAAACTTTGCTTCATTTATTTATTTTAATAATTTCAGCATGTTTATGTTTTAAATTAAAAGGATTTGGGTGTCTTATCTTTCTGCCTCTGGCAGTGTAATTCTGAATGTTTTTCTTCACATAAATATTTAATGTGATTTTTTGCATATGTTTAAAGGAACTGTATGGCAGGTATCTATAAATAGTGTATGGAAAAGGAAGCGTCTGAGTTATATATTTAATAAATGTTGCAAACTATAGACAAGCTCAGGTGTTTTAGCTGATGAGTAGAAGTGTTCTGTCTTGAAATCATGAGTCTGACATTTCATGTATACTTTTTACAATTAATGTAGACTAGCCTGCCATCTTGGTCACAAACATATGTTTTTTGAGGTTGAAGATCTTTGGAATAAGAAATGGATAGTCAAGTAGAGGCAGTGTTGGACTTCTGTTATTTTTTTAAATGTAAAGTATGTCTACTCTGCCTCTCTGAACCTTGAGGCAATTTCCAACAGAAAGAAGTAATTAAAATAGCAATAAAACAAAAACATTGATGATTTGGGATCTGAAAGCGTCTGATTCAAATCTTGCCTCTACTGCAAACTGACTAGGTGACTTTAGGATTGTTTTTAAAATTACAAGTAGGTAATATATAAAGTGCTTTTAATGCAGCAGTGTTATATAAATGCTAAATATCACATTTACTTTAACTACCAGGTAACTAGTATCAAGAGAGTCTTCCTAGCTTTTTGAGTCTGTAGGCACCATAGGAAAATGTTCTAGTTAGGGATTTGCAAAAAAATAATAATGTATTGTTCAGGTACATTGAACACGGAAAATATCAGTATTTCCCAGTATTCTCGAATTCCAATACAGATATTATAGTCAATGCCCCCCATAGGGTATAATGGAGAATTGATCCAGGGGTATCTGGGGTTCTGTGGGGACTGTTTTTTGAGGCAGAAGCACCAAATTTGCAGTAGAGCTCTTGGTGCCTCTCCTAAAAAAAAACAACCCACCACCCAAATTTCAAAAAAGATCAGACCAGAGTGTCCAGTTTAAGGGCCCCAGAAGAAGGTTCTCCCGTCCTCCATTGGAGGGGTAAAAAGGCAACATGGTCCCTTTAAATGCCTTTTGAAGCTGTAGCTTAACTCTGAAGGCATTTAAAGGGCTTGACTCCTTTAAATGCCTCCTCCAAGCCGCAGCTTCACCTTGGTGTTTAAAGAGACCTTTTAATGCCAGCTATCCAGCACCTCAACAAAATCTTGAATATTTTTGGGATTTTTTGAGCTTGGCTGTATTAGATAGCTGGATAAATACCTTGGCTCATATCCAGCTGAAAAAAATACTTGACAAATACCAGTAAGGTATTTTTTCAGGTATTTTTTCAGCTTGGTTTATATCAAATGCACACCCCTACTTCTAGTTTTCCCAGGCTTTGGACAATAAGTAATTGGATTTCTCTCTCTCTCTGCTCTCTTGATTGATGCCGCTGTACTTTGTTGGAATTGCTGGTCATTATTATGTTACTCTGTGTCTTACATTTTTAATTATGTAGTTTTATTAATTCTGGTGTTTATATTATGCTGGAATTGTTTGTTTTTTAAAGAATGTCAATTCTCTTGAGGACTGTATTTTTACATTTCTTAAATAAATAGATGATCTTGTAGCAACTTAGTGAATGCTGATGAGTTTGGGAAGAGAGACTGGGAAAAAATTAAATTAGTTTCCCAAGAACAGTCAAAAAGCCTGTGGCCAAGCTACGACCTAATCCTTCTAGTCTGGAATCCTAGATGTTGTGTTTATTCATTCTCATAGCCAACATGCTGCAACAGCTCCCTGACAAAACTCAGTTATGGTGGCAGTTGAGTAACTATACTGACTAGCTGGTAACCTTCTCTCCAGTCTAAACTTAACATACAGTTTATTATGGGCAACACCATAGTTTATGTACAGTTTGAACTACACAGGTTTCCAGGTCTGCCCCACGTCCTCTTAAACAGGAGGTATGTGGAGAGCAGTGCCTAATGTCACCTGCTGCATCTGACCTCCTCTATTTGTCTGCCCCCATGTGACACCCCTCCTAACTAGGGCAGGCACACACTCCCCTGGAACACCCATCAGCCATCTCCCCTGCACCCTGGACACTTCAGTCAGCAAAGTGTGTGTGTGTGGAGGGATGGAGAAGTAATTGTGAGGTCAGGCCTGAAGATGCCACCAGACCCTTGCTATATGTTTGGTAGCTGAACAATATAGATATTCATTGGGATCTTGTAATGTAGTATGTTCTGTGTAACAACCGGCCTGCCATGTGCTCCCAGGTAATGGCGCCCGCTGCATGGCCAGAGCACATGGTCAGACAGAGAGGGGAGCTTGAATCTGGAGGAACAATAGATGTCCGGATTCAAAGCCTCCACCAATGTGGGACCTAGGTTCTCCCTGGGGAGCCAATGCGGCCAAAGGCTCCTCCAGGGAACCTATGACAAACATGCGCATATGTTAAGCCCCTATCAGGTCTTTTGGGTGCAGCCGGAGGTGTGGCTCCGGCCAGCATATAATCAGGGCCCTGAAGCCCTGGAAGCATGCTTGTTCTGACCATCTACTGGACATGCTGAATCACTCAATAAAGGCTTCATGATTTCACTGTTCCTGGTCGCCCGAGTCCAGTACTCTTCAGATCTTGAGTTAGATCCCACTCTCTGGGACATGTGAAGGGGAAATCCTAAGGGGAGATCACAGATGGGCGAAGGAAATGGGGCAGCAGAAGACATGGGACACAGAAACTGCCAGGGACACAGTTGTGGAGAAAGCTATACTTTACTGAATTGCCAATCATGATGATGTCCAATGAGGGAAGTTACCAGGGGTCATTTTGAGCAGGAACTCGGGGGAGCACAGCTCCGGGAGTTGGTGCCAGCCCCCCCCCCCTTGGGGGAATGCCTGCTTGTGTCATGGCTGCAGCAAAATGACCCCGTCCCCTAGAAAGCTCCTTGTTCCTCTGATCAGCCTTCTGAAGGCTTCAGCCACCACTGAAGCTATCCTCCCAGAACAGTGGTATTTCTGAGGCTTGGATTAGTAGCTGTCCCCTCTCTGCCAGCTTTCTCTCTCTCTCTCTCTCTCTCTCTCCTTTCTTTCTTGCCTTCTGACATACTTCTGGTGATGTCAGGTAGTGTAGCATATGCAAATAAGTTATGCTGATGAGTTATGCTAATGAGCTCCTGCACCTCTGTTTCTATGAAATGACTGGAAGTTACCAACTCCTTCTATCCCATATAGTACCTGTCCCTATGAGAGCTGTTCCCAGGGGCCATGGGGAGACAGGGAGAGTCTTCCCCAGCACAGCATGTTTTGAGTGAGGTGGGCTCCCAGGTACAAAAGCTGCCTGAGACAGGACTCTTCAGAAAGCAGACTGGAACCAGAGACTGAGCGGAGGGGAATGACAATCATGTGGCCAGTTATCCCTGTTGACCCATCACCTGCAGGGAAGCAAAAAACAAACAAACATGTGCAGTGTTGACAAACAGCACAAGTGCCATGATGGGTTCAGCAATATCTGTGGTGCCCCAACAGGGTACACAGCCTCATCTGGGGGGAGGGGAATTGCCAATGGTGTTGCCATCTAAATGCCATCCTGAGGCCAGTGGTGTTGCCATCTAAATGATATTTACCCATCCTGGGTAGAAGTGCTCAGCAAGTGCAAATGACTGATGTACTGCTGAATTCCCAGGGTAGTTTGGCTCGCTTGTTTGCAGAGTGCAGTAGGGCAATTCCCAGGCACCCCAACCCACAGTTGTGCTCTGACTACTGCCCAAGGGTAGTTGCTGCAAGGGAGGGTGCTAACAGCCCAGTGGGAAACTGCAGGCATCTCCTCCCCCCAGCAGCAGCTCTCTCAGTTACTCTTGCCTGGGAGTTCACCCCACGGCATAATGAGCTATGGTATCTTGGGGCTGGGCTTGGGGCACCCTTTCACCAACATACTGCTGGCCTTGGTTATGGAAGCCAACCCTGGGGGAAATGGGGGATGCAGATGTGGACAGCTGGAACAGGACATCCAGATTCTTCAACCTTGCTTATTTGTTGGTGTGTGGTCACGCCTTTGAGTCAAACCTTTGGAGAGGGTTCTGCAGTGAGACATGTTAGCCACAGGCTGTGGACTTTGCTTTCCCCCTTGGCTGTTAGTATTCAGTACTCACCCAGTAGTGCCCACCCTGTACTTTTCTCACTACTAAAGTGCAATGCTGTATGCTCTAAGTCCACATGGCCGGGAACTCTAGGACTGAGTTGCACAGCCTCCCTAATGTATTACAGGCATCCTGGCAGAGGTTTATCTAGGTCTGGAGGGCAGTTAGTGGGTGCTGGGGACAAGGTTTGTCCACTACTGGTGATGGAGGTGATTAGGTACATCTGTGGTTGGCATTCTGTCCTCTGCCAAGTCTTGTGGGTGGGGTCATGATGGTGGGGGCAGTTGAATATTCACTTTGTATGGGTATCTATGGACTATGCTGTCTTTTTGATGGCACAACTTTCTACCACTGTTGTGGGGCATTCCCAGGCTGGAGAGGCTGAGTGAGCCAACTAATTCCCACCACACCCTCAGCCTGCCTACTTACACACTGGTTCAGGGTCCTGTGCCATAGGTAGCCAATGGGAAGCTGCAGCAGGGCTACACTGGCAGATGGAACTGACATGACAGCACCGTGGTACAGACTCATCTTGGAGAAATGCCAATATAGTAGCTATTTGGCTTCCTGAATGCTTACACACACACAAACCCAGGACTCTGCTGTAAATTTACTTTATCTGGAGTTACCTTTGAAGGATATTCAGAAGCCACAACTTCAGAATTTGGCTTCAGAATTTGCTTCAGAATTTGGCTACCAGGTTAATTATTGGGACTGGCCACAGGCGCATGTAACACAATTATAACTGCATAGTCATCTGATTCCAAGTCCTTGTTCCTAGCTCATATTATTAGTGTACATGTGCTGATGGAGCTTCAGTGAAAGTGAAACATTTAACTTTAAGAGCTCTTACACATATGCCTACAAAACAGTTGGCAGTGGATGCTTGGTCTTTAAATGCTTACCATGTACACACAGAATCCTGTCTAATGTCCTCACTAGAGGAAAATATCTTGAGGAAATGGTGCTCAATTTGTAATCCAGTCAAGCACTATGAGCTGGACAAGTTTATGTTCTGCCACAAACTCCCAGCAAATTTTGATAGAGTACATGAACTGAGGCCCTTTGGCCAGCTTTGGATTCTGTGTTTGACAGCTTCAGCTGACTCGCCTGGGCCAATGTTGATAGGATTCTAAGTGTTGTTAGGCTGACCACATGCTTCTTAAACCCATGTCCTTCATGGCTGGTTAAGGCCAGTGGCAAGGGTACATGGGGCCTTCTGATCGACATTATCAATCTGTCCCTGGATTCAGGGGTCTACCTGGAGGGATTAAAACAGGCTGTGGTGGTACTAATCTCAAAGAAGCCAACTTTGGATCCTATGGATCCATCCAATTACCACCCAGTTTCGAATATTTCATTTCTGGGAAGGAAACTGAAAGAGCAGTAGCAGAACAGCTCCAGAATTTCCTGGATGACACACTGGCACTGGATCCAGTCCAGTCCAGTTTTTGCTCCGACCATGGGATGGAGACGTCACTGGTCATCCTCACAGATGATCTCTGCAGGCAGTTGGATTGAGGCAGGTTGGCACTGCTGCTACTTCTTGACCTTACAGCAGCATTTGACATGGTCAGTCATGATCTCCTCACCTACTGCCTCACTGATGTAGGAGTTTGTGGGGTAGTCTTGAAATAGCTTACCTCATTTCTCCAAAGGTGGGGGCACAGGGTGTCTTCTAGGCACCCCGTAGTATATGGGGTCCCTCAGGGTGCAATCCTCTCCCCGATGTTGTTCAACAGTTATGTACAGTTTGGTGTAGTGGTTAAATGTGCGGACTCTAATCTGGGAGAACCAGGTTTGATTTCCCACTCCTCCACTTGCACCTGCTGGATGACCTTGGGCAAGCCATAGCTCTGTACCAGCTGTTCTCTCAAGGACAGTTGTCTCAGAGCTCTCTCAGCCCCACCTACCTCACAGGGTGCCTGTTGTGGGGAGGGGAAGGGAAAGGAGTTTGTAAGCCACTCTGAGACTACAAGTGAAGGGCGGGGTATAAATCCAATCTCTTCTTCTTATAGGCACCCCCTTGCCCAGCTGTTGTGGAGTTTTGGGCTGGAGTGTCATCAGTATGCTGATGACACCCCAGCCCAAAACTCCACAACAGTTGGGCAAGGGGGTGCCTATAAGAAGAAGAGTATGCTGATGACACCCAGCTATATCTGTTGATGGGTGGTCAGCTGGATACCACCCCATCATTTCTGGGCGAGGGGTTAGAAGCCATGATGAGATGGTTAAAACAGAGCTGGCTGAGACTGAATCCTACTAAGTCAGAGGTTATATGGCTGGGCAGGGAGGATTCAGGGTTGAGGTACCAACTCCCAGCTTGTGATGACATGCCCTTAACACCGGCACCAACTATCAAGAGTTTGGGCATGGTTTTGGATGCCTCCTTATCAGTGGAGGCCAAGATCACAAATGTTGCCAGACTGGCATTCTTCCAACTACACTAGGTCAGACAACTGGCCTGCAACCTGTCCTGCCCTGACCTAGCCACAGTAATCCATGCAACAGTTACCTCCAGATTGGACTACTGTACCTCACTCTAAGTGAGCTTACCCTTGAGACTGACCTGGAAAGTTCAGCTGGTCCAGAATGCAACCATGTGGATCCTTACAAAGGACCGTATGAATAGCACACATTCAACCTGTTTTGTGTGAGCTGCACTGGCTACCAGTTGAGCACTGGATCAGGTTCAAGGTTTTGGTGCTTACCTTTAAGGCCCTTAATGGTCTGGGACCCACGTTTCTTTGGGACCACCTCTTCTGGTATATCCCCATAGAGCATTGTGCTTTGCTGATATGAACTTGCTTGTGGTCCCTGGCCTGAGAGATATCTGGCTGTCCTCAGCCAGGGCCTTTAGTTCCCTGGCCCCAACCTGATGGAACTCGGCCGAGTAACATTTGTGCACTGTGTGACTTGATGCAGTGCTGCATGGCATGTAAGGCAGAGATGTTCTGTCAGGTGTTTGGTTGAGGACACCAACAGAGTCCATCGGGCTGGCACTCCCCCCCCCCCCAGCAAGGTGGTAGCATAACTGGAAATCTTGATCACCATCTAATTTAATTTGACTGAAATCTTATTGTAATTTTAAATGTTTTAACTGATTTATGCTGTTTTATCCACTGTTGTTCACCATCCTGAGCCTGGTTTACATGGAATGGGTGGTATAAAAATCAAATTAAATAAACAAATAATAAAATAAATAAAATAATTAGAAACTTCATGCTGGATAAGCAAAATGGGATAATTATTTTTTTTCATTTTATTAAATCCTATTTTCACCTTGAACACAGCATAATTCTAAGATAGCTAATACTTAGAAACCTCATGTGAACTGCCATTAGTTTCTAAGAGGAAAGTAGAGATACAAATGTAATATATAAATTTAAACCATTGGACTTCTAATATTTTCTTGTCCCTTTCCTTCCCTATAATTTCTTGACATCGTTTAAGATTCCTGCACAGTTATTGCAAGCAATCCATGATGATAATTATAAACATCCCAGTTGAAGTATAGAAAAACTGCCTGTTGGTTCATGGTTCCATTGGTCTTTGCAAATCAAATGTATTCCTAAACCCAAGCACCATGCAGCTAGTTAACATGCTGCATAGCCTCAAGGCAAACATCCATTTTTCCCATTTACAAATTGACCTTTCAGTTCTTTGGAGAGCAGTTGTCTACAACCAGCAATTTCCAGGGCCAAGGCAACTCACAAAAGCCTTTACTATCACAGCCAGAAGACATATTTGAGGGGAATTATAAGAATGAACTTCAATTTCATAATGGTATTCCATGAACAGGAATAGCATTTAGAAAAGACTTCAGAAACCTCAAAGTTTCTTTTATCAGGTGGGTATTACCCTTTATCTAAAAAGGTTGTTTGAACTCTTAAAAGAATTTTTTTTTCCTATAAAAGCTGGTAAATGACACTTTTAAAGAAACCATTTTGTCATTATTTTTCTTTGACTGTGTTAAAAATGACTCTTCTTGTTGGGGAGAAATGATTACATCCAATCAGTGCACATGTAATCAGATTTGAAGCTGGTTCTGAGCATTTCGATAAAGGTAAAAAGAACAAAATGCTGTCTAAAGTAAAGGGTTTTGTTGTTGTTGTTGTTATGGGACCAAATTTAAATCCAGGAATCTTATTGAAGTATAATTTACCCAGAGAGTACTTGTTACTTTCTTCTTTATTATAGTTTCAGCTTCTTAATGTTTATTGGAATGTAGGGATGTGCTTTTCGTATAACCAGGACACATAGGCTAAAAGTCTAAATACCGTATTTTTCGCTCCATAAGACGCACCTGACCGTAAGACGCACCTAGCTCTGCTCGGAGCCGTGGCTTGGGAAAGGTGAGGGGGGTTTAAGATGCACACACTTTCCCCCCACACACACACTTTTTTTGGGAGAAAAAGTGAGTCTTATGGAGCAAAAAATACAGTAAATGAATATAAAATGGAAAGGGTATCCTCTGAATTTATGCTTAATAGGAATTATTACATTAAATCTACTTTTCCTTTCCTAACAATGGTGTTACACTTGTTACTGTACCTACTAACCATAGTTATGGTTTAACCAGTTAAAGACCACCTAAATATAATCCCAGTTCACAAAAGGTACAGATATCTTGTGGAGAATGTCCACTCCTAAAAGGCAGATCATAGCCCCACTGAGAGCCTTCTGTAATTGGCTTGATTTGACTGCATGAGGCATAAGCAACTCCAGTCCTGACCAAACAGGAGGCTTGCGCTCCATTTTGACTGGCAAAATGACATGTGCCCATTTAAAACCAGAAAACAAACCTCTGGATATTTTTTTTCTGGATCTGCCTTTGATGTGGCTTCTTCCTTCCATACATTTCACCAATCACTCTCACTTTATTGCCATTTGGGCATCTGTGCCTGGGTATGGGCGCAAGCACTGCATTGCTGTGTGTTGAAGAGTATTGTTTAAGAGCCAGATTAAAAGGGCAACAATAAATGCAAAAGAATCTCGCCTTGGAATGTTTTGCCATAGCTTTTCACTCTCCCCATGCCCAGTGCCACAATCAGGGTCAGACCATATGTCTTCGAAAATAAAAAACTGAATTATAGTAGGTTTAAAATATGGCTGCTAAGCACTTAGCCTCTTGTTTTCAGCACTGAGCAGAATCTGCCTGTCATATGCCCCTCCTTTATAATAGACAGAAAACTCTCTTCCGAACAGCCTTTGCAGTCATGAAGTGACTGTTCCATTGTGATTTCCTTCAAGCCAGTGTACTAGAACAAATTTAGCCCATTTAATCGGGTGACATCAGGCAGCACTGAAAACGCAATTTGTTGTGAAATTTAGTTTTGCATTTGCTATTAGGAGCCAAGTGCTCAGCTCTTTTTCAGCTCTCCACTGGACCTTATCAAAGAACACACTAGCTGGAGGGCATCAGCAATGCAGATCACTCAGAAGGAAACAGAACAGCTGTGTTCTTGAAAGCTGGAATAAGTATGACGTCCATCAACCAATACTGGGGCTATCTAAAACAGTTCTCCTTAGCAAGAAGCCCTAGGAAACCTGTTAGATGGTAAATGAGAGTCTTTAGTGGTTGCAAGTTCCAAATCATAGCTTTTTGAGATGATCAACACTTTCTTTTAAAGGATCTTTCTATTTATAGTTTTCAAGATTTTTTTTTAAACAACCCTGAAGGAACAAGATAAGCTTCAGTGTGACCAAATAATCTACCCTCTCATTCATTGTCCATAATCTAGCTCCAGGTAAGAATTATATGGAGACTAGTTTGAACCAGAATATTTCCACCTACATAGATATTGTGCCATGCTGTCAGAAAATGCACAGAAATTTAAAATCAGTAGTCCTTAATTAAAAACTGATGGATATGTATTGTTTGGGCAAACCTCAGACACTTGGCCTATGAGAATATTTACAACTGTGCTGCCATCACTGATTGCCATTCACAATGCCAAATAAGACTGAAATACTAAATATGTCTAATTATATCACTAATCACACAGGTTAATTATTTCAGACCAGTTTTTTGGACAGTATACACCGAGAACCACATCACAGATCTGAAAGAAACTTGTCTTTACTGGGGAGCATTAGCCCATTTAGGCATAACTGAACTGGCTGCTTTTGGCTCTTGATTCGGGAGGTCTATGGACACTTTTTATATGTCGTCTGAGGGCATAGTGTAACATCCATACATACGTATTGTGTCATGTTCAAGAGCTATTATTGTTGTGAAGTAGTGCCTGGGAGCATACTAACATAAACAGTAACTGTTGGGTTGTGACCACCAACCTCAATACAGAATTAACACATTAGTGTGACATAGAAATAATCTGCAACAGACTATTGCTTAATGAATTTGTTTTTATTTTAGTACAGAATACATTCATATTGTTGATGGTTTTTCCTTAGCGTTTTCCCCTTTTTTGCATACTATGCACTGAGATTCCCCCTTTATTTTCCCTACCAATGATCAGCTGGTCAGCAAGGAGAACTTATGGCAGATGGCCAGCAACGTCACTTCTGGTGTACTCTGGAAGTGATGTCAGTATGTCGTTGCTGATGCCAGACATTCTGGTATTTGGGAATACAATTTTTGCCCAAATACCAGAGTGTCCAGCATCACTGGTGACCTGCTGACATCTGTTCTTGAGCTTGAGTGACATCGCTGTATTGCCAGTAATGCTGCTGTGTCACTAGTCTAGGCCTCCCTTGCCATTGGTAAGTTCCTCGCACCCGCCATCTGCCAGGAAGGACCTGGCAACCCTATTTGAAGAGCTGAAAATGGAGAGGGAAAATGCAGAGCTTAGCTCTACCATTTTGAAGGTGGAGTTCAACTATACTACCCCTCCCCATGGTGGCTGTGGGGAGCATCCAGAGATGTGCCAGTTGTAGCTAACCTGCATATTCTCCTTTATTTCAGAGAAAAGCAGTTTATATTTTCTCTGGAGTTAAGGGAGAAAACCGTGAGCCAGACAAGTCATGCACACATTAGGCACAACCTTGTCTGGATGCTCCCCTTTACTGTGTGGCCTTCCTATTGTCCATGCAGGGGGAATTCCTTGTGTAGAAGTAGACTTAATCAAAACTAGGCTCACTGTTTGGAATCAGGCTCAGTAAACTGAAATCAAGCTTACCCTTTTAAGCCTGCTTGGCTTCCCATGCTGCCAGGATGGTATCTTCATGCTCCATCTATCTCGGTGTGGTTAATGCTGCTGCTGGTGGTGGTGGTGATACACTATATACTCAGATATGGCTGAGATCATACACACAATTAGCCCTGACATAGGTACGAATGCTGGGAGGATTTAAGGTGTGCAGTCAGACATGAACATCTGGGAAATGTCCTGCAGCTGGCAGCAACCCGTGTTGCTCCATTGCAGAAGCTGAGTAAACAGGCACCGGGGAAAGTCCGGTAGCAAACGGGTTGCTACGGGCCACGGACAGACTTTCCCCTGTCTTGATTGCTCCAGCGTGCTCTTGTAGTGTTGGGATGGTCTTATCAGGCCATCCTAACTCCGTGCCGTTGTTCCCCCCCTTCTCAGTATGCGCATCATCACACACTACATAGGGAGCCCTCAGGATGGAGGTGCAAATCATCGATCCCCAGTTTAAGCACCGTGGAAACAAACAGGAAAACAACAATAACACCCAACTCACCCGCAGTTGCATCTGATCATGCAATGGTGGGCTGTGCCTGCAGTTGTGTGATCACACAACTGTGGGTCAACTTCTGCTGGAGGAAATAGCCTCTTCCCCCCCCCCCCCCATTTTGTGTCGCACATGTTGTTAGGACCTTTTGTCCAATATTAGTGATAATTTAGAGTTATGGATCTTGCTTTCTGGAAAGAAGAGGCTGCTTCCTCTAGTTTAAAATATTTATTACTAAAGGATAAAAGGAAGCAGGATTAGCTACAAAAGAAACAAAACATGCTTTCTTAAGAGCAGCATTGTGCTCCGTCTGCACACTAAGCCATCCTACAACAAAGTGAGAGATTACAATGGAAGATCTCTCCTTCTTCATGACCCCTGAAAGGAAACACCTGACATCAGTCACCAATCAGTACAACAATACCCCTCTAGGTTTCTCGGGCTTGCACTTAATTGGCCAGCTGCCAGGTACTTCTTCCAGGTTAGCCTGAAAAACAATAAGTTACGTAGGTTAACCCTATAATGACTAAAATGGTCAGGTCTCATTTTTCCAACACATGTGACAGCAACCTATTATTAGTTATGTAGTGATATGATATGTCTTCATGTTCACTATGTGATCCCTGATTGGATAAGAAAAAACAATGGACAGGTATCAGAGAAGGGCTGCAGATACCCCTGAAAAAGTTCCAAATGGCACATATTAGGCTGCGGGAACACAGACCTCCCTTTTTGCCACAAAATATTTTGAAAAATACACTTTAAAATGTAGTGAATGGCAAGTGGCATTGGCCTTGTTCATCCAGACCACAAACAGTTGCACAAAGTTATTATAGTCTCTCTGGGCACTAATCTTTTCTATCCAGCATTAGGATACAAATAACATACTAATTTCCTTTGGAAGTAGGTATTTGCTTGTATTCAAACAGGCCAGTCCCTTCAACAAAGAATGAATGGACCAAAGTTTGACATCAGGAACCACAACATTCAAAAAACAGTGGGGGAACATTTTAACTTTCCAGGATATTCAGTTGCTAACCGAAAAGTAGCAATTATCTTACAAAGGAATTTCAAAGGGAGATTAGAAAGACAGACTGCTGAACTGCAACTGGTAAATGAAGCTCAAGGCAATGCATCCTCCTGGACTGAATTGAGACCTAGTTTCCTGTCTCATTACCAATGCCGATTTCTCCATGCTACTACCTCTCTGCATATCACACCTAATCCAATCACACCTGCTATTGTCATTTGCCTGCTAATGTCATTTGGCATCTGAAATCACTCCACTTTCCAATATATAGGACAGATGGACTCATATTCTAGTTATCTGAGGAAGTGAGCAGTGACTCACGAAAGCTCATACCCTACCACAAATTTTGTTAGTCTTTAAGGTGCTACTGGTTTCTTACTCTTTTCTACTGCTTGTATGCAATTTGTCAGTACATGCTAGGCATGAAGCAGCATTTCCCTTTCTTCATATACACCTTGGCATCATTGATCTATACTGTGAACACCAACCATCCTCTTCCCATATGCAAATGAGTATCTGATTTGGCTGTTTCTGGAGCCAGTTCTTTTTAAAAAAAACATCTAGGAGCTGTCCTTTTACTTGTTCATGTCTTTTTGGATCTCTATATATAGGCCACCATCTGGATAACTGTTGGCTATTTTTCTTTCCTAATAGTTGTCCCTTAGCACAGAATTCTGAGCTGCTGTTTAAACTTGGCTGTCTTCAGAAGCAGTTTGTCAATGTGATGTGGCTTGTGGGAATCTATTGTTCAAAAGCGAAACCTGAATGCCTCACTAGGAAGGCAGGGAGTGTTGAAATTGTGAAAGATACCTGAAGGAGCACTCTGAATGGTGTCCAGCCTACTCAGTCTCTAGCATCCAGCTGTACCATTTTAATGAGAATATGTAGGATGAGATGTCTGAATTGCTTATTTATGCACAACACAGATAGAAAATGATTGGAGGTCATTTGCAAATGGCAAGATTTCTCTGTACCTGCTGTTAGTAAAGAAAAGCTTCCAGTTTAGTGCAAGAGAGGATGGATCCCCTCCTCCTAAATAAGTGATTTATTATCTCAGTGGCTTTAATTTACTCTAAGTAAACATAAGATTAGTAATGTGCTTAATATGAATTATTAAATTCACATTAGACTAAATTACCACCCAGAGAGATGTGCAAAATTATTCTAAATTAATTTGTGTATGCCAATGGCCATGCATTCCACACGTTCTTCAAAATTATTGGAAGTTTACCACTTGTACTGAAACTTTTGCTCTTTCTGAATTCACATAGGTATCATTTTAGTTAAGACTCCTCCTTTTAAGTGAAAGCCATTTATCTTACTCCTTCATATTTCATCACAACATAGGTTTGTTATGTTCGAAAATGTGGCTGTAGTGCTAATAAACCTCTGAATTCCCTTGTGTATGGAACGGAAGAGCTGGGTTCTGTTTTTGCAGTTTTCAGTTCTTATAATTTTACATATTATGTGTGTAAATTTAAAAAGTTGGTAGATGCAGCAATACTATAGTATCTCTAGTATCTGATCTTTTTTGGCCCTTAGATGTGTTCTAGCTTACTCAGAAAAAGGTTAGATTTTGTTTCCAGGTTTTTCAGTGTTGTAAACCTCTGAGTCCTGTAACTTGGTCTTGTTGTGTTCTGCAGTGTGCCTCAGTATGTCCAGTGCAACGTCAGTGTGTTTTCCTGTACCATGCTGACATTTTCTTTTGATGAATGCATGAGTGCATTCAATAAGTTCTGCGGGTTGAATATATTGATTTCAATTTCACTTGGTCTTAAGCAAATGTTTTAGGGTCTTTGCTGAATCAGGACCTCAGTGCTATGAACTTCCTAATAGGAGCAAACAGCTTCTGATATTTTCATTAGATAACAGACACCCTGTCCGTTCCAGGAGTCACTTCCTAGCTTATGGCATTGAACCAGAGAATCAACCCTGTAGCCTGGAGATAACTGCTTATGGGACTAAATAACAAAGAGTCTTAAAGACTAACAAATTTATTGAGGCATAAGCTTTTGTGAGCCAGGGCACCATGTTATCAGATGCATGTTGTATTCAACTGGCAAAGGGATTTATACCCAGAGCTACAAACAGCAGGGGGGAGGGGGGTGTATTAAAAAAGAGATCAGAATGCCCAGTTTCCCAGGATATAGGTGTGATACATTCCATTGTAAAGCACAGGTGAAAACAAGATCCTGTCAAAAGAGTAAACAATCTACTCTGTATTCATGTGGATCTTTTCCAACTGTTGACTGGCACATTAGGAGGAATCTGAATAGTGTGCATAAGCATGTAAGGAGGAACAATCACAACATTGTTATTGAGTTCATGTTAATATCAGTCAGCAACTTTTCACTTAAATCTCCATGTGAAACTCTTCTGCTGCTGTACTCCAGCCTTTAAGCCTGTTATTACACGTCTAGAGAGGTTGAAATGCTCCCCTACTAGTTTCTGAATCCATTTTTAATGGATTGTGCCCATTTATTCTCTTGTGTAGAAGCTTACCAGTTGGCTAGTGTAAATGCCAGGAGGGCACTGCTAGCCCATGGTAGCATCTATCACTGGTCGTAAGGTTAATGTTACTTGATCTTGTGATAGTGTCACGTGGATGGATAGAAGGACAGAATTGGCAACAGGATTTGCTGCAACAACCTTATCGTCTCCATGGCTTGTGAGACTGAATGTCCTGTTTTGTAGTGATGATTTTTTGGGTGAATGCAACCCTTGTTTGAGGAGAGTGTACAAGATGCCTCATTGTTAGTCCTTTTGCTGCCTGCCATATCAGGCTGGCATGAGGAGAAAATGCAAACAGCATGGGATATAAGTGTGTATGTGTACATATTCTGTATTCTATCAAATGTTTCATCTCTGTTGTTACCTATCCACCCTCCAACAATCTCATTTGTGACCAGTAAAAAAAATTGTGCTATTTAGTACATTTGTATCTCATCCATACCGCAAGGAATCAAAGCAACTTTTTTGGTTGTTTATAAGAATCCTGGAACTTGATGAGAAATAGCTTAGTGCATTTCCTTGCAACAGTGTTCCTTTGATGAGGGTAATAGTTTTTAGCACTGAAAATACTTTGCTGATAATGTTTCTCTATCCATTACATGTTTACATATTTAATGAACCAAATAATATCATTTGAAAGGATATTCCTCTTGCAATCTTGTTAAATTACTGTGTGGTATAATATTTGAGTGTCTATGTGCATATATATTCTAATGTGGAAAAGTACTGTTATTGAATTACAGCACCTTCTTAATTGCTGCATTATCTATTGTGTTTTCATATGTGAGATAAATTGAGGCCTGGACACACACACACACACACCGGCATAACAGTAGAGAGCCAAACCCTGAATTTCCATTTCATGGAAATGCCTTATACTGAATCAGACTCTTGGTCTATCAAATTCAGTATTGTCTACTCAGACTGGCAGAGGCTCTCCAGGGCCTCAGGCAGAGGTCTTTCGCATTATCTACTGCCAGATCTTTTAACTGGAGATACCGGGAATTGAATCTGGGACTTTCTGCATGCAAAGCAGATGCTCTACCACTGAGCCACAACCTTTAACTTGGTTAATGACCCAAAAGCCATAGCTCTCCATGACTGAGTCAGTTTTCATTCAATGGGTGGTTCTAGATGTTCCTGGTCAGGACTGATTCAGATGTAGACATGCACTTAATAACCCCTAGCCATCTTGTTAGCTTTTCCATACCAGATCATTTAACTCCTAGCCAAAGGTATACCTAAGTAATGCTATAAATTTGTTCTGGGTATAGTTCACAAGTAAATACTATTAGAGAATCTCTGCTTCCATTCTAAGCTTTTTAATGAAAGTGTTCTTTTGCATTCTTAACATAGACTAAGTCCATAAAGCATTATACCATCCATCCATCATTGTTATGTAGATAATTAAAGGAGAGCAATTACATTAGACCCTGTCTTGGATAGCACAAGCTTGCCCAATCTCATCAGATCTCAGAAGCTAAGCAGGGTCAGCTCTAGTTATGATTTCGATGGAAGACCACCAAGGGTCACTATGCAGAGGCAGGTAATTGCAAATCACTTCTGAATATCTCTTGCCTTTAAAGTCCTGCAGTGTCACCATAAGTTGGTTGTGGCAAAAAAAAAAAAAAAAAAAACCTACATGAGTCTCTAAACCGCCTCCTTGGCATAATTCCCTGAGTGGCCAGGTTTGTTCTGTTTATCTGTGTTGCCACATCCTCTGTGACCTTTTTGGTCAATTCCAACAACTATACTCTTATACTTCTGGTCATATCTGTGACAGATTGTTAGTGGAGAGTTAGGTCTGCATTCCACTTTCCACCCAATTCCACCTAAGTTTGCTTTTGTTTTAATTTGGCCAAAAGGCTACTGACCCTTCTTTCCTTACAGGAGGCTATGTACCTCTACCACAGTTGTGTTAAGAGACTATAGCCCTGTTCACATATTACAGTGAACCCAAGTCTAGTATACATGTATGCACTTACACCTGAAAGGATGCATGTCCTCTTAACAAATGAAACTGGGGATTAGTACTGGAATAAATGTGGGGTTTCAATCACACATTCAACTGTACATACATTGAATACAACATAAGAATTACTGAATGTATTGTGTACTCTGGTCAGAGATTGTACATATGTTCACTGTAACTTGTGAACAGGGCTTATGTTTCATGAAGGAAGGAAAAGATGAGGAAGCCCCTCTGTTGGCCTTTTCACTGATCTTGATCTTCTTTGACCAGACTTGGCATAAGAAGATTTCATTCTGTCATGTTACTGCTTTCACCATGTCATATTACTGCTGTCATATTACTGCTTTCATATTACTTTCAGCAGAACCAGCTCAAAAGTTGTTTTTTTAAAAAGAAATTCATAGGGGCTTATTATGACATAAAATAAGGATCTCCAAGTTAACAAAATACATACAGTATATACAGACATACATTATAAATGGTACAGAAGGTCTTATGGGGGAGGGGCCATGGCTCAGTGGTAAAGTATCTGCTTGGCTTGCAGACGGTCTTGAGGTCAGTCCCTGGCATCTCCAGTTAAAAGGAGCAGGTAACAGGTGATGAGGAAAACCTTCGCCTCTGTCTCATGTGGTGATAGCTCTGAAATGCCAAAAGTATGGCTTCCTGAAGCTTCAGTCACTAGTTCTATAGCACATCTTGTAAGTCAACTGATAGATACAGGACGACTCAAAATTCTTGCAGCTGTATTTCTTTTCTGTTTGTGCCTTCCACATCTTTGCACAGGATCCTAGATTGGTTTAGGAATACTACCATTTGCAGAGGTGATAGGTTAGTGGGTGATCTCTAGGAAAAAAATGCCAATGAGCTTTGAGGTCAGTGACTGTGTAGAACAGCTTTATGTTTTTGTCCTGCTTTCCAAATTATTTTCCACTTGCCACAGCTGGCAAGTGATATGCACCACAATATGTATCACTTGCTAGTATAGTATTGGATGGGAAGATGGATGCAGTATGGATTTGCATCTCACGGTGAAAGCAGCACTTTTTTCAGCTGAGTGTGCCAAGTACATTCTCTTCTGAAAGATAATAGCTAGTGGCTATAATTGAATGAAATGCCTGTTTTAGCCATTTTATTGGGTATCCTAGAAGCCACCGTTTGAGGGCACACAGAAGTAAATATTTATTATAATAATTGATCTTCATGTTTCACCCTTTCTTATAAAATACTCTGGTTATCGTTTATCAGTAATCTTTTCAAGGTCCCTGCAAGGTAAGTTAATATTATTTCCATATTGCAAGGGATGATGAAGTTGAGAAGTAGTGGCATGCCTGAAAATTCATGGCTGAGGTGTGACTTCGGCTGAGGACAGACTGGCAATCTAAAGCGGGGCAGGCACGCTTCGCAAACGGAAGAAAGGAGCACGTTCAGACATGCGCATCTGTCCCTCGGCTCCGTTGCGTACTTACCCGTCTCCCAGTCGCTTTCCTTTCGCTTTAACAGGACACCGGTTTTTCCCGGTGTTCAGGGGCCTTCCTCCGCATGCCTCCCGCTTCCAAACAGTGTGAACTGGAAGAAGCGGGAGGCATCCGGAGGAAGTGTGAACGCACCAGCAAAAAGTTATGCGCACATGCGAAACACATCAACGGAAAACAAAAAAAAAGGCAGCGGCAAGCGCAAGCCGCGCGCGCTGGCTACGCGGCAGTCTGAACGCTCCGTGGCAGTCTGAACGCTCCGTATTGCCGCTGATCCGCATTGCTCTGGCCAGTGTGAACGGCCAGCTCCGTGGGTTTTTTCCCCCGCTCCAGTTCCCTCTGCTTTGCCTCCGCTTTAGATTGGCAGTCTGTCCTCGGCCTTCCTGCTTTGTTCTGTTTGATCACACTACTTAGTTTACAAAGTTATCCATGGGTTCCTTATGCAAATAGGAAACTGTTATGTATTGACCATGCGGTCGCCATGTGCTCCCATAATTGCGACCGCATGGCCAGAGCACATGGCCAGAGCACATGGCCAAGAAACTACCTGAGCTTCAGCCAGGTAGAACAAAGGCCAGGTGGATTCAAACCGGCCACCAATCATGTACCTAGGATTCTCCCAGGGAACCTATGAAATGTAAATAGACTTATAATAGCCTATCAGGCCAGTTGGGTGAGGTCAGGGGATTGTCCCTGACCAGCATAAAAGGAGGGCTCGGAGCCCTGGATTGTATGCTTCATCTGGACCAGCAATAAAGATCTAGCTGTTTCACTATTCCATGGACTCCCGACTCCAATACTTATCAGAAACATTTTTTAAAGCACCATCTTTAATGTCCCCTTAATGAAGTGAAGGGGTTTAATGGAAATAATATGAATTCCTATAGTAATATAAAAGCTCTGAGTCGGAAAACTTTTTTTTTACAGTACACAAGTCACAGTGCAGTCCTAGACAGAGTGATACCCTTCTGAGTCCTTTGAAGTCAATAGGATTAGAAGGTTGTAACTCTACTTGGGGTTGCATTGTTAGTCATTGTTCACTGCTGCCTGTTTACATTTGGAGTTTTTGTGTGTCATTAGTTTTGTCACTCAGCAGCTGGGACCTTGCAGGCTCAAAAATGCTCTCAGATTTGAAAAAAACCACTGAACCATGTTGTACCTTAAAAGGCTGGATTCTGGCATTGTGCATGTTTAATCAGATTTCATTCACATCTGTGCTCTGTAATGCATCATATTTGGGGACAGTATTGTCCTCTGTCACTTCTTATTGATGGGAAAATAAGTGAAATCTGTATCTCTCCACTATTTTCCTGTTTGGCTTTCAGCTTAAAGAAAGTCAGAAACACCCAAGACCAGATTTTGGGTTTCTTAACGTTTCAATAATTTTATTCATAACTAATATATAACCTCCGACATGTTTTTGAATGTGGTTTCATGTATAAAACAATATTACTGCAAAATGTGTAGTTTCAAACTAAAAACTGGGGTCTAGGAGAGCATCAATTTGATAAAATGATTTTTGCCTCTCAACAGTAGGTGACAAAAGTTAATGATAACTTAGTGGCCAATCAACGCAAAGCCAAGATATAAGGAGCTGGCAAAAAGAATCAGTGGAGGAATGCATGGAAACAAGGCGTTCAGCTCATTGTATTCTGATACAGGTCAGGGAGTGTTTTAAGATGTTTCCTTAACCAGAAGTAAGTTTGGTGTGTGAAGACAGAGACTGAGAAGCATTGCCTAATTGTGAGCTGTTTCACAGGTAAAAATAGCCCAATATCCTAAAGTGTGGTGAAAGTTGCATGTGTAGTCAGGCAGTCTCTAGAAAGATGTCTATATGAATAAGGTTCTGTTACTTGAACACTGCTTACATTCACAAAATAGTCTCAGAGAACCAAATTAATGGAATGACTTTCCTCCCGTGACCTCTCAGTTTTAGAGGTGTTGGCCCAGATTTTAACAATAGCTCAAGCCTGAACAAAGGCACCTGTGAAATAGCTCTATGAATGCCAGTTCAAAACCATTTGCCAGTTCAAAACCATTTGTTCAAAACCTAGCATTACAGATATTTCACTTGGTGAGAAGGTGCTAATATTGGGCTTGAAAAGGTAAAGTACCATAGTGGTAATTCTGTTGATCTGTGGGTATGCTTGACCAATTAAAAGTGAAATGCTGGTTTATGTTCAGCTTCTGGTAAGAAAACCTGGGCCAATGGATGGAGATTTGGCGGGAGCCCAATACCAGGCACATGTCTATTTCCACACTCTGTGAAATAAGTTCCCAGAGTTGCTCCAAGATGGTCTCTGATCTTAGCTTTCTTTTGGCAAGCCAGTAAATATTGTCATGCCCCTAACCCAACTAATATCTCCCACAACCCAGTCCCAAATGCATTGTCCTAAGATTCTCAGGATCAATCTGATTTCAAGAGCTCAAAATCCTTCCAGGCATCCATAAGTGATAAATTCACAAATGCATACACACACATCCAGCCTTCAGTAGTTCATGATGCAGGACTTTTCCCCACAGGTGAGGGAGGGAGTCAGAAAGAAAGCCAGGCAGTAAGTTATGAAATACAGAAGTAATGCTTATTAAGCTCACACAAAGGAAATTCAAAAGCACCTCATTGTATTCTACTCATAGATACTCATACATGTTTGCCTCTATACATATTGAGGGCTGGCTATGTAGTTTGAACTGAAGAATCTTAACAGGTGATAAAGAACAATTTGCACCCCCTTGCCTTTTGCTGAATTTTATACCTCTTTGTGTTTTGGGCCCCATATGATTTATGCTGTCCTCCTTTCTAGGAATGGGGTGGGGATTGGGCAGGGCCAAATGGCTGGTGCCAAAGCTTTCTTGGGAGAATGGCCTTCTATTTGGGACAGCCTGGTGAAAACTTCTCCTTGCCCTCTTATCAGAAGGTTGCAGTGGTCCAGGGGCATCTTTCAGTATCTTGGACAGAGGTTACCATCACAATAGCCAAGAAAGAAGGCTGAGGTGGGGAAGGCAGTCGCACACAAAGTGTCCTTTGACTTCCTTGAAAACTGGGAAGAGTTTCTTCTGCTTTTGTAGATTGTGCTTGCTGCAAACAGTGGAGCAGAACCATCTGCTTGTAGTAGCTTGTTTTTGACAGCCTTCAAGTGGATGCAATCACACTACAGTTGCCAGCCTCCAGGTGGGGCCTGGGGATCTCCCACTTTTACAACTGATCTCCAGCTGACAGAGATCAGCTCCCCTGGAGAAAATGGCTGCTTTGAAGGGTGGACTCTATGGCATTGTACTTTGCCTTGAGCCGCCCTAAGCCTGCTTCGGCAGGGACAGCAGGATATAAATTAAATAAATGCTGAGGCCTCTTCCCTCCCCAAACCCCACCTTCTCCCAGATCCACCCCCAAAGTCTCCAGGTATTTTCCAGCTCAGACCTGAGAACCCTAAATCATACCCAGACACACTCACCTACAGGTTTATGTCTTCAGCCTAGCATTCCAAAAAACAAAGATCAGCTAAGAATCACAAACATTGCCTGACAGTTAAAAGAAAGCATACTTAAGTCAAGCAGGGATCATTTCAAAAAGGAATAAGTTCAGTAAGCCATCAGTTTAAAATTCCTTTTTGTTTCTCAGAAGCCCTGAGTCAACATCAGAAGCAAAATGTATTGAAGGAGAAATCCTAGAAAATGTCAAGGCAGGGGAAGCAGGAGACCTGGACAACTGCATAATATACTCTTAAGGTAATGTAAGTTACCCCATTCACGCAGGAGATAAGGAAGGAGAGAGTGAAAGAGGAAAGGAGAGGGGGACAGAGGAAGTAAAGGCCACTTCCAGTGGCACGCCTAGCTCAGATGCACCATGAACTGTGAGGAGAGAGACAGCTTGCGTTCAGACGGCTATTTTGAGCCATGCCAGGTACGAGTGCCTGGTGGATTTAAAGTGCAAGTCCAAACAACAACATTTGGGAATTGTGCCGCTTCTGTCATCAGCCCATCAATCCCCATCGGGGATCTGTACTTAAAAAATAGTGGTGAAAGTCCAGTCCTAAGCTGGCCCTAACAGGCCAATGGTGGACTTTCCCCCATCTGGTCATTCCACCAGCATGCAATCAGCCCATAGGGATGGTCTCCAGACCATCCCAAACAGTTGCCATTTTTAAAAAGTCTTAGCGATGCGCACATAACTGCTTAAACATGTGACGTCCACAGAGCTCTGCTCAAAAGATCTGAACAATTTAATGTTTCTGAAGATCCCATGATATCTATGCACTTTGTTAACTGAAATGGTACCTAGAAGAAGGTACCACTGGCAGTGCTTTTACCATTTTAGTCCACACATACGCAGAAAAACAAGTAGATGGTGAGGCACATATGTGCATGCACAAACAGGATTTCTTTAAAAAAACAGCCGACCATACGGCTCCTTACAGTCCTGGGTTGAAATGCCTATGCTACCATGAGAGAGCACTCAGCAGCCTTGGGCAAATTACTCTTCTTGTTAACATACTTCACTGGGTTGCTGTGATGATAAAGTGGGGGTTGAGAATTGTGTATGCTACCTTAAGCAACTTGAAGGAAGTGCAGATTAAGGACAGACAGAAATATTGGGGTGCGGGTTATACTCACGAGGAGGGTGAGCAACATGCTCATGAACAGAGTATTTTTAAACACCTTTTTAGTTTCAGCAAACTAAATTTACTTGGAACCCCTTTTAATGGCAGTGATGTTCAAAAGAGCCGTAATAATGATTTCCCTATTCAATTAACCTCTTTTAAAGAATGGTGCTAGTGACTGTGGGTCATCTCAGTGAAGAAGGAATTGGCATACAAAGGGCAGAGGGAAAATCTGAAGACACAATGGCATGAGCTTCAAATTTAATCAGAAAAGCCCTAATAAAAGTACTTCAAAGTCCTGTACCAAGAAGGAAGGGCAGCTATTAGCATAATTATGAATTTTGTTTCAACTTGGAGATTGGCAGTGCCTTTGAGAAATAGTCAAATATTACTAGCTCTTGTGGGTTTTTAAATAAGTTTGAAGAATCAAGCAGAATAAAGCCTTGATATATTTTTCATTTCCTGCACAATCCAGAAGTGTAAGTTCTTCGCTATTGCCAAGTCATCAAGTATAACATCTGAAAATCATGCAGATTTGAGCTAACTTCATATAAGTAGCGCTATATAGTAAGAGTAAAGAGCATGATCCACCCATAGTTAAATAGCAATTAAATTACACAGATTGGCCCTACCAGGCCCCAGAGAAGCTAGGCTGGCCTTGACGAGGGCAAGGGCCTTCTCAGTGGCAGCTCCATACTGGTGGAATGAGCTCCCGGAAGAGATCAGGGCCCTGCAGGACCTTTTACAGACGGAGCTTTTCCACCAGGCCTTCGATTAGTGAGCCGCACCTTAAACTAAGGCACTGGCTCCAATACTAACATCATCACTGACAGCATGTGCACCGCCAATATGAACCAGACTGAAATACCAGCCAACTGTACTTCTATGCTGATGCTACTAACGCCTTGCCATCGTTATACGATTTGTACTAGCAATCTATGTAGTGTTTATATTTTTATATTTATATTTTATTGATTAATGGATTTGATTTGATTTGTATCCCGCCCTCCCTGCCAATATGTTATATGTTTTTCTGCTCTTCTGTCTAATAAATTTTATGTAAGCCACCCTAAACCTGCTTTGACAGGGAGGGCAGAATATAAATAAAATAATAAATAAATAAATATTTCAGTGACAGAGTTAAGCTTATGCTTAGATCCCACCTGTCAAATCAGTGCAAATGGAATATGGTTGACTTTGGCCAGGCTATTACCATTGTCACAATTCAATATTTGGCTGGTTCATGAATGCATTGGTAGCACAATCACTCATTCATACCCTTTCAGTGCTATCCGAAGCAGAAGTCAATGGATTTAGAAGGGTGAAACTCTGCTTAAGATGGCACTTCTTAAGCTCTTTTTGGAGATACATGTTTACGGAACACATAGGTGTTCCCTACATGGGCAGGCTTGTGTAGTTTCCCCTGTGGCTGTTGCTGCTGCAGCTGTGAATACTGTGCAGCAGTGATGCGGCTTCCACACAGCAGGTTTCCCTGGTAGGGGTTCCCCCCCACCCCCATCAGCAGTTTAATAGCATTATAGTGATATGATGTTACAAGTGGAGACCCGCAAGGTCCTTGCAGGATGGTTATCCTATTCCTCACACCTTTGCTTCCTTCCCTCTCCCCTTACTCTCACACTATTTCTCCCCTCTACCCCCCTTTTCTTTCTATCTCTCCTCCATGCATGTGACTTCCTCTCTCTTACTGACCCATCATCATTCTCTTTGTTTTTCTGCCTCCCCACCTCATCATCTTTTTTTCTCTTTCTGCCCTCCACCCCATCTGCCCCCAACACTCTCCCAGCCTCCTGCCTGACTCTTCCCCCACCCTACACAGCAGCAGCAGTGGCGGAACTCACAGCCACCAACCTGCCTCCTCTCCCCGCACAGCAGCAGTGGTAGTGCTCTGGGAATCACAACTGATCTCCCAGCTACAGAGATCAATTCATCTTAGGGCTGCCAGCTCCAGGTTGGGAAATTCCTGAAGATTTGGGGGTGGAGCCTTGGGACAGTGAGGCTTGGGAAGGCAAGCAGCCTCAGCAGGGTATAATGCCATAGAGTCAACCTTCCAAAGCAGACATTTTATCCAGGAGAACTGATCTCTGTCACCTGGACAGCAGTTGTAATTCTGGGTGATCTCCAGCCCTCACCTGGAAACTGGCAATGATAGTTTCCGTGGAGGAAATAGCTGAAGGGTGGAGTCTATGGCATTATACCGGTCTAAAGTTCCTCCCCTCCTCAAATCCTATCCTCTCCAAGCTCCACCCCTCAAATGCCCCGGAATTTCCCCACCTGGAGTTGGCAACCCTATTTCCTTCCCACACAATAGCCAACCTACCTCTGCCTCTCTGTCTTCAGCTTTCCATCTCTATCCCCCTCCCCCACAGCCTCTACCTAGGATAATTATGGCTCTTTTAGCCCTTGTTAGCCGCCCTGAGCCCGCTTGCGGGGAGGGCGGGGTATAAATACAAAAATAAATAAATAAAAATAAATAAATAATTACCGTCTTTATCCACAGTGGGGACCAAAGCATCTTACATTATTCTCTCCTCCTTTTTATCTGCACAACAATCCTGTGAGGTTGGTTAGGCTGAAAGTCCAAAATCACCCCGTCAACTTCCATCGCAAGATGGGGATCTGAATCTGGGTCTTGCAGACCCTACTTTGAATCTCTAACTGCTGCACCTCACTGGCCTTCATAAGGTGGCTGCTGATGAACAGTAGCAAGCAGCCAGGCCTAGTTGAGTCATGCAGATCAGGGGGGACCTGGCAACCCAAGACTGCTGTCAGGCCTAGGGTTGCCAACCTCCAAGTGGGACCTGGAGGGACGTGGAGACTCCCCAGAATTACAACTGGACTCTAGATAACAGAGGTCTGTCTCTCTGGACAAAATGGCTGCTTTGGAGGGTGGACTCTGTGGCATTATACCCAGCCGAGTCCTCTCCCTTCCCCAAATCCTGCCCTCCTGAGAGTCTACCACAAAACCTCTAGAAATTCCCCAGCCTGGCACCGGCAATCCTTGTCAGGCCTTGCCCCAAGGCTCCCTCCCTCCCTCAAAGGCCGAAAGAGGCCTGGGAAGGGCCCTTCCCCCACCCTTTCACTGACAGAGCCAGTTAGAAGGCGGGGGGCACGTTCTAATCTCTCACCATTGATGCCTGGAGTTAGACCCCTGCAGAGGCCATTTCAAAAGGTTTTAGGGGGCATTCAACCTTTCCTGAGGGTTCCCCCCCCTTCATTTTTTTGCCCTTGAAGGCCTTTGAGACTGTAGAGAGAGCTGTTGAGGGAGAGTGAGCCCTCTGTTGGCCAAAATAAGTATCCACACACAAAAAACCCCTCTGGGAAATAGTATAAAGATGCCAGCCAATGACATCTTCAGCCAGCATCTGGGAGCTTTGTGAGGAAGCTCAGCAGTTTGAGACAGGCTGCCATAAGACAGCCAGTGCCAGGGAGGTTACTGGGAACAGAGGGACTGAGAGGCAGCCAGGTTGGGGCCGATTCCACACCAGCGGTTGCCCCGGCGATGTCCCCCGATAAAATCCGTGGCAGAGCAACAGTTCCCCACTTGTTGCCCTGGGTCAGCAGTTGGCCCAAATCTAATCCTCGTTCCCCCTGGATCTTCCGTTTCCGCGATTTTCAAGTTCTTTTTTTGCCACGGGGTTGAGGTTGGGGCATTCTAGTGGGGAACTCACAAACTGGGGTTTCTTGCTCCACCCCTTTAACACCCCTCTGCTTCTTTCCCTCCCCTTTCCCACCTCTCCTCTCCCTTTCCCCTCCCTTTCTTGCCCTGGCACAAGCGGCTTTTTTTGTCCCCCCCCCATCGTTGCATTACGACACCATGACACAACAACAATGGATCAGTGTTGTGTCAGGATGTCGTAACAGATGGGGGGACAAAAAAGCCCCGCTCAAACTAGGGTGGGAAAGCGGGGGAAATCACGCTTGGGGAAGAGAGGGAAGGGGATGCTAGATTTGGGGCAAGGTGACAAATGCGGAACTCCCTCAACAGAATTGGGCCAGTTAGACCCGGGGGGAACGGAGAGCAAACCATTGGTGTGGAATCGGCCTGGGTGAGACTGCAGCTGCAGAAGAAAGGATGGAAGACGGAAATGGAAAGAGGGCATGGAAAGGTATATGGTAGCAAGATGAGGAGAAAAGAAAAGGGCTATAAAAGGAGGACTCAGGGATTTGCTGGGGAGAGAAGGAGGAGGAGGAAACTGGAGGAGAGGAGACTGAAGGAGGAGGAGAGGAGAAGACTAGAGCCTACAGCCTGGGAGGTGGCACCAAATGATAAAAAGGGATGCTGAGGGTGCCATTAGCCCGTCCCCCTTTTATCCCTACTTCTGAGGCTGTGAGACTCCTGCAGGGCCAGGACAATGGGAAAAGGGGGAGGAACTGCAGCAAGTGCCAGTGCACACTCACAACTTTTTTTTTTCAGAATGAATGCTGGGAATTCAGAGAACCATGATGCTAATTTTGGTACAATATGGAATCAATATAACGCTACTAAATTTCAAATTGAAAAATAAAGACCCTCTGTAGTACCTAGAGGAAATGGTTATCACAAGGGAAATGGCTGCTATATGGGTGGGATCAGTGGCTGCGTCAGCTGTGGACAGGGATGAGCAGCTATCGAAGCCCACCCCTGCTATGAAATAATTGTGTCGGGTTTTTTTCTCACACTGCAAAACTCACACCACAGTAAAGTGGAGAATTACTTTATGGTGATGGATGCTAAAGTACAACCAAGATGTCAAGAGACAATTTGCTCACTCTGTTCACTCACAATCCCCCCCTATCTTTTTCATAGCAAATCAGTGGACACCAGGGGGAAATCTGCAATTTCTGCACATCACAAATACAACAGGAAAAGGTCTTGCAAGCATTGTATTTAGGGTTACCATCCCTCTGATGTAGGGCTGCCAAGTCAGCCCGGGGGGCGGGGGATCCCCCGCTAAAGGGGTTCCTGATCCGCCGGCCAGCATTCGGCCGGCGGGGGAACCCCCCCAAAGTCGTCCAGCCCAGACGACGTAATGACATCACCGGAAGTGACGTCAGCACGTTGGGGGCGTTGCCAGGGCAACGCTCTGGCAACGCCCCCAACGTGCTGACGTCACTTCCGGTGACGTCACCGGGCACGCGCGCAGAGCGCGCACACCAGAGAAATTCCCGGACAGAGGAGGACTCCCCCCCGCTGGTGAGTTCTGTAAACTTGGCAACCCTACTCTGATGAGGGTGGGGTTTTCTCCGCTTTTGAAGGCCCCAATCTGCTGCTGCTTAGCTGGCCAGTGGGGGAAGCCCCACCCCCTGAGCAGCTGACATGCCTGGCATGATGACATCACTGCCAAAGGACCTAGGAAGAAGACAGGAGCCCCCGTGCTGGAACACAGTAAGGACTGGGAACCCTATTTGTGTTGGACAGAGTGACAGAAAAATATAGGTCATTGGTGTATAATATTTGTGGCCAATGCCTTGATAATAGTGCCAAAGGGAGTGTAAGCCATTGTCAAGAACTTTGGTTCAGTCAAAATGGAGTTCTGTTCTAAAAGTTTGGTTCAGTCTGGCTGAGGCCTATTTTGCTGAAATTGTTTGTCTCCAGAGTTTCACACAGTCATGCTGGGAAAATAGCTTGGCCTTGCACCTGCAAAGATAAGATGTTATTTTCCCTGCTTTGGCTCTCCAATTAACATTCCATTCAATTAAGTCTTTGTGAGAGATTGGGGTGGAGTGAGCTGCAGATCACCCCACTGCCCTTCTGACATTGACAGAGAACCAATGAAGTCATCCTGGTACTGATTGGCCTACCTGTAACTATAGGATATTGCCTGAACCCTGATTGGTGTAAAGGCCTAACAGTGATCTAGGATTCAGACAGCAAATTATCTGTCTTGAAGCCTATTCAGGGGGCTTGATGGTGCCTGCATGTTATGCCAACGTGTTGGCATCATCCTGCCCAGTTTGGCCATCTTGAAACTGCTGCTGAAGCCAATCAGCCTGGCTTTTGGGACTCTGGAGAAGAGTTGCTTGGACCCAGAACTTTAAATGGGTAACATCTTGTCTTCTGAAAACCAAGATTTGTAAGTATTTAGTCAGCTTCTTAATCTCTAGTTTTATTGTTTTCTTCCTCACACTATTTTAAGTAAACTTTGCACCTTAATAAAATTATATTTTAAATACCAAACTCTGGTTCTTTGTCTGTACAGCTGCAATAAGAAATCTAGAGCCTAGATTGGCAGTCCACTACCAGAATAGTAACTTTGGAGGGTTTCCTACTGTGAGCCAACCTCACAGGAAGGGCTCCCTACGTACTTTTTTGTCCTTTGGCTCCTGAATGGAGGGACATAGGACTAGTGGTAGCCTACCCACGCTGAAGGTGCACAGGTGCCTCCAACACCTTTTGTGATTTGCAGAGTTATCTTGAGATGCTACATGTTAATGCATTAAAGGTGTTTTCTCATGGTACACATCTTGTGTTTTACATGGGTAAAGGTAAAGGTTTCCCTTGCTCGAAAGCCAGTCAAATCCAACTCTGGGGGGTGGTGCTCATCTCCATTTCTAAGCTGAAGAGCCAGCACTGTCCAAAGACTTCTCTATGGTCATGTGGCCAGCATGACTAAATGCTAAGGCGCACGGAACACTGTTACCTTCCCACTAAAGTGGTACCTATTTATCTACTTGCAATTTCTTACTTTCGAACTGCTAGGCTGGCAGGAGCTGGGGCCAGAGATGGGAGCTCACTTTGTCACGCAGCACTCGGGTCTCAAACTGCTGAGCTACCACCCTCCAGTCTGCAGCTCAGCATCTTAACCTCATGGGTACTTACAGGCAAAAAACATACTTAGCTATCTTTGTATTCAGTTAGGGCCTTCAAGGCAATAAACAGTTTTAAAAAGATAATAAACTATTTACAAATGCCTTTCTACAAAACCAACAAAAAAATATTTTTATTATGATATTTTGAAGGATTAAATTAGCGGTGTCAAAGACATATATTTTTTTTTAATGATGCTTTTCTGAATTCTAAAATTGTGTTTTCCCGCCCTTGTATTAGTTATGGCTCTTTTAAATTGTTTTTTTAATGATAAAATTAAGTTCCATCCTCTAAATGGTTCCAAATGAAAATCTTCTGGATTTTGGGACTGTTCAGCTGCTTAAGTATTTTGGAGGGATATGGACTGGGCTTCTCACTTTCAGTGTTGAGAGTAAAGCTTTTCTTCAACCTCTTATACCAAGGCTCCTCCAGAACATTATTTATATTGTTTTTGGACAAATAATTCCAACTTTATTGAAAATCATGGAAGGCATATTTTCTTTTCTCTTTTTTTTTTGTTTTACAAACTAATAAAATAACCAAAAACGCAAAATCTTGTATGATCTGTTTAACCAAAGTAAGAAAACTGAAATAGGAAAGGGAGTGGTTGAAGTAGAAAAGGTAGAGCAAAAGAGAAGGGGCCCAATGAAGAGAGGTGTGGTTAGAGGAAAAAGGGACTGCATCAAAGCAGAAAGGGGCCCCAGTTATACTTTAGGCCCAGGACCCATGCAAACTTGGAATTGGAAAATCTGAACTTTTCAGCCCACATGGCAGACATCCAGGCTTTGCTATGATCTTCCCCAAAACTTTGGGGCAAAGCAGGTTTGAGAAAGTAAAGCCAGGGAAATCCTGGGAGGTGTACAAATGCACCATGATGCTGCGGAGAAGCAGGAAAAGAAACTCCCTTCCCAACAGCATCAAATTGGGGCAAATAACCTGTGTCAAAACAGGTATATAGTGAAGATATGGCAATAAAAACCTCCGACATTTATGCTATTTCCTGATGCAAAATAAAAATTAAAATCTTCTCACAAGTATGACTAAAACATCACCCAAACAGGGCTAACAACATGACCTAGGAAATCAACCAATATTGGGGGTGGGGGTTTGTAGAAAAAGCCCAGCAGGAACACATTAGCACAATAGGCCACACCCAACAGCAGAAACTTATTAGCATATTAGGCCACACCCCTGACAGCACAGCTCAATAGCATATTAGGCAGGGGCTGGGAAAGCACAGGGTAGCATGGAAGCTTGCCTCTCCCCCCCCACCCCGAGCTTCTCCGGCCCACTTCAGCATCGCCTTTCTTCACTATTGTGGAGAGACTTGGGGAAGTGCGGGGGGGGGGGGCATGGTTAAATACCTTTCTCTCCCTCCCCCAGATCAGGGAGGGAAAGAAAAGCATTGTCAACGTGCCTGGATTCCCTGCCTGCCCTTTTCCGGCTGCGACATGTCAGCTAGAGAAGGGAAGGCAGAGAGAAGCTTTTCCTTGTCAATTCCACTCTCAGCTGACTTGCCTGGAGTGAATTTAACAAGGAAATTAGCAGGGGCACCCCAGAGGGAAAGAGGACATTTTAACATGCCGCCTTTCCCTCTGTAGCCATGCATGCCAGAGGTTTTGGCTGTAGGCGTGGCCAACTCAGGAGCCAGCCAGAACTCCGTTCTTGTGCTTTCCTGCCCCAAAATAGCCCTGACCAATATATTTTCTCTTTATTTATCCTGAACATCTAGCACAATTCTGAGTAATTCAAAAGTGTACTTGAAACAAAAAAACCCCAGTAGAATCTAAGGCAGTCATTTTCTTTCTTGCTTTTTGGGAAGCTGCATGTTCTGTGTGAGCAATATGACTACTATAAGGCTATAAAATTTTGTTTGTTTGTGAACTTTAATTTTGAGTACAGTAGTACAAAAATTACAATGTATTTAAGATGCCAACGAAGACAGATAAGGAAAGTTGGGCTTTGCATTGTTTGGACATATTGTTTTATCCTTCACAACTTATCTCAGGTTTCAGAATTGTCTTCCTTATAAAAGACCTCAGGTCAGTGTTAATGAAAACAGTGGGATGAAACTGTGAAAACTGTGCCTGTAAATCAGGATGGTAGATAATTCATAGTTAAGATAACCTTTTTAGTAGGGGCCTTTAATATAGAAAAGTACAGCCATAGAAACTATTGTCAGAATACAGCCAGTCTCTGTTACAGGCTTAATTTCCTGTTCATAAAATAATTGCTCCACACATATCAATTTTTATGACCTTTCCCCCTCTATCTCCTCTGTTACCTCAAACTGCAGTGCTTGTTTCCTCCATACCATCATTTCTTACCCCCTCAGTGTTTTCCTTCTATTTTGAGAACCTGCTTTCACTAGGTGTTTAATATGGTGGTGCAAATTCAGTGCCTTTTTATAAGGGTACTTATATCTTCTAACATTTAGCTGTAGTATATCTTACAGTCCCGCAGTTAGGCACTGTGGTTTTCCTTGGGTTGTACCCCAAGTGCAAATCCTAATCTTTTTATATCAGGAACAGAATGGCCCTGTTTGAGGTGGGAAAGAGATGAATAAGCATTGCAGAGCACACATTTTGCTTATAGAAGGCCTAGAGTTCTCTGATTTTTTTTTGTCTGAAGGATCTTAAATATTTTGCCTTGGACATTTGCTGGGTGACATTGGATCAGTAACATACCCTCAAACTAACCTCTGTTACAGGGTGGCTGTTGTGAGGATAAAGTGGAAGACAGGAGAATGTTGTAAGCCACAGTGGGTCCTCATTGGTGAAAAAAGTAGGGTATAAATTAAACAAAGAAAGAAAGAAATAGCAGAGTAGGAAAATCCTCCATGTCTCTTTGGCAAACACACACACAGCGGTCTCTGCCACCACTTGGTAGGCTAGCAGGAGGGGGCACTGAAGGAAAAAACATAGCCATGGCACTGGTGTAAGGTTATTTCTGGGCCAAACCTCAAAGTGGCATCATGCCATTCTAGGATTCAGCAGAAACTCTATGGCTTTACTTGGAGTACTATGACATTTTGACCTGGAAATGACATCATGACATTGACACAATGGAACCTCCCATATGCCTGCCCCCCCCCGGTCTCCAGCTGGCACCCCTACATTCATCAGAGCCCCTTTTGTCACAAGGGCTCAACTAAAGGTATTTATTTTGTTTGTATTAATTTTTATGACAGTCAACAAGATTGTTGCTTTTTTGGCACTCTTCAGCACTTGTTGCAAAGGCATTTTTGGTGTGCATCTTTGCACCATGGTTGTCCTCCTTCTTTGCCTTCATAGTCCTGGGACTCATTTGTGCACGCTGCTTTTTAATTTGGGGGGGTTGTGCTTTTCACTCTTAAGCAGGAATGTGTCAAGGAAAGTGATGAAAAAGGACCAGAGGTGAAGAAACAATAACCGGGATAAATGCAAATAGAATCAAAAGAGTGGAATGCTCATTAAGATGAATATTTGAGGGAGGGGTATTGCTGAGCTTCCATCAGATGTCTCCCTTTCAAAGTAAATATCAATATTTTTAACATTCGGGGGGTATCTCTTTTTGCATCTTTCTTGCATTTCAAAAGTCTTTTGCCTTGCAACCAAAGAGCTGTCATTAAGAAACGCAAGTTCAATTTAGGATGTGAAACTAGCTGCATTTTGACTCTTCTGATACTGGCCAACAAATTTAAGGTTTGGATTAATCTATGTGCAGAGCTGTGATAGCCATGGAGTCATCATTTAGGCAGTCTGGTAAATTACTCCTTCTGTTCCATTTTGGAATCAAATTAATCATCATTCCTTACTTCAATCAGTCCTTGTTAATTTTAGGAAAAATAATCAAACATTCCACAAACCTATAAACTGCTAATCAAATTCCAGTTCCAAGCTTCCTGCTTAATAAAAAAGAGGTTAGCTTTATAATCTGTTGGTAATGAAATCTGGATGCCCAGTTAATCCTTCACTCTTCCCTCGACAGAGGGCATATCTGCTTTTTTTCCCCATAGGAAGCCATTTTAATACCAGCTATGCTTAAACTAGCAGAACTAGAGAATATTTTCCTCCCCACCCCATCATCTGGTTTTCATCTGCAGTTGCAAATGTTAAGGTGGTAAACCTATCCATTCTAAGAGCAACCCTTCTCTCTAACTTCAAGACTGAATCTTAACATTTAAAAGTGGTTTAGTTTTGTTTGTGTTTGATAATTTTCTGTAATTTAAAACGAGTCAAAAGGACAGCAATGTTTGTGGTCACAATTTATTATTCATTTGCATCCCACTGGAGGCTTCTTAATGTTGGGATCATACACCTTTAAGCAAGCAGGCAAAACAGAGGAATTGCAAACTCTGTTGACAGGTAAATGTGAATCATCTTGTTTCATTCAGAGAAAAATAATCAAGCTCCTTTCAGATAATGTAAAATGTAAAATGATTGCCTGTCGAAAGGGGAGGGGCACTTATCAGCGTCTCTTCTGTAGAAAATGATCCCCATTTTGTCACGGGAGAAACATATGCTGTCTCTTAACTTGCCTTTTTGACTGCAGTCTCTGATATTTATTAACAGTTGATTTCCTGTAGTGGCGGTTCTTATTTCAGTATTCCCCCCACCAGTCAATTATTTCCTTGAAAACTACATCTGTCCTCCTTTTCATTACCATTTCTTTAAAGGAGATTATTATTTCATTATTGGTTTTGAAGAGGCATTCATAACAAGCAGTACAGCCCCCTTTCCACGCATAGTCATATGTGTTCCAGTGTGTCTCTCCCCCTTCCCAGCTTCCCCCCACACTCTGAATTTCTCTTCAGTCTTTTTATCAAAGCCCATGCAATTGAGTCTTTTGTAGCTCCTTCACGGAAATGCAGCAATTGTGACTGGGGATTCAACAGAAGATTTAGCATTCACAGAATGGTGGCTGGGCAGACTTCAAAGCCATGGAGACAATTGTGTACCTCTGCAAGAAATCCGTTACAAAGCTAGATCTCTGTGGGGCAAGAGGCATATTAGCCTAATATCTTGGCAGCAGGCACCTCCTGCATCTAAAATCTCGGCACAGGGAGGCTTGCCTTGTAGGCTGTTGTCTCTCCCTCAGCAGTTAATCCTTTGATAAATGTGAAAAACCACTTCCTTTCATTCCAAACACTTTTTGACTTGTAGCTTTCTGAACTCTTACCTCCTTAGAGTTGTACATCTTATTACTTTTGTCCAGATCATAATCCTCATGGCCTGTTAGAGAGTTAAGGGGGGTGGGGGTGGAGTATTATGCCCATCATTTCCCTGAACCGCAGCTATTGAAATGATGAAGGAAAGCTTAGTCACCTAATGCATTCTCAGTGCTTTGATTAGAACTTTGTAAACTTTGTTTCCACAGTGGGGGTGCTTGCAGGGGGAGGAAATAAGAGAGCCACAACAACAGAGCAGGGCAAACAAGTAGGGCAGCATTTTATTAGCTGCACTTCGATTTTATTTTGGCATAAGGAGGCAGAGGCATTGGTCTTGATCACATCTACCCCGGCCAACTGTTGAGGAAACCTGAGAGAGAATGATGGCAGAGTCTGAGCAAACATAAGCCCAACACAGGTGCACAGGCATGCTTTTAGTTATCTCCCCAATGGCACAGCAAATCACAATTCCAGCTTTTGTACTTTTTCTGGAGTACTCAAAGCCCTCAAACATTTTAGGAGAGCTTCACTACCTGTTGTATTCTTATTATTTTACAGCCACAGCTTGCAGAGACTTTGGGATGCAAAAGGCCCTTTCTGATTGGCTAACAAATAAAGACTCTCACTGGTCCTTAAGCCACTCTAGGTAACCAATTGCTGAGCCTCGCTTAGGTCCAATAGGATTGTTTGTACATAGTTACATTGTTTGAAGTTATGAGTTGGAAACAGTATAAATTAAAGTGCCGCTCTCATAGAGCTGTCTTTGAGCTGAAGCAATGGTTTGAATAATAGCCTGTTTGTTTGATTCATCGCCTCCCGCTCAATACTTAAAACTACCCCACAAGGAATTACTGCAGAGTGCTTAAATCCATTCACCTCAAATACTAATTCTCTGCTTGAAGAAATATGCCAGTGATGATGCAGTGTGAAATCCTTGACAAGTACAAAAGGGTTGAGTTACTCTGAGGAAGGGCAACATGGAGATCTGGTGTTAGTCTGGTAACACACACACACACACAAATCTTTCTTGGCCTTGCAACTGATAACAGAGTGTGTGAGGCATAACACAGCAAGCCAGTCTTTAACAACTGGGTGAGAGGGGAGGAAGCCTCACTGAAGACTATGGGATTACAGTCCTCTTTGAGAAGGAGGGCTTTCCTTTTCTTGAAAAGAAATCCTTTACCCCTGTACCAACCCACTGAGCCTAAGGGAGTGAGGTAAAGTCAAACAGCCTACACCCAGATGAGCTCATTATGCCACCAAACGATGTTTATCAGTTGTGGCCACAATATTCTTTTCTGCTACTACAAACAGGTTCTTGCCCAAATGCAAGAACAACCCATCTTAAATTATTTGGGAGATTCTGAGTTTGGTTATTGCAGAGTACATCCTGGAAAGTAAAATAAATAAAAGCCTCACTAATGTAGCACTGTTTGAATAAAGGAGCCTTTTTAGGCATTGGAAAGGTTGAATCAGGGAACCTGACAGCCACAACTACCATGGAGACCATAATGATACTTCTGCTGATCATTCCTAGTTGCAAGAGTGGATTGAGTATAAAAGCTGTGACACTGATTGGCATGCCTTACATAAGGTATCTTGCTCCCACTTCCATTTTAAGGCTACAGTGTTTAACCAGGCCTGATTCATATGACCTCAGGGCACAAGCCTACTTTATCAAAAGAGGAAAACTAGGGCTGTGTCCAACATTCACTACTGTCTGGTTTGGATGCTGTATTGCAAAATCAGGAGAACAAGGTGTGGGAGAAAGTAGAGACACCTGTGACAGTGATAAAATTGGCTGCCCAAATGACAAAGGTTGTGTTGGATTTAAAGTAGATATGTCCACTGAGTGTCTGGAAGTCAAACACTGCTTGCACATGTGGGCTACTGGAATTAGAGACGCTGCCTGAGTACATCTGATTCCCAAAAAGCAGCACCATGCAGATATGACCAGTGTTCCCTCTAAGCTGAATTAGTGTGAGCTAGCTCACCGTTTTTAAGCCTGTGGCTCACATATTAGTCTTAGCTCAGGAAGGATGGCTCCAGATTTATGCAGTAGCCAAATCGCTCACTCACAACTTTAATGCCAGTAGCTCACAAAGTAGAATTTTTACTCACAAGAATCCACAGCTTAGAGGGAGCATTGGATGTGACCTATCAATAGAAATCATTAAGGGAAGGATTCATTTCTAAGAGCCAACAGTACATATGATTTTCTGTTCTCCTTTTCACCAGCCTTCCTCACTGTAGCATGGCCAGTACAAGTTACATCTTCTCCCAGTTCTTTCTAAAATGTTGAAGTACAAACTACCATTGCTTCCGCACATTTTATCATTGTCTGATGATATTCTATACTATGGATTTGTGAATCAGTAAAAAAGGACACTTTTTATAAAATGTTGGCTCTCCTAGAACATAACCTCTTGATGCCCTTATGGGTATAGTTTGTCCTACGTTCTTTGGTTAAAAAAAAACAAAACACCACTCTGTGAAGGCAATCAGTAGCAGCTAGAATTTGTTATATAACTAGTTCAGGTGGGAATATTTGAAGATACTTGTGTGCCACACTGAATGTAACTCTTGTTACATGAGAGCCAGTTTGGTGTAGTGGTTAAGTGCGCGGACTCTAATCTGGGAGAACCGGGTTTGATTCCCCACTCCTCCACTTGCACCTGCTGGATGACCTTGGGCAAGCCATAGCTCTGTACCAGCTGTTCTCTCAAGGACAGTTGTCTCAGAGCTCTCTCAGCCCCACCTACCTCACAGGGTGTCTGTTGTGGGGAGGGGAAGGGAAAAGGAGTTTGTAAGCCGCTCTGAGACTCCCTTGGGGAGTGGAGGGCGGGGTATAAATCCAATCTCTTCTTCTTCTTCTTCTTCTTGTCTCCCAAAGAGAAAAAAAAGTAGGCGGTCACTTGTTAAGCTTCCAGAATTACTTTATCCGCAGACATTTAAGTATAATGGTTGCCCTTTAGTGGTGTCAGCTTTGCCTTTACATCCCACCCGCCTGCCCATCCTTTACTCCCCCACATAACAAACAGATCATTCTATTGATTGTGTTACAACATTTTAAAAAAATTATATTACTGTGTTATAAGGCTGGAGCAAAACAAATGCTGCAGTTCAGTGTAGCCTTCTTTGTGAAATTGCTCGTTGTTCTCCTTGTTGTTCATATTGTATACTGGTTTGTTTTCCCATCCCTTCCCTTCCCTTCCCTTCCCTTCCCTTCCCTTCCCTTCCCCTTAATTACTTTATTTCTTTTGTGGGTAGGTTTTGTTGTCTCATGCTGTTTTGTTCCTTAATTCCCCCACCCTTTATCCAATCTCTCTGTGTATATATGTTCAATGACAGCCCAGTCTCGGAAACATTTTATAATAATGGAAACTAAACATGTGCAGTATTTCCATTTAGCATTCTTTTTTATTATTAAATGGTTGTCATAATAACGTTGTTGTGTATTGTTGTATACAGTTTGATAAACATGAACTCAATGCTATTTTCCTTAGGATTTTTTGAGAATATTCACTGGCCATATTGTTATTTGGCAACTAAAGAGGAGTGGGATACCTTTGAAATGGCAGCAACCCTATCATTCTTGGACATGTGTGGTCACCAAGCACAGACCAGAGAATCACAATGTCACAAAAGTTGTCAAATGCTCATTTCTAATTCTATTGTAACCAATGGTCTTAGAAGTGTGTATGTCTGTTTAACATTGCACTGATTGCCGTGCAGTACACCATAACATCTTTTTGAACTAAGCTGTGAATATGTAGATTGGCAGTGATGAGTGCCTCATTAGACTAGATGGCCTATATAGCAGGGTATTGATTGCTGGGAAATAGGCAGGAATTGGAGTCCAAATTTCCTGACTTTGCAGTGTCTATATTCCATGTGTTCTTCTCTGCTCACAGTCCTCAGTTGTGATATAATGAACTGTTTTTCATTGTGTTTATTACTTTAGTGGGGAGCTAAAATAAAATGGAATCTTGTGATACTTTTAATACTAACAAAATTTTCTTCCAGCATAACCTTCCCTATTTCTTCTGATGTAATGCAAAGGCTCTTCACTAGGCATAACTTTTATATAGGAGATATGGAAAAAAATAAAGAGCAGGATTAAGGGGCCTTGAAATACAAGGAAGTACAGGAAGAAGTGTAAAGCATGTAAAATTCAATTCTAACCAAGAAAAATACAACTGAGAAATTCTGGGGAAAGAACCTATCTTGTGTCCATAAGATCTTTTGGTTCATAGCCAATATAATAAACAGCAAATAAGGTTAAGTATCATAGAAGCTGAACATTTAATGGACTGTTCATCTGTATCCAAACAGATAAAATGGGTCCGCTCATGGGTAAAAGACAACTGTCTGTGCATTAATACATTCTGTTTTCTTCCAGCTGATGCCCCTGCCACTACCACATCTGTCCACATTATGTCCACATTAAAGAACATTGTCTTAAGAGGAAAGAATAGCATTTGACATTTTAAAGTCTGGTTTTTTTTTTAGAAAACAAAGTAAAGATATGAAGGGGATATAGAGATGGGAAAGGGGTTGCATATCACAATTATGTATATAAAAATAATTATGTAACACAGATGTTTGAAATAAAAAGCTTTTCTCCCCAACACCCCCTTCATTATAATGTTAAAACCCTATCTATAAAATACAGTAATACTTAATTCTGTTGGGGTACATTTATATTCAACATTTTGGATTTCAAATTTCATAACTAATCTGTTTTGCATCTATATTATTGATTTCATCTTTACTCAGGGCTATTTTTGGGCCGGAACACACCAGAATGGCATTCTCGCTGGCGTCTGACAGCCCCTCCCCTCCCTGCCAGCAGGAAAGGGGACTGTATGCCCGGTCTCTGCACAGAGATTGGGGGCCTGACACCTTTAAGCTACCTGCACTTAAAGGGAGCGAGCCGGCGGGAAAGGGCCCCATCAGCTCTCCCTGCTCCCGGTATGTGTTAGCCCGGCAGAGCCCCACCCTGCACTATTCCTAGGTTGCCCGCTGAGGTGCGCAAGCTAGGAAAGGCCTGGGAGGGGTGCAGGGAGGCATTTAAATGAAGCGGGCAAGCAGGAGAAGCCCTTCAGAGCTCCCCCGTGCCGTTCCTAGGTTACCACTGAGGCACACAAGCTAGGAAAGGCTGGGGGTGCAGGGAGACATTTAAATGCCTCTCTGTGGCTTCCTCTTCCCACCTGCTGAAGCGGGCGAGCAGGAGAAGCCTGTTAGAGCCCCCCCCATGCCATTCCTAGGTCACCTGCTAAGACACACAAGCTAAGAAAGGCCCGTGGGTGCAGGCCCGTGGCTTTTTCTGCCCACTCACTGAAGTGGGCAAGCAGGAGAAGCTCAGCAGAGCCCCCCCAGTGCCGTTCCTAGCTCGCCCACTGAGGCAAGCAAGCTAGGAAAGGTCAGGGGGTTGCAGGGAAGCATTTAAATGCCTCCCCATGGCTTCTTCTGCCTTCTTCTTCCTAGACTCCCTGCACCTAAAAGGGCTCCCTTTAAGTGCAGGGAGCTGGCCTTGCTGGTGGGGGGTGACAGCAAGGGGTGGCGATGGGGGGGCTTGATGGGGGGCCACATGGAGGTGGTGGCAGGGCCTTGAGGGGGATCCCCGTCTCTTTGCACTTTTTTCCCCTCTTCTTTCCCTCTTTTCATCCTTCTTTCCTTCTCTCTCTTTCTGCATTATAAGGGGTGTGGCCTAATATGCTAATGAGATTCTGCTGCTGGGTGTGGCCTATTATGCTAATGAATTCCTTCTGGGCTTTTTCTACAAAAAGAGCCCTGTCTTTACTACATATTTGGTATTATATATGTATTCTCACCTCTACCTACTCAGTGTAACTTTTAACTTTTAATATATCATAGTACAGAAAGAAAATATTTTATATATTTTATAATAAGAAGGTAGAGGATATTTCTTCTCAGGATCCACTTCTTTATACATCTATATTGAAGACGTTACATTTAAAACTTATTTTCATTCTGCTTTTACATTTCAATACATTTGTATACAATTTTTTGAACTGCTTCTCATTCTAAATGTCGCATAATACACAATCCATCTCTCTTCAAAATTCGTGATTGATTGATTTATCAAATAAGTTGTTAATTTTGCCATTACTGCATATTCAGCGAGTTTATTTTCATTCTTCTAGGTGAGGGCTAACATCTAGTTTCTATTTTGCTGCATAGATAATTCTAGCCACCATTACCATGTATTTGAACATCTCTTCCAGAATGTTTGGTAATATATTAAGCAGTACACCTAATAATATATTCTTAGCTTCCATAGGTAATTTAAATTTTAATATGTTCTGCATTTTTCCATGCATCCTTCCAAATTTTTGCTTTTTTACAATTCTACCACATATGAAAAATGTTCCATCTGTATCTTGCAATTTCCAGCATTTCCCTTTGTAGTTTTTGTCTGCTTTCTCAATGTCCTTTGGGATTACATACCATCTGAAAACATTTTGTACCAATTTTTTCTTAATGCCTGCCTGGCTGTAACCTTGATTTCTTTTTCCCATAGCGTTCCCATTGATCCATAGATATCTGCTCTCTAAAATTCTGCATCCATTTGATCATACTTTTTTTCAATTGTTCTTCTTCCTGTTTCTAGCTGGAGTAACATTTTGTATATCCATCCTAGTAAATAATCTTTTTGTTTTGTAACCAACTATTCGAACTCAGTCACATCTCTTAGAGCTCTACCTTATGAGTTAATGATCTTTAGTCTTGAAACTGATAACATAGCAACCACTGAATATTTATTCCTTCATCTTTAATACCTTGCCAAGACTTGATTTTCCCCTGAGCATTTACCATGTTACCATATGTTAAAAAGGCATTTTTATTTCTTGTGTATTTATCATGATAGGCTTCTATTGGGGACATAAGCAGTGAGTTTGAAGGGCTCAGTAAATTCCAGCATGTAAACTATATTCTCAAAAGTCCATGTCTGGCTATATGGCTTCTTTCTTGTGTTATGATCATTTTGATTGATTTTGTAATCCATAAATAATTGTGTAAGCCTTCTTTCAGATGTACTGATTCAAGTTTTACTGTCCTTTGTTTTGGGTTTTTAATCAAGTCTGTAATCCAGACCAGGCCTGCTGCTTGATAATATAATTTTGTATTTGGAACTGCTAATCCTCCTCAACTTGCAATATTTTAAACCTTACTCTTGGTTTCTTAGTATTCCAAATAAATGTATCTGTGTCCACCACTCTTTCAGTATTCTTTCTTCTACATGTATAGGTAACATTTGAAATAAAAAAAAATTAGCTTTGGCAGTACATTCATTTTGCTTGTAGAAATTCTTCCAAGCCATAATTTTTTTTAAAAAATCCACCTAAATAAGTCTGCTTGCATTGTTCTCCAAATATTCTGGATTTTAAAAAAAAATAAATAATCACATTTATTCCCAAATATTTAATGGGGCCGTTGGTTACTGTGCATCTCATACTCTTTATAATACCTTCTTCTTCTTGTGTTAAAAATTTCGTTATCATTTTTAACTTTTTTTAGTTGATCATGTATCCTGAAAATGCTCCAAATTCTTCTCTATGTTCCACTACATACTGTAGTGATTTTGGGACATCCATGACTATTAGAACCATATCATCCATATAGCTTTTCATCCTAAATTCTGAATTGGCCACTTTTATTCCTTTAAATCTTGTATCCTATCTGATCCTTGTAGCTAAAGTCTCTGCTGCTAGGATAAATATTAGAGGTGATGAAGGACATCCCTGATGTATTCTTTTTTCTAGTGAGATTGTTTCGGTTAATTTCCCATTGTTTTGGGGTTCAAATTCAGAATTCAGGGCCACAGTTCAAATTTTGAAGTACACTCGATAAAAAAATGCTTTCTCTGCATCCAAAAATAAAAATGCTGCTTTCTTTCTCTTCTTGTTCATAAATTCAATTGCATCTATATATTATCTTTCATATACTTTTTTGATATAAAGCCTGTTTGATCAGCGTGAATTAGATTTAATCCTTCTGCCAGTACTGTAGCAAAGTTTTTATAATCTGCATTCAGCATAGATATAGGAGCATATGACTGTGGTAGTGTTGGAATACTGCTTTCTTTATATATTAATGTTATACAAGCCTCTTGTCACATCAGAGCTATTGTCATTTCTTCTTTTATCTCATTCATAACTTTTTGTAATGGTATCATTAGGACTTCTTAAAAATGTTTATAATACATTGCTCTTAGCTCATTTGGGCTAATATCACTGGAATTTTTTATGTATAGATTTGTCTCATTTGTTGTTGTATTGTTCTGTGGGCTCTGGCACACATCTGTATATATTGTTTTCATACCTGATTGTTTTCGGACTGTGTGTTATTCCTTTGGATTGTTAGCCCATTCAGGCCTGGAGCTTTGTCCTTTTCATGTTTCTTATTGCCTGGAAAATTTCTTGAATTGTTATTGTTTGATTTAATTTTTTTCCTGTGTTCTGGCATGAACTTTGTGGTTGGGGTGTCTCTGCAGTATTCTTACTCCTTGTTTTGAGACAGACCTTGCATAATCCTGAGAGAGCATTGATAAATTGTTCTTGCATTTCTTTATCTGCATATGTAATTTGATCCCCTTCCTTTACACCTGTTATTACTCTTTTTTTCCTACTCCTTCCTAAGACAATTTGCCAAAAGCTGCCTGGTTTGTTTGCATGTTCGAAATGCCTTTGATTTAGATTTTTTTTCTGTACCTCTCCCATTTATAACTTGTCTAATTGGCTTTTTAGTTGTCTGGTCTCTGCTATCATGTCTTCATTGAGATTTTTTTTAATGTTCTTGTTCTAATCTCTGGATTTTAATTTGCTATTATCTTGGTTTGTTCTGATTTTTTTCATTTCTTTTCCATGACAGCTTTTAAGAAGCATTTGACATCTTGTGTTGAACCTTACTACTTCAGGTTCTCTTTGTGCCTTTATGACTCAGATGAATTGGGGTGTGTTAATCCATTTTGTGATAGTCCTTGTGCAAGTGTGTTGTTGCTGTTCCTCATGGGAGTTGTCATTTATTTACCTTCCTCCTCTCCAACATCCATAAAAATGTTTTTAAAAGTACTAAAATAAAAAAATAAAATCTGGGGGCTTGTTACAGTACAGTGCATCTTGCACACAAGCCCATGCACGCACAAATAAAAAGAAAGGAAACCAAACAGTCCCTTATCAGGAATAAATTTGCAGAAAGAGGAGTAACCTGTGAGTGATTTGTTCTTTAAAAGTAGGTCATTTTAACAATCTCACTATGGCCCTGGGTAATATGTGGCATTTTCTTCAGTAATCACAAAGACTGAATTTGCTGCAGTATGGGTACAAAAGTGACTAGGAGGTACATCACAGGAAAAAAAATGAAACTTATCTACCAAGGTGTGATTGAGTCATAATGACTCTGTATCACAAGTAGCTATTATGCAAGTACAAAGGTGCCTGGTATGAAATTTCATTCGAACACTGAACAACACAACATCAGATGAAGAAGTAGACATAGGTGTGAGAATTTGATCAAGGCATGTTCACCTGATATTGGAACTGATGTTGAGGTTCTCAGCATCCCTAGGATTAATACAAATGAACTGAAGTAACTTTAGACTCCTCCAAACTACAGATGCCTTAATTCAGGAACTAATTGAAATTTTATCCTAGTTACTCTAGAATTAGGAAGAAATGGTATATAGCAGTGATCAAAATTCTGGGATACTAAAGAACGGAACAAGGGAAATCCACACATTTCAATTTAGGGTGATATTCTGAATATGCTTGTACATTCCAAGACTATTTGTGGAGAGGTGATGTACATAGTTAACCTAAGTTTTCCTGATTCCCAGGCTCTAGAGTAAAATGCCTTATCTGATACTGACTTTTTATTGAGAATTTTAGCCCAATTTTTGACATTGGTTCCCACTGAGTGTTCTTCAAGGTCATGTACACAGAAATTATAGGCTTAAATAATAATTACTGCTGTGAAGGATTTTGAAATGTTATCAGTGCTGTATGAGTATCAAGACTTTAATTTTTTTAGTAATCACATTGAAAGAATTAATATTTTTAAATTAAACTGCCAACACTTTGTGATAACCTTTTGAAACTTGTGTAAAATGAGAAAATGACTGTCCTGTAGATAGGGTATGCATATTCGGTGTGTGTGTGTGTGTGTGTGTGTCATTTAAATGTCCAGGCTTGCATTTGTGAAGATGGCATTTCAAGTATCTTATCAGATCTGTTGCTTTTATTCTCAAAGTACCAATTGTATTTAAAATATGTACTGAAATTTCATGCAGTGCATTCTGCTTTAGATCCGTTAAGTCCCAGGAATATTTTTCCCCAAAGCAGAAATGTCTACAGAGAATTGATTTGGTTTTGTTTCACGTAGGTATTAAAGTCTGTAAACTCTGTACTGAGCTCCCTACTTTCTCAATGAAAAATGCATTTTTCCCTCTGAGGCCTTTAATGAAAAACACACCATCAGATAAGCTGTTTTTGAAGCCAGAAACTAACTGATAATGTGTCACTTGTACTCTGGCTTGCTAGTGAAGCTCTTTCATGAGCTAATATGTGTGTGTGTGTGTTTTGTACTGCTTAAATGTTATGGAAGATATTATAGTATTTTAGTATGGTTTAATGGTTGCTGCTTCTGAATTTTAGTTGTCCTCACATTCAGCAGAATACTATTTATTTTATGTTATTTTCAAGGGAGTCTCAGGTGTGTTATGTTATTTACAGTGTAATCCTAAACAGAATTACAGCTTCTAAGTCCATTGAAGGGTATTTTGATCAATGGTCTTTGACCGTAAATAAACATCATCATTCATTCATTCATTGAAGGGTATACTTCTGTTGAGAACTGTTATTCTATACTTCTGTTGAGAACTGTTATTCTAGCATTTGACTCTAGACAACTGGGATCTAGACAACTGTAAGCTGAATTCTCCTTGCCCAGTGTGGGCTCTTGCATCTTCTTTTTTGCCACAGTTCCTTTTACCCCCTAAAAAAGCGACTTCTGAGGCCTGGGGAGCACTCCAGATGCTTTGCAACTGGAAGAAGAAATTGGCTGATCTTGGGGGTTTTAGTTGTGTGAGTAGAAGTACAGAGCATCTCTGGGTTATCCTCCCTTTGAGTTCAATTCATTTCTCAGAGAACTGGTCGAGGCTTTGGTTACAATCCTAAAAACACTTGCCTGGGAGTAAGATCCATTTAATAAAATGGGACTGACATCTGAGTAGACCTGCTAAATTTGCTTCCATAGTGTCAAGGGATAGGTAGTTTTCCTCTTCGTACAACAGCATATGAGAGTGATATCCATAGCAGACCTTTCAAGTTGCCACAGCTATGTCTACTGTGTAGCCATAGCCTGAGTAGTGACACTTCCTTAATTTGCTATAGTGGAAACTCATGGGGAGTGTATATGTACTCTTAATGTTTCAACTGTTCAGAGCAAGATCAGGGAGACTTACAGAACTTGCAATAGGAAAAGATTTTAAGTGTGAAATAAATTATTCCCCATTTTCTAATCTTTCCATTGTTCTATTGTATATGTATTGAAAGTATTTTAATAATAACACTCAGGAATTATAAAGCTGCAAGTATTCTGTATGCCTTATTTCCTTAGAACAAGTCTATAGGGTAGGTCAGTGTTATTGTCTCTATATTGCAGGTGGAAGGTTGTAACTAAGAGAATGACTGCTTGCCTAAGGTGAAATTTCAGTTGGGATCCTGCTCAGTTTATACTAGGGATGCCAGTCCCCAGGTGGGAGCCACGGATCCCCCCAACAGTCATCTGTGGCTCCAGTGGGCACCATGCACACCTGCCCCACAAGCCACAAATTCATCAGTTGCAGGGCAGGCATGGGGGTGACCTCTTTCCCCCGAACCATTTAAAGGGAAGGTTTCCTTCCCTTCTCAGAACACCCTCAAAATCTCCCCACTGGGGGGAAAATGGAACCTGGCAACCTTAGGCTGAGGACAGATTGGCCGTCTCGGCCGCTCTGCCTCCGCTTCAGAAGCGGAGGCAGAGCAGCCATTCAGACGGCCGCATCTGCCCCCAGGAGGCAGCCCGGATGAGTCGCATCCGGCGCCGCGCTCCTTGCGCACCAGCCGAGCACCACTTTAAAGTGGTGCTCGGCTGGTGCAGCGTGCCCCACGCATGCGTTCCACCCGCCGAAGCGGGTGTGAACGCGCGCAGGCAGGGGTGGCCGCGCGGCATTCGCCCTCCGCTCCAGGAAGCCGCCCGCAGTCTGAACGCTGCAGGCGGCTTCCTTCCGGCGGTGTGGGAACGCTGCGGGGCGGGGGAAATTCCCCTCCCCATTCTGCCGCGCCGGGGAGGTGCAGCAGAAAATGAGTCTGTCTTCAGCCTTAGTTTATACCCTTACTCCCCAGCAGTTCTTAGTGGTAGTCAATTATTTTCCAGAGTTTTAGGAAATGAAGTACTGTCCCAGGATTATTTTTTAATTCTTTCCCTCTTGGCTAAAAAATTAAAAGCTTGGAATCAATGCATGCAAAGCTACCCTTGCATAAAATTGGGGAGTTCTTTAAATAAAGTGGTGGTGATGGTAGTCTGCCAACAATTCATGGGAAATAATGTGTTGTGAGGTTTCTTTCAAGGATGGGAAAAAATCTTTCAAGAATGAGATCAGTTGAAAGCCAAGATTTAAATCTTCACAGTGAAGTAGGCAGGCCCAAATGAATCTTATAGATGATCGAATTTAGCTGCTTTTATTACATTTGTTGGCCATGAGCAGAGCAGACTCAAGACACTCTTTTTGGGGTATTTACAGAAACAATAATACTTGTTAATGACAGAAATTAAGAAAAAAGCAGACAATATGTCAAAGAATAAATGGTGTTGAATCTTTGTTAAGAGGGTATAGATTATTTACAGAATGCTCTAGACATTCTGTACTTGCAGCCCACATTTCAAATCCTATTAATTCTTGTTTATATGTACCCCCCCTTTACTTCATTTGTTGGATATGTTGGATATTTTCCAAATGCAGCTGCTTTCTGTTTTGAAAGTTTCAAACTAAGAATATTTAAATTAGTTTCTTTTACAGATAAAATACAAGGGATTTTAAAGTGTTTTCCTCAAAAATGCTTCAGTAAAACTAACACTTTTTTTCAGATCAGTAGAGTAATTAATTATTGACATCTGGCTTTTCATGAGGTTATTTCAGAGCAACACATGAACATTATTGTCAACCTGTAATTGCACAGAGAGACCATTTTTACAGGTAGATGAAATGTCAATCAAATATCCTGATTCATATGAATGTTAATGGCAAAATGCAATGTCCTGCCCACTCAGGAAGCCCTTCTAACTTTGTAGACCTCACAAGCAAAGTTTATTTAGATTGCTCTCAGACAAAACATCTAGATTATTAGTTTTTGAAAAAACTTGATAGTTTAGGGGCTTTAAAATTTTTTACTTATAACTATTTTGATCTGTCACACTGGTAGATGAAGTTTATCACATGTGGGATTTCCCCCCTTTTAGTCTCATAGCAGACTGAGAGGTAGATTTGACTAAAAGAAAATGACTGCCTATATGTTTGATGTCCATTAGAAATAGTGAGGTACAGGGGTCCTTTTGAGCAGGAGCTCGGGGGAGCGCAGCTCCGGGAGTTGGTGCCAGCCCCCCCCCCCCCCACGGGGGAATGCCTGTTGTGTCATGGCTACAATAAAATGACCCCATCCCCTGGAAAGGTCCTTGTTCCTCCGACCAGCCTTCTGAAGGCTTCAGCCACCTCTGAAGCTATCCTCCCAGAACAGTGGTATTTCTGAGGCTTGGATTAGTAGTGGTCCCCTCTCTGCCAGCTTCTTTCTTTCTTTCTTTCTTTCTTTCTTTCTTTCTTTCTTTCTTTCTTTCTTTCTTTCTTTCTTTCTTTCTTTCTTTCTCTCTCTCTCTCTCTCTCTCTCTCTTCTCTCTCTCTTTCTCTCTCTCTCTCTTTCTCTCTCTCTCTCTTTCTCTGTCTCTCTTCTTTCTTTCTTGCCTTCTGACATACTTCTGGTGATGTCAGGGGGTGTGGCATATGCAAATAAGGTATGCTAATGAGTTGTGCTAATGAGCTCCTTCACCTCTTTTTCTACAAAATGACCCCTGGTGAGGTAGGAAAGGTATGGTATATACCAGTGGTGGTTTATTTTAAAAAGTGCCACTAATCATATATGAGGTTGTGTTGATTTTCACCAATTCCCCTTTACCCCTGCAGATCCCCACTAAGCTGTTCCTGACGGTCTGCTCTTCTTTTCTCTGACTAAGTAAGGAGGGCTGGTACACAAGGAATGAGGAGTTGGGGGAGTCCTGGGAAAAAAAGATACGGATACTGAAAAAAGTACCAATCAATACCATCACCCCAAAAGGCCCTGGACAATTGGTAGATCAGCAGTTTGAGACCCTAATGCTGCATGACGGAGTGAGCTCCCATCTCTGGCCTAGAGATGTAAAATTTCTGAAAATTTTGTAGGCCAGTAAAAAAACCATTTTTTCCTGTTTTTTTTTTCCAGGGGAAAACGGAAATTTTTGGAAAAAATGAAAAAATGCTACATTAGCACTTCTTTTTTTCTTTTCCAGATTGAAAGTCATTCTGTTACTTTAGGAAAATAAAATATAACTATGGACAATTTTACTTGGCATGAAATTATCACAACTAGCATATTAAAAATATAGTGTATCCAAACAATTATTACAAACAGAATTTACTTTTGAAATAATTTTTATTTGTAATTTTAACAAATGGCGCAACAATATCCTGAACTGTTTACTAGTTTATGTGGAACAGACAAAAAAAACCCTTCACAAAACAATTTTTAAAAGTCCAGAAGTAACTATTATTCAAATTTCCTCCCCACATATTAAATAAAAATAAAAAACCCATTCTCATAAAAAGAATTGAAGAGGAGGGGAGTATATAGAAGGGAGTGTGGGACTAAGTTTCAATGAATGGACATGAAATTTTATCAGAATCATTTTCTGAGCTATAATTATCAGTTTCAGTCTCTGCTTCTGCAGCTACTCTGTTGTGTTTGTCATTATCACATTTATTATGGACCTCTAAAAACTACACTTTCAGATCCTTTTTGTTGCTCTGTATTTTCTTCCAATGCTTTGAGGCCTAGTGAAGCCTGAGTGCCAGTATATTCACCCACATACAAAAACAAAACTGAAACCTTTTTCTTTTCTTGTGACAATAGCATCTCCTAAAGGAAGAAATGTATCTTGTTCAGCCAATTTGGTGTAGTGGTTAAGTGCACAGACTCTAATCTGGGAGAAACAGGTTTGATTCCCCATTCCTCCACTTGCACCTGCTGAATGACCTTGGGCAAGCCATAGCTCTGTACCAGCTGTTCTCTCAAGGACAGTTGTCTCAGAGCTCTCTCAGCCCCACCTACTTCACAGGGTGTCTGTTGTGGTGAGGGGAAGGGAAAGGAGTTTGTAAGCCACTCTGAGACTCCAAGTGAGTGAAGGGCGGGATAAATCCAATCTCTTCTTCTTCTTCCATTGGAGAGTTCGGTTTGTAACCTAGGACTTGCTTGTCCTCAGTGCACAGAAATCAGATTAATCTGATTCTATACATATTTTTTAGAAATGATTGGGAAAATATTTGAACCCCTTGTCTTAAAATATTTTATTCATCATGTTAAAATAAAACATTCCATAATCATTCTTTTTTCATTTTTTTGGCAAAAAGAAAAAAGGCTTCAGAAAAAAAATAGTGGAAAAAATTTTTTCCCCAAATTTTTCCAGTTTTTTTCTGGGCCTTCACATCTCTATTCTGGCCCCAGCACCTGCCAACCTAGCAGTTCAAAAGCAAGAAATTGCACGTAGATAAATAGGTTCCGCTTCAGTGGAAAGGTAACAGCATTCCATGCACCTTGGCATTTAGGCCCAATTTATACCTCCCCTCTGAAGTAGTTTGACTGCTGTCTTTTCCTATGCTCATTTCACACTGGTTTCAAATTTCACTCTCTGGGTCTGAAGAGTACAAAGCAACAGGATTTGTTTAAAGCAGTAAAACGCGAGCTTGACCACAGGAAGGCAATTAACAAATGTAAACAGTTTTTTAAAAACTAGAACAAGTATGGTTTGAAACTAGAAACAGGTATAGATGGGTTTTTTTGAAACTAGAATGATGCTAGCGGGAAAGTCAGATGTACATTTGACCTAAATCATGCTGGCCACATGATCACGGCAAAGTCTTCAGACAGCACTGGTTCTTCGGCTTGGAAACAGATGAGCACTGCCCCCCAGGAGTTGGATTCAACTGGCTTTCAAGTAAGGGAAACTTACCTTTAAATGTAGGGAAAGAAGTAGTACAGTGTATGATGAGGCCGAGGAATGGTCCAGAAAAGAGCTAGGTTATAGCACTGGATTCTGTGGGACTCATGGAAAGTGAAAATGAAGAGTAACAATGATCAGGAGCCTGTTGTGCATATCCTCTTACTTTGCAGTCCTTGTACATCACTGGAAAATATGCTAAAGAATGTACAGCCTGAAATTTACTAGTTAGGATCCAATCTAGACAATTCCTATTTATAAATATTTTAAATGTTCTGTGTTTTAACTGAATTATTCCCAGGACTGAGGAGTGGTAAAAAAGTAAGCTCTGACTGATATCAGATGTTATTTGCCCACATAGCAGTGGGGCAGGATGTGATATGTTTTCCCATCAAAACAACTAGCACATCTTACAGCTAAACAGAATCATCCTGGTGGATATTAATCACCATAGTACTTCTACTTTCTCCCAATCATTGCACTAGCTCGGTGACTTTTGAAGGGATTTATGATTCTACAAGTGTGGGCCCACAACACTCATGAAGGGATTTCCCCCCGCACACACTTTTGCTCTGGACCCCACACAATTCAGGCTTTGCTGGACTGCACAGCCACCACTGCTGAACCCAGAAGAACTTGCAAGTTGTGCTGCTTCTGGTGGCATTCCTTGAAAGGCTCCTGGGACGTGTTGCCACCTCTGCCACCAGGCCCAGTGGGACTCCTGGGCTGTGCAGCTGCCAGGCCCAATGGGATCCTGGGCTGTACCACCCCCCACCCCCCTTTTGGTGCACTGTCCAGCAAGATTCCCTGGCTGCACTACAGCTGCTGAACCCAGTGCAGTTCCTCTGTCCTGCTGATAAATGCTGGAGGGAATCCTGGGGGGATTTCCCCCCCTTTGTAGTTTTTTTTTTTTTAAGATTTCAGATTTTTTTACAAACCTTGGGATTCCCACAAGTTTGCTGAATAACCTGTTTAGCATCTGTGTGGCCCTGATCTGTTGATTTAGCTATCTGCAGATGTGGGCCAATGTCAGTAATACAGTTACAAGTGGGGAACTGCAAGAAACTTGTGGGAGTGGCTATCCCATATCTCACACCTCTGCTTCTTCCCCTCTCCCCCTACTTCTCTCACACTTTTTCTCTTTTCTGTCACCCCTTTTCTTACTCTCTCTGTCCACTCCATGCTTCTCACTTCCATTCTACCCCCCATCCCATCACTCTTCTTGCGCTGTCACTCTCCCGTCCTCCCACCTACTTCCTCTCCCCCCAGCAGCAGTGGCAGTAACCACTCTCCAGGAATCACAATGGATTGCCCAAATATAGAGATCAGTTCCCCTTAGGGTTGCCAGCTCCATGTTGGGAATTGCCTGGAGATTTGGGAGTGGAGCCTTGAGAGGAGGAGGTTTGAGCTTGGAAGTGACCTTAGCAGGGTATAATACAATAAACTCCACCCTTCAAAGCAGCTATTTTCTCTGGGGGAATTGATCTCTGTCATCTCCAGCTCTCACCTAGAGGTTGGCAGTATTAGTTCCCCCGGAGGAAATGCCTGCTTTGAAGGGTGGATATGGCAGTATATCTGTCTGAAGTACCTCTCTGCCCCAATCGTCACCATCCCCAGGCTCCACCCCTCAAATATCCAGAAATTTTCCAACCTGGAGTTGGTATCCCTATCTCCTTCCTATCCAACAGCCAGCCTACCTTTATCTGCCGCTCTGTCTTCAGCTTTCTGTCTCCTTTCCCGCTGCAGCTTCTACTGAGGAAAACTATGGCCTTTCTCCACAGTAAGAACTAAAGCAATTGACATTATTCTCTCCTCCTTTTTATCCACACAACAACTGTATGGGGTAGGTTCAGCTGAAAGTATGTGACTGGTCCAAAATCACCCAGTGAGCTTCCACAGTAAGATGGGGATCTAAACCTGGGTCTTCTAAACCCTGACCATTATACTACACTGACTTTCCTAGGGTGGCTGCTGTTGAACAGTAGAAAACAGACAGGCCTTGTTGAATCATGCAAGTCAGGTGGTCTCAAGTCACCCAGTGGGTGCCACTAGACTAGGGTTGCCAAATTCCAGGTGGTGGCTGGAGCTCTCCTGCTATTACAACTGATCTCCAGGCAACAGAGGTCAGCTCACCTGGAGAAAATGGCTGCTTTGGAGGGTGGGCTCTATGGCATTATAACCTACTGTGGTCCCTCTCCTCCCCAAACCCCACCCTCCTCAGGATCCTCAAATCTCCAGGAATTTCCCAGCCCAGAGCTGGCAACCCTAAGCTAGACCTAGGTTTCCCAGCCTCCAGGTGGAACCTGGAGATCCCTCAGAATGACAACTGAACTCCAGACAACTAGAGATCTGTCCCCCTGGAGAAAGTGGGTGGACTCTGCCGCATTATATCCAGCTGAGGCCACTCCCCTCCCCAAACTCTGCACTCCTCAGACTTCACCACAGAATCTCCAAGAATTTCCCAATCTGGAGTGGGCAATCCTAGTCCCAAACCTGGCTCCAATCCCCCTGCTATTTAGGCATTCATACTGCAGGAGAAATCCTTCCCAGTGCCAGACCCAGTCCTGCTTTTGCTTCCTCTCTCTCTCTCTCTCTCTCTCTCTCTGGCTATCTCAGTCTATTTCTCACTGTGAATGTGGTGGGGCCTGGAGTAGATCCCTGCAGTGGCCATTTCAAAAGGTATTGGGAGGGATCCAGCCCTCCCTGGTTTGGTTTTGTTTTTTACTTTTTAGATTTTTTAGCAGACCTAGGGAGTTCCCTGAGTCTGCAGAAAAACCTATTGGGGGAGAGTGTGCCCCCTATCTGTGGAAATACCTATCTGCACACAAAAGGGACTGTTGAGAATTAGATACATAAAAATAGGTCTTGCTTACACAATGTATTTCATTCTCTGATTAAAGTTTTTACAATTTGAAACTATTTTTTTGTTTTTACCCATCCTTATAAACAATGTGCCTTATACTCATTACAATATAGTTTTTTAAAAGTTTTATTTTTCTATTCAGCCACTTCAAGACATCTTGTGAATCAGTGAAGCTCTTTGTTGTTGTACACTGTAAAAGATTAGACTCTGGCATCCAGCCAGTTGGTCTGAGGCAGCACTAATATAATTCACAACTGAGAGAAGACAATCAATTAATCAATACTATAATTTGGAACTGACCATGACACTAACACTCACAGCTATTAGATTCACCGACTGACACCATTTAGGATTAATGAGGTAGCAAGTGCAGGCAAACTAAGATTCGTTTAAAGGCTTTTTTGTTCTAGGATCAAACTACCCACTCTATTTTGTCATTTTTTAAGTTGTATGTGTCAGTATGAAGTACTAATGTAAATACTGAGTATTGATAACTGCAAATTAGTTTATCTCTGATGGATTAGAAGCCAACTCTTCTGTAGATTCATTTTTTTAGTAAGCTAATTTTATTGCTCACTAAACTATGTGGTTTATAACTTAGATAATATTAACAATCATTTTGATTTTAAAGTTACCTTGTAAAACTCTTTTCAAATATCTGCACCATATGCAATTCTTCTGCTGATGTCAGTGGCAATAGCTTTGGAACAAGCACTCGCATCAAAATATGGAATTCAATTAATATCAACTTGGAAGGCGCTACTTTTCTATTTAAAGTATCAAACCAGGGGTGGGGTGGGGTTAGACCAAAGTTGGTAGAAGGACATAGTCTGGCGGTCTCAAACATAGAATCTTGGGACCCAGAACAGAGGCACTAAGGCTGCGATCACACACACTAAATAATCCACTTTCAATGCACTTTCCAACTTTACTGTGTGAACTGGCAAAATCCAATTCAAAGGTTCATTGAAAGTGGATTGAAAGTGGATTATTTGGTGTGTGTGATCGCAGCCTAGGCCTCTAATCCCAGAGCCAGGAAGCAACATCAGGGGAAAATCTCAGCCTCTATGCCCTGTTGTTAGCCATCGAAAGGAACTGGTTGGCCACAGTGTGAGGTAGCGTGTGTGTGAGACAAGATGCTGGACTAGATGGACTATTGATCTGATCCAGCAGGGCTGTTTTTAAGTATTGAAGTCGGGAGACAATGAATCAAATGCAAGCTTTTATTTCAAACATTATTCAACTCTGGGACAGCTCTAGCAAGAGCGGCACTCAATTTATAGGGTTTCAACAGCTAACTATATACATTGTAACTATTTACATGCAGTCTCATTGGACCTAAGCAGGGCTCTGTGATTGGTTCCCTGGATTGGCTTCAGGGCCAATAAGGAGTCTTTATTAGGCAGCCAATAAGATTGAGGGGATTGAACTACCGGAACCCTGACAATGCAATGCATTGTAACAAACAAGACATAACAGCTGTCTTATGTTTTTATGTTCCTAACACTACTTTATACTTTGCCGTCACTGCCATACCAAACAACCTAGACTTGAAATAAGTAGCACCCCCTCTTACTACCCCACCATACTGTTGTGGATATGGAAACACACTTCTTGCTTGCCCACTTCTGACCCTTAAGACATACTGTTTGCTGTGTTGAACTTGATTCCCTGCCTGACCACAAGACTCTTTCCTGCTGCTTGCTGTGTTATATTTGACTCCTAGCTTGGGTATGGAACTCCTCTTGCCTTACTTTTACACCTTCCTGCTCAGTGTAGTGCAGTTTGGACTGACCAGTCCCAGTTGACCTGACACATAGGGTGTGTTCAGACGTGCACATTAGAGCCGGTTTGAAACGCTTTGAGCTGGCTCAGATGTGGGTGTTCAGACAGCTGCAGCTGCCTTCCATCACCAGCCGTCGCTTACTGCACCAAATACCAGCTCGAAGCATCGCAATTTGGAGACCAGGTCCCAAGGTGGTTTCTCCCGTCCTCTTCTGGCTCAAGCCACCTTTTCCCTGTCTGATCGCGGAGCCATTGCCAAGCCACTTCCGAATCTTAACCCCCCCCCCCGGCAGAAGCCTCTGGCTTGCGCTTTTATACCACCATTTTTTTTACCATCTGCGATATGCGCATGAGCGCTTCTATGCCTCCCCCCCCCAATTTTTTTTTAAAGAACTCTAATCCATTTCTCCATTCCAGATGCCAGAGAGACCAGTTTCGGGGCAAAAGTTTAAAGGGACGTGTTCTCTCAGGCCAAGGAAATCATAGAGCTTGGGTAACTGAGAGGCTTTGCTCTCCTGTTTATGCACATGCACTAAATTGTATTTTCACGTTTGCTTATGCACATGTGCAAGTGGCAAAAATTTTTTTTAAAAGGCTGACGCACGCTCCCGTGTAGATGCCGGGGAGCCGCTTGTGTGTGCTTCAAACTGGGGGTGAGTGTGATCGTGCCGGTCCGGAGTGGGGCGTTTTGAGCTGGCTCCAGCCGGCTCCAGCACGCCGTCTGAATGCACCCATAGTGTTCACCAGGTCTCATTTTGTAGCAGGAGGTCCTTTGCATATTAGGCCACACAGCCCTAATTTAGCCAATCCTCCAAGAGCTTACAGAGCTCTTCTTACAGGGGCTGCTGTAAGCTCTTGGAGGATTGGCTACATCAGGGGTGTGTGGCCTAATATGCAGAGGAGCTCCTGCTACGAAATGAGACCTGGTGTTCACAGACTTCATATGATGGATCTGCACAAAACAGTGTCATGTTCCATGACAGCTCAGATCTCAAGCTCAGACAGAGGCAGAAGTGCTGGACTTTGTGCATCCTAGCAAGAACCTATCCCTGTATCCCCCAATACCAGAGTGAGTCAGGAGAAGTCTATGTCTTCTGTGACGGGCACAGAGCAGTCTATGGCCTTTGCTTCATTTTGTGCATCAGAGATCATCTGGTGGGGAATCCCCTCAATGACACTGACAGCTCAAGAGCAGAGAAGGCATCAGGCCCAATATGAAACATAGAGCAGAAGTAGGGCTGTCAGGCAATGCCTGGCAACCACTGGGAGGGTTGGGGGCAGGGAAATGGGAGGCGTGACACTGGGTGTGAAAACCCAGGAAAATACTGGAAACATTTTGGGGGAGAAACTCCCCCCCTTTAGTATTTACTGTGGAAAAAATGGAAAGTTGGGGTTATACTTCAAAAAACAAACAAACAGAAAACCTCCACTGAAATATTTTCTCTTTTAGAATGAGTGAAATGCTTTTAAAGACAAGGTGGGCATGCTGTAAACACATGCAGCTCTTAAATACAAGGTGTATTTCTGCACTAATAAGATACCTAATCTTCATGAGGGGAGCATGCAGGGCTTTCATTGCTTCTGTTGTTCTTTTGACCTGACTTTTCTTTTCAGCTGTTGCTCAAACCACTGTAGGGTTACCAGGTAGGGTTTCCATTACCAGATTGGGAAACTCCTGGAGATTTGGGGATGGGGCCTGGGGAGGACAGGGCCCTCAGTGGGGTACAATGCCACAGAGTCCATCCTCCAAAGCATCCATTTTCTCCAAGGGAACTGATCTCTGTCATCTGGAGATGAGCTGGAATTCCGGGGGATTGCAAGGTCCCACCTGGAGGATGACATCCCTAAACCACTGCAGCACACATATCTGCAGATTGTGTAACAAGTAGTTTATTGCCCTACATTGCTAGAGGTGGAAAAAGAGATCAGAAGGAGTGGGGCATAAACTGCAGCAAAGCCTCAAGAGAAAACTCTGAAAGTTTCATTGAGATCTGAGTTCTCTCTAACCAGTAGCCACAGAAGGAACAAGACAGCATCTAACTGTCACTCAAGCTGTGCTGACATCAGGGGTCCGTTGGGGCCGGAGCGAGGTGGAGCAAAGCTCCGCCAGCTCAGGACTGGCCAGTAGGGCAGCCACGGGTTGAATCAGATTCTCTAATCTGATTCAGCTCGCCGCCGAATTGCCACCAAAATTTGGCGGCAACTTTAAAAGCCACTGGAGGGAGGGGGTTTGAGGGAGAGGCTCCAAACTTGCAGGGTAGCTGCTGGGGCCTCTCCTCGAAATGCCCACCAAGTTTCAAGAAGATTGGACCAGGGGGTTCAATTCTACAGGCCCCCAAACATGTTGCCCCCATTCCCTCCATTGTTCTCTATGGGAGGAAAAAAGTTAACATTTTTCCCTCCATAGAGAACAATGGAGGGGATGGGACAATCTGTTTGGGGGCCCGTAGAATTGGACCCCATGGTCCAATCTTCTTGAAACTTGGTGGGCATTTCGAAGAGAGGCCCCAGCAGCTACCCTGCAAGTTTGGAGCCTCTCCCTCAAACCCCCTTTCCTCCAGCCCCTCATATACCCTATGAGTTTTTGCCATTGATTTCAATGGCCCATAGGATATAATGGGGCTGAAACTGACATTCCCTTTCTGACACACTTCTGGTGATGTCAGGGGATGTGGCATATGCTAATGAATTATGCTAATGAGCTCCTGCACCTATCTTTCTACGAAAGGACCCCTGGCTGACATTATTATAGACCCTTTGTTTAACCCCCCTTTCTAACCAAATAATATATTTCATGTTATTTACCACAAAGGTTGTATTTTCTGTTTTACTCCTATTTTCCCCACTTTTCAGATAGCAATAATATAAGTACATGTACTAAGGTAGCATAATGGGCATCAGCTTGCAGTTCTTTTTTTTTTTTAAATCACCCGTGTAATCAATATTGTTTGCTATACTCAGGAGAAACCAGTAATTGGATGCAAGGTAAGTTCAGTATTTGAATGTGTTTGAGAATATCAAGTTCTTACTGCTAGAGCCCTACTTATTTTGGCAGGCTAGGATGGAAGATTATAGTTTTAGGAGGAGCACGGATAGGAGAACTCAGCATTCCCTCTGTGCTCTTGGCATCAGGGAATTTAAAGCTTCCCCTATGTCTCTGGATTGTGATCTAAAAACCCTTTTTAGCATATGGAAGTGTTGTTTCCCTTTTCTTCACGTGACCCCCCTTTTTACTATTAAAAGGAGCTATGGCAGGAGCTTGCCCCCTTCCCCTCCCTCACACAGAGGTTTTTTCCTTCTGTCTTCTTTCTTGCTGAGCAGCCCCAGTGGGTGGGTGGAGAGAGAGAGAGAGAGAGAGGATGATGGATGGATGCTGGCCCATCTCAGGGAACTAAGGGAAGAAACAAAATCACTTTCTTATGTTCTGCTTTTGAAATGGCACACAAAAGTCTTTTGGAAGTTAAAATAAAATGTTTTATTTAACTTGGAGGAGAAAAGGTCAGGTGAAATCTGGTGTAGGATGTATGAGGTGAATAGATATTAAAACTGAGGCAATTTTATATTCACACAAACACCAGATATTTTTTGCCAACAAGTAAGTGTTTTTGCTATTCAACAAGATCTTTAAAACTTTGAGGAGAGAGGTTTTATTTTCAGTTTCTGCTTGAACACTCAAGCATAGGTTTCTGAGATTCACTGACACATAAAGTTTAGAAGGCAGGGACATATAACCAAGTTCCCAAAATCCTTTACTATATACAAACCAGAAGCTATTTCTAGAAGTTATTTCCCTTCTTAACTGGGCAGGGATCACTTCTCTGTAGTAGAAGCTATTTCCCTTTTTTGCTTGACTGAGGATCCTTTTTGATCCACTCACTCTTTTAGCCTCCTTCCCAGTCCACAGTCAGCACATAACTGTCTCTTTTTCAGCTGTCAGTTCCCAACTGTTATTCCTTAACTGACTCTCTCAAAAGAATTCTGTTTGGAACAGCCTGTTGCTCAAAGGTTCTCAGACTCTGTTAGGCATTAACCCTTGACAATCCATCACAGCCTAAATACAGATTTCTACATCTGTGACTCAAGTGAATAATACTTTCATTTAAAAAAAAATGGATTGTTAAGTAACTCAAAAGTATATACAGACCAACACGTTTGTTTTTTTTAAAGACAGCAGAGTCAGTAAAGCTAGCAAAATGGTGATACATTTCTCAGCATGGGATATGTATGTATTTAGAAAGAAAACAGGTTTTCTCATTTTAAAAAATACTGACAATGTTGCTTCGGTATAATAATTCTGATTGCTATAAAATGTGGCTATTCTCTTTTTAACAAAGGAAATGGGTTTCAAAGTATTGTTCCTGGTATGCATCCCCTACAAAGTCATGATCATTCTTAGTAAACCAGGCCATATTAGAAGGGGCTGTGCTGAATATTTTTTCTTGTTTCAAATTTTTGGATCAACAATAGCTGTTAGGGGAGGAAAGTAAATCTTTCCCCTCAAAAATTGTTAGATTATTCACCTGGATTACTCACATGGGAAATTCTAGCCAATTAGGAATCATGTTGTGATGGAATAAAGTCATGCTGTTCTGCAGCCAAGCGATTTGGCTATGTGATGTCCCTGGGGAGGAAAAACAGTTAGAGAGATAGCAAGAAAGGGCAGTGTAAATGAACATTTTCTCAGGGACTGCTGAAAAAGTAATTGAAATGAGAGCACTTTTAATGCTGTAGAAAATGTCCCTGCAACAAAGTGAGTAATTTAAGCTCATTCTTAATATTTATATGTTATCTTCACCTCCAACAAAAAGTGGCATTTCATGTTTGGATAAGGAGTAGGTGGGCTTTGACTAATGTTTAAAATTTATGAAAGCAGATGACATTTGGAAGGAAGTAATATTATAATACAGTGCTGTACAATCATGCAGCATAACCAAGATTTACAAGATATGCAGTTTTTCATAGAAATTAGAATATGAAACAGTGAGAGAGAGATGACTAGGAGCAAGTGTTTATTGGAAGGGTAAATCACCAAGAGAAGTACAAGGGTTTTGAGGCTGAGATGTAGATGGGTATAACTATGAGCCAGATTCTGTGTCCATGCCTTTTCCCCTGTGTCATCTCAGTCCTGAAATGTCTTTAGACAAATGGGAAGTAAGTCACACTAGAAGCCTGTGGGTGACAACAGAAGTCACCCTAGAAGCCTTGTGGATGACAGTAGAAATAGAAATAACTGTGTCATCATCCGGTAAAAAAAAATGTTGCAATTTTTATGGTGGCTTTCCATCTCGATCATGTTCATGTGTTTGCTTGTTTTCCCCCTGAAGGACAGCTGGGTAATCTGTTTTTTTCCCCATTTAAGCCTTTGTAGAGATTTTATTTATATTAAAAAGAGAGAATGAATTTTGATGAACCCACTGAAGAACAATCAGGTGGTGTGTATATTTGCTGACTTTCTCCTTCCACTGCAGACCTCCAGCTTATGCTGTTCTTGGGAGAGGGGAAGTTTTCTCTGCAGAAGAAGTATTTCAGGGAGCATTGTAGGATGGAAGAGACAGGAAAGTTTTTTTCCTATGATGGGAGTCCCTTCTATTAGCAGCAATTATTGTTCAAGCCAATCCACTGCCCCAAAGCATGTGGTTGACAGACAATTGGGGTTAGATATTAGATTTGGGCTTGACTTTGGTTGCCTGTTTGGGAGGGGCATCCATAGTGCACAGCTCTTTTCACCAGGCTATGTTGGTGCAATATTCACATTCTCTTTTGGTAGAAATAGCCTAGCCATAGTTACCAATGCTCTGGAAACCTTCAAGTTACATTACTGCAATGCATTTTATATGTGGCACCATATGAAGACTGTTTGGCTATTTCATCCAGTTCAGAATACAAAGGCTAGGTTATTAACTCGAAGTCACTGAGAGGAACACATTTTGTTGAATTTATAACATCATCACTGGATTTGAGTTTTTCCTGGGTTCAGTTCAGTTTGCTGGTTTTAACCTCTAAAGCTCTAAGTACATATGAACACAGAAGCTGCCTTATACTGAATCAGAACCTTGGTCCATCAAAGTCAGTACTGTCTACTCAGACCAGCAGCGGTTCTCCAGGGTCTCAGGCGGAGGTCTTTCACATCACCTCCTACCTGATCATTTTAACTGGCGATGTTAGGGATTGAACCTGGGACCTTCTGCATGCCAAGCAGATGCTCTGCCAGTGAGTCACAGCCCCTCCCCTTAAGTAACTTGGGACTTCAGTATTTGAAGGACCATCTCTTCCTACATCAACCTGCCTTTTCTTTTAGGTCATTCTCTGAGATGTCCTTGACTGTTAAAGTTACATGGGTAACCACTGGTGATGGGACCTTAATTCTGATGATGTCCCAATTATGGGAGACTTTCCCTGCAAAACATGCCTTTGATGCTAACTGTTATTTTTAGGACACCAAATCAAAATTAAGTTGTGTTCCCCAGAATGTAATAGTTAATATTTATTTGTCTTTAGTTTATGCTTCTTATATCTGGCTTTTACAGTATGACTTGTTTAATTTTTATTTTCAATTGATAAGTAGAAAAGCAGGATTAGAAATGTTTTAATTTAAATAAAAGGCACAAATACAACTCTGAATGCTAAGAAATATCCTAAGATTATTTAAAGACACAGTGGATTTATATTTGTTGCTTGATTAAAATAATTCATCCGAATGGTTGCCCCCACAACACTCTGGCACCTGTGTGAATGTGCTTTCGGTAGCATTCCTTATTCACACTAAGCATGTGCTCCTTGTTCATGTGGTATCTGGAGATTGTATTGAAAACAGGTGTTGTTAAAACCATTCAGGAACTGGAAAGCTGAAGTCTGAATTCCCCACTCTGCCATGGAAGCTTGCTGGGTAATTGGGCCAGTCACATACTCTCAGCCTACCCTACCTCTCAGGATTGTTGTCAGGATAAAATGGAGGAGAGGAAAATGATATAAGTCACTTTGGGTCCCCATTCCAGAGAAAAGGTGGGGTTTAAAGGAAAAAAAATAATTTAAATCAATGTCTATGTGCAGTATATAGATGAAGATGGGTAGCCGTGTTACTCTGTCTGTTACAGAATTACACCATTTTAGGTCTATTGAAGTCACTGGGCTTCAAAGGGTATAACCTTCTTAGGATGGTACTGTTAAACTACAGCATTCAACAATTCAGTGTTGGAATTAGACATCTTTCCTATTATATAAAGCCGTTTTAAGATTCCAAGGGGCAAGATTCCATGGGGTGCCAAAATCAGTAGGCTGGATGGACTACCACTCAAAAGGGGGGCCCTGGCCATTGGCTGCATTCTCTCCCTGCTTTGCCTCAGTCCCGCCCACAGAGCCACCAGCCAGCATCCCGGCCTCAGTCTGGAGGGAGCCAGCGAAGGGGAAGGACCGACTGGGTGCTGGGTCTTCGCTTCTCCTCTGCCCACTGCCAGGTGGGTCTAACTGTCCCCTCATTGGCCTGCTTCTGTCAGTGAATAGACAATGGACTATCAGCATAACCCCCTCATCCCCGCCCACTGACTTTTATGTTAGAATAAACTGTCAGAAAATGGCTCTGTCTCCTTCTAAGCTCCACCATGGCTGGCTGGCTAATGAGGTAGGCCAGCAACCATCAAACCATTCCCTTCAACCCCCTGCTGTGCGGCTGACTTTCCCCCTAGGATTGCCAAACTCCAGGTGGTAGGTGAACAGAAATGGCAGTTACCTGTGTTTATAAAATGGCTGCTGTCTGTGGTTTGTTTAAAATGTTCCCCCATAAGGTTCAAATAAGCTGTAGTTTCAGAGATGGGCCTGCAGGGGTATCACTAACTGGGTTGAATGAGGCGTCCTCATCTGTTGGACTGCAGTTCCCAGGAGCCCCAGAGCCAAAAAGTGCCGGGAAAGAGGGACTGTCCCAAGGGGTAGGGCACCATCAATACAGACTCCAGCCCATCGAAGGAGGATTGTGTTTAACCCCTGTTGATTTATGCCCTGTTGGTTCATAGTATGTGCTTACTCCTACAGTTGTGCCTTATTCATTTAGTATGTGTGTGTATGCGCTCCATAAAATAAATTCTTCTATATGGGCTAATAATCTGTGTTGTGCATAGTCTCCCCTGCTCTGCACAATACCAAAGGGAGGAGGTAGTCCAGGGAAACAAGGAGAGGCCAGACCCTTCTGTTGCCAACTTTCCAGGGATCCCCCAAAGATTGAGGATTCCATCTCCAAATAGGAAGATTTCGCCACAGGGGCCCTCTAAAAAGGCAGTGACAGTTCAGTGACTGATGGCAGGGAACTTAAGGAGTGAGATATGCCCACAGGACTAGGGAGGGAGGCGAACAGCTGAGTTGCAAACTGGAGCCCATTTTGCAACAGTAAGCAACCAAGCTTGGTTCAGACAAAGGAAGGAAAGCCTTTGCAGGCCTTTGTAAAGAACTCATTAGGACCAGTTCTGACAAGGGTTGCCAGCTCCAGATAGGGAGATTCCTGGAGATTTTCTGGTAGTCTCTGGAAGCCAGGGTTTGGGGAGGGGAGAGGCCTCAGCTGAACAGAATGCCATCAAGTCCACCTGCCAAAGCAGTTATTTTCAGTGGACAGGAGAGACCTGTTGTCTGGAGTTCAGTTGTGATACCTGGCAATCTTCAGGGTCTACCTGGACGTTGGTACCCTAGGCGTGGCAATCAGTGCTTCAGAGCAGGATCTGCTAGATCCAGGTTCTTGCTGTAGAAGCTGAGTGGGTGATTTTGAACCAGTCACAGACTTTCAGCCTAACCTACCTCACAGGATTGTTGTGCAAGTCAAAAGGGGAAGAGAAGAATGATGTAAGCTGCTTTGGTCCTCATTGCAGAGAAAGACCACTTTTCCTCCTGGGAAATTTATTTATTTAAATTTCTATCCCGGCCTCCTGGCTGAGGAAACCATTTTTGCCAATCTCCAGGTGAGGGCTGGATATCACTCAGAATTACAACTGCTCTTCTGATGGCATTGATCAGTTCCCATGGAGAAAATGGTGGACTCTGTGTCCTGAAGAAGGTGAGGTTTGAGGAGGGGTGGGGCCTCAGACAGGTAGAATGCCATGGACTCTGCCCTCCACACCAGCTATTCCCTGTTGGGGAACCACTGCTGCCAATCTCCAGATGAGGGCTGGAGATCACTCAGAATTACAATTGCTCTCCAGATGGCATTGATCAGTTCCCACGGAGAAAATGTGGACTCTGTGTCCTTATACCCTGCTGAGGTTGCCACAGCAAATTGACATTGAGTGCCCAAGGCCTTGGCACTCTCCCAGAGCCTTTCTAGAGCCCATTGTATTTATTTCCACAACGGGCCTTATTCCTAGTACTTAATAAAATCACTGTCCTCCCCTTGTTCATCATGATTTAATTCAGGACAATCTTTATGGTAAGTGATTGTGAAGGACCTTGCAATAGGCCACACATAGTAGTCCTGTCAAATCAGAAGTCATTCTGCCTTAGCTTCTTTGTTTACTCATAGCTGGAATTGATTACTATATTCTTAGGGTTAGGGTTCTTCCCATCCCAGTGTCTCTCTCTCTCTTTCTGTGCATTCATGTTAATTTCATTCCATGCTGACAGTGCCCCTTTATTTTGTTTGCACGCGCCACTGAAATCTTTTCTTTTTTTGTGCACTGGGGATGCTGCTGTTTGCCTCCTCTCTGATCCTCCAAGTCGATACTAGCAGGAAACTAAACCTCACTCAGCTCCTTTTAAACTTCCCTATGTCATTTTAATTTTTTTTATTCAGCAATCCAAGACTAGTGGTAGTCTCATATTGCTAGACTCATGCCACTTGTCATTAAAAATGTAAAAACCAGGGGAAAATTGAGCTTGTACACTAATAAAGGGGGAGGGTGGCAGAAGGTGCAGAGTGGGTGGAACAGCCTCAATGTGGGTGGGGTGTGAGCTTTGAGGAGTGGTAAAAGGGTGGGGGGGAATTTGGAGGGAATATGTATGATTTTGAATTACCTTCAGCTTGGATGCAAATCAAGGGGAAAATCAGCACAAAAGCACTCTCAGAAAACCCAGGGCAACAGCAACCAGAAAGCGAACTGAGTGCTGAAGGGAGGAAAATCAATGCAGAATGACAAAGAAAACCTGACAGACATGCACAGTGAAAGTGAGGGAAAACACCCGTGTATAACAGGCCTTTGACGTCTTCAATGAGCTTCTGGAAACTGCTGAATGTTACAGCTTGCCCACCAGCTGCTTGTATATTCTTAGATCAAGTCTGTATTTTTGCAGTATTTTTCATTATTAAATCACTTCTGTACATGCAATATTTGGGTTAACAGACTGGCCCATGAAATCCTGTTGTAGAATTAGATTTTGATATCAGATATTTATTAGATAGTGTAAACTGCAACATATGACATTGTAACAGATGGGATGTGAGAGAAAGAATTCTGTTTAGCATAGGGGTTCTGTTGCTGAAGGGAGATCCTCAAGGATTTTTATTTATATCTAATTATTCCCTCATTTTCTGTCATTTTTTACTTGGCAATCAATTGCATTGAGGGGGAACCTTTGAACTAGCCAGAATGCTTCATTATAATCATGATTCTTCATCTGTCAATTTTATGAACATTTGAAATGGTCTTCCCATACAGCTGAAATTTGAAATGGAAAATGTCAAGCTACACAGGTTATTTTCACTGAGCCATATGAACTGATAGCTTTCCTTAGACAGAAACAAAAGCAGAACTAAACCTTTTCTTCTGGCTCTTTTTCAAATGGGTCATGGGAACTTCTAAGTGTATTTAGCCTGCTGTATATCAGGGCAAGCAATATTCAGGTTACCACCGAGTATGCCTGCATCATTGTATCCTGTGTTGGGCTTTCATGAGGGAGTTAGGATCCATGAGTGTCTTTTATTTTTTGCAAGTGTGTTTGTGACATAATGCATGTAAGATCTGTAAATAATGCCCTAAAATATTGTGCATGTACATAGGTCTCTACTTATGGTTTTAAAAGCAAGAATATTGTCTGTAAGGGAGGAAAGTGTGTATGTGAGAAGTGCAGTGCATTTCAGTGACAGATGGAAAGCCAGGAGTTAAGTTTCTGACTGGATGACAGGATGTGTCTTGAGGGGATATAGTGGAGAGGCTGAGCAGAGAAAAGTAGAACAGGATACGTGTTTTGGAAAAGAAGACCATCATGGGAAGGGCTAGGTTAGATAGTCAGGAATTTATAAGATTTTGGTAGTTAGGAAAGGAAGACACTCATGGTAAATTTAGAAAAGGTTGTGTTTATTGTTGTGTCTTTTGTAAATTTTCCTATAGCTGGTTTATACTTCTCTAGAATTAGGCTAGAGGTTGAGAAAATGACTGAATAAACACTACATGGTTCTTAAAAATAAAGTTTGTTTTTATTAATTTTGTTTTATAAATAACATTTATTGGTCTTTGTTACCAAGGGGGAGGAGCTCAATGAGTGAGGAGGAGGAGATTAGATTTATACTCCACCCTTCACTCTGAGCAATCCTGGTGACAGCATCATTTGTTGGTATTGAGGGAGGCAGGACAACAGAGCACACTTCAGGTTCAAGAGATCTGAAAATTCCCCAAAAGGAAAGTGATTACAAATCTGAAGTGAAATCAAGAATATGAAAATGAGTGAGAGAAGAACTATGCAAGAAGATCAAAAAAGAAAAAAGAAAAGAAAAGCATGCCATCCAAATTTAAGTACTTTTAAGTTCCATTGGTTTCAGTGTAAAAAGTTGAAGAATGCAATTAATGCTCAGGTTGTACTCAATGGAATATAAATGCCCTTAACTTTAGCTGGATTGTGCCCTAAATTTGTAAACTAAGGCAGATTTTTTACCTTTGATAAATCTTGAAGGTTATTTGGCCTTTATGAAAGTTTTGCTTTGGGCAGATGCTTAGCTCTGTAAAGGGAAATCTTATAATGGGGAATGGATAGATCTGAAGTTTCTTGTTATAACTAGCATCTCAGAGTGTCTTGTCAGAAAACCCAGCCCTGTAGATTTGCTGAATTTGCAGAAATGGAGCATCTGTTCTGTATTCCAGTGGTCTAAAGCAGAGATACTCCAGTACAATTTAGCTTTATGAATTTGAAGTGATTCATACCTTGAGCCCTTGTTTATTCAGCTCCTTGAATTGATAAAAGTTTTTATATCCTCTGAAATCTTACTTTTTATTTGAAATATGGGTTCTCTGATCAGATCTCTCATATTGTATAGAGGCATTAAAAACCTACATATTGTAGAGATCTGTCGCACTTTGTCTCTTGCACATGAAAGCACTTCTCTAAAACTGCCAAACCAACCAGTCTGCTCCATTTTGATCACAGCTACTTTGGTTAATATTGTGTTTGTGTTTTGGAGTATTGAAGCATCAATAGCTTGATAGGGCTCTGGTATCCTAAAGCTCCATTTCTTATTGTCTGATGAATAAAAACTCCCATTGGTCCTGAAGCCAATCTAGATACCCAATCACTGAGCCCTGCTTGAGTCCAATAGTATTGCTTGTATATAGTTACATTCTTGAAAGTTATGTGTTGGAACAGTATAAATTAAGGTGCTGCTCTCATAGAGCTGTCTTTGGAGCTGAGCAATATCACTGAATAAAAGCCTGTTGTTTGAATTCATCGCCTCCCGCTCAATATCTAAAAGTTAAGACATGTATTATTTGTGTGCGTGTGTATGTATATATGTATATGTATATACGTATGTATTCATGGGTCATTTCGAGCAGAAGCTCAGGGGAGCGCAGCTCTGGGAGTTGGTGCTAGCCCCCCTCCCTCCACCGGGGAATGCCTGCTTGTGTCATGGCTGCAGCAAAATGACCCTGTCCCCTGGAAAGGTCCTTGTTCCTCCGACCAGCCTTCTGAAGGCTTCAGCCACCACTGAAGCTAACCTCCCAGAATAGTGGTATTTCTGAGGCTTGGATTAGTAGCTGTCTCCTTTCTGCCAGCTCTTTCCTTCCTTCCTCCTTCCTTCCTTTCTCTCTCTCTTCTTTCTTTCTTTCTTTCTTTCTTACTTTCTTTCTTTCTCTCTTGCCTTCTGACATACTTCCAGTGATGTCAGGTCGTGTAGCATATGCAAATAAGTTATGCGAATGAGTTATGCTAATGAGCTCCTGCACCTCTTTTTCTACAAAATGACCCCTGTGTGTATATATATGTGTGTGTGTGTGTATATATGTATGTATATGTGTGTGTGTATATATGTGTGTGTGTGTGTGTGTGTGTGTGTGTATATATATATATGTATGTGTATGTATATATATGTGTATGTGTATGTGTGTGTGTGTGTGTGTGTGTGTGTGTGTGTGTGTGTGTGTATATATATATATATATATATATATATATATATATATATATATATCATCAGACATACCCCCAATACCAGTATTGACCTTCCTGGTACTGCATGTTCACATGTTTTGAATTGAATTGTCATAATTAGAAATTTGAAATTTTCTTAGTATTATTGGAGGGGGCTGGAGTTGAGGGCAGTGGGAGGTATTGTTTGGGTGTAGCTATCTGGGGGGCTGGTGCTGATAGGTTAGTATAGGGTGTGTTAGGTATTTAACACTACTGTATTAGTTTGTTAGTGATGGAAGAAATATTTTTTGTATTACTGGGTTGCTGCTTGCTTGGGGAGGGGAAGAAGAACAAAATGTTCTTAGTTGACTTTGGGAGTGCCAGTATTGGGCTGGGGGTCCCAGTGATCCGGAGGGTATGAGAGGTATGGTGGTGGGAGAAGGTATTGGAATGGAAGGAGGCAGAGATATGGGTATGTTTAGTCTTCTTCCAACCTTTATCCCATCCCGAGACATGTTAGTGTGAGGGCCACAATACTACAGAATTACATTGTATCCCTAAATGTGAACCTGACTTGCGTGACCAAGAAGAAGAAGAGATTGGATTTATACCCGCCCTTCACTACCCAAAGGAGTCTCAGAGCGACTTACAAACTCCTTTCCCTTCCCCTCCCCACAACAGACACCCTATGAGGTGGGTGGGGCTGAGAGAGCTCTGAGACAACTGTCCTTGAGAGAACAGCTAGTACAGAGCTATGGCTTGCCCATGGTCATCCAGCAGGTACAAGTGGAGGAGTGGGGAATCAAACCCGGTTCTCACAGGTTAGAGTCCATGCACTTAACCACTACACCAAACTGGCTCTGGGCACAGGAAGGCAAAATAGTTGCCTTGAAAGAACTGGCCCCCCCAGGTTTCTTGGTCCTTCATCAACCTTGAATAAAAGAGTGGGGGAGGGGTGGCAATACTCCTTTGAGAGGGTTTCTCCTTCAGGCCACTCCCCTTTCCACAGATTGCTGGGATTGGGTGTGTGGGCCTGGTCTGGGATGTTGAAGACAGCTTGGTTGGATATCTGGTGTACCAACCACCTAGGACACCGGCAGACAGCCTACTGAGCCTGCTGAATATGGTAGCTGGCTAAGCCTTGGAGTTCCCAAGGCTGGTAGTCCAGGGGGAACTTCAACATTCATGCTGATGCTGCCGCTTCCTTGCAGGCATCAGACCTGGTGTTTTCCATGGCAGCACTAGGGCTCTTCCAGATTGTATCAGGCCCCACACATCAAGCAGGCCCCACCCTGGACTTGGTCTTTGGCATGGGGATGGAGTTGGATCTGATTACTAAGGAGTAAGTGTCATGATCAGATCACATGGTTCTAAAGGCTCAGCTGGGTAGCTCTAATTCCTCATCTGGGCAGCGAGCTGATTTATGCTCACCTGTGGAGATTAATGGGTCCAATTGGTTTCCAGAATGCTCTGCGGGATCCAATGCCCCCCAGCAACTCCTTAGAGGCACTGATAGAGGATTGGAACTCCCCTTTCTGAAGTCATCAACAAAGTTGCTCCCTGACATCCTCTTCACCCCCACTCAAAATCATTCTGCTGGTATACTATGGAACTTAGGGGGGTGAAACAGGAGCTTGGAGGACTAGAGTGAGTCCTTGACACAAAGCTGCAAGAACATCTTACCAAACGTTTATGAAATCTTATGAGATGGTGATGAAGGCTGTGAAGAGAGAATTCTACTCAGCCTCCATCACATCCGCCAGCTCTTGCCCAGCACAGTTGTTTAAGGTGATTCGATCTTTAACCTCTCTTACTGAGAGAACACAAAATATTAGCAATTTGACTATTAGCTGTGAGGCATTTGCAAGTTTTTTCCCCCAGATAAAGTCCTGTTGCTGCGCTGCAACCTTCCAGCCAATGTTGATACAATATATGAGCTGGAGGCCCCTTGGCCATCTTTGGATTTGGTATTTGACAATTTCAGCCAGCTCTTGTTAGCCAGTGCTGACAGGATCCTGGGTGCTGTTAGGCCTACCACATGCCTCCTGGATCCATGTCCCTTGTGGCTGGTGAGAGCTGGTCGGGTGGGAATACAGAGCCCTCTGATGGACATTATCAATCTGTCCCTAGGTTTAGGGATCTATCCAGAAAGTCTGAAGGAAGCTGTGGTAAGACCACTCTTGAAAAAGCCATCTTTAGATCCTTTAGATCCTTCCAATTACTGCCCAGTTTTGGATTTATTGTTTCTGGGCAAGATAATTGAAAGAGCAATAGCTGAGCAGCTCCTGGATGCTTTCTAGATGACACATCAGCACCTGGCCCATTCCAGTTTGGTTTCCGCCCTGGCCATGTTGGCAACTGGATTAAGGTGGGTCAGTGCTGCTGTTATTGTTAGATCTCACAGCAATGTTCAACATAGTCAACCATGACTTGTTGACCCACCACCTTGCTGACATAAGAGTTCATGGGGTAGTCTTACAGCGGCTTACCTCATTTCTCCAAGGTCAGGGACAGAGGGTAGCACTATGAGGGACAGTATCAACATGTGGGGTTCCTCCAGGGGCTATCCTCTCCCTGATGTAATTTAACATCTATATGCGTCCCCTCTAATCTGAGTTAGTGTGAGCTAGCTCATGGTTTTTTAGCCTCCGGCTCACACATTTTTGTCTTAGATCAGGAAGGATGACTCCAGAGCAAACTAATTTATGCAGCAGCCAAATCACTCGCTCACAACTTTAATGCCAGTAGCTCACAAAGTGGAATTTTTGCTCACAATACTCCACAACTTAAAGGAAGCATTGGTCCTCTCACCCAGCTGGTATGGAGTTTTGGGCTGGGATGTCACCAGTACATTGATGACACCCAGCTGTATCTGCTGATGAGTGGCTGCCCAGACATCACCCCACAAAATCTGGCTGAGGGGCTGGAGGCATGGTTGAGAAAGAGCTGGCTGACACTGAATCCAACTAAGGCAGAGGTTCTGTGACTGGGGGAGGGATTCTGGATTGGGGTCCCTACTTTCCACTCTTTTTAAAGAAAAAATCATTTTAATACAATACAGTTACCGAAATGCAAAAAAGTGTCACAAAACTTGACATAAAACTGGCCTTAGCCAACTTTCCACTCTTGACGGTGCACCTTTAATACTGGCACAAGCTGTCAAGAATTTGGGTGTGGTCTTGGGTATTTCCTTGTGTATAGAGGCCCAGATCATGAACAATGTCAAGCTGGTGTTCTTCCAACTGTGCCAGGCAAGACAACCATCACCTTTCCTGTCTTGCCCTGACCTAGCCATAGTAATCCATGCAACAGTCACCTCCAGACTGAATTACTGTAACTCGCTTTATGCTGGCCTTCCCTTAAGACTGATCTGGAAACTCCAGCTGGTCCAGAATGTGGCAGCACATGTTCCCTGATGGGAACATGACAGACCACACATATTCAATTTATGCTGCTCCAGCTGCACTGGCTCCCAGTGGAGTACTGGGACAGGTTCAAGGTTTTGGTACTGACCTTTAAGGCCATGAGCGGTCTGTACTCTGGAACTGCCTCCTCTGGTATGTCCCCCAAAGAGGTTTATGCTCTGCTGAGAACAACTTGCTGGTGATCCCAAGCCCTAAAGACATCTGGCTGTCCTCGACCAGAGCCAGGGCTCTACCTGGTGGAACTCTGTGCCAAGCAACATCCATGTCCTGCAGGACTTTATGCAGTTCTGCAGGCCATGTAAGGCAGAGATGTTCCACCAGGGTTTTTTTTTTTAAGGACAGCAAGAGGTACCATCTTGCATGTCACTCTCTTCCCTTCCCCTACCCTGCTTTTCCTGCTTATTGCAAGACAGTAATGAATATTGTATGTTTACAGTATTTTGGTGCCATTCTGATATTATTTTAACAATTTTAACTCCTGAATTTTAAATTATCTAGTTCTGTTGTTAACCGCCCTGAGTATGAATTCAGAAAAAGGTAGCATATAAATCCAAATTAAAAATAAAATAAAAAATTTAAAAAACTGCATTTTTAATTGTTTAAATGTTTAAATGTTTGCTGTCTTGTGGACCCTGATCGGGTGGGAAGGCAGCATAAAATGTTTTAAATAAAATAAATATGCATGCATTGAACAATCCTATTCTTCATTCATGCTCATTCAATATGAACATGTGTATAAGGCTTGAATGTGTGAAGAAGAGTACATTGAAAAGCACTGTGCTTGACTGAGGAAAGTTCTGTAATTGATATTATATCTCTGATGGCCCATTCACATATTTAAGTCTTCAGTGGATATTTAATCCTCAGGTGATAAACACACGTATAAGAACCAACCTTATGATATCCCAAAATGGGATGAAGAATATAAGCAGACATTGTTCTTAGTAAATTTAGTTTTAATAATAAACATACAGAAAGAATTTGGGAAAGCTTGAGTCTTTTTTTTAATTTTCAGAATTTCAACATTCCTGACTTGATTACCCTTTTGTACCCCTGAGGCTGGTGTATACAGTTTTACTTATGGAACTGTTAAAAATAGATTTTTCATCTTCTGCCCTGAAGAAAAAAATTGTTTATTACATTGATCCCTTGGAAGAGATATTGTTTATTCATAGACTTAACAGCAAAAGCTGTTCTACATCTTTACTTTTATCTAAACAACTGCTAGAAAAATGTTTTTATGTCTCTGGAAGCAAAAGGGGAAAAAAATTGTAGAAGGCAGAATTGCAGGTGTTTGTAAAGCTTTGTAGGATCCCTCCACCCCATACATCTGGAATTATATCAGGATTCTCTGTACTTTCTACCAATTAGACATTTGTGCAGACCTGCTTGTGTGGAAATATGCTACAACAATAGGGATGCCATAGGGTTGGGACCTAGAAATCCCCTGGAATTACCAGGGGATGCCCTGGAATTACAGCTCATCTACAGACTACAGAGATCAGTTCCCCCGTAGAAACTGGATACTTTGGAGGGTAAACTCTATGGCACTGTATCCCACCAAGGTGCCTGTCCTCTCCAAGCTCTGCCCCCAAATCTCCAAGAGTTTCCCATCCTGGTTCTGGCAACCCTACCCCCACATTCCCCACCAGTGGCCAGGGCGGGACCTGACATCCCTATGCAACAATGTCAAAACAATGTTTAAATTATTCTTAAAATATTGTTTAAATATAATTTAAAATAAATTATTCTGACATTTTTACAAGGTAATGGAAATGATCTAAAAAACTAATTTATGTGATAGTCACTACTTTAATGGTACTAGCTTTTTTCACTCACGAGATAGAATTGCTGCTCACAACACTGTGGAGCTTAGAGGAAACATTGGTTACAGCACCCAAAAGTTGCAATGAACATGTGGAAAAGATTACAAGAAGCCTGCCCTGGGCCTGGAATGATGGCCTCCAGAGTGGAATGGTGATCTCCTGAAGTAGAATGATGGCCCCTGGGCCCAATAAAATGTTCTGGGATTGGAATGACAGCCCCTGAGTGGAATGACTCCCTGGGGCTGTAATTTCAGTTCCACACTACTGGTTCCTATCTCAGGGGCTGTCATTTTTGTTGCAGAACAGTTATGCTACCCCAAGAGGACATCATTTCACTCTGGGGCTGTCATTCCAGGCCCAAGGCAGGTCTCTCTAAATCCCACCCACATTTTTATGCAATTTTTGTTTGCTGTAATGTATTTCAGTGGAGCCCATGTAAGTACATTGGCAAGTACATTATATCCAGTGGTCCTTCAGGCAACTCCCACTGTTCCCCATAGACATTCTTGTCATTTATTCTGGTGCATCCTACCCCATCTCTCTATCTATCTGCCTTCCCTCCCTGGATTGGATTGGCTTCTCCAGGTGCCCCGCGGTTTGCCAGGCGCCTGGGGAACCTGGAGAGGGAGGCTGTAGGCATGGGCAACTCGGAAGCCAGCCAAAACTCCGTTCCTGTGCGTTCCTGACCAAAAATAGTCCTGCTTAAGAGTATCCACACGTCCACGTGACCCATTTGAGCTGTTAACTGGTATGGTAATACCAAGTGAGGTTAAAGGGTGGTTCCGCCCCCCCTTTTTTAAGCTCAGTGATCTTTTGTATAAATGGGTCAGTCACAAAAAATGCTCCCTCTAAATTGTGGAGTCTTGTGAGCAAAAATTCTACTTCGTGAGCTACCGGCATTAAAGTTGTGAGCGAGCAATTTGGCTGCTGCAGAAATTAGTTTGCTCTGGAGCCATCCTTCCTGAGCTGGTGAGACAAAATGTGTGAGCCGGTGGCAAAAAAAAAATAGCTCACACTAACTCAGTTTAGAGGAAACACTGGTTGCAAATGTATGATGATACTGCAGTTCACCATCCATAGTGTCTGTGATATCAAGATCCTTCAGTGTACACCCCCCCACCTATTATTCTATGATGGCTTTACTATTTAGTAAACTTTTCAATCCATGCACGTTTAATCATTGTATTAGAGGAGACTGTAAGTTAACTCTGACTCCCCAATTTATACTGAATTCCTTCAGGCTACCTGGAGAGTAATTCATATAATCTGAACCATAGTGTATCAACAGCCAAATTGTTTGTGCAGTAATGTAGCTCTTTGGGGGTTTTAAATGAAAAAAATAATCAGCTGAGCTTCAGCTTTGATTAGATTAATTCAAACTCATCTGGTATCTTGTTAGTGGGTTCAGCCAAGCTACACAAAAGGCCAAGGCTGAGCATTGCTCACAATCATCAGCTGGATATCTACCTTTCACATCTGTATGGATAAATGTAGTGCCTTCCATGGACATAGATCAAGACGGGAAGCCATGTTAGTCTGTCTGTAGCAGTAGAAAGGAGTAAGAGTCCAGTAGCACCTTAAAAGAATAACAAAATTTGTGATAGGGAGTCACTGCTCACTTTTTCTTTGTGAGTGACTGCTCAGTTCTTCAGATACAGCTAGATACATCTCATAACCTCCCACAAATTGTGTTAGTCTTTAAGGTGCTACTGGACTCTTACTCTTTTCTACTGCTACCTTTCAGAGGCTGAGCTTTGAATGACAACAAGAACTTCTAGCATATAAAATATCCATTTTTTGTAAAATGGGGGGTCCTTCCAAAAAGATTCTCCTATCACACTGTTTTTTCCCCATTCATATGTTTCAAAAGATGAAAACATATCTACAAAAATATTCTTTATAGCAATGTTGATTCTACTGTGTTAAACATTTTTTGAAAATAACCCTTTAAGAAGGTGAAAATGCTATATTGTATGTTAATCTTAGAATTTTTGAAATAAAAAAAATAATTTAGTGTTTTATTGAACATATCCAAGTAAAAATATCAATATCAGATTCCATTGACTCTCATTACTAACTCTGTACTCTGCACAATGCTGGAGTCTGAATGCTCTCGAGGATAACAGAAGCATTTCCTCCGTATGTTCAGAGATTGTGTCTTGGTATGTGTACTTACTGTGAAATCAAAGCTTAACTGAAATATTTTCTATGAATATGTTTACAAACCTTAATAATAATAAGAACCACCCTAACAGTGCTGACTCCTTTTTCTTTGACTGAATTGCAACAGAAGGGACATTTGGAAATACAGTTGCAACAGACAATGAATGGGGAGTGGAGACTATTCCCTGGGGCTGCCTTTTTGCCTCCTGGAACTTCTCCCCACTCCCCTATCTTTTCTCCCTTCTCTGGCTCAGCAGAAGCAGCTAGACCTGGGAACACTGCCAGTGTGTCTAATGGTGTTCATATTCAGATGCAAACACAGATGCTTACCAACCCCTCCCTTTTGTTCCTCAGAACTGTTGGTTATTGCACCAATGCAGATAGTATTAAACAAGAGGTGGGGACCCAGGATACTCATTTGGGGGGGGGGGGGGGAAGACCAGGTCTACCAATGTAGTGGAAAGGGGAGGGTAGACCTTTTCTCCAGAGGCCAGGTCTACCAATGTAGTGGAAAGTGGAGAGTAGACCTGTTCTCCGGAGACCCGCAATACTCATGGGGGGGGACCAGGCCTGGCAGGGGGAGCAGTGGGCCAGGAGGGGAGGGGGGCCAGGCCTGCCCACCCCGCCAAGTGACTCCGCAGCCGCCTGGGTGGGAGAAGCCCCTCTCACCGGGAGCCTCCCACTGGATTCTTGAGCTCCAGGGCCTGGCAGGGGGATAGGCTGGGCGGCAGCTACCTCCACCTCCAGAGAACCCTGTAGCATCAGCAAGGCCATGGCGGCAGGGAGTGGAGGAGAGGTGAGGCGAGGGGTGGCACAGATTTCCCGCGCTGCACTGCATGTGTCCCAGCCTGCCTCCTTTCCAGCAGCGGCGGCAGCAAGACGTGAGCGGCGCACAGCTGCTGGCCTGCTGAGCCTCCCCCCAATAGCCAAAGCCAGCTCTTCCCCCCAGGCCTGCCCACCCCGCCAAGTGACTCCACAGCCACCTGGGTGGGAGAAGCCCCTCTCACTGGGAGCCTCCCACTGGACTCTTGAGCTCCAGGGCCTGGCAGGGGGATAGGCTGGGTGGCGGCTACCTCCGCCTCCAGAGAATCCTGTAGCATCAGCAAGGCCATGGCGGCAGGGAGTGGAGGAGAGGTGAGGCAAGGGGTGGCACAGCTTTCCCACGCTGCACTGCATGTGTCCCAGCCTGCCTCCTTCCCAGCAGCGGTGGCAGCAAGACGTGAGAGGCGCACAGCCGCTGGCCTGCTGAGCCTCCCCCCAATGGCCAAAGCCAGCTCTTCCCCCCGCCAGCTCTTTCCCCCACCCCCCACCCCCCCAGTGACAGCGAGGCCCTCACGGCTTCCAGTCACAGGGCCCACCAGCTCTTCCTTCCCAGCAATGGCAAGGCAAGGCAAGGCTTCTCCACCCGCCCCCGCTGGCAGTGGTGGCACCACCACCAGCAGCAGCCATGGAGCCGAGGTAAGTGCGTTCCCTGCGCATATATAGGAAACGCTTTTTTACTTTTGTGGGATTTAAATATCCCCCAAGTTTTTTTTTTACTTTTCAGATTTTTCTGCACATGGGGGGAGTCTTCCCCCTTGTGTAGGAAAATCTCCCTGTTCCTCAAGTGCCCCCTCCCCGGCGTGGATTTAGATATCCGCACAGGGGTGGCCACTTGGGAATTAGATATATAGATGAAAATCAGGGCAGAGCTTTGGGGGGTATTACTGGGAAACCAAAGAGGAAAATAAGTAAGAGACCAATTCAGAAAATCTAGGGGAAAATGAAATGCTGGTGGAGGAGGATGGAAACTGTAGATGGAATGCCAACACAGCAAAGAAATCAAAAATCCTGATGCAGGATAGCCAGGGGCCCGTTGGAGTGGGAGCGCACAGGAGTGCAGCTCTGGGAGTGAGGAGCCCAGGGGGCAGGCACATGATCAAGCCCCACCCCCTCCTCAGCTTCCCCGAGCAGTGCAGAGGCGCAGCGCCTCGGGGAAAGCCCTGCTAGGGTCTTTATTGTTTTTAATGTTTTGTTTTAATATTGATAATTTTACCATTGTTTCTTTTATGACTATGTGCTGCTTTTCCAGAGACTTGCTCAAGGTGGCATATAAATTTTCTAAGTATAGCATTTTTTATCTGGGCACATGGCACATAAGTACTGGAGAAATTTCACCAACCTTTCAGCAGCTTCCACCCCATCAGTTTGGTGTAGTGGTCAGGAGTTGGACTCTAATCAGGGAGAACCGGGTTTGATTCCCCACTCCTCCACATGCAGCTGCTGGTGTGACCTTGGGCCAGTCACAAGTTCTCTCAGAGCTGTTCTCTCATGAACAGTTCTCAAAAGACCTCTCTCAGCCCCACCTACTTCACAGGGTGTCTTGTTGTGGGGAGGGGAAGGGAAAGGGATGGGTGGTGCACATGTTTTGGGTATCTCAAGTCTACTTGAAACCTGGTGGTTTCAGGGGAGCAGGAAGAGAATGAGGGTGTGTTCTTTACGCTTATTTTTACTGCACAAAGTATTGGATGGGGAAGTAAATGGAGGAAGAACAGGTCAGTTTCACTCACCTGTGGAGTGGAGCCTGAGGGGTGGGTGTTGCCTTCTGACACACTTCCAGTATGTTAGGGGGTGTGACATATGCAAATTAGTTATGCTAATGAGTTATGCTAATGAGCTCCTGCACCTCTTTTTCTACAAAATTACCCCTGAGGATAGCTATATTGTTGCACTTACATCAGCTCAAGTTCTGCTGAAATTCCAGTGCATCAGAACCTTTGTACCAATATTATGGACAGACACACCCTCACAAAAAGCAACTCTTGTTGTATCTTTGTTCCAAGAGGCATGTGCAGTGAAGTTTTGCTTTGGGGTTTTAAAGAGTCAGCAGAGCTCATATCGCTCACATAAGATGGATGGCCAGCTGATATTTACCTCATTAGGGAGGCATAGCCAGTTGTTAGGGATCAGAGATAGAGAAGAAGCGGGAAGAGTGTTCACACCTCTCAAACAAAAAGCCCTGTTCTACATTGCTCAGGTATTTGTTTCTGAGGCAAAGATGCTGACAGGATGAGATAAGCACTTCTGAGGAAAGTAGTAACAACAGCCTTTGTAGCTTTATATTGTATACTAGAAGGTCATACTAGGATTTGGCCTTCTGAGCTCTTCAAGGCTGGAGAAAGACATATGGTTGAACGTACTTCGAAAAAAAATAGTTAGGGGCTTGTATATACATTGATCTTATTGTTGCCTCTGGGTAAACAGGCTTTGCAGGTTTTTATATTGATTCAAACCCTGCTTCACCAGAGAAGATAAAGGGACAGAAATTTACAGAAGTTTAGTGCATTTACCATGGGAGGTAATGACACTCTAAAATCAGTTTCAGATCTCTTTTTTAAAAACTACCATCTAGACACATGACACTTTTTATGTCATTATTTTATATCTTCCTTTCTTTTCTCTGCTATTCACTGCAGATAGGTTGATTTCTCCAACCCATCCTCATTAGGATTCATGCCATCCTTAATCCAGAGTTTTGAGTCCTATGATCTTCCCCATTTTCTAGATGGGGGGGTGGAATTCAAGTCTCACACTGGAGTACTTTTACACTAGGAATTCAGGATCCTTGGAAAATTCAGTGTTGAAACATTAAAAAATAACAGGAGGTTGGTTCTGAGCTAGCCTTTTGTAGGCATGCTTCAGTTTTTAACATTATCCAGTGACAGGACCTGTCCCAGACTTGCAGGTGCAACTCACCTCAACTGAACAGTTGCTTCAGCCTGGCCAGGATGTGGCCTGAACAGCCAATATGGGGCTGCAGTCTCTGGATTATGTAATTGAGTTTGGCAGCTGGTTGGAGGCCATCACACCATCAAACGTTGCCCCAGGCTCCCTGGTTGTTCATGGCTGGATGAAAGGGTAGGTGAGTGGGAGAAGCCAGACATGGGAGGGAATTGGAAGGGTGGCCTATGTAAGGAGGATCTGCAGTGGACTAGGGAAGATGAAGTACCCTGTCTGAGCGTGGAAGATGCAGAAAGGAAGATAAATCAAGTTGTGCAACCCTCCCTTCCCTTTACAATCTGATGTTTAGTGCATTCTCTGGTGCAAGGAAGATCATGGCCAGAAGAAGGACAATGTGGCCTTGATGAGGGGGATTATAGTAAAAAGTCTAGTAGCACCTTTAAGACTAACAAACTTTATTGTGGCATACGCTTCCAAGAAACACAGCTCTCTTTGTCAGATGCATGGAAGGTTTTAAGAAACTGGCCAGAGATATATATGGTAAGGGAAGTGGGGAGAGGATGCAGAAGTTGCCATGCAAATGCGAAGCAGTTGCAGAAGTCATGAAAAAGGTCGAATGCGCAATCCAGGCTGGGTGTTCTGTTGATGAATCTGCATGGAATATCTGAAAGGCAGTTACTTTTGGTAATGGGATAACCATCCAAAGTCTCTATTCAAATCCAAGTTTGAGTGAGTCAAATGTACATATGAATTATTTACATGGGCAGGGCCACAGGAAAGCCTTCAACTAAGAGGGTGTTAGAAAAGGGCACAATTGGAGGGAGGAGAGGCCAGGTAAGCCTGGAAGAGACAGATCTGGTGAGTGGCCCAAGACTGACCAATAAAATCTGGATAACAATGCGGGGGGGGGGGATCCAGGATTGGATCCTGAGGTGAGAGTGAGGCTGGCAGGATCTTTCAAAGGGAAGCTCCTCAGAGGCCAGGGAGGAGGCAGGGATTAAAGATTCTCTAAGAGAAGGACTATCCTATGGAAGGGAGAGGCAAATATGAAAAGTCACCATGATTTCACACCGTGCCCTCCAAAAGTTTTGAGAAAGTTGGCAGTGGCCAGGTGCAGATTTTGCCTAGCAAGGCTTCTGGTTGGTTACTGGAGGTTTGATTGACTGTGTAGGTTTTAAAACATAACTTGGGCAGCAGCTGCCACTACAGCACAAGGACCGTCACTGTGTGACTGAAGGTAACCTGCAGCAGCCATTGTGTGGCTGCTTCAACTTCCTGAAGCAGCCGTTTTGTGATAATCATTTTCTGGCTGCACCCACCATGCTGTGCCAGGATTCCAAAGGTGCTGAGAGGTTTAAAAAGACTGGGGACCCCTGGTCTAGAGTAAAAAATACCTCATTTTGTAGTTTTCACATGAACAATGCAGGCTATGAGAATAATAATAGTTATACATCTTCATTACAGAGGCTGAAGAATGGCCTAAAAAACAGCCCTCAGGTTTCTATTCTTTTTTCACTTTGTTCAGTTTGGTTTTTTGTTAGTCTTGCTGTTTTGCCTACTTCTTCCATCTTAACACTTGGCAAGTGTGGGGAATGCAGGAAAGGTGAGGAAGGAAACTGGCAAATAAAAGGGTAAGCACCACACCATTATGAGCCAATCACAAATTTACAGTGAGAAAGTTGGTTCTTTTCTTTACTGAGGATTATTTTTACATTTACATTTTACAATGATCAATTTCTTTTATGCTACTGATTTCTGTTGTCCAAGATAGGGTTGCCAAGTACCCCTGGGGGGGTGGGGAAACCCCCGCTGGATTGGTCCATTACCCACCGGCCCAGATTTGGCCGCTGGGGGTAACCCTGCCCCCAATTTGCCGGGCTGCAGCAATGTGCCCAGCGCAATGACATCACCTGGAGGTGACATCATCACATCATGGTTTTCCCACGAATTACAGAGGTCTCACCCCAACATGCCTAACGCGATGATGTCATTTCCGGGTTATGTCATCACGGGACGCATGTGTGCTAGTAGACTCCCAGGTGGGAACGGACTCCCTCCGCTACTCAAGAGGTAGGACTTGGGAACCCTGGTCCAAGAAGAACATCTCACATAGACAATCTGAGGTAACCCTCCCCCCCCTTTAATTAATTATTCATTTAATAATACCTTTAGCTGAGTGTTTCATGCTGTTGTAATAAACTACATGTAGAATATTAATGCAATTTAAGTTATTACTTACAAATTCTATTGTTGACAGAAATGTTTGTTGAACTTCACATGTGGCTTTTAGAGTGATAGATTTCCTCAGTGCTGTGGCTGTGACCATGGAATGGTGCAAATAATTTTAAGATATGACGAAATGGTTTTCTAGTGTCGCTTAATGACAGTGTGGCTTATGCAAGTATTCCAAGTTTCCATTAAGGGGGTATTTGCATTGAGAAACTTGTCTATTTGCCTGGTCCTTACCACTGAAGTCTGCTGCAATAAATAGTTATGATTTGGATAAAGATACATTAGTAGTTAAATGTGGTATTGTCTAGCTGTTATGAATTAGTTATGAACTATTCACTCTACAAAATTACTGTGATTAATAGTCATATTTGCATAAAGCAGGTATACCAGTAATGACAATTTAAAAGATATGTTCATTTTTTAATTTGGTTATTTCTCTTTTTTTCCAAAGGAAAAATTCAGCAATCAGATATCCACTTTCATCATTCATACAATGTGTTTTCACTGATAAGTCAGAGTGGATTTCTCCACAGAGTCCAAATGGATCTAATATTATGCTGCTCATTTTGAAACAATTGTTGACTGATTTTTAAAAGTTGCATAAATGGGCACATTTTCCCTGAAGAGAAGAATCCCAAATATTTTCCGCACCTTGAATTGCCCATTTCACAATGTCTTCCCTAAGTAGGCCTATGTTTGTAAAAAGCAGGCAAAGTGAACCACTCTGAGCAATTTAAATATTTTCTAGACCTTTTCAATGAAGAAAACTAGGCTAGTAGTTTGGAAATAATTGATTTAGAAGAATATGAACTTAGTTGCTGTAGGCCTGAATCTTCAGTCCAATTTTATGGCAGAATAATGTTATATAAGCTGCTACGCATTAATTTAGCAATAGATTTTATTTCAAATCAAAATCAAATCAAATTTATTATGGTCAAGAGCAGCAAGATTTTATTTCTAAACTGTACACTTCTCCTTTCCCTAACCAAAAGCTCTCAAACAGAGATTACCAGTCACACAGAAACAGGTACTGGTTTTGCAATACAAACAAATGCTTAGTGAAGATTAAATGGAGAACCAAACTCACTGTACTTGTGACTGAATCCGAATGTGAAGTACATTGCCAAAGGAGAAAGGCTAGAGCATTGAACCTGTGTGCCACCTAACCCTTTAAATTGAATGTTTGCTTTTTGATACACTCGGTGCTTTCTATGTGGCTTACTGCTATGTCAGCTATAGTGAACCAACTATTCCTCCAAGGCTTCTCCTGACAAAAATATTGGAGAGCCCAAAGGGATATGGTACTTCAGAAGACTAAGCATTTTTCCCTTTTCATTGCCCGAGAGTGCCATTGGCACACTCTTGGAATCGAGGTGCTTCTGGCATTGTTTCAGAATTGTAGAAACCTCACTAATCCAAATCAATTTCCAGGCATATGCAAGTCAGAGGACAAATAATATGTATTGAATTTCAGCTGCCATCAAAAAGCATTTTGTTAGAGTAGCAGAACGGTAATATCCTTGCTCCCTACATGATACATTATCTCCCTTCCCACAGAGATTATCTGTACCATGAAAAACTACTTTCTACCGAGAGGGAGAGTGGCCTTCAGAGCTATCATTTCTTTTTAGTCTCTCCTTTGCAGGGTGGGGGGAGGCAGACAATGATCTCAGACCAACAAATCTATCAAACCTCAGGGGGAAAAGCAGCAGGAATTGACAACACATTGTGAGGAAAACATTTTAAGGGCATATTGTTAGGAAAGCCTTTGATTTTTAAAAAACTAGATCATTGAATATTTGTTCCAAAGGACAGTCTGTGCCCTAAAAAAAATCCAAACTATAAAAACTCTTGCTTCACCATAAACAATAAGATTGGTTGTACCATTTATACTTCATTTTTCTTTTTACCCCTCTAGTATCTATTAAAAAGAAATGGCTTACAATGGATGAGAGATTAATACTTAGTAAAATAATCGTTATTTTTGTGGATTCTGGCTCTATGGCAACTTGAAATGTGTTCAGTTGTCATAAAACTAATTATAGATGACAATACTGTATGTTTTCCATTTAGTTGGTGTATATTCACAGTCCTTACCACTTACAAGTGGTCATTATTTGAATCCTATGCTTCTCAGGGGTTTCTGCCGCATCTACTTGATCCTCAAAAAAACAGGATTGAATACACGTGGCCGAAATCAGGCGAAGCTCTGGGGCAAAGTGCGGCCACACAGCAAATAGTGGGATTTTGACACGATTGGGGGAAAGGGAGGAGCGGGTGGAGCAGTGGCTGTGGGAAATTGGTCTACGAGTCTATGAACCAATAAAAGAACAAAACTCCACCAGACTCAGTTATAATGGCTTCTTTATGGCAATGGCTGAAGATGTGATTCAATTTTTGGCATCTCAGAGAACTGTGGAATTGACTCTGAGAGAAATCGGCATTCAATGTACTAGATGTATCAATATCCTGACTCAGTATCAGCCTTATGGCTGCATTCTTAAACTTACCTGTTAGGGAATAAACCACAATGAATTCACCTATGTATTTGTCTAACACCAACTGTAGAGTACGCCTTAGTGATTTAACAATCTATGTATGTTTTACTTTCAAAACATGAAGCTGTTCGTTTCAAATAGGAATGCTTTCAAAATTCTCTATCTCCAGATTTTTCCCAGAATTTGAATGACCTTGTCTTGTTTTCAGTTTAAAAATATTTCTTTAGGAATTCTCCATCATTATTTTTAATTTCTGGATTCTGGGCAAAGCAGCATTCATGTGCAGATAGATATCATCTTTCATTTCATTAGCGTCAGTGAGGTATCTTTTCTTGTATAGTTATATTAAGGTTCTTGTACATATGATTACATCAGGGTTACTTTTTACAGTGTGTTTTTGCAATGTGCGCATATAATCAGTATCATACAAGAGGAAAGATGCAAATGAACTGGACGAACTGAAAGGAACCACAAACTTCATGAACTCCAAATCTAGAATTAATTTTAGGATTTCTCCTAGTTAGACCAAAATTAAGAAGGGGCATAAAATTGAGCAGATCAAAATTCCAGACCTGTGAAGGCTCAGAATGGGGAAGATTCACTGATCTTTTGTTGCAACCAGGAATGCTCTTTTAAAGGACCTGTCATTATGAATCATGCTTATTTAGATTCATTTTGCAAATGCAATAAGTAAGAGGCCTTGTTTCATTTGTTAGCATTTACTCGAGAAGTCTACAGCAGGAGACAGTATTCTGAGGAATTATGTTCTGCTGCTTGCGTGGTAGGTGTTTGCTGAACCTTCAAGACAGAATGAACACAGGCAGTTGTCACTGTGAGACTTCTCCTAAAAATGCAAAATCTTTGCCTATAAAGATATTTGTTGAGCTGAAGAAGGTTTGCACAGCTGGTGGAGTCATTATTTTGTTGGAATTAAATATCTTTTGCCTCTTTCTGTCTATATTTTAATTGTTAGCTCTGTTTACCAGCTTTTGACTTCCCATTCAGAAGTTCATTAAACACCAGCGAGTGAATTCTCAGTGCATATTTGTTGCTTTTCATTTTGATCAGAGTGAAACAGTCTCCTGTGCAATTAATTTTTAAATAAATGGCTAGAAAATCACCTATAATGAAATTCAAATCCAAAACTCCCTCAGCCTAAACTCACCATTGTGAAGTTATATTTAGAAAATGAAACCACATCTGACCAGACAACTTTCATCTATATATCTAATTCTGAAGGCGCCCCCTGTGTGCGGATACCTAAATCCGCGCAGGGGGGCACCTGGGAGGCAGGGAGGTTTTCCTACGCATGGGGGGCACTCCCCCCGTGTGCAGAAAAATCCAAAAAGTTTAAAAAAATATTTGGGGGATATTTAAATCCCCCGAAAAGAGAAAACCCATTCCCTGCGCATGCGCAGGGAATGGACTTACCTTAGTGCTGGCAGCGGTGGATGAGCGGCCGGGCAGCGGCGGCGGCAGGCTGGGGCTGAGCTGGCGGCCGGGCGGCAGGCTGTGGCCGAGCCGTTGGGTGCAGGCACTGGCGGCAGCAGAGCAGCCTGTGCCGCAGGCCTCAGTGGCGCTCGCTGGGGGAAGGGGGGGAAAGAGGGACAGACTGTGGGGGGAGGGGGAGAACTGGTGCACCCAGTGAGTGGGCCCGCTGTTGGGGAAAGGGTGGGAGTAAGTGGGGGAGGGGATCGGGGGTGGGAGGCAGCATGGCAAATGCCGAGGCCTGCCGCGCCACCATGGAGTGAACAGGGGAGGGGGCCAGGGGGGTGGGAGGGAACAAGAATGGGCCGGGAGGAAGGGAAGCGCTGGGGGGCAAAATGCTGGGCTGAGTGGCTCTCAGCCACTTGGCCAAGCGAGAGCAGGCCGGGAGGGAGGGAGAAGCGCCGGGCCGAGTGGCTGTCAGCTTCTCCCCCCCCCGCAAGTATCATGGGTCCCCCCTTCTTGTTTCATATAATTGTCCAAGTCAGTGATGAGCCAGAGATTGGCAAATGAATGGTGAGGATAATGATGGGGGAGGAGATAATATAAGGTTAGAAAGTTTTTGGGAAGGAGTGGACATTTAAAAAGAGAGGAAAGTGGCTGGACTAACAGAAAGTAGGAGGCTATTCAGTTAGGACAAAATCATGACCAATGAATGATAAACTGTCAGCATAAAGGAGAAACATATTGATGTTACAATGGCCCTGATAAGGTGATTTTACTTGTACTCCTAGGACCTATTGGCAATATTACTATCTCCAGTATATATAATTGCTTCTGACACAAGGCCCAGGGCTCATTTCGTAGCAGGAGCTCCTCTGCAAATTAGGCCACACACCCCTGATGTAGCCAATCCTCCAAGAGCTTACAGTAGCCCCTGTAAGAAGAGTTCTGTAAGCTCTTGGAGGATTGGCTACATTAGGGGTGTGTGGCCTAATATGCAAAGGAGCTCCTGCTACGAAACGAGCCCTGACAAGGCCAGATGCATTTGTGGCCCCACAAACAATTTTTTTGTGTGAGTCATTCAATTCCAGATTGGAACATTCCATTTTTGGTCCTATATCAATTGTTTAGTGCCTTACAAGTGTAACAGGGGCTTTGTTGTATGTTGTATTCTGTATTATTTGACCTCTGAAGAAGACTCTTGTGGGCCAAAATGCATCAGGTCTTGTATAGCTCTTTTTGTGCATTTGTCACTTTGATTATTTTATAAGGCTTTATTTGGGCCCTTACAAGGTTTTTATATATTTTTGAAATAAATACAGTTACCTTTGTCTATACCTATTGATGTGTTTAACTTTTGGCCCTTTACTAGTTTTCTAAACTTCCTTTGGAGGTTTTTGCTTTGTTGGTTTAGTTTTTCTCTCTCTCTCTTCGTGGGTGAATTGGGGGCGGTGCCTGGGGAGGGTGGAGTTTGGGGAAGAGAAGGAACTCAGTAGGGATGTAATGCCATAGAGATTACTCTTTGAAGCTGCCATTTCGTCCAGGGAAACAGAGCGTTGTAGTCTGGAGACCAGATGTAGTTCCATGAAAATACCAGGCCCACACATGGATGTTGACAACCCTAGAAGCGAAGCCTGGTTTGTAGAGGGACAGTTAATTCTGGTTAATCCATGTGTCTATATTTGCATAGTACATGTAACCAGAGTGAGTTTTAAACCATTGTATTCTGCATGAGAAGGTGGCAGATGAGTTCAGTACAATACAGGTTCATGTGCATTTGTGTATAACCTCTGCTAAACTGGATGTCTGAATGTGGTATGTTACACTGACAGAGTCCTACTAGCTTAGCTTTTTCAAGAAATTCTGAACCAGGTACCAAACACAATTTTTGTGATTGCTTCAGTACAGAGTTTTCGAACTCATTTGTTAATGAGGGCCGGGTCTGACATAAATGTCACTTGGTCAGACTAGGCCATGTGTGCCATAAAATGTAACACAAGGTACCAGAGATATAAATGTTATAAAGATGATTTTATATGCCAAATGGCAATAGCAAGCATGGCTGGATTAGGTGTGATATGCAGAGGGGTGGAGATATCCGCACTGGTAATGAGACAGGAAACCTAGGTCTCAGTTTGGTACAGGAGGATTCAGTTCAGGAGGATGCAAAGAATAAATGGAAATAATTCTGAAGAAGTGAACAGTGATTCACAAAAGCACATACCCTACCACAATTTTGTTAGTCTTTAAAGGTGCTACTGGACTCTTACTCTTTCTACCACTATTAGAAACCACAACATTCAAAAACTAGTGGGGGAAATATTTTAACCTTCCAGGGCATTCAGTTGCTGACCTAGGCATAGAATTCTCTTACAAAGGAATTTTTAAGGGAGGTTAGAAAGAGAGACTGCTGAATTGCAATTGGTCATGAAGCTCCGGACAATGCAAACTCCTGGACTGAATTGAGACCTAGGCTTCTTCTCTCATTACCAATGCCCGCTATTGCCTTTTTGCATCTGAAATCACTTCACTCTCCAAGGTATAAGGACAGATGGACTCACATTCCAGCTGTATCTGAAGAAGTGAGCAGTGACTCATGAAAGCTCATGCCCTTCCATAAATTTTGTTAGTCATTAAGGTGCTGCTGTACTGTTGCTCCCTTTCACTAATAAGGAATGCAATCTGTGTTGTTAGTTTCTCCCCCCCCCCATCTGTTAGAAATGGAAAGGGGGATCTCTCCAAGTACCATGCAATGGACTCTCCCCTTTCCCCTCAGTCTCTCTCTCTTATATCTGGAATAAAACATTTTTTGGTCTTAAACACAGAACTTTCTCTCTTTTTCTGGCATGCTGCTCCAGCTCCCCCCCTCTCTCTCCCTCTCTGAAGGAAAAGTGTGCCTATACCTGGAATAAAATGTTGCTGGTCTTCTTAAATGTCCCATGTGTAAAGGATTTGGGTGTGGCAGCAGTGTTCAGGCCTTTTAGGAGTGTAAACTCTTTAGAAGGTTTGAGGTAGCCTGAACCTTTACCTTGGTAGTAACAGCTGGGGCCAATTAAGGCTGAGATAGTTTAATAGGTGGGCATTTGCAACCAGGTGGTGGCCAGTATTAGAGAAAGAGGAGGCAGCAGCCTCGGAGGAGAGTGGAGGAACTCTCGGATTGTGTTCCTGTTTTAGAAACCTTGTATAAGGAATTTGGTGGATAGCTGGGCATGTTGTAAATGCTGTGAAGTTTGGACTTTTAAGTGTACTAGATACGGGACTGTGTTTTGGTTTTCCTGTCTCCTTTCCCGCTTTGTCCTTGGAGAAAGAAAATAAAGAGGACTATTTACTTTGGAGTTAGGAGTTCCCTCCTTTGTACAGCAAATAGCCCACAGCCAGGACTCAAAGCACTACCAGAAGGAGTCCTTGAAGTTATAACATCTTTACACCACGAGACACCATTCCCCCCTCTCTGTGTCTCTTTCCCTCTCCCTCCCTCCCCAAAGGAGGAGGGGGAGAGGGAGGAGCCCTCAGGCAATCACAGGAAGGCTTTCTTTCTCTCCTCTAAAGCAGAAACTAGGAGAGACTGAGGGAAAGGAACTGCAATGTTAGAAACAGGAAGCTGGAAGCAGCACAGAGTCTGACACCCCTGCTTTAGTCTATCCATTCTGATGTATCTCTTACAAGCATGTAAAAGATAGGTGTTTTACCTTGATTATGTCATAACTATGTCTTTTAAAGTAAAGCTGAATGGCAATGAACTTTGAAAATCAGTGCTAGCCACTCTCCATGGCACATGAGCACTGACTTCTTGCCACACTTAATTTCTTAACACTACAACACCAGTGAAAGCTAAAAATATGCCTTCAGGCATCAATATATCAAAGGATTAATGCAAATGTTTCATTAACATACGTAAAAAAGGAAGTGTTCTGTTACTCAGTGTTACAGGGAAGGAGAAAGAAAGCAGACTGTTTATCATCAACTGCTGGGAAAAAAACCCCTAACTGTTCTACCTTCTAGAACTGAAAATGTTAATTGCCAGTCACATCAAGAACAAACATATATTTGCAAAGCAACTTCAGTCATGAATATATGTCATGATTTTAAATAGTAAAAGCCACGCTGAAATCTGCTGGCTGGTTTTAGCTACTTGGGGCTAAAGACTAGCTACTTAGTCTTCGTGCAATGTGGAGAGACCCAGAATCTTTGTCTCAACTCAATATTAATTTTTTTAAAAAAAATTAATTTATTGTTTTCACAATACTTTATTTTGGCTTGGTTTTCTTCTTTCAGTAGGAAATGCAGTTGAAGCCTTACCCTCCTCACCTAATCATACCCACTTAACACCATCAGCACATTTGAGACAATGTTGATTGTTTAAAGAAACTGATACGACGTAACAAAATGCTTCTGAAGGAGTGGCTGCTTCCATGTTACTGAATAGTCTTCTGGAGGATACTGGAAAATCTACCTCAGTCTTGAAATTCTGGAATGCTTGTAAAACAGATCTCTTTGATGCTCCCAGATGATTGCTCTGTGAGTGAAAGACAACCAATCTGCTGAAATTTATTTTTAAAAGTCCCCCCCCCCCCTTACTGGCTTTTAAAAAAATCATTATCCTTTTAGAATTATGTTTTTGTATTGTTACCTGCCTTGTGTCCCAGTTGTCTGGGAGACAGGTGGGCTTGTGTGCGTATGTGTTAAGTGTTGTCAAGTTGCTTCTGACCTATGGCAACCCTATAAATGCATTTTCTCCAAAACATCCTATCTTTTAACAGCTTTCGTCAGCTCTTGCAAACTGAGGCCTGTAGCTTCCTTTATTGAGTCAATCCACCTCACGTTTGGTCTTCCTCTTTTCTTTCTGCCTTCAACTTTTCCTAGCATTATTTTCTTTTCCAGTGACTCTTCTCATAATGTGACCAAAGTACAATAGCCTCAGTTTAGTCATTTTAACTTCTAGGGGGAGTTCAGGCTTGATTTGATCTAGAACCCACATATTTGAATTTTTGGCAGTCCACAGTATCTGTAAAACTCTCCTCCAACACTGCATTTCAAAGGAATCAACTTTCAGTCAGCTTTCTTCATCATCCAACTTTCACACCCATACATAGTAATGGGGAACACTATGGCATTGATTAACTTGACCTTGGTCGCCAGTGACACATCCTTACACTGAAGAACTTTTCCAAGCTCCTTCATGGCTGCCCTTCCCAGTCTCAGTCTCCTTAAGGTTTCTTGGTTGCAATCCCCTTTTTGGTCAAAGATGGAGCCAAAGAATAGAAAATCTTGGACAATTTCCATTTCTTTGTTGTCAGCCTTAAAACTATGCAATTCCCCAGCAGTCATTACTTTTGTCAGCAGTCATTTCACATCCTCACTATATTCTGCCAGTAATATGATGTCATCTGTGCATCTCAAGTTGTTAATGTTCCTTCCACCAATTTTCACTCCACTTTCATCTAAATCTAATTGAGCTTTCCTTATGATATGTTTTGCATATAGACTGAAGAGAAAGGGAGATAAAATACCTCCTTGTCTGACACCTTCACCAATTGGAAAGCATTCTGTTTCTCTGTATTCTGTCTTAATAGTGGCCTCTTGTCTGGAGAACAGCTTGTGCATCAAAACGATCAGATGCTGTGGCACACCCATTTTCTTTAAAACCAACCATAGCTTTTCATGATCCACACAGTCAAAAGCTTTGCTGTAATCTATGAAAAACAAGCTGATCTTGTGTGAAATTATCTTGTATACTCCAGTAACCAACGTAAATTTGCAATATGATCTCTAGTGCCTCTTCCTTTTTTGAATCCAGACTGAACATCTGATGTTTCTTGTTCCATATATGGTAACAGTCTTTGTTGTAAGATTTTCACCATCACTTTACTTGCATGAGAAAATTTGATGTTCTGATAGTTGCTGCAGTCTTTGACATCTCCTTTTTTGGAACAGGAATGCAAATTGAGTGTTTCCTGGCTGTGGGCCATTGTTTTGTTTTCCACACTTGTTGGCACTATCTTGTTAAGATTTTGATGGACTCTATTTCTGTGGCTTGGAATAGCTCTACTGATATTCCATATACTCCTAGTGATTTTTTTTCTTCCAAATGCTCTCAGTGCAATTTTCACTTCACTTTCTAAAACTGTAGGTTTATCTTCAAAAGATTCTTCTTGGAAGGAATCTGTCATCCTTTCATATCTTTTGTATAGTTCTTTGATGTATTGTTTCCATCTTTCTTTATTTTGTTCTGTTCAGTTAATGTATTTCCATGTTGATCTTTCAGCGTGCCTAATCATGCCTTAAATTTCCCTTTGATTTCTTGGATTTTGTGGAACAGATGTCATGTTCTTCCTTTTTGTTGTTGTCCTCTTCTGTTTCTTTTCACTGGCTATTATAATAGTTCTCTTTGTCTCTGTGTGTGAGTTGATGGAACACTGCATTTAAGCTTTTGATTCTGTTTCTGCCACTTTCTACTTTTGCTTCCCATTTATCATTAGCAATTTTGAGAGTTTCATCAGTCATCCATCAAGGCTTTTCTTTTGGCTACAGGAATAGACTTTGCACAGTCTTCCATGATAATATCTCTGGTTTCAACTTACAAATGTTTAAATAAATTAATTAAATAATATTCAACTATGAGACTGATAAAACAGGGTTGGGAGAAAGGGGCAGCATTTTACAGAATAATGGTGGGGATGGGGAAGGAGGTAGTGGTTGGTAGGAAAAGGTGCTCAGAAAGGTTTTGTCATTTTTCTGCTCTTTTAAGGCCTCAGGTCACACAGTCATGGTGGGAGGCTTTTGTCCACCACATGCTCAAGCCCTGTCTATCTTGTCCCTTACTGCAGAATTGCCCCTTAACTGTAGCACCCTTATGATCTATCTGCTGGCCATCTTCCATTCCTCCAGGCCAGGGTAAGTGCTCAGCTTCTTGCAAGGTCCCTGCTAGAAAATTTGTTTTGCTCTCCTGCTGCCTCAGGAGCTGCCTCAGCTGGCCTTAGAAATCTCCTGGAATCTTCCTTAGTGTCTCTCCTTCCTTAGTATCCCTCCCCCGGTACCAGATGTTAGTTGAAAACAGCACTCCTAGTGCTGCCTGATCCACTTCTGGTTGGTGGGAGAGTAGCTTCATTCCTGGTCTGCAAGTGATGCTCTTTAGGTTTGTTACTCACCTACAAAGCTTTATTTTAGAAGGCTTTGCCAAATAAATTGATTTTGACTTGGAATTTGTAGACGATGGAAACAGTATTGATGAACAGGCAGCAGAGGTGGTTGTGGACAGAAGATACTACAAGGCAGAATAGATTGTGCAGACATGTGGAAAATAATCAGGGGAAGCTGTTGGTTACTGGTATGTTTGTGTAGAAGGGTATGTGCCAAAAAAAGAAGGGCACATGTGACTGTAGAAAAAGTCCTTGGTAGAGAAGTAGACAGCCTTAATGTAGATGCTTGAAGTGGGAACCAGAGGTTTGCCATATGCAATAGCAATGGCAGCTAATATTAGGAGCGGCATTTTAAGTTGCTGGAGAATGGCAAGAGTGAAGTGTAGCAGTGAGGTATTGGACTCTGAACTAGGCACAGCCGTATTAGGGATGAGAATGATACTTTTAAAATTCATATTCTACTATAGTTTCCATTTGTAAGGCAAGTTACAAAACAAATTTTTCAAATCATTGTACAATTTAAATAAAAAATAACAATTACATTAAAAGATTTATAAGGGAATACAAACCAAAAAGGTGCAGATCTATATGATGTGGAAGCAGAACAAGTCTTAGGACTTGACATTATCTGGTATGTGGATGGAAAAGGAAAAGGAATCTTCAGAGTGCCCCAAGCTATCCCTTGAGTTGCAGGGACATATTCACCATGCTCTACTGCTGCAAGATACATAAAAGGCAAGCTGACTTTTACATCACTTGAATTTACTGCCTCCACCAACCTTAATTTTATCTTGGCCCAAACAAAATGCAAAGATCTACTCAGGGGAACATGGTACCTGCAGTCTCAGAACACTTATTATGAAGCTTTTAAGAGGCTCTTTTCTTAAAAGAGTGCTGTCATGCCGCCTTAAAGCTTTGCTCTTTCCTTTGTTCTCTATTGTGTCTTAGAAGCTTCAGAAGCTGGATACGCATGCCTCTCCTACCCAGACCTATCAATTTTGTTCTTTTCCTTTTGGCAAGCAGTGCTCTCTCTTTGTTTGACCAGAGCTGAAATTGACATTGCTGTTTTTGTTTGACAACAGTAGCCATTTCTGCTTGCAAGTACACAGAGAAGGCCTTATTAAACTAAAAACATCCTTGAGCACCAGTTTGATTGATAGATGGAAAATGAATTACATGACCCAGAAGAAGTTCCTTCCCAACCTCAGATAGCATTATACATCTCAAAGAACACTTCCCCCCTTTCTTTTTATCCCTGATTTGGCAGCAGTTTAATGAGAATGTGATAGTGTGATGGGGGGGGGGGATCTCTTGAAAACAACTATGACCTTCTTAAGGGGTCTTGAGTCTTTTCTTCCAAGGGTCATTCTATTTTGCCATTTTACCACACATCTGTATTTGGCGTGTAGCAATATTGTCTTTACTGTTTTGTACCATACTATAGAAACCCAGATGCTCCCATTTGTATGGTCTTAAGTTTCAACAAACACGTATTAAGTGTCAGCATACAGCTGCCATATGGTAGCTACTTTAAATAAATTCCACATAGTGGCTTTATATATGTGCTAAGTCAACCCTCTAGTAGCTTCATTGGGCATCTGTGAGTTCTAGTCTTATGGGAAATGAACAATTTTATAAATATCTATCATGTCCCTTCTTATGTTTTCTCTAATTTCAAAAATCCCAGTCTCCTAAAACTTTTCTCACAGGTAATGTAGTCCAACACTCTTGATAATTTTGTTCCTTTTTTCTGTATCCCTTTCAGGGCTACAATATCCTTTTTGATACGCAGTAACCAGAATTGTATTCTGTATTCCAAGTGTGGCCAAACCAGAGATCTATACAAGTATATTATGAATACTGGGCTTGTGTTATTAGTTTCATTCCTAAGAACCCCTGGCATAGAATTTGCCTTTTTCCCACCAGCACTGCCCATAGAATTTTCATTTCCATTGACATTTCCACCACTAGATCTTGATTTTCCCATATACCTTCCTGAATACCTTCCCACATACCCCAAGAAAAACCACCCTTAAATGTTTTTTCTTGGTGTATGGCTTATGGGCTGTTATACCTGAATAAAGTGAAAGTGAAATCATATTATTCCCATTTTGCAGTCACTCGGCTGCCTATCTGTTACCAGGCTCAATTTAAAATATTGGCTATCATGTTAAAAAGCCCTTTATGGCCTTGGATCCTCATATTTGCAAGACTGTATCTTCCCCCTATGCCCCATCACATCAGTTTTGCTCATCTGAGCAGGGCCTTCTGCACATGCCAGCCTGCAAATGGGCCAAATCAAGAACTGCCCATACATGTGCCTTCTCTGTTGTGGGTCCCACCCTGTGGAATGGTCTGCCTGAGGAGGTCAGGAAGGCCCCTACTCTCCTGGCTCTCCACAAACGACACAAGAGTGAATTATTCAAGAGGGCTTTTCTATGCCGATATGCAGGTAATACAAAATGATTCTCAGAGTAACTAGGATATATTATTAGGGACTGTGGTCTCTAGTACTGTGTATAGTTTGCTGCAAGTTGGATCCTACTGTGTAATTTTGCATCATTTAATGTGTCATGTTAACAATTTTTGTTGCTTCAGTTATTGTTGTTTTTAATTTCTGGTTTGTTCCATAAATAACGCAGATAAATAAATGTTTTAAATAAATACATAGAGCACCAATGATACTATATTGAATTTTGTTCAATAGATTTTTTTTTCACATGTAAGAATAATGGGCATAACTGTGAGCATCCAACTCCTTCCCAAACAATTATAAAGTAGAATTAATTGCAAAGTGTTGCTTGTGCTGTAGGAAGCAGCGATTCTCTGTTTGGTTAGCACAGAAAGAATCTGCAGCCAAGCATTTAAGATCAAACAATTCAGTAATTAAATTGGAGGAAAATCAGGCAACTGTTTCACTTTTGATATTGTTTATTTTTTATTACTACAATGAGGATTATATGCCTTACTGAGAAGATAAATTTCCTTTTACAAATGGAGAAAAATCATTCAATTTGAAAACTTTTATTCCCCAGTAGTTTATAAATACTCCAAAGCAATTGAATGGGATATTACAAATAATCTTGAGTTCACTCCTGGATGGTGCCTTTGCTGAAACTTTTTGCTAAGGGAATTTGTAAGACATTTGATTCCCCATATTCAAGGGCTTTTTTTAACATGCAAGTTCCTATTCTGGGGAAGGGGCTAAATTTTGCATAATTAGATAAAATTGGCCAATCAATGATTAAACACTCTAAAGTACATGAATTAGCTGAGGAGGTATAATATTCTGGAATAGGGGATTACCAAATCCCACTACTGTTATTCCATTAAATGCAACCAAAAATGAATGCATGAAGGAATATTCTGACCCACAGGGAATATGGCAATAAGGATCTTGTTTCTGTTGTAAATATAAGCATACAAACATCAGATCAAAATATGGATAATAAAGATATGTGTTTTCAACCAGGATTAATTTCAAATTCTCACGATGAGGTGAGCAAAATTAAACCAAATAGTCCTACTCAGGGCTCTTGTAGAAAAAGCCCAGCAGGAACTCATTAGCATATTAGGCCACACCCCTGACCACACAGCTCATTAACATATTAGGCCACACCCAATGTTCCCAGAAGTGTGGTCATCCAGCTACATCCACCTTTTGCTTCTTATTGTGTTTACCTTGTTGTTAAAACAGTTTTGAAAAAACCAATAAAAACATTATTTTCTGTCCCATCTATACAAAACCTTGCCTAAACCAATATCTTATGTCCAACAATTATTCCCACACTGGATTGGAATCAATTCCTAAGGGTTAGGTTCCCATGGAAATCAGGTTGCCTACCTGCAGAACTAGTACGCTGAATATGATTTTTTAGGGTTGCCAACTGTCTGGAGATCTCCTGTAATTACAACTGAGCTCCAAACTACAGAGAGCAGGTCAATGGCTGCTTTGGAAAGTGGAGTCCATGGCATTATGCCTTGCTTAGGTCCCTCCTTCCCCTAAACTGCACCCTCCACTCCCAAATCTCCAGAGATTTCCTCAACCTGGAGTTGGCAACCCTAGTTCACTGGCAGAACAATGCTAGGAGCCAGTTCGGTGTAGTGGTTAAGTGCGCGGACTCTAATCTGGGAGAACCAGGTTTGATTCCCCACTCCCCCCTTGCACCTGCTGGATGACCTTGGGCAAACCATAGCTCTGTACCAGCTGTTGTCTCAGAGCTCTCTCAGCCCCACCTACCTCACAGGGTGTCTGTTGTGGGGAGGGGAAGGGAAAGGAGTTTGAAAGACGCTCTGAGACTCCCTTGGGTAGTGAAGGGTGGGGTATAAATCCAATCTCCTCTTCTAGGTTTGTGGATGCACTGGATGGGAGTAGTTTGTGGACTATTTTATTCAAGATACAAAATTTTATTCAAGGTATAAGATTTCATGTGCCACCCACACTTCTTCAGATGGAAGATGTGTGCATGCACACAAAAGCTTATACCTTGGATGAAACTGGACTCCAACTTTGTTCTGCTGCTTCAGACCAACACGGCTACCCACCTGAATTATTACACTATAATACTTTTTACAAGCAATTATGCACCAGTGGAGTGGTCACCATGCAGAGTCTGTCCCACAGGTAAAATTATCCTGTGAACAGGTGGTCTTTACTACATAAAAGTATCACTACCATCACAAGATGGTTGGAACTCCTCAGAAGCGGAAATCTCTCTTATTAGGAGGTTTAAGAACATCAACTTTGCTGGCCCATTAAAGGCAGATGTCAGTCCAGTGGCAAAAGAAGAGGGATAATCATCTTCTTCAGAAACTCTGCCCACTTTTTTAAATTTCACAAAACAGGCAATCTCCAAAGTGCAGCTGACCATGCTCATTTTTAGTTACAACTCTGTTTCTCTGCAGATGTCCCCCAAAGTGCCCCATGCAACAGTCAAGTGTTCTGCCAACACACACAACAATGAAGCTACTTTTTCAGATGTTTTCTCTTATATGGCAGTAAGCACCAAACCACTTTAATACAGACTTTAGACACACATATATTTGCAAGCCATTCCCAACAAGACACAACACTGAACTCAGGCTTCAAACTTACTTTTCTTAAACAGAAGATGCCATGAGAAAACTAAAGAGATTCTCAAAAATTAAAGATATTGTCAAAACCAGCATTTCCTGGGCTCTCTGCTTTTTTACATTCCCCCCCCCTTTCAATAATTTTTTTTTATAAAAACAGAAAGAACAGAAGGAAGAAAGGAAGGAAGGAAGGAAGAAAGAAAGGAAGGTAGACAGAGGAAGGTAGGTAGGTAGGTAGGTAGGTAGGTGGAGGAGAGAGAGAGAGAGAGAGAAAGAAAGACAGAAAGAAAGGTGGGGGAGAGAGAGAGAGAAGGAAAAGAGAGGGGGAGGCACTTGCTGGAGCAGGGAAAGCCACGCGACGTCAGCAAGCCAAATGCAGAAAGCCTAGCCCCTGTGCTTAATCTCTGGGTGGAGCTTTCTCCTGCTGGCTATTTGCTCTTAAAGAGAAAGCACCCAGTGGAGCTTTTTCCTGCTGGCTCTCTGCAGGAACTTTCCCTTTAAGTATAAACAGCTCAGGCCGGGCAGGGAGGGGGCGGGGCAGGCTCGGACGCCAGCCAGAACGGCATTCCTGTGCGTTCCTGCTGAAATCGAGCCCTGGTCCTACTGCTAGTTTAATGACAGAAATGAACATGTGTACACCAGCTTTTGCTGCACTATCTGCTTTCTCCATGCTCTTTCTGACCCATGTTGAGAAGATGTGAGGTTTAAATTCAGTGCCAAGCTAAGATAATTCCAGTTTCACAATCTCTTACATAATTCTCTGCCAGTTATCTAAGGCTGGGTCTAACATGTTACTGTGAATTATGAATATTCCTTCTGGTACAATTTCCTCAGCCTTCACAATGGATGAATTACGATTTTTGCATATGCAAACGAGGAATGGTTTTTCTCTCTTACAGAGATTGCACTGTTATATTTTTGTTACATACTTTGGGATTTTTGTCTGAATCTAGACACATCTATACATAAATAAGAAATGTCAGCTATATTTGACCCCCATGTGGACAGGAAGATAGACAGCAGTAATTACACCTGACTTAGACAGTATTTGCAGTGGAACAATAGTTGTTATCCTCAAGGTATTAATCTTGCTAGCTTCCTTGCTGTAAATGGTACAATAAGACTTAAATTAACGTCACTCCTACCCTGCTTGCTTGGGATTAATTAGCCCTTCCAGAGCACTCTCCCTTAGCTCATTCTTGCCTAATTATATCTGCCTTTTAGTTTACATTGTTCAGCCTTGTAATGTATGTTAAAAAGTACTCACAGTGGCTTGCTTTATTCATATCAAGGTTACTTAAAAGGATTTTTAAAATGGATAAGATTGGAATCTGAATCTCTTTCCTTGTCTCACAGGTATTGTAGCTGTTGGGTAGTAATCTATACCTTCAGCTACATGTTATCTCTTATTGCCTGTCAATAAAATTGTGTACATCCATTATAAAAAAGTACAAAAAAGAGATACAGAATATGCATAAAATACATTGCCAAACAAAATCACAATACACCCTGTCACATTATCACGATCCACCCTGTCACATTAACAGAGAGAATTCCATTCCAGCAGTTGTCAACATTACTATTATAGTTATACTAACTGTATATATATATTTTGTATTCCTTTTAACCATAAATTATCTAATCTATGTACTTCTCTATTACTCTAATAAGTGGTTAAATTTCTTTTACTTTCAGCAACCAGTCTTGTAGATTAGGGGTATTATTTTGTTTCCAATACCTGGCAAAAACCCATCTGGCAGCAGTAATCAGATGTAAAGCGGCTATTTGCAGATCTCTGGGAATTCCAGGAAAATAATTCAGCAATAATGTCTCTGGCTTATAAAGAATCTGTATACCCAACCCAACTGACAATAATTTCACTACTTGCTTCCAAAAGTTGGAGGCACGTATACATGACCACCACATATGGAAAAAAAATCTGCTTTGTCTTCTTTACAGAACCAACATCTACACAGTATGTGGCTCATGTCAGTCTTGTATACTGTTGATGTTACACCTATGCTAGTGGAAGGTCTAGCCTGTAAACTAAGCACTGGCCAGCCCCAAGAGTTCCAAAGATATGAACAAAGACTTAAACCATTCACAACAAGGGAGTGTTACATGCATTTCCTAGTCAAGTAAACTAGGGGAGAGATCTACTTGATCAAGGAGCTCAATCTAAAGTCTTGATACATAACTGATACTTTGATCTACCTTCAAAATGGCACGCAAGTCAAACTCAATCAAAGAGATTTCATTTATTAATAGTCATGCAAAAAGTCACAGTTGATCACTGACTGACCCTCAATAAGGCTGTTGGATGTAGGCATCATTAATTTTTCTCAGTTGTTCTTTATGAGATTCAATGACAGCAAAGAAAAATGTCTTGTTTGCTGCTATTACCACTTTCTCATAGACCTTCAGATAGGTGCTATGGCATGTTCTGTTGGTCTTCTGCTCAAGTCACTGCTCAACCCTCTTTAACTTTTCCAGTCTCTTGGTAAATCATGAGGCAGGAGCCTCTTCAGGGAGTCACCAGGGAATGACTTTGGCTACAGTCTTAAGAATACTTTTTTGGAAGTGATTCCCCATTGAATAAAATGGGACTTCTGTATAATTCTGCTTAGAATTGCTCCCTCTGACTTCTACCACAGAAAACGGTGGCATTAGGCATGGGCACGAGCTGGTTCATGAACCAAAATCCAGCACAAACTTGGCCCAGTTAGGAGCCCCAAAACCAATGTTCCAGGAAGGTGCCTTTCTTGAACATTTACTGGACTTTTGTCTGTTTTGGCTGTTTGGGCCATAGCTCATCAGTTAGGTTTAAATGGCTATGACCGTGAGACATTTCACCAGTTGGTTTTGCTTCCCCCTGCTTCGAAGCAGAGGGAAACAAAACAGACGAGTGAAATGGCTGCCAACCATTTAAACTTAAAAGCAGGGCAGATCTGCCAATCAGACCTGGCTGTGAGCCATTAAGCCCATCAGTTTGCTCCCCCTACTTGGAAGCAGGGGGAAGCAAAATGGACCAGAATTGTGAGGTCCACAAGTTAGATATTTGTTGTACTGACAAATGAAATCATGCCAGGAGAAAGTGAGTGCACCTATCAACAAGATTGTGAATTACTCTCTATTGGATGATAAATAGCAGATAGATAAAGAGGACTTGGCCTGCATAAGCCTGTCTCCAATTTGTCCTTTTGGGGTAAGGTATTGTGTAAGTAGTAACAGAGCAACTTCTGATGCTCCTGCTTAACACATCTTCCTTTAACAAACAATTTAACATATGTTTTGATTTTATCAGATTGACTTAAAGTTGTTCTGAGGAAGGATTGTTCTTTAATAACAGTTCATCCTTCTTAATTAGGTCTACTAAATCTTGGTATTTTTTCCTATTCTGCTTTCGTCGCCAAATCTCTTCTCTAATGAGCCTTTCTCTGGCGAAGGCTTTAAAAGCATCCCAGACTATTGTTATATTAGTTTCAGGTACTATATTTCGAGAAAAGAAATCATTAAATTCTTTTTTATACTCTGAAACAAATTCTTCTTCATCAAATAGCCAATTTTTCATTGTCCATCTAAAAGCTTTGGACCTATCTAGTAGTGTTAGCCAAATAGGGCTATGATCTGCAAATGTCGCAGGAAGGATTTCAGCTTCTGTTGCATCTAATAACACTGAACTTGAAAACCACACCATATCAATTCCTGACCAGGTTTTGTATCTTACAGAAAAGAAAGTAAAATCCCTCTTATTAGCATTTCTGGCTCTCCATATATCAACAAGCTTAAATTCATCCGCTAGTCATCTAAACGACTGGGGGAGCTTGTTTTGTTTCCTCAGGTTACCCGTAGTACCCTTCCAATCCATCCTCCACTGCGTTAAAATCCCCAATTACACACATTTCATCACAGATTTGTTTTGATATCTCTTGGAGAGAGTCAAAACATTTATTTTGTCCTTGTCCTTGGTTCGGCACATATATGTTCACTAACAACATAGACCTAGTTTCCCTGCGTATTTTAACCATAACAATTCTTCCATCTTTTGATGCAAAAACTAGTTCCGGATATAAATGAGATTTTACATAAGTAACCACACCTCTCTTTTTCTTTTGTGTGTCTGCTGCAGCAAAGTCATTCCCTAATTTTTTATACTGGAGAAATTTCTTATCGTTTTCTCTAATGTGTGTGTCTTGTATACAGACCACATCGGCTTTCAGCTTTACAATTTGTGTAAAAATTTTCTTTCTTTTTTGTGGGCCATTCAGTCCATTCACATTTATGGATACTAATTTAATTTTCCGCCTGTGCATTATTATTTTTTTCTGCCCTCCTTTGTATGTTGAAGTCTAGTAGTCACACTTGATGAGGTCTGTTTTTTATTTTGGGTACTTCCCCCCCCCCCGATCTCCCCTTTTCTTGTTCTGAAGACACTTGGTTCTCTTCTTCGGACTCGCTCTGGTCTTCCTTTGAAAGTCCCAACTTCCTGCCATTATTTTTAAGAAAATCATCTGCCTTTAACATAGAGGTCAAATTATATCTTTTGCTTTTGTATATAAAGGAAATTCCTTCAGGGAGTATCCACCTATACATAATTTCATTTTCACGCAAAACATTAGCAAGGATATAATACTCTTGTCTTTTTTCCCTGACTCTCCACGGTATATCCCTAAGGACTGGGATATTCGTGTCCTGAATCTTTAAAGACATAGTTGTTGCTACTTCAAGGATTTTGTCCCTTGTTGACCTCTTATGAAATTTTACATGCACCGCTCTTGGTATTTTATTTCTTTTGGCATAAGCAGAGTTTCTTCTGTATGCTACTTACTTCTATCTCATTTCACATTTCCGATACTGCCTCCTTACCTACATATTCAGCTAAAGCCATACTTTCCTTAATATTTTCTTCTCTACTTTCTGGTATATTCATAAAAATAAGCTTCTAGAAGTGGCTGCCTCTGCCCTGGAACAATGCCTGGATGCTGTGGCCAAGTGGCTGAGCAGGAATAAGCTAAAGCTGGATTCAGTCAAGACAAATGTGATGCTGGTCAGTAAGGCTGATTATCCAGATGGGATTGCTTTGCCTGCTCTGTATGAGATGAGCAGGGCTTTTTTGTAGAAAAAGCCCAGCAGGAACTCATTAGCATAATAGGCCACACCCAACAGCAAAAACTCATTTGCATATTAGGCCACACCCCTGACAGCACAGCTTTCTCCCAGGATTGGCTTCCCCAAGTGCCCCATGGCTTGCAGGATGCATGGGGAACCCAAGGATGGGAGGCAGTTTAAATTGCCTTCCCTCCCTGGATTGGATTGGCTTCCCCAGGCACCCCACGGCTTGCGAGGCACTTGGGGAACCTGAGGGGTGGAGGCTGCAGGCGTGGCCAACTTGGAAGCCAGCCAGAACTCCGTTCCTGTGCGTTCCTGCCCAAAAATAGCCCTGGAGATGAGTATGCCTGTGGTGGAGTGTGTGAAAAGTTTGAGGGTGACTTGGAAGAGCAGTTAAATGCAGCTGCTAGAATGCTTTCTTTCTGTTATGTGTTGTGCATAAAATCACTTCTATAAACCTTTCCTTTGCTGATCCAAGCTGCTGTAGCCTTGCATTAGACTACTGTGCCATGCTATATGCTGGACTGTCCTTAAAAACAAATCAGAAGATTGGATCCTTAAGGCGTAAATGGAAGAAAACATAAACAGAGTTAACACAGTGCTGCTTCCAAAAAGATCTTGTGCAGCACCTAGCACTTTCCTCCCTCTATATAATATGCTCTGAAACTGGTTGCACAACATCTTCTGCAGGGCCTGCAAGACGAAACTCTTCCACCAGGCATTTGAATACGAGCCACTCTACCATCATTACCATGGCCGAGGACAGACTGGCAATGTAAAGCGGGGGCAAAGTGGAGGGAACTGGTGCGGGGGGAAAACTCCACGGAGCTGGCCGTTCATACTGGCCAGAGCAATGCGCAGTGGTGCCGATACGGAGCGTTCAGACTGCCGCGGAGCCGGCATGCGCGGATCACGTGCGCCGTTGCGCTTTTTTTGTTTTTCCTTTGATGTGTTTCGCACATGCGTACATGCGCATATGCGCATAACTTTGTGCCGGCGTGCTCACACGCCGCCTCCAGATGCCTCCCGCTTCTTCCGGTTCACACTATTTGGAAGCGGGAGGCATGCGGAGGACGGCCCCTGAACACTGGTTTTACCCGGTGTCCTGTTAAAGTGGATGGAAAGTGACTGGGAGACGGGTAAGTGCGAAATGGAGCCGAGGGACAGATGTGCATGTCTGAATGGGCTCTTTTCTTCCACTTCCGACGCGGGGCTGCCCTGCTTTACATTGTCAGTCTGTCCTCGGCCCATGACACCAACAAGCCCTGGCCCTTAACCTCAACAGTGGCTTATTCTATCAGGACTTGGGAAGATCATCGAGTTGGGCATGCCTGTTATGTTTACAGAATATCATCTGATGCACTTTAACCCTGTTTTAGGAGATATCAACGGAATTAGCAAATTATAATTTTACGAATTTTGTATGAATTGCTCGATTGATTTTATGTATTTTATGTGTTTTAATGGTATTATGCCAATTGTGTTAGCCGCCCTGAGCCTACTAGCAGGGAGGGTGCAGTATAAATTGAATGAATGAATGAATGAATGAATAAAATCTTGTACAAATGGAAATGCAAGTGAGGATAAAGATAAGTTTGACTTAGTGCAAGTGGATACTACAGCCTTTCTCTTCCATTTCTGTTTGTGCAAGAGCTCTAGCACAAATGGAAAATTTGTGATGGACCTGACCCAGAATCTTTAAATACCATATCCAGTGATCCTGATCTGAATCAGCCATCCACCACATCTGAGAACTGAGGTCCCAATAGTGAACTTGCAGTGTATATCTCTTAGAAAGTCCTTGTGGTGAATCCAGACAAGATGATAGGATTGTATAACATGTACTTAAGCCCTTAGTGGTAAGGACTTTGGAAACCAAAGCATTCATCTTAGCCAAGGTTGTGCTATGGATTCTGAACCTTTTTCTGTTACTCTGTAAAGGAAAAATAGCATGTCAAAGGATGATCCACTGATCACTAATAGTTTTACAGGCACGCATATTTCATAAGAGAATTTTATTGTACCTAGATCTAGTACAGTATTACAGAATTGTTCAGTTTGCACTGGGTTGTTGCCCATGTGTACAAAGATCCTGCAGTGAAAAAGATGTAGGATTTGCTATTTTATTTTAGTTTTAACTGAAAATGTTTTAATTATTATTGTAAGCTGCCTTGAATCATGAGGAAAGGCAGGATATAAATGTATTAATAATTCTGTGATTATGTCTGAAACATTACATAAAAAAGATCAAAAAACTACTATCAACAAACAGACAAATAGCAGGAAGCCCAGGCATCTATACTTGGAATGCAGGCAGACAATTCACAGATATTGTGAAATTGTGGTTAAACTCAGGTTATTTCCAGAAACCTCACAAAACCCTGGAGTTTGTCATCCACCTTCATCATCCTATATGTACATTGCTAAAGCCCTGGCAATCATCAAACCAGGATCCTTCCATTTGTTTTCTTTATGATTAACTAATCAGCAAGTATTCCTTTTCATGCTACAAGAGTAACCCTGTATCTGTGCACACTTAAGGAGTTTTATCAATAAAGTAGTACAGAGAAGAACTGAATCCTGGAAGTCAATTTTCTTATCTCAGCTCAGGGAACTTAACATGGATAATTCCCATTAATGCTAATAGAAAATTACCTGCTTAAATTCCCTGTGCATCAGCACAAGCAAAAAATCCCCTGGAATGTAAATAGGTAGCTGGGGTGTAACTAGAAGGTCACAGGGGGCTAATTCAATGAGTACTAAGTGTGAAATTGGACACTTGCATCATTCTTCCTGCTTGTGTGTCGGTAGGAAACAGTCAATTAAGTAGGGACTGCCAGCTGATATTTTTGTTCAGGCTTATCTATGGTTTGTGTTTGGGTACAGGGATACTACAACTTCTATTCTAGCTAGCAATTCCATTTACAAGTAGGATCCCCACCCCCAGTGATAGATAGACAGAGAGACAGACAGACAGACAGACGGACGGACGGATGTTATTATTCAGCGTTGTTATTATTATTATTATAAATCTGTATCTCCATCTTCATTCTCAGTATAAAACTGTTGGGTGTTGAACAAATGAAGCTGTCTTATTCTGAATCAGACTGTTGGTCCATCAAGGTCAGTACTGTCTAGAAGAAAAAGAGGAGGATTGAATTTATACCCTGCCCTTCACTACCCAAAGGAATCTCAGAGCATCTTACAATCCCTTTCCCTTCTCCTCCCCATGGCAGACACCCTGTGCAGTAGGTGGGGTTGAGAGAGCTCTCTTGAGAGCTGTCCTTGAGAGAACAGCTCTGAAAGAACTTATGACTGACCCAAGGTCTCACCAAGCAGCTGCATGTGGAGGAGTGGGGAATCAAACATGGTTCTCCCAGATTAGAGTCCACACTCTTAACCACTACACCAAAGAGTCTACTCAAACTGACAGTAGCTCTCCAGGGCAGAGGTCTTTCACATCAACTACTACCTAGCCCATTTAACTGGAAATGCCAGAGACTGAACCTGGGACCTTCTGCATGCCAAGCAGAAGTTCTATCACTGAGCCATGCCCCCTGCAAACATGTGTTTTTTTCAGTTATGAGTTATACAGTGTGAGGAATGTTGGCTTTTGAACACTTCACTTTTTGTTGTTGCATTTTGCACCTGATAGTGTTACTCTTAGCAGCAAATTAAAGTTCATTCTTGCAAAAAGTCATTCATTAGGAATTGTCCTTCTCTTTTCCTCTATGATAAAACAGGTCAGTCCAAATGGTATTTCAGTGTGCATTTGAACCAGAATCACTAGAAACGGTGGAACTGTGACGGATTGTAATTTGCATGATCCTGAGACATTTTATAGCATTATAAAAATGTCTATATCTGTATGAAAGGTGCTTGTTTTATGCTGGACATGATTTGTACATTTTATTACAATACTCTCATGTATAACGTGCCTTGATTTGCCAGTTCCTTCTATTTTATTTCACTAAGGCCAGAATTTAACAAAACAAGACTACTCATGGAGAATCCACTACTCAAAATGAAATATGGTGTCAGTTTTTAGCCTCTGAAGAAATGTAAGCTTTTAGAAAATAATTGCTTTTAGTGGGGCTTCATTATTTTTGCTGTCTTTGAATAAATGGTTGTTTACTGTAAATGGCAGCAGGAAGGAGAAGGACTATAATGCCTTGCAAACAGTAAATGCTTTAGGGGGCTCAGATCCAGTTTTGAAAAGGACATCCTCTTCCCAAATGTTGAAATCTAGGTTTTGGTCATTATCTATGTAGTGGTTATTTTCTAGGCAGTAAAGAGGGAAGCCCAGCCTCATCAGATCTTGGAAGCTAAGCAGGGTAAGCCCTGGTAAGCACGTGGATGGGAGACCACCAAAGAAATCTAAAATTGCTACACAGAAGCAGGCAATGGCAGACCACCTCTGAATGTCTCTTGCCTTGAAAACCCTATAGGGTTGCCAAAAGTTGACTGCAACTTGACAACAACAACAAAAATCCATATATTGGAAAAAGAAAAGGTTTTAATCAATGTCAAAATTGTGTTAGACCAGAGGTGTCAAAATCATTTGTTATGAGAGCCGGATCTGACATAAATGTCACTTTGTTGGGCTGGGCCATGAGTGCCATAAAATGTCATGCCAGGTACCGGAGATATAAACTGTAAGGACAGCAGCTGGTAAGCTCTGAGTTGGTGTATCCTCACTGCAAGGCCCCATGGGCTGGGAGGGGGTACAAAGGAGAACCTGCATGGGCGGGCTGGGCAGATGCTCCTACACTGCTTGACTGCTACAAACATGGTTGTTCTGCCATGCTGAAGCTACAATTGCGGTGGCTCCATCTACTCTCCCCTGAGCAGTCTCCTGTTCCCTCCCTTACACTAGTTGCTTCTGGGCCAAATTAGAGCCCTGGACAGACTGGATCCGGCTCCTGGGCCTTATGTTTGACACACCTGGGTTAGACCTTTGGTCCACTAGTCCATTGAAGTCTACTCCAACTGATAGTGGTACAGATCCTACCAAGGTCTGCCATCTGCCTAGTATCCATGCTCTGGAATATAATTTGGTCCAGTGTTCTTGCTCCTCTCCATCAATGAGTCGCATGCCCCATGAAGTAAGCAGCATTGCTACAGTGAAGGCCATTATATATACATGCAAAATTGTGATTGATACAATGGATCTATTTTTTTTCTTGGTGAGCTATCTAGCATTATTTCTGTTGCCAGATTTGATCCAAGGTTCACTAGTCAATTTACCACTACCACACAAAATCTGATTCTGGCATTGTGTACAATGCTTTGTTTGCTTGGTTGTTTTAGTTGTCTTTCCTAGATTGCCTTCTCATGGATATGTTTCAGCCAGACCCTGACAGAAATAACCCAAAAAAGATGCGTGTCATTTCTGAGCTGCATTTTGTAAGAAGGAAATAGGAAAGAGTTAGGAAACTGCAAAATAAATTGGGAAGATTAAAAAAATTAAAGAAACAAAAATTAAGATTTCAAAGTAGTAGCACCATTCACATACTTGTAATATTCCAGTCCATTTATAGTCTGAATATGCCTTTCATTGGCAATTTGAAATGTTAATCATATATGGAGTGTGAGCTGAAGGCTCATTGTAATCACATCCAGTGAGTTTAATGTGCTTTGAAACAGACCAGTGCAGTCCTGCAGCACCGATGTACAATGGGAAAATGCAAACAATAAAAAGGTTAATACAAATGCATTAGAATTGTTTGTGCACCTACTGATCCGAAGTGATTTTTATGGGTCCGTTGGCAACCAGATTAGGTGCATATATTTAGCTGAAGGCTTGGAGGAGTTTCACACTTAGTAGTTTTATCATGTATTTTGCAGCATTAGTAAATTAAATGGAACTGCTCTTTGTTCTGAGAGAAAAGAAATTCCTTTTAAATGGGCTTGTTTTGAGGAGACACAGAGTGCCTACCCAGCACTATGACATATTGACTCTTCCAAAGCTGGTCTTATGGGGCCTTAGGCTACATTTTAAGTTTATTCTTCAAAACGAGAGTAATCATCATAATTGAACCATACCTCATAAAATTTGTTCAGTTGTTCCCTCCGGCTCTATGAACGATGTAGCTTATTAACTCATGTTTCCAGGTAGGTACATTTAAATTTTAAAACAGAATACTGAAAATCTATTCTAACCTTTCACATACCTGCAATCTGTTCATAAAAATAAGGTGGGAATTTGCTGTATTCTGAAGCCCCAGAAATTGTGGTCCACTGAGAAGGCAAAATCCCTTTCCTATGTTTACCAGCAATAAAATCCTCAGCAATCCAGCACTGCATTATAAAACAGGTTAATCTATTCTATAGTTTTTAATCTCCAGCATTCTGTTAGATTCACTTTGCATAATCACATAAGCAGGAGCTGAAGTGACTTCAAGGCTGTGACAGAGGTGTGTTTTTTCCCCAGTTCCACAGAGTGACAGTCATCTTTACTTCCATTGTTTGCCAGACACAGAAGCAGTTCACAAGAGCTAGCTTGGCATAGGGGTTAAAGTGTTGGATGGGGACATCTGGGAGGCCCAGGTTCCGTTTCCCCATTGTTCCATGAGAACTCATTGGGTAACCTTGGGCCAGTCACTCTTTCTCAGCCTAACCCACCTCACAGGATTGCTGTGGTGTCACTGTGAACTCCTTGGAGAAATGTTGAAACAAAAATATACCGCATGAATGAATGAATGAATGAATGAATGAATGGTTTAAAAATGGCTCCAAGTAAGCAGCAAATTCAAAATATATTACAAATAGCAAGGGGGTATCTGATTGTCTCATGAATATTTTTCAGTGTGTAATAAGAGTTCTGACATTTCCTCCCCAAATTAGCATGTGTGGCAAAATCCTGATTGCATCAAAATTAGGGATGCTCAAACACTTGCCAGTTCAGCTCGTGTCTCATTTGGAAATGGTGATAAAGCATCCAATAAATTGACAGGCTGTTCAGTGTTCACAACCTGTTCATGTATATTTGCAAGAATAGGCTACTTGCAGCCATCAAAACCCTTCTCCCAGCTCACAAGGATCAACTGGGAGTCAGCTTTAGTCAGCTTTTGATCTCTTGCTGGAAAATTTTTGCTCTGTGACCAGCAATTCTGGGTGCGGGGGAGGGGGGGGGAGCGTTCAGGAGCTGACTCACTAGTCAGCTGGAAGTTGATTACATCTTATCGCCCATCCTGGAAACTTCGCTGCCCCATAGACTTGCTGAGATGCAGCAGATTTATTGGTATGGGGGAATCAGAAGCCCAGCTGATTTACCATCCTTTCTTCCCATCTCCCAAGCTGTTTGCTTTGGGTGCAGAGACAGAGCAGAAATTAAAAAGCATTGCTTCTTTCCCCACCGGGGGACAGAAGGACTTTTTCCTCTCTCTTTTGCAATATATGTAGCACAGAGACTTATGAACAATCATACCTCTTCATGTTATGTACACACAGTATACACAATGCTTAAAATGAATATGACATTTGTGTATTACACATAGGGTTGCCACCCTCCAGGTGGTACCTGGAGATATCTCACTATTACAATTGATCTCTAGATGACCAAGTTCAGTTACCTTGGAGAAAATGGCAGTTTTGGAGGGTAGAATAGATCAGGAATCTGTGAAGAGGCCTGAAAAAGGGGGGGGGGCTTATGTATGCAGCAACAGAATGGCGTATTCTGGCCTTCTGTTTAATCCTTATCTTTTTAGATCTTACCTTTTCTATTGCCCATTAGAATCCTGGAAGGTTCGGGAGAGTGATCCACCTGTCCTACTCTGACCTATTGAATTAAAAGGCTCCCTTGCTGATCTTCCTGTTGTTCTCTCTTGAGTGCTTGCAGGGGGCATTTTGTAGAAAAAGAGGTGAAGGAGCTCATTAGCATAACTCATTAGCATAACTTATTTGTATATGCTACACCACCTGACATCACCGGAAGTATGTCAGAAGGCAGGAAAGAAAGAAGAGGGGGGGAGAGGGAGGGAGGGGGAGAGGGAGGGAGGAAAGGAAAGAAAGGAAGGAAGGAAGGAAGAAAGAACGAACTGGCAGAGAGGGGACCGCTACTAATCCAAGCCTCAGAAATACCACTGTTCTGGGAGGATAGCTTCAGTGGTGGCTGAAGCCTTCAGAAGGCTGGTCGGAGGAACAAGGACCTTTCCAGGGGACGGGGTCATTTTGCTGCAGCCATGACACAAGCAGGCACTCCCCCGTGGGGGTGGGGCTGGCACCAACTCCCGGAGCTGTGCTCCCCTGAGCTCCTGCTCAAAATGACCCCTGAGTGCTTGGATGTTTGAAGCGCAGTTTACAGGATCGCGTGGGGGGTACCTCCTTGCAAAGAGGTACTACTGAAGACTGTGGTCCAAAAACACACTCTGTTTCTATATATTTTCTGGCTACATTCATACTTTCCAGATTTTTTCTTCTTTTGCCACCATCTGAACTGCTATATTGATAGAGTTCCTACCATGCAGAACAGTGTGACTAGTACTCCAAGTTCTATGGCCATCAAGTCGTTATCCATGTCCGTTAAGCAAGTACTTTTTATTAATCATGTGTTCACTTTGCATGACGGGAAAAATGGCTTTGACAATGTGCACATATTTTAGGCAAAGAAAAAAATGTGACTTAAAGCTAAAAACAGGTGAGCCCTCCAAATAGGGTTTAGCTTGGGCCCATCAGTTCTTAAACTGGCCTGCTTGCATTTTGTATTAGAAATAGTTTATAAGTAAATAATTTTAAACCACAGGGGAACCAATGGTGTATTCCTTGACAACTGTTCCTACAAATGTTACTGTGATAGATAAAAACCAGCACTGGATAAGTTTCTTACAGTTTGTGGCATGTGCAAAATTATACCCTATTTTCCTTACTTAGGTGACTCATTTCTTCAGACTTTTTTTGTAAGGTCTGAAATTGTGAATGAAAGCTGATTAGATAACAGCATGAAAGGAAATACCAGTCAGAATCCTATTGACTATTTAAAGGTCTGTTAATGGGTTAGGGGAAAGCCGTGACAAATAAACTAGGAAAGGTATTTAAAGAATGCTGTTTTCAGCTGAAAGAGAGAAACAGCAAGGATCCCAACAGTACAGGCAGAACAACTGCAGCACCAACCATTTCTCATTCCAGAAAGATCAATGGCAGCTGGTAGCAGGTGGAATCATTCAAAAATGGTCTTCACGAGAAGAAAGTAAAGAACGAATATGAATTCTGCCAGTGATTAAAGGGCAGTGGCAAACACAGTACAGATTAGAAATAAACTGAGAGCAAAACGAATGACAAATTCACCCTACTGTAGGTGGGTTTATGATGCTGTATTCTCTATTTGCGTTCCCACTTTCTGAAAGGATGACTATTACGAATCTATTACTTCAGCAATATGCACTATGCAACAGAAAAAAAGAGACTGCTTGCTTTATGTACTTTTTATTAAATTATGTAGTGTTGGTCTTCAGTGGTATGCTTGTGTTGTGTCTATATTGTATTATTTTGATTTAATTATTGATTATATTGCACAGCCCTTAGTTGCAGATATTATTAAACTGAATAATCTTGAGTTGAAGGGGGTGGGGGAAGGCAACATGTAGCCCTGGTATACTATAATGGTGCACAAGACCTAGACTGACAGAAGTAAACTAATGCTTAATTTATAGTTAAATCAGGTTTCAACTCTGATATTTAGGTGTCATGAGAGTGCTTCTAAAAAGAGCTAACAGTGGCATATATAGATGATCCTTCCCACTCATTGGAAACTTGTGATATAGATTAGACTCATGAAGAGTGATTATCCATTGAGCTCGTTGGTCCAAGTAAGCATTCAAACACAGGTCTTCCCGGTCCAAGTTCAATATTCTAATTACCACATGACACTGACTTTCTGGCAAAACTGCTCTTGCCTCAGCTATTAGTATTGCAACTAATATTCACTAATATTTATAGTTGTGTGGTAGAACTAAAATTAAGGTTGCCAAATCTGTATTGGGAAAATCCCGGAGATCTGAGGGTTGAGCCTGGGAGGGCAGGGTTTGCAGAGGGCTATAATGGGATTATATATATCAGTGGGAGATAATGGTGTCCATCTTTCAAAGCTGCCATTTTCTCCAAGGGAACTGATTGCTGTAGTAAGGAGATCATGTTTAATTCAGGAAGATCTCCAAGCCCCATCTGGACACTGACGCCCTAACTAAAATAGGCCTCGTGGCATGTGGTCCACCAAGCCAAATCCAGCCCTCTAGCCATGTGTTGTGGCCTTCCAAATGCTTCACAACCTGTCGGTTTTGTTATGTTTCGTTTCCAAGATCCCAACTGGCAGCAGGAGCAACTGATGTATTGAGCTTTAGTGGGCTGCCTTATATGGCTGGTGTCCTGCACATGGTTTGAATCTAAGGAAATAGGGTGAGATATAAATATTTCAGATAAATAAAAGTTGTGCAGGGTTGTTCTATGATAAGACTACATAATTTAAATCTAATGTTTTTAAGATGAAAAAGGTAAATTTCCATTACTTTTACAAGGTGATTACTAGTGTGGATTTCTGTTGAGCAGGAAGCTGTGCCCTGTCATATCAAACTTTATTTAGTGTTTCCCTTACAAGGAAGCTAACAACCCAGCTCCAGGAAACAGGGTTCACATTATATAGGCGGCATATGTAATTATGCAGCCAGAGTTTCTGGTACTGTAGTATGTCATATGACAAACACCAGTGGATTTTTAATTAATTTGTGAGAGCCAAATGGATTAAGAACATAAGAGAAGTCAATGTTGGATAAAGCCAGTGGCCCATCCAGTACAACACTCTGTCACACAGTGGCCAAAAACACCAGGTGCCATCGGGAGGTCCACCAGTGGGGCCAGGACACTAGAAGCCCTCCCACTGTTGCCCACCCCCCAAGCACCAAGAATACAGTGCATCACTTGCCCCAGACTGAGAGTTTCTATCTATACCTGCTGGCTAATAGCCACTGATGGATCTCTGCTCCATATCTATATATCTAATAGCCAAGTGGCCCACCCCCGTGCGGATACCTAAATCCACGTGGGGGGGCACTTGGAGGGTAGAGGGGGGGTTCTGCAGGTGGGGGGGTGACCCCCCCGCTTGCAGAAAAATCCCAAAACTTAAAAAAACTTTTTGAGGGATATTTAAATCCCCCGAAAAGTAAAAGAGCGTCCCCTGCGCATGCGCAGGGAACGCTCCATGAACGGCCATGGCCGGGAGGGGGGAAGGGGGGCGAGCGGCGGGCCCGGCGAGGCCCGCCGGGACTCTTTGGGGGTGGGGGGAAGGGGGCAAGCGGCGGGCCCGGCGAGGCCCACCGGGACTCTTTGGGGGTGGGTGGGAGGGAAGGGGGCGAGCGGCGGGCCCGGCGAGGCCCGCCAGGACTCTTTGGGGGGGTGGGGGAAGGGGGCGAGCTCCTTCTCTCCCCCCCCCCCGCGAGTATCACGGGTCCCCACCTTCTGTTTATCTAATTCCCCCTTGAAGCCAACCATGCTTGTAGCCACCACCACCTCCCGTGGCAGTGAATTCCATGTGTTAATCATTGTTTGGGTGAAGAAGTACTTCCTTTTATCTGTTCTAACCCGACTGCTCAGCAATTTCACGGAGTGCCCATGAGTTGTTGTATTGTGAGAAAGGGAGAAAAGTACTTCTTTCTCTACCTGCTCTATCCCATGCATAATGTTATAAGCCTCGATCATGTCATCCCTCAACCACTGTTTCTCCAAGCTAAAGAGCCTCAAGCACTTCAACCTTTCTTCATAGGGAAAGTGTTCTAACACTTTTATCATTCTAGTTGCACTTTTCTGCACTTTTTCCAATACTATAATATCTTTTTCAAGGTGTGGCAACCAGAACTGTACACAGTACTCCACAGTACTCCACAGCCTTCTGAGAAGGCTACCTTGGAGGTCCTGGCCTTGAGTCTCCTGCCTAGCAGCCTAAATTTTTCCTCCAGGACCTTATGACTGCATTTTCCCACATAGTTGGTGCCAACATGTACCACAACCACTGGCTCCTCCCCAGCACTATCTACAACACACGTAATATCTGCTACCTTCCGCACCAGGCAGGCAAGTCATCATACGGTCAATACATGGTTTCATCACCCAGATGTTTACCTGCCTAAGGATCAAATCAGCAGCTACCAAGAGCCCCCCCCCCCACCTAGGGGTGGTTCCTTGGTATGAAAGGATCACCAGCTGAAGAAGAGGTCCCTTCTGAGGGCACATTCCCCTTATCCACAGCACGGTGCCCTGTTCCCTCTTGACCCTCATGCTCCCTGACAGTGGTGGGGCTGCCAGATTCAGAGAGGGACATATCTAATAAGTCCCCAAGAGTCTTCTCTATGCATCTAACTGTCTGTCTCTGCTTCTCCAGGTCAGCCACCTTGGCCTCAAGGGAGCAAACTCATTCCCTGAGAACCAGGAGCTCATTGCACCGAGCACACACCCAAGACTTCTGCCCAGTGGGCAGATAATCATACATGGGACACACCGTGCAAAACACTCGCTAGCCCCCCACCCCCTGCTGGCATTCTGGCTTCATAATTGCTTTAAAAATAATTTTATATAATCCCCCTTTTAAACCCTTTGCATTTTCCTTGTAGAAGTCTACTTACCTTATGGGAACCCAAGGAGCCTAGGGCCCTGGTGTTCTGGCTCTTCCTTGGCTTCTCACAAAGCCCCTAGTTTAAGAGTCCTTAGGCTAAGAGCCACAGGCCAAGTGCCATTTGGTTTTTACCCTTTGGCTCGTCCCTCTGGCCAGGTGCTGCCTTAAATAGAAGCTTTCCCCAGCAGAGGGTGTGGCTAGCAGCTATTCAAATACACCCAGGCACTCAATTAAAGTCAAACAATGACCCTTTCTCACTCTCTCTCAAGCAGCCAGCACTCTGCAACAACTCAAAACTCATTCACACAACTCTCAAACCCAGTCCCCACACATGGTACCCTTAGCTAAATCACCTCAGCTGAAAGCAAATAAAAAACACTCACCCCTCTTGCAGCTCTATCTCCCAGTGCCTGTCAGAGCTGAGCTAAGCAACAGAAGGGGTAATCTTTCCCCAACGTGGCCCAACCCATATGGACATGATAAAATTCATCTTCAAGGTGGTGAAAATAATAGATGCATTTGGTTAATTAATATATACTGGGCATTTAAGGACTCCGTATCATTGTATTTCATTGGGCCACTAATACTGCATTGCTAAGCAAATACTTTATAGGACTGCACTGTTAGTATGCCTCTTCAGCCATTGTGTCCCTGGTCACTCTGGGTGAGTTTCATTCTGTCTCTATCAGTCAGCAGATTCAACACTCCAGTCAGATTTATCTAGGGATCATTACCAGATTATGCTACCAGGAGTAACCTAAAAATGGTTGAAGTAGTTTTGAAGCCTGGAACTGTGACTGGTTCTGGGCTGGAATTCCACATTTTCTCTGCTACCTGGCCTCAAGATAAATCCAATAAATATGAATGTATATAGCTGCCTTTTATCAAGTCAAACTATGACAGAACAGCTTTCTTAGCCTGCATAACTTAAAACACTTGCTACTGTTGTGTGGAATGTAGATCCCAATTTATTTTAATATTCATAATTTATTTGAGTTTTTGAAGAAAAAAAAACCCGCTAGCACAAATTGTGATGTGAAATGTTCAGGGGTATCATTTTAGTCTTCAGCAGGAAGGAAGAAAAAAGACATTTTAGGGACTTTACAGGGGATGTTTTTGAGCTATCATCAGGGCTCCGTTGGGGCCGGAGCGAGCCGGAGCGCCGCTCCGGGAGAGAAGGGGCCGGGGGCCCCCGCAAAGGAGCCCCGTCCCGCCCCCAGCCACCTTCCGTGGGGCCGCGGCTGGCCGCCGGCCCCAGGAAAAAAACTCTCCCTCCCCCAGTCACCCCCCTCCCTCCCCCACTCACCCCACTCCCTGGGCCCAAGGGAGGGAGAAGCTGGGCCTGAGTGGCTTAACACCACTCAGGCCCAAGCAAGGGGGGGGAGGGAAAGCCAGCCCCAGTGTGGGGAGAAGCGCCCCTCCCTTCCTTCCCTCTCTCCCCCCACCTACCTACCTGTTCCTTCCTTCCCCCCTTCCTCCCTCTCTCCCCCCTTCCTTCCTTCCTTTCTTTTCTCTCTCTCCCAACTACCTACCTACCTTACTGTTCCTTTCTTTCTTCCTTCCCCTTTCTTCCTCCCTCCTTCCTTCCTTTCTTTCTTCCTTCCCCCCTCCCTCCTTTTTTTTCTTTCTTTCTTTTCTCTCCCCCACCTACCTACCTTCCTTCCTGTTCCTTTCCTTCTTTCCTTCCCCCTCCCTCCCGTCTGGCCTTCTGACACACTGCCCATGACGTCATTCCGGTGACGCCAGGGGGTGTGGCATATGCAAATGAGTTATGCTAATGAGCTCCTGCACCTCTTTTTTTACGAAAGGACCCCTGGCTATCATCATATTCCTCTCAGGTTGTATGTGAAGGTCAGCTATTTCATTCATTCCTGAGGCATGCACACACTGGTTTCAGAGGTGATAACCATCCTTGTCCTGATCCCTGGTCATCAAAATGGTAACTCAGAGAATAGACAGATCAGAGGGAATTATCCTTTGCTTTTCGTACCATTTACTCTGGTAGATATATATCAAGACCCTTTATCCTTTTCTTCCAGGGTTTTTTTAAAAAATATATATTTAACTAGAATAAGTGGAAAGGATCCTCTCATTCTTGAGGATTCGTTTGAAATTACTATACTGAATGCTCTTGCCAGCATCAATTTCTTTTACTTTGTATCTTTTGTGGTAATAAACAAAACAGGGTCATAGTCATATGAATTAAGTGTTTCACGTGTGCTCCTTTAAAAATAGTTATTTAATCATTAATATCTTTGTTATTTTATTTTATATTGAAATATAAGTACCTCTTGGGCAAAGAATTATCATGGACTTAGCTGTACAATGAGGCAGGCAAGTCATCTCATTGATTGACTGAAGCTCACTGTGATGAGGGAAAGACCTTAGGCACAAACATTTTTTCTGTTGAAAAATAGTAAAGTCTCCTAGTAGACGATTGGAGGCCATTTTAGAACAATCTGCCAGCATTAAAGTTAGGAAGCAGAAACTAGTACAAGTAAACCAAGCTTGGGTAAGCAATTGCAATTGCAATGTCAAATTCATGATAACAGAATGAACTTATACTACTAAACTCACACCCCCTGAACATTTTCTGCCTAGCCATCTCATTAGATATACTTAATCCATTCTGCTAAACCATTATGAAAAAGACTTTGTTTTATACTCAGGGAAATTAGGATAATGTATTAATAGCCCAGATCAAGCTATCTGTACTCTAAAATAAGTCATTTTGATTTTCAGGGGGACTTTTTGTAGAATAAATATGGTTTTGATTTGGCATCTCTAGTCACAAGTGAGTATAATTGCAATTTGTATAATAACATGATATAGATGTTGAATCTGTGCATGTAAAACACGTCTTTTTATTCCACTCTTGATATCAAAACAGACTAAATGAAAGCAAGATACACTCACTTTTCTGTCACATTCTCACTTGCATTGGATCACTGGTGAGGAAAGGAAACCAGCTCAATATAAGTTGCATAAGCCGAAAAGAAAAGATTTTCTACAGTCGCATTTTGATACTAGTTGCTCCTGTGCATTGCACAATGAGGAATCTTCAATCTGCTGTGCCTTTTGTTATGAACAGAATTAATAGCATAAGCAGGTTCGTATTACTGGGTCACAGGCTTTTATTCTCCTGAACAATGAATGCTTAGAAATATATCTTTGTGAGGGGCATCTCCAGAGGGAAATTTTTTTTCTAGACATCACAGTCAGGGATGTCAGTACATTAGCATGTAGCAGTTACCACCATGAAACCTATCAGATTAGAGCTGGGGTGCCATATTATGGCTGCAGACATAAGCAGTTTGGAAGGCTCACTCAAAAAGAATGAAAATTCAGCCCACACAAAGCAGTTCTTGAAGACTTGTGTTGTGAGTGACCATTGCAGTCTGGGCATTATGCAAGATCATTCCACAGTTGACTTCTATTTATATTTATTTATTTGTTTGTTTGTTCAATTTATAGTCCCTCTCCTCACTGTTTGCAGGCCCAGAGCGGCTAAGAAGTCTTGGCAAACCAAGATTCATACATACATTAAAAGTTAAAACAGTTAAACAATTATAAACAGTTATAAAAACCTTCCCAATTCAGCTATACAATTTGAATAAAATACTCAGTGCTTAATACAATCAGATGGCGTGTCATATACCCCAGCGTTTCCAGACTCCAGTGTCAAATAACACTGGAGCCAGCTGGTAATCTCTGAGGCCGATCGTTGGTGGTCCCAAGGTGGGGGGAGAGCAAAACGGCGGCAGCCCCTATTCATAAGCCTGGCAGAAGAGCTCCGTCTTGCAGACCCTGCAGAACTGCATCAAGTCCCTCCAGGAGCTCGTTCCACCAATAAGGAGCTGCCACCGAGACAGCTCTACCCCTAGTGGCAGTGAGCCTGGCCTCTCTGGGGCCTGGTATGACCAGGCAATGTTGGGTCCTGGACCGTAGTGCTCTCTGGGGTACATGTGGGGAAAGACGGTCCCTTAGGTAAGTTGGACCCAGGCCATTTAGGGCTTTAAAGGCAAGCACCAGCACCCTGAAGCGAATTCGGTACGTTATAGGCAACCAGTGCAGTGCCTCCAGTGCTGGTTGGATGTGCTCCCGCCTAGGGAGACGCATCAGCAACCTTGCTGCAGCATTCTGCACCAGCTGCGGCCTCCAGATTTGCGACAAGGGGCCTTGAGTTTGCTCATTGTATCAACTGTGGCGGGGAGGTCACAGTGGAGCACCAGGACTTTATCCACAAAATAGCTCGCGAAAACCTCGCAGCCAGTCTCTAATTCCCTACTATTTGGATTGCCCCGTGGCAGTACTGTTATAGACCGAATTGTTCTAAATAATTGTGCCGGGCATGAGCTAGCGGATGCAATCTCGGCCGCATAATAATCCTTCTTAGCGGCCTTGACTGCCACCTCATAGGCTTTCATAAACTTTCTATAAGATGCTCATGTAGCTTTGTTGCGAGCACATCGCCACCGTCTCTCTAACCATCTGAGCTCCCATTTCATAAACCGTAACCCTTGGGTAAACCAGGGGGTGAGCCTAGTACAGGGGCGCAGAGGGCGCCTGGGAGCGATCTCATCAAGTGGCGGAGAGTCGGCTATGCCAATCCTCCACCAGCTCATCTATCGAGCCGCCTGGGGGCCTTGGATCCCTCAGAGCCAATAGGAGCCACCCAGGGTCCATCTGGCTCCGAGGGCGAGCTAAAATATGCTCGCTTCTATTTAAGCACATGGCTAGAAGTGCCAAGATCTGGATTACTCAAGAGATAGGCTTATCCTCATCCATTCTCTAAAACCCTTCACACATGATCAGTATATATATATATATATATATATATATATATATATATATATATATATACACACACACTTTATGAGGGGCGGACAGACAGGATCATAGTGGCAAGTCCTGCCTTCAATAACAGCTGCAGTTTAGAACTGACACTTCATGCTTACAAACGGTAGTCACATTGTTAGATCTAAGATATGGTTCTGCCAGTTTAGCAGCACTTTCATTAGCCAAGTGGCACTTCCTTTGGTGGAGGGGAAGTGATCCCCACCACTTCCTACTCTGTTTGTGATAGTTTCCCAGGAGCAAAATTACAATAGCACTGCAGAGGAAGATGGAGAAAATGCTGCTAAATTACTTCAGCAATGCTTGTGCTAATTTGGGTCCAGTCCAGAGGCTTGTATGCACAATTAGCACTTTGCTTTTTTGCAAGGTTTCCAGCCAAGCATACAGAATCTACAGGGATACTGTCTGAACATGAGTGTGGTCAGTCCTGACTCACCTTCAACTAAGTATGCATAATCACGTGAGGTCTGTCACTGTGATGTACTGAAGGATGGTAAGAACGTGTGACCAAAAAATCTGAGTGCATTCAGTTGAACATTTATGGGGCTCTTGATTCACTTGCTGTAAGGGAATGATTGGAAGGATTTTCTTTCCCAGCTGTAATTGACAGGTTAGAGCCAGGAGCTCTTGGCCCTTTGATTCTTAGCCTGGCCCTCCTTCTACGCCTTTGGATGATTGAGCCACCAAACCCAGGAATAACCCAAGAAACAGCTTGTTTGTTGTGTTTGCTGGACAAACTGACAGTCTCTTTTGTGTATTTTGTACCAAAGAGGCTAGAAATTGAATGTAACCATGAGCTTCAAACAACTTTTGCTATGTTTTAGAAATATAATTAAATGGTTGTGAAACAATACAGAAAATGTTCTTCAGGTTGAGGTTTGTCAGCTGGGTGTCTAAAGAACTCTGGCCTGCAAAACGATATTAGATTCTTCAAAAGCTCAGTTGAGTTTTATCCATTGAATTTTGCTCAGCCTCTAGAATAATAAGGATGTAAAAAGGGGGTGAAGAATAAACTTCAAAGAGGGAGTGGCCCTAGACTTGTCAGATCAATAAATGGAACTTTTATTTGGGACTGCAGCTCACAGGGGCACTTCCCATAATGCCAGTCCTGCAGTGTGGCAGGGTATTAGTTAGCCCCATTCATCTTTTTAGTTCTGTGTGCTAAAAAATATTTTTAGCTGAGCATCTGAACAGGAATTATAATGCTTAGCGTCTTTGAAAAGGTCTCGCTCACCATGTGGGTTTTCTGTTTCCTTTTGAGTGTCAATCATCAGGCAGTCTTCTGCACTAGGCCTTTGTCATCTTTGCTTCTTTTTCTGCCTCTTCATTAATGCAACAGGGATATCTGCAGTGTCACCTTTAATCTCTGTTCTTGATTTCACGGATGGTTGATGATATTAATCATGTCTGTGCAGGTTTTTTCTTCTTATTGCTTCCTGCCGGGCCCTTCTGCTCTTTCAACAATATCATCTTGTCTTCGCTTCTTCCTACCGTTTTCTTGAAGAAAACAAAAGATGATAGGGATACTCCAGCACCTTGAATCTCATCCAAAGCAGGAAGCAGTTAATCAATAACCATTGAATCATAGTTCCATAAGCTTCAAAGGATATGTACCAGAGTCAGCAGTGGTTATTGAATCCTAACCTCTCATATAGTTCCCGTGAAATCCCAGTTAAAATGGTACTTTGCATCCTGAAGACTGATTCAGAGAGCCAGTGTACTGCAGTGGTTATTGCTAAATTAGGACTGGGGAACTCAGGGTTCCAATCCCCACCCTGCAAAGAGTAAATTTGGGTCTCTCTCTCTCCCTCTCAGCCTAACTTAACTCACAGAGTTGTTGTGAGGATAAAATGGGGAGGGAATATTACATACACCACCTTGAGTTCCTTGGAGGAAGGACTGGATAAAAATAAAATAAATAGTTCTGCCAAGGTTTATTCTGATGTAAGTTGGGCTCTGCTCTGTGGGGCTTATTCCTAAGTAAGTGATTCCTAAGTAAATGTTTGTAGTAGAATTATCTCTGTTTTTTATCATATTTTATTGCCACTCTTCAGCACAAAGTTCATTATAGTCACATGCATGAACACATGGAGCTACCTTATACTGAATCAGACTATCAGTCCATCAAGGTCAGTACAGCTTGCTCTGACTGGCAGCTGCTCACCTGGGTCTCAGGTATGGGAATTTTACATCACCTACTACCTTTCACATCACCTACCCACTGAACCATGGCCTGTCTCCAGCAAAAGCCGTTGGGGCAGATTCAACCACCCTCCAAGTGGCCTAAGGAGCTTTTCTTCAACTTAGGAGGCTCTCCTTTCAATGGAACACTTCTTAGATTGGAGGAGGGTTTCAAGCTTGAGCCAAAAGGAAAGGTAGGCTATAAATATAAATCAATAAACTTTGTTCAGTGGAGTGGTAGGATATGGGTAGGATCCACCCCATTGTTTACATATCTGTTTTGCAGTGCCCCATCTGTATCAATCCATTTTTAAGGGATTGATTGATTGATTGTAACATCCTTCTGTTAACAGGGAATTTTTCTGCATCCCTAAACTGAATGCGTATTGTAGTTCATCTGGTAGCTAACATATTTCTCCCTGCTTTTGTTGCTGATAAAACTTGAACATATTGTTGATCGAATTATTGAATACCTTCTCCCTATGAACTTTTCTCTATGCTATTTGGTTCTTGTTCTCTGTGACAGAATAAAGATGGAACAGTAAGCATGAAGGTCTGCTGGTATTAAAGCTAAGCTGTGATTTTAATAAATTATATAAGGAAGGGTAATGTGGTTAAGAAATGGCCAGTTTAGAAAAGGCAGAAAGTACTAGCATTTGATAAACTGTTTTGTTAAACACATAACAGCAGCATAATTAAAATCCTTAATACACATTTATTTTTTCCTTATCTCATCTTTCAAGGAGCTGAGGTTTTTCGACATATCATTTATGTACTGATGTAGTGCATGGTCTGGATACGAAAGCTTCAGATTCAAATTCTCCGCTGACATTAGGCTCACAACTTGACCATCTCAGAAAACTTCACTGTCAGCCAGCCAGCAAGATGCCTGCAGCCCTAAATCCATATGTTGTGGCTTGGAAAATGCTTAGCACTCCCCTCCCCCAATTTTGTAGTCAAAGGCAGGCAACAAAAATAGCAGATTTATCAGATTCCTGGCAGACCAGCATATATGTCTGGCCTGTTAAGTTCAACTTGTAGGATCAAAGTTGCATCAGAAGGATACTGTAAGTTTTGGGGTCACTATGTGCTTTTGGCAAAACTTTTATTTAATAGTTTAGCAGTTTAATATCTCTGATTATGTTGAAAAGGGGTTAATTAGAGGACATCAAACAAATCTCACAGCCTACATGAATAATTAGAAAAGGAGAGTATAGATATTTTTAAGATCATTATTCCATGTCACGTGAAGATGTAGCTTTTCCCACTTTTGCCGCTCAACTTTAGCCATCATACTCAAGTACCACGCTCACATCTAATTAGATGTGTATGAGAGAGATGTACTATACTATTATGTTGGCCTGTGCAGTACACAGTTAGAGCCAGAGGAAACAGTGATAACCAGAAGTGACAACCTTCTGGTCTCCCACTGCATTACAAACTCATGGTACTGTGAAAAGGGATATGTATCATCATTACAGAAACACATGCTACCAGGGGTAATTTTCCAAGGCACCCATCTGAACCTGATGATTCTTAGGTCCCTTTCGCTTTTTCTCATAGTTTTGAGTGCCAAAATAAAAGTGCTGTAGGCCTGCAGTCATATTTGGGAGCAGATGGTCAAACCTACTGTTATGTCCAAATAGGCTGGTAGGCACACAGTGATGTGATTTATTTGTAGCTATGGGTAGCAAGCCAAGTATCTCCCTTTACTTGCCACCCAGGGACATACATTCTAGGAAAGAAAAACTCACCACTGCTTCTCCTGAGTAGACTGTTTGCAAGTTTTTAAAATATTTCCAATGTCTGTGCTGTGTTATGTTCATCTTTAGAAATGATACTATTTTTAACAACCGTTGCATTACTAGGGAAGCTCCAGAGGACATAACTTATCATCAGGGCTTTTTTTTGTAGAAAAAGCCCAGCAGGAACTCATTAGCATAATAGGCCACACCCAACAGCAGAAACTCATTAGCATATTAGGCCACAACCCTGACAGCACAGCTCCCTCCCCGGATTGGCTTCCCCAGGTGCCCCATGGCTTGCAAGGCACCTGGGGAACTCAGGCGGGGGGGGGGGAGGCTGTAGGCATGGCCAACTCGGAAGCCAGCTGGAACTCTGTTCCTGTGTGTTCCTGCCCAAAAATAGCCCTGCTTATTGTTAAAACAGTTCCTGAGGAATACAGGCACTGGCCTGACATCCCTAATGCAATGGGAAGCCTTTGGGTTGACAAGAATTGGTATAAATATTAGGAAGTTTTTGTCTTTGTCTTTATTGTTCATAGGTTTGCCAGGTCTGTTGGACCTATGGACGGGGGGATGGAGGAAGCACTCCAGGAGCAGAAAGTGACATACCTGGAAATAAATGTGATGTGCCTACATCATCTGGAAGTGATGTATGAACGTCAGTGATACTGAGAGCAACATTCTGGTTTTTGGGCAAAACTCTATGGTAAAAACTCTATGGCTTCAAAAACCAGAGTGTCACCACCACCCCCATTGTGCGTACGTCACGGGTGACATAGGCACATCATGTTTTCTTCCTGCTGTTATATCTCTCTTGGGAGGGGGGGTCTGGCATCCCTTTCCCCCGCTTCCTCATAGTCCTGAAGTGGGGGAGGGGCTCCAAAGCAGGCGATTCCCCCACCCCCAACTGGGGACTGGCAACCATAGTTGTTCAAGTGCTTGGTAGGGATATATACCTCCACACCTCCTAAAACCAAAACTACATGAGTGTTCTTCTCCCTTGCCAGTATCAGTTTCCCACTCTGAAACCAACAAAATCTGACCTTTGCAAAGGAGAGGAGTAAAATGTCAGTGTCAAGAAGCTCTCATTAAGCACATTATAGCCCATCTTTCTTGGAATTACAAAAATCCTAATTTCCTTGGTCAGCATTTCCTGCCAGGGATTATGTGATTTCTAGTTTCCCCTGCTTTCCAGGCTAAACAGGAAGGTAGGGAGCGGAAGATAGGATTCATAAGGGGTTTATCCTTAGCTTAACAAGCCTTCTTCACTGCTTGTTGTTTGTCCCTTTGCAAAGATAAGGCTTTTTTATTTGAAGAGGGGAGCTAGCAGGATGGGTAAATGTGGAGGTGAGACCCATTTTGAATAGGGACCAAATTAAGGGGTTTTCTTAACCCGGCCCAAATTGGAATGAAGTTCTTTGAGTCTGGAGATTTATTTTATTTTATTTTTTGGATTTCTATCCCACCCTCCCCACCTCGCGGCAGGCTCAGGGCAGCTACGCAAAGCAAAGCACTGAAAATGACACAGCTAACAAATGTGTTGAACACCAAGTTTATATGCACATTGGAATTTTAAACATACTGTAGTCAGTATGCATATAATATCAACTGGGATTCACAAAATTTCTAAATGCAAACAAAAAAGTCTCTAAGCATGTACAAAGTTCACAAAAATGTTTTTCAAATACAAAGTCTCTGAGCATGTACAAAGTTCACGACGAAGGCTCTAGATTCTGCTCTTCGTTTCATATTCTTCTTCAGAAAATAACTTCTACTGAAGATGGAGAGACTTCATAAACAAAAATATATAAAGGTAAGTGTTAAGCAATCCCATTAATTGTTATAAACTGAAAACTTAATAGAGAAGGAAGCCTAACAAGTACCTTCCACAAAAGAGACTTAAAGTGAGAAACGTAGACAAATTTATAGGTTCTCCCCGACCTCTGGAGTATTTCCTACCAAGTACAACTCCTATAAAAGGATATATAAAATATATATTATCATTATAAACGCTTATCTAACACATGTGATATAACACTGTAAAAATACAATAACTGTCACTATATACTCTCATCTAATCCATGTAATTTAACTGTATACAAACTGTGAGAATTACAACACCCAAGTCATAAACCTTGAAACTTTACTAACGGGCAACTGATCATTAGCACAGAAACTAATCTCCAAAGTCGGTTCACCTTGAGGAGTGTATGGTTGATAGTTAGATATTCTCTCACCAAGTTTAGCAATTAAAGGAGAAACAGACTGCTCTTAAAGAGACACACACAGGATTCATAAAAAGGAAGTGTAGTCCAAAGTTTGATTAAGACCATCAGGGTACAGGGTTTGAAGACGAAAAGTCCAATAAGCCTCATGTTGCCTGAGTCGTTTCTGAATATCTATCTGACTATACTGAGGTGTAGTAACAGTTTCAAGCACAACAAACTTGAAGTCACTGCAAGAGCATCTTTTTTTCTAAAAAATGCTGTACCAGTGGGCATTCGAGACGTTCATTTCTTGTACAAAATCTATGTTCTATCATCTGTGTTTGGATGGTCCTAGCGGAATAACCCCCATAGAAATACGGGCAGGAACATTTTAAAAGATACAGAGATTTACGAGTATAACATGAAGAGAAATGCTTAAGGACATGATGGAAATTCTTTTCTGGAATGTCTATAATGTTGGTGCCCCATACCTCTGGATACATAACACATCTCCCACAGGGATGGTGTCCTGTAGTAATAGGGGCAATAGGTGGTTGACAAGCCAAGTAGTCTGAGCAAACTAAAGAGTCTGGAAGGTTCTGAGTTCTTCTAAAACCAATAAAAGGCCTGTTCTGACAGCCCTGAATCCTATCTACTATATGCCAATGCCTCAAAATAATAGTCTTTATTTGTGATGCCAATGGGGTAAAGTCAAAAGCACAGTGAATGGACTGGGAAGAGTGTGAATGGTCTAAATCTCAAAGAAGATCCGCCCTTTCCATTTGTTTTACTCTCTCTTGTGCATGTTGTATAATATGAGGAGAATGCCCCCTTACCTCCAGTTCCTTGGAAAGTCTTAAGGCTGCAGATACATAGTGTCTCTCCAGAGTGCAGTTCCTTTTTAATCTCAGATACTGGCCATATGGGATCTTCTGTCTAATATGTCTAATATGGTGGGACTTAAAGTGGAGGTAAGAATTCTTGTCTGTGCTCTTGAAAAAAGGTTTAACAGCTAAGGTGTTAGTCTGGGAAATAAATACGGTAGTATCTAGAAAGTTGATGTCTGAGCCACTGGTTTGAAATGTAAACTTAATCGTTGTATGGACAGAATTAAGCCAATTGACAAATTCCTCCACCGGAAAATTACTGCATAAGTTCCAACGTGCATATAAACGGTGTTCAGCACATTTGTTATCAGGGCATTTGTTATAAAATTCTATAAAAGCACAATATAAAAACATACAGCATACATTATAAATCATGTATCACCCTTCAAGATCTTCAGTTCAAAAGCCATTAGTGTCACTATTTCAAAATAATGCCCAAATGTTAACATCATTTTGTACAATCTGGATTTTTTGTTTGCAGTACTTCCAGCCCCTTTTAACATTGCTTTAACCACTGCTAATTAATTCAGACTGCAAGAACAGCAGGGTTTGATCTCAGTTGTAGGTGTCACAGTGGCTTATACTTTCAATGAGGTGATAATTGGTGTCTGGTTAATTCTGTTCATGGAAGCTAGAGCTTTTGGGGTTTTTTTGTTTTTAAAAAGTAATCCTTGCGTCTGTTACACAGCATGCAGTTTTAGAAACACCTATGCTGATTTCTGGAGTAAAGTATTTTTATCTATAAAAGCATAATAGTGTTAAATAATACTTTATCAAGATAATTTGGGTCAATGGAGCCCAGGATGTTTTCCAGGAGGGAATCCCCAAAGTTTATATAATATATCTGACTCCAAATATATCTGACTCTCCGCCTCCTCCTCCCAGTAATGTGTAGACTTTGTATGGTCTTTGAATGGTCACTTTGTATGGTGACTTTGTATGGTCACTGCCTCTGCCCTGATGTCAACTGGCAGTCCACCCCTAAACCTCTGGGTTTAGGCCATAATCCCTTCTTCAGGGACCTCTGCACATCTGGACAGGGTTCCGGATTACCTGATATTGCCCATTGGGCTCAGTGGCAGAGCATCTGCTTGGCATGCAGAAGTTCCCAGGTTCTATCCCAGGCCTCTGCAGTTAAAAGGACCAGGTAGGAGGTGATGTGAAAGACCTTTGCCAGAGACCCCAGAGAGCTGCTGCCAGTCTGAGTAGATGACACTGACCTTGATGGACCAAGGGTCTTTTTTAAAATAATTTTTATTGAGTTTTTATAAAAGAAAAGAAAAGGGAAAAAACAAGAAAAAACATGCAAAGATAAAAACATACTAACAGATACAGAGTCCGTACTATATATATCTATATTAACATTTCTACTAGAATCAATTTCTAATTCACTAGATTAGTTTATCCCAATTTTATAGGAGCATAGTTAAAATTAGTTCATTTTTAAAAATATTCTTCCAACCATGTATAAAACCTTAACCAGTTACTTTAGAAGATTTCATCTCTTTTATCTGCTAATTTCAATGTTAAATCGTCAATTTCTGCAGTCTCCAATAGTTTATAGATTATTTCCTCCCTAGAAGAAACTTCCTCTCCTTTCTAATGCTTTGCATAAAGAATTCTGGTAGCCGTTATTACATAGATAATCAGAAATTTATCTAATTTGTTAAAAGTTTCTGGAATCATATTCAACAAAAAAATTTCTGGCACAAATGGTATTGTCAAATGCAACATATTTTGCAATATTTCATGAATCCAGGTCTAATATTTTTTTACCCATTTACATGTCCACCACATATGAAAAAGGTACCAACAATTTGTTTACACTTCCAACATTCATTTTACATATTTGGATGCCACTTTGCTAAGTTCTCGGGTGTCATATACCACCTATAAAACATCTTATAAATATTACATCCTATATTTTGTGCCTATTTTATCATAGCAGTTTTTACTATTTCATCTTGCATTCTCATTTCCAGTAGTAACGTATACAATGCTTTTATATATTTAACATCATTTGCCAGCAATATTTTATCTAGCCCATTTGATTCCTCAGCAAAGCCAATTGGTTTATCTTTCATACATCTAGAGTCAAGTTGTACTCTTTCCCACCAGTTTAAATTAAGGCCTTGTCCTTGTAGTGTATCTTGCAATTTCAAAAAAATTATCTTTTTGTAAAAATTCTTCATATCTCCAAAGTTGTTCTTTAGTGAAAACTGTGGGATACATGAATGCTTCCAACAGTAAAATCCATTTGGGAAGTTTTGTATAAAATGTGTTCTTAGTCTCTTCCATACTTTTAGAAGAGATGCCCTTAACATGTGTTGCTTAAAATATTTATGAGCATCACTCTTCTTGTGCCATATAAAGGTGTGCCAGCCCAGCTTCAGATCATGTCCCTCTAATTTTAGCAATCTTGAATTTTCTAAAGTGGCCGATTCTTTTAGCCATGTCAAAGCTGCTGCCTTGTAATAAAGGTGCCAATTTGGTACAGCAAAGCTCCCTCTTTCTTTTGCATCTTGTAACACCTTCATTTTAATTCTTGGTCACTTACCTTGCCAAATAAATTGTCGTGTGAGTTTTTCAATTTCATTAAGATATTCTTGATTCTTTAAAATAGGAATTGTTTGAAATAAAAAAAGAAATCTTGGTAATAGATTCATTTTTACAATCACTATTCTTCCCATAAAGGATACTTGTAGTTGCTTCCAGTTCTCCAGATCTTTTTTAATAGCCAAAGTTAATTTTTAAGCCTGCAAATTGACCATAGCTTTTCAGTGTGCCTAGCAGGTATATCAGGGACTTTTGTGGTTCTTCTAAAATAAATACCAAATCATCAGCAAAAGCTTGCAGTTTATATTCTTCTCCTTCAACTTTGAGTTCTTGAATCTGGGAATTTTTTCTTACCAAATCATTCAGTGTTTCTAAGGCAAAAATAAATAATAATGGTGAAAGAGGGCAGCTTTGTCTAATTCCTTTTTGAATTTTAATGTCTTGTGAAAGATCTCCATTGATTTTAGCCTGTTGTTTTGTATAGATTGCTTTAACCATTGTGTAGAAGTTTATTCCACATTGCCAAGCTGAGAGCTGTTCTAATATGAAATCCCAAACAAGATTATCAAAGGCTTTCTCTGCATCTAAAAATAATAATGACAATTGTTTTTCTGGGTGGGCTTCAAAGTATTCCAACACATCTAAAATAATTCTGACATTTTCTGTCTTTTAGGCAAATTCTGTCTTTTAGGCAAAAAACCTGATTGATCTTGGTGGATTGTCTGAAATAAAAAAAATCAATCTTTTAGCTAAAATAGATGCAAAGATTTTATAATCCACATTCAAAAGTGAGATTGGTCTATAGTTTCATACCTGCTTCTCATCTGAGTCAGGTTTATGAATTAATGTAATTAAGGCTTGATTCCATTAAGGAATCTGCAGTTCCTTTCTTGTTAATACTCTGAATAATGTGGTTAAGTGGGAAGATCACTTGATCTTCAAATATTTGATAAAATTCTGCTGGCAATCCATCAGGTCCCGGAGTCTATTTTTTTCTTCTGATTTCTTATTGTTTCTATTATTTCAGCCAACGTAATTGGTTTGTTTAAAATTTGTCTTTGTTCTTTAGTAAATTGTTTTTATTATATTTCAGAAAAAATCCTCTAATCTGTTCTTGATCAATGTTATCTGATTGATAGAAAGATCTATAAAAATTCTCAAAAATCCTCCATAATTCTTTTGAGCCACTCTTTTCTTCTCCATTCTTGTCCTGCAACATCATAATATGTTTTTTTTTCTGATTCTTTTATCACTTTATAAGTTAACCATCTTGTCGGTTTGTTTGCATTTTTAAAATAATTTTGTTTTGCATACATAATTTTATTCACCATTTCCTGTGATAGGAGGCAATTTAATTGGTGTTGAAGAATTTTAATCTTTATTCTACTTTGCTCCAAGTCTGGAACTTCTTTCATAGTACTTCTTTTTTCATTTGTTCAAATTTTTGTGTTCTTTGTTTCTTGACCCATGTACCTTGTCTTATAAACCTCTTGCATAGGCCTTGAATGCATCCCAAACTACGTCCATTGAAATATCTGTTTGTATATTTGCTTTAAAGAATTCTTGAAATTCTTTTTTGGTATCAGGCACAAATTTCAGATCTTTCAGAGGCCATAAATTCAAAGACCATCTATTTCTCTTAGATCTGTCTTGTAAAGTTAAGAGCAAAGGATTGTGATCTGCAAATGTTTGAGGAAGAATCTCTGCATCTATAATGTCTTCAGTCATTGATGTTGAGATCCAAGCCATGTCCAACCTTGACCAAAATTAAGGTCTAGCTGAAAAAAAAGTAAAGTCCATTTTATTCAGATTCCTGGTTCACCATGCGTCTACTAGAAAAAATTCTTCAACTAAATGCATAAAAGCCTGTGGCAATTCATTTCCTGATTTTTGTTTTCCCACTTGTTTTCTTCTATCCAAAGTTTTATCAAAAACAGCATTGTAATCTTCAATAATACATCATTCATCCTGGTCTTGTCCCAATATTATCTTCTGAAGTGCCTTATAGAATTTTTCTTGGTTTTGATTTGGTGCATATATATTAACAATTAGTGTTGTTTTGGTTTGTCTCTGTATTTTAACTATTAATACTCTTCTGTCATCTGAGCTATAAACCAATTTAGGGTGCAAATGGTCCTTCACGTAGTAACAACACCTCTCTTTTTCTAGTTGTCTGAAGATACAAAAGTTTCCCCAAATTTCTTTATAGTCAAAAGTTTCTGGTCTGCTTGTTTAATATGTGTCTCCTGTAGAGATATAACGTCCAATTTCGTCTTTTTAATTTGTTGAAATACTTGTCTTCTGTAAGACACATTTAATCCATTAACAATAATGGAGATCAATTTCAGTTTACTTCTTTCCATCTTTTTCTTCTGCTTGGGATCCATTTTTTTTTCTTATCCCGTAATTGTGTCACTACTTGGAGAGGTAAAGTTTTGTATTTTTTTCTTGCTTTTCCCTGATTTTGGTCCTGTTGCACTTTTTTCTTGGGACTCTTGAGTCTCTTCCTGTGTTTCTTCTTCCTGTTCTCCTAAGTCTGCTCCATGTGTCTCCAAAAAGTCTTCAGCTTTAAATATTATTCTATATCTTCTACCTTCATAGGTAAATAGAACACCTTCTGGCATCAACCAATACATGATTCCATTTTGTCTGAGCAAATTTGTGAGGCGTGTATAATTTCTTCTCTTTTGTTTTACTCTCCATGGGATCTCTTTTAAGACTTTAATTTCAGTTCCTGCTACTTCAAACAGTTCTTCATTTGACTTTTTCAAAATATTTTCTTTCAGTTGTTTCTTAAAAAATCTGACATGGATCTCTCTGGGAAGATTATTTCTTCTTGCATAAATTCTGTCCAGTTCTCCCAAGTTATCCAAGTTATATAATCCATAATCCTTAGTTCCAAACAATAGTAGGGAGAGTCAAAAATAGGAAAAACCCTTATATAATTAGTATTCTCAGAAATAAAAAAAAAACCTTTAAAAATTGCATTCAAGAAAGAAAAAAAATTCTTCAAAACCCCAAAACAGCATCTTAGATCCAAGGGAAGAAAAACAGCCCCAAAACCAAATAGTATATCCATAGATCCAAAGTGGGATAGGGTGGGTACAAGTAGGAACAAAAACAGAATGAAAATATACTCCAAAGGGTTCCCAGTGTTGGTATTAGTCTCAATAAGAAAACACAGAGGAAGAGTTCCAAAGTAACATGCTCTGCTGCAGTACCTATATTTCAGCTTACAGCCTTTCCTCTTTGAGTGCTATGGCTATAAGTTTGCTGTGCTTTCACTTTCTCAACCGCAGCTACAAGCCAAAAAAGGGGAGGGCACAAGAGTTCTTTAATTCTTCTTTGTTAATTCTTCTTTGTAAATCCCCAAGTGAATCCTTCTCCCTATAGAGGTAAAGTGGAGATTTTTGTGTCTATGATCAGATCTAAGCCATAGTTAATTGGATGCGCCTGGGATTCACACACAAGCTGCCGAGATGGAGGTGGCAGTGGATCCCTCCTACCTTCCTTCTATCCAGGACTTTTAGTCGGGGATGGATGCATGAAGACCGGATAGCAGAAAGGAAAGTTTTGATTTTTATGTCTGTAATCAGATCTAATCTGTAGATACTTAAATGCATCTGAGACCACTGAGATGGAGATGGCGGGGGATCCCTCGCACCTTCCTTTTAGTTGGGGATAGATACATACACAAGCCTTAGTCCCAGACAGTAAGAGGGAGAGTCAAAAATAAGAAAAGCCCTTATACATTTAATATCCTCAGAGGGGAAAAGGAAAGGAAACCTTTAAAAAGTTGCATTCAAAAACAGCCAAAAACCAAATAGTATATCCATAGATCCAAAGTGGGATAAGGTGTATGCAAGTAGGAACAAAAATAGAATAAAAATATACTCCAAAGGGTTCCCAGGAATACTTATCAGTGTTAATATTAGTTTCAATAAGAAAACACAGAAGAAGAATTCCAAAGTACCATGCTCTGCTGCAGTACCTATATTTCAGCTTATAGCCTTTCTCTTTGAATGCAGCCTTTTCTCTTTGAGTGCTATGGCTAGAGGTTTGCTGTGCTTTCACTTTCTCCACCGCGGCTACAAGCCAGAAAAAGGGGGGGCACAAGAATTCTTTAATTCGTCTTTATTAATTCTTCTTTGTAAATCCCCAAGTGGAGCTTTCTCCCTATAAAGGTAGAGCGGACATTTTTGTGTCTATGATCAGATCTAAGCAGTAGACAATTAGATGTGCCTGGGATGCACACACAAGCCGCCGAGATGGAGGTGGTGGGGGATCCCTCCCACCTTCCTTCTGCCCAGGACTTCTAGTTGTGGATGGATGCACAAAGACTGGATAGCAGAAAGGAAAGTTCAGGTTGCTCAGAATTACTCATGGTGTACTATAAGCAAATTGAAGTAGGATTCTTCAAGGGAGTACAGCTCTGCAGAAAACCAGTCACTCTCACCATAGAAACTCCCTCTCAGATCTTTGCTTCAGAGCGATTTGGGGTCTAAATGCTGCCCGCAAAAGTCCTCAAGTCAAGCTCTATGCCTCCGAGAGACTTTATGGAGACCAGAACCCTCCGCTGGGACCTGGAGGTTCAGTAATTCCTCAAGAGCTTGCCCAGAAGCGACCGAAAGCAAACAAGAGATGGACCAGAAGACCAAGGGTCTGAGTCAGTAGAACTCAGAGTCAGCAGCTTCATGAGTTTGTGCTCCGTGTGTGTTATTTGATTTATCCAGATATTCACAGCCTGTCTTTCTCCCAGCTCTGAAGTGTAAACAGAGGCAGCTTTATTATTGTGAAGAGAACTCTATGCACATACATGTGTCAGTGAATTAAAGGTTTTTATAAAGGCTGAGGCCTGCATAGTGGATTATTCTTCACTTCCATTACTGAGGAGAGTAGGGAAAGCAAATTAGTACTTTGAATGTCTGAGATTTCATGGCCCATAAACACTCCCACACTTGTGTGTACAAATAAAACAAGACTAGGAATTGTATTTTATAATTCAGAATGACCTTTGATGTACCACCTATATGTTAAAGGATTCAGAGCTTCTGAGAAACAGAGGCCTCTAGCCTGAAGACACACTGATGACAGTGTCAGTGACCATATACTGTGGGCCTAGAGTCACTAAATTCACTGTGTTTGTAATCTGTAACCTACAAACCACTTTAAAGGCTTACTCATACTTGAAATTGGATTAGTTCTGTTGATGTTAATGGGAATAAGCTTTTCTAAGTAGCTCATGGATCACAGTAGCTGTGTTTGGACTGTGGCATCTAAGCTCATCTCTACCTATGGGAATGTGATATTTTTAACATCCAGGATACTGTTCAGGCAGACAAGGAGATTACACTAGCAAATGTTTGCTTACAGGTATTTTCTTTCCTGTCTTTTGTGCATAGCACAAACTCATCAAAACATTGCCCATTTTTAACAGCATCATCTTTAGAACATCTTAGGTTTCTTGAAAAAAGCTACAAAAAAATTGTCACGTTAGCACTGCATCTTGAATGGATGGCAAAAGCTAGTCTGTGCAGATTGTTTCCATTGGAAAGTGAACCACAACCGAGAAGAAATATGGTTGTGCTATAACGTATCACAAGATATCTTTGAGTTTAATAGTAAGAAGGATTTTTTAATGCTAAAGTATTAGGATTTTAAAGATGGAAAAGAACAGCCTTTCTGCCTTATAACAGCACAGAGGGGGAAAGACCAGAACCTTTAGTGTCTGCATATAGCAGCATGACAGGCAAATGGGCAATTATGAAGGAAAAATGCTAAATGTCAAAAATGGGGGTGACCTCACTGAATTGCAGCTCTTTAAGGATGTCCTTGGCTCCACACATTAAAGTGGAAGTGCTAATCTGAACATTTATTCATCCATTCAGAGCAAAAAAGAAATAGAGAAATTAAGGGATCTAAAATGTTTACAAATTAATACTTTGTGTGCTGACTGAGCTAACAACAAACAACAGCTTTCTAAGAAAGGGTTGTGCCTCCATGAAGCAAAGAAATCTTGTTTTTAAAAAAAATTTTTTTTTGCTCTTTGGCATGTTAAAATGAAGTAGCGACCTCTTAAAATAAGCATTATCATTGCAGGCTTCTGTTTGTGAAAAATATTAGAAGTGATTACCTCTATAAAATATTCAGCTGCACTGCCACTTTTCTAGAAAAGCTTTCTTATTTGCCAGGTTTTGATGAAAAGCTACAGTTTGCCTTTCATCCTTGGTGCAACAAGGTCATTAATATTTTCATTACTTTCCCTCACACCAGTGTTATAAAAATTAGCAATTTTAAAATAAAACACTGCTTTAAACATCAGCTTTTGACTGCAGGATCAGCACATTACTGTTGCTGCTCCATGCAAACATTGCATTTCTTTTTCATTTAATAAGATTGTGTAATGGTGAGTCATTTACTTTAGCCTGTAAACTAGAATAGAAACTTCAGATGTTTGTGCTACTCTTTATAATTGTGAATGGCAGACTGGCTCCATGGCTTTAACAGAAAGCTGGAGTTTCTAAAATCACTTGTGAGTATAATATAAAATTCAGATATATTCATAATTAATTGCTTCTAAACTTGTGAAGATAGTCTTGACTAAGTTCAAACTGGTTTCTCTCATAAAGCAACTCTGGCCATAATATGGGCTTCAGTACTGCCAGCTACCTGGCCCAAACTACTGCCAAAGATCATATGGACCCAGATTTTGCCTGAACTTGCTTATCACATGTGAGAGTCTGCTCTGTCACTGTATTTGGGTGAACAGGACCTCTTGAAACTCTAGGGTATCCCTTGCTTAGAGTAAATGTGAGTGACAGAAAGGGTTCCATCCAAGCTAGGAGGGGTACTGTTTTCACAGTGGCATCTAACGTCATCATTCTAGTAACATCAGCAGGACCATAGCTGCTCTTAGCAGGTACTGAACACAAGGCTACTTTGGCTGTTGCAAAGTTTTGCTATCTCCTCCCCCGCAAGGTACAGCAAGATATACTAATATGAATAAATAAATGACTCTGAGTCTGGAGTCAGTTTATTAGGATTGTTTTTAACTTTCTTAGTGTGATACTGACCTGGAAAGCCCAGGCTAGCCCTAGTTCATCAGATCTCAGAAACTAAGCAGCATTGGCCTTGGCCAATAATAGATGAGAGACCTCCAGAGAATACCAGGGTTGTGACATGGAGGCAGACAATGGCAAACCACCTCTAAAGTCTCTTGCCTAAAACACTGCGGGGTCACCATAAGTCAGCTCTGACTTGATGGCACTTTTCGCCAGCATTGCTCAAGGCCATTGGGTTGAATGAGTAGTTTCATTTAAGTAAGGGTTTAAATAAGGCTCTTTGGAAGGCATCAGAAAGAATATCTAAGGTACTGAGGGAGGTGGGGGGGTTCTCTTCACACACCAGCCCTATTGTCTGCCTAGCCAGGAAGGAACAGCTACCCCCTCAGTATAAGTGGAGGAGGGAAGACAGAAATCCTATATGTCAGTTGCATTATCTTTTCTCTTTTCCATCTTTTGCCTTCCATAAATTCTAAACCAGACATCCAGACCGAAGCATAACCATGTAATCGGAATCTTATCACATTAACTAATACTATTCATTTATATCTTTTGATGTAATGAAGACAAATTAAAATGACTTTTTGTGTAGTGAGCTGGTTTGTTGGTATCCCAGGGCACATCCCCAACAGGAACTGTAGTGTGTCTGATCATGTAGAGTGTTTGACATTCTAGAAGACCTATTCATGTTCATTGCTAACCATGCATAGCTTCTGCAAGGTGCCAATGGTATTGGAAAAAATCTTAGTATTGACAAAACTGAGGTTTTGCAACAGATTTTCTCGTACTGTTTTCTGTCATGTCCTTCGGGTTTAATTATATGAGAACAGTAATCTGCATACTAATTTAGCACAACTGATTCCATGTCTTGCCAGATCAGGAAATATAATAAAAAGAACCATTTGTGTGCTCTGTGTGACACTGCCAGGTCTTTTGTAGCCCCATAAAAATGCATCGTTTGTATTCTGCGCGTATTTTGGCCACAAGCTCAGATAAACTCTTTAACCCTCACTGCTTCTTCAAACTCAAATTGCTCCTTAGGGGGAAGATCCTCTTTATTGTTGTTGCTATCGCACTATAGATAGGCTAGTCTTTGCTGTTTTACACTAATATCTAAAAGACAGAGTTGTTTGGAAACATGACTTCTACTTTTGTCTCATATCTTCTTGCTTGTGAACTGTTTTCTGTCTGCTGCAATGAAAGTTTTGACCCTGTTTTTATCAACAGGAACTTTGCATTAGAAATTTTCTCAGTAATTACAAGATGGCTAGAAACTTATCCTAAAGTCATACAGCCAGTTTATATACATCAAATTTCTCCATGTAGAGTGGCTCTGTTGAGGAAAGAATATTTGAAGTAGCTTGTATTTTATTTATGGCTAGTGAAGCACTATAAACCAAGAATGGAGATTTCCCAATGATCCTAAGGTCCGAACATCAGGTAGAGAAGAAAGCCTTTATTTTTATGACGTCAGTCTCGGCAATGGTAATCCATTAAAGCTATCGAGCCCAGATTTTACTGAGGCTTGGCGTTTTATACCAGGGGGTGGGGACGCACAGAAAGGAAGGGGACAGTGTCATACAGCATCATATTTATTAACAAATCATACGATATAACTCCACCTAACTAGCTGCTCAAGTGTTAGGAATGTTTCTATCTAAATGTTGCTAATTGCTTGCCGTTCCCATGGTTCTTAAGCCCAGCCTAAGAGCAATAATGTTGCACACTAAACAACTAAATGTTGCACACTAAAGACTGTTAGCTAGATGTTGTTAGGGTTCCATGTAACAGCAAATAATCTTGTTTCATTGACCTTGCATTTCAAAGCTTCTAACTTACTAAGCAATATGCAAAGTTCTATTCAGCATAATTATTGATTAATTTTTCTTATTGCTTCACTAGTTGACATAAATAAATAGTGTGTCTTCTGAAAACTTGCTAGCCTGCTTTAACAAATTCTTACAAAGCACGGGCATCTTATGCATTTTAACTATTATTTTTCATCTGGAATGGACCCTGGCAGGTGCCCCCCCCCCCAAAAAAAATTGTCATGGTATTAAAGCAACAGATTCAATGGATAGCAGTAATGTTTTGCACACATGCACACACACACACACACGACAGCTGATGCAACAGCCTAGAACAGTACTCAAAAGGGTACCTTCCTAAGGCTATATAAATGCTGTTCAAAATGCACTTCAGGCTAGTAACTAGGGCTGTGTTCCACACCTACAAAATGAGGCCTGTGTCCTCTAAATGTACCTGTGAGCAGTTTTCATTCTTGCATCGCAACTGTGGCACACTTCAGTCTGGAACAACATGTTTTCGTTCCACTCTTCTCTACCAGACTATTCTTCCAGATTCTTTCCCAGAGCCACTGACTCTCGTACCAAAGGAGCACACATTTCATTTATGAGATGTTGGGATATGTTCCTGCAACTGTAAATATGATGAGTTGGCTGCAGGTCTTCTTTATCTGAAGGAATTTTAAGCAGCCTATAATTTTTTTACCTGGTTTTAGAATGTGTGTTGTTTGAAATTATATATGTGAACAGATGTTTTCCTCCATCTGAGCAAATCCTCAATTTTTCTTTTGGGTGACTGTATTAAGTAGCAACAAGCAAATTTACCTCTAGGTAGCATAATTTCTGTCTACTCTTAGTAAATGATAGAAGTCTCACTTTAGGCAAAGAATAGAAACTAAGTTTTAAGATCACAGCTGGACTGGGCTTAATTCTTTCCCCTTTCTATGCTCATCTAAACTTTTTAAATTGGGTAACATGCCCTAGAAATAATGTTTTACATTTTTAGTGAGCATTAGCAAATGTTAAGAATAAGCAAGAGGGAGATTAGAATCAAACTACAAGATTGTAATAACCATGGATTTCCTTCCACCTGCCAAAATAAGAACAATTCTAACTGATCATATAGATATAAAGTATATTACAAGTGGAAAGTTGAGGCTGAAGAAAGTGAGTTTATGACTTGAGGTAAGACTAAAACCATGGCCTTCCTGGCTCAAGCCTCATGCTGTTAGAAAACTAAAATATGTCCTTTAATGCCATGACTGAATTCTGCTTCAAAGGAAGGGATAGCATTTTGATTTTGTTCTTTGTTCTGTCCTGGAAAGTAAGATAGGAAAATGGTACAAAATATTAATCTACTAAAAGACCAGATGATTAACAAAAAGGAAAAGGGATTGTGTCGCTCATCACAACCATATATTACCATGCCTTGGTGGAAGCACCAAAAGAAAATAAATAGCCTGTTACTCCTGGTGCTCACACAAGGCTCCCTGATGCAAAACGAACTTTGAGAGAATCACCTTGATTTAGCTTTTGACAAGTTGGCATCTTTGAACTGAGAAAATTGCTTTTCCAACCCTTGTGTAAATCTGACTAATCAACTCAAGCCAAGACAGAACCTGGCTAATTTAAGTCAAGCTTTCCCTGTGAATAAATAAAATACTGAAACCCATTACATTCCAGTGGTATTCCGGACTAGGTCATGAAATACATCACTGACTCCTCAAGGTCTCCACTGTAGAATAGCTAGCACTGGCAGATTTTTCCTAAATCAAACCTTTTGTATAAAGTTTAAACCATATACTGTTGCAGCACTCATAACTGAGCTGTTGGAGAACAAGAATACAAGAGATGACTGGCCTGAATGCTTCTTTGAGTTTCCTAGAGGAAGAGCAAGATATAAATATAAAATATTCAATATATTCCACTGTTCACATGTTCTGGTTTTTCTTAGCAGGAGTCATTCTGTAAAAAAGGGGTGCAGGAGCTCATTAGCATATCTCATTAGCATAACTTATTTGCATATGCTAAACCACTGGAAGTATGTCAGAAAGAAAGAAAGAAAGAAAGAAAGAAAGAAAGAAAGAAAGAAAGAAAGAAAGAAAGAAAGAAGGGGACAGCTACTAATCCAAGCCTCAGAAATACCACTATTCTGGGAGGATAGCTTCAGTGGTGGCTGAAGGCTTCAGAAGGCTGGTCAGTTTGGTGTAGTGGTTAAGTGCACGGACTCTAATCTGGGAGAACCGGGTTTGATTCCCCACTCCTCCACTTGCACCTGGCTTGGATGACCTTGGGCAAGCCATAGCTCTGTACCAGCTGTTCTCTCAAGGACAGCTTGGGAAAGAGCTCTCTCAGCCCCACCTACCTCACAGGATGCCTGTTGTGGGGAGGGGAAGGGAAAGGAGTTTGTAAGCCGCTCTGAGACTCCAAGTGAGTGAAGGGCGGGATATAAATCCAACCTCCTCCTCTTCTTCTTCTTCTTCTGCTCAGAGGAACAAGGACCTTTCCAGGGGATGGGGTCATTTTGCTGCAGCCATGACACAAGCAGGCATTCCCCCGCGGGGAAGGGCTGGCACCAACTCCCGGAGATGCGCTCCCTCGAGCTCCTGCTCGAAATGACCCCTGGTTCTCAGTAAACTTATCCAAGTGGCCACAAAGACCAGTTAAATGAAGACATTTCTCTGATCAAACTGACCCGCTCCTCTAGGCTACTATAAGTCTGGTAATAGAAAGACAAGTAATTAGAGGGAGTCTCTCCTTTTCCCTTCCCATGGTCAATAAAAATCCTAGGGGATAATTTCAGTTGAGGAAAGTGGCACTGTAGAAGAGCTAACCTCCTCTTACGTGCTGTAGCCTAAATTGATCTCTGGTTGCTGTTTTTGAAGAAGAAATAGGTATTGGGGAATCCAACAACAGATATGTAATATATAGTTGGCACTTACAGGTGACTATTTTGACATGAAAGAATGTCATGTGGAAACTTGGGGCTACATGTTTACACTCCTTCAAAAATGTACCTCCAGATGTCCAGGTCAAGGGACTTTTGGCCTTTGCTTGAGCAGGCACTGTCAAAAAGGTCTTCCCACCCAACTGGGGCTAAAGACCCTTTTTCCAAGAAGCTGTGCATCTTCAACATAGGTAGGCTACCACAGTCCTTCTATGTCCCTCCAGTCAGGAGCCAAAAGACAAAATCCTGACCTTCCCAGGATTACCTGGGGAGTCCTCCCTAAGAGGTTGGCTCACAGTAGGAAACTCACCAAAGTTACTGTTATGGTAGTGAGACACCAGTTTCGGCACTAGATTTCTTATTGCAGCTGTAGAGACAAAGAACCAGAATTTAATATTTAAAATATAATTTTATTATGGTGCAAAGATTACTTAAAATACTGTTAGGAAGAAAACAATAAAACTAAACACTTTAAAACATTGGTTTCCAAAAGACAAGATGTTACCCATTTGAAATTCTGGGTACAAAGCAACTCTTCTCCAGAGTCCCAAAAGCCAGGCTGGTTGGCTTCAGCAAGAGAGTCTCAAGATGTCCAGAAGTGAGCAAGACAATGCCAACACGTCAGCATAACATGCCAGGGCCAGGTTTTTTGGCACACTAGGTGAGGCTACCTTCTGGCGCCCCTCCCCTTTCCCGGTGTGCCCACCAATTTTCAAACATAAATGTATGTTAGAAATAATAAAAAACACAAAATTTGAAATTGGTAATTTTAAAAAAAAAATTGTGAGAACAAGTAATATAATCTCTGATTTTCTCTCTCAAACAGAAAAACACTAATCACAAAGCATTTTGAAAAATCCTGTTAATTGTGATGTTGAAATTTAAGCCTCTTTAATGTTTCCATTTCAAACACATCAGAATCTCATTTTGCATGCCTTTTCTTTAGCAAATTTTATCACCAATTCCTTCAGATCAAGTGCTGATGCTTCAACATGTTCAATTGAAATAGTTGCCAAACCAAGAATGGTTAGTCAAACCAGTTTGTAGGCCTCTGTCATTTCACTTGGTTTTTGTTACCTTCCAAAATGCAGTATTTTTGACAAGTGATAGTGCAGGGAGTTTTATCTTTTCAGAGCTCTACTTGAATCAGCATAACCTTTTAAGTACAGCTTCATTTGTGAAAATATTTGCAAAGGAGAATGCCAGTAGTGTAAGCTAAATGACTTATTCCAGTTTTAAAACTGCATTTCAAATGCGAAGAACCTAGTTCAGCCCTTAAAAAACACTGGTATGTTAAAACTGGTCTTAAAAGCATAAGGTCTGAAAAACCTTTTAACTTGGATAAACTCAACTAAATCTAGTTGTGATATGCTGTAAGACCCCATGCATATTTACACAGAAGTAAATTCAATCTCTAAGGTAAGAGAACATAGGATTATAGCCCATTGCACACAAAGGCAATGTGACTGAAGGTAGAACAAGCAGTATTCCACCAGTACCAGACTTTAGAGTGAAAATCTGAGGCTCCAGTAGGGTTGGCTACTCTGGATTGTAAAATTTCTGGAGATTTGCAGAAGATCTGGAAGAAGGGAGCTCAGCTGACTCAGCCATGATGTAATATAATAGAGTGTACCCTTCCTTCAGCGGAACTATCCTTCCTTCTACCATTTCCTTCAGGGGAACTGATCTCTGTAGCCTCACTTGTAATTCTGGGAGGACCCAGACAGCACCTGGAGGCTGGCAACCATAGGCCCTAGCCATACTAGCTCAGCACATACAGCTGCAGGGAGAGATGGAAAAGCTCCATCCATCTCTATTGGACTTCTGTAAATATGAGATAACTAGGAGTAAGGCCTGTTGTGGGAAGCAATATAGTGGGCTCTCGAAGGAAGGTGAATGTCCCAGCTGTGGCTGGTGGGGTGGCATTCCAGGTGAATGTCCCAGCTGTGGCTGGTGGGGTGGCAGAGGGAAGGGGAAAATGGAGGCAAGCCATGTTTATTTACTTCTGTTTAGCTATAAGGCAGGGCTGTCTCAAGTCCTTTTGCTGCCCCAAGTGGGCAGTATAGGAGGACAGCCTCATGGTAACAGGTATGGTTCCATCCACCCCTGACTTATGTTGATTTGGGGTTATGCAGCGGCAACTAAGGGAGAAAACCACCTCCTCCTATGCCATGTCTTCTGGGTTCCAAGGGTCTGGAAAGAGGTTCCATAGCCAGATACAGGGTTGACAACTCTGGGTTGGGAAATACCTGTAGATTTGAGGGGTAGAGCCTAGGGGAGGTGGGGTTTGGGGTGCGGAGGGACTTCAACAGGGTATAGTGCCATAGAGTGCACTGCACAAAGCAGCCATTGTCTCCAGGAGAACTGATCTTGGTCATCTGGAGATCAGTTGTAATAGCTGGGAAATTTTCTGTAGGGGAAATGATGTGCTGTGGCTGAGGAACACGGTGATTTCTGGGAGATCTCCAGGCCCCACAGGGAGATTGGCAACTCCAGTCAGGCCCATAGCTAACATGGGGCCACAGGGCCCGCACCCCTACTATTCCTTCTGAGTCCCTCCCTCCCAGGCTAGCACCAAAGTACCTCAACTTGCTGCCTGTACCGTGCTGCCTCCAACTTGGCTGCCAGACAACTGAGCATCATGGCTGCTTCCCCACCTTCCTCGCTCTACTCCCAGCCAGCAACATCCAGAACAATCGCAGTGGAGGTGGCAGCAGTTCCAGCAGCAGGAGGTGTCTGGCTTGCTCAGTGGTGTGGTGGGTGGGCAGGTGAGTTTGCAGGGCTAGCCCGAGTAAGTGGGCTGAGGAGAGTGACCTGCTGCCTCTTCCCACTCCCACCATCAGATCTCTTTCTTCCCCCTTCCCTGCCAATCCCCCTCCTGGATGCTGCTGCCCACTGCCTACTTCTCCCTGCCTAGCTTCAAAACTTGAACATGTATGCAGTGCTCCGGAGGAGAGAGGAAGCTACGATTGTTGGACCGATTTCACACATGCCACTTGCCTCTCATTCTGTCCAGAGTTTCCCTGTCAAGATTGCCCCAGAGCAATTTCTTCAATTTCACACTTGAAGCCGCAGTTCCTCATCTGCTGCTGCAAGGCTTCTTCCTGCTGCTCCCTCCCATTCTCCTCCCTCTTTCCCTCCTGATTGGACCCTCTTCCTCTTCCATCCAGGAAGAGACAGAATTTCTTCAAGAAGCAAATCCCCCCCTCCCTGTATGCATATACAGAGGATCCCGCAATCCTGCCCCCCCCCCCCACACACACATCCTACCTTCTTCTTTGCAGGGAAGGCTATTTGTTTCCCCCTTCTCCCTCTTTTTCCACACCAAAGAAACAAACACTAAAGAAGGAGGGCGGGAGCTGAAGAGAACCCACCCGAATGCCAGTCTGGAAATCAATCACGTGTATGCATCAAACGAGGGGGGGGGGGGGGGAGGCAGGCAGCTTCCACCACTCAAGGAAGGAAAGGAAAACTAGTTTAAAGCCTCCAGAAGAGGTCCGAATCCCTACCTCCCAAGCCATCCCTTCCTCAGTGGAGGCAGGGGGAACAGAAAGACCACAGCCCAACACATCTGTTTTGCAAAGCTCCTAGGACCCCAGCAGCAGTGGCGGCAGCAGCAAAGTGCACCAAGGTGCTTCCTTGCACAACCCCCCCCCCCCCATTTCCTGGTTTGGCAGGAAACTGTAGCATTGCCCTGTCTTTCCCTGTATACTGCAGAGGTCCCCCTCTTCATCTCCATCTCTGCCACACTCTTTCTGTAAAGCCAGAGCTACTTTGTAAACATCTCCCTGGAGCCTCTCGAAAGAACTGACTGCAGCAAAGCCCACCCACCCCCATCCTCCTCCACCAAGGATACTTCCTCAGAAACTTTTTTTACAGTGTGTTAGAAAAGTTAAAAATGATTTTTGCCAAAGAAGATTCCCCCCCCTAAAATAAATGTAAACTGAACTCCCACCACGGGGGGGGGGGGGACCAGATGGAAGGTGGGTGAGTGGGCGTGGAAAGGGAAGTGTTCATTTCGGCTTCTCCCCCGGAGCGAACAGGGAAATCCTCTAAAAACAGGATCTGTTTGCTCTGGGGGAAAACGGTGAAAAAAGGGTGATTATCCGGGGCAAAACCTAAGCCCAAAGCAACTGGTGTGAACGAACAAAAGACCCGGGGCAAGCGTGAGGGGAACTGCGGGGCAAACACTAGTGTGAAATCGGTCTTGGGCATTACCCCCCTCACTTGCCCTGGAGTCTGGCAGGGATGCAGGGATGCCTTAGAAGAAGGCTGGCTTCTAAAAACTTTCACTAATTAACTTTGATTTAATTAGCTGGTGACCCCCCAGGATCCCTCGAAAAAATATCCCTAGCTATGGGGCTGAATCCAGTGACCATTTAAGGCAGGGGTGCCAAACATGCAGCCCGGGAGCCGGATCAGACCCCCGGAGGGCTTCTATCAGGCCCGCACTGGAACTGCCCATCTCCTGCTTCCAGTTCTGTTTCTGCTGCTGCATCATAGCTTGCTTTGCCAGACTCTCAATCGCTCAGCCATTTCATGTTTTCTCCTGGGTCCTAGACTCAGAACTTTGAGCATGAGATTTCTGTAGTGAATGTCAATAAATCAAAAGTAGGTTTGCAACTTGGAGATACACACTTGAACAGCATTCTGGTGAAGCCTAACAGGGACATCCGGATATGCGTGGACTATAAATGCATGATTAACAAGGCCTTACAGGATCATTCGTATCCCGTCCCCGTCGTAAGCCATGTTCTTGCTTCACTCGTGGGGGGCGAAGGTCTTTGGGAAGCTGGATCTAGCACAAGCCTACCAGCAACTACCAGTGGATGATGCCACAGCAAAAGCCCAGACAAAAGTGACCCACCGGGGGGGGGGGGAATTCAAGGTGCAGCGCCTACAGTTTGGGGTCAGTGTGGCTCCTGGGATTTTCCAGAATTTGATGGACTGTTTACTTAAAGGTATCCCTGGGGTCCAGCCCTTCTTTGATGATGTTTCAATCGTGGCCCCTGACTCCGAGACCTTTGCCACGCACCTGCGGTCTGTCCTCCAATGCTTCAATGATGCAGGGTCGAAGGTAAAGAGCAAAAAATGTCTAATGGGGGTGCCGTCAGTGGAGTTCCTGGGGTTTGCAGTAGATGCTCATAACATCCACCCGACGCCCAAGAAGATTTGCGCCCACCCCCTCCTCCAAAGTGGAACTCCAGGCCTTCTTAGATCTCCACAGCTTTTATCACTCCTTCTTGCCAAACAAGGCTGCACTTGCCAAACTTTTCCATCACCTCCTTGATAAACGTGCCCCATGGCTCTAGGGTCCATGCCATGCTGTGGCTTTCCAGGCAGTTAAAGAACTCTTAACCTCCAATGCGGTCCTTGCTCACTTCGATGAGTCCCTCCCAGTGCTACTAGTGTGTGATGCTTCCCCATACAAGGTAGGGGCGGTCCTGGGGCACAGGCTGGCAGATGGCTGGGAGGTGCCAGTAGCTTATTATTCCCGCACCCTATCAGTGGCAGAGCACAACTACGTGCAAATTGATAAGGAGGCCCTGGCAATCGTGGCCAGGATTTAAAAATTCCATGATTACCTATATAGCCGGTCTTTCACTGTCCTCACGGACCACAAGCTGCTCCTGGGTCTACTCACCCCGGACCGCCAGACTCCCCAGATATCCCCCCACATCCTGCACTGGTCCATCTTCATGGCCGGGTACCAGTATGTGCTCGTGCACCACCCTGGAAAAGCGATTGGCCATGCCGACGCCTACAGCCATCTTCTAATACTGTCCTGTGACCTTGCCCTGGCTCACCATGTTGCTGTGTTGGAAGACCTGCTGGACCACCCCATCCAGGTGGCAGACATGTCTTGCTACACCACCCAGGATCACACTTTGTCCCGGGTCTTGGACTGGGTGGGGAGAGGATGGCCCTCTAGTCTGGTGGGGTTGGAATTTGCCGCATTTTCATCCAGGTGGGGTGAGCTGTCATCACACAAGGGGTGCTTGCTCTGGGGAAGCTGAGTGGTTGTGCCCGCTCCACTGCACAAGCAGGTACTCACCGCTCTGCATGAGATGCACCTGGGCATTGTGCACATGAAAGCCCTGGTCAGGAGCTATGTGTGGTGGCTGGGGTTGGACTGAGAGATCAAGGACTGGGTGAAATGCTGCCAGACATGTCAAGAATCTCATCCGGAGCCACCAAGAGCACCAGTGCGACCCTGGGAGTCCTCCCACAAGTCGTGGGCCAGGTTGCATCTGGACTTTGCAGGCCCATTCCAGGGGCAACTCTTCTTCATCTTGGTAGATGCCTACACCAAGTGGCTGGAAGTGGTTCCGGTGCAATCTATGTCCTCGCGATCTGCCATCTGTGCTATGTGGTGGATTTTCAGCATGCATGGCATCCCTGATGCCCTCATGATGGACAATGGCTTGGCTTTCACATCGGGCATGTTCCAAGAGTTTGTGCAATATTACGGGATTCGGCATATACACTCTGCTCCTTTCCACCCCACAACCAATGGTCAGGCGAAGCGCATGGTACGCACAACTAAAGAGGCCCTGTACCGCATGGACCATGGAGATTGGGACTACAAGCTAGCTGCATTCCTATTTGCCCAGAGGGTAACACCCCACACCACCACTGGGCACAGCCTAGCTGAACTGTTCATGGGCATCTCACAATGAGGTTAGACTGCCTGCACCCAGACTGAGCCCCAGAACACAGTGCTGGCCCAGATAACTAAGAGGCTCCCTGCGGGTTCTTCCCAGGGGACCCAGTCTACATCAGGAACTTTGCAAGGGTTCCCGCGTGGCTTCCGGGCCAGGTGGTTCGGGTAACTGGGCCCCTGCCATACAAGGTCTCCGGAGAAGATGGTCAACTATGGAGGTGCCATGTCAACCAGCTATGCTGCAGTCTCCTTCTCGCAGACCCTGACACACCTGGGAGAGCGAGGACAAATCCCAGGCACTGGAGACAGTTGAAGCGGGTGAGCTCGAGTCATCTGCACATGCACCACAATGGCCAAGCATGCTGGCTGACGCAAACACAGACATCCCTCCAGCACCAGCCTCGGACGAAAGTCCAGAAGCTTCCCCGAATGCACAGAGACAGTTCCAGAACAGCCCACCACGGAACCTGAAATACACCGCTCTGCCAGGGAAAGGCGGTGTACCTCAGAGAGTTTGTGTACTAGGAAGGGTCTGAACTATGGAGGGAGAGGTGTTGTGTACTAACAAAGACAGTGCATGCAGTTTGGCTAACTGCCGAAGCTTTGCATCAGTAGACAATAGCCAGAGCGGATCCTAGAATAGACTAATCAGTTTAGCACTGCTATAGGTGCACTGTAAATAAATCTATCATGGGGGGTTGGGTGTGTTTGTGGGGGGTTGGGTGTGTTTGTGGGTGTGACTTGTAGTGCTTGTAAGCAGACCCCCGGATCCTGCTAGCGAGTCCGAGTTTCCTTGTAAATAAACTATGAGCTGATTTCACTGCATACGTGTCTGGACCCAGTATATTTCATGCATCCATGTAATCTTGCTTCATCTTTGCTTCTGGAGATAGACCTAAAGGAGGAAATGCATGTTACTAGGGCAATTTACTTGAGGAGGCTAGCTACTCATCATTAATCAGATCTCTTTTTGCACTTATAAAATAATTGCTTATTGATCTGGTTTTAATGCAAAATCCTAAAATGGGGTAGAAAAAGAAAAGTTATTTAACAAATTCATTGACAGAACTCTTGTTCATATATTCACTGGGAAATAGCTGCACTATGTAGCTAGCCATTTGTAGGACCTTTATGTGAACAGCCAGTTGAGCAGAGACTTTGTAAGATTCTCCCTGTCTTTAAAGTGGGTGATGTCACATGAATAGATTCACAATAAGGGCCAAACAATTACCTGTTTGTGCCATTTTTCTACTTCACTATTTCAGTATTAGTTTCACAGTGAATGTAAGGAACAGGTCAGAGTTTACAGGATACAGGCCTATAACTAAATCAAGTTTCTATAGGAAAGAAGTTCCAAAAGTGTTGATTGTTTCTGGTAATCTCTGCAATAATTAAGGTAGAAACCGAAACATGCAGAAATTTGACATTTTTGTAGAACTGAAATGTGTGTGACTAAATTCCAAGTTAGAAGACTGAAAACCTCTGGTTTTTTATCTATTATTGTCATGCCCTCCAGTGCTGGCTGCTGGCTGCCCACCTGTTGCTGTCACACTCTGGAGACTTGTGATTCTTCCTGCCTCCTGGAGAGGGGGAAGTGTCTCCCTCTCAGGACTCCCTGTTCCTTGTGGTCGGCTCTGGAGGGAAGGGAAGGCCTTAGAGAGCTGAAGGTAAAGGGCCTCAGTCTGGAGGGCACTGGGAGAGGTTTCATCACTCTCCTGTCCTCCATGGAGGTTGATCCTGAAGACTGCTCTCTCTTTATTCAGCAGCTACAAAGCCGCTCCTCATTGGCCTCCCAGCTCCTCTTTTATATCTGCCTTCCCTTCCGAGTCATGCCCCACTGCTTGGCCTCACCGCCTTCAAAGGGAAATACGTGGGCCTTGTTGTGCTCAGCCCACCCCCCTCCTCTGCGGCCTCTTGCTTCCCGGCTGGGCCTGCTCTCATGGCCTCCAGCAGCTTCCTCAGTCACCTTGCTGCCTGTGCCCACTCTTTGTTGCCCAGGCCTTCCTTCACCATCACCCAGCCGGGCTGCCACAGCTCCTGCTGCCTTCGGCCTCAGGCCCTTGCCTCCCCAGGCTGCCACTGAATGACCTGCCTGTGTCATGGCCCTTCCCCACCATCGGCATGGCTCTCCCCGGTTGCCTCACTGTCATCCCATCATTGACCAGCATGCTCCTCTGGCTTCAGATAAGGGGGGGGGGATCAGCTGGAGAGGGCACGGATGCTCATTGTGCCCTGACTGTGCATTGCCTGGTGGGCAGTCCCGGAGGGGACCGGGACAATTATTGATTTATTTTAAAATGTCTGTCCTGCTTCTCCAGAGAACCTCAGTCAGACAGTTTACAAATTAAACATAATAAGAAACTATATACTAATAGCCAAGTGCCCCCTGCGCATGCGGATATCTAAATCTGCATATTGAGGGCACTTGGGGGGCAGAGATTTTCCTGCACACTTGGGGGACTCCTCAGGTGTGCAGAAAAATCTGAAAACTTTTTAAAAAACTATACAGGGAATATTTAAATCCCCACAAAAGTAAAAGTGTTCCCTGCACATGCGCAGAGAATGTTCTGGGAGCTCTGTGGCAGGCCCAGCAGTTGGGAGGCACCAAGCCCTCACCACTGGTGCCCTGTTGGGGGGACAGGGGGAAGATCAGTGGTGGGCCTGGCGGCTGGGAGGCATCCAGGCCTCACTGCCAGAGCGCGGGACTGGGGAAGATCGGCGATGGGCCTGATCTGGGAGGTGTCCAGGGCTTGCCCCCGGTGCCCAGGGGGTGGGGAAGATCAGTGGCGAGCCCAGTGGCTGGGAGGTGCCCAGGACTTGCTGCTGGTGTTGGGGGGGAGCTTACCTGTAGCCACTTCCTCCTCAGCCTCGAGGTCCTCCCCCCCCCACCACAAGTATTGCGGGTCCCTCTTCTTGTATTCATCATAAAAAGCTGTTGACAAACCCCTAACATTGAAAACCAAACCCAGCAAAAGGATAGAAACATTTTTTTTAAATTGTATTTTCCCTGAACTCAAAGTGTTTTCTACTTGGTCTCCAACTTGGCACAGTTTAGAAGACAGTGAGAACAGAGTGTTTATAAAAGTAAAAGGTTCTTACCAAGTCAGCCCATTAGCTCATCTGTCCAAATACTGGCTTGGATCCACTGCTCTCTTTCTGCTGATGAAATGATTTACACTCATGTAGGGCAACTTTTTCAACTATGACTCCTACTGGGCCAACTATTTATGTGATCTTGAAAGCCCCCAACAAAGGAGAGCATTTATGCTGGCTAGGATGAATTCCTTTCCTTCAAATATTGTTTATGGTAGATTCCTCCAAATTCCATATAGTGAGAGAGTCTGTCCTTGTGGGGCAAACATTCCAGATTTCATCCAACATATATTGCTGGACTGCCAGCTACATTCTAATCCCTGGAAGGAACTGTTTGGTAATCTCTCCCTCCCTCTTTGTAATCTGGTAAATGGGATTGACTATTGCCGCTTATTAAAAGATAATGAAATAGAAATCACAAGGGCTGTGAATAAATTCCTGGAGAAGTCTATTAAAATTTATGAGAGGCATGTTTCACCATGATTTTTTTTGTGCGTGTGTATGTGTGTGTGTGTGTGTGTGTGTGTGTGTGTGTGTTGTTCTTAATCTTGAACTGTATATTTTGCTTGTTTCTATTTTGTACTATGTTCGAGTATGCCAATAAAAGGTATGGTTGACTGACTCCTACTAAAACTCAAAATGCCCCCTAAAACACTTCTTCTGAGTGGCAGAGGACCCAGGAACAGAATGGGAGGGAGGCACTTTGAGCTGCACTGGGAGGCAAAAGAGTTATGTTCCTTGAGGGGAAATCCTACTGTCCATGGAAATACTCTAGTATACAAGCCAGTATTTACTGAGTATAACTGTGGTTTTCTCTGGCTGAAAACCCCAGATCCTTGTCAGGGGGAGATGCCACAGACTGAATCCGAGACATTCTGAATACAGAACTACCCCTTAGCTAGGGTTCTTTCTTACTATCACTGTTGGAGTTTAAAGCCTCATCCACAGTAATTTCTGCTGTCTCTCAATCTGCGTTGTTTATCTACATTCCTCTCACATACTAACCTTCGATTTCATCTGCTTATATTTAAAAGTATGTTTTTCAAGAATGTTAGTTGCAATACAACTCCCATGACTGACATATGGTCTATATGGTCAGGGGCCTGCCTACTTGAGGGACCGCCTTTCCCCATATAGGCCCCAGAGGACACTGAGGTCAGGCACTCAACATCGTCTGACTTTCCCTGGTCCGAAAGACATTTGGTTGGCCTGTACTAGGGCCAGGGCTTTCTCGGTGGCAGCTCCTTACTGGTGGAACGAGCTCCCAGATGACATCAGGGCCCTGCGGTACTTATTGCAGTTCCGCAGGGCCTGCAAGACGGAGCTCTTCCGCCAGGCTTTCAACTAGGAGCTGCCACCGGGGGGGGAAACTGGTTTGATAACATCGTGCTGGTCCTGTTGGCCGCACCCCTCGCTGCCTCTGTTCGCCATGAGAACTCTGAAGCTGCCATCTGTTGCAGTATATTGTGGGCAGGATGTTGTGTTAGTTTTAACTGTCTATTTTATATTGTAAACCTTTGATGGTATTTTTATGCTTGTTAGCCGCCTTGAGCTGGTTCGCTGGCAAGGCGGGATATAAATATAATAATAAATAAATAAATAAATAAATAAATAAATAAATAAATAAATAAATGCAGAAAACAATTAGGCTATGTCCTAAATACCCTGACTTGGATAGCCCAGGCTAGCCTAATCTTGTCAGATCTCAGAAGCTAAGCAGGGTTGACTCTGGTTAGTTCTTGGATGGGAGAACACCAAGGAAGTGCAAGGTTGCTACTCAGAGTCAGGCAATGGAAAACCACCTCTGAATGTCTCTTGCCTTGAGAACCCTATGTATCGCCATAAGTCAGTTGTAACCTGATGGCACTTTCCACTACCACATGTCTTCTTGGGAACAGTCTGCCAACTGAACAGGCTCTGGGCTAAGCTTCTTTTTCTCTTCCTATTATAGTTATTTAAGCCTGGTTATGGCCAAAAACTGCACTAACCTGGATAGCCCAGGGTAGCCCAATCTTGTCATAACTTGGAAGCTAAGCAGGGTCCATCTTGACTAGCAATTGGATGGGAAACCTCCAAGGAAAACCAGGGTCTTGATGTGGAAGCAGGCAATTGGCAAACCACCTCTATTATAATTTAGATCAATGGATCGCCCAATCCCCGAGTACTCAGGGCTCTGAGCAATAAAAAATAAAAATACATATAATAATAAAACACTTCCAACTATTTAAATAAATTTGTTAAAACAATTATCAAATGATGCTAATACATCAGATTTCAGACTGTGTTATCATCATGCAGGAGAGGTGGGAGGAAGCTGTGGAAAAGGGGGAAGGTGAGGGGAGTGCTAGCCGAGATGGTGACTGTTGCTCTCCTCAACCAAAAGCCTGGCAGAACATGTCTGCCTTACAGGCTCTATGGAACTGCATCAGGTCCCACAGGAAATGGATGTCATTTGGCAGAGAGTTCCACCAGGTCAAGGACGGGTGGATTGTCAAAGACAGGCGGATGTCTTTTGGGCCAGGGAACACCAATATGTTGTTCTCAGCTGTATGTTGTTCTCAGCTGAATGTGAAGCTCTTTGGCGGAGATACCAGAGGAGGCAGTCCCAGACCACTTAAGGCCTTAAAGGTCAATACCAAAACCTTGAACCTGACCTAGTACCACTGGAAGCCAGTGTAGCTGACGCAGCACAGGTTGGATAAGTGCTGTTTGTGATGTTCTTATCAGGACTCACACCAGCACATTCTGGATCAGCTGGACTTTCCGTATCAAACTCAAGGGTAGGCCAGCATAGAGCAGTCCTTCCAGATAACGTGAAGGGGAGAAACACCAGAAGATCTAATCTTTCCTTATTATATAAAGCCATTTTCAAGTGGCAAGATTCCATGGGGTGCCAAAATCAGTTGGCTGGAAGGACTGCCACTCATGGCATTGATCAGTTCCCATGGAGAAAATGGCTGCTTTGGAGGGTAGACACTATGGAATTATACCCTGCTGAGTCCTTCTATTCCCCCCCCCCCAAAAAAATGCTGCTGTCCAAAGGATCCACCCCCCAAATCACCAGGTATTTAGGGGCTGGCAACTTTCCCCTCAGTGCCTGTTGCTAGGCAACCAAGCTTGCTTCTCTGAAAGCCCCATTCTACACCTATGTTGGCCTCTGGGAGAAAACTCATTGGGGCAGCTGAACAGAATGCCATAGAGGCCACCCTCCAAAGCAGTCATTTTTTCTGGGGAGGGGGAGATCTGTCATCTGGAGTTCACTTGTGATACCTGGTGATCTTCAGGCTCCAACTGGAGGTTGGGTACCCTAGGTGTAGCAGGCAGCGCTTCAGAGCAGGATCTGCTAGACCCAGGTTCTTGCTGAGTGGGTGATTTTGGGCCAGTCACAGACTTTAAGCTTAACCTACCTCACAGGGTTGCTGTGCAAGTCAAAAGGGGGGAGAGGAGAATGATGTCAGCTGCTTTCGTCCCTGTTGTAGAAAAAGACTAATTTTCCTCCAGGTGAACTATGGTTGCCAATCTCCAGGCGAGGGCTGGAGATCCCTCAGAATTACAAGTGCTCCCCAGATGGCAGAGATCAGTTCCCCTGGAGAAAATGGTGGACCCTGTGTCCTTATACTGGGCTGAGATGGACCCCCTATGACAGCCCATGTGACATAGCAGTCAGGGCTTCAGAGCATGGTGGAGGCTGTGGGGGGAGATGGAGAGCTGAAGAGTGAGGTTGATGATTGGTTGGGAAGGAGATAGGGTTGCCAACTCCAGGTGGAAAATTCCTGGAGATTTGAGGGATGGAGCCTGAAGATGGTGAGGTTGGAGGAGGGGGTGGGACCTCAGACAGGTACAATGCCATAGACTTCACCTTCCAAGCCAACCATTCTCTCATGGAGAACCATTGTTGCCAATCTCCAGGTGGGGGCTGGAGATCACTCAGAATTACAACTGCTCTCTAGGAGGGAGGGGGGAGGAGATTGGAAGCTGAAGCCAGGGGGCAGTTAATAATACACTGACGGTTGGCTGGGGGGGGAGATAAGGTTGCCAACTCCAGGTTGGGAAATTCCTGAAGAATTGAGGGTGGACCCAGGAGAGGGTGAGGTTTCAGCAGGGATGGAACCTCAGACAGGTACAATGCCATAGAGTCCACCCTCCAAACCACCTGTTCCCTCATGGGGAACAATTGCTGCCAATCTCCAGGGTAGGGATGGAGATCATGCTGAATTACAACTGCTCTTCAGATGGCAGAGATCTTCCCCTGGAGAAACTGGTGGACTCTGTCATTATACCCTGCTGAGGTTGCCACAGCAAAATGACGCTGAGTGCCCAAGGCTGGGGCACTCTCCCAGAGCCTCTCTCTAGAGCCCATTGTATTTATTTCCACAATGGGCCTTATTCCTAGTACGTGTGTGTGTGTGTGTGTGTGTGTGTGTGTATTCATTTTTGTACTAGCAGGGTCATAATACATTGCAAATGGGATGGCATCTGTCTTTGCCGTTCTCCATGGAAGCATTGTTTGGGGAATAACAAAAAAAATTGGGTCAGCACTTACTCCTGACATTTAATGGCTTAAGGAATAAAATACTGTACACATTCCCCTGACTCCATTCACAAGGGGATTCCTCTAGAGTTCTCATTTACATTTTTAATCTAAACTTTTCATGCATTGTGTTCAATATAGAATTTCCCTGTGCAGGTACATCTTTTAATTACATCTCTGAAAACAAATACCCTGGGATGCAGTCTTAAAATGGCTTTCTCTGAAGTTGATCTTGATTAGATTATCCCTGATCTGAGGCCAATAAAACTGAGTGTGTGCATGGGAGGAGAGTGATCTTTTATACGTGTCACTTCTTTTTCATATCAGGCACATTGGGGAGGGGAACGCAGTGGAATAAAGAAAATCACTGTAGTACAGTAGCTTGATTCTGGGATACTTGAGTCTGATGTATGTGTATCTTTTTGGAGTTATAAAAACTGACCTAAGGCCATTCATAGTTTAGAGCTCTGTAACCTGCTCTGGCTGCAGAGTGCTCAGATACTCCATTAGCTACTAAAAAGGTGGCATGCCTGTTTGAGAAGGCTTTTAAAGGTGTCAGGAATAGCAATAGGACTATGGCTGTCCCACCCTGTCACATTATTACATATTTTGATGCTGGCCCAGCTCAGGGATTTGAGGGAAGAATCACCTTTTTATATTCAACTGCTGAAATGGTACATAAAGGCTTTTGAAAGTTCAAAATAAAATGTTTTGACTTAGAAAAGAAACGGTCAGGTGGAATCAGGGGTAGGATGTATGAAGTGAACTGATAATAAAAACTGAGGTAATTTTGTAATTGCACTAAATCCAGCTAACATATTGCCAACAAGTAAGTGTTTTTGCTTTTCAACAAAGTCTTTGAAATTTGGGGAGAGAGGCTTTCTTTTCAGTTTCTGCTTTAACTCACAAGCATAGGATTCTGAGTTGCACTGACAATTCACACTTAGAAGACAGGAATGTACAACCAAGCTCCCAAAATCCTTCTATATGTACAGACCAAGGGATCACTCCTCTCTTTAGAGCTATCTCTCTTTTCACTGGGCAGAGATTACTTCCATTCACTAGAAGCTCTGTCCATTTTTGGTTTGAATGGGGATCCTTGTTGATCCACCCACTCCTTCTATCACTCTCCCAGTCCACCGTCAGGGCTAAACTGTCTCCTCTTCAACTGTCAGTTCCCAATGGACATTTCTTAACTGGCATTCTCCACAGAATTTCATTAGAACGGTCTGTCACTCAAAGGTTCTCAGACTCTGCTAGGCATTAACCCTTGACAATCCATCAAATGGTACAAAAGTGGTGTATGTGTTCTGTATTCATCCTAAGACAGTCATTGAAGGTGTACTTTAAAGTGCATGACCCAGTGTTCCTTATGTTACCTAAATGGGCACCACATTGGATGATGCATAGCTAAGTGCTCGCTGCAACATTCACATCACATTTTGCATCTTTTTCTAGTCTCTTCATATTTCTTCCAGTCCAAGAGAAATCACTACACAAAAGTTGCTTCCATGTGTTTCTCTCCCTTGCTCGATTGGGACATGTAAATATTTTGAGTTGATAGCTCTGGGTTGGGAAATTCCAGGAGATTTTTGGGGTGGAGCCTAGGGAGGGCAGGGCTTGGAGAGGGCAAAGACTTTGTTTGGGGTATAATGCTACAGAGTCTACCTTCCAAAGCAGTCATTTTCTCCAGGGAGACAGATTTCTGTAACCAGGAGACCAGTTGTAATTCTGGGAAATTTCCAGCCACCTGCTGGAGACTGGCAATACTAGTTTAAATCCACTAGCTACAATTATTTAAAGAAGACTTTTCATTTTCTTTTTGGGGGAAAAGTTCAAAATGATTGTGGAGAGAGAACATGAAAGGTTCTGTGTACAGGGATTTATTTCTTACACCTTTTTAAGAAAGGATAAAATATGCTGGTTTCAATGTGACTGAATGTATTAAGAATCATGAATTTATTTTCATTCAGGTTGTTTTATGTTGTTAGTAGGACCCCTTTAAGGCATGAGCATAACGATCAAAACTGGATTAGCTTTACAGACTGTGTGCATAACTGGTTTCATCTCTCCTCAGTGAACAGATTTAAAGGGAGTTTGACTGCATGCTGATTGACAGAATTCCTAATAATTTCTCTTACCTAAGTCACTCAGAACCCTTCTGTACCACCACAACATCTTGCAGTTTTCACAGCTTCGTGATCATCAACATTCTTCCTCTGCCCCAACATAAATAAAATTGTTTCCAGGCCCCAACAGCTGGCACTTGCTGGTTGAAGGAATGAACAGTAAGACAGTGTGTTCATAGGATTACATGAAAGGCTGAGAGGGAGAATTTATGCAGAGTTTTATAAGCTTAGTGAGCCAGAAAATAGATTGGGGTGCACGGAGGAAATAATGTGTCAGTCAAAGCTAAGTTTGCAGACATAAGCCTCCATGACAGAAGAGCAGCCATGGGCTTTTGCCACCTTGCAACTTCAATGCTTCCCTCTGAGTTTGGATGGAACTTAGAGCAGGTGTTTCCAAGAGATGGTACTCTTCAGTAGCTTTTGCCATGTGCCTAGTAAGAGCATGGCAGCAGCATGAGCAACTGGAATGTGCAAGCAATAGCAGGACGCAGTCAAGGAGAAGAGATGCAGTTCTCCCATCAGCTACATGTACATTACAGCTCCTTCACAAAATATCTGGTTTTAGGTTTCCTGCAATTGTACACCTTCCCATTATTACGGTGAGCTTTGGTTGACAGCATAGTATTTGCAACTCACTAAATCCCTCTTCTGTAATATTTGTGTGTGACAGAAATGTTACAAGCCTTTAATGTGAGTGTACGTATGGTGAGTTCTGACTGAGACTACAATCATGCTCTTCTAGTCTTGCTACATGGCAAAAATCCTGCTTGCCAGTGGCCTTTGCCTCCATAATTTGATCTGGTGAGCCTCCTTTGACAGTAAATAAGACAGACAAGTTTTACAAGCAAAATGATAGCATGAGGACTTATTGTTAATACTATAGAAATTTCCCCCACGGCAGCCACACTACCATTTTAAACTACTACCTTTGGAAGAATGCCTGTTATGATTGTGATACCAGATAATTAAGGGACTGCTCTGTTGCATTCAAAGGATCTATTTCATAATTTCACTTGAAGCATATTTAGTTCTACCAGAAGAAATCTGTTTTGGAGAGTAAAAAAAAAGGAAAGAAGATTAAAGAAAGATTAATGATGAAATGTAAGAGAGAACCATTTTCTCATCTTTGTCACATAAGCAGTTACCAGATCCATAGCAAACAACTAATCAAAGCATGCTCTTGCCACAGTGATCCATGCTGTGATCACATATATACTATAATGTGATCTATGCAGGGTGGCTTTTGTAAACTGCCTGGAAACTTCAACTCATCTAAAAATGCAGCAGTCAGGCTATTGTCAAGGTTGTATACAAGGACTGTATCACCTCAGTGCTGAAAAATATACACTGGCTGCCCATTCGTTTCTGAAAGACTTCAGAGTACTGGTTCTTATGTTTAAGACCCTGAATAGCTGAATGCCAGGGTACTTGAAGGACTGCCTCCTCCGATACTGTCCAGCCTGCCAGTTAAGATCTGCCTCACAAGCTTCACCTTCAGAGGCAGCAACCAGAGGAAAGGTTTTTTCAGTACTGGCACCTTACCTGTAGAATTCCCTTCCCTTTAAGTCTTGCCTGGTGAGTATGTTACTCTATTTTAGGTGCCAGGCCAAAACATTTCTGTTTACTCAGGCTTTTCATCAAGGAGCTAGTATTTTAACCCCATTTGTATAGTGTGTATGTCTTAAGCTGCTCAATTATCCATATTTTTTCATAGGGATGGGCATGAATTGGGAAAATGCAGTTTGGTTCACGGTTTATGGCTGAACCACAAATCGAACCCCAAACCAAACTGAACTGGGAGGCTCATTTATGAACTGAACTGGTCTGTAGCCCTGCAGACCCCATTGAAAGGGACCACAGTCCTTTAAACAGGGTTTGCAGGAAGCCCAAAAAGCAGCTTGCTTCCCTCTGCTCAGTTGTTTCGGTCTGTTTTATGCAGTACTTTTAAAGGGATTGCAAAACAGCACAAAAAACAGCTGTGTGGTGGGGAGGTGCTACCCGCTGTGCAGCTGTTTTGGTCAATCTTCTGCAGTCCCTTTAGACTTTAAAAGGACTGCAGAAGACAGCCCAAAAAACAGCAGCCAGCAGGAAGGGGAATCCCCAGGGAAGGGACTTCCCTCCCACCTTTCTGCTGGCCGTTTTTGTTTTTAATTGTGAGTTTCAATTAACTTTGCTTTCATAATGTTTTATTTTGTAAACTGCTTTGGGCAAGTTCCCTGGAGAGGCAGCATAAACATTTTCTAAATAAATGAAATTAATAAGTAAAACATATTCAATCATAAAAAAATAAGGTTCAGAAGAGAAACAAAAACCCAGCCTTTTGCAAGGAAATAGTCAACCACTATTGGTGGGTTAAACACCTCCTTGACCATAATCATACAGGATTATATGCAAACTCCTTCTCTCCCTGCAAAGTCAAAAGTCTAAAATGGATATATGAATAGAACCCATAATCATCCACAGGGCAAAAGTAGGCAAAGTGTACTATCCCATGGATCTCAGTGGAAAAACAGGCCTTGACAAACCTGCCATTAACAGCTGCCTGGCAGGTCAAGAGTTTTCTAAATGACCCTGCCCTACAGTGTGTTGAGAGACCCCTGCAATCTACCAGTACACTGTCAGATTTAACAGTTTCATTTTTTCCTTATTATATGAATGCACATCCTTACTTAACAGGCCAGGGAGCTTGTGTGACAAGGTTTGGTCCTGTCCAAGACTCACCTCTGCTACTGCCTGTCACAGACTCACTCTGCCTTCTGCAACAAATACCTCCATCTTATCCTTGCCTTGCCTCACCTACCTGTGCCTTTACTTCTGTCTTGCTTCCTTCCCAAAGCTTTGCCACTCCAAATATTCTCAATGCCTCAACAGAAGCTGGCTCACTCAAGCTATGGTTATGGATGGTTAATGGTGGCAGAGTGAGGATCTGTAGCATGGCTTCCTCCCAAATACCTCCATTTTATCCTTGCCTTGTCTCACCTACCTGTGCCTTTACTTCTGTCTTACTTCCTTCCCAAAGCTTTGCCACTCCAAAAATTCTCAATGCTTCAACAGAAGCTGGCTCACTCAAGCTATGGTTATGGATGGTTAATGGTGGCAGAGTGAGGATCTGTAGCATGACTTCCTCCCATGCTCTTGTGACTTGGGAAGCAGTAGTGCTGCAGTGGCTCTCATCCCACTGGAGTAATAGTGTGACTACCAGGGTTTAGGTGCTGCAGATAGAATATACTCAAAAGCAGGTAGGCCAGGGGACATTGGGAGATGGTGTGGACTGGTTAGCCAAATTGCTCTGGGTTTGTGATTTTAAGGTCAGCAAACAACCGGGTTACAGCCAACTATACCAAGGGCCCGCCCCTTCCAAGAGTTCCCAGAAAATAGGCACTGAGTCGGAGGTCCGTTTAAATGGTTTTTACTGGAAAATATTCTCAGGCACACAATATAGATACACACACAAACACACAGTTCCTAAGAAACTTAGATAGAGAAATAGCACTGTTACATTAGTAGGAGGTTCGATGGTTGGGCAGTACTTTACCTGTCCTGGAGATGGGTTGTCCGTTCAAAGGAAGAATTGAGGGATTGAAAGAAAAAATAGGGAACGTGTTCTGAACCGGCAGAAACCCGTTTATCTCTCTCTCTCTCTGGCTGCAGACTCAGAGATCAAAGATGGAGGGAGGGTATTGGGATAGCAAGCTGGACTTGAGAGGGGTAAAAGCAGATAGGGGTCGTGGAAGCTCAAGAGACCGGCAGCATGGCAGGCGACCTCTTTTATTAGGTGATCTGGGGGCGGGCAGCGCTGACCACATCCCCCTAACACAACTACCAGGTAGTCCGTCCCTACAAACCCTACCATTGGTTAAAGGAGAAAGAGGAGGGGATGCTGGGGGGTGGTCAATATTGAGACGCTAGGAGCTAGACAGGAACTGACACCTGGGCAAGCTTGCGATGAGTCACCGAGCCATCCTATTGTCTCTTGATGGCCCTAGCTCTGCCAGTTGATGGGCTGAGGATTAGTTGCCAAGCAACCTCATTCACAGTCCAAAGTTCAGCATCTCTCTGGAATGTGTGGAATCCCACAGGTATGTTGGGGGGGTTGCCTAGACTGGAACCTCTTGCAGCAGGTAAGAGGGCACGTGTGCAGTTTGCGGCTGGCATCACAATACAGTCCTTTAAGCACACTCTTAGCACAGTCCAAAGTTCAAACTTATGAACATTAAAAGTCCATAAGAGCACGTGATGTGCCTTGCTAGGCAACAGACTAGGACATTTAAATGGCTCACATCACATGATATCACCTTTGGTCGAGCTTTATAATTCGGTCGAGCTTTATAATTCGGTCGAACTTTATAATTTGGCCAATCATGGTAGATACATAAAGAGATGAAGAGGCTGCAGCTCTTGAGGTAAGAAAGGAACAGAATCTGCTGTGTCCTTCTCATGAAGATCCAAGTTTAGCATGGTGGCAGCAGCAAGAGTGTGGCAGAAGAGGCAGAGGTCCTTGTCATCTCTTGGCAAAGAGAGAAGTCTAAGCATGGACATGGTGGCATCTTCCTCTCCACATTAAGAGGAACCCTCTTTGCAAGGAGGTGCTTGATAGCCCTCTAGGAGATCAGCCCACTGGAAAATGTTTCAGATAATGCCTGCCTTCACTGATCATCTGTTCCCTGCCTCTTAGGAGATAGCTCCTGCCTGTTCTCAGTGCAACATGAGCTCCTCCTTTTCATACTTTTGACTTTGCGGGGGGAGAGGAGGATTTTGTATATCATGCAGGCCAAGAAACTCCTATTCCCTTCTCTAGAGATGCTCACTCTGCTTCTGCTGCCCCAAAGCATGGGACAGTGAATGTGATGCCCTTTCATCCCCAGTTCTAAAAAGGGAGTCAGTGACAGCTGCAAATTATAATGGGTCAGTAATCAAAATCAAAATTTGTGACCTTTTTTCCCTAGTATTCTTTCTGGGTAACATGCTTGTATTCACATCCATTAAAACCTGACAACTTTATTTAATTATATAGTCCTTATTGAGTTAGGCACACTCTTTTGTTTTAGCAGGTCTGAACGTCAGAGTGAAGAAAAAAAAACAGGACTAGCATGTGGGTTCCAAGCAAAAAAAGCATCAAATATCCCAGTCACTTTGCTGTAGCTGAGAGGCAATTGAGAGACAAACAAGAAGTCCTGATCTTTGGGCAGGTTAATGCAAGCTGTTTTCACCTGGCAAACTGCCTCCAACCTTAGCAATGATGTATAAGCATCTAAACCAATGGATGTCATTTTTGTCTGTAGAATCACCAAGCCAAAATGAAATATAAAACTGTAGAAACCCTCAGCAATATTTATGTCAGACTTTTTTCAAAAAACATTTTGTTTTACCAACAGTCTAATTTATTCCCTTGTAGCTTTGAACACAAATCTATTCTACTTATTTCCCAGTACAAAATAACCTCTTTAAGCAGCTAGAAGAATTCCTTTGTTATGCTTAATTTTTCTCTCTGTACTGTAGAATAAGGCAGAAAATAGTGCTCCAGAAGCATAAATTAAATAAAAATTTGGACGGTTTTTTTTTTTTAAATGTTCACAATAAATAATAATGGTTCTGTATTCATCTTAAAATTTATACATTGATGTGCTAAGAAATTTTATTGCTGAGATGACACTTCTGACACTGATTAAAATATTCAAGCATCAGTGAGGGGCTGAGTAGGAGAAGTAGATTTTGTAACTGCTGAGATCCCTAGGCCAAACCAGACAAATCAGGTGTCCCTGATTTCACTCCAGAGATGCACCTCCATTTTGTATAGTGAGTTTCCACTGGGAAACACCATTTAACAATGTCATGGGGCCCCAGTTCTAGTTGGGACCACTGCAGCATTGTGGAAGAGGGCCTAGTGTCTTTGTCTCAAGCCAATGAAATGATGCTGGGAAGCATTATTTGCTAACATGTCCCCACAATACAGTTTCTTGTTGGGAAAACTGCACAGGGGGAAGGCAGGAGCTCCTTCTCCCCCCTCCCCACTATATGGTGGTCATGTTAAAAGGAATTTCCCAGTGGAACTCACTCTACAAAAGGAAGATGCATCCTTAGAGCAAACTCTGAAGAGAAACTTTATAACTGCAATATTATTCTGTCATGTACTTTATGATTTTGTGGGATAAAATGAAAGAGGAAACTTTTTGATACGTTTATCACATTCATGCAGATTCTGAATTATTTTGTTGAATTGGTCTCCTTTTTAGGTAAGACATCTGGGCGGCAGCAGAACTGAAAAACACCAAAGTAAGATTTTATGTATGCTTCATTTTTTCATGTTGGAGTAAAGGGGAGGGGAGGTGATAAACTCAATCCCAAAGTGGGTTTTGTCAGGCAAGCAGTAAATTAGTTAGAAATCTAGCTATTGAGCTGAATAAGGAAGAATTGGTGTTGCATGTTACATTTTTACTTCTTTTTTCCTCATGATGGTTATATCTGGAAGGAAAAAATACAGGAAATATTTCTGGACTTCTAGAGTGGCCAGAATCCACTGTGAGACATTTTACTAGCTCCAAGAGACATGTGTTTGGCATGTTATGCTTGCTAAAATCCTTATTTATAAAATCTTCGGTACTTTGATAATATATGCAAAGTAAATATTGGGAGATCAAGGGGGATGTGCATGGTCATGTGATTTATGTTGTTAACTTCATGGTGAGGAAGAAAGGATATGGCATACTCTAGAACTGGCAGTGGAATTTTGGAGAGACATGAGGGGCTAAGGCACAAAGGTTGCAGTATTCAAAGCAAATCACTAGAGCTTGAAACTGAGTTGTTGTTAAAGGTGACAAAGAGGATGGTGCATATTTTCATCATGATGAACATGGAGAAGTGACAAGACTTGGTGACTGACTCAATGGAGGTAAAGTTTAGGGATATATGAATATACTACATGCGTAGTTGACACCCAGCATTTGTGGAGTTCAGCCTGGGACAGATAATAGAAGAGGCTGAAAAATGGTATTCAAGTTTATCACATGAAGAACAAAAACTGAAAGGATGCTGAAGGGCTATCAGTGGGATCTTCTATACTTTTTACATATTTACTGAGCCCTTTTTCAGTTTATGATGGCATCTAGAGAGCTTGGGTCATTTAACAGAAAGCAGTCTGTGAAACTTCTCCATTTAACCGAGGCCGGTCCAACACCAAGCCTTGAGACAAATATGTATGAATTACTCAAGTGCTATGTTTAATAACAAGGTTAGAATTCTTTGCGATGTTTCAATATATCCTTGAAGTTTGAAACACTGGAGAAAAAACTGTGGCTAATTACTATGAAATTGGTTTTCAGTCATTTGTGCTAAGTAATCCACTGTTCCAAAATGATCTTAAAAAAGCCTGTTGGGCCTTGACTATTGTGCTGGACAATAAGAAGGCTTTCATTAGCCCACTTTCAGCCATTTGCAGTTTTCTGTATCTTTCTGTCTCTCCACAGTTAAAGTGGAATAGAGAGTGTTTTGAGGCAGCTTTCTTAATTGAACACTACAGGCAGCAAATCCCGATACAATGAGCTAGTTTGTTAGTAGAAGCAGTAAAATAATGAAATCTACAATACAGACAAGAGTTCAGAAGGGCCATAGACCTTTGATAGCTAGCCACAATCCATTTAACCAGAATGAGTTGACATGATGACTTCCTTTTGGCTGATGGCTAGACATCAATACACTTTAAAACAAGAATATCCACTCTTCATAATCTTTGTAGAGATATAGATGGAAAAAATATCCATAGAATAACATGTGGACAAATGAAGGGAGGGGTGGATTATACGAAATAGGTAACTCTTTGACCTTTTTGTTTTTTTCAACTTTAGTTTCGATTTATAGCCCCCCCTTGCCTGCACATGTTCATTTGTTTTGTTACTGAAGTTTGCACTCTAATCTGTCCTGTATATGTAAGGGCCAAAGTTTTAACGAAAGAAAGAAAAATGTTGCATGGGTTTTTGTAAACACAGGACAGGGTATGAGCTCTTCATAGAACCTGAAGCTCATTGTTTATTTGAATTTTTAGGGTACTTTCAGTTTAGTTCTGCTTGAAAAGGTAAAATAATGTCTCTGTGGAATTATCATTGAGGGGTTATGCAAGCATCTTTGTCACCATGTTTAGCCCTAATGAGAAATCACCAGTATAAGGAGTGGGAGGATATACACCTTATATCATGGGATTATGGTGCATATACTGTCTTTTTCTGATGGCTTCCATCATGTGGAAGCTGCTAGTGCCACCATCATTTATGAACTGCACTAGCACTTTACGTTATGTTTTTTATAATTTACATAGTTGTGGGTTTTATTTAATTCTGTGTTTTAGCTGTTCAATATAGTTTGTGTAAGCCTCCCTGAGCCTGCCTTGGCAGGGAGGGCAGGATACAAAACAAACAAACAAATAAATAAAATGTGTTTGAGGTTCAGCAATGAAGTATGTAACCTATTGTGTAGAGAAAGTCCTGTAAAGGACCTTTCTAAGAAGCTATATCTACCATAGTAGGCCCTCACAATTTGTGGATTCATGACTCACATTTTCCTGGTCTGCTGCCCAGCTAGCCATGTGATGTGGATAGTCCAGAGCACATGATCCCTTCATATCTTGGAAGAGGGAGAACAGGAGCAAGGATGCTGGCTTTGCACTCTCCCTCTACATAATTACCTGCTTCTTGGAACTGTGTCTACGCAGGAAGGAAGTGTGCATATTAGGTGGGTTGTGTGGCTCCTTCATGTCCAGCCAGGTACCTTGCACAGTGGCATCCAACTTGCCTATATGTTTTGCTATATGGTTTGCTAGACCCCACTGCCAGGCCCTACTGCTTTGCCACTGATTAGCTGGCCAGTGGGGAAAATTTACCTCCAGAAGAGGGAGATCCAGCTGACATGCAGTGACGTAAGGTCATCACATCAGGGACATTGAGGTGATGCTCTGGTGTTTGGGCAAAAACTCCATGGTAGAAGCCAAATTTACCATAGAGTTTTTGTCCAAATACCAGAGCATCACCCCCAACATTCCCAACTTGATGCCGCCACTTCCAGATCTCATGGGCAGTGACATAGGTACATCACTGCACGTCAGCTTGGCCTCCTTCCTACTCCTGGTAAGTCCCCCCATCCCCCACCAGTTGCCAGGAAAGACCTGGCAACCCTATCACCTGTCCAGCCAGTCAGTTCATGCAACAGCACCTGTTTGCAGCATTGTGACTTTCCCAAGTCAAGATGACAAAGCGGCTACTGCTACACAACTCATCCAGCAATGCTGCAGCCAGGCCAGCTACCCCATGTGACTTGCCTTGGCTGGGCCTTCCTCCATGGGGTACTGGTGCCTTTTCCAGGGCCAGTTTGGCCTCAATGTCTACTCTTGACTCCAATATTCATGGATTTCACTTATCCTATTCCAGGAACAGAACAGAACTCCCATGAACAGTGAGAGTCTAACTGTACTCTAGGTACATACATCCTCTCCCAAATTTCCTGTAGTTTGCAGTCTCCACTGTTTATCATCCCACCTTTAGATGTGTCTGTGGTATATTGCTGAACAGATAATGTTTTGATTTTTAAACAATGTTTCAGTTCAATATTAGATGAGTCAACTTTATACCTTTCGGTTCCTTCACTTACTGACTAGCATTGTTGTTTTGCTCCAAATAATCTATAGAACTGGATTTATCTTGCATCTGCATCACCAAGTGCATTGCACTTTCTTTCCCCCATATTTATTTATTTAAAACATTTATTAGCAGTCTTTCTTCCCATATGGAGCTTAAAGCAGCTTAGCATATCGATAAAATACATAAAAGCCATTAAAAGCCAATATTTAAAAGCACAGTTTAGGACTGCTGGTAAATTAATCAAATGAGTCCCTAAATAAAACTGTCTTCAACTGCCTCCAAAAGACGAAAATTAGGTAGGCCAGATGCACCTCCCTGAGGAGGTTGTTCGGTAATTGTGAGACTACCGCTGAAAACACCCTCTCTCAAGTACCCAGCAAACGAGCCTCTTTGTTTCATGGCACAATCAGGAGGGCCTCTCCCTGTGATCTTGGTTCCCAGGCAGGAAATAAAAATGAATGTCACCGTCTTCTCTGTATAAAAGGAGTGTGTAATTAACTTATGATCCCATCCTTTGCTTGCTTTCCAGGTTCAAATTAGAAAGAAAAAACAGAGGCAAACATTAGAAGGTTGTTAAAAGAACTAATTGACTGGCACAGGGAGAGTGGGTTGCCGTTTACTGGGAATGTTTAACAGAATTCCTATTAGATTAAACGATACAGCAGACAGCCTGCTAGCATGACTGGCTTTTCCACACAAAAAAAGAACTGGGTTGAGAAATTGTCAGGGAGGTCAGATTAAAGGGAAAATAAATATTAAAAAATTGCAGGTTGGTCCTGTTCCTGGGAAACCAATTGCAAGCTGCCGTTCATTTTGATCAGAAAACTTCTTAATGTTTTTTTGTAAAACGAGTTCTAGAATAGTAAGAGCTTTCTCTTCCCTAAAGCCCATTACTTGCTCCTAGCAGACTTACATCCATTTGCTTATTACTGTAAAGTGTGTGTTACTTAGGGGGAATTGGGATGCTGATTATGGAGATCAAAGGATGCTGAAATGATGAAAGCCAGACATTTTTTTTTCATTGTGGGTCTGCCTAATGTTTAAGGAGGGGGAAATCACCTTTATAGTGAAGTAGTTTTATAACAGTGCAACCCTAAATAGAGTTGCACCCTTCTCACCCCATTGAAGTTATTGGGCTTAAAAGGTGTAACTTTGCTTAGGATTGAACTGTAAGTATAGTTTAGGGGGTGGTACTCAGAAAGGTTCTTGATTTCCAGAGGAAATGTCTTAGTTTCAGTTTTCTGCAGATGGCATGATCTAATTGCATACAGTCTAAAAAATGCAAGTGCTACTTATGATGCAATTTTTCTGTCTTGCTGCCCTTGATGAGCAATGAGTTCAGTCATTTGGTAGAAAGAAAAGCTCCAGGACTCACTTATGTACAATTGCTAAAATCCTGGCAGAATATGTGAGTTAATTCTGAAAGCTGCATAAGTAATATGTTTCCATTTTGCTGCCATCCTAATAATGAATCACTACTTTATGCAGGGTGCAGGTATTTGTCCTTGCCGTGGCAGTAATGACGTCATTTCCAAAAGTGAATCTTCATGAAAGCCAACAAGGTTATAAAGACCGTCAGTTATATAATAAGCTTCTCATTTTTCCTTTTACAACAGCAAAAAAAAAAAGTATTCTCTCTCTGGCTGAGGTAGTTTTCTCAGCCACAGGGGAATGCTAAATCTGCCTGTAAGATATGAAGATATAAATCTCCAAGTCTCCAAATCTCCAATTTTGCCAAGTAAATGCATAGATCATAGGCAGTGTGGCTTGTAGTCAAATTAAGATACAAGGGAAGTGCCAGTTTTAATCAGAGAGGGCTTCTTATGGCTTGTACAGTTCCATACTACTTAATTACATCATTGTACAATAGGTTTTTAAAACCCAAAGACTAGGGAGAGTAGGTATTAACAGGAGAAGGTCGGCACAAAAAATAAATTGGGTAGTCTGGTATAATAAAACAAAACTTTGAGTCTATGCACCTAATGGCACAATTCATTTTCCTTGGGTTGGATCAGAGACTGTGCCTCCCAGGTATGCACAAACCTGATGTGGACTGGGATCACAGCGTGCAGAAAAAATGGACATAGCCTCTCACCCGGCACCATTTTCCTGATCTGAAATGTCCCCAGTGGGTGTTATTTGCCCTGCTGGGAGTTCTACATGTATTGATGGGGTACATATAAGGCTTCCCAAGGGGGCAAATAGCACCCCACAGTGCTGCAGTTCAAAAGAGGGGGAATCCAGACAAGATGGAACTTCTACTGGTAATTGGAAGGTCTGACCCAGGCCAGGACTTAAAGTGTCATCCATTGTGGATGAGGTTGCATTCCCCCTTAACGGAACAGGGTTCACGGTTTTGGAATACTCTAGGACCCAGGCCTACTGCTGGATAAGCAGGTGGCGGTTGGGGCCAAGAGGGCCTTTTACCAACTTCCATTCCTTAGCCAGTTGCAGCCTTTCCTGGACAGAAAAGATCTGGCCAATGTATCTGGCCAAAGATCTGGCCTCAGCCTGTGATACTTTGGACTTCAAATGTGGCCACATCCTACTATTATTCCAACATTAGTAGAATGTACAGTCATCAGCAATTTATCAGCATTTATCAGCACTTTATCTTAAACTGTAATCTGTTTATGATATGAGTTTTATCATACAATATTGTGTTTTAACGTATTTATTGTAAAGTATTTTAGCTTTTGTTGTAAGCCACCCTGAGCCTGCCTTGGTGGGAAGGGCGTTATATAAATTAAACTAATAAATAAATCTAGATTAGATTACTGCAATGCAGTTTATGTAGGACTTCATTTGAAAAGTGTTCAGCAATGAACAGAGTACAATCATTCAAGTATACAGAACTGAAATACTGAACAGTATAATAAGGTTATAAACCATCAGAAAATTGAGTGTGAACAACTAAACACCGTAAACTAGAAATACAGATGCAGGGCTGAGAAGTCTGTTGAACACGGATTTACACCAGTAGTGGACCAGTGTGTTAGACTAATAGATACAATCTGTTCAGTGTGAGTACAGAAGAAAGAGTTGGCTTTTACTTAAAACCAGGGGTCATTTCATAGAAAAAGACGTGCAGGAGCTCATTAGCATAATTTATTTGCATATGCTACACCACCTGACATCACCGGGAGTATGTCGGAAGGCAAGAAAGAAAGGAGGGGGGAGGGGGCGGGTGGGAGAGGGAGACCGAGCCTCAGAAATACCACTATTCTGGGAGGATAGCTTCAGTGGTGGCTGAAGCCTTCAGAAGGCTGGTCGGAGGAACAAGCAGGCAGTTCCCCATGGGGGGGGCTGGCACTAACTCCCGGAGCTGCAGTCCCCTGAGCTCCTGCTCGAAATGACCCCTGCTTAAAACATAGCAATCATCTGAGAGATCAGACCAACACTTGAGCTTTGGAGGTTGCCATTTCTCTAGGAGACTGGATTGGCCTAAGGTATCTCTAAATCTATCCAGATTGTACATAATTTTATCCAGGATGAATAAATTCCATAACTTCAGGTGCCATTCTTGCAGCAATAGAATTGATACAGACTTGCAGCAATAGAATTGATACAGACTTCCAGTGAGATGCACTACAACATTTAGCTGTGATTAATGTTATCATAATTAGAACTTGTTTTGCTTTGGAGATTCTGCAGTCTTGGCCCATCTACACTGGCTCCCAGTCTGTTTCTGGGCACAATTCATGTTGCTGGTATTGACCTTTAAAGCCCTGTATGGCTTGAGCTGGCATACCTGAAGGATCACTTACCCCTATATGACAGGAAGCAGAAAGTAGGAATAATTGGACAGTTCTCACAGTGGAGAGAAGTAAGCAGTGGGGTCCCACAAGGATCAGTATTGGGACTGGTACTATTTAATTTAGTCATCAGTGATCTGGAACTAGGGCTGAGTAGTGTAGTGGCCAAGTTTGCAGATGATACAAAATTATTCAGGATGGTGAAAACCAAGGCTGACTGTGAAGAGCTCCCAGAGGACCTCCACAAACAGCGTAAGTGGGTAACAATGTGGCAAATAAAGTTCAGTGTTGGTAAGTATAAGGTGATGCACACTGGGTCAAAATATTCCAAGTTCAAGTGCAGGCTAATGGGGTCTGAACTTGCTGAGACTGAGAACGGGAAAGATCTTGGACCCATAGTGGATAGCTCAATGAAAGTGTAAACCCAGTACACTGAAGTGGTTAAAAGGGGGGCGGGCAAACTCTGTTAGGGATTATTAGAAACAGGATTGGTAATAAAATGTTGTAATGCTTCAATATAGAACTATGCTCCAGTATAGATCTATGGTGCAGCGTCATTTGGAATACTGTGTACAGTTCTGGTCACCATATCTCCAAAAGGAGATTGCAGAGCTGGGAAAAGTACAGAGGAGGACAACCAAGATGTGAGGGGGGTAAAGCACCTTTCCTGTGAGGAAAGGCTGAAGAGACTGGGACTTAGCAGTTTAGAAAAGAGACAACTGGGGGGGGGACATGATAGAGGTTTATAAAATTATGCATGGGATGGAGAGAGTTGACAAAGAGAAATTTTTCTCCCTCTCCCAAAATACTAAAACTCAAGGACATCCAATGAAGTTGATTGGCGGTAGGTTCAGGATGGACAAAAGGAAATACTATTTTACACAGAGAGTGATTGAGCTGTGGAAGTTGCTGCCAGAGAATATAGTTATGGCCACAGGAAGGAACAGCTTTAAAGGAGGTTAGATAGATTTATGGATGATAAGCCATGGTTACTGAGGGGAACCTCCAGTTTCAGAGGCACTAGTCCTCTGAATCCCAGAGCCAGGAGGCAACATTAGGGAAAGGCCTCATCCTCTATGCCCTGTTGTTGGCCATCCAGAAGAACTGGTTGGCTACTGAGTGAGACAGGATGCTGGACTAGATGGACTATTGGTCTGATCCAAATAGCAAATGTAGAAAAAGTACATGTGAACAGTTATATGCACATAAACTCCATTTAGACCTATGGCCAAATGATCAGATATCAGTGGCGGGAAATAGGGGTGTGCATTCAGCTATATCTGAGCTGAAAAATATCCAAAATTGCCTGTATACCTGGATATAGATTTGGGTACTTTTTTCAGCTATCCAAATTGACCAAGCCCCCCAAATCCCAAAAATATTTAGGTAGTCAAAGTTAAAGCGCATTTAAAGGGCTTCCTGGCCCTTTAAATGCCTTATGGATGAAGTTCCCGCTTGGAGGTGTTTACACTTGTGGCTTGGAGAAGGCATTTAAAGGGGCCATGATCCCTTTGAATGCCTTTTCCCCTCCATTGAAACCAATGGAGGATGGGGGCACCCTCTTTGAGAGTCCATAGAATTGGATATCCTGGTCCAATCTTTTTGAAACGTGGGAGTTTTGAAACTGGATTGATTTTCCATTATACCCTATGGGGACCATTTACCATAATGGTCTTCATAAGGTATAATTAAGCCAAAAAATTCAGGACTTCTGAAAAATTCCAAATCTGAATACCATACCAGTTTTGGGATTTGGTAATATCAGAAAATACCAATATTTTTCAGGTTCAACAGCACCTCCTGGTTGTGTTCTCCTATCCGTTTATTCAGTGAATGCAGCCACATCTCATGAATGAGAAAAAATTATATTATATTTATTGACCATTCAAATTTGGTGTGAGAGCATTCTTTGAGATCACAGTTGGCTGTGCTCTGGTAACCAAGCAGTAGTACCTGTGCGTTTCTAGGATATTTTCAGAGCATGTTTCTAGGGCATAAATAAAAATATCAACAGAATTCTTGGCTAAATATTCTCTTTCTTTCTGGGTCTTTTTGCAAATTCATCAAAATATGTGAATTAGAATACTGGTGGGTAGAGGACCATGTATATGCTCTGCTGTGCATCAATGCACTTGACACACTGGGTCATCCTAAGCAGTGTCACATACTTCTAAGCCTATTGACTTCAGTGGGCTTAGAGCATGTAACTCTGTTTAGGACTGCAGTGCTAATAGACAGATAAAGTGTTTATGCTTATATATGGCATAATAATACACACTTTACATCTTGATTGTGACAGATAAAGACTTTCAATTATTGCTTGTTTGCATGTAGCTAAGTTCACACGCTTCAAATGTGAGGACGTGGGGCACAATCTTGCAGCTTCATTGTGAATTCAGTTCAAATGCTTTATTGAATATGTACATAGGTATCTTCCACTTCTCTTACTATCAGTAAATTAAGTTTAGCGTAACATTTTAAATAGAGAAAGGCACAACTTGCAGAGAGAAATATGGTTTTCAAGGTGACAGTGTCCCTCAAACATGAATGTCATATGCTAATAGGATAAACAAAATAAGTGAGTTTTTAAATTATTTCCTTTTCTATTAAAAAATATCCTAATGGAAGGCTACGATATGCAGCTATTTTTGTAAAGATGTGTTCAAAGGCCTTGTCTGAGTGAGCTAATGTAAAAAGCATATTGCCCTAGATGGCCCCAGATAGAGTGAATTCCCTTGATGTTTTGGACCTTCATGAGGCATTTGCCCTTGTTGATGTTAAAAAGCTCATTCTCTTGAAAAGGTTAGGAGATGTCCTAAGAGTTCGCTAAATACATGTCTTCATGATGATAAGTAATGATAGCGCAGTCGTAAATGACTAGAATTTGATGACTTTTGCAGCACCAAGTTTCACTTAAAATATATACACAATTTCATGTTATTTATATTCACTGTGAAAGCAGTCCTTCATGGGCCATATTGAGTACTGGATGTGCATCATATCCTCACCTATAGTCCACACTATTGTGGGCTACAGTGTTCCCTCTAAGCTGAGTTAGTGTGAGCTAGCTCACAGTTTTTTAGCCTCCGGCTCACACATTTTGTCATAGCTTAGGAACGATGGCTCCAGAGCAAACTAATTTACGCAGTAGACAGATCGCTCACTCACAACTTTAATGCCAGTAGATCACAAAGTAAAATGGTTGCTCCCAAGACCACATTTTAGAGGGAGCAGCCTGTACCAAGGTGGTCCATTACAAATGTATTGTGGCCAGAGGCCAACATAGGGACAGGGATACAATATGGAGTGGGGGAAGATTATAGAGACTGGTTATAGGCTGCAAATACCAGTTTATAATGAGACACCTGAATAAATTATATTTTTTTGTATTAATGAATTCAGCATATTTTAAGGGAGACATGTTTTAAGAATGGTCTGCATTCTTCTCATCCAGATGTCTTCCTTAATTCAGATTACCTGATCATGTTTCCCAAATTAAATAGATGCATTAAGAATTATTCATCTTTCTTTCTTTCTTTCATTCATTCATTCATTCATTCATTCATTCATTTATATTTCACCCTCCCCACAAGTGGGCTCCGGGTGGACCACAACAAACAATTTTACTATAATTAAAAACAGTCATAATAATCAGTTAAAACAATTAAACAAGGCACATAAATAATTGAAAACAGGTAGCACTTATAAATACGGAAGTGTAATGTCTTGAATGACTGGAACAGCACAGAAACTGTAGATCTTCTTAATCTGGGCCATATAAAAATGGAGAGCTTCAGCCAGGGAGGCCAAAAAGTTGGGTGCCTGCTTTCTCACCCAAAGGCCCGGTGGAACAGCTCCATTTTAAGGGCCCTGTAGAACTGTAGTAAGTCCCACAGGGCCCTGATCTCAGATGGGAGTGCATTCCATAAGGCCAGGGCTATGGTGGGAAAAGCCCTGGCTCTAGGTTGAAGCTAAGTGGATGCCCTTTGGGCCGGGGACAACAAGCAAATGCTGGTCTGCTGAGCATAAGGCTCTCTGGGGCACATATGTGAAGAGGCGGTCCCTCAGATATGTCAGTCCCAGGCTGCATAGGTCAATACCAACGCCTTGAAATGGATCCAATACTCAATCGGTAGGCAGTGCAATTGGCGTAGCACCAGCTGAATGTGTGCCTGCACAGACATCGCAGTCAGCGGGCACACCGTCACATTTTGCACTAGCTGGAGTTTCTGGATCAGACTCAAGGGTAAGCCCGCATAAAGCAAGTTACAGTAATCAAGCCTGGAAGTTACCATTGCATGGGTCACTATAGTCAAGTCCTGGTGGGGAGATAGGCAGGGAGATCTGCCGAAGATAATAAAAGGCAGACCTGGTAACTGTTAATACCTGGACCATAGATTCTATATTGTATCCAAAGGCCCCGATCACACACAGAATTAGTTGCGCAATAGACACAAATGCCATGTTGATTTTAAGAGCGTGACCACACCAGAACATCTGGCAAGCATCCCACACCCATTAGCAACCTGTTTCTCTCCGCTGGCAAAGTGGAGTTAAAGGATACTAGGGAAAGTCCGGTATCAAACAGGTTCGCTATGGGCCAAATATGGACTTTCCCTGTGTGATCGCTGCAGCACGCACTCATGGCATCGGGGATAGTCTGATCAGGTTATCCCGATGCCATGCCGTTGTTTCTTCCCCCTTCTCAGTATTCGCATCATCGCATACTGCCATAGGAAGCCCTCAGGGCGGAGATGCAATTCATCAATCCCCCATTTAAGTGCATCAGAAAAAAAGGCAAGCCCCCCACCGACTCACCTGTGATCATGCAGTGGTGGGCTGTGCCTGCAGCTTCGCAGAACTGTGTGATCACACAACTGCGGGTCAAATTATTCCCAAGCAAATTGCCTCACTCCCCCCCCCCCCCCCGGATTATCTCGCTCATGTGACTGGGACCAATATATTTAAAAAAATACATAAAATCTTGATATGTACTCCCCACATATCTAAGCACTGAGGTGTTTCAGGGACAGAGCTTCTGGGGTTGGCTTCCTTCAGAAAAGAGACTATAGGAGATTTACGACTTTTTTGTTCTGTTTTCTTTGAATAGATGGAGGTGTCTGCAAATTTGGGCAAACCCCCTATTTCAGTGTAGACCCCCAAACTTCCCTTCATGCTGTTCCTGAGGGTCCTCCATCTCCCAAAAGCAGTGGGCTGCAGTAGGTGGGAGAAGGAAGAAAAGTTCTTCTACCAGCAGGTAGAAATTTCTACCTGCAGAAATCAGCCTTTGAATCCAACCATTTATAAACAAACCAACTAAATAACTGAAGGCCAAGTCTTCATGCAGTGCAGAAGGCTGACTACCCTACATCAGATCCCTGAAGAGAAAGACTCTGTACACCAAGGTGCTTCACCATCAGTTAATCCATAGCTGTCTCCCCTCTTGCTCCTCTTTCTGTAAACTGGCTGTTTTCTCACACATGCTTTTACCTCCTCCATTCAAGAGCTGAACTAAAATTACTTCCCAAAATTAATCCCAGTGACTAAACATTTGCAGACACTGAAAGAACAAAACCATTATTTTGTCATGTTCCTGAGTCATTTCATGTGCTACTTTAGGCAAACTCATAGTGACAGAACCATTCACAGCAATCTCTCAATGATATTATCTGAATGAAAACCAACATGGTTGGTTCTATTGAAGAGTAACCCAGACGCACTAATATTTCCCTGATCCTTACCCTTACATGTTCATAATTTCATACTGCATAATCTTTTCTTGTAGAATGTCTCAGATCATGCATTCAATAGGGCCTGTATACTATACTGTTATATCAATGTTTGGCTTTGCTCGTTGTAATCCTTTTCAGGTGTCACATCCTCTTCAACGAATCCATTTAACTGTTTTGATAATGTTTCATAGAATAATTGTTTTTATTTTGACTTGGCATTGCACCATCTTGTAAACTGCTCTCAGCCTGCTAGTGGGGAGGGCGGGGTAAAAATGTGAAAAATAAATAAATAAAAATAAATAAATACTGTCCTGCGCTTGGATTGTCTCCTGTAATCAAGACCTTACTTTCTTCCAAACCTCAGAGATATACCTGCTATCCACATTTATAACCTCATCTTTTACCACCATATTTATCTTTGAGTAAATATTGCAGTTCATTGGCGGGGGCAGGGTAGTTACACATGCTGAACATTTATCGCCCTTAAACAAACCATCTGCTAACTGAGCTTCTTAGATTTTTACATGCATTTCTTGTCATAAAACCAAACCATGTTTCTCTCATTTTAATGTCTATGCCATCTTTCTTTTAATAGGATGAGTTGATCATTTCACATTCCAAGTTATAATTTTTGTATGCTCCATTTCATTCTACCTTATGAGAAAAAAAATTATGATACAAATGCTTTTAAGAATAGAAGGTAGGAATACTGTACAACAATGAACAATCTCCCAGAAAGGAAAGGAAAAGACCATAGAAGGATGGTAGAATTATGATATCAGTCCTAGGGGCAATGGGGCACAATCTCAGCTGCAACAAAATTTTATGGGTAGGGGGTGAAAGTCTCTCAGTCTCTCAGAATCTAAAGGATTTTGTGTCCACAAGTGAAGGGAGAAGGCATTTTTAAATGCTGAATAAATTCTGGTTTCCTGATTATTTACCCGACTCCCAATATCATACTGGTTGAGATTCAGGAATATCAGATAATATAGCAAGCAATAAACAAGACCATAACAATTGAAGTGCAGGGAGGATGGGAGGAAAAGCCATGAAAAATCTGGGATGAGGTCCCAGCGGCACACAGCTTTATGGGGAGGGGTGGGCAGGCAAAGCCCTGTGACAACCTGCAGCCCCGCCCTGCCTGATGCAAGCCCAGCTCATGAGGTGTCCCACCACCACTGTAGGACCGTGCCCCTGCACTGGACCATGCAGCCAGCTGGCTGGAGACTACATGGCTGCCTGCTGCTCTCCCCAGCCCCAGAACCCACAAATTCAGTGATAGAGTAAGTCCTGGTCGCAGCTTGTAGAGGAAATAAGCAAAAGAGCCATTTTCAGCTAGTCTTGCATTTTCTCCCACCCTATCTACTAAAGGAAAACTGAGCGTGTGTAGTTGGAGTTGTCCAGTTGGGTTCAGTTCAGTTAAGTGGAACTTAATGCTTGCAGCTCAAGCCTCAGATTTTGTCATAACTGCTAGCCTGTGATCGGCCTGCATATGTTACTATACTATACTACCACTATACTACTACTACTATAAGATAGTTTTCAAATTTGGAATATCTAGGAGAGCATAAAAAGCTAACTGGTAGGTCATGAAAAGAAGGAAAAAAAGGTAACAGCTAGGGCAGGGGTGGCCAACCTGTGGCTCGGGAGCCACATGCGGCTCTTTCACACATATTGTGCGGCTCCTGGCAGGGCGGCTGGGGAAGCAAAGGGGAGGCATGCTTTTTCTCTCTTTCTCCCTTCCTTCCTTCCTTCCCTCCTCCCTCCCATCTATTTGCTTTCCTAGTTTCTCTCTCTCTCTTTCTTTCCACTTCTTTAATTCTTTCTTTCCATCTCTCTCTTTTTCTCTCTCTCTCTCAATATCATTAGCAAACAAGTAATATCATTATCAATAACCGGTTTTTCTTGTTTGTTTTTATTTTTGGCAGTCCCATTTAACGTTAATAAAAAGCAAATTTGCATATTTTTAAAAATAAAAACGTGTGTGTGATATTTGTTCCTGTCTTGTGGCTCTCAGACATCTGACGTTTATTCTATGTGGCTCTTACGTTAAGCAAGGTTGGCCACCCCTGAGCTAGGGGTATGCATTCAGATCTACCCAAGCTGAAAATATACCCGGAAAACACCATACTGGTATTTTCTGGGTATATTTTGGCATCCCAAAGATATTCTAGATTTTTTGAGAAAACCAGGGAAAAAATTCCCCCCAAAATCCAAGATATATTCAGGGTAGATCTGAAATACAGTGGAGAAGCTGGAGCACATTGTTCCACCTCTCAGCTGTTTGTCAGGCTTTCTACTGTAGTCCCTTTAAAGTTTAAAGGGATTGCAGAAGCCAGCCTGAGGATCAGCTAAGCCATTGGGAAGCAGAGTGCTCCCCACTGGGTCAGCTTTGGGATGGCTTCTCGTGCAGCCTCATTTAAACAATGCTGCAGGGACAGCCAGCTTGAAGCTCTGCTGAGCCAGAGGGAAGCGGAGCGCTCCCCGCTTGGTCAGCTTTGGGCTGGCTTTTCCTGCAGCCTCACTTAAATGAGGAATGAACCTAAGCAGAAAAGGAATGGCAAGGATGTGAACTGATTTTCCCTGGAGATGGTGAGTATATATACATGGTACCATTTCTTCAGTTTGACAGCACAAGAGACATGATGCAGACCCTACTGGAAACTTGAACCTCTAAATGGGAGACATTTGGGAAAAAATGAATCTGGGAACCTTTGCTGTACTATAGAAGTAGAATATAATTGAGAAAAGAAAAATAAATCACTGGGGGGGCGGGAAATTTGTGCATCATAAATCACATCCGAAATATGCTCATATGATAGCCAGTCCTTTTACCGTTCTTGTTCTTAGCAGCTGTATGGCATACAACTTTATTAACTTACCAAGTGTTAAGGTGATGTAAACCAGCTCTTCACTATTCCCTGAAATCCTAAAACCTTATCATTTACTAAGGATAACATGTTGGAGGTGCTGATAATATACAATTATTGTACAGCAAGACAGAAAAAAAAAAAAATTAGCTGAAGCTGTGAATCCAAGCAAGTTTTGGATTATTACCAGGGTGGTTTCATTAAGACACTCATTAATGCACTATTCGGCTTTCTGAATGAACTAAAACTTGTAAGGAGCTCGGGGGGGGGGGGAGCTAAGGAGCAGTAGACACCGGCAATTAAGAGTGTGATAGGCTGTTCTCTTACGAGGGCACTGTGTATCTTAATAACATGTTTGAATTTTTGGCTTATTGTTTTGCCTTAGTTGGGTACTCCTGTTGAACTCCTTTTCATTATAATCACAGACATTTCATCAACTAATGTACCCCAGAGATTAAGCCTGTGATTATTATGCTGCATAATAACATATATTTTAATAGTGATTTAACAAATTATTTAAAATTCCATTCTTTTTCTTGGCATAGTCATTTTATACAATCTTGCTTAGAATAATATGAACAATTCTGAGGCTAGTCTCATGTTCCAACATTGAGCTTTTAAAAGTAAAGCTTGTAATCATATTTCTGTTTCGTAACATTGGCAAATAATGTAATAGCTACAGTGTTAGGACAAAATAGTCTTTAGAGTAACACCAGTAGAGGAAATGATAAACCAGTGAATGATCTGTACCACTTCAGGATATATGGGAAGGCTCAGTTCACTTGCACATTTCTTTCTATAAATAAAATTATCTACATATAGAAAAGTATGTGCAGGCAAAAGAGTTCTAGCCTAGCTGGTACCATAAATGGTGTACAGTACATGGGCTCTGATCAGTTGTTGGTATTTGTATTTTCTGGATCAAAATCAGATGACATACAATAGCAACATATTTCCAGTGCATATGCATTTGACTATGGCACAAGGCTAGACTTTAGGAGGCCTCATAAACATTCTCATGCCTTGTGTAAATAGATGTTTATTATAAAACTCCTTTTTTGGTCCTGCATCAACTTTTAAACTGTTTTTATATTGTATCATAAGGCTATATGTACATATTGCTTGACCACTGAGAAAGGCCTGTTAGGGCTGAAACACGTCAGGTCGCAATAGTTTCCACTTGTATATATTGTAATTTTATTGTGTAATGATGAGGACACCGTTGGACCCATAAATGTTTTTAATCCTTTGACAATAAATACATGTATTTTGATAGGGTTGCCAAGTCCCCTTCGCTTGCCAGCAGGGGGGATTCGGGGGCACTCTAGGGTGGTCAGGGATGTTCCACGTTGACACTCTGCGCTTTGGGCAAAACTCTATAGGTTTTTTGGCCTAAAACCATAGAGTTTTACCCAAAAAGCAGAGTGTCACCATGTGATGTCCTGAGGCAATGATGTCATTTCTGTGTAAACTGGAGGAAATCCCGCCTGGTCTGGGGGTCTGGCAATCCTAATTTTTAAAGTTATACATATTGTTTTTAGTAATTGGCCCTCTACTTGGTTTGTAACTAACCTTTTTGGTTCTTGATTCAATTATTTTTGGGTTAAGGTTTCTCCCTCCACCCTTTCGATTCTTTCTCGTTGGGAAAATTAGGACCTTAGCCCCAGGGGAGGGCGTGTTTAACCCATTTCCCTCCTTCTATGTTTCTGATTCAGTCATCCCTTTGCAAAAAACAAAAAAGCCATCTCTCATGCATGGTTCATGAGGAGGAGGTGGAGGAGGGGCTGTTGGCTTAGAGCAGTGTAGGGCAAGGATAATACCCAGGCAAAGTGAATGAGCTGAAAGCTTATATTGGAAAGGAATCCCACAAGTTAAGAAAACTAAGGATCAATAAGTCCACATGGAAGTTGCCATACAGAAGCAGCAGCCTAGCAACATTGAGAAAGCTTTTTGAAAATCATATACAAGAGATAAAAGGGAGAAAACAAACACAACTGGAACAAAATGGTTTGGGTGCCTCTTTCTACTAGTTCAGTGTTAAGATTTCCACACGTGCTCTTTCTTTTGTTCAGCTGTTCTTTAACTAGTATTCTTTATAATCAGTAACTTGTATGCATTAAGCAAAAACAGAATTCTTTTTTTTTAATCCATTCTGTGTGATTGTGTGTTCTGTTATGCAACCAGCAATTTACCTCACCTTGATCAGTGCTCACTGGTAAAATATGGAGATAGAAGACTCTTTCAAGATTGGTTTTGATGCCCAGGAATTCACCCTGTGTTTTGAGTACGTTGGTATAAGTGCCAAGAGTAGAATCCAAGTTACCATACTATAAAACGAATGCTTAAAGGGTCTTAAAAGATTTTGTTGTTGTTGCTTGAAGAGCTAAACCTGCACTACTTTATTTCTTCCTAGTGTGATGGCAGAAGTATTTGGTTATGAGAGTTTTTTCTATTTGTGAGTGGGGGAAAGCATAAGCAGATTAAAAATTCACTAAACTCTGATAACCTGGGAATTTGGACTAGTGTAGTACATTCTTGCATTTTTTTACTGCTAATGTCTGATGTGGGGGCTCAGTGAAGAAGCTGAGAGGTCTTTGGCCACTTTCTTACTGGTACTCAATTCCAGCTCATGCTAGCTTGCTTTCACACTTGTTCTTCACTGGATGAAACAGGGAATCAGAGTAGTTATTAGCTACTTCAGGAAAGTTGTACTGTGTTCTAATATAATCCTGTAAATTATACTTCTCTGCCAGTCATATGAAAAATTTCCTGTACTCTGACCTTCCCCAATTAGTAATGACTGTATCTTGGTGGGGTTTCACTGAAGTTGAAAAATGACTGTGTTGTTTTAGTTATTCAGTTTTGTCTGATTAGATAGTGTCTGAAAAAAGTGCTTATCTAATTCATAATTCTGTACCTGAGTGATAAAATCCATGGACTATGCTTCTTCCTTTGCAGATTTTTAAAAAACCTATTCTTGATCATAATCTGTTTGGTGAAAAATATTCTATAAAGAGATTGATTCATTATTAGCTAGTACGTTCTTACATCTTGTGTTATTCTAGAAACAATTAGCAGCAAAAATGTAGTCGTAATTCAATTTAGAAAGTTGGCAGGTTATAAAAATAAAGGTGTTTCACTGAAGAAAAGAGAACCATTTAAAATTATTTTGGCTCAGTTGTCTCCTGTAGAATATTATTGATCTACTATACAATATTATTTATTTACTGATCTACAGTGTATTTTAATTATATTGATTGTATTTCAAATGCTTTTAAGGTTGTAAATCACCCAGAGCCTGCTTGCAGGATGGGCGATTCATAAGTTTGAATAAATAAATAAGTTGTGTTCAGCTAACAGCTTGTTTCAGATGTAGATATGCCTCAACTGATCAATCAGTTTGCCTTCATGGATTTGGAGGTTACTAGAGGCTGGGCAAAAAATGAGATTCAAATACCTGCCTCCTATGTGAGGTAGGGCAGAACTGGATCCCACTGTGACTGAGTAAATTTAGTCAAAGTATAAGAACAGTTTAGTGGAGATGGCATGCATATCCTAAATGAGGTTCTTTGTATGGTGCATTCCCTGTAGCCCTTTACTAGCTGCAATCAAGGTGTACATTCCCATCTATGTCTTGACACAAATGTGAATGCATATCTAAGTAAGTTATCTTGGATCATTTAACTCTCATCTTTACATCATCTGTCATGCATAACACTTTTGTTGTATATTCATGCCTCTGCATTGGAGGGCATTACACATTAAAAATATTTTATCAGTATTTCTGCCGATCAGAAACATGGCTGTAATGAATGGATATTACAGATGTGGAATGTGTTCTCAAAATTGTGGGACAGAATGTGAACTTGCACATCCTCTCCTCCCATTATTATGGCAAACAAAATTAGTCCGGATGTTTATTGGCCATGTCTCTCCCTAACATAACCCAAAGCAGCTTACAACAAATAAAAATGTAAATAGACACAAAAAAAATACAATTTCAAACTGTAACCTGGGACTGCTCTGTAATTCAGGAGGCCGGTTATCCATGCCATAAAGCATGAGCCGCAAGCTAGGAGCTAAGGGTCAAGAGCTCTTTGTTTTTGCCCTTCAGCACACTAATTCCTTGAATACCTCTAAGGGCTGTTGTTCGTGAAGAACAGAAGCACAGCTAAAGTCTTTCAGATAGCAACAGTCTTCCAGTCTGCCCTCCCTGCTCACACAGCCTCCTGGCCATGCTGAAGATATATACCAGAACCTAGAAGATATGACAAAAAGAATAGCTAGCATGTGGCCTTACCCTTGTCCCTTACTCTGGACAAACATGGTTCTGATCATCTTCTAGTGCCACTTCAAAGTGCTCTTTTTGACCTATAAAACCCAAAATGGTCTGGGACCGTCTTACCTGTGTGACCATCTCTTTGTGAGGCTTCTGGATTAACACTATCAGACCAGACCTTTGATTGAAAGCAAAGTTCTTTTATTTCTAATAATGAACTCAGGTTCTTGATGTTTGTTAGAGATACAGGAAAAGAAATAACATGGGTTAATATACCTTCAGGCAAAGGTGCATAAACATAAAGGGCCAATCAGAATGAATACAGAAAAGCGGGAAAAAATGGCAACTGTTGGTTCTCACCAAAAGGTGGGAAAGTTATAAAAATTCCCTTCTTGCCCTGAGTGACCCAGATGTGCGAACTCCAGGCTAAACATTTGGTCAGTAACAATTAAACAGTCTCCAAGGTTGCAATAGCTTTGATAAAATACTTCAAGCCTGAGAGGCGAGGAGGAGTGAACAGGATGAGATATCTCCGGTTGTTTATGCGACGACCAGGAATGTGGCAGGCCATCCTCCCGGGAAGAAAGTAACATTAAGCAGGGCAGCTATATCTACTTCAAGGCAAGTAATAAAGCAATTGATTACAATGTGGCACAAAGAAACAGAAAGTAACAGCAGGACAACCATTCTATTGTCCGATTCTGACACCCTTCCAGTATGACCTCCCTTGCTTCCTTAGATCATAACTGTGGGAACCTCTACAGGTGCCTGGCCCATGGTTTGCCTGCTTGTCTACCACCAGGGCAAGGGCATTTTCAGTGGCTGCCCCCTCTCTCTGGAACCAGCTTCCCAGGAAAATCTGTGCCCTACAGGACCTTCTAGCATTCCACAGGGCATGCAAGGCTGCATTTGTTTCAGACGTCTTTTGGTTTGCATTATAAACCAGGGTGCTGGCCAGTTGAGAAAGAAGAAGAGTAATTTTTTATACTCCACTTCTCTCTACCTTAAGAAGTTCCAAAGTAGCTTACAATCACCTTTCCAATCAGGGCTCTTTTTCAACCAGAACACATCGGAACGGCATTCCAGCTGGCATCCGAGCCTGCCCCACTCCCTCCCCACTGAGCCTGAGCTGTTTACACTTGAAGGGGAAGTTCCTGCAGAGAGCCAGCAGGAAAAAGCCCCACCTGGAGCTTTCCCTTTAAGTGCAGAGAGCCAGCAGGAGAAAGCCCCGCCCAGAGATTAAGCACCAGGGCTGGGCTCTTTGCACTGAAAGGCCTGGTCTCTCTGCATTTGGCTTGCTGACGTCACATCGCTCTCCCTGCTCTGGTAAGTACCTCCCCCATCTCTTTTCCTTCTCTCTCTCTCTCTCTCTCTCCCCCCCTTCTTTCTTTCTTTCTTTCTTTCTCTCTCTCTCTCTCTCTCTCTCCTCCACCTTCCTTCCTTCCTTCCATTCTCTCTCTCATCTATCTATCTATCTATCTATCTATCTATCTATCTATCTATCTATCTATCTATCTATCTAATCTGCCTGTCTGTCTATCTATCTATCCTTCTTTCCTTCTTTCTCTCTCTCTTCCCCCCACCTACCTACCCACCTTCCTTTTCTTTCCTTTCCTTTTTTCTTTCTTTCTTTCTTTCTTTTTGTTTCTTTTTGTTCTTTGTGTTTTTATTTAAAAAATTATTGAAAAGGGGGGATGTAAAAAAGCAGACAGCCCAGGAAATGCTGGTTTTGATAATATCTTTAATTTTTGAGAATCTCTTTAGTTTTTGCATGGCATCTTCAGTTTAAGAAAAGTAAGTTTGAAGCCTGAGTGTTTGTTGCGTCTTGTTGGGAATGGCTTGCAAATATATGTGTCTAAAGTCTGTATTAAAGTTGTTTGTTGCTAACTGCCATGAAAGAGAAAACATCTGAAAAAGTAGCTTCATTGTTGTATCAGTTGGCAGAACACTTGACTGTTGCTTGGGGGACTTTGTGGGCTCATCGGTAGAGAAACAGAGTTGTAACTAAAAATGAGCATGGTCAGCTGCACTTTGGAGATTGCTTGTTTTGTGAAATTTAAAAAGTGGGCAGAGTTTCTGAAGAAGATGATTATCCCTCTTATCCTGCCACTGGGCTGACATCTGCCTTTAATGGGCCAGCAAAGTTGATGTTCTTAAACCTCCTAATAAGAGAGATTTCTGCTTCTGAGGAGTTGACTTCCAATGATTGGTGATCTTGTGATGGTAGTGATACTTTTATGTGGTAAAGACCACCTGTTCACAGGATAATTTTACCTGTGAGACAGACTTTGCATGGTAACCACTCCACTGGTACATAATTGCTTGTAAAAAATACTATAGTGTAATAATTCAGGTGGGCAGCCATGTTGGTCTGAAGCAGCAGAACAAAGTTGGAGTCCAAAGTTTCGTCCAAGGTATAAGCTTTTGTGTGCATGCACACTTCTTCCATCTGAAGAAGTGTGGGTGGCACATGAAATCTTATACCTTGAATAAAATTCCTTGAATAAAATAGTCCACAAACTACTCCTGTCCAGTAAATCCACAAACCTAGAAGAAGAGATTGGATTTATACCCTGTCCTTCACTACCCAAGGGAGTCTCAGAGCATCTTACAAACTCCTTTCCCTTCCCCTCCCCACAACAGACACCCTGTGAGGTAGGTGGGGCTGAGAGAGCTCTGAGACAACAGCTGGTACAGAGCTATGGCTTGCCCAAGTTCATCCACCAGGTGCAAGGGGGGAGTGGGGAATCAAACCCGGTTCTCCCAGAGTCCGCGCACTTAACCACTACACCAAACTGGCTCCTAGGGTTGTTCTGCCAGTGAGCTAGGGTTACCAACTCCAGGTTGAGGAAATCCCTGGAGATTTGGGAGTGGAGGGTGGGGTTTAGGGGTAGGAGGGACCTAAGCAAGGCATGATGCCATGGACTCCACTTTCCAAAGCAGCCATTGACCTGATCTCTGTAGTTTGGAGCTCAGTTGTAATTCCAGGAGATCTCCAGACCCCACCTGTAGGTTGGCAACCCTAAAAAATCATATTTAGCATACTAGTTTTGCAGGAAGGCAAGCTGATTTCCATGGGAACCTAACCTTTAGGAACTGATTCCAATCCAGTGTGGGAATAATTGTTGGACATAAGATATTGGTTCAGGCAAGATATTGTATAGCTGGGATAGGAAATAATGTTTTTACTGGTTTTGTCAAAACTGTTTTGATAACAAGGTAAACAGAATAAGAAGCAAAAGGTGGATGTGGCTGGATGATCACACCTCTGGTAACATCGGGTGTTGCCTAATATGTTAATGAGCTGTGCTGTCAGGGGTATGGCCTAATATGCTAATGAGTTCCTGCTGGGCTTTTTCTACAAAAATAGCCATGATGATGATGATGATGATGACGATGACGATGATGATGCATTGTGTGTGGAATTCCAGGAGATCCTAGGATTGTCTGGCAGACACAATTTCTAGCTCTTAGCATTGTGCACCACTTAGGAGGCAAGCTCGACTTGTTTTTAGGGGCTGAGAGAGCTCTGGAAAAAATGTGACTGGCCCAAAGTCACCCAGCTGGCTTCATATGGAGGACTGGATAATTGATCCCAGTTTTCCAGATTAGAGTTTGCTGCTCTTAACCGCTACACCAAACTGGTTCTCTCTACCTTCCCCTTCCTATCCCCACAATAAATACCTTGTGAAGCAGGTAGGGTTGAGAGAGTTCTGAGAGAACTGTGACTGTCCTAAGGTCAGCAGGCTTCATATGGAGGAGTGAGGAACCAAACCCGGTTCTCCAGATTAGAGTCTGCCATTCTTAACTGCTACACCATGCTGGTTGTTTTAATACTTTCAGATTTGCGTGTTAAATTGACATTTTAATTGGTTCTATCATTCTGTACTTTTATACTTGTATTTATTTATATTATATTTATCATCTTTTAAATGTTGTAACCTGCCTCAGCTCTCCTGTGGGAAGAGGCTGTGGAGTATAACTAAATAAGTACATGCATAAATAAAACAAAAAGTGGCAACTGGCAGCAGCAGTCTTCCTTCCAACCTGCTTTCCATGCCTGCATCTTTTTGATCTTCTGTCAGTGTCTGTCAGGGCAGCATCAGATCATGGATGGGGTTGGGCCATCCACTAGGCAGCCCCAGGTGCACCAGAGAAGGAAGGATGTCAACCAGGTCAGACGCCCTCCCACCTGACTGCCCCAGCCTGCCCACGGTATTGTGGTCTGCCCTAGAAGGTGCCCCAGCAACAGTGTGAGGCTGGCTGGGGGGGGGGGCGCTCCCTCCTTTCCTCCATCTCTTGGGGCAGCATGGGGACAGGCCTTGCCTTCTTTTTCCTTCCCTCCACCATGCCTCACCTGACTGTGGGAGGGTAGAAGGCTATGCAATGCAGGGTAAGGAGGATAGGCACTGCTATACCCTACCGCTGAGCCTCACCCATCACTGGGGTATGAGGAAGGCAGACAGTGGCTTCTTGTTGTACCCTGGTGGGGGTCAAGGAGAGCAGGTACCATTTCCCCACCTCCCTGCAATGCTGTGGGTGGGTGGCTTGGTGATCCTAGCCTAGGGTGCCTAAAATCTTAGACCCAGCCCTGCTCCTTGAGCACTTCATTGGAAAGCTTCCATTTCCATCACTGAATGCTGCTGACTGAGGTATTACAAATCGTGAGGCAGCAGTAATGAAGGCAGACACCAGGGCTGTTCCATCTGCATTGTACAAACTCATGACTGCTGATTGGACATGAGCCTCTAGCATAGATGTAGGTGATGTAATCTCTGGTCCACATTGAGCATGCTGCTCACATCTATTCACCTGCATGGGGAAGAGACAACAGGCTATAATGCCTCTGTTGCCTCATTCCAGTGCTCTACGGTTATGATTGGATGCTTTTCCTCACACAGTGGTAGTCAGAAGTATAAACTAACTGTCCCCCAGTGAATCATCATGCAAACTTCTGCAGCACTGAGAGAGCCTGAGACGTGTGGTTGATAACTGCCTCATGTTATACCATTAGAATACCAGTTTTTATTAATGCATATATGCATATATGCATGTGCATTGTATTATTTTTAATACAATGCGTTGTATTATCTCTCGAACTTTTCTACTTATCTAATAGGAGAACAGAAGCTTCATTTATACACGATGAATATTCACATTGGTTTTTAAAGAAAATGTGGCATAATTTTTTTGTTCTTAAGGCAGTCACTAGCTCATCGTTCACAGAAAAGAATACAAAAAGCAACCATACATACAGGAAGTACAAGTACAACTGAGTCATGCTGCTTGACCTTCGACATGTGATTAACATATAAAATGTGGATGTTCTCACCTTCTGCTTGGGAGATGCACTTGTTGAATCCAAACAAGGAGGATGCACTTATCCATGTAGGGGGCATCTTTCCTTTGACGTTAATGATATGTATATATGATCTGCATTTCCTTTACTTGCACAGTCACTCCTCTCCAAAGCTGCAATGTAGCATAGAAATGATCTGCATAGAATGTAGCATAGAAATGATTGGCCCAAGACACATGGTGCCATGCCTTTAAATACTACAACAGTGTTGTGAGACAACTACCAAAAAATGACTCTTGTGGCACTGCTATAATAGATGAGGGTAAAGACACATGATGAGCTTTCCAAGCTACTCGCACACTGATATAAGCCACTACTTTCAGATGATGGCCTACAGTCACATTTCCTGACAATAGTAAATTGTACAAAAATTAAGGTACAATATAGAATTACTGAGCACAAACTGGATGTTCAAAGTGGGAAGCACAAAAGCTCAATCCAGTGTAAAGCAATTTGCATTTCCGTTAGGTGCCTAAAAGACACTAATCTGGGGAAGAAATGTGTGACTTAATTGTACTGGAAATAGTATTTGATGAAATAAGGAAGCTCCCCCTCCTCAGTCACAGGACGTGGGTGTCTCTTACAGCTGAAAACATTCTACTCTGCGGCAAGTACATTACATAAATACATTAGGCAACCAGAGTCCCTTCCTCTGTCATCTACAGGGTGTACCCTGCAGCAATAGAAAGGAGAATACTTAAAAAACATTGAACTTAATTAGGGCATGAAGAGTTTAATTATTCAATTTATTAATTATTTTTATGTCTGAAATAGTCTACCATAGACCGTGTTGCCTTCCTAAACACTTTGAAGATGGAGTTAGGAATGCATTGTAAATACACCAAGGCTTCTCCATTTTTTCAAGGCTCGGGCTAAGGTGCACAGTAATTTTAATTGTATAAGACTAATTTCAATTATCACTAGTTCTACCATGGAGATTTTGTTAGCTTCAATCTGATTATTCCAGGTAACGGTTGTTAAGGATAGAAGCTTTGATGTAGGTTTGAAATGTCTTGTCAAAATAGCTCCTTACTGAGGATATTCTGATCGATGTCCTACAGTCATAGATCTTTGATGAACAGGATATCCCTAGGGAGAGACATGGAACAGGAAGATGATTTTTATAAAATTGCTTTCATCAATGTTTTCAGCCTCTCTCTCTCTCTCTCTCTCTCTCTCTCTCTCTCTCTCTCTCTCTTAACCAGGAGATAAAACTCACTGACACTTTAGTGGAATCCCATATTAGAGAATCTGGTCTGTGTGATATAACCTATTCATCTTCAAATGACAATAGCCAAACTTTTGGAAGGGAAACATTTAGGGTAAGGTTTGGACACTGACCAATTCACTGGTCAAGTATTACTAGTAGATTGCCTGTTTTGTGGCAATGGTCAAATATTAGTAAATGAGCCATGCATTTGGGAATACCTTCAAATGTATAGCAGCCTATTTTAGCACCAAATCATGATCTTATCTGTCAACAGTGGCAGAGGTGAGGGTTCCTTCTTTAACAATTCTGCACCAATTCACCAACACCCTTTCTTTAGGAGGAAGCATCCCTACCCTGCCTGCACCATGGATAACAGCCACAGACAAACCTATCTCTGAGTAGGTGGACAAGATTCAGGGAAGAAAAGTTACACAAATAAACATCACAGTGCCACAAACTAGAATTACCAGCTAGGCAGAATACCACTGGACAGTTGGAAGAACTGAAGGATGCAAGGCCGAAACCATTCCAGCTGAGACATTGTATTGCTACTAATACATAATTGCATTATTAATACTGTATTGTCCTAATGCAGTATGCACAGACCACTGTATGTGCTGTGCTGAGGAAAAGCCTCTATGTGATCTAAAATGGGTTCTATGTAAAGTTTTGGATGTGACTGATTCTAGAGGTGTAGCATAAGAGGGTGTAGCAGCTAGGGATGTGCACCTAAAAGGTTAATCATATTTCTGACAAGTTACTGTAACTTCTGAATAATAAGAATCCCAGTGTGGCAAAAATGAGACAAATTATACAAGTAACCACTAGCTCAAATATGTTTTAGCATGTCATACTTTGTATACTTTTTATTAAAGGCTATCCAGAAGATCATCAATATGATGGGTAGTATGGGAGATACTTGGAGGAAGGAAGTGAACACTCCAGCTAAATCCCACATTATCCTTCTCCCTCCTGCCCTTCTCCTCCTTTCAGCCTCTATTCACTAATTAAAGGTGTGATACAAACCATTTATTCTGCAATCTGGGATTCAGTCATAAATAGAGCTGCCAGGTCTCCCAATATGCTGGGAGACTTCCTGCTGGCAGCCTTTTCCCCTCCACTATTTCTATGTGATCTGAAATGGGTCTATGTAAAATTTTGGATATATTCAAATGTGCATCCCTACAGAATGGTTTTGTGGCACCTGAAATACTAAGACGTTAGTACAATATGTAGTACAAGCTATCCTAGACTAGGATATGTTAGTACAATATGTAGTACAAGCTATCCTAGACTAGGTCATTTCATTTTTGGAGGTTTGCAATCTGAATCCAGCTCAGCTGGATCCAAAACTGCCACTTGAGAAGCAGGTGGTGAAGGTGCTTTTTACTAGCTCAGTCGTGTTCGTTAGCTCTGACCATTCCCAAATCTGTGACAGATCTAGAGGCCCCAGCTACACATGGCTTGGTTACATCCGGTTATATAACTGTAATTCACTTTATATCAGCTGCCTGTGAAAACCTAACAGAAAGTTCAGGTAGTGCAAAATGCAGCAGCTAGAGCATTAACTGAATATCACATCTCTTAACTATACTGGCTGCCAGTTTGTTTCCTGGCCCTGTTCAAAGTGATGTTATTGACCCTTAAAGTCCTAAATGGCTTGAGACCATGGTGCCTTTGCATGTAAAATTCTTCCCAGGATCTAAAATGGACCACTGCTACCCTATACAGTGTGACTTTAAAATGGAACTGTAAGCATGTGAGTCAGGGCTTTTTTCAGCTGAAGAAACCCATTACCCTCCACCGCCAACCTGTTATAATCAATTTTAAAGAGACTGTGGCAGTTTTTCAACTGAACTGACGTATGTTTTGCTAGTGTCTATTGGCTTTTCTGTTAATGGTCATGTTTTGTCTTTGATTTTACCCTTCTGCCTGTGGTATTTCCAATGAAGGTTTTTTATTAGGTTACAATAATTAGTTACTACTTTTACAGTACAATCCTAAACTGACTTACACCCTTCTAAGTCCATGACAGGTCTAACTCTTTTTAGGATTACCCTGTTAGTGATGTTTTATTGTTTATGCTGTATTTCTTTGTTTTGATTTGTGTCTTTTTTAATTTTCTTCTATTGCAGCATTGTTGTAGGCAACCTAACTACAGTGTTACAAGTAGAAAGATGGAGTATAAATCTTTTTTTAAAAAAATATGTAAATATATGACCACAGAGTTTTCCAGTAATGACTGCATTTTACACAAGACAATCAATTTCTTTATCTAATTTTGGGCGCGATCATATGCACCCATTAGCCACGCGAGAGGGATGACTCACCGGTGGATCAAAGCAGCGCGATCACACCAGCACATCTGGGAGGCGTCCCACAACCATCAGCGAGCCGTCGCAAGCCGTTTTGATCCTCTGGAGAAGCAGAGTCAAAAACTACTAGGGAAAATGCAGTAGCAAATGGTTTGCTGTGGGCCACAGCTGGACTTTCCCCATGTGATCACTCCAGCGCAAACTTGTGGCATCGGGGATAGTCTGATCAGGCTACCCCGATGCCATGCTGTTGTTGTTTCCCCCCCCTTCTCAGTATGCACATCATTGCATACTGCCATTGAAAGGCCTGGGTGGAGAAGCGATTCATCGATCCCCTGTCTAAACAAATCGGAAACCAACAACAAAAAACCCCAACAACAATCAACTCGCCCGTAGTTGCATCTGATCATGCAGCAGCTAGTTGCGCCGGCAGCTTCCCCGACCTGTTGATCGTGCAACTGCGGGTCAAATTGCTCCAGAGCAAGATAGCCTCGTTTCCCCCCTGGATTATCTTGCTCGTGTGGCCGTGGCCTTTAATTATCAGTTACATTTGTGTCTCACCCTTTGTTGAAGGGGATTGGGGTGGCATCCAGGGCTCTTCTTGCTTCCATTTTATCCTCACAACAATACTCTGAATTAAGTTACACTTTGATTGACTGGCATCCTATGAACATCTCAGCTGAATCAGGATCTGAGTTCAAGTATTCTAATCCAGCCACTACATGTCACTTTTGATACAACCAACAATGTATTTGACATGCTTCCCATCCAAATCTCTCTTCAATTGTTGAGGTTGTAGTCTTATTTCTGAAGTACAACCAGCATACCTGGACTCCTCCATCATTCATTTGCATCTTTTTCTACCTCTCCATTAATATTATATGCATGTGCATTGGGGAAAAAGCAGACTCTGGATGATTTCATGTAGGATTGTCTTAAAGTTAATTTCATGTTTTGTTTTGTTTAGAAACACACACACACACACACACGAACACACATGAAACTGCCTTATACTGAATCACACCCTTGGTCCATCCAGGTCATGATTGTCTAGGGCTGCCAAGTCCCCCAGTAGGGCGGGGGAAACACTGATTTTTAGTGCTTTCCCCCGCCTTTTCCAAATTGGCCACCGGGGGGACAAAATGGCTACCTTAAAAGGGAAATGTCTGCAGAGAGCCTGCCCTGCAGTAAAAAGCCTCACCAGACATTTCCCCTTTAAGAAGTCAGCAAGAGAGCTTCCACAGCAAGAGAGGTCCACCCAGAGATTAAAGAGGGACTGAAGGAGCTGCTTTTGCATGTGGCTGGCAAAGTAAGTTTCTCTTCCAGCTCCTTTCCTTCTCTCTCCCTCTTTCTTTTTTCTGTCTGTCTGTCTCTCTCTCTCTCTGTCCCCATCCAGCAGAGGTCTGTCAGTGGCTATTATTAGCCACAAGCTCTAAATGGAACCCTTTGTCTGGGGCAGTGATGCTCTGAATTCTTGGTGCTTGGGGGACAACAGTGGGAGGGCTTCTGGAGTTCTGGCCCCGCTGCTGGACCTCCTGAGGGCACCTGGTATTTTTGGCCACTGTTGTGACACAGAGTGTTGTACTGGATGGGCTCTACTGGATGGGCCGATCCACTGTGGCTTCTCTCCTGTTCTTATGATATGAAAATCATATTAAGCACTTGTGTAGCTCTTAGTGCTTCATATTCTGCCGAGATGAGGAAGGATTCAGTAGGGCTGATAGACATCTGACATGCAGGAGGTATCAGCTTCTTCAACTAAAAAAGGATCAGGTAATAGGTGACATTAAAGATCTCAGCCTGAGACCCTGGAGAGCCACTACCAGTCTGAGTAGTCAATACTGACCTTGATGGACCAATGGCCTGATTCAGTATTAGGAAACTTCATGAGTTCATGTGTCAGCATGTGGAAGCAACATCACAGGATGTGACATCACAAAATGATGTCACTTCCTTTCTCCTGGCTCCACCCCCAAAGTCTCCTGGCTCCACCCCCAAAGTCCCCAGATATTTCCCAAGTTGGACTTGGCAGCCCTATGATTGTCTAGTCAGACTGGCACTGGCTCTCCAGAGCCTCAGGAGAGGTTTTCCACATCACTTATTGCCTTGTCTTTTAAACTGGGGATTCTGCCAGGGAATGTACGCGGGTTCATGTGTGCATTTGTAATATGCCACACAAAAATATTCTTGATTCAGTCCCACACTCACACACCTTGGGGTTTCACACACTGAAATTGCTTTTCTGCATTGATCTATCAATGTCAGTATTCCCATTTGGAAATATTGGGAGAGGGTGCTGAAGGAACAGAAAGCAGTTGCAAACTACGCATAGTCTAGTCAGAGAACCTGTTTTAGATTTTTTCTTGGATAAGCTGGAATGAAAAAACAGTGGACATATGAAACAACACAGAAGGGAGATGAACTCCTTCCTACCTTTTACTGAACAATTGTACTTTTGATGTTGATCAAATACCAGATAAAGAGTGTTTACTGGGCAGAGTCTAGGCTTGATTACTGTAACTTTCTCCATATCTTTGTGCAAATGATAGAGGTGACTGTTGCATGGATTACAGTGGCCAGATCAGAGTGAGACTGGTAAGGGGCCAGTTGCTGGATCTGGTTTAGTTAAAAAATGCCAGTCTGACAACATGTGCAATCTGGGCCTCCATTGATAAGAAATACACCCAAGCTTTTGACCGTTTGTGCTGGTGTTAATGGCACATGGTCAAGAGCTGGTAGTTGACACCCAAGTCCTGAATCTCCCCCACCCAGCCAGAGAACCCAGCCAGAGAACCACCCAGCCAGAGAACCTCCCCCACCCAGCCAGAGAATCTTCACTGAATTCAGTCTCAGGTGGCCCTACTTTAGCCACCTCACTACAGCATCCAAACCCTCGGGGAGATTTCCTGGGGTGGTGTTTGGCCATCAATCCATCAGCAGGTATAGCTGGGTGTCATCAGCATACTGATAGCACCCTAGCCCGAAACTCTGCACCAGATAGGCAAAGGGGCACATATAGATGTTAAATAAAATTGGGGAGAGGATGGCCCACTGGGGGACCCTGTATACTACAGGGTATCAGGAGGAAACCCCCTCTCCCAGTGCCACTCTCTGTCCTTGACCATGGAGAAAGGAAATAACCCACTTCAGGGCTGTCCAACACACTCCCACATCAGCAGAGTGGTAAATTAGCAGATTGTGATTGACTGTGTTGAATGCCGCTGTCAAGTCTAGTAATAACAGAAGCACTGACCACCTCAACCCAGCTGCCTGCAGAGATCGTCCATGAGGGTGACCAGCACAGTCTCCATCCCATGACCAGGACGGAAGCCAGACTGGATGAGGTCTAATGCCGATTTGTCATCCAGAAAACTCTGGAGCTGTTCAGCTGCCACTCTCTCGATTACCTTTCCCAGAAATGAAAGATTCGAAACTGGGCAGTTATTGGGCAGAACAGAAGGTATATTTCATTAGTGTAAGAAACATTAGTTAAAGTAGGTTTATACAGTGAGATGATTGTTGCTGACTTATTTAGTAAGAATGCTATATCTGATAACCCAAAAAGATAGTTTTGCAAAAGGTCTTGACTGGGTAGAGAAGGACCTGGGAATCTTTTGCTCAGGGACAGACCAACTTTCTAGTCAGGAGCCATCTGCCATCTGTTTGAAAGACACCAAGTAGAATGTAGCTCTCAGGAGAGTAATGCTTCTCATAAGGTACAGCAGTGGCAAAGAGAAAATTTGTCTGATAGTGCTTGTGTCTCCATAGTGATTAACAATTTCAGTGCCTCTGAGGATTCTCACCTCTTCATCCTGCTGTCTCCTGTATAAGTTTTAGCAGAAAGAGTTTTTCCAGGCCTGTAGGAAAGACTATGTACTTTCTTCAAGATTTGATGTCTTTAGCCTATTTTTCTCATCTTTATAGGAAAGAATCAAAATCTTAAAGGGTTATGAATTAAGTGCTCTGATCTTTATCCCTGAATACCTCTCTTCTTAACTGATCCTTTGGAGGTGAAGAAACAGAGAAATGATATCACATAGGATTCTCGTAAGTGATACTTATGGCCTGTGCCCAGTAATGAGTTTAAATCCTTCCAGACTATTTGAATAGATCCCTACATTATCTCATCTTGGCTCGTTCCCCCCTTCTGCTTCAAAATACAGTTCAAATTCAAGTTTAAATTTAATTCTTAAAAGCCTGTTTTATTTGCACACACATGTTTTAAATCGGACCCTTTTTTCCACAGTGCTGAGCACTTACTCATAAACGAAGAATTTCTGAAGCTATGCTGTATAATTTCTTCCTTTTCTTCACAAAAATATGGCTTTTTGCCTTAGCTTGTCTGTCTGTATACATAGGTTTTTTTCTCCCCACCACCACACTGCATCACAAAACTTTAAGTTTTCTAAAACAATGTTCTTTCTTGTCTATAAATTCAAGAACCAGGGGACTATTACACTTTGCCAAAATGATATGTTGCAAACATTAAGGAAGAGTTATGTGGTTTGCTAAAGAATTGTTGAATGTATACAAAAGAGTTTATGACACTTATGATCACTTGTAGCAGGGACTGGTTGGAGGGTGGTTGGCATAGGATCTCTTCCTGGACTGGACTGACACTCCCATACCTGCCCTTATTCCCCTCCACCCCAATAAGCTGGCCAGGTCAGGTGAGGTGTAAGAACCACTGCCATCTCTCCAGTAATGGCACTTACTGTCTTGGAAAAGCCTGGAGGACCTTTCCCGTTGGTTCCCCAGCCACAGCTCTTTTATTGCAAGCATGGCTTTTCCTGAATGAATGGGTGAATCTGTGATGTGTAAACACTACCACTGAATTTTAAACTTTATTGAATAGATTTCCTTTAGAACACAACTGCAAAAGATACAGAAGCCGCTGGTAACCAGCATAAAACATAACAGTGCAAAATCAGTTGAAAGCTTGCATAAAAATAAGTGCAAAGGTAATTGGAGGATTTCCCTATACAGTCAAAGGAAAAATCTCCCCGTCATAGACTTAGTTGCTCCTTGATCCCACTCGCAGATCCAGAATGGCAAAGCTTATGCAATTCCCTGTGCAAGGAGACATTCTCTTGACCCCTGGATGAATCCAGGAAATGCATAACTGAGTCTCTTGGTTTGGAACTTTTATGGATTTTGACAAACTGCTCAAAACTTACTAGGGACTGGTGTTCCCTAGGCAATGACATCAAAGTGGGCAGGAAGCCAATCTTGAGGGTTGGATTTTACCAAAGAGGAAAAGAAGAAAAGGATTAACACCTCTTCCCAGAAGGGATAAAAAAAATCTATTAGCAATGCAGCATCTACCTCTGAGTTTTTGTTTTAAAAGTCAGGCAGGGTACTTTAGGATGTCTGGGAAGCTTGTTAAGTGTATGAAATATGGAGAAAGTGAGGGAATGAAGCAAAATATAGGGATAATAATAATAAATCTCTAGTAATTACAAGTCCACATGAACACATGAAGTAGCTTTATATTGAATCAAACCAGTGGTTCATCAAGGTCAGAATTGTCTACTTAGACAGGCAGAGGCTCTCCAGGGTCTCAGACAGAGGTATTTCACATCATCTACTGCATGGTCCTTTCAACTGGAGCTGCTGCTAGGCACATGATTCATTATATAACTAGGATTGCCAACCCATTGGCTGGCAACTAGTGGGAGATCTACTGGCACAGGGAGATCAACAGAAACATTGTGGCATTACCAACTATGTAATGACATCATTTCCACCATGACCTAGAAGAGACATAGGTTAAAACAATAGAGTTTTGTGTGAATGCCAGAGTGGCACCCCCCTCCCCCAATATGATGGTGTCACTTCTGGGTTGCACTGAAAATGATATTACTGGAAGTGACATCTCTCCCATTTTCCTCTGCTGGCCCACTGAGCAGCGGTGGGGGGGAAAGGACTGACAGAATGCTGGGAGACCTGGCAGCTGTATTTATTACTGAATTCCAGTTCTCATAATAACTTGTTGGTATCACAGTTTTAATTAGTTAATAGAGGCTGAAGGGAGGAGAAGGGCAGGAGGGAGAAGGATAATATGGGATTTAGCTGGAGTGTTCACTTCCCTTCTCCAAGTATTTCCCATACTACCCATCATATTGATGAACTACTGGCTTAATAAAAAAGTATACAAAGTATGACTTGCTAAAACATATTTGAGTTAGTGGTTAATTGTATAATTTGTGTCTTGTTTTTGCCACACTGGGATTCTTATTATTCAGAAGTTACAGTGACTTGTCAGAAACATGATTAACTTTCTATTTTCAATTAATTACCCAACCTGATTTAATAAGTAAAGAGACCACTGAAATCTGATCATGTGGTGTGCTTATTCTTCAGTAATGACAAATAATTTTGACATATCAGGTTAAAGTACTCCAGAGTAATTTACAGATTTCTACTTCACAGTGTCTTGGTTTTCTCTACTCTATGTTAAAAGTTCAGTCTTAGTATTTTGAAACCGAAGCAAGAACTACATTTTGTTTAACAGAAGTGTGATGTAAGAAGAACCTGGAGTACAACAGTGTCCTGGGATGGAGGAGTGGTAGTTTATTTAAAATAATAGGCTCTGGGCTGATGGCTTATGGCAGATACACAGCACAACATTAGGACCAACTACCCCCAAATGAACATGCCCACCAGAGTTCCTCCTCTCTTTGTCCCTGCTGTCTCAAATAAGGTGTCCTGAGACAGGACCTTGAACATAGATTAGCTACCCCAAAATGGTTTGTCTTTCAATTATCTTGTTAAACTTTAGGCACAAAGTAAAAACTTTTTTTTTTGCCCAGATATTGTCCTCTGATTTTTACCTGTTGGTTTTAGTGATGGTTAGATTGCTTCTACATTTTTCATATTTTTATTATGACACTAGCCTGATACCCGTGATTCGCTACAGTATTTACATCCCGTAAAGCCAGTTATAATACTGATGCTGTGAAGTTTGAAATGTAACATTTGTTGTAGGAATTCTAATGGAGAACTGTTTGTTTTTTTTCTTCATTGAAGGACCTCTCTGTGGACCATATTGGTGGCTCTGCCCTCAGGTGCTGGGATCACCAGGCTGCTTGGTGAGCTCACTCTGGACCAGGCCACATAGAACTGTCCATGTGAAAAGCAGTCATCTGTTAATTCCTGCCACCTTCAGTATCTGGCAGACCTTGAGGGGAAACTACAGCCTCTTGAACTTTGCCCCATTCCTAAATTGCCTCCTCCTTGTAGTGTTGGTGTATCTGGCTCGATGTTTGCCAGGAGCTTTTTTGGGGGTGGTGAGAGGTGTGAGGGGGAGTTGGTCTGAGGGGGTGGTGATGCGGTCGACATTTCTTCAGGTTCATGAGGGAGCCATGCATCAAAATGGCTCCTAGAAAAGTCCTTTACAATCTCCCCATGAACATTCATAGACTCAATCGCCATGCTGGCTGTTATGAAAAATATCTATTTGGGAGTCTTGAATCACTGATTTCTGTAACTGTCCTGAACTGTCTGCAGTCTCTTTTAACTGTGTTTTTACTGCAGAACAGAGACTGCAGACAGTTGTGTTTCTAGGCACATGGAAAACAATTAGGGAAACACATTTTGCCCCCTTTTTACCCCCTTAGGGGTCATGTTTCTCAGAAACATTCTCTTTGTGGGGGGGCTGGCATCATGGTAGGAATGTACACCCCTTATTTTGGGTTTCTTAGTGCTGGGGTTTAGCCTGGGCATTGAATTGGGGGAGAGGGCATACCCCCCCCCCTTTTTTTTTTTACAAAATTGTCTTTCATTTATATTACATTTAAGAAATGGGACATAACTACGTATTCAAAACACCATCTGAGCAATCAGATACTAAGCAAGTTCGTATGAACCAATTTTTTAGAACCCACATTATGAGAAGATAAATAATCTAATAAAGGAAACGACTTTTCTACAAATTTGGGGTATATTTCCATAGTGGGTAGGAGTGTGGCTAAAGCCATTGGTGAGGCTGGGCCAGCAGCATCGCTAAGGTGATCCTGCTGGGGCAGCGTCCCTGGTGGATAAAAGTACCCTGGCCCTGCTCCTACACCTGACAGACACCTGCCTGTATGGTGTTGGGGGGGTTGTATTTAAAGGCATTGGGGAGGCTGGGCCAGCAGCAGGGCTAAGGCAGTCCTGCTGTGCAAACCTCCCCAATGGCTGTAAGCATCCCACCTCCTCTCCTACACCAGACAGGCAGCTGCCTGTCCCGTGTAGGAGGGGGAGGAGCATTAAAAGTCACTGTGGAGGCTGGACCAGCAGGATCACTAAGGCATTACTGCTGGAGGGGCTCTCTCTTGGCTTTAAGCACCCTTCAGCTGCTGCTGCACCTAACAGACAACCACCTGTCAGGCGTAGGAGGTGTGTGTATGTGTGTGTGTTGTAAGCCATGGGGAGGCTGGGCCAGCAGCATTACTGCACCTCACAGGTGGTTGTTGGCTACTCCTGATTTCCTCAACTGTCATTAGCTGTCTGCAGTCTCCTGTAACCGTTGTTTTTTTTAACCAAAGAACACTGAGCTCTGCAGCTGACCAATCAGAGAGTGGGGGGTGCAAGTAGTCAGCAGCCTGGCAGCCTCATAGAAATCAATGGGGAGCACATTTCCCCCCTTTTGACCCACTTAGGGGTCGAATTTCTAAAAATCCCTTCTCAGTGAGCAACTACGCCATGGTAGGAGTGCTCTCCCTGAATTTGGTGTTTCTAGGTCCAGCAGTTTGGCCTGGGCGTTGATTTTACAGTGAGGGGACTTTCCTTTAAATATATAGATAAAACTTTAACAGTGTTATGAGCTGCCTCAAATATTTTTGGAGAAAGTTTCAAAAGTTCAAACATTTATTATGGTCATAAGATAAATAAATAACTTGGGTTGCTACTTTAATAATGTAGTCACCAACCTAGCTGAGCCTGCAGATGATTCTGGAATTTTGAAAACCGATGGTATGCTACCACAGTACTGTCCTAAGAGATGGCAGCCCGCAGGGTTGCATACCTCTTTTGCTTATATGGAAGGAGAGAGGCCTGTGTTTTGGGCAATTCCTACCCATATGGGCATTCAGAGAGGGCAGAGCTTAGTGCTTATTAGTACAATGTGCCCCCTCATCAGGGCAGTCACTTTGCAGTCAGTCCGCTTACCTGCCCTTGACAATGTGGATTTTTGCTGGTCACTAGTTTTGGGGCTGGGTAAGAATTTTTTGCCCCCTTTTCAAATTGGCCATGAAAGGGGGTGTTTTTGCCTACCTCACACTGTCTTTGTGGTAGGGGAACTGGCTCTCAGGCTGTTATGTCCGCTGACCGCCACTGGGCACCAGCGGCATACAGTCAGAGCTTGACTTTGAGAAACAATAGGGATAAAGGATCCTAGACCACCACTAGCCCTCCAATAAGAACTCTGGCGGGAAATTCAAATCTGCCAATAGGACTTTTGGGTGTGTCCTAGGAGTTGTATATAATTGGCCATCTCGGCCAGTATTGCATGCTTGTTGTGTACTCAATAAATCTATGCTGATCACTACGTCGTAGTCTGGGCTTTCCGTGCATCGAACCCAGTACACAATATAGGCAGTGCTGTTAACTAGGGTGCCGGCAGGAATCTGGCTTGGTTTTGTTTTTGAGGGGGAACACCAATTGACAGATCCGTCCTTGATTGGGAAGGTGGCACATCTAGTACAAACCATGCCTTGGCATGGGCCTCGGATGGGGACTGCTGGAGGCCTGTGAGTGGGTCTCCCCTCATGCTCTGTGGCTAGAGGTGGCAGGCTCACTTAGGGGTTGTTAGCATGTCTGCCACCTGGCAACAGCCGTATTATGGTTGGATTGTGCCAGTGGCTTGGTGGTTCACCCCAATTAAGGCCAGGAAAGGGATCAGGGGATCCTTTTGCCTGACGTGAGTTGTGGCCCTTGCCAGTTACAGTTGACGCAAGTTGAACTGAAAATTAAAATAAAACTTCCCTGTAGTATATACCAAATACCTGTGTTGATCTATTTCTTCTGACTATGTATGCAAAATGGCACCTTTAACTCTACTGGCAGCCTGTTCCTGGAAGGGAGGGGCCTGCATCTCCACCTTCTAGGAACAGTATTTAAGACCTCAGCCCACTTTCAGCCTTTGCTGGAACAACACTTATACTACACTGTTCGTAACTTGATTTCCACCCTGATGTCTAGATCTCAGCACAACACCTTCCAAGTGGCAGCAGGCAACTAACAGCAATACTGGACGTAGGTGGTCTCTTAAATGAGAACTGGTTAAAGTAACATCAGTCAAGGCAGGAAGAAAATTCTAACATCCTGAGTAAGAGCTGAGTGTTCAGAGCTGTAGGCAGAGGTGAGATGCATGCAGGAGAACAGAAAAGTCACAGGTCCAAGAAATATGAGAAAGTGTTACAGAAGCTTAGAAGTAGGGCTGCTAGCCTCCAGGTGGGGAAACAAACAAACAAATCAACCTCCAGGTAGAGCCTGGAAATTTCCCAATACTACAACTGATATCCAGACTATAGGTATCAGTTCCTCTGGAGAAAACAGAATGCTTTGAAGGGTGGACTCTATGGCATTGTACCTTGCTGAGATCCCTTCCATCCTCAAAACCCACTCTCCCCAGGTGCACCCTCACACACACACAAAATCTTCAGGTGTTTCCCAACCCAGAGTTTGCTGCCCTACTTAGAGTTCTTGCTGGGATCTTGCTCCTGAGTGCCACACAAACAGCTGGCACTCATTCATTTCAGGAATGAATGGCAGGGTCCTAACAGTTTTGCAGTATGATCCTAAGCAGAGTTACTCCTTTCTAAGTTCATTGAAATCAAAGGGCTTGAAAGGTTGTAATTCTGCATAGTACTGCACTATAAGTTAATAGCCGGTTCTTCCTCCAAAGTACAGAAGCTTAATCTGTGGATAATTCCTCATCTGCAAGGCGGCTAGGCCTGTGGACTCAGGCACTCACAGACGTAATTTACAGCCCAGGAGGACTTCACAGCTTGTATCTGAAAATTAAAACTTCCTCTACATTGATTCTTTATTAGCATTAGTAGGGATTGTGACTTGTTTCAATACAGGATCCTTTGTCTAGCAACTGAATTTAAGATACAGATTTGCCTTCTGCTAGCATAGTCCCCTCTTATTACATTATAATAGCATGACCACTTCTACTGCTTGATTCAGACAACAAAATTATGTACCAGAGGGAGGAAGCATTACAGAATTGCACAGCAATTTAATGCCCCAGAAAACATAGATTTCACAGTGCTGTGCTTTCAAAGTGAAGTAAAACCAACATTTGCAGAAAAGAAGCAGACGAAATCCACAGTTATTACAGAGTAGAGGAACTGCTGAGCAAGTGGGAATTCTGTCCATACATAAATATTAAATACCAAAGAGCTTTTTGTAAATGCTGAAAGGGGCTGTGTAAAAAAATGCAGAAATCAAGGAGGACTGATAGGATGGCATATGTGCCCGTAATGCATCTGTAGAAGAAAATGGGTGTTGATTAAGGACCAAGCACTACCTTTAATGTGGAACATCTAGGTGGTTCTTGTTTGGTTGTTATCATTTTTCCCCCCATTTTGCAAGGAGCTTCTTGGTATTTAAATATAGTTCTGGTATTTAATTTCCTTGGTGTTTTTCTTACAGTAAATCTTTCATGGAAGGCTCTACAATTATTGTATTATTTACTGCGAGTTCTTCTCCCAAGCTGGTCTTTTGGCTGCATATGTAATTAGGCAGTATTTTAAAACATAAGTTTTATTAAAACGTTTAGTTTCCCCTTAAGATTATATTCTCTTGGGTGAATCATTAGGCAGATTTTAAAAATCTGTGTTATTGACCCAAGCGAGCATGTATTATGCATACTTATGAAAATACATAATTAGGCATGGGGGGACCTCTGCATCTTAACCTTATGGGTTCCTGTGGTTTAGGCGATTACTAAAAGCTGTTCTATTTATTTGTAGACCTATACAAGTTATTTTTGTCAGGATATCCTGGATGCAAAGTATAACAGACCAATGAGTCATGGCTTAATGTTTTTAAAAAAACAACCCTAAGTATTTACTTGCTTTTATATAATTGATACCATTACCATCAATGTATTTGAAATGTATCACCATTGCTTATGTAATTAACACTTGTAGGACTATCTCACAAGTTTTCTGCTTCCTTCACTTGGAATAGCTCAGTCATTCCTGGGGAACAGCTTCATGGATAATGTCTGACCTGATGGATCCTAGTTATATGTGTAGCTAATTGGCAGTGTAGTGCTTGAAAAATTAACTACCATCTTTGGAAGTGGATTAGCTCACTAGCTGATGTTATTGTAAGTCATTGGTCTATGCCAGGGATGAGCAAATTGTGGCCCATGGGCCACATGTGGCCCGCCACCGAGTTTTTTTCCGGCCCATCAAGACAGTCGGCCACGTGGTTTCAGCCAGACCTCCGTTGGGCCTGAAACCTAAATTCAATTTGCTCTCTTATCCCATCACTGCTGATATTGATACAGCACCTGAGGAGCTGCAGCTTGAATTTATTGACATGCAGTCAGATCACACTGTGAAAGAAATGTTCAATGCTGTGACATTAGTTGACTTTTACAAATCTTTGTCTGTTGAAAAATTTCCATGTATGAAAAAAATTGCTGGGAAAATGTTCTCTATATTTGGGTCTACATATATTTGTAAGCAAAGTTTTCCTTGCATGAAGATCAGCAAGGGTAAATATAGATGCTCTTTGACAGACATTAACTTGCAGGCTGTGATGAGAATCGCAACAAGCAATCTCACTCCTGATTTCAAAAAAATTGTAGAAAAGTGTGATAGGGTACATTTGTCTCATTAAACTGATTCTAAAATTAAATGTGCTTGCAGCTATAGATGATATGAAATTAGCACAATAAACAAAAAACTACCAATATTTTATTTAATTTATATTTATTGATTTTTATGATACAATTTATACCTTTTCTGAAATGCAAAGTTAACTAATAAATGCAATCATTTTAAAAGGTGCAGCCCTCCGCTAACCTCCACTCCCACAAAGTGGCCCCTGAGCCAAAACAATTGCCCACCCCTAGTCTATGTGATTTTAAGTGGACCCCTAATAGTCCACCCTTCTATTTTAATCAGCTCAAATTCCCCATAAACTGAGGAGATTGATTTTGATAGAGTAGTAGGAAAGGATGTATGGGACCAATCTGATGATACCACCGTAAACATGCCATATTCCCTTTCAATCAAGCAATCAACAGTTTTTGTTAAAGTTACTGGGATGAGAGAGAGAGAGAAAGAGATTCTTAAATATTTATCGTAGTCTTCACAAATAATGCATTTTTATCCATTCCTTGGACGGAACATTTGTACTAGCATGCCACAAATTATTAAGTGGCTGATCTGTATCATCACAAATTTCTCTGTAACTTTTAGGGTGGGTTGCAACTAGGGCAGCCCCGTGGCTGTGGGCCTTTTGGGCAACAACACCCTGGATCCAAACACAGTCAGCACTCTTGCCAGCCTTTTAAATCTAACCTTTACATAAACTCAGTGACTCAATAAAGGAAGCCACGGCCCTCAGTTTGCAGGACCTGAGCAAGCCTGTTAATGATAGGATATTTTAGAGGACATTAATTCATAGGGTCTTCATAAGTCAGATGTGACTTGATGGCATTTAACACACACACACACACACACACGCTGTGCCAAAAATTGCCAAACCTAATTTCCTTCCCTTGACACACTGCAGACAAATAGGGCATTCCTTCTTTGGCCCATCCCACTGTGCAATGTATGATAGGCTGTTTCAGGTATAGACCGTCATACATCAGTGCCTCAGGGTACTTAACAATTTGCTCTACTTGTGTTGAGCAACCTACTGTATTCCTGCCTCCCTAGTTATGGTCTGACCAGACCTATTTCTACCATACATGCACCCCAGGAACAATATGAAGCAGGCAAATAAAATATCCTCTATCTGAGCAAATCATAAACAATCCGAAAAATCCTACTTGGCCTCAGAAGATAACCAGCTAATCCTATGTTGTCAAAGGGAGGCTAGGTGGGTGAGTAGCATACAACAAACATCTGTGTTAAGAAGGCAGAGCCCCATTTTATGCTACTCATTTGAGCCTTCTAGTTAGCTGTATTCCATCCAGCATCACCAATAAACTCTCATGACTCTGGACCAGCTGAAGTTTTCAAACACTTTTCATTTGTGAACTGTTTCTAGATCCCATTTTCCCACTTTTCTTTATATATATTTTGAATGCCATGTAGAAAGAAAAACCAAATTTTAAAAGCATTTTATATGGGACAATCATTAAGGAAATTGCCTCCATTCACTCATATGCAATATATAGAAGTATGTGTATTATCAGGTCTAGCCTAGATAATACCATAATCACAGGGAGATTTCTGTTCTTATGTAACATATTTGTATGTATATAATAGTTACCGCATGCCTTTGGCATAGTGCTACCTCAGGAATCCACCTGAAGGATTCCATGATGATTTCAAGTGATATTTTTGCCACATGGCATTCTGAATGTTTGCTGGGAATGAGGCTTCCAATAGCTACTGGCCATAGAGCTCTGATTTCAAACCATTTAAAAGAATGGAGACTAACTAGTCATCTGTGCATCCGTGGTTCTCCTGTGAAGTACTGACTTCTACAGCTTCCTTGGTAAAGCTTGCCATGATTTATAGGTTAAAAAGATTCTGGATCTCTAGAAAGGGAAAGGGAAAAATACATTGCTATAGGAAAGTTTGTTTGTTTTAATCCTATGCACCACACAATATATATCAATGCTTGCATAATCAATCCTCATGAGATGCACTCATGCCAAGGAGCCTGTTACCAGACTAGAGTTGCCAGCCTCCAGGTGGGACCTGGGAATCTCCTGCTGATAAAGATCAGTTCCCCTGGAGAAAATGGCTGCTTTGAAGGGTGGACTCTATAGCACTATACCGTACTGAGGCCCCTCCCCTCCCCAAACCCCACCCCCTCCTGGCTCCACCCCCAAAGTCTCCAGGTATTTTCCAACCCAGACCTGGCAACCCTGTAACAGACTTGGAATGTGGTAAGCTCTGTTATGTAGCCAAATCTCAGTGAAGTGTCTTTTTAACAAGAAAGGCTCCAGCAGAATTCCATAAAGATAAAATAGTACCCAGAGCAACAGGGGTGAACATTTTGAGGGCAGCAATAACGATTTGGATCCACGTTGTTCAGGATTTCACAGTGGGAACCTGAGGGGTCACTCCTGAGAGGAAAGATATCATGAGAACAGCAAAAGCTGATAAAGCTCCTTGTCAGACTGACACAGGTACATCAAACATAAAGGGATACCATGGTGTGCAACATTTTAGACTAGTAATCCAAAGCTTGCAAAGGAAGGAGAAACTGGTTAGATGAAATTATGTAGTTCTAGATTGCTATAACCAGTGGCTTCAGTGACAAAACCAGATTAAGCCCTTTTATGCCAGAGCAAAGGCCTCCTTTGTTAACATCCCATCTATAGATCGTACTATATAGTATAGATCTTACTAATTAATACTTATTGTTATTTTAAGTTATAATGTTACTGTTACTAGTGTTGCTATTACGTCTTGTTGTTCATTGTTAAACTCAATAAAATATTTTTTTTTTAAAAAAAGGAGTATAGATTGTGTTTGGAGTCATACAAACTGCACTTCTGTGCTAGGTGGCCCCTCTGTAAATTGAAGAGGGGGTAGCAGAGCAGACTTTCAGGTATTTTTGGAGTTCTGCAAACTCCTTTTCTTTCCCTGGGTTGTTATCCTCCAATTCAAATTGGAAATCTCCAAAGAAATTGTTCAGTTTCTGTATATTGCTCTCAAGAGACAGCAGGTCTTCTTTTAACCTTGAGAATCCTGGCTCTTGAAGAATCCAGGGAGGGTCTGGAGTTCTAGGGATAATCATTGGTTGGTGAACTCTCATCATCTACATTGTTGACTGATGGCTGAGTCATTATGATAAACACAGTTTAGCTTTTCCATCGGACTTTGGTGTCAGTGAAGGTCTTACAGAAAAAACTTTGTCCATGTGTGTTACTTCATAACAGCTCTATTCAACATTCAAATTGCCCTCTGTTTGAATAGCACTTTTATGCAAATGATTGTTAAAACTAAACAGCACTGTTGCATTCTTATTGATTGCCATTTCTTAAGCTATTTAGAAAAGTCCCCTCTTGCATTTCTGGGAAGTGCAGAGGACTAGGAAACGTAGCACTGCAGGAAACAGATGAGAAACTAGGTCACAAATGTGATCTCTCTCTCTCTCTCTCTCTGAATATGATTTGTTTTAATCTTTGTAAAACCCAAGGGATAAAGGAAATATTTCATAAGCATTATTTAAAGCATTAAACTACTGAATAAAGGGCTTACATAAATATCTTAAGATAGGTAGCCCACTGCTATTACAATCTGTAGTTCAAACTCTTGCAATGCCTGTTAAAATATATTAGAAAGTGGGCACAAAAGACTTCTGTCCAAAACCTTGGAGTTCCCAGTGTTTTTTTATTTGGGTGAACCCAGAGAGTTGTTGCAAACAACTCTGAGTTAGTGTGTGAGCTCTATCCTGTGGGGTTCTACAGGAATCAGTCCTCCTGCCAGTATTATTTACTTTGTACATTACACCTTTGAATGAGATCACCCCAGTCTTTGGAGCTGGGCATCATCAGTATGCTGGATGACACTCAGCTCTGTATTTCTTTAAACAAGGCACCAGAAGCCACAGTGCCTGACTGCTCTGGTCAAGTGACTGAGGGATAACAGGCAGAAGCCAAATCCAGACAAGGTGCTGGCTAGTAAAGGCAGAAGTTTTGAAAGGACTTGCTTTGTTCACCCAAGATGATAAATGCAGTTAATCATTCTGCAGTCTTACTAGATTCAACTTCCTGTTTGGTTATTGAATTTGTCAAACACCTTCATTATGCTGTATGCTAATTTACTGCTCACCCTCTACCTATATGTATGGATTGGTAACTTCCATTTCATTGTATCTGAAGAAGTGTGCATGCACTGCACACAGAAGCTTATACCCTGAATAAAACTCTTGGTCTTAGAGGTGCCACTGGACTCAAACTTTGTTCAGCTGCTTCAGACCAACACGGCTACCCACCTGACTCTACATTCCACTTCGTTGCTGAAAGATCAGGTTAATGTGTTTTTCCTACAGCATTTATAGCAGAATATGGAGCTTTCTCTTGGATCTGCCAAGTAGGCCAACAAGATCCAGGCCTCTATAACTTCAAGACTGGAGTACTATAACTCAGTCTATGATGACTGCCCTTAAGGATGATCCGGAAGCTATAATTTGTTGTGCCTTTAATTTTTGTTTTATTTATTTATTTACTTCATATATACCTCACCTCTCTCCTTAAAGATGTTCACACTGTTGTTAGGGTTGCCAGCCTCCAGGTAGGGCCTGGGGATCCCCTGCTTTTACAACTGATCTCCAGCTGACAGAGATCAGCTCCCCTGGAGAAAATGGCTGCTTTGAAGGGTAGACTCTGTGGCATTGTACCATGCTGAGGCCCCTCCCCTCCCCAAACCTCGCCCTCTCCTGGATCCACCCCCAAAGTCTCCAGGTATTTTCCAGCCCAGACCTGGCAACCCTAACTGTTGTCCTCTCATCCATTTAACCCTCACAAGAACCCTGTGATGTAATTTAGCCTGAGGGTATGTGGCAGGCCCAAGGCCACCCATCAAACTTCCACAGCAAACTTCTCTCAGACCCCAGTTCAACACTCTAAACACTATATCATGCTGGCTCTCAGTTTGTATTAACAGTGTTTTCACATGTTTGAGTAGTGTGGATTATATCTCTATTTGGAACTGCCTTTCATCTGTGTTAGACCGGGGGGAAGGGGAGGGTATTTTTTAAAAATATATAGATCTGCTGCTGCAACAGACAGCACAGGAGTAGGTGAAGCAACGGCATCTCAGTATTTTCTAACTGTGCAATCCTCTGCAGAGCTGTGTAAGATTGCACGGTAAATGCTGTAGATATGGCCAGCATTATGAATTGCAGGCTGTGTTCTTATAATAATAAAATTAGCCCAGTTCTAATTTGAGTGCTTCTGTGACCACCTCACCCCTCCCCCCCAAAAAAAAATCTCCTGGAAACCATCTGTGTAGCACTTCAGTTGATAACAGCTGCCATTTTGGTGCAGAAGTTAGGGATAAACTTTACCTTTCTATTATGGATAAAATGCAAATATTACTCAGGACTAAATATACCATGGCTCCCTCTAAAATAGGGCAACACCAATAGGTGCACTGAAAACTGAGATACTCTAGATTTCTTATGCTTTGAAAATATCTGCTAGCCAAACTTGGAAATAGAAGCTAACTTTTGAATATGTGGCAGATAATTTCTTCAGTAACAGAATTCACAACCAGAAATTCAGTGAAAACTTTAAACATACTGTGCAAGAATCATTTAATTTTGGTATCTTCCTGCTGTTTTCAAACCATTTTTCTTCCTTCTTGCTTTAGTGTTTCCAACCTCCATGTGGGTCCTGGGGATCTCCCGCTTTTACAACTGATCTCCAGCTGACAGAGATCAGCTCCTCTGGAGAAAATGGCTGCTTTGCAGAGGCGTCGACTTTTAAAATCCCGGGGGGGGGGGGGCCTCTTGTGCGCGCGCGCAAAGCGCGCGTGCGCGCTGGGACCATGTTTCCGCCGCCCCCCCCCCCGGACTGGCCTAGCCTGGCCACTCCTGCCTCCGTGGGGCCAGCTGGGCAACTGCCCAGCGTGCCAGGCCAGTCCCGGGGGGGAGGTGGTGGCGGCAGCAGCCGGCGGGTGGGCAAACAAGGCGGCAGCCCGCGCCTGTTGGCACAAGTTCGATATCCCCGCCGCCTCCCCCCCGCCTGCTCCTGCCTCCGTTCCTCCGTCCAGCACACTGGGCATTTGCCCAGCTGGTTCCTGGATGGAGGGAGGGAGGAACGGAGCAGGGGGAGAGGCGGCGGCAGCTGGCCAGCCGGCCTGGGCACTCCATTTTCCCGGGGGAGGCTGAGCCCCCCTCGGGAAATTTCAGGGGGGGCTCGAGCCCTCGAGCCCCCCCCCCATAGTTTACGCCTATGCTGCTTTGGAGGGTGGACTCTATGGCATTCTACCATGTGGAGGCCCCTCCCCTCCCCAAACCCCGCCCTCTCCTGGCTCCACCCCCAAAGTCTCCAAGTAATTTCCCACCCAGACTTGGCAACCCTATCTTGCTTTCCCATTCTTCCTGTTAAAATAGGCATCATTATAATATTGCAACCTAAGTAACTTTTCCTAATATACCTGAGAAAATTATTTCCTTTTCTGATGGTCTCAATTCATATCATTCTGAAAGTTGCTCCACAAGAAGAAACAAAATCCCAGAATGCATCTATTAAAATATATTCAGTTGTTTTAAGGAATTTTCTAGAATCATGCTAAATGACTGCGGAGGAGCAACCACTAGTTTACATGGTTAGTGGTTGTATCACATCACATAAATTTTCACTTTGACACACCGAAGACAGTCTAACATTATGAGATTTGATTAGCTGCAGACAAGGTTAATTGATAATCTGCTTCTTAAATGAGAAATGTCAGTATAGCAGTGTATCTTATCCAAAAGCACATCCAGGCGGCTATTGTCAAGAACTCTTTTATCACCACCCTATTGTGAGCTCCTCCCAAACCCATAATGCCCATAGACTGCAATTTATATGTAAATTGAACTAGTCAGAGAACCATGCTGATGTGAATCTGATCACAGACAAAAGTCCTAAACATTGTAGAAAATGTCAAAAAGAGGAACAAGAAAACTGGCATTAGGCTAAGCGCCTGAACAGTTATGTATGCTTATGTATCAAGGAGATTAATAAACTATGGATATGAAAATGGGAAGGTGATAGTGAGACAGACAACTAAGTGGGCAAACATGATCAGATGGGAGGCAGGTAGAAATTTTTATAATCTGCATTTCAGGAAGCTCCACTACAAGTAGTTCAGAAGAGCTGAAGTGGAAAAACAATACTTGTTCACAAAATTAGCAATGCCTAAACTCATGCATGAACAGGCCCTTTCCCCCCAAACACCCATCACATCTCTCTTCAGGGCAGCAATTCAGTATGCACCTTTGCGGAGATACACCCCATTATATATGCATAGGATCAGGCTGTGTGTGACCTGGGTATTGTAAGAGAAAAATAGGTCCAAGTAATATAGTGTGTGGATAATTTATATTCTGGGACCTCTAAACAGTTTGTAATTCCTGTGAGGAGCCATCTCTTTAGGAACAACTTTTCACACATATCAGCCAGGTTGGCTAGGGCAGGGGTAGGCAAACTTGCTCAGCGTAAGAGCCACCTTGAACAGGGGTGGCCAAACTTGCTTAACGTAAGAGCCGCATAGAATAAATGTTTGAGAGCCACAAGACAGGAACAAATAGTACTTGCTTTTATTGGAAAAGAAGCAAATCTGCTTTTTATTAACATTAAATGAATCTGCCAAAAATAATAACAAAGGGGGTAAAAGCAGATATTGATAATTATATTAATTTGTCCAATGATATTTGTTTGCTAATGATATTTAGCTTCCCCAGCCGCCCTGCCGGGAGCCACATAATATATGTGAAAGAGCCGCATGCGGCTCCCGAGCCACAGTTTGCCCACCCCTGGGCTAGGGGAAGTTTCTTCTTGTTACAAACTCAGGTCTCAGTTCTAAATACACTTAGCAATATGCTTGCTGTAATTCACTTGATACTAAGTGCATGCAGCAAATTAAACTAACAGAGGAGGTCTTAACTTCTGCAGTTAAGCCCCGAATTGGGCTGGGTTTTTGTTTTTGTTTGCTTGTTTTTGTCTTGTTTTCTCAGAGAGAACCAGCTATGTTATATTCCTGCATAGGGCAGCCATGTCAGTCTGTTATTGCAGAGATAAGCAGGAGTCTTGCAGCACCTTAAAAACTAACAAATTTTTATTCTAGCACAAACTTTTATAGACTAGAGCCCACTTCATCAAATACACGTAACAGGTCTTGACAAAGCAGATATATGCCCCTACAAGATCAAGGCTGCCTCCATACAGGGATTTTTACCTTTATCAAATGCAAGAAAAAACCCCTCCCCCCCCACCCATTTAAATAGCAACCTGACAGCAAGAACAACAAGCCAGAAGCAGAGGCAACCTCTGAGATTGTTAGCCAGAGCAAAGACACTTGCTGCTCTTTCACCATCTCTGCTGAGTCATTGGGCCTTTTTCCTGGGGATATTCTGTTTAGATCAGTGCTGGTGCTTGTGATGTGAGCTGAAGGGCATGAGCCAAAGGGATCTTGGCCTATGACTCTTAGCTAGGGCTGCCAAGTCCAACTTGGGAAATATCTGAGGACTTTGGGGGTGGAGCCAGGAGAAAGGAAGTGACATCATTTTGTGATGTCACATCCTGTGATGTTGCTTCCACATGCTTCCACATGAACTCATGAAGTTTCCTAATACTGAATCAGGCCATTGGTCCATCAAGGTCAGTATTGACTACTCAGACTGGTAGTGGCTCTCCAGGGTCTCAGGCTGAGATCTTTAATGTCACCTATTACCTGATCCTTTTTTATCTGAAGAGGCTGATACCTCCTGCATGTCAAGCAGATGCTCTATCACTGAGCAGCGGCCCTACTGAATCCTTCCTCATCTCGGCACAATATGAAGCACTAAGTGCTACACAAGTGCTAAATATGATTTTCATATCATAAGAACAGGAGAGAAGCCACAGTGGATCGGGCCAACAGCCCATCCAGTACAACACCCTGTGTCACACAGTGGCCAAAAATACCAGGTGCCCTCAGGAGGTCCAGCAGCGGAGCCAGAACGCCAGAAGCCCTCCCACTGTTGCCCCCCAAGCACCAAGAATGCAGAGCATCACTGCCCCAGACAAAGTGTTCCATTTAGACCTTGTGGCTAATAATAGCCACTGATAGACCTCTGCTGGATGGGGACAGAGAGAGAGACAGACAGACAGACAGAAAAAAGAAAGAAAGAAAGGGGGAGGAGGAGAGAGAGAGAGAAGGGAAAGAGCTAGCAGAGGCACTTACCCCAGCAACCTTGCAAGCCACATGCAAAAGCACGCCCTCCAGTACAAAGAGCCTAGTCCCTCCTTAATCTCTGGGCGGTGGTTTCTCTTATTGGCTCTGCTCTTAAAGGGAAAATGTCTGGTGAGGCTTTTTACTGCAGGGCAGGCTCTCTGCAGACATTTCCCTTTTAAGAGTTCAGGCCTGGCAGGGAGAGGGCAGGGCAGGCTCCGACGTTTCCCTGCGTTCCTGCTGGCAGCCATTGCCTCCCCCGGTGGCCAATTTTGAAAAAGCGGGGGTAAGCATTAAAAATCGGTGTTTCCCCCGCCCTCCTGGGGGCTTGGCACCCCTACTCTTAGCCTACTAGCCTCACAGCCTGTGGCTCAGCTGTCTGGGATATCCAGCACCCTAGGTGTAACAGAAATGTCAAAACAGCACTGTTTGGCCCACATCTGGCTGTACCCAGGCTGGGAGAACTAACCAAAGAGAAGACTGGGAACTTTGGCCTCTTGTACTGAGAGGAAAGAGGGTGAGGGTATGCCTTTTTTGTTTGTTCCTTGCTTAACTAGCTGAGAGCTGGATTTTGTGTGTGTGTTACTCCAACTGAGGTGAGAGGTGGGTCTGTATATTAAGTGTGGGTGTGTATTTTTTTTTCCTTTGCCCATTGGTGGGAGAGATGTGCTTGGGGGGATAGAATGGGGTGAGAGATGATGCCATGATTCACAGTGTGTGGGGGAGGGGAGATATGTTGGTGGAGAAGAGCAGGCCAGATAACAGGAAGGGACAGCAGACAACTGTGCACTGTTGATCCTTCTGGATCTTCTTCCAGCCAAAGTGAAGTTGGCAAGCCACGAGGCTACAAACTCCTGTTGCTAAATGCCAGGTCTGTCACAGGAAAAACATTAGCGATCCAAGATTTAATCCTGGATGAGGGGGCTGACCTGGCATGTATCACTGAGACTTGGCGGGGGGGGGGGGTAACCTCTCTCAGTTGTTGTCCCAGAACATGCTAGGCACAAGGCAGAGCAGCCATGCTGGAGCGTGACTGAGACAAGGTGTGGGCACACCTGGTATAGTGTGGTCAGAGTCTAGCTCCCAGGCTGAACACAATGTAGGTAATTTGCCAGCAGCAAGAGGTCAATCTAGACTTTTCTTAGATTTTTAACAGTAAATTAAAGGGATTTTAGGGTTCGGGCTAAATTCTATTACTATAGCACTTCTGAGAAGGGTTCATTCAATCTCAGTGCCAGTTTGGTGTAGCGGTTAAGAGCGCGGACTCTAATCTGGGAGAACTGGGTTTGCAGCTGCTTGAGTGAACTTGGGTCAGTCACAGTTCTCAAAGCTGTTCTGTCAAAAGCAGTTCTCAAAGAGCTCTCTCAGCCCCATCAACCTCATAGGGTGTCTGCTGTGGGGAGAGGAAGGGAAAGGAGATTGTAAGCCGCTCTGAGACTCCAAATGAAGGACAGGGTATAAATCTCCTCCTGCTCCTCCTCCTCCTCCTTTTCTTCTTCTTCCGCTTCTACTTCATCTTCTTCTGCTTCTTCTCTTTTATTTTTCTCCTGCAAAATAATTGGGTCTTGGTAATTAGGGGAATAATAAATAAATGAGTGTACATTGCCGAAGCAATTCAAAACAGAACTGTAACAAAAAACAAGCAGATGTATCGATAAAACTTGATCATAATTATGGCATATTAGAGCAAAAGTCAAAGATGTCATTTTCCTCCCTTTGAAATGCATTACTCTTTCTTGCAAAATAGGAACAAAATGTAGGGGGAAAGGCTGAAGTCATCTTACAATAACAGCCATAAGGAAGAAAGAAAATTGTAAACACTGTCAGAAAGCAAAGCTGTCACTGTAATCTAAGTGTGTGGTGTGGGCAGGGCTTTTTTTCTGGGGGAACGCAGAATGGAGTTCTGGAACCTCTTCGACAAAATTATTTTTTTAAATTTTTAAAAATTCTTGAATTTTTGGTATACAGATTTAAAACTTCATTTTGCTCTTGAGAGTTCTGGCACCTCTTTTTCCACAAAAAAATCCCTGGATTCAGAGCTTCAAAATTCCACTATCTGAAATATCTTGACCATCTTTATTGGTTCTGAATACTGGTGCAGCAACAGAGAATAGAAGGCTAGGTGTGAAAGACTAGAAAAAGAAACTGCTGGGTAGGGATGACTACAAACCAGGAAAATGCAGTTCGGTTTGTGTCTTGTGGCGTGCCCAGTTCGCAAACCCTGAACCATCACAAACTTTTAGGGCCTAAACAAATTGGTTTGGTTTGTGACTCAGTAGAAACCCCCCCCCCCAGTGTGTTAGAGACACCAGATGTGCAGGGGCTCTCCAGCTGACTCTCCTCTACCTGCCCTCCAAGTTTGGTGAGGGTTGGATTTACAGGTTCTGAGTTACAGCCCCCACAAAGAAGGTGCCCCAGGAAAGTGCTTTCTGGGGAAATAACACTGACAGGCAGTCATTTTGACGAGCACAGGTTCAAGAGTGTATAGAACAAATCCTGTGCAAGCTAGAGTAATCAAAGTCACAGCAGACCTCCACCAGATATTCCTCTATGTACCCTCCAAGTTCCACCCCCTGTTGGTTTGAAGTTTGGTAAACATTTAGATTGAGCAGAGATAGTCTGTCTGGAAATTTATCCAGCATGAACCAGCATGAACTGCCACAAACAGCTTGAAAGTTCATTAAAAGTTTGTGCTGGTTGGCCTGCCATGAACTTCAGCTCTCAAACCACTAACCAGCCAAAATTCATCACAAACTTTAATTTGTGAGCTGGTTCATGCTCATTCCTACCACTGGACATTCCTTCCTTAGATAATTTGTCACTAATTCCGTTTGTGTTCCGTTCACAGGCAGTGATCATGGGACTAAACATTCAGCACACTGTTTTTTTCTCAGTTTGAACAGCTTGAAGGTGTAAGATTAGTGGGGGGGGGGGGAGGGACAAAAGCACATGCATGGTTACGTACTACTTTGTCACTGCCTTTCCACAGAATCTGCCTCAGCTTAATGGCATATTGTTAAATTTTTAAAAAGAACCTTCTGAACTGAGGTTTACAACCTTGAGGTCCATGTGTGCTTTATGACAGCATCACTTGATGTCCATCAATAGCTGTCAAGCTCTTTGGATAAATTTGTATATATGTGTTATTGCATAGGTTCATGGGGATTGTAGTCCCTTCATGTTCACAAAATACATATTTTAAATTTATCCATGACTAAACTAGATTCATTGTTGGGCTTGTTATGTTTGAAATACAGTATTCCTGAACTGGCACACAGTATGCACAGTGAAACCTAAAAAGAAAGGCACTTGGTCCGGATTGGTGATACATTTGTGAATAGGTGTTCTGGTACTCTCTTGTAGAAGTTGTAGTTATTTTCCTGGGGAGGACGTAGACAACTTTATGTTCCATGATGAAGAGCTTCTGTGATTGGTTGCCTTTGTATACCACAGAAGTGGCTACTGCACAGCTGCAAAACTGATCAGACTGGCATTCGTGGAGAGAATTGAGGAGCAGCATTGCAGTAGTGTATCAAAAGGATTTAACATATGTATAAATGAGGAGTTTGATAAAGATAAGTTCAGTTGATGATCATGTTGTCATGAAGTTTTCAGATGATGTGAATTTAGATAATTTTGCATTTGAAGTTCAAAATACCCCCCACCATTGATATTTAAAGACACATGTGGCTGGAAAACAATGTCCTTTCTGGAATCCAATGTGAGGAAACAAAGGAGAAGGATATGTTCTATTCTTGGGTCCCAACAAAAATGTAAAGATCAGGTAAGAAAAATCAGGCAGATGGATAGCCAATAAAAATCCAAGAGTGAGGAACAGTGGGGCAGCCTATCATGTGTCAGTTGTGATGGGGGGGGTGTATTAAGCAAGGTACACACAGCCTTTAAGGAAGAACAAACACAAATATACACTGTGGGAAAGAATTCTGCCTGTTTTAGAGCAAGTAGGTGAGACAATGACAGATAAGATTTTTGTTTGTTTGTTTGTTTGTGTGAGATCAATACTTAATACTTGAGTAGGCTTAAATTATTTTATTTAAATAAATTAAACATATGAAATAATTTTAACAACAATAAAATGTTGATGATATTGGTAACCAATGCAGATAATTCTTAAGAAATTCTTTAGCAAATATTGTACACACATTCTTTATATCTCTGTGAATAAAAAAGATAGAGATAGACAACAAAAGCTAAAAAAATTAGGAAGAGAACAAGGAGTATTTCCAAGTGTGACCTTGTTTCTGGCTAAACAAATAATAGTAGTCCATATAAAAAGCTGCATTTTGCTGGTGCTTATCAGACAACATGGACTTTCTTCCTGACTTTCTGCTTTCCAGAAATAATAAGCATAGTGTTTACATGGCTGTCTTAGTTGCATAATGGAGTTTAAGTTTTCTGCTTGTTAGGGCAAGCTTTGCTACATATATTTAAGTCACTGTTTGTTCCACTTAGAAGTATGTATAAGTTGATTTTTCAAAAAAAAATCATGGTTTACTAAAAAATATAACTCAGATTATCCTCAGGGAATTCTTCTGGGGGAAAGAACAACAAACAAATTTTTAATATTCTGTTACTGAGAATTCTAAAGGTTTCATATTACCTTCAGATATGTGCTAAATGTAATTTAATGAATAATATAATGTTTCTAAAGTCCTTCAGGAATACCAAGGCAAGTCTTGATATATTGCTGAATAATTCCATTAGCTTGAAAAATTTCAGTATTAGTCTACACAAAACTTAATACTTCAATTAGGAATGCTGAAGAATTGAATGCAGCCTACAGTTTTTGATTTATGAACTTTAATTTTTATCACCAAAGCATGATGAGTTCTGTATATAAATTATCCTAAAGGATGGGGACAGAAATTTCATAACATTCCAATGTATTTGAAAAAGTGTGCATGCACACGAAAGCTCATACCTTGAATAAACCTTTGTTGGTCTTAAAAGTGCCACTGGACTCTAAATTTGTTCTACTGCTTCAGACCAACACGGCTGACCACCTTGAACTGGCAAGCATTTAGGATAGGCTGCAATGATCACAGTGGAAGAGTATAGCAACATGGTGTTGCTGCTGTATGAACACAGGAGGTCCTGATAATGCAGCAGTGCTTATGCACCAAAGATGGGATAGTGGTTCTGGTACAGAGTGGGAATGCAAATGGGAGAGTCATGAAAGCAAGACCATGCACTGCTCCTCAGTTAGTTATCCTCAGTTTGGGCAGAGGGATAGTTAGCCTTTCTTATATCATCCTGTACTAACAGCAAATGTGAAATTGTCACAGAATTCCAGATGCTTCACATGTGAAGATCCTATTCAGGATTTAAAAAAACCCAGTTTAAGTGATAACAAAACCGTCATAAACCCCTGCCTTTCATGTGTGTTTCGCATCACACATACCTTAGGATAAATTGTTCTAAAGGCTTTCCCCCATTTCCTTCCTTCCTGCACCCATAGTGCCTATGTATTGGGCATTTTACCGAGACACCCCCCCATCCCACCTGACCACTCTGACTTAGAAGAGTGTAACTCTGTTTAGGATTGCACTGTCATAACGATCTACACATTCAAGACTTGGCCAGTTCCCCTTTCCCATGGCAGCCTCGAACTTCCTCATAATGTTATATGTGGGGGTTCCCATCCCTGAGGTACATCATTTGAGTTTGGCCTGTTTTGGGAGAGGGAAGAGGGAAGTTATACTTCCGTGCATGGAATTTAGATGGGATCTATCCCAGTATCTAAAAATGTAGAAATGTGCTATGGTGTATGTGAAATAGAAACACTTTTGTTCTATTTCCGCAATAAAATGCCAAGTTTACTCAGTTAACATTGTCACCTGTTCTAATATTTCAGAAATTGCTTTTAAATGTTCATGGGTCATCCCAAAAGTATTAACCATGAATAATGGTGAAAAGTATTAAGGTGGTTTGCAGAGGTCTGTAGAAATTAATAGTTTTAAGACTGCATGGCAATTGCATTTAAATTTAGATGTCTTGGCACCATATTTCATGCCAGGCATTTTCTGCTTCTGTAAAACATGATTTTTATGTCACGTTTGAGAATAGAGCATACAAACAATTAAAGCAAATAAATAAATTTTAGGTTAATAGTGGGTCCCTCCTTTCTTGTTTGTTTGAGCTGTTTGGCCTTGGTAAGATTTCCAAAAGATTTATATGAAATATTTTCATAATATTGCAACACAGGAATAACTGCTCCCACATTTCCTTATTATTTCTGTGTACCGTAAACAAAAGTCCCCTTTTTTTGTTTTTTTGTTTTTAGTTTTCATATTTCTGTCATTTACAACTTCCAGTGGCAATCCCAGGGGTTTTTTTTGTTTATGGTTTATGTATTTATTGTTTGTGGTTTATGTATATGATATTTTGTATATATTCTGAAGGAAAAAACTGATAACATTTTCTCTTTGGCACAAAAGAACTGTGCATGTGGAGTCCAGAAAAAGTGTTTTAACATGGGCTTCAGTAGAACTTATGGTTCCTAATATTTTTCTAGATTAAGTGTTTATGGCTTAAAAACTTCTTAAGGCATCTCTGGACACAAAAAGACTGTTTCAAATAGTTATGACAAATAGTTATGTTTCAAAGAATTATGACAAAGAATTTTAGGTGGCAGAAATGAACTCCTGAGCCTGTTACAAGTTTTAACTCCAAAATTCAGATCTAGCTCTTAATGGGTTTAAGGCCAACTCCATTGCTCTCTATGCCAACATCAGTTATTTCTCTTTGCCCCACAAATTCATCAGCAGTGGAAGCAGTGGAGACTGGAGACCTTCAGTATGGGGACCTTCATTATGCACACACACACCCAGCTGCTGTCATAGCATGCAACAGGGCCTCTGGGAAGTACATGTTACTAATTTAGTTTGTTCCTTAATTCACAACTGCTTTTCCTCACAAGGTTTCTACAGAATTTCTTCTCTTAAAATTTCATTTTTTCTACACCATTGATTGTTTTATGGTTGTGTTTTTTTATAAATCAGAATGCTATGCATCTGGTTTTATATTTCATCTGGAATGTGTAACATTTGTTCAGGTTGACATGTGTATATGAGTCCATCTTATGAAATAATAATCATTAATGAAATTTAGATGTGTTTCTTTGCTGTGGTGTTGGTTGGTGACTTGTTTAAAACACCTTGGCATTCCTGCTTTGTCAGGTGTACAGCAGATTGCTTATGCCCAGCACTTCACTTTTGGCACACTGTCATCTGGATTAAATGGGTTTAATTGTGGTTAATATGGCTTAATGCTGCTTGGTGGAGGATCCTGTCACGGTGATGGGTTGATGGCCTTCCAATACCTTCCAGCCTTGTGATTTTATGACAAATTGAGTGAATAACTAACATCACATCCAACAGCCGATGTTCATGGAGAGGGACTATATTAGGAAAAAGTTATATTCCACAAAGAGTAAAAATGTTGGAACACAGGAATAGTTTTAAGACAAGAACTATTCTAGATATTATACCAGAACATCTAAGGAGGGGAGAAATAGTATTTATTATGCCCACTTGGAAGCAGCAGTGGTTGATAGCCATGACAGTGTTCACTCATTTCATGGGAGGTGGATAATGCAGTCATTTTGGGACAAAGTTCTGGTTAACTGTTCCAATTTCTGTTGCTAAGGAAGCCCATAGACTTGTTTGCGACACTTGGTTTAATCACCACTGTTGTGGAAATAGACTGCTGGGTGCATTCCTGTGTCAGTTTGATTGCACCAGTGGTTGCAATTTTCCCTAAGCCCATGGGCTGTTTCTATATGATAGGAAGCATTAATATTCAAAAGCATTAGTCTATGTTAACAAGAGCATCTATGGACACAATTTAACAATGTTTAGCAGACAGCTGTGGTGCTGACCTGTAAAAACTCTCAGGACTTTCTAAAGTGCTTCATAGCCAGAAATCATAGCACCCAACTGAGAGACATAACAAAAATATACTGAAATTGTAACATAAGTAAGAGAAAAACCTGTGGAGAATCCACAGTGAAGAGATCAAATGGCCTTTCAAAAGACAACATCTAAATGAAATATAAAGTACTTTCCTAGCAGAAATCCCGGTTCCTTCCTCCTGTGTTCCAAGCTATATTTGGCTATACTACCATTAAAAAACTATGTTGGAAACATGACTTTATCATTTCCTGGTGGGAATGGGCTTTTAGGAATGTAATGTACAACATCTTACAGATATTTATCATTTCTATCCTACTTTTCTCCAGAGAAGTCAGGCAGTGTACATAAAGTTCTTTCCCTCACAGGGATCACAACAGCCCTGTGAGGTGGGATATGCAAGGAGAGAGGGAGAAAAAGAATGACTGATCCTAGGTCATCCCATGAGCTTTATGACAGAGCAGAATCTGTTTGGCATAAAACTCCAGCATTCTAGTCATGATATCACACATGCACTTATCCAGGGGCAGACTATCCATATAACTTAACAGGGAACAGTACACTCCTTCTCTCTGGGATTGTTGTCCTCTTCAGCTGAGTATGCAGCTTTGGGAGGAACACACATGGAACACTGAGGGAAGAAGGAGTCTAACCAGTAAGAACAGCTAAATAAACCCTGGCAATCAAAGGGGTGACTAGGGTAATTGGACTGGAAATGAAATGAACTGAACTTAGAGGGAAAACTCAAACTGAGTCGCTATCCTGAAGGGCCACTGGTGGCCATGAGCTAGCAAAGCGATGCCCCAGTATCTCTGCTGGTTCCATGGACCATCTGCCTTGGACCATTCAGCAGCAACAGTGATCAGTGTCAGCTCAGCTCTTATACTGTGTCAGCTCTTACACTGCAGCTAGTTCGTAACAGCATGTGAGAAGGCAATGGGTGAGCCACTTAGGGTTGCCAAGTGATGGCTAGCATTGAACTGGAGATAGAGAAGGGCAGGGCTATCAGGGATGGCATCAGCACAATAGCATGGGTTTCCATCCTATGCCCAGCACACCCTCTGGCTCAAGGACACAACTTGCCCACTCCTCTCTTGCTTTGTGGCTCACTGCTGAGTCAGGGGCTGTGACGTACACACTAAATAATACAGTTTCAATCCACTTTCAGTACACTTTCCAACTGGATTTTGCCAGTTCACACAGTAAAATCCAGTTGGAAAGAGCATTGAAAGCAGATTGAAAGTGCATTATTTGTGTGTGTGATCGCAGCCTAAGTCATGGTGCATGAGGCAGCCTGCAACAGGCAGACCATCCAGCTGAGCTGGCATGCGACTGGGAAGCAAGGTTTCTGCAAACTCCATAAGGGGAAACAATGATACTGTCAGAGGGGCAATTACTTTGGGTCTGTGATGACTGCAGATCATGGGCAATGCCCCTTTCACCCATTCAAGGAAGCAGCTTCATTTATTGAACTACATATACCTTGCTACCCAGTTTTGTTTCAAATGTTCATATTGAAAACGGTTTAAATTAGAATACAACCAAAACTCAAAAATACAGCAGCAAAACAGCCATAACATAAACATAGATAGGATCTGGCAAGCTAAGAGCTATCATTTCCGTGTTCTTGTTGTTTTTAAAAAAGATGTCTCATCATGCTTTTCTTGTAGCTTGCAAATCCAGCAAGGGGCGTGCTGATGGGGTCCTCCTGTGAGTGAGCCCAGTTCAGCCAGGCAGGGAGGCAGCATACAGGTAGCTCCAGCCTGACCGATGAAGCAAGAAACAGACGTGTTGACATTAGCTCAACTAGCAGAAGCAGTAACCACCTGGTGATGTATTTGTTCTATTTCTGGGAAACAGGGCAGCATATGGCTAGCTCAAAACCTTTTCATGTCACTTCGGTGTTAGTTCTGTCTGGGCAAATTCAGTCTGGTTTATTGTTGGTGAGGTGTGTTTTTTTTCCCCCTGTGATGAAATACCTCCAGGTGTGTTGGACTAGGGGAAAAAATAATCCTTTGATATATGAGGAGCGGTGTTGCTGGCACAGACTTGTGCCAAAACAGTTATTCTTTCACTCTGTTGTCCACCAGCCAAGATGTCCTCCGAGGGTGTCTTTGGGTCGCTGTCATTATTGGAGACAGAAAACTTTTGCTTTGTTCAGCCTATAAGTGGAGCATCTTGGTTTTTTTTAACAGATGAATTGGCAAAAATTTTCAGATTATCCATCTGCTTCTCTGACACAAGCTGTTGCCTTTCCCAATAGGCTCTAAAACAAAATCTACACATTCTTCAAAATAGAAACATCATCTTTGCCTCGGCACTATTGACAAGAAAGGCTGTTTCTCAAAGCACACAATCAGGATCAAGTGCCACAAAAATGAATGGGGCTTGTAGTGCTGGTTTACTTTGAAGATAAAGGGCTGGTGGTCAGCAAATCACATGGGTAATCTAAAGGACTGCCGTCTGACATAACTGCATCTCTTTAAATGTGTCCCCCCCCCCCTCCTGAACTTTCAGAATGGAGAAGAGTCCATTTTAGGTCAAATCTACATCTGACTTTCCCGCTGGAATCATTTTAGTTTTAAAAAACCCTGTCTATACCTGTTTCTAGTTTCAAACCGTACTTGTTCTAGTTTAAAAATCACCATCTACATTTGTTAATTGCCCTCTTGCGATCAAGCTAGCATTACACTGCTTTAAACAGATCCTGTTGCTTACTGCTCTTCAGACCCAGGGGAAAAAAACAAAGTGAAATTTGCAACCAGTGTGAAATGAGTGTAGGAAAACAACAGCAGTCAAACTACTTCAGAGGGGAGGTGTAGATTTGGCCTTAAACTCTGTGTGATCCACAGTGTCATTTTACTTGATTTGTTTATTGCTTTATGGGGCAAATGCAGCTTTGGATAGTCAACCACGTGGCTTCTAGAAGAAACAACAGAAACCTAAGATACCTACAAAAATGTATGAGAGACATAACAGTCATGGGGGAAATGACTGAGCTTATAGTTGTAGTATGTTCCTACTTGCAAATAGCCCCCCAGCTCATTCAGGAACAGCATTTGCTGACTCTTCCCTAAGCAGGAATTCATTACTTAAAACTGGTCAAAATCTGGAGGGATTGTATGGGTTGAGATGGCGACTTAAAATAGCAACACTTAAGCAGGTCCAGAGAATCAGAATTCATTGTAGTACTAGTATAGAACATTTTTGTATTTGCCAGGATGTTTTGCAAGACGTTTTACACCTAAAATGCTCTGAGTAGGATTGCATAAAAATAGTAAGGGATGAAATATTAACCATTTAAAACATGCATGTATTGATCTCGCTATACCTTGTCTGTTTAAAAGAATTCAAAATCTAAATACAGTAAATGCCAGGTAAAAGTGGTTTGTTTAAAAATGTCATTGTGATTCTCCATAGGGAACATTTCTTTCTTACACTTCTCTATTATAATAAGATCACTATCTTAAATTTATACAAACACCTAATTCTCCATCAGCTAGTCTGGAAGTTTGATCATAATTGCAGCAGCACATAAGTTCCATGAATTTCAATCAAGTGTTACAAATTTCAGTGTTAGCACTAGCATTTAAATACACAAGTAAATCTAAGGAAAAGAGGTCCTTTTTATAAAATATGAAATGCAATTGTTAATTTCTAATAGATCCCTTACTACCTTATGCAATATCTAATCCATGAAGATTTAAAACAAAATTCCTTTCAATGCTAATTATAGTTCATAGGCCTGTCTATGTAAAACATGCCAGTTAATGAGCAATGTAATAATGGTTACATATTATTTTATTTTCTTTGATTGTTGCAATTCTTTAAGGACATTCTCGCTTTTCATTTTAGCTTCCTTTAGTTTTTGATGGGAGGGGGAAGAGGAAGGAAAAAGAAACTGTGAATCCCAAAGCCTCTGCATTCTCCTTTAGCAGCTGGCTAGTCGTGAGCAACCAATCAGAACTTCAGGATAGCTGCAACTGACATTGATTAATGGACAAGTTGCAGATCCACTCAATGATTATCCCTATCAGAAAAAGAGAAGGGCAGGTTGGGAAACCACAGTCCCTAGCTTGACTGTTCATTACAATCCTGTTTGTGTGCAATTGTGTTGTTACTTGTATTATCGGGTGGAAATAACATTTTAGAAAATATATTTCAACAGTGCACTTATCTTGTTAGGCAGATTATTTTTCATCTTTAGTGGAACTCTGTCTGGAGTAAACAGAGCTTCAGAAATATAACATAGAAAAAAACAATTGTAAGCAGTGCTCATAAAAAATTGTGTAAGTGTGCCCAGGCTAGCCTGATCTTGTCACATCTCAGAAGCTAAGCGGGGTCAGCCCTGGCTAATATTGGATTGGAGACCTCCAAGGAATACTGGGGTCATGACTCAAAGGCAGGCTACGGGAATGCACCTCTGTTCGTCTCTTGTCTTGAAAACCCTTCAGGGTTGCCATAAGTCAGCTGTGGCTCAACAGCACTTTCTACCACTATGGGCAGAAAGAAGGCAGACCTTACTGGTTCACACAAGGGATACTAGTAGAGCCTGTCCGTGGGGAAGGCGGGGTAAGAGTAGGAAATAATAAATAAAATAAATAAATTTAAAAAGCACAAAATACTTCAGTTCAGCAATCATTTGAAGAAAGTTTCAGTTAAATAATAGCCATACTTAGAATTTGTATAGCACATTGAGCATTCAAAGTACTCGACATATTTTGTTTTAGTAATTTTGATAAGAGCCGCATAAAGTAGGTAGAATTATTATTCTCATGTGTAGGCTAGTTATTAAGAGTGGAAGGAAGTTCCTTGCCCGAGGTCACCTGAGTGTGTTTGCAGCAGAGGCAAGGCTTGGATTTCCTGGTTGGTAGTTCACTCTCTTATCTGCTACTGCACTGATTCTTAAATAAAACTGCACTGAATAATTTGACCACAGTCACTGTGAAAATAAGTATATTTAGGCTGTGATCAGACAACAGGCTTAGAGCGGTCTGGTGCTGCCTCTAATTTATCCAGGTTTCTTTATAACTGAGAGTTTTGATCATACATCCCCCCCCCTTAACCTGCCTCACCATGCATTCACCCCATGGTTAATCAATCAGACGTGGAAGCCATGGAGTGGGGTGGTCAGGCAGCTTTTTATTATTTGTCTTCTGAGCTTGCACATAAGCAAGCACTTTAAACTTCTGGCAAGATGGCAGCAGTTGGTGGCCAATGGGATTGCTGGAGGAGGCTGCCAGGATATGTAGTGCCAAAACAGAAGAGGCTTATAGTTGAAAAAGCACTATACTAATGAAAGAAAAAAAGAAAAAACATGAGATAATGCAAAATTATCAATTTAATAGAATAGATAGTAAATAAAGGTCCAAGGATAAATTAACAACGCAGCATCTGGTAAGTATATTCATTTCTGGCAACCTTCATCAGGCGAGGACCATCATATGACTATTAAAAATGCAACATACAATGTGCAAAGTTACAAAGTTACAAAGACATTATTAATAAAGTTATATTAAGTAAAATTGATTGACAAATACTTGAAAAGCTTACAATACCTTCATATGTGACTAATAGAATAACATCCAAAAGAACAATCCTTTAAGGTCAGGATAGTCCAACAATATCAATTTTTTCTATGGACAAACAGTACCAGTAATTAATATTACCACACATTTGCATTTAAAAATACATGACTGGCTTACAAAACTAAACATAGGTTACAGATTTACCATACTGGCATCATACAAGGAGTATTCACAAGTAGTTATACATAGCTAGGAAAGCTTTACAGTGTGATACAATGTGCATCAAGGATTCATTAAGAAGGGAACCATAGTCAATGTATCCACCCCGTATCTTAAAGGCGAACGCAAGGAAAACTACATGGAGAAGTCTTTATACAAAGCTGGAAAAATCCAAATCAAAGGGATGGTAACTTTTTAGTCTGTATATCCAGTGTTTTTCTCTTTGTAATAGTTTCTTCCTGGTATCCACATTGTTATACTTGGACACATGCAGGATTTCCAACACTAAAAACTTGAAATCCTCTGGCTTATGCTGTTTCTCTGTATAATGTAAAACCAAAGGAGCCTCTAAATTATTTGACCAAATACAAGACTTATGTTCCACCATGTGGACCCTCAACGAACGCATCGTGACCCCTATGTACTGTGCCATGAAGTACAGAAAAAAAAGCTGAAATGCACAGGCATCTTTCTTTGGAAGTTTTTTTAAAAAAAGAAAACACAGTTTTGAGAAGCTCCTGTGAGAATGAAAGAGAGAGAGAGGTGTGAATATGCAGTTAGGCGCACCTCGCTAACTGCCTAAAAAAAAGATCCCCAAACCAGAAGGGAACATTCAGACTTCCCAAACAGCTTTAGAGTGCAATGGATTTATCAGACTTCTGGTGATGCAGGGTGAGACCGCTGACATCAGGAAGGACTGGACTTTCCACAGTGCCAAGTAACTCAGGCTCTAGGACAGATGAGAATGGGGTGCCCATGACTGGGGAACAGAAGACAGATGTTGCTGTCTGGGTGTGCATTTTAAATGCAGAAGGGAACAGCAACAACACTAGATCAAACACCACATCTGATTGCAACCTTAGATGGAACAGTTCCCTAGTTGGCAGGCACACAGTCTGATGATTCACTTATTTTATGCTGCATCAAAAATATTGATCAAATATGTTGATCCGAATGTTAATAATACAGTAAAATTGCATCCTATGTATGTTAGAGAAATTATTGTAGCACTCCATTAGAGTCCATGTAACAAAAGAAAAGTAAATATCAATTAAAACCTCCAAATCAGTGGTTCTTAACCTTGTTGGAGGTACCGAACCCCACCAGTTTCATATGCGCATTCACCGAACCCTTCTTTAGTGAAAAATAATTCTTAGTACTTAGTAATAGTACTAAGTTGGAGGCCCCACCGAACCCCTGAGACTGACTCGCCGAACCCCTAGGGTTCGATCGAACCCAGGTTAAGAACCACTGCTCCAAATACTTAAATCTGGCTCCCTACCTGTTTTACTCTAATCTAGCCACAGTAATCCATTCAACAGTCACCTCCAGGCTGGGCTACTGTAATTCACTCTATGCGGGCCTGCCCTTGTGCCTGACCCGGAAGCTCCAACTGGTCCAAAATGCAGCTATGCAGATCCTTACTGGAACCTCTCGGACAGCACACATTCAACCAGTGCTGCCTGAGCTGCATTGGCTTCCAGTGGAGCACTGGATCAGGTTTCAGGGTCCTGGTTTTGACTTTTAAGGCCCTTAGTGGTCAGGGACCTACATACCTTCTGGACTGCCTCTCCCAGTATGCTCCTGGAAGAGTGTTACACTCAGGGAATTTCCTGGTGGTCCCCAGCCTGAGAGAAGTCCGGCTGTCCTCAACCAAGGCCAGGGCTTCCTTGGCCCTGGCCCCCGCATAGTGGAACACTCTGCCAGAAGACATCTGTGCCCTGCAGGAGTTGCTACCTCTCCACAGGGCATGCAAGGCAGAGATGTTCCACCAGGCCTTTGGTTGAGGACAGTGATGGGGCATCCTTTGGCACTCTCATATAATTCCCCATCCCCCATAACCCCTCCCTCCAGGGAGGCCAGGGAGCTGGAATTATTTCTACCATCTTAGATATTGTATTTATGCTGTTTTTATCTACTGGTATTTATTGGTTGGCTACCCTATGACCATATCAGCTAGGGCTTCTTTCCTAATATATTCAATTCCAATCTGTTTCAGTTTCAGTCTATACCTGTTTCTAGTTTCAAGATTCTGTTTCTGCAAGAGCTGTTCCATTAACTACAGGCATGTAAAAAGTTGGCAGCTTAAGTTTTCCATAAATTCATTTCTGTGAAATTTTCTTCTGGCTGATTTTCTTCAGTACAGTGTGGTTTCCATCAATTAAATACAATATATGCTAGATGTTTGATAGCATTAGTCTTGAAAACTAGGAAGGTTTGAACCAAGGGAACCTCTCTTCTGCTTCAGTTCTACTTTCATATACATGTCTTTGTACTTTTCCCTCTTTTCAAAAAGGGGAGGGAGAGGAATACAACTTAATCTACCAGAAACAATAATATCAATAACAGGATTATGATATACAATGTTATAAATACAATGCTATAATTTTGTAGATAATATATTGATATTTATACTTATATATATTGATATACTATACTTATAATTTTATGGTGATTAACATTAATATCCATTGTGTGCTACATAAGACTTGGATAAGACGCACACGTGTGTGTGTGTGTGTGTGTGTGTGTGCATGTGTGTGGTGCTTGCCTGGAAGTCGTGGTTGACCTCTGGTGACCCCTACTGGGGCCTTGGACATTTTTCAGAGAGGTGGATTGATTAGCATGCCTCTGCATCCTGGCCCTGGTATTCCTTAGAGGTCGCCCTTCCAAGTACTTGCCAGAGTTGGCCTTGCTAAGCTTCCAAGATCTGAAGAGACTGGGCTTGCCTGGGCTATCCAGGTCAGGGCAACAACCATAAAATCTGATACATCATCAAAGTTATTTTTTTTAATGGTTTCAGCCAGACACATTTTGATCCCTAGTCTTCTTCAGTTGTCATCCTTACCTTCTACTGTGTCTGTTAAAGTCAATGAACCTCGGAGGGTGTAGCTGTGTTTTAAGTGGCACTCTAATATACTAAGTAGTGAATTCCAATTTTTTAAGTTAATAAGAATATTTGTTCTTCTTAATTTACTGTACAATAGAAGATTCTAAAAATTAATATCTTTTTAAGAAGTGCTTTGAGAAAAAGCATTCCCCTTGAACATAATCCCAATTTTCTATTAGCACTTCTTGTTCACACTCTATATAAAAATTAGATGCTGCTGCTTAAACATCATTTTCAGTTGATGTAACAACCAGCCAAGTTATGTTTTCACTAATTCTATAACAAAAGGGGGAAAGGGAGGAATCTTTTTAAGAATAATGTTAAACTAAGCATAGAAAAACCATATCCCCAGAGGAAAGTCCCAGCCTTTGCACTTCAAGAGCAAGTCAGAGCCTCTTTTATCTCTTGGACAAACTCCTGGAAGCAGCCCCTGTAACCTCCTTGTGTCCCTATTCCACTCCTATGAGATCTGCCTTGCTAGTTGTCATGAATTTGGCTCTCCCTTCCCAGCCAAGAGAAATCACATCAGTGCTGGGGTCAATCCTGTCTAGATCTTTTAGGCCAAACCAGACATCATGGGGGAACATGTATTTATGTCTAGTCTAGAAATCTAGAAAATGCAGGAAGGGAGGAAGAAGGAGGGGACAGGACATAGCTCCCCTCACTCAAGTGCTTTGTTTTCAGGGTGTGTGAGTGTGTGTGTGTGTGTGAGAGAGAGAGTATGTGTTAGGATTGCCAGGTCTGGGTTGGAAAACACCTGGAGACTTTGGGGGTGAATCTGGGAGAAGGCAGGGTTTGGGGAGGGGTGGGGTCTCAGCATGGTACAGTGCCATAGAGTCCACCCTTCAAAGCAGCCATTTTCTCCAGGGGAGCTGATCTCTGAAGCTAGAGATCAATTGAAAAAGTAGATCTCCAGGCTCCACCTGGAGGCTGGAAATCAGTGTGTGTGTGTGTGTGTGTGTGAGAGAGAGAGAGAGAGAGAGAGAGAGAGACAGAGTGTGTGTGTGTCTGTAAGTGAGCAGGTGGAAGCCAAGAAGCACCACTACAGGACAGCAGATCAGTTACATCACATCAGATCCCCAGAGATACCGACCCTACATTGCCAGGTGCTTCAGCTAACTCATAGCTCTGTTTGCTTCTCTGTCTCTCTGTTCCCGCTCAAATCTGCTCTTTCTTTACAAGGGTTGCCAAGTCTGGGTTGGAAAATACCTGGGGTCTTTGAGGGCGGAGCCAGGAGAAGGAGGGGTTTGGGGAGGGGAGGGGCCTCAGCAGGGTATACTGCCATAGAGTCCACCCTTCAAAGCAGCCATTTTCTCCAGGGGAACCGATCTCTGTCAGCTGGAGATCAGTTGTAAAAGCGGGGAATCCCCAGGCCCTACCTGGGGGCTGGCAGCCCTATTCTTTACATACATTCATCTGCCCCCTCCCTTAAACTGGTGGCTTCCCAATCTTTGGTATGTATTTGAGTCACTGAGTAATTATGTCCGATAATTCTCCCACGCTGAAAAAGCATTCACAATAGTTAAGGAATGTTAGTGTTATTTTGGTCCTGGCTTCAGTCCCCCTTAGGCCCAATACATTCTCTTTGATGAGGCAGCAATCTCACAACAGTATACACAGCTCTTAAGAGTTATATCTAGAGAGCAATAGGAAAGTTTGTAATGAACCTCTTATACTTTTTTATTTAAATATATTGGCTACTTCCATATGGCAGTGGCTCTCCATGTAGCTCTCTCATTGCTGACATGAATTCAATGCACACAGAAGTGTCTCACACTCTCTTCTTGTGCCCCCTCCATAATTATCATTTTGCCTCATCCCAGCTTTTCAGTGTTTTTTAAAACCAGTAATGAAACCAGTAAAGAAAATAAGAGGAGTAGATACAATGGTGGGGAGGGGGGATCCAATGGTGCCAATATGGACAGGGCCTTCAAAAATATGAACCTTCCATCCACATGACATGCAAAGGTATTTTGACAGGGATCTTTCAACAACATTGCATCAAACCAGTTTTGGGGGAAATTATATCAAAACAGGGGAAAACTCAGAAAGTATAAACTAATGTTTTAAATGGATGGTTGGGCTATGATATTGTTTTACTTATTATAATGTGATGTGAGATGGCCTGAGCCCGCAAGCAGGGTAGGGTGGGATATAAATCCCAAAAATAAAATAAAAATTAGGGGAAATATTGAATAGATATTATTTTTAAAAACCCAGCCCTCTAGTTTGGATGCCGAACCGGGGGGGGGGGGGGGACCCTCTATGTGGAAACAAACATTGTTTCATTGTTTTGTACGTATACCTTGCACAATAATGGAAGAAAAATGGAGAGGAAAGTTTTCTTTGACAGACACTCTCCATGTTCTGTTATACTGTAATAGTGTAGTTAGGATGAAGCTTAAAATAGTATTAGTTGTAGAATATCCCTTTACCTCATTAATCTCCTTTGCACCTTATCAGGGAAATAAGTGGTAACAGTGGAAGAAAAGCAATTAGTAAAATAAGATTGATGGATCTTAGAATAGTGATGCCAAAGAAGTGAATATTGAAAAGCTTTGTTTCAGTAAAAATACCAATGAAAAAAACAAGTGTTTTGTTCTGAGATATTGATATTTCTAAAGTTATACATTTCTATGATTTTCATGATCATCCCAGTATCTTACATTATGTAATGATTTTAATAACATCTCCCGCACACCTACACATCTTTCAGCACCAAGCCAATGCCAAAGGGTTGGTTGTAGAAACATAATGAAAGTTTTTCAAATGCCATTTCTGACACCATGTTCTGCATCCTTTAGATGAATAGTGTTAACCAGTGCATTTTTTTTTAAAGGTGCCAGTACTCAAATTTAAGGTTGCGCTGATTTCCACCAATTTCCTCCTCCATCTGCAGATCTTCACTTGTGAGACAGATGGGGCTGTGAGAGTTCTGAGAGAACTGTGACTGGCCCCAGGTCACCCAGCAGGCTTCATGTGGAGGAGTGGGGAATCAAATATGGTTCTCCAGATTACAGTCCACCACTCTTAGCCACGACACCATGCTGGCTCTCACGGTAAGCCCCATGCAAGTCCTGGCCTCTGCTGATAGGCCTGCCAAAGCTCCTCTCTGCCTCACAATGTTGAGGAGGAAGAAAGGTGCAAGCTGTCCATCAGAGGAGGAAGTAGGTTCATTGTCTGAGTATATACAGACAAGGAATGCCTTGGGAGAAGGGTTAAACTCCCCAATGTATTTTTTAAAACATTTTCAGATTTTTCTGTTAACTTGGGGCGTACCCCAAGTTTGCAGAAGTATCTGTTTTGGCTAAGTGTGGCCACAATCCTCACATTTAGCTATCCACAGGTCAGGGCACCCATGGCTATTATATATATAGATATGCATCCACTCTACAATACAAATTATGATTACTATAGAATACGGATATATATGTGTGTATGTGTGCCTGTCTGCCTGTATGAGTACAGATAATTAGGTATATGTAATTGGATGTGCTGCAATAAGTTCACAGTTGGTTCTCAAATGTGAAACAGCATTTTCTTTTCAATGAAGCCTTACTGCAGTTTTGCTTTTTTTTTGCTTTCTCAAAGGGGGGGGGCAAAAAGGTTAAAGAGACCTGATTACAAATGCTTTTTTTCCCCTAGAAAGGGCCATTTAGATGGATGACAACATAAACATTCTGTAACCAGGTTCTGTCACAGATACAGACTGGGGAAATCACAAATATAAATGGATGTAGGGGGGTGGGAGAACTGACTGATAGATGCTAGCATTTTTCTCACAGGTTCTGGAAGCCACCTTCCCTCACGGTAAATCAGCTATAGTTATGTATAACATTTCCCCCCATTTTCTTTCCTTCTTTCTTGTTTTACATTCATAGTAGACTGCCAGAAATAGAAAGACTGAAGATACCATTCTTTATGGCATTTGTCTTTTTTGTATATATATGATAACTGAATTGGCATGGAACTGTAGTTTTTTATATATATATGGATAAATAAAAGCTGTGGCAGAAAGTCAAAATGAGAAGAAAATCTCAAACTGTTGCCAACTGGAGAATGTCTTTTGGAGTTAAAATTCCAATTGAACACTGTGTTGGAATAAGAGAAGATGGAGAATTACGGATTTCAAGAAAACATACTGCTGGAATGTATTGAACATTTTACAAGACAGTACATTCTCAATGGACATCAATGGAGATTCACCTTGGGGGCAACTAAAAGGGGGTGGAGAATGAAGCTGAAACAAGTGTTCCTGACATGATTGGTCACAACATTACAGAGTATAACTTTGAGTATTTCATGGATAGAGATCCCATAATGCTGTCAGAAGATCCCCAGCCTGCTACTGAGTGGGTTAGGCTTGCCAACTCTGGGGTGGAAAATTCCTGGAGATTTAGGAGTGGAGCCTGGGATTTGGGGAAGAGAGGAACCTCAGCAGGGTATAATGTCATAGAGTCCAGCCTCTAAAGCAGTCATTTTCTCCATGGGGACTGATTACTGTCTCCTGGAGATCAGCTGTAATTCCAGGAAATCTCTATGCCTCAGCTGGAGATTGGCAACTCTAAGGTGGGTCGGAGACCCAGGGCAAAAGATTCTCCCATTCAGTGAGCCCATCCTTGCTTACACTCCTCACTACGTTCTCCATCCACTATGCAAACACCAGAGCCAGCTGTGACAGAGAAAAGTACTGAAAGTATAAAGCTGAATTAGAATAATAGAATCATAGAGTTGGAAGGGACCATACAGGCCATCTAGTCCAACCCCCTGCTCAACGCAGGATCAGCCTAGATAATCCCTGACAAGTGTTTGTCATTTTGTCCATCCCTTACAAGCACTTTTCCACCACCTCCCTAGGCAGCTGATTCCACTGTTGGACAACTCTTACTCAGGGATCATTTCGTAGAAAAAGAGGTACAGGAGCTCATTAACATAACTCATTAGCATAACTTATTTGCATATGCTACGCCACCTGACATCAGTGGAAGTATGTCAGAAGGAAGGAAGGAAGGAAGGAAGAGCTGGCAGAGAGGGAACAGCTACTAATGCAAGCCTCAGAAATACCACTATTCTGGGAGGATAGCTTCAATGGTAGCTGAAGCCTTCAGAAGGCTGGTCAGAGGAACAAGGACCTTTCCAGGGGACGGGATCATTTTGCTGCAGCCATGAAACAAGCAGGCATTCCCCCGCGGGGGGGGGGGGGGGCTGGCACCAACTCCTGGAGCTGAGCTCCCCTGACCGAGCTCCTGGTCAAAATGACACCTGCTCTTACTGTATAAAAGTTTTCCCTAACACCCAGTGGGTACCTTCCCACCAGTAATTTAAACCTATTATTGTGAGTTCCTGTCCTCTGTTGCCAACAGGAACAGCTCCTTGGCCTCCTCTAAGTGACAGCCCTTCAAATACTGAAAGAGAGCAATCATCCCCCCCACACACACCTCCTTTTCTCCAGACTGAACATTCCCAAGTCCCTCAGCCTTTCCTCATAGGGCTTGGTCTCCAGGCCCCTGATCATCCTCATTGTTCTCCTCTGTACCCGCTCCATTCTGTATGCATCCTTTTTGAAGTGAGGCCTTCAGAACTGCACACAATACTCCAGGTGCAGCCTGACCAATGCAGTGTACAGTGGGACTATGACATCTTGTGATTTGGATGTTAATTAAGATAAATAGGATTGTTTGCTGCGAAAAGTAAAGCAAAATTTATTCTTGAACCTGAAAACAAGGGCCATCTAGTAGTCTATGGCAAAAGAAAATATCCAGCATAGAGTCAACGTATGGTCTGTTCCTGGTAGGGTTGCTAAGTCCAGGTTGGAAAATACCTGGGGACTTTGGGGGTGGAGCCAGGAGAAGGTGGGGTTTGGGGAGGGGAGGGGAGAGGCCTCAGCATTGTACAATGCCATAGATTCCGCCCTCCAACGCAGCCATTTTCTCCAGGGGAGCTGATCTCTGTCAGCTGGAGATCAGTTGTAAAAGCGGGAGATCCCCAGGCCCCACCTGGAGGCTGGCAGCCCTAGTTCCTGGTGACGCTGCCCCAGAGACAAAACTGCAATGAGCCAGGTGGTCAGTAGGCACGGCCTGGACAACATTATAATGTATTAAATCAAAATTGTTCTCAGAATAAATGGCAGATATTTTCTACTGCTGGATTAGTTGTTTGTTTAGTAAGTGGAGAATATGGTTCTCCTAGGCTGCATCCTCATATTATTGGGTATTGCATATTATTGCACTATAGCAGTCATTCACAACTGGATTTTCCAGTGTGGACAAGACAATCCAGTTGTCATGTACAGATGCAGCCCTGGGGAAGAATCCTGATACTGCTGTCATCTATCTATTGCTAGAATGATTGATCACATGTGTTAACCAGGCTAACATCCCCTGGTGCTGCTGGTGATAGTAACCGCAACTTCCCATGACCGTTATGTTAAGCAAATAGAGTATGTAAGCTGTTATGCTAGACTTCTGTTTCAGATTTCAATTATGCTTCAGAACTAATATCTAAGGGGAAATGTCTTAGAATGGTCCCAGCTATTTCCAGCGTACATATCAGTTTTCATATTGCACTCATGCAGAAATGGCATCAACTTTTGATATGTGATGCTGTTAGCTATAGGAACAACTTGGTTACTGCGCAAGTGGTGAGGACTGACTCTATGGTTAAAATTCACTGATTGTTACTGAGTGTTCACATTGTATCTCACCACACCTTTATGGCCTGGAGAAGAGGGTGCTGAGCCACAATCTAGTCTAGGGTTTCCAAGTCCTTCCTGGCCACTGGCAGGGAATGGGGGGGTAGCATTGCCGGATCCAGATTGCAAAATTCCTAGAGATTTGCGCATGGAGGACAAGGAACTCAATGAGGATGACAGGGACTTCAGTGGGATACAGTGCCATAGAGTCTACCCTCCTGTATACCCATTTTCTCCCAGGGCACTAATCTCTGTAGTGTAGAGCTGGGTTGTAATTCTGGAGAAGCCCCATGTCCCACCAGAGGCTGGCATCCCTAGCTTGTGTTGAAACCAATAGAAAATTGTGGTACTATGCATTCAGCTTTCACTGCATGACTAGCAGACAGACAACTTACCATGCTGCAATGATTGTGTGAACTGTACAAAGGAAATGATTTCACTCTGGTTCTTTGATGTTGAGAGTTAGCCTTACATTAGACATTCATCGCCATTACAAAAGATGGTCAGTGAAATATAATTATAAAAATGTAAACTAAGATCTGGTATGCATAAAAATTTTTTATTGTTATACAGAATGTCTTAGGCCAAGCTTAATCTTGCAGCAAGCAACACACAAGGACTGCAGAATACTAGCTATAGATTTTCTCTGTGCCATGGGCAGGGATTTTTCATTTCATACATCATTTGCAACTCACTGCAGTGATTCTGCAAAGTCAGTGTCTAACTCAAAAGCAAAAAAAAGTTGGAAACAGAGGCTTATCGTTCTTCTAACTTCTAGCAAATAATGTTGGTAGTTTTTTTCACTCCCAGAATTCCAAAGCCATCTCTAGCCACATGGCCCAATGTGCTGTATTAATCAGAATTATGCCAAACTTTGCTCCAGCAACTTTTGTGATTTTCAGGATTGTAAGATTTGCCATATTTGGATCCTGCAAAGCACTCTGCTATGACATAGTGCCAAAAGGCTACACTAGGGATTGGTAGAGATAGCCTTCCTTTGTTTTTTGTTCCCACTGTGTGGTGCAGCTGAATTTGACATACTCTACTGGTAATTGAGCTGGAAAAGGTGAAGAAATGGATGACCAAAATCATCGGGGGACTGGATCACCTTCTGTAGGAGAAATGGCTACAACTTGGAGACTTTCAGTTTAGCAAAAAAGACAACCAGGGCTGCAGTCAGATGATAGGCTTAGCGCAGTCTGGGCTTACTTCTAATTTCAAGACCTTTTTTTTTTAATGGAGAGTATTGTTCAGACATTCTACCCTTAACCCTCTGCACCGTGCATGGTTGACCATTCAGATTATTGCTGCACAGTAACCACAGAGTGGTCAGTCAGGTAGCATCCTTTTTTTGTTTTTTACACATGCACACAAGCACATAGCCAAAGCACGGGCTCCTTTTTGACAGCTCTGCAATCCCTCTACCAAGTACTGTGATCATTGGTTCCTATACAACTGTATTTCTCTGCCAGAAATCACTCCCTTTTCCTCCTGATCTTAATCCCTTTCCCATTCATTTCATATGGAAGTTTTCCCTTTTTTTCTCCCCATAGAGCTTTTCTGCCAGAGCTATATTATGAAGTGGCTTCAAGTAAAGTTCCGGGGGTGGAATCCTGGGCACCAATATGGGAGCCTAAAAAGGGACTGTTTCCACTGCCATCCCACCCCAGGAAATGGCAGAAAGGGGCTTTTTTCTTGAATTTGTTGCTTAAAAATACCTCCCACAGGGCTCCTGATCCCAGCAAAACATTGTGGTACATAAATGTGCAAGCAGTGCCTCACAACCTTGCAGTGGAGGTCTGATTATGCTCAGATCACTGATTATTTTTTAAAGGAGTGAAAACAGAAGGGAAGGTTCAGACTTTCCTTCTGGCTTGAGACTGCGATGGAGAGCTCAGATGTAGATTGAAACCAGGCAATCCATAAACCTTGGACTTTCTCCAGTATCAGAAAACACCACTTTGGGAATGGGTGAGAACAGGAGACCAGCGACTGGGGAATGGGATACAGACAATGCTGTCTGATCATGCATTTTAAATCCAGAAGTGAACAGCAATGACATCAGATCAAACAGCTAGTCTGACTGTGGCCTAAGGGAGGGACACTAGAAGTTTATGCCTAACCTACCTCACAGGTTGGTTACATAAACATGCATGACTTATTTGGATCCCTAGTGAGTTGCCATTGGAGTACAAATAAATTAAATGGTGGTAGTGGAAAGTGCCATCAAATCATTGCTGACGTATAGCGACCTTAATTTTTTCCTACAAGATGTACTGAAGCCCACTATCTCAACTTTAAAAGAGGATTAGTCACTTTCATGGAGGTAGAGTATGTAGGATTTGGGGGCATCTGGTTGGCCACTGTTTAAAACTGGAAATGGGACATGAAGGTCACATGAATGCATGAGTCAGACCACTAGTTTATCAAGATCACCATTGTCTGCTCTGACTGGCAGTAGCCCTCCAGAACCTTGTGTGTATGGAGTGCCATCAAGTCTCAGCAAGGTGCTTTCAAGGCAAGTAAGAAGCTAGGGTGGTTTGTCATTACCTACCCCTGCAGAGTCCTCCTTGGAGATCTCCCCTCCAAGTACCAACCCTGCTTAGCTTCTGAACTCTGATGAGATCAGGCTATACCATGCTGCCTTCCCTCTTCCCCAGGACCTTAGGTAGTGGTATTTTGCAAGACCACATCCTTTTAACTGGAGAAGCTGGGGAACTGAAACTAGCACCTTCTGCATGCAAAGCAGATGCTCCATCTAATAACCCTAACTCTAATAACCATAACCCTAACAACCCTAACCCTAATATCCTTAATAACCCTAACCCTAAAAACCCTAATCCTAATAACCCTGAACCTAACCCTAACCCTAATAACCCTAACCCTAATAACCCTAACACTAACCTTAGTAATCCTAAACCTAACCCTAATAACACTAATCGTAATCCTAATAACCCTTTCCCTAACCCTAACCTTAACCCTAATAATCCTAACCCAAACCCTAAAGCTCTAACCCTAACCCTTACAAACCCTAGTAACCCTAACGGTAACTGTAACCCTATCCCTAACCCTGAATATCCTAACCCTAACTTTAACACTTACCCTAACCCTAGCTGTAATAACCCTAAACCCAATCAAAATAGCCCTAACCCTAACAAACCTAACCCTAACCATAATAACCCTAACCAGAACCCTAACCTGAATAACCCTAATCCTAACCCTAATAAGCCTAACCCTTCTTTGCTCTGATCCAGCAGGGCTTATATTTAGGAGCAGGCATGAACTGAACCACAAAGCAAAATTTGTGATGAATATTGCCCTGTTCACGGTTTATGAACAGAACTTCCATGAACTTTTAAAGCTGTGTGTATCTTTAAATTTTAAAGGGACTGCAAAAACTTTAAAGGGACTGCTCCCCACTGTGCAGCTGTTTTTCATGCTGTTTTACAGTCCCTTTGAGCTTTAAAGGGACTGCACAAGACAGCCAGAAAAAGCTGAGTGGCGGGGAGAAAGCTGCTCTCTGCTATTTTTCGGGCTTTTTGCAAACCCCATTTAAAGGCACTGCAGTCCTTTTCAATAGGGCTTGCAGGGCCATGAACCAGTTCAGTTCATGGAGGAACATCCCAATTTGGTTTGTGGCTCAGTTTGTGGTTCAGCCACAAACTATGAACTGAATCATATTTTCCCAGTTCGTGCCCATCCCTACTTATATGTAAGCCTGTTCACAGGGAGGGCGGGATATAAATAATAATAATAATAATAATAATGATGATGATGATGATAATAATAATAATGAGGTTTGTATGGTTATTTGGAAACATGCCATCTCAAAGTGTAGGTTTCATTTTGAGATCTCACTTCTAAATATTTTTGTTGTTTTTCTTTATTTCTTGGCATTATTTTTACAATATTATTTCTATGTTAGAACTTAGTAGAAGTGATGCTAAAAATAAGCTTTTACATATAATATCTATGTATTATGGTGGAATTCTCACAGGAAATACTACCAGTCAAATTGTTTCCTGAAGCTGTTTTTTCCACTGCTGAAATTCTACAAGCCCATAACTCTCATTGAATTCCAGTTGACTTACATTGGCAGGCTGCCCTTAGTATTCCTTCTGAAATAACAATTGAGTTAACAACCATTAAAAAACAATTAAAAGCAGAGCTAAAATACATACATAGTCATATAAACAGTTAAAACATTGGTCAGGAAGAAGGGATCACCGAGGGACTGCCAAATGAAACAAAAAGGCACTGCTGATTCCTCTTTTTTTCTGTAGCCCACTGTCCCCCTCCAAAGTTTGATCCATGAGGGGGTTAACAGATCATCAGTTACAACATAGCCATTAAAGTGGTGGTGGGGGGTCTGCAGTAGTGGGAAATCAGAGGAGATTGCAACACCCTTCTTTCATATATCTAAGTACCTTTAAGTCTTTGGAATGTGTGGTTTGGTACATTCCAGTGTGCCTAATTGCTAGAAAAAAATAGGGATAAATAAAAGTTCCCTATTTGATTTCTCTTTTAAAATTTCTTGACAAAAAGTTTTTCACTTTTAATGTTGGTTATGCAGATTTGTTTTATTGTGTGCATACTGCAGTTTTAATACACAATTTATGCAGTATTTTATACGTAAACTATATATTACACCTTTAATTACATTCTTTTCACATATAACATACATATATACCACTGATTTATTGATACTTGCTGAAAAATAGAAACATCTTACAAGGAAACAGTGTGAGGAAACAGAAAACACCATGAAAATAAAGATGCACGGTATGCTTTGCACAAGACAGAAGCAAAATAGGAGAGCTGAGCATTTTGAAGTCATCCCTGTTGAAAGATGGCACTCTGAGATGGTTATAGTATAGTCTTTTAAACACTGGATATGGCATGATGCTTTTAGTAATCACAACTATAAGTTAAATAAGAGGTTATTTGTGTCATTGTGATCTGGCATCTTTATAAGCCTGTTACATTGCACAAAACCCAGCAAGGGGATCCCTAAACTATGTTGTCATTTTTGAGTTAGGGATTTAAAGCATGTGAACATAGTTGAAGATTCTAAGGAAATAGAGCATAAATGGGGAAGAAACACAAGCCATACTGAATAACCATGCAATCTGTATATAGGTGTTATTGTCTTGTGTTTACTTTATTACCACCACTATTATTAAAGAAACCATTTATTTGTAATTTATTTAGTCAATTTATATCCTGAATCTCTGTTCAAAGAAACACCCAGGAGTTGTAGTCCATATCTATTTGGATAACAAGAGGATTTACAGTGCTGTCAGTCTCACCATCTATATTATTTGCAAGAAAAGTTGATGGAATAAACTATTTGTTGCTGGTTCTGTTTCATGGCAGTAGCATTCATTCCTGCTTCTCTATCTATCTCTGTAACCACACTCTTCCTTCAGCCCTGGAGCTACTGCATGATTCCTTTTTTATTCTTCTTTCTCTCAGCTGTGCAAAAACTTCCAAAGGCCCAGAACTTTGTTTTGATTTTGCCTTTCTCTCAAGTCATGCCTCCTCTAAGCAGGACCGGCCCCAGGTTTTTTTGCACACTAGGCGAGGCTACCTTCTGGCACACACACACACACACCCCTGTGCGCCCACCAGTTTTCAAACATAAATTCATTTTAGGAAGAATTTAGGAAAAAACACAAAATTTGAAATTGCTATTTTTTTTAAATTGTGAGAACAAATAATACAATCTCTGATTTTCTCTCTCAAACAGAAAAACACAAATCACAAAGCATTTTGAAAAATCCTGTTAATTGTGATGTTGAAATTTAAGTCTCTTTAAAGTTTCCATTTCAGGTGCACGCGCACGTGCACGCACACACACACACACACACACACCATCTCTTTTGCAAATGATGTCAAAGATGGACACAGAAGTACCAAATCAATGACAGCTCTGAGCTCTTTCACACACACCCCCTTTCTGGTTTCTCTAGCTGGGCCAGGTCTTGAGAGGGCTGCTTGGCGAATTGAAAGAGCGACGGGGGAGGGGAGAAAAGGTGCATCCTGATGCCGCCATAGCAGCCCTTCCCCTCCTTCAACCCCTGGACGGTATTTCCACCGCCAGGGCCTGGGTCGCCACGAAGAACGCCTCTGGGCACTCACCAGGGGCACTTTGCCCTCCTCCTCACACAAAGAAAGCAAGGTGCCGTGCAAAACGTCAGAGAAGATCAGTGCAGGGGAGGGGAGGGGAATGGAGGTTGAAAAGAAAGTTGGCCAGAGAAGGAAGAAGAGCCGAGAAGGGAGAAGCCCTGCTGCCAGCAGCAGCCCTAGTTCAATGCATCCATCCCTCCCCATCCCGTCAGGAGCCCACTGGCCGGCCGAGGCATCCATGCCCCGCCACGGAAGCAGCTCAGGGCTTGCAGAGCCAGGCGCTTACAGCAGCATTGCTTCGCTGCCCCAGAGGAGGAGGGAGAGAAGAAGTGGGGGAGATCAGGAGCTGCCCCCCTGCCGCCCCTGCTGCTGCCACCACCCCCTCTTCCCTTGCAGGCAAAGCCGAGGTGAGTGCACCAGCAGCAGTAGGGCTTTCGGCGAGCAAGGCAAGGCCCAGGGAGGGGAGGGAAAACCAAAGTGGCTTTTTGGGGAGGGAGGAGCTTCTCTTACCACTTCATGGGGAGGGGGCACCACAAGATCCCCGCCTACTAGGTACTTGGCCATGGGCAGTACTGGAAGGCAGCACCAAAGCCCAGGAGCAGCAAGGCACAGACGAGGGCATACAGCACCACTGCCACGCCAGTCAAGAGGGTGCCCAGGTGGCAGTTGGTGTGATGCTCATAGAAATAGGCCCAGAGAGAGCCCGCACTCCAGTGGGTGGGCGGGCAGGTGGCAACGTGGGAGAGGTTGGTCCCGGCCAGCCATTCCTCCCTCCCTCTCTGTGGGCGGCGCCAGGGTCTCCTTGTGGGGCATAAGCTTTCAATGGGCTCAGCTGGTAGGAGCTGTGGGGCGGGCCAGTCGCTTCTCTTAAAGGGGCAGGGGCACGGGGGGGATTCAGACGGGAGGCCAGTTCAGCGCTCACCACCATGCAGCGCCATAGACTACTGACTAGTTTGCCTAGCAGGTGGGCCGGCCCTGCCTCTAAGCAGTTAATTCTTTAAATCTGAGGATACAAACACAGAAGATGTCAGCATTTCAATGTAGGGATTATAGGCTTTATTTGGTTTAAAAAATGTTTAAAACATGCTAAAATCTAGAGTGCCTCCCAAAATGGGGAATGTTTTTTATTGATCACACCATTTTCATAAACATAATTTGATTATGCGGATAGATGTTTAATCTGATGTTCTTTTATTGTTATTTTTGTCTTCTTAAGCAACTGTACAATTAGTTTTCGGTACAATAAATGCACGGCTGACAAATCTTCCCTTGAGCTTGCATTGCTGTTGCATACTTCATTTTCCATGCACTCAAAATGTAGAATTTTATACCATGCAAACATTATTTCATCCCCAAGACAGCATATCCACAGCTATTGTGATTGTGACATAAAATACAGTTGTTACATGAGAGACTTAGTTGCATTATCTCTGAGGGTAGTGATGTCAAATTATGCAATTCCTCTCTGTCACATGGTCCACATTATTTTGTAAACTATTTCCAAGAGTTTACCCCCACATTTCTCCCTGTGGTTATTTTCCATCATGCATACATAAAACCACCAGGGTATTGGTGCTGCTGACACTGGTTCAGGGACTTCAGGAGGCTGCACTGGGGCTTCCAGGCCTCCCAATGCAGCTATGGCCTTGCCTGCTGCCACTCCAAGCAGCGGCAGGATAATTTTTAAAATAAAATATATTAAAAAGTCAGCATCCTGTGCCATAGAGTTTCCAGCAATTCCTAGAGCTACCCTACATCACTTCAGGTTTTCCCTGAAAGTGATGTAGCAATGCACAGGAAGTCATGCCCCTCATGTCCCCACCCTTGAACCTACTGTTAATTAGACTTGGCAAACCTCGACTGTTCACTAATGTGGCAGTTTTATTTCCCCAGAACAATCAGGCACCTTGATTATTTCCTCTTGGGGTTTGAGGCATGTGCTCTGGTTTAGACGTGGTGAAACTATGGCTTATTTTAACTGTCATTAGTTTGTTAACCAAAGATTCAGCTCACAGATGATCATTTAAATCTTGTTAGCCATGACAAATGCTTGCTTCAGAGATTTTGCTCTTTCCCTCACCTTTCCCACAAAATCCTAACTAGTGTCATAGGTGGCATTGCAGCAAGGGTGGCTTCAGGGAACAGACCCCTATTGTCTATTATTTTTCAGAAACTTGCTTAAGGCAGCTTGCAAAGTAAAAACTGTACAGTAAAATAATAAAAACAGTAACTTAACCACATATTAAGTTATTATGTTTGGGTTCCTACTAACTGATTAATTATTTGAAAACCATGGTTTCAAATCTTTGTTTGATATATCTCAGCTGTTGTTTTTCAGTTGCACAGTCGACTCCGACTCTTCGTAACCCCATGGACCACATCACGCCAGGCCCTCCTGTCTTCTGTTGTGCTCCTGCGTTTGCTTAATTTCATGTTTGTTGCATCAATAGCACGTATCTCAGCTACCAATAGTTAAAAAGTGGTCTGGGTTTTGATTATTACATTAACTCTGGTTGATTTAATAAAACATGGTTTTGTGGGACATCTGAATTGAGCCATTGTCTCTAAAAGCCGCATAGCCACTGTCTGTTACTGAGTCCCTCCATGCCTCTGTGTAGCAAGATCAAGAAATTATAGGCTGTGTATTTTTGTTGTTGTTCAGTCACACAGTCGAGTCCAACTCGTTGCGACCCCATGGACCACATCACACCAGGCCCTCCTGTCTTCTGTCATGTTCTGGAGTTTGCTTAATTTCATGTTTGTTGCATCGATGACACTGTCTAACCATCTCATCCTTTGCCGTCCCCTTCTTCTTTGACCTTCAATCTTTTCTAGCATCAGGGTCTTCTCCAGTGAGTGCTCCCTTCTCATTTGGTGGCCAAAGTATTTGAGCTTCAGCTTCAGATCTGGCCTTCCAGGGAACAGTCAGGGTTGATTTCTTTTAGGATTGACTGATTTGATCTCCTTTCAGTCCAAGGGACTCTCAAGGCTGTGTATAGACCACACCAAACACATGGGAAGACACAGTGTTGTGTGCAAAACTTTGGTTTGTATCCAGCCAGCTTTCCCACTCAGTTTCCCCAGTTCCCCTCCTTACTACAGCCCCATGCACATTCTTTTTGGTGACCCCTTCATCCTTTTTCACTAGATGAAAAGCTGGTTGGATCCAGCCCTCTATATAAGGTCACTGAGACTACTGTTTCCACCTGATATTGTGCAAATGTGCTGAATGGAGACCACAAAACACTTCCATGTCTATGTGGTCTTTGCATCACAGAGAGATGGAGAAAGAAAGGAAGAAAAGGAACATTATCTTTCCTCACGTGTGTCTCTGGAGAGGGAGGGGGAGAGAGCTCTAGTAGCCAGCAGCAAAGGCTGCCTAATCAGAAGTACTGGCCTGTCATCTGGAGGTGGCCTGAGTTAATAGGGTCAGCAATCACATGGAAAACTTGATAATACTGGCGCAGCTTCTTGCAAACCGCTTAGTACTTTTTGATTTCTTTGTGTTAAGAAAATTGGTTTCATTGATTATTTGTTAGCTCAATGTTTTCTGCAGAAAATTTATCAACTGCTCAGGTGCTCTGAGGGACCCAACAATTAATCAAATATTTATTTTATATATCAGGCCTTTTTTCTCTTGAATGCAAGTATAGTTAATAAGAAATTGGAAATTTTGCCTACGGAGGGGAAATGAAACATGCTTCTTATGAAGCATGCTGCCTCAAACTATCATGCTGTTTTATTTTTCATATAGAATTATCCACAGAGATTTCTGTGGCTCACTCCTTCAATTCCTTGATATTTCAGTGTAGTTAGAATACAGCAGAATGACATGTGAACTGGTGAAATTTCTCATTATTAATGTTACTAAATCTACTATATACTCACACATTTAATTTCTGGGGGAGGCTGTCTGTTCTATCAGACAAAAGTGCCTCCCCACTTTCCTCTTGGAACTGGGTTATCCCATACTTTGCCGGTAGTGGAAAGTGCCATCAAGTCACAGCCAACTTATGGCAACCCTACAGGGTTTTCAAGGCAAGAGACATTCAGAGGTGCCTCTGTGTAGCAACCCAGGACTTCTTTACCATCTGAGTACTAATCGGAACCACCCTGCTATCTTCTGAGTTTGGGCTAGTCTAGGCCATTCAGGTCTATACAGTTGGTATTCCTGTTGAGAGAAAAGTGGCTTTTGCTAGGGGCTGGCCTCTACAGTAGGGTTCCCTCCCATTCAGTCATCTGTAAACACTCCGCTTTTATGGTGTTTTTAGAAAAACAAAGTAGGTTGCATGCCAAAATACCCTGTGGCAATTTCTAGCATTTCACATCACTGAGATAAAAAGCTCTGTATCCATCAACAGCCCCCTTCATGCTAATGTTTCCCCATGTGATCACAGGCATACAAGTGGCTGAGCAACAGCTACAGCTGACACTTGAAGAGGACACTTGCTGTGCAAACTGGCCCAAAGCATCCTATAAATGATGTAATTTGTGCTAGCCAGTGATCATGAACATATACTTATTAAAGGTTTCATAAACCACAATACTGAGTTGTTTGTCCCTCCTCGCCAGTCCTTCTTTCTGGGATCACTGTTTCTCTTTTTTGTTCTCTGTTCCTCTCTGTCTTCCTCCTCAAGATGACTCTCTTTTTCAAGATCATCTCCAGATACGTGTACATTGTAGATGCAACGATTGCTCTGCTATCAACATCTCTTCATTGTCTTTCTAATGTGATATTGGGAGAGGAAAGAGTGTGTTTCTCTTGCTAACTTTGCACATATGCAAACAGGGGTCAGTTTCTTTTAATTTTATTTCTGCTCCCTTTGTTGACCTACCCAGGAGCTGCATATGACTTCACCACCCTGTTGTACATGTTGTATGTGCAGTCCAGAAGACTCTATGAGCACATAGTGTTCTAATTGCTGCCTGTGGGAAGGAAAGATCATAAGCATAAGTGACTCTTTTCCATTCCGCAGTCCACAGCAGAAAAATGTTTTTTTTCCTAATGTAGAAGCACCACACAGTTGACTGCAGCCAACAGTTCCCAATTTCTATGAACAAAACTTGCATGTTCCCCTTAAGAATTCAAATGCCATGCAGAAATATATAGTGTTACTATCATCTATCTGTTACGTATACGGTAAGCAAACTGTTTCAGACATCTGAAATATAAAATGATTATTTTGTCTAAATGCATCCACGCCACAGCACCATCCTTTGTGTCATGCTCAGCAAAATTAAAACATCCTCATAACAGCATGAGAAAGACAATACTAATAAGCCACTTTTGTGGAACAGTATGGGAGCACTGTCTTATTATAGTCAGTTCATTAAGGAAGTAATTATAGTGGCAGAAATCATTCCTTGCAGTTGTTGCCAGGGCACAGATGAGGTAACTGGGTCATGGGCTGCCATATGAAAATGTATGTGTAAAATGAGGAAGTCCAATCTCCATACTTATTCCATACTGGAATTCTCAGATGGTTCGCTTTAGTGCTGGCAAGCATCTTGCTTAGGCATGGGAGCACATTGGCAGCTGGCAGGTATAGAGAATAGCCTGGTGGCCTTTCTGTGGTACAAGTTTTCCCGACTAAGTGAACGCAACAGATTGTTGCTGATAATGGGCAGTCATACAGGAATAGGCTTTTTGGAGTCACTTGATCCCAGGGACCATGAAGATTCTAGGCAGATGCTAATAGCTTCAGTTGCTTTTAAGACCCTCCTTCAACCATAGTCCACAAAGGCACAGAGTAGGAAATCAGACCCAGAGTGATCCATACAGATCCTAGTTGGGACTCCATAGCAACTGAACATAGAAACATTTGCAGAAAAGAGATGCAAAAGCTTAGGATTCAATTACTCAGAGCTGATCCCATAAGTCAGAAATATGTCAGGAATATCACATTCTGTACTCGGACATATTCTCTGGGAGTTCCATCCATACATCAAAGTAATCAACAAATTACTTATCAAATTACTAAAACAGGGATGGGCACAGACTGGGAAAATAGAAGTTTGTCCCAGTTTGTGGTTCGTGAGGTCCCACAAACCAGGATGAACCTTCCCCGGTTCATGAACTGGTTTGGTTAGTGATGTTCATGGATCTTCTCTCCCTCCTTTCTGCTGGGGTCGGCTTCCTAAGGCCAGCAGAAGAGAAGGGGAATGGAAGATCTTGCAAAAACCATTAAAAGGGAACATTTCCTTTAAATGGTTTTTGCAAGCCATTTCAGCAAACCCTTTCATCCCCCCCCTTTCAAGTGGGGGGGGGGAGGAGCAAGAGGGATTGTTGAAATAGATGCAAGCCATTTCAGCAACCCCTTTCGCTCCTCCCGCTGGAAAGCAGGGGAAATGAAAGGGATCACTGAAATGCTGAAATGGCTTGCCTACTAGAATTTTATCTGCAAAAGCCATTTTGACACCCTGACACTGAAATTCTGTGCAGAATTAGGACTTATTACTACAGTCTAATGGCATTGATTTCAATAGGAACCTGCCTAGAATTAGACTGTAATCACATAAATATTTTCTGTAGAATTCCAAATGATGTCTTGTGGCTTCAAATCAGCTGAGCAGTTTTTGAAAGTTTTTAATAAAAAGTGACAGGCTAGCAACATGTGTTTCTTATGTATCTGAGAGTTGTTCTTTATTATGTAGGATGAATCTGCATTTCATTGGCTATTGCACCACTGTAATCATTCACCTCCTTGATTTTCCTGTCTAGACAGTGTTTCACCTAGGAATACTGAGTCAACTTATTGTGTATAAGTTTGTATCATCAAAAGGGCTGAATTATCCCCTTGAGTGTAGTTGCAAATGAATCCAAGAATAGCAGACAGGCCAGTTTAACCTATTTATGCTTCTTAAATACACCACTGCAATTTTGGAATGCCAGGATTATTCTGTTGTTTTTAGTTAATAGAAAGCATTACAGAACTTCCAGGCTTAAGCTCATGCGTACAGTAGTATAGGTGTGTCCTGATCTGATATTTGGATGTATATGAGCTGGATTTGAGTCCAATAGCACCTTAGAGACCAACAAAGTTTTAAGGATATAAGCTTTCAAGAATCAAAGTGCCCTTTGTTAGGTGCTACTGGACCCAAATCTAGCTCTTCTACTTCAGACCAACATGACTACCCTCCTGAAAGTACCTGAAATGTACATGGGATCACATATGCAAGAGGAAGCACTGTGTTCTCACATACAAACGATAATAGTACTGGAACAAATTTAGAGTCCAATGGCACCTTTAAGACCAAGAAAGTTTTATTCAAGGTATAAGCTTTTGTGTGCACACACACTTTTTCAAATACATTGGAATGGAAGGCAAGGTTCAAACTTATAGACAGGGGCTGAACAGCAAATCAACATGTAACATGAAGATCTTTTAAGATATGTGCAGACAAAACTAAATAACAAACTAAGGTTATAAGGTCAACAGTTGTAAAGCAACAAATGTCAAAATAAGACTGAGATTCTCCATTCACTCCTCTCAGGCGAGGAGGTCCCTTAACATTTTTTTTCTTTTTTTCTTTTTTGAGGTGGGTGCAGTGTTATGTCAGCCAGACATTCCAATATTCCTTGTATTACATTCAGTATTCTAATATACTATGCTGAAAAAGAAATACACTAAAATACAGAAAATGTATTTTCCCTCTGTTTGAGAATACATATGTGAGGACTGAATGAATTAGCATATGTAATGAGATAAGAAACCAATATCCCTACTGAGTTCTGGGGAAGTTTTTGTTCCCAGTGTGGTAATAACTTGTAATTCAGCTGTTTCCCTTTCCATTCCGTTCCTTTGTAATACAACAGCTACCTTGAGATCACCCATTGAATATCCTGGAAGGTTGAAGTGTTCTCCTACAGGTTTCTCAATCTTGTGATTCTTGATGTCAGATTTGTGTCCATTTATCCTCTGGTGTAGGGTTTGTCCTGTTTGCCCTCTGTACAGAACCGAAAGACATTGTTGGCATTTAATGTCATATACAATGTTAGAATGCATGCATATAGACAGGGCTCTTTTTGTAGAAAAAGCCCAGTAGGAACTCATTAGCATGATAGGCCACACCCAACAACAGAAACTCAATAGCATATTAGGCCACACCCCCATGTTACCAGAAGTGTGGTCATCCAGCCACACCCACCTTTTACTTCTTATTCCTTACTGTAAGCATATCAAAAGGTAAAAAACAACTGGGAGGGAGGATGGAAATCAAAGAAACGTTTGATTGTGGAAGCTGGAACTGCTGCTGTGAATGGGGTTGTTCCCTGTGGCTTGGAACCAGTGACACACAAGAGGAAACATAAATGGACTTTGCACAGTTCTGCATCTATATGAACTTGTACTTTCCTCACTATATAGTGCAGTGCACAGAAATCGGTCACACAAAATCTTGCACAAGCTGAAGTGCATGTTTACCTTGTTTGTTGTCAAAACGGTTTTGACAAAACCAATAAAAACATTATACAAAGTCTATACAAAATCTTGCCTGAACCAATATCTTATGTCCAACAATTATTCCCACACTGGATTGGAACCAATTCCTAAAGGTTAGGTTCCTATAGAAATCAGCTTGCCTTCCTGCAAAACTAGTATGCTGAATATGAATTTTTAGGGTTGCCAACCTACAGGTGGGGTCTGGAGATCTCCTGGAATTTCAACTGAGCTCCAAACTACAGAGATTAGGTCAATTGCTGCTTTGGAAAGTGTAGTCCATGACATTATGCCTTGCTTAGGTCCCTCCTTCCCCCAAACCCCACCCTCCTCAGGGGTTTCCTCATACCCAACAGTGATCTCCTCATATTCCTCATACCCAACATTCACACCTGTATTATATGAATTGTTACTGCCAGAAAAACATATCACTGAATTGTTACTGCCAGAAAAACATATCAGAAAAACATACACTTAGTGTATGATGCTGGCACTGTGGACTGGGCCTTTCTCTTTCTCCTAGTAAGTCCCTCCCCATCCCCCCCTGGTTCCCCAGAGGTACCTGGCAACCCTAAATTATGTTGAAGCAGCCCTAATAGCTCAGAAATCAGAGATCAGAAGCTAAGCAAGGGATGGAAGACCACCAAGGAGACAGGGGCTGCTGTACAGGTGAAGGCAATGGCAAACCACCTTTGTTCATATTTTGACTTAAAAACCCCATGAGGTGGGACTTCAAGGGGTAGCCATGAGTTGGTTGTGACTCAGCAGCATGCTTTACCTTAGTTGTGTTTTTTTTTAGAAGTTATTTTTAAGTTGAGACGCTTTTTATACACAACACCATCAGACAGCATAAAATATCCAGTGAACAATGCAATAGGACTAGGATTACAGAATGCAAACAAGATATACCATAAACCAGTGGTTCCCAACCTTTTTGAGTATGAGGACTCCTGTTTAACATTTAAAAATATCAATGAACCTCCTGCATAGTAGTTGTACTATCTGTTCATTGAGAAAATACATTATGACAAAAAGATCAACATGCTTAGTGTCCATATGGATTTGTGGGCCCCTTGTAGCAACTCTGTGGGCACCCAGGGGTCCCTGGCCCCAGGTCAGGAACCACTGCCATAAACAATGCAGAAGGTGGATTACAGAAGATTACAATACCATAAAAGCAAGACACCTACAATAAACACTTCAATAGATTACAATCTTATTCCTACATAAAAAGCACCCTTCTGAACTGTTGAAAATAGCCCTCAAATGGGTGGATCTAAGCATCTATAAGGTCCTGCAAATTTTTCTGCAAGAGAGCAAAAAAGAGAGAGAAAGAGCAAAGAAGTTGGTAGTAGGAAAAATAGAAGCATTATTTTGGACTTACCCAGATGGAAAAACGAGAGTCAGAACTCGGCCCAGGGGGCAGCGGCAGCTGCATCATGCAAGTGCTGGGCAGGCTAGGGTTACGCTGGACTGGACTCTGGAGGAGGAAACCTCTCGCCTCTCCATCCCTGCCAGCAGCATCAACCACTCCCTAGTTGCGCCAGGCAGCAGGCAGAGAACCAGCCCAGCAGAGAGGCGCGAGGCACAGGAGATGATGTTTCATCAGCAAGAAACGGCAGATCCCACCCTCTGACCCTCTCCTCAGACTCTACAGCAGCAACTTTGCAGCCAGGGAGGCTCCTTGCACACCCGCCCTGGCAGAAAGGAGCTGCCACTTGTGCAGTGGCGCCTCCTTCTCCCCATCTCATTCTGCTGTGTACACCCCTCGGGCTCCCCTGGTGCAGCCGCCTGCCACTCTGCCCCCTCACCGGCCAGCTCTGCCTCTCCCACAGCCCCCTAACCTTGCCTCTGCTGGGCTTTGCCCTCCTCTGCCTCAACGCCTGACTGATGCCTACCCGCCACGGACATCAAGGAGGGCAAACTGCGGTAGCAAGACAAGCCAGGCCCCGCTGGAGGCAGGAGCTCTGGGGCCTGCTTGGGTGAACAGAGGAGGAGCTGCAGCCCTCGACTGCTGAGGCAGTGGCATGGGAGTTGCTGGGGCTGGGCAAGCTGCAGCCGAGCAGAGCAAGAGAGAGAGAGAGAGAGAGAAGGAAAGAAGGAGGGAAAGTGGGAAAGAAAGAGAAAGAAGGAGGGAAAGAAAGAAAAAGGGCAAAGAAATGGGGGAAGGGAGGTTCTCCCACCCCTCGATCAAGCTTCCGCCATCCCAGCACTTACCAGGAGCAGGGAGAGCAGAGAAGGAGGCCCCACGAACCCGATGAGGCCCTTTCCTGCCAGCTCCATGCACTTAAAAGGAGCTCACTCCCTTTTAGTTCAGGGTGCCGGAAGGCCCCAGACACCCGATCTCCTCGTGGAGACGGGGCATGCGGGGCCCTTTCTGCCGGGGGGAGGGGAGGGGCAGGCTCAAACACCAGCCAGAATGCTGTTCCAGTGCATTCTGCCCCCAAAATAGCCCTGCATGTAGATATGAGATGGTATAGTTGGCATCTGGGTTATTGCAAGCTCTGGTCCCAGTGTCCATGTTCAAATTAGATGTTGTATTATTGTGGGTGAGGAGTTGTTTGGGACAGGGTGGCTTTTTGTGTGTAAGAAAAGGTTTGCTCCCCAGTACTTGTGAAAGAGAACTGTCATTATCCAGTAGAGGTTGTAAATTGTTGATGATGTGTTGAACTGTTTTGAGCTAAGAGCTGTATGTGACCACTATTCGTGTTCTATTATTGTCTCTTTTGAGCCTGTCTTGTAACAGGTTTTATCTGGGTATCATTCTGGCTTTGTAAATCTGTTTCCTGACCTCATCATTCCTGTTCTAATAGGTAGATTCATCCTTTGCTTGTTTATATGAAACCATGTATATGTTCTTGCAGTGAAATACAGACCGGGGGGGGGGGGGGAGATATTTACCATACAAGAAAGAAAATCTCTGGTGCAGCAACAGTTCTGTAAGTACAATTAGCATAAGAAGTGCTGAAATTCAGATTAAGCTTTTTAAAAAAATTACTCTACAAGTGCATTGATACAAAACACCTGCATTTCAAATTATCTTCATTTGATAATATAGAGTAGTGCAAGAATAAACTACAGGGGGCAGCAAATATTAACTATATTCACAGAACCGCTGATTTACAGAATTAAGGGCAATTTTGCAGTCCATAGCACTTTGAATCAGATAATATAATGAAAAAAAAATGATGGCACTTTATAACATTGAATTTGTGATTCATATAAGGGCATGACTTAAGAATATCTAGCATGGCAAACTTTTAAAATCATTCATGTTTGTTTAGATTTACCCCCTAACTTTTAAACAATGTTTTATTCATTCTCCACAGTGTTAAGTAACCCAAGTGACCAATAGACATGTTAACTTTACCTGGTAAACTTGGAGATAGTTCATACATGCAAGTCAGTTTCCATAGGATCCTTCCTGTGTGGGAGATTGTGTAGAGAATCCTGAGTGTTAACTGTACTGTAAATGTAAACATCCTACAGCCATGTCTGTGATACCAACTTAGGTGTTAGTGAAATGTGTAGTCCCAAACAACCATCACTATGCCTGAGCTTCATACAACTACTTTTGCTGTGTAAGAAAGCATAAGAGAGGGGTTATTATCTGATAAACAAAACCCCAAGTCCCGCTGAAGTATTTAATACCATTCTTTAGCTCTCAGCTCTTTTATACTAATAGACCAATTCAAATGCCTCCTCTCAAATTAGTTTTAAACACAAATTCAGTGCAAGTCTTATGCACTTAATAAATGTTTCTTTGAGTACATTGATATATTAATGTATTAAGGAAGGAGTAGCTAGTCCTTCTTCAGTACATAATAGAAAATGCCTAAATTGACAGAACATTACGGTTAATTAAAATGTGTTGATTTTCCTAAGGAAGGATAGCACTCACACTGTCAGCCTACTGGCCCTATTAAATCTTTTGGCAATTGGAGTGATTGTCTAACCCTTAAGGGAAAAATCAAAAAAAGAAATAAATTTTCCAAGTTGGTGAGATTTGATAGGATTATCTTTTTAAATAATAAGCAACTTACCAAGTGAAGGGTGAAGGTCAAGCGCTAATATTCAAGTTTGGAATAGCATTCTATATTGTAACTTTTCATTTTCATTAATAGATTTAATGTTTGGGAGCACTATCTTGGGCTGCTACCACAAGGTACAAGCCAGACAAAAGCAGTTTTAAGCCCAGCTGCTTTCAGCAGGAATATTTAGTGTATGCTCAGCTATAATCCACATCAATGGGGTTTAAGCATTCCTAGCTTTGGCTGAGTCATACCTACAGATCAAGTTATAGAACAACTTAGAATGCTTCATTCCCTTTCCACTGCAGTGTATTAAACACTGGTATGACTTGTAATTGAGATGAAGACAGGCAATGGCATTCAGAAGTGGCAAAAACAATATAGATTGTATAAATTCTTGACATTTTGACTTTTCAAAAGCAGAGGCAGAGCGGCTGTTCAGACTGCCGCATCTGCCCTGAGGAGGCAGCCCAGACACACCACTTAAAAGTGGTGTCCCGGCTGCTGCGGCGCGCGTTCCACCCACCTCTGGCAGGTGTGAACACACGCCGGGAGGGGGAGCCGCGTGGCGTTCGCACGCCACTGTAGGAAGCCGCCCACAGTCTGAACACTGCGGGCGGCTTCCTTCCGGCGGCGTGCGAACGCCACGCGGTGGGGGCAATTTCCCCTGCCTTATTCTGCCGCTCCGCAGAGGCGCGGCAGAATACTAGTCTGTCCTCGCCCTCTGATTTCCAGCATGATGAAAAGGCAAGCAACCCCTCCTCCTCTGTTTGCCAGCATTTGGCTGAGAGTAGGATGCATGCAGATTGCACTAAGGGGGAATCATTTCCTTTAAAGGGAAACTATCTGTTGAGTTGAAAAGATTTCATGACGCACCCTTCCCTTGACTTGTTTGGGCTCAGGATATGGAGTTGATTTTTCAAACGGGTTTATAAAAAATGTATACTTGTACAAATGGAAGGGACTTTTATTGCCGTAAGCCACAGAACATCTATCATAAATGCTGTTTGTAATGTTTCTTGCCTGTTGTTATGCATGTGTTTTGTTTGGTTTGAATTTTGCCTTTCTGCACCATGTACCTGTGTTCCATCAGAGCTTGTCTGTCTGTCTGTCTTTCTGCCTATCTGCCTGCCTGTCTGTCTGTCTGTCTGTCTGTCTATCTATCTATCTATCTATCTATCTATCAATCAATCATCTGGTCTGTCCTCTACATACACACATACAAATAAATGTAGAGCAAGCAAAGTATTAAGGTGCTTGTGCTTCTGAGTAATCAGCTTCTCAAACTCTGGGACTCTAGACCAGAACAGGAATGAAAGAACCAAATTATCACAAACTGTTCACAGAAATACGACTAGGTATTTTCAAGAAAGGTTTCCCTTGCTTGAAAGCCAGTCGAATCTGACTCTAGGAAGCAGTGCTCATCTCTGTTTCCAAGTCAAAGAGCCAGCGCTGTCCAAAGACTTTTCCGTGGTCATGTGGCCAGCATGCCTGAATGTCGAGGCGCACGGAACGCTGTTATCTTCCCACTGAAGTGGCACCTATTTATCTACTTGCAATTTCTTGCTTTCGAACTGCTAGGCTGACAGGAGCTGGGACCAGAGATGGGGGCTCACTCTGTCACACAGCACTCAGGTCTTGAACTGCCGAGCTACCGACCTTCCAGTCTGCAGTTCAGCATCTTAACCTCTGAGCTACCACAGCCCAAAATACAACTGTTTCCTTTTTTTCCTGATCATCAGATTTCAGGATCTATTAAGTCTACCCAGTTGTTGTTGTTTTCATTTTCTCCACTAATGACAGCATTGTATACATATTACTTTTAGTACATTGTTCTTAGTTAAAAGTTTAAAAGTAAGGCAGTAATATGAACCATGTGGCAACAAAAGCCAGATCACATAATTTCAGTGGCACAACTTGTGATGAGATTTCTGAGTTGTAGTATTCACTTCATTTTTGACTATTAAACTGAAAGCTGCACAGAAAAGCTGAATCATCATTTACAGGATTCTTTTAAAAAGCAAATCAATATGAAATCTTGTAATAAAAAAGAGATCTTAATGTGGTAAAGGTTCTGAAATCCATGGATTTAAAAAAAAACTTCAAAAACTAATTTCATGCTTGCCCTAGTTTTTTGAGTTGTTTTTTTTTTTTACCTCTATCACATACTTCTAAATGCATGACAGGTTTCTGACAACAAACCAGTGCCAAAATATAACTTAATGTACCAGTTCACAATTACTGTGCAGTCTGTACATCCTGTTTTAGAAGCTGTTTTATCTGTATTTTTGCTAAGCACTCTTGGCATTTTGTAGTAATGGTTGTTTTGTTAATATTTTCTTCAATTTTAATATATTTTCAGAATAAACCTCTACAGTGCTGTGCTCAGCAATTCCTTCCAAACTCTTTTTTTCTTCAGTTTATTTTGCAGTACAGAAGTAGACAAGCCCCAATGCAACCAAATACTCTGTATTTAGGATGTTTTCACTTGAGAACACCTTTTAATATCAGACATATCTTTTCTGAGTTTTGTTAATACAGAATAGAAGGCACAATAGAGTTTTTCTAAAAATGGTGTATATATTCTATTTGACAGAGTTCAAATTATATATATGGAGAGATGCAAAAACTCATTTCAGTATTATTAAGTATCCTCTCTAAAAATGACCTAATTTCTTTTAAATCTGGTCCTGACCTCTTTGAAGACATGACACAGGATTATGGCTGAAATACAAATGCAGCCTTTATTTGGGGTTGCCAGCTTTTCGTTTCAAAACCTAGAGTCTTCAAGGCACAGTAGAGAGAAATCTACTTTGAATTTGAAACACATTTTGTTACCCAGACCCCTCTTTTTTTCCTGGTAGAATAAGCTATATTGCCATCAGAAGCACAGTTACACCCTTCTAAGTCCATTGAAATCCATGCACAGTTACTTACTGGCTAGTGACCATTTCTACTCTTATTCTAGTCTCCACACAGTAATGATGACTTCAACTGGAGATTTTTGTTTTCTACGTTTAAAATATGTTTGTCATCACTTTCTACCTGATCCTAAATCCCATTCTCTATTTCTCTAAAAAATGGTTGACCAGGAAAATTAGAACTCTAAATGCATTGTTGAACTTTGGGTTCAGTTAAAAAAAAATGTATGAAGCCAGAAAAGATTCTTAAGTGTAAAGATGTGCTGCTGGTGATCGTGATCAAGATAATTCACACAATAGTATTCCCTGCTACTTGTATAGGTGTGAAAGTTGAACAGTGAAGAAAGCTGACAGTTGATTCACTTGAAATGTGGTGTTGAAGGAGAGTTTTATGGATACCATGGACTGCAAAAAAGACAAATAAGTGGGTTCTAGATCAAATCAAGCCTGAACTTTCCCTAGAAGCTAAAATTACTAAACTGAGGCAATTGTACTTTGGTGACATTATGAGGAAGACAAGAGTCACTGGAAAAGACAATAATGCTAGGAAACATTGAAGGCAGCAGGAAAGGAAGGAGACTCAACATGAGATGGATTGATTCAAACAAGGAAATCATAGCCCTCAGTTTGCAAGACCTAAGCAAGGCTGTTAACAATAGGTCATTATGGAGGTCATTAGTTCATAGGGTCACCATAAATTGGAAGCCGCTTGATGGCTCTTAACATACACACAGTTAGGGCTAGCCCAATTAAAACGTAGTATAATAAAAAAGATCTTTATAATATTTGTTCTGTGGAGAGAAACATTTCTTAGTTATTTGTTCATCATACATCAAGTTACAGAAACATTTTCTCTATTTTAGCAAAAAAAATTCCAGTAATACAGGAATTGTCACATAAAACTCATATAGGAAGTATCTTGCTTAAGCATTTTCAGGGTTTCTTTCTTACCTTGAATGCTAAGGCTGAGTGAACATACAGATGGCTCATTAGGTTGGTGCTGTGGCACTTATGACCATGCAACCTGTATCACATCTGGTCACCTTTGACTCACAAATGGATGAAAACAATACCCTGTTAGCAGCAAAGTGCTGTGGAGGTGATCTTTCATTTGGAAAGCAATATTGACTTAAAGTTATGGCTGTGTACTGCAAAATTGTAGAGTTTTATCTCGAAGTTTCTGTCTTTTCTCTCATAACTTTTTGTAGAGTAGTTAAAGTGCCGTTTCTGTTTGTTTCAAATCAGTCGTTATAAACTGATATCATTTATTTATTTTATTTATTTGTTTCAATTTATATCCCGCCTAGCCAGCGGACCGGCTCTAGGCGGCTTACAGCATAAAATCAATCAGTACAAAATTACAAGTTAAAACATAACATAAAATGGATTCACTTTAAAAGTTACAACAACTTCATCCCAATAACAGCGTCATACCAGCACCAATACCTGCCTCTAGCTCACACCAACCAGGAGGCTGCCACCATGATGTTTTAGAGACGGCCCTCATGCCATCTCCTAAGGGCCATTCCTCCCGGCGGTGGCCCCAAACGCCTGGCGGAAGAGCTCCGCTTTGCAGGCCCTGCGGAACTGCAAAAGGTCCCGCAGGGCCCTGATGTTCTCTGGGAGCTCGTTCCACCAGCAGGGGGCCGCCACTGAAAAGGCCCTGTTTCTGGTAGCTGCTAGCCTTGCCTCCTTCAGGCCCGGAAGGGTCAGGCGGTGTTGGCTGCCTGACCGCAGTGCTCTTTGGGGTATATATGGGGAAAGGCAGTCCCTTAGGTAGGCAGGCCCCAGGCCATATAGGGCTTTAAAGGTTAAAACCAGCACCTTGAACCGGACCCGGTACGCTGTAGGCAGCCAGTGCAGCGCCCTCAGCACAGGCTGGACATGGTCCCTCACTGAGAGTCCCATCAGCAGCCTGGCTGCGGCATTCTGCACTAGCTGCAGCCTCCGGAGCTGAGTCAAGGGCAGCCCCATGTAGAGAGCGTTGCAGTAGTCTAGCCTTGAGGTGACCATAGCATGGATCACAGTCGCCAGGTCATTGCGTTCGAGGAAGGGAACCAGCTGCCTAATCAGCCGTAGGTGATAAAAGGCTGCTTTGGCAGTGGCTGCTACCTGGGCCTCCATAGTCAAGGAGGCATCCAGGAGCACTCCCAAGCTCCGGACCCGCGGGGCTGGCACCAGTGGAGCCCCCCCGCAGGCCGGTAGTGGGATACCCACCCCCGGTCCACTCCGACTCAGGCAAAGGACCTCCGTCTTCGTTGGATTCATTTTCAGACGACTCAGCTTGAGCCAGCCCGCTACGTCCTCAAGCGCCCGCTCCAGATCATCCAGGGTGGCCCCGGACCGGCCGCCCAACAACAGATACAGCTGGGTGTCATCCGCATACTGGTGACAGCCCAGCTTATGCCTCCGGGCAATCTGGGCGAGAGGGCGCATATAGATGTTGAACAACATGGGAGATAACACCGCCCCCTGAGGCACACCACATACAAGTGGGTTCCTCCGGGACACGTGCTCCCCAAGCGCCACTCTCTGTCCCCGACCTTGGAGAAAGGAGACGAGCCACTGTAAGGCAAGCCCCTGAACCCCTATGTCGGCATCATCAGGATGTATAAAAGAAAACTGGGGGCTAACAATTTTTTGTTCATTAACTAGGAAGAGGAACACTTTTTTTTTTTTTTAAGGAAGATGTTTCTAAGATACAGCCTGCAAAAAACATTACTGGGCTAAGGCATCATTCCCTTCCCCCCAAGTTGTGTGCCTGACTTCTTTTCCTTCTTGGAACTCACCTTGTATTGCTATTTTTCAATACAATCACAAACTACTTCAGTTTCTGCACATTAAATCAATGGTATGGAGAGACATAAATCCATGCTGATTCTTTCAAACTCCTGCCTCTGTTCCAGCAGTTCTTTTATTGATTCAAAATGTATGTGGCTTTTATTTAGGATTTTTAAAGGCCATTATAGAATAAACTTAAAAGAAACCCTACATATTTTACAAAATCCTTATAAGGAACGTAATACTCACAAGAAACCTGCAGCCCAACAACTAATGTGCACAATAAAAATGTGAAATTTAGTCCCTTCCCATCTCCCTGCTTTTTTTGTTTTCATTCTCCTTAGGATTGCCAAGTAACAATACTGAAGTGACAAAGAAAACGACACAATCATATTGTTGTCACAGCTGCCTTCTTGGTTCTCAGCTGCCCTGTGCTGACATTTGTCAAGCACCAAGAATGACTGATTGTATTTTAAAAACTTTTCCTTCCCAACCCCCCATTTCCAACATCAAGAGAATCCCCCCTTTTGCTTTTTATTTGCTCTCTTGAACAGTAGGAGTTAGATGTGTGTGTGTGTGTGTGACAGAGAGAGAGAGAGAGAGAGAGAGAGAGAGAGAGAGAGAGAGAGGTCCTTGCTTTCCCTCTGTCTGTATGAATCAGCCTATCTTGTGTTTCCTTCTGCACTGTCTTCTTGTAAGTAGCAAGGCAAAGCAATCTGTGGTGAACATGGGCAGGTTTAATATGCAGTCGACTCACACTCCGTGATCTTGAGTAAAATAAATCTTTAGTGACAAAACATAAATCCTAGAAAGCACAAATAGCTGGAAACAGTCGGTAAGACTGACCAATTAGGCAGAATCTAGAAAGATAATATGAAAATGCATCTTGCTTTCTATTCCTATACCTACTGACCCTCAACATTCCTGTCCACGAAATGGGTTCAGGAAGAAGCATCTGAGCATCGCCTACCTAACAAAGCCTGCCTTAGATATCAGCATCTTGACACAGAACTCCAAGCCAGGTATAGATTCTTCTGTAGCCTGGGAGTTTTCGATCTAATCATAATTTAGGGGTGTAGGCTTAAAGTTTGCTCTCCAAACCTGCTCTTCACCAGTCACTTCAAAATTAAATAATGGAGGTTAAGGGGTTAAAACAGGGAAATGGAAATTGATCCATCATGGTTTCTTTGACAGCTTTGGCCAGCTAATGAGAATCAACCACTATATAACAATGTCTTCTTTTCCTGCTATGTAACTTCAGAATTTTAGTGCCTGTCTTCACAGCTCTCTGTGTATATTATCACAGCATTATTATGTGCACCCCATTCCTGAAGGTGGTGCAAAGTTTCAAGCACAACATTTTCTTGGGTTGGTTTGTTTGGAGAAGAGAGTACTAGAGATTTATGGTGTTTTGCGATATTTGGTTTATTTACAAATAAACAGAGTACAGAGGCATTCCTTTGGGCAGCAGCTCTGTCATTCCACCTCAGATCTTGAGAAAGAGAGAGATCTTGCATGCCCAAGGTGATTCAGCCGACTCACTGTTCTGTCTGCCTCTCCAGTTGTCTCTCCCAGCATCCAGCTGCCCTTTCTTTACACATAGACAACGTTAAATATAATCATTTAAGCCACCTCTTCACTGACCGTTCAATCGGACCACCAATGATAGATAGTGGTCTCCAAGACCAGAAGCAAATTTGAAGCACTATAAATGATGCTAGCCTCCACAACAGGAAGAGGAGGGCTGCTGAAAGCCACCATGGGCCCTCAAATTAAGGTATTTCATGACCCAGCCCCAGCCCAAAGATCATATGAAAACAAATTGTATGACTTACTCCCATCCTAGAATGTTATTCTCTGCCTACCCCGCCCCCCCGCCCCGGCAACCTTGGGGGTTGAGATAGCATGTCTTTTTATGGCTAGGCTACAAGACAAGTTAACAAGTGGGATAATGAACTAAATGGGAAGATGCTTTTAAATATATTTTTATAGATATAAATATTTGGTTGTTATATATTCTTTTGCATGATTTAAGATCAGTGTCCTCAAACAGCCCAACCCAACTCAAATTAATGTCCCAAGCTTATTTGTCAGAACAAATGGATTTAATAATACATCAAGTTAATTAGGACACAATCCTTTAAATACTTCATTCAGGAATGAGCAGCCCTTGGTGCTCCTGGATTGTATTATTGCTGATTTTCACAGGTTGGTAACGTACAGTTTGATTTATTCTTTTTTTTTTTAATTGATTTTTCTCTATAACTACAACTATAACGCTACAATCTAAGCTACATATATCTTATACAGAGAGTACTTTATCATTTGCTTAATACTACCTTGTTACATAATATAATTATGAAGCATTTAGAACCTTGGATAAATTTCAATTACTTGTTACTGCTACTATAAAAGTTATCAAAACTATTTGGCAGGCACGCCCACCTAGAGAAATACGGTTAATTAAACCATTTATAATACATAAGTGCAATGCTTAATAAAACAGTTTAATCACTATTTCTTCTTTCGTCCTCTTCTTGTCTTAACAGTCTCAACTATTTTTGGAGCTGCAGCTCCCTTTTCCGAGTCAGACACTTCTTCTTCACTCTTTGAGCTATCAAATCCATACATGCTTTCTTGCGAGGCCAGTGAACCATCTGAGTCTCTCCCAGTTTTCTGCTCTTTGCTTTTTTCCAGAAATTTTTTCGCTTGTTGAACAGAGTCAATCTTATACTTCTTATCTTTGATGCTGAAGCATAGTCCTTCTGGAGTATTCCAACGATAGATGATAGACTCAGACTGGAGCCAAGATGTCAATTTTCCATAGGCTTTCCTTCTTTTCCTTATTTCAAATGGGATATCCTTCATCACTTTTACTTCTTCTCCCAGGATCTTCAGAGCTGCTTTGTTTGTGGTCCTAAGCACCACGTCTCTTGTAGATTTTTTGGAGAACCTTATCATAATTTCACCAGGCAGGCTTTTCTTGTTAGTGTAATCTGGATAGGTTCTGTAAACCATATCCATGTCGCTTTTTATATCCGCTGCTTTCATGCCTGTCCCTGGTTCAAGTGCTTCACTTAGCAAATTTTTAAGGTCTTCTCCTGTGTTTTCTGGCACATTCTGAAGTCTTAGGAAAAAATTCGATCTATCCATTTGTAATTTCAAAAGCTGGTCGTGGTGGAAGGCCTTTTCCTTCTCTGCCTTTTGTAGTCTTGCGTCTTGGTTTTTTACTGAAGTTTTTACTTCCAGAAGTTCTCGCTACAGCTTCTCTGTGAATTTATTCGACTCTTTTAGTTCTAGCTGCATTTTGTCCATTTTAACGTTGAGAGCTGTCATTTGGTCCACTAGAGGTCGCAATAACGAGGAGAACACCGCACTCATCTCCGTGGTATCAACCTTTGAACTCGGAGCTGTACTTCCTAGTTTGGGGGAAGGTTTCGGTTTCCCCGTCATTGTTGAGACTACGCTCTTTGCAGTTTGATTTATTCTTGATGGTACCTGAAGGCAGATATGCCATATGACTTAACAGCTTGTCATACTTTGTTGTTTTACTATATGTCCAACCAACTGATTTATGCATGTCTCTTAAATCAAGGCTGAGGAAGGTCCCATGTGAAGTGCTGGGGGGGTTTTGTAAGCTTTTTTGCCATTGCATTTTATATTGTTAATTATATTGTCTATGAAACTGGCAATGGTACACCAAAGAACTCTGCAGAACTGGTGCTTGCTAACATCCTCTCCTTTGCCCCATGCCAATACAGAGTTGAGACTTGGAACATACTGGTCATATGTCAAGATAAGCATGACCTAGGCTGCGATCATACACACATTTAGACCCAACATAGGCACGGATGCTGGGTGGATTTCATGGGAGTGATCAGACAACAACATCCGGGAAGCTGTTAGCCTGACTGCTCAATTTATTATCAATATTTGGGGAGATATTAGCTCTTAACAATATGCAGCCGGCTTTGCGGGTCCCACCTATGTATACAGAGGCTGCGCTAAACCGAGGCTTCTCACAAACTGACACAGGACTCGAGTTAAGAGTATAAAAAGTTGTTTACTAAAAATGTAATAAAAGGTTTATAAACAATGTTACACAATCATACACACACTTATACAGATCTAGGAAATTAGGTAGAAATACAGGGACATTTGTATGAGCAGGATATTGATGGTATCCGTCAAGGGTGATATTTATCTCTATATGAATCAGTGAAATCCATCTGGAAAAAGAGGGGAAGAAGTCTTCGGATGAAGGACAAAGGATCGTGGTTCTGAACCAGCAGAAAGCCACGTGGCAGATCCAAGTGGTGCACTCAAGGATCCGGGAGGAAAGATGGGAGACAAGCAAGGAAGGAGGGGAAAGCTAGTCTCTCTTGTGACTCTTGGGGAGCAGTATTTATTGGGAGGTGTTCCTGGGAGGATGGCAAGATATGAGGCCATCCCAGGAGAGCCTATAGATGGTCCGTTCTCTATCTCTAGCCACTAAGAGGGTCCTATAGGAGTGGTCAATATTCAGATCTACCTGATGGTCAGGACAGGTTGTTGACGTCAGCTGCATCTGGCATCTGTCTTCTGGATGACAGGGAGTCCAGGGCAGCAGAAACGGTTCTCAGGAAGCACCCTGCTGTCTTCACACCCTTGTGTGAAGTCCTTCGATGCACCAAATGGTGAGGGGGACTTGCAGGAGGGGGTATAAGCCCGTGTACATGCATGGAGTTTGTACCTTCATGGAGTTGTTGGCATATGTCCCTAGCCTCATGGCTTTGTGTGTGAGAGAGTGTCTTTGTGTCCTGTGTTAACCTCCCGGCTGGAGGTGGCAACCTCAGAAAATGGTACTCTGACCCCTTATTGTAGGCATCTGTTCCCATCTTCCCACTGGTCACCTAGTATACCTTTACAGCTCACATAACTGGTATCATAGTCCATTCACTGCTCTCATAAATCATCAGCAAAGTTCACAAGAATGGTGTGCAGGCTTACAAGGCACCCCGCAGCCATCGGCTGCTCCGCCACAGAAGTGGAGTTAAAAGACACCAGGGAAAATCCAGTAGTAAATGGGTTGCGATGGGCCACGGGTGGACTTTCCCATCTGATCGCTCCACCACGCTCTCATGGTGTTGGGATGTTCTGATCAGGCCATCTCAATTCCGTGCCATTCCCTCCCCCTTCACAGTATGTGCATCATCACATACTCCATAAGGAACCCTCAGTGCAGAGGTGTGATTCATCAATCCCTTGTTTAAGTGCATGAGAATAAAACAGGACAAAAAAACCTGACTCACCCACAGTTGCGTCTGATCACACACTGACGGACTGCGCCTGCAGCTTCAAAGGGAGGTGTGATCGTGCAACTACAGGTCAAATTCCTCTGGAGGAAATAGCCTCTCTTCCCCCTCCCCCGGTTTATCTCGTGCATGTGACCGCAACCTTACAGGCTATACAATTGCTTCCTGCAGTTCTCCATTCCTTGCTAAAAGGGCTTGTGACTGCTGTAAGAACATAAAAAGACCCTTGCTAGATCATACCACTGGTCCATCTAGTCCAGCATCCTGTCTCACATGGTGGCCAACCAGTTCCTCTGGACAGCCAACAACAGGGCACAGAGACCAAGTCCTTCCCCTGATGTTGCCTCCTGGCTCTGGGATTCAGAGGCTTAGTGTTTCTGAATGTGGAAGTTCCCCTCAGTCACCATGGTGACTCAGCCATTGATAGACATCCTCCAGGAATCCATCCAATCCCCCTTTAAAGTCATTTTTTCCTTTGATCATTACTACATCCTCTGGCAGCGAATTCCACATTTTAATCACTCTCAGTGTAAAGTAGTATTTCCTTTTGTCTGTCCTGAACCTACTGCCCACTGGTTTCATGGGCTGCCTTTGAGTTCTAGTATTTTGGGAGAGGGAGAAAATTTTCTCTTTGTCAACTCTCTCCACCCCATGCATAATTTTATAAACCTCTATCATGCCCCCCCATCGTCCCTTTTCTAAACTGAAAAGTCCCAGACTCTTCAACCTTTCTTCATAGAGAAGGTGCTCTGCAATGTCCTTTTTGGAATTTGGGAACCAGAACTGTAAACTGAACTATTGATCTGTCTTGCCCAACTTTGGTCACTCTAGCTGGTAGTGGTTTGCCAGGCTTTAAGGCAGATCCTTCTATCCAGAGCTACTGAGAGCTAAACCTTGAAGTCAGACCCTTCTACATTCATGCATTCTACTTCTGAACTGTTTCCTAAATGCTCAGTGGAGCAGGTTTTCAGGGAGTAAACTCAACTAAATAGACTTTAGTAGGATTCTGAGCTGGCCAGGTCCTGAGCCAGTCGACTCAGAATTCTGTTCTGGTCTATTCCATGGGGCTTACTCCCTTATAATTATTGTTAGGAGTACCTATCTATTACCTGTGCTGTCACAGGGTGGAGAGTTATGTTAATACAATACCAAGCTTTTGTGGATCTTAACTAGGGTTGTCACTTTTCTGTTTGTAATGGGACTCCTCTCACCAATGCTAAGGTGCTCCCCCATGCTTGCTCAATTTAGCAGAGGGGGGAAGAATGGGGGGAATTCCTAGAGTGTCATGATGTTACTTCTGCGTAGAAGTGATATCACAATGTTGATCACCATGCCCCTTTCTCAAAAGCTCCCAGGTTTTTAGGACAGAGGCCTGGCAACCCTAACTTTCAATTTATGTAAGCATGACCCTGTATGATTTAGTGTTTGTGCTTTTGAAGTACTAAATAGAATATGGTATAACAACAGAATATTAGAACAGCTGCAAGTATTGCAAGTAAATGAATGTTTTCGCTTCCTGTATAACTGTAGTGAATTCTATAGGGCTTCTCTAATTAAAGAGAGATGGCTTCAATCCTTGTTTTTTCACTCATTTATGGGTTCTGCTCTGTTTACATCTTAGGAAGAACTGTGAACATTGTAAGAGTGAATTAATAGCACTAATAAGGGACATCATTTGAAATGAATAATAGAATTCTAAGGTACTGATGGGGTGTTTGGGTGTACTGTCAAGGTGTTGATCCCATCTTCATTAGATAGTACTAATCAGGCAGACTTGTTTTTGAAATGCTTGAGGCTGTCTCAGAGCATCAGGGCATGATTAGGAAGAAGCAGTGATCAAACATCAGTGTTGCTGACCTCCAGGTGGGGTCTGGAGTTCTCCCAGAATTGCTGCTGATCTCTGGAATATAGCAGTCCATTCCTCTGGAGCAAATGGGCAGCTTTGGGCAGTGAACTCTATGATATCAAATCCCTGCTGAGATCTCTCCCTTCCACAAATTTTGCCCTCCTCAAGCTCTTTCCCCAAATTTCCAGGAATTTCCAAATCTGGAGTTGGCAATCTTAGCACTGGAATCAGCAGTGGATCATGATTCTGCAATAATACATACAAAATTACCTGGTCATATGTGTATTATGATGAGCTATAGAAAAGGACTTTGTATATGAATTTGCATGAAGGAATATATATAAGTATATATAAATACTGTACCATGTATGTGTATACTGCATTTTACTAAACTGTCTGAAGGGTACAGTTCAGTAAAGGGTACAGTTCAGTAAATGTCTTGAAGTGCACAGTTCAGTAAAATGCAAATGATTCCTAGTCTGTGGAATTCCCTCCCAAAGGAGATTCACTAAAACTGTGTCACTGGAACTTTTAGAAAGACAGTTAAGATCTTTCTGTTTTGCCATGCCTTTGAACTGTAGCTACTGTTTTTGAATTATGATGTTATGTGATGTTTTATATAGCTGCAAAGTTTTATTACTGAATTATATAATTTTGGCATATGCCATAATTCTGTTTTTTTGATTACTTGTATTCACTTTGGAGGACTACTGGTTAAAACTGGGATACAAATTCACATAAAACAGCACAGACCTTTGTTGTTTGCTTCTCCCCCAAGCCTTAATTTTAGAACAACATTCTCCAATCTGTTTACAAGAATGAGAGTCAAGAAGAAACAGAAGATGTTTCTTTTTTGTTGTTCAGTATAAATGGTACCATTTTGGAGTTACTAAAAGGATCAGAGAGAAACTTGTATGCTATTTGAGTTACTTGGTAGTATACCAGGGTTCTTTTTTTCCTGCTTAGTATGCAGTGCTGAGGTAAAAATATTAATTAGGCGATGTTTTTCTGATGGATTGTAACTTAGTAACTGGAGGATGTGCAGTAGCTGTATTTACATGCTTCAGGAACTTAGGCTGGCCCAGTGACCCAGAAGTACCTTCAGAATTTTGAGAATAAGGAAGTGTTAGAAATATCCATTGGAAGAGAAGGACAAAACACTGTCTCTTAACCTCAGCCTCCAAGGGGGGCAGGTTTACAAGAGAGTCAGATAGATAGACAAGGGCTGCGGCCACACGGGCCTTAAATGTGGGAGGAAGGGCTATTTCCTCCCGCATTTAAAGGTGCCGACCACATGGCCCACCCCAAGTCCCGTGCTGAAGCGGGCTCAAATGCGGGTTCCTCCCGCATTCTCCGACCCCGGGAAAATCAAGCGTTTTCCCGGGTGTTGCGGGAGGAACCCACATTTGAGGTATCTGGACAGCCCTCTCTCACAAGCATTGTGAGAGCAGGGCTGTCCAAATAGTCCCACCAGCCATTCCCCCCCCCCTTTTACACTTGGGCACTTGGCCACTCAAGCGCCCAAGTGTAAAAGGGGGGGGGAACCCACACTCACCAGGCAGCTGGCAGGTCCTTGGCCGCCACCACCGCTTCTGCTGCTGCTGCGGCCGCCTCTTCTGCGGCCGCCATCCCCCCCGCCGCCACCGCTGTTTCCGCTGTCGCCGTGGCCACCGCTGCTTCCGCCGCGGTCGCCTCTTCAGCAGCCACCTCTTCAGCGGCCACTGCCGCTGTTCCCGCTGCGGCGGCCACCGCCACCATTCTCACCGTGGCCCCTGCCGCAGGGTAGAAAAATGCGGCCCCTTTAAATCCGGGAGCCCTCCCGGATTTAAAGGGGCTGTGTGACCGCAGCCAAGCAAACTGAGCATCCTTCCTGTTTACTCTTCTGCCTCTGTCCCTTTGAAATGTAGGCTGATATTATCAGGGAATTCCTTCCTTCCTTCCTTCCTTCCTTCCTTCCTTCCTTCCATTCTCTCTCCCTCTCTCTCTCTCTCTCTCTCTCTCTCACACACACACACACACAGAAGGAGCACCTTTCTTTCCATCTTTGGCATAGTTTTAGTGAATCTCCTTTGGGAGGGAATTCCACAGACTAGGCACCATTACCCTAAAGGGACTTACAGAGTGACACAGAGCCATTTGTCAGTTTCAAACTAATAAGAATCCTTAATTCAAGGAACTACATTCTAGATAGTGCAAACTGAGAGACAGGGATTAATACCAGTTTAAGTGAATGGAATAATGATGCAGTATGAATCTCCATAATTTGAGCAGGAGATCAAAAAATTTCTTGACCAATAAATCTGGGAAGACTTTTTTGTCAGTTGATTAGGAATTTAGATTTAGTATTACTGAATGGTAATGTTGATGGTGATAAATTTGGTGAATTTACTTATTTTACTAGTAAGAAAGCAATGGTTAGGGGTTATGTTTTAACAACACCAAATTTTCAGATGATATTCAATATTTTTGATATTCAATATTTTTCTGCAGGTTCTCACCCAGAAAGTGACCATCAGCCACTTATGCTCCAGCTGATTAAATTTGATAAAATTCTAAATAATTAATCAGAGATAACTTTATTACTGCCTCCACTGGAAATTGCGGTTGGTAGTCAACTGAAATGGTCCCCTACACTTCAATGTGAAATACAGCAAGCCTTAAATAATGGATCATTTCTGGAATGTGGGAGTAAAATACTTGCTGCCCAAAATGCTGATGATGTTCTGGTCTTGTATGATGAATTGATTAAATCTTTGAGACCATTCCTAATTAAGACAACTAAGATAGCTCAAAATAAGAAGAGGTTGAATGATTCCTGATATGATATGGTTGAATGTGAAAAGAAAACTTAGATACACTTAGAAGATATAAATATACTCCAAATAAATATCTCCCAAAAGTATTTTTTGAACTATGTAATAGTTATAAACAACTGCTTGTGGCGGGGGGGACTTGCCTCGTATAAAAAGTCATGCCAAGAATATGACAAAATTTTGGAAACTGTTAACCAGTCTTGATGGGAGAGTTAGCTATGAACTAGACTATTATATATATATATATATATATATATATATATATATATATATATATATATATATATATATATATATATATATATATATCAAAGGATACCTGGGAGAAACTTTTTAAAAGTTGTTTAATGATACAGGGCACAATTAAGAGATTCTAGAAATGCCTATGACGTACCTATTAGACTCTGTACCTGCTTGGTCATCTGCTACTTCTAATTAAATAAAATTTCTAATAGCTATGATTAAGAAAAATAAGGCCCCTGGAGAAAGTCTTATTCCCCCTAATATCCGTAAGGTCTTTCAAGAATGGTGGGTACAAGTTCTTCCTCATCTATTTGCACATATTAATAGAATTGGTAAGATTCCTAAAGAATAGACAACATCTATTATTGTACCTATATACAAGAAAGAGAAAAGACAAGATCCATCTAATTATAGACCAATTTGTCTCCTTTATGTCATAGGAAAATTATATGCCAGGCATCTCTGTACAAGACTGAAGGAATGGATGACTGAAAAGACTTTACTGGCATCAGAGCAAATAGGATTTAGGCAGGGGTGCTCAATTTTAGGTCACTGCTATTAGTTTTTTTTTATAAATACATATGTGCATAAACAATCTAGACAATTATATGTTGCCTTTATAGATCTTAAAGCAGCATTTTATTCAGTTTCAAGGCAACACCTCTGGATGAAATTGAGCAAGCTCAGAATGGATAATAGGCTATTGGAATGAATACAAGTGTGCTACTCCAATACTTCGTTAAAAGTTAGACTAGGCCTACATGGACAGCTATCCAATTCAGTTAAAACTTCAAAAGGGGTGCCCCATTACTTTTCAATCTCTATATATATGATGTGGTGGACTCTCTTACAAGGGGCACTTTTTTTTTCCCCCAGTAAAGCTTGGTAGTAAGGCCATTTCTGTCCTTCTATATGCAGATGATACATTACTCATTGCTCAGATACAAATTGGTCCCAGAAGACTGTTAAATCAATTTAGTCTATATTGTAAGAGGAATCTACTCCAGGTCAACTATGCAAAACAAAAATTATGGTCTTCAGCAAGCAGATGCAATAACATAGGTGGACAATGGATGGCAATTTATTAGAACAGGTGACTTCCTTTAAATATCTACAGATTATCTTTCATCAGTCAGGATCCTGGACAACACATATTGACTTAACTAGACATAAACTTGATAAAAGTACCATCTGGATTACACAGATTTTATAGAACAAGAGGTGATTCATTGGTAACCCCTCTCTGGAAAAGTTTAAATCTGAATTACTCCATCAAATGTTGTACAGTACTCCAATCTGGGAATTTGGATATCTATACCTATTAGAAATTATACAAAATAAATTTTCACATATGATGCTGGGAATTCCTAACTCCACATACTCAGTTATAGTGAGACTAGAAATGAGTTTGCCACTAATCCCTATAATAGTTATATATATGTATAAAATCCCTATAACTTGTTATATATTTCTGGCTGAAGATCTTTTTCTCCCAAGCATCACTTCTAGTAACAATGGTTTATAAAGACATGAAAGATATTTCATGGAGATGAAATGTAATGTCTTTACTGACTAAACTAGGATTATCTGAAGAATATTTAAGGGGTTTGATCACATAGTTGTTAGATGTTTAATTAAAGATTATTGGACATAAATTCACGAGTAGATCATAGGTCACTTAGTACCATGAGTTCAGACACTTTACATAAACATCTTATATCTTTTCCTATATCTCACCTGATTTACCTTGGTGGTCACACATGTGAGATAAAGGGGGGGGGGGAAGCGAGGCTGTTTCCTCCGGCATAAATTGACCCACAGTTGTGTGATCACACAGATTTTTGTAGATGCAAGCGCAGCCCACCACTGCGTGATAATATGCAACCACGGGTGAGTCAGGTTTTTTTTTTACTGTTTGTTCCCAATGTGCTTACACGAGGAATTGATTAATCACATACTGTGACGGGAAAAAACAACAGGCAACAACCCGTTTGCTACAGGACTTTCCGAGGTGATTTTTTACTCTGCTTGTACAGCAGAGCAAAATGGGTTGCTGATGGCTGCAGGGCACTTCCCAGATGTTGGCATCTGATCACGCTCCTTTAATCTGCCTGGCATTCTCGCCTATGTTGGGGCGAATTGTGCGTGTGATTGCAACCCTTGATGACCTAACGGTAATAGAATATAGAAAGGCATTTACTAGGGCATGGGTGGATATTTTACAATTGGCAGTAGTGAAGGGCTGCTACAGTAAGATCTGATTTCATGATGTAGAGTGCTCCAGTGACCACAAATCCCTTGAAGGTCTGGCTCATGTTACATTTTGATGCCCAAGAATAGTAACTGTTTGGAAGAAGTACCTTAGAAATAGTTTACATTTGCCAGTGATTTCTCTCACTTCAGAATCCTCTCGGATTCATCTGATTCTTTTCTCCATTCTATGAACCATTAGACAGTTTCTCCGTTTTCCCTAAATCAACCTCAAAATGTTTTCTTAAGGGTCTTATGAGGCTTTACCCCCCTACCTGGGCTCCTATGCCCCTCTGGGACCTGCCTCTCATTCTCCGTCATCTTACTAGGAGACTGTTTGAACCCATGGAAACGTGCGATCTCCAATATCTTGCTTGGAAGACAGCGTTCCTTGTGGCGATCACTTCTGCTAGGAGGATGGGTGAGATTTATGGCACTCCAACACGACCCTCCAGCTTTTGAAGGCTTGTCTTCTTGGCCAGTCATAAGGCCTTACCTCTTAATGAATGTTTTGGCAGATTCTTAGTCCAATTGATCAAAGACTATGCCTGTGAGGAAATGTGAAGATGGAAACACTCATTTTTTTATTCAGTTGTGATTTATATTTTTCTGTAAGATCTTATATTTCTCCATTGATTTCACACTTACCATTATGTTCACATGATTTCCATTTATTATATTTGTTATTTGGCAAAGATGAGGCTGTTACTCTAGCTTGTTACTTAACTGCTGCCTTGAAGATTCATTTAAAGGTAGAACTAAGTCACGCCTAAATGCTTATTTGGATACAGTCACTCTTTTTCATTGGAACTGGGATAATTCTGTTTAGGCTGGTACTATAGGGACATATCCTACATTGGTCTTCTCAGATCTATTCAATGGGCCTTCCTTCCAGGAAAGTGTTCCTAGGTTGGCACTGGTAATATCTTCAGGTTAGATCAGATGATCCACAAGGAACTGCATGTCCTGGGCTACCAAACGTATTTTTAATCCACAAATAAAAGGCACATGGAGCTCCATTTTAGAATGGGACTGAAGCATCTCCTCCGTGTGTCTTTGCTCCTATGTTTGAGCCCTCACAATTTTAGCAGAATATTCTGGTTCTTGATAAAAATTATCAGACACTGTGCCATCTCTTTAAGGCTACATTACCCTAGTGCCAGAGAGCCCATAAACCTAAGGGTTTCATATTTTGGTTATAGCCTAGTGAGAATTTCCTATTGAAGTCTGAAGAGCACAGAACATTGTTGGCAGCAGAAACTCGAATAAAGCATTCCTTTCTGGGTCAGTGCTTTAGAGTTTTGCAGGACATGGTTTTGAGTGGTACTTCCTACTACAGCTGAATCACTATTGCTACAATGCCTGAGGCATGAGGAGCAGAATGTATTCACTGGCAGAGTGGGAGTACATCTCAAACTCACCATCTATCTATCAATTACTCTAGCAAGTGGATCAGTGAATGAATCACGGTTGATTATGTCAGTATAGGAGACATGGCTGCTACCCAACGCAAGCTGGTTCTGTTGTAATAAGAAATTATTACCTAAAGAGCAAGCACAAAGAAAATAAGACTGGTTGGCAGCCACGAGCAGGATATTTTGCTGCACATGTCATGCAACTGAGGATTTTGCCCAACCAATTCAGTGCAAAAGGTAAGTAGCAGTAATGAGAAGGAGATTTATCACACACACACACACACACACACGAATAATAAGCAAAACATATGCACTTGGAGTACTATTTGTAAAAATAGATGTAACTCTTATTGCTGACTATGTTTTCTCAATCTCACGGTAGAAAAATGAAACAGTGATAATTTTCCTTAACCATCTGAGCCTGCTTTGGCGGGCAGGGCAGAGTAGAAATAGAACAATCGAACAAATAAATAAATCTTTCCACCTCTGTCTTTCAGACTAAAAGGCAAAATGTATGTGTGTAAAGTGCCATTAAGTCACAGCTTATTTATGGCGACTCCAATGAGGAGCTTTTAAGACAAGTAAGAAGTTTGCCATTGCCTTCCTCTGCAGAGTCTTCCTTGGTGGTCTCCCTTCCGAGTACTGACCTACTTAGTTTCTGAGTTCTGACAAGACCAGGCTAAACCATGCCACTTTCCCTCCTAAATAAGTCTTCTCCTTTTTTTCCTTTTTTTAAAGAATGACTATAGAGGACGGACAGTGTTAGAATATGCAGAAATGAGAGCCTGAACTTGGTTTGTAGATAAATGTTTGTGTTGCTTCTTCTTTCTCTCTTTTGCTCACATTTATCAGTGGTTGGCTTGCAGCAACTGGAAGGGGGAAAAGACTATGGCAGACTTTTGTCATTATCACAACCTGCCCCTCCTAGAAAAATAAATCAACTTTTTCCTTACAAAGGTTATCTTCCACCTGAGTTTACAGTCTGATGAGGTCAGGTTTACATATGAAGAACCAAGACTTGCTTAGCCCTGAATTTGCTCTTCCTTTTTAGCCTTTTCTATAGTGAATCTATATGGGGGAGGGGCCATTTCGAGGGGGAACAAGCAGGAACGGCATTCCTGGAGTAACAAGCGCAGGAGTCGGGAATCCAGACATGCTTGCATGCCTGCCCTTTGCTTCTCCAGCCAGCCCGCTGCAATGGGTTGGCTGAGGAAGGGAAGGACAGGCAGGCAAACATGCCCCCCTTTTTCCCTGAGCCTCTCCACTTTTGCAGAAAAACTCGAGGAAGGGGGGGGATTTAAATGCCTTTCTTTCCCTTCCCCATTTTAAACATTCCTGGGTTCCCTGCCCAATCTTCTCCAGGTGCCCTACAGCTGCAGTGCACCTGGAGAAGATCAGCAGGGAACCCATGCCTTCCCTTTGTCAGGGAACGTGGTATATGCAAATAAGTTATGCTAATGAGCTTCTGCATCTCTTTTCCTATGAAATGACCCCTGGGGATTACACACCCTTGCTCACAGAGTATGTTCTGGAAAAAATGAATGCATAACCAATTTATACCTAATATTCCCACTTATGTGCAGTTATGAGTGTTTACCATTACAATTAAGGAGAACTTGCGAATAAAGACTTATTAATTTTAGGAGAAACAGACTTTGGAAAGGCTAGCACAAATCTATAGGTTAGCAACATGATGGGCTTTTAAGTCAAGAACACTCAGCTGAGTTGCACACCATAACTGCGCAGCCATCCTTCACTATATGAATTCTCTATGGGATGAGCCTGTGATCTCAATTTCTGCACAGTTGGGACTGGTGTCTGAACTTGTCTTGTTCTACTTTAATATGCCTCCTTGTCATGAGATGATATGTCTCCTAATAATCAAGATGGAATATTGGTGACAATGGAATACAATTGGTGAAAGGGTTTAGAAACATTAAAACTAAACCGACTGCAGTGTGGAATTAATTAGTTAGATTTATGGAAATAGCAGTTCAGCAAGAACTGTAGAAGAAATAGAGAAAACATGTAAGTGTGAAAGGGGCAACAAGAGTTCACATAAACAGAGGCTTGAAAGATAAGAAATACTAAATGTGTTAGTAGAATATCAGGGAAATTCATTCATTATGCCATTATAACCCCAGAAGTTGGGGCATCCAATTTAACACTCTCCCTTTATTTCCTCTTTCCCTTCCATGGTAGCCCCTATCGCCTTTCCTCCTATCCTGCTTTCTTCTCTCCTTCCCACCCACCAGCCAGCTTACCTTTACCTGCCCCACTGTCTACAGCTTTTCCTCCTTCCCTCCCTCTTGCAGCCTCTACCCAGAAAAACTATGGCCCAATTGTGCAGTGGGGAACTTGCAAGGACGTGGGTGGTCGGGGCATGGGGCACCTTACTTTGCTCTGTACCACCATCCGCACAGTGTTTCCTCTCTTCCTCCTCCTGACAGCTTTCAAATTTTCAATGCTTCTTTCTCTTGTTCCCACCCACAAACCAACCGGCCTTTTATCTGCCCCCAAATTTTAGCTATATTTATTACTTATTTATTTTATTTAACCCCATCTTTCTCCACAGTGGGGACCCAAAGCAGTTTATATCATTCTGTTCTACATTTTATGATGTGTCTTCCCTCAAAGATCAAAACAACTCTGGAGAAGGGCCCTGTCCCCTTCTCCCTGCCTTTCACTGACAAAAATCAGGGTTGGAAAGCTGGCAATACAGTTGTGGTTGCTCAGCTACAGCCCCAAAAGGCATTTATTTCTTAAAGCTGCAGGCACTGCTTTGCTTATTTGGGACATTTTTAATCCTATGTGGTTATTTTTAAAAGATTTCATATTTTTCTGCAAATCTGAGGTTTGTAGAAATGATCTGTTTTGTCTTTTCATGCCTACAATCCACAGCTTTGGCCTTGCTGAGAATTAGAAACATTGTGATGTTAGAATGACTCAAAAAATTGTAACAGGCAGAAAAAAGATATTTGGGGGGGGGGAAGTCTTCTAATATGAGGAAGAGTATTTCTGTTGGCAGTTCTGGGACTTAAGGTATGCTCAAGGCATGTATCTGTTTTGGGGCCAACATTTTATTTTAAATGATAAAAATTGTAACACTTTCTAGACCTGTTGCACCTAATTGATACCATGAAGACTGAACCAGCTCATAAATACAGTTCACAGGCTGAAGCTCTGAATGGTTTGTTTGCTATCAGCTTGAACAGTTTGCCATGGCAGTCAAGGATATGAAATCCACATATAGAACTAGGTTGAACTTTAGCTCTGACCTGAAAAGACATCTGTTGGGGTTTACATGGAATGTTTGTGTATTAGTGGAGCTGAAAATATGTTTCCATTCTTGAGAAATAAATTCTTCAATTGAGGGGAAAAAATGCATGGAGTTTAATATGGAACTGGGGTTCTCCCCCCCCCCCAGCCCTATTAATAGATAATGTGCAAGAAGGCAGATTTATTTTTTTCCATTATATTTTCTCTCAAATCTTTCTCAGTTCAACTGTAAATGGGTCCTAGTCATCTTAATTTTAACATTATGTGAACTAGGGCTGAGGACATATTGGCAGTCTGCCGCGCCTCTGTGGCGCGGCAGACTAAGGCGGGGGGGGGATTTCCCCCGTGGCGCGGCATTCACAAGCCACCGGAAGGAAGCTGCCAGCGTTCAGACTGCAAGCGGCTTCCTACGGCGGCGGGCGGATGCTCCGGCGGGTGGAACGCGCACTGCAGCAGCCGAGCACCACTTTGAAGTGGTGCTCGGCTGCTGCGGGAGGAGCGCAGCGCCAGACGCGATGTGTCCAGGCCACCTCCTCAGCGCAGATGCGGCCGAGACTGCCAACCTGTCCTCGGCCTTGGATAGTCATAGACTTGTTCAGGTACTGTAGCTTTAATTCTGTTGTATGTCACAGAGGCCACAGAAGTTACATAACCAACAGGAATTCACATCAGGAGGAAACCTTGAACTGAACTAGCTGCTTGGAAGAGCCAAATCTAACTGGAACTGGAAAGTGAAACTGTTTTTGCTAAGAACCTGCATTCCTGCAATTCCTAGTATGGCCAGCCAGGACAGCTAGTGCACTACATATACAGTACCTTCTGTTGTCCAGTGCCCAGTGCACAACATCATATAAAAGGGCATGACTAGGGCTCCCAGGGCTCCCGCTGCCACTGGCAGCCCTAGTTGCCTGCCTCTGGCCTGAGCGGTGGCAGGAAAACAAACAAACAAACAAACAAACAACAGAGGCATTGTCTGCACTGCTACATCACTTCCGGAAAAAACCTGGAAGTGACATAGGGCAGCCCTAGGAATCTGTGGAAACTCTATGCTTTTCCAGATTTTCTCCAGAAAGTAATGTAGCAAAACAGATGATGTCATGCCCCTGCCCATGTTCCAGCCTTTCAACCCAGTTGCAAGGAATGGCCTGGCAGCCCTAGACATAACAGTGCTGTGTAGTTCAGAAACCATAGAAGTATACAGCTTGGGAAAGAGCTCTCTCAGCCCCACCTACCTTACAGGGTGTCTGTTGTGGGGAGGGGAAGGGAAAGGAGTTTGTAAGCCGCTCTGAGACTCCAAGTGAGTGAAGGGCAGGGGATAAATCCAATCTCTTCTTCTTCTTCTTCTTCTTCTTCTTCTTCTTCTAAATGAGCAGCAGTCTGAAAATAATTTCGCCTCACCAATTGGTTGTCAAATGCTGGCTCTAGGGTTGCCAGCTCAGCACTGGCACCCAGCACAAGACTGGCAATGTTGTGTCAATGTAAGCCTGACGTGGCTAGCCATGGCTAGCCCAATTTCATTAGATCTCAGAAGTAAAGCAGGGTAGGCCCTGGCTAGTATTTGGATGGGAGACCTCCAAGGAATACCAGGGTCATGACGCAGAGGCAGGCAATGGGAAACCTCTTCTGAATGCCTCGTGCCTTGAAAACATAAGTCAACATAAGTCAGC